>JAQPCC010000014.1:0-2400000 GCA_028392965.1 Lindernia subracemosa
TTATTTAATTTTTTTTTTACTTTTTGGTTTATTATAATTATTTATCAAATAATAATAAGAACAAACTAAATCAATAAATACATAAATCTCCAAATATATAACAATAATATAGCAAATAGAATAAAAAAGACTTATTATTGAAAACATATTTATATGTAACAATTTGGGTATCAATTTTTAATTTAAGTGTCCTCACTAAAATTTTATCTTGTACGACCGTGGCATTAGATGGTAATGACGTGTTATCGGCTATAAAACATTCATAAAGTGCACGTTATATGGTATATAATCAGTAGACGTTCACTTTAGAGGACATTTTTTATGAATATTTTTTTATCCCCCAATTTAAGAATCATGGTTCTGTCACTGCTTGAAAATAAAGAACTATGTTTGTATTCCAAATTTCATGATTACTTTGATTTAATGTCTGATTAATATATGTGTTAAAGTGTTTCATCCCATTATGCCAATTTGTGTTGCGAATTTGAACAATGACATCATGGGAGGACGCATTGTAAAAAAAATGATCGAAGATAACAAAATAATAAAGAAACGGAAATTGAAAAAAAAAATTAAAACTAAAACATAAGATCATAAAATTCCCCTCGACAAGTATCAAAATCCAACCTTACTAAAAAGAAAGAAAGAGAGAAAAAAAAACCCACCAAGCCCTCGAAATCTTGAATTATTGTCTATGTATCATCTTACACAATTCTTCATATATAGATAGATCTATCACACTTCTACCACTCTTTCTTCTTCTTCTTCACTGTATTCTCCGGCTGAAGAAGATTCGATCTTTCCAAAACCATATCATGACAAAGCAAAATACAAAGAACAAGAGAACCCTAAATGTCACTGCTAAATGGTTCTTTCTCTTCTGTCTATTGGGATCTTATTATTATTATTATTATTATTATTATTATTATTATTATTGTTATTATTATTATTATTATTATTATTATTATTAGATACTGTAATGGCTCACCGAAGACTCCAAGACCTCAGGACTTGGAGAGATGAGCTCTCTCACCCTTTTGCCATGCCTGTAAACCTTGAACGCAGGCACTATTCTTACATTCTCAGATCGAACAATCTCTGGCCACTCTTTCACGTCCACCTTTTATGATCATTCAAGAAAACATTAAACCCTCCCTCAATCAATCTCCACCTTGACAGATTATATCTATATATATATATATATAAACATGTATGTGTGTATGTGTGTGTGTTTTTGCACCTTGAGAAAGTGAACAGAAGGATATCTGCTGCACAGAGCGTCAAGAACTGGCGAGACCTCTTTGCATTCATCATCTGAAGATGTCATGAAGTAGACAAAGCATGCGCCTGTATGTAGATGTATAATAATTTCCATTAAGAATTTTGCTTTCTAACCAAAACGATGATCTTTATTTATTTATTATTACCAGTTGTAGAAATTGCAGCTCGAAACTGCTCCAAGCTCAGCACTGATTCGACCTCACCGCCAAAAGTCAGGTTGCGGACCTCTTCGCCGCACGATTTCTTCGAAGCAACTTTTGCGTAAAAGAGCGACTCTGCGATGTCCTTATCTCCGGGAAGTTTAAGGCGGAGGGCTTCATAGTCCGCCACAGCCTCGTCCCACCTTTCGAGCTGTAATAACATCTTTCCTTATGGCATGTATGTAATAATGACTCAATCAAGAAAGAAACACACTGACTGACTATGTGTGTGTTTACTACCTTGCTATATGCTGCAGCCCTCCGAAGCAATGCTTTGGTGTGGTTAGGGTTGACCCGAAGGGCTTGCTCGCAGTCGTCCAACGACCGTTCGAACTGACCGACCATGGACCAGCAGGCGGCTCGGTTGCAGTACAAGACTGGGTTCGAAGGGAAGAGGCTCAGCCCCTCTCCGTAAGCCACGGAAGCCTCAGTGAACCGCTCGGAGCGAAACAGACTGTTCCCACGAGCCCTAGCCCGAGCCACAAGTTTCATGTGCTTGAGAGAGTTCGCCACCTCGGGATTATCGGGGTCGATATGCATAGCCTTCTCCATAGTTGCAATGGCTTCTTCGAACTTCCCCATTGATAACTCCACATGGGCTCGGACGAACAAAGCGTACCCATCAAAGATCTTCAGCTGAGGCCAACGGCAGGAATCTGAGTCGTCAAGAGAGCTTGGCAGGCTCCAGAAGGCATCTTCGATTCGGTGTAGCTTTAATAGAGCTTCGGCTCTACAGGCGGCTATCTGGCAAATAATAGAGCAAAATTAAGGTGACTTTCGTTTTCTTGAATTTTTATTTTTTATACGACGAGGTTGTTGCTGCGTAGTAGTAATAACGTGGCATACCTGAGGTGAAGAGTCGACCCCAGCCGAGATAGCGATGTCAGCTAGCTTCAATGTGGTCTCCCAATCGCCACGTCCCCGAGAATCGATGCACTCAGTGACGTGCTTTTCGACGATGTCGAGCTTTTTTAGGTCCCCGGGATTTGGTGGACGCCCTTCGACTTCGAAGCAGATGTGCCTTCGGGCATTCTCGACCTGCCCTAATCTGCGAATGTTCGATCGAAGGATTATTACATCAGTTTAAACAACATTAAACTATCCCTACTGATCAGCCCACAAACACAACAAGCCATCACATTGAACTGATTAGTTCTAACTAGGAGACTAAAGAACTCATACTATGTAATGATGATCTGTGATTTCCATTAAAGGGAACCTCGTAAAACCTTGGCAGACAATCCCGGGATTAATCACAAGGGCAAGACAATACCAAGAAATCCCACTTCATCAAATGCAATAATGTCAAGAATGCTCATAAAAGGTTTTCCTAATCTAAACCAATTCAAATTTGTCGCATTTCGAACAAAGATTCGAACTTTGACCCGATACTCAGAATCTAAGACTAAACGACCCTCACATTTCACGCAAAGATTCGAACTTTTTGACCAGATAATCCAAATCCATGACTAAAAGATCCCCGCATTCCGCATAAAGGTTCGAACTTTAATCACAAGATCGTCGAGATCAAAGGCGAAAGCAAAAGAACTCACCGAAGATACAAGGAGCCCAGTCGACGATGGGCCTTGAGGTACGTCGGGTCCAATCGAACGGCCTCTTTGCATTCCCTGACAGCATCGGGCAACTTTTTCAAAGCCATGAAAGCAGAAGATTTGTTAAAGCTGTAGGCAGCATTCCGGGATATCGCCATCGCTTTATCGTATAGAGACAACGCCTGTCTGAAGTCATCCCTACGGTAATGTTCATTGCCCAATCGTTTTAACACCTCAGCTTCCTCGTTATGTCCGCACTTCTCCTCCGTCTCCAAGGCAGGTTTCAGGCCGCCTGTGGATCGACGCATAATGCTTCCATAGCCATGATCCACTGGGTTAGGGTTTAGCACGGCGGTCCTGGGCTTACATGCCGCCATTCCATAGGTGATCTGACCTGAGGGGACGATGTTGCCATAAGTATAGACGTCGAGGGCACGCCCTGTAGATTTGACCGAGCCCAGACCCAACGAAGGGTTGGCTGAACAGTGTGAGCTGGCCATCGACTTGGACCGTCCGTGGCCTGGCTTTGGAGCTCCAGCGGACGCCGCCGGAAGTGATAGCGGCGGAGGGTTATTGACTAAGCTGGTCTGCTTGCTGCTGGTGCTCGACCGAGGTGGCGTCGGAGGGACCTGTTTTTGGCTGGGAGGAGGTAGGGTCGTCGTCGGTTCGAATCGGGCCGAAAGAGACCCGTTCAAGCTCGTGGAGGAGCTCGTCGCATCAGGAGTGGATGTGAAGGTCGGAATGGACCGGCCGGTTCCTGAAGAAGACCGGATAGGTGACATCGACGTCGGGTCGGCGGCGCCGTCTTTGCCTCCGCCGTCGCGGGTCGACGCGCTCTTCAGCCGATCCGTCAATTTCTTGATGGGTTTGGACCACGAAGACATCTTTCTGCAAAAAAAACCCACGGCGCACGCGCAAAAGTAGTGAGACCTTGGCGGATATGGGTTGTCGGTCGGAGAATAAGCGGATCGGGTCGGTGTGTTCGACCCACTTCTAGACAATGTGAGCTGAGAAATGTGAACGTTGAAAGAGGTAAAGTTAGGTTTTATTTCGCAGCTGGCGATCTCGGCGAAGACGACGAAGGTAGGAGAGTATTATTAGTGAAGTGAGGTGCAGCAGTCTTAATATTTATATATGTAAGTAAAGACCAAACCAAAGGGTTTTTGTCTTTAGCTGGCACCACATAAAAGAGAAAAATGAAAAAGGAAATTATTATTACTATTATTATATTATAATTCTAATTATTTTGTTGGCTGATTTTCACCTTCTAGTATATAGTATATTTGTGCCAGATAATTTCCTATTATTATTTCTATAAGAGGTTATTAGGATACGTCTATGACTTACTCACTCTCATTAATGTGAATGTGAGGCTTTCCCTTTTAAGTTTCGTCTATTTAAATTAAAATAACTAAGGATATATACTAGTCTATATAATTATAACTATGGATATTCTTTTTTTTTTATTATTATTTAAAAAAAAAATTCACCACCACAAATTTGTAGGAAAAAAAGGATCTGAAGATAGAATTGGTCATTTTTTTACCTCGCATTTTTCAATTAAGTAGTTATTTCATAAATTCAAGCATAATATTTTTACTATAGTATTTTTATTCTAGCTTATAAGATTTTAAACATTTTGAATGATGTAAAGTCTGCAATTACTCGAAAAGTCAAGATTATTTTCGGACTTTCTACGGTCAAAAGTAATAAATGAGATTGTACGCTGAGTGCAATTAGGGTCGGAATTTTCGCGTTCACGTGTATGCGTATGCGTTAAGTATATCTATAAAACTTTGTTTACATCACATTATGTAGCAACGAATTCTAAAAAAAAAATACATTATTTTTGTTAACTATTTTCCTAATGAGGGAACGACGTCACAATTTTAATTGATTAGTGACATATAGATAGATGTTTGGTACAATTTTCGTTGACTAATTGGTCAAAATTGATTTGTTAAGTTATTTATTTTATTCATATATTAATGTTGCATTCTTCTTAACGTGCATGCGCATGCACGAATGTATCTTAGTAGGGAAAAAAAACTTCAATTTTGTTTCATTGAACAATAAGTTGACGGCGTCAATTTCGAATGAATATCTAACTTTAAGGCTGGGAAAATAACACCGTTAAAACTTAACGGCACGGTTAAAGATGTAATTTCCCGCCACTGCCCTTCGTGCAATGTGTGGTTTTATTACACAGTGGTCTCAGTTTGACACGTCAGCATATTTGTCTAAGCTTTTTCCCGGTTAATTCAACTTTTTAAATCATATGATGACGTGGCAAAGAAAAGGTCCTTGGAATTCACCAATTACTAAAATTGGAAATGTTATAATAAAATCACTGAACTAGTCTGAAATTATTCTTGATAAAATAAGAAACTGTGAGCACTTTATCTATATTTTTTTTTTCGATGCAACTTTATCTATTTAAATATTAAAAATTTTATCTTAATGAATTAGAAAAAAAAAAAAACTAATTGTACTATAATGTTTACTTCACATTATAAATAATTACAACTTGATAAAGCAATTATACGGATTTTAAAAGTTACCAAAGCGTAGTAACTAAATATTAAGGATCATTCAGACACAACAATTATTGCATATTAATTGATAAAGAGAAACAAATAAATAGCACATCGCGTTATTTTTTTTTTTTGACAGCTAAAGTTGAACGACTATTTTATCTAAAAGTTTAAGTTGATATGGATTGTATCGTATTTTAATTTAAATGTTTTATTCCAACTCGACATCTAGTCTCGACTGATTTATCTTCATATTTAACCTTAAATGTGGATTTTTTCCTTATGAATATTCGTGGGGATTTGTACAAATGGCCTCTCGGTATGACTGATAAATGTAAAATTATCAATTTACCTCAAAGTTTAAGTTTGTAAGGAATGTATCATGTTTTTAATTTTATATATTTTTATTTCCAATTGATGAAACAATATATTAAGGTTTCATTCTTTATACAATTATGTGTTACCTAGTTATATATTTATGCATTGGGGATAAAATTCAAAATGATCCTCAATGTTTACCATATGAACCAATTTAGTCCACGATGTTTCGCCTGAACCAATTTAGTCCTCAATGTTGTCGATTTTGGATCAATTTGGTCATTCCGTCGCGATAAACGTCAATTTAGCAGAAATATCACACGTGTCTCATACTAAATCATGTATGAGTCGAATTTTGGAATATTTGCTGGATTTTGGAGTTTGTACTGTTTTCTTCTACTTTCAATGAAGCTCGACGAAGCAGACGATCTAGAGCTCATGTTCAGTTTTAGAGGAGAAATTTTTAGTTTCGTGCCCTAATTTTAGTAACCATTTCAATTTTATCGATCCAGACATAATTTATTGTGAGACACGTGTGAGATTTTCGTTAAAATTGACGTTTATCGTGACGTAAGGACCAAATTGACCAAAATCGACAATATTGAGGACTAAATTGGTTCAGGCGAAACATTATGAACTAAATTGGTATATAGGGTAAACATTGATGATCATTTTGAATTTTATCCCTAATTCCACTGTGAAGTTTGGGACGAGGAGCACTATGGAAGTGGCCTCATAAGCACGTGACATTAATACGGCATATTTATAAATTAAATAAAACAAAAAACATGTGTATACATTAAATATGAAAAAAATAACAATGCAACGACTTCAATAATTTATGATTATAATGAAGAGTGATCACTTTCAGATGGGTTGTACTGATCATTCTATCCTCATCCATTTCCCTCAAGAACATGTGTAAACATTAAATATATACATACATATTTAAATATCTTAATGAATTTAAATTTCTCATTCTTTTTAATTATGAATAATATTACATGTCCAAACTAATATGCTTTTGAAAAATTAAAGAGATAATAATACTGATTTTAATTGTGTATGATCGGGGCGGATCCGAGATTTTTTATCGGGGCCTGCAACATAAAATGTGTATAACGTTTAACAAATGTGAAGAGCGATATGCTTTATCTTTAAATGGTGAATCCTCTAACTAACGAAATTGGTTTTTATTTTGTGAATCTACGTGAAGAATGAGCTGATATGCCTTTAGATTAAAATAAGTTCGACGAACCTATTTTTGTTAGTTATGATTACATTTCCAAATTTGTCGATGCATTTTAAGATCATGCTCCAAATAATTCTGATCAACATCTTTAATTTCTATATTTCTGTATTTTCAAATTTATCATTTGATATTGGCGATGGCGATGAGATCATCGGAGGAGATAGACTTTCATTCACCATCTTTCTTTCAAAATATTTATTTATCAATTGTAACAGATTTTGTCATAGAACCGTACGATCATAAAAAAAAAAAAAAAAATCACCTTGAATTCGATAGAATCAAACAAAGAAATATCAATATAAAAATTAACAACCAACCTTATTAGTGACAACATTGACGTAGCTCAGACCACAACAACACGACACGATATTGATATTACGCACCCTCTGCGTAAGATAACGTTCTACATTAATTAAGATCAAACTTGATAAAAATAAAAACAGTTAGACCATAGAAATATATCGTACTATCAAAACCTCGATATTGACATATAAACAAGTTGAAATTGAAGAACTATATATTTGATTCTATATATATCCATCTTTGTACTATGTTTCCTTATTTCCACGGCATGCATACATATATATATATATATATATATATATATATATATATATGTGTAAAGTATATTTAACTACTAAATTTATCGACGTCACATCATTGTCACATTATTATTTGTACCTGAAATTCTGAAATAATTATCATCGAATTCTCTGAAATAATTGTAAGTAAGCTAAGCTGTTTTCTGTCTCGTTGATAAGTGGAGCTTTGTGTTAACTGCAAATGCCACGTGAAACCCATTTGCATGACTCAGAAGCCCATTTTGATGGAGACATTGACCTCAGATTCTGACCAATACCTTAACCTTAGTATATGTCCAAAAACGTAAAATAAAATAAATAAATAACATTGGAAGTGAAAAGTGCGATATCTAGCTAGGTCTTTTATTCGCTGAGTCACATTATATTATTTTAATATTTCTTTTGACATGGTTGGACTAACTGGAGTAATAGTAACACTCCTTCAATGAATTTAATTATTTTACAATAAATTTAAGGTCATATCATAAATATTTCGAGCATAATGTGTTCACTTCACATGCAACGTCTAGCTTTGACTATTTTGCATGTATAAAGGTCCAAGATTGTATATATAACGACCAATTATGACCTCTACAACTGGAAAGAATATATGAATAAATGTAGTACTAATTTGATATACTATATATCTAATTTTATTTTTTAATTTTGTGTGTGTGCTTTTTCTTTCTTTTCTTTTCTTTTTTTTTTTTGGTAATAAAGGACCCATTATTGTGAAATAAAAATGTGGGCCAGTTGTATAATTATCCGATCATATGGAGTATGGGCCGAAGACTTACATAGGGTACGAGGAAAGAACACTTCTTTCCACCTTAATATCTATCCATGGCTCTTTTTTTTTTTTTTTTAATTTGCATAACTTCCATTAAGAATTAAACAAAAGCACAACTTGGATTTATGATATATTTGGACAGGGACTGATGAAGAATGCAATTTGCTTGTGGTAAGAGATTATCGAAGGAATACGATGATCACTTGGCGATAATGTACGGTACGGAGACATTGATATGGAGTTAGTTGCTTGAGCCACAATTCATTACCATCTTCTTCCTCGTTGTCTTCTAAGATGGTAGAAAACGAGTGGGAACTTCTGTTATTACTTACTTGTCTTTCCATGAATTTCTTTTTTTGTTTTAAACTTTTTTTTTTGGCTTATCAGTTTGCATAATGCAGAGATGCTTCCCTTTGTTTATTGTGTTCAGCTTCAGAATCAGAGTTTTGAAATTTTTCTAAAAAGTATATATAATTACTGTAAGATATATGCATGTGCTTTTCCAATTTTTATATATATATATATATATATATATATATATATATATATATATATTAGAGTATCATCTTCTTTTGTTGAAATCTTTGCTTACTATATAAAAATATGAATGGCTAAATATTATGGCTTTTGATGTCAAAAGCCCAAATATAGTGGGCATATTAGAGCTCTAAGGCTTACTCGATCTTTTTTTGGGTCTGTCAAGAGATCAGTTTGAAGTGAATCTAACTCTCGTTGTCTATTGTGTGTAATAATTCCGACTTCTAGGGGGACTAATCTCCTAACCTATATGTATCGTCCAAAGTTCACACGAATTGCGATAATCAACGAGTTCAAGTGATATCGAACACATGACTTCTTTCTAGAAATGTTATTATCCGACCACTTAATGTATCCATGGATTCCTTCCACCAACTTACCAACTTTTTTATATTTTTAAGGCAATTGCAAATATTTGTACGTGTGTGTATATATATATAGTACGCAATTGTAAATATATATATATATATATATATATATATATATATATATATATATTTAAAGGTGTATGGACGAGTTTTGATTGATCCTTACAAATAAATTGAATAAATTATGTTAAATAAAATATTGCTTAGCTTGTGAGACAACCCAAATTCGCTTTACAGCTCTAAAGATATCCATCGTTTTAATTTTTTGACGAACCCATGAAAATGAAATAGATATTTGATAATTGTTTTGACTAAGAAATAATGCATAATCATTTTTTTTGTTTGACTGAGAAATAATGCATAATCTTGATCAGTATCTATTCGTAGCTCTTTAGTAGACTTTGGAACCACACTATACGATATTTTGTAACGAATAAAATGTTATACGCCCACCCACTACTATATCATCTAATATTATATCTATTCCAACTCTATATATTACATTTAATTTTCTTTTGTAATTTGATCTTCATTTTCAAAAACACTATATATATGTGATTTGGATTCTCTATTCAACTTGGCAAATATATTATCATTCGTACATCAAACTTTGCTCTTATATATGATGATGTCAAATATGAGGGTTTTCATTGATTTATTTATAAGATTATTCAATCTCTCTGACATGAAATAACAAATCTCAAGCGACATAAGAGTCATTATCACTATGGAAAACAATTAAAAGAAATCGAGAATGTTACATCTCCATTAGTAATTGGATGGCAACTCGCTATCTTAGTCAAGCAAGAATTGACAAACTTGATAATATGAATTTTTTTTAAAAAAAAAAGATACATCACGCCATTAGTTGAGGAAATAGACTTGTGTGGGCGACATTTTTTGAACCGTCAATACTAAAATATTATATATGGAAGGATGTAGTTTGATGTGAGATCAGTATATTTGTTTTAATTTTGCATCATAATTGCAAAAATAATACCATAATTTTGTATGTATGATGTTGCAGCAAATTTGGATCTCCATTTATTTTTTCTACTATTATATCCACTTGGCTGATGACATAGAATAATTGCCAACTAGTATTTGAAACTTATTATGATTTACTAATCAAATTTGTTCCTATATACAAAGATAATGACATAGTTTTTATAATTATCAAATAGTGATCCGTACTAAAAAAAATCATTATAATTACTAGTCACCCAAAGTTATTATTTTGCCCATTTCAAAACGAAATGACAATAATATAAGTTAGATGGAATCATATCAAATCTTTACTATCAATGTAACATGTTCTCGCAACGTCCTTTATACCTTGGTATATAAAAGATAACATATTTTTTTCAAGGATTTTATTTTAAAATTAATTGATTAACGTCTTGAAATCTTCAAGAACAATAGTGAAAGTCTCTTTTCATATTCCAACACAATGACTTTATAAAAGAGTGGAGAGTAGACACACATCAATTAAGGCACACAGACCAATCAAGATATTAAGTAATTTTAATTAACAAACTACTTTGAAAGAAAGAACACATGCTTGTGGGAACAAAAGGCTTTAAAGGGTTTCTTAGCCCTTCATTACATTCCTCATGAGATAGCACAAATGAAAGTGACAATGGAAGCTTTGAGAGTTCACGCATGAAGTGGACTACTCACCATCACATTTATTAGTTCCCCATAAAGGTGAATTATTTGCCATGCGTGTTTATCATTACACACAAACCACACACACACACACACACACATATAATGGCATTTAAATACATGAATATTGTAGAAATAAATTACATAAATTAAAAGTCATGATAGATTCATTGTAAATTTAAGCTTTGGGGTTAAGTAGTCATTCGGTATAGTATCAGAACTCAGCCAAGACATTGGTACGAATCCTCACTAGTACAGATACAACAAAATTCACATCCAAAACTAGATAAGAATTTAAATCAGTTTAGACGTGATACATGGATAAATTAAAAATATAATACTTTCACGTTAAGCTTAAGTTTGTGAGGGGCACACTAAAAATATAATTTATAAAATTAAAACTATGTTATACCTCATTGGAAATAAAGCAATATATAATTAAAAATATGATATTATCTGTATAAGCTTAAGCTATAAGAGCGTGTATTGAAAATATAATATGTAAAACTAAAAATATGATATACTTTCTATATAAGTTTAACCTTTTAGATAAAGTATATTATCAATTATAATACACTTTGTGGAGCTTAAAGACAAAAAACAATATTCTATTTTACCATTGATCAATAAGTGTCGTACTTAATATACTATTTTACCATTGCTCAATAAGTGTCGTACTTCAAGAAATATATACTAAAAAATCAATATCAATTTTTATTTAATAACAGATACAATTTGACAGAAAACAAACGGCAAGACCAAACATAATCCATCGTAATGGAAGGAGATTTGGTATTATATAAATTAAAATAATGTTAGGGTTAGGAATGTCTTTATCACATGGCTTTGTTAGATTTGTCAACTTCTAACCAGTTGGAAAAAGACTATATTAGTTAATTCTTAATTAATAATAGTTCAACATAGTCAAGAAAAAGAAATATTTGTAATGAACGGTTTTATGGCTTTTTTAATTTAATATTGCTATTTTTTTAATTGATTAATTAAATAGGATTATTTTGAAATGTATTAATAAAATAGGACAAAACGGGGCTAATGGAAGCGACGTCGCATCCATTAAACGCGACGTCGCGTCCAATGGCCGCGACGAGTATACGGGCCGCTCATTCCAAAATGGGCCTTCGTCGTGTCCATTAAACGCGACGTCGCGTCCAATGGCCGCGACGAGTATACGGGCCGCTAATTCCAAAATGGGCCTTCGTCGTGTCCATTGGATGCGACGTCGTGTCCAATGGATGCGACGCCGTGTCCAATGGATGCGACGCCGTGTCTCTGCTTCTGAAAAGGCTGCACTGACTTCTGAAAAGGCTGAACTCTGAAAAGGCTGAAGCACTGACTTCTGAAAAGGCTGAATTCTGAAAAGACTGAAGCAATGACTTCTGAAAAGGCTGAAGCAATGTCTGATTTATGAAAAGGCTGAGACACTGTGTAACTGTTGTCGTCGTGGGTAATAGGCACGCCATCGTGGGTATTAAGCACGACGAAATCCATTATTTAACGAATTCATATTCTTCATATTTTTCAAAGTTCAGAATATCTCTTAAGATTCTCAGTATGACCTCTCGTAAAATTCAAGTCGTTGTGTATTTTGGTGGTGAAATTATATACGAATCAAACACCATTCAATATAGTCTTCAACCGATTGGTTTTCGACGAATTCATCGCGATACCAGTTTTTCTCAATTTTTGAGCATACTGTATGAGATGACTTGCGTCGATAGCGCTTCTTCCTCTTTAACCGTTCGTGTGAAGAATGAATACTTTCAGCATTCTCGACTTTATCAAAGGCTCTTAAACATTTCAAACGATGCTGAGCTCGCATACTTCTTGGATGCAGACGCCGAGCTAAATTTAATTGAGGTGTTTGTCGAGACAAATGAAAATGTTCATTTTGATCTTAATGAAGAGGCTCCTGAAGAATTCACAATCTTGTATCGAGTTACTCAGTTCGTAATATCTCAGCAGTTACTCAAGGAATGAGTAACGTTTCGTTCCACGCTCCTCATGAAGATATTCCTTCAAGTAGCCGGAGTTTTCCTAATATTTCAACAGTGGCGGAACCTGAGATCGTGCATGAAGTCGAGCACAACAGTGACGTTAGCGATTCTGAAGCCGATGATGAAGGTGGTGCACTAGATGATTTTCCAGATCCCGCAGAAGACGAAGGTGGTGATGATGATGATGGCAATAACAATCTTCCAGAAAATGATATTTCGATGCAAGAAGATGATACTCCAGCTCTTTATCAGACAGTGCCGTTTAATTCAACATATCAAATGGCTCCCTCAGAAGGGGACGAAGACGGTGGTGATTTTTACGATAGAGACAATCCAGCGTTTGCGGAAGGTATGACTTTTAATAGTAAAGATCATTTGAAAAGTGCTGTTGAAGATTACTCTTTGAGGGTTGTTAGGCGCGAGTTTCACGTTGTTGAAAGTAAGAAAACCGCATGGAGCGTGAAATGCAATCACAACGATGAATGCCATTGGAGATGCAATCACAACGATGAAATGCAATCACAACGATAGTGTCTGCATGAATCCAACCCCTGTCATATTCTCCCCAATCTCCCATCTCTGAGCGTAGCTTCTTCCATAAAAAGTAACGACGCTTAAGATGACCGAGTTTCACCATTAGAAATGGTACCGTGAAATTCCTTCCATATATTCCATTTATCAGGTGAGCAATATAATGGAGACCATCCTCTAGATTTTCATTTGTTAGATTTCCACGATGCATTTCACACCACACATGATTAACGAAGGTTGATTCCATATTGTATGTCCACAGATCATCATAGAAATAATCCCCGAGTACCTTCAGATTTTCAATATTGGATGACCTTGATTCATTGGCTTCCCAGTGAACCGATTAAGGCGCGGATCTCTATTGAATGGATGCATCGTGTTTGTGATGTTGAGTATGTTAATTAATATCCTTCTAATTTATAGACGTTCGAAGTCGTAGCTTCATATTCTTATTTATTCATTTTTTTTATTAAAGCATGTGATGTTGTAGATGATTAAAGCTGACAATTGTCAGTTTATTTTTTTATTATTATTGACGAATTTTACTTTATTCAGTTTATTAAAGATGTACATGATTAAAGCATGTGATATACAGATGTACATGATTAAAGCTAACAAGTGTCAGTTTATTTATTTTTTATTAAAGATGATGATGTTGATTAAAGCTGACGTACTGGACCTGATTAAAGTTGTATATGATTTAACATGACTACTGTAAATTTATATTTTTATTATTATTATTGGCGAGTTTTAATTTATTCTGTTTATTAAAGATGTACATGATTAAAGCATGTGATATTCATTAAAGATGTACATGATTGAAGCTAACAAGTGTCAGTTTATTTATTTTTTATTAAAGATGATGATGTTGATTAAAGCTGGCGTACTGGACCTGATTAAAGTTGTATATGATTTAACATGACTACTGTAAATTTATATTTTTATTATTATTATTGGCGAATTTTAATTTATTCAGTTTATTAAAGATGTACATGATTAAATCATGTGATATTCATTAAAGATGTACATGATTAAAGCTAACAAGTGTCAGTTTATTTATTTTTTATTAAAGATGATGATGTTGATTAAAGCTGACGTATTGGACCTGATTAAAGTTGTATATGATTTAACATGACTGCTGTAAATTTATATTTTTATTATTATTATTGGCGAATTTTAATTTATTCAGTAAAGTTATTATTATTATTATTATTATTATTATTATTATTATTATTATTGGCGAATTTTAATTTATTCAGTAAAGTTATTATTATTATTATTATTATTATTATTATTATTATTATTATTATTATTATTATTATTATTATTATTATGCTTATTAGTATTAATTTATTCATTTTTTTTATTAAAGATCGTGATGATGATTAAAGCTGCAACCAACAAAGAAACATAAATAAAATAATAAACGTAACATAAACATAAGTAAAATAAAAATAACATCCGCTAATAAGAAAAACACATGAAAAATTAACCACTATGGCATGTAATGAGATCCGGTGCCACATCTACGGGGTCGTCGATCTCTACGCAAATGACCGCGATCAATAGGGGCGTCGTGCTGCTGTGGACGACGTCGTGGCTGCTGCCGAGGTGGTGAGTGCTGTGTATATGGATGGTATGGCGGAGTCTCGTCGTCGTCTTCGTAGCCGTGAGGTGTCGGCGTCACATATCCAACATCTTCGTATAATCCCGGTGTAATACGTGAAGACGACGGACCAGGGTCCGGCATCGTACGACGTGAAGATGACGGACCCGGACCTTGTGTCGGAGGAATATCGGTGAACTCTATCTGTTGTCGCTGACGCCTGTCAATAACAAGTCGCTGCATCCGATGTATAACATCTAAGCCCCCATCTATATCCCCCCGGCGTAATATGTTCTCGGTCTCATCGACGCATTGTGCCTATTATATAATTAAAATTATTGCATGCAACATCTTAACAACTAATATAAATCTGAGTTAAATTGCAACATACCATCACGTCGATAAATGCACTATCTCCCATCTGAAAACCTCGCTCCATGTGAATTGTAGACGGAGATATATAGCGACGGGTGACAGATCGATACCATGTAAAATAATCTGCAGTGCACGGCGCCCCATCACCTATCTCCATTGCATCAACTATCGACTCGTATCGAGCTAACCAATACGCTTCATATTCTGCGTGATGCAATCTCCAGTCTCTTCCCGCGATATTGCGAAGATTGAACCGATATAGATTTCGATGTAAATATCGAGGAGCGTCCGGGATCGACTGTACCATTCCGAACTGTCGGACCACACGGTCGGGGTAGTGCCACTCAACAATGTTATAACATATCAGTGGACACCTTGAACGACAACAAGCTGGTCGGCATTCAGGTCTCAACGCCATAATCTCCGGTGCATTATCATCATACGGAGTCCACACAAACTGCTCCATCGACATGCTATCGAACGACTCTCGTATGGCACGTAAATTAGAATTTGCGGAGGTGGTATGATTCAACAGTGCATTCCACCTTAATAAAATAAACAAAGTTTATAGAAAAAGTAATAATATTACAAAATCATAAGAAATTAAAAAAATAATTCCACAGTACCTTGCCGCATGCGGCGGAATGGGAAGCTGAATTCCATCGACAACGGCGGGGCATCTCCACTCGAGGATGGATAATAATGGGCTGCACGGGTAATATACGCATCCACGCCCATACCTATACAAGATTTAATTAAATCGGTTATTCTATTTACGACATAATAACGAAAAAAAATATATTAAGATAAATTAGTACCTGAAGCAAACGCAATGCTCCACCAATGTTCATCTTTTGCTTTTGACATGATGTACATAGCTCTCTGTACATGAAAGCTAGAACAGCACTGCCCCAACTGTAAGTGTGCACCTCATCGATATTCTCGAGCAACGGAAGGTACGTCATCGACGTAGTACTTCCGCTGGAATCGGGAAACATAACTGATCCAATGAGTAATAGTGCATATGCACGTGCGTGCTGATCTACTACATCATCGACACTCTCATCGTCGATCGGATTGGCAACTAACCAGTCCGCCAATTTTCTCAAAGATACTTTGGTCCCGTGGTACGTGCCCTCCTCAGGTCTGTAGCCAGTCAACGCCTCACAGTAATCTATCCACTGCTCCGTCGACTTACGATGGATCACTCCGCTAACAGAAACACCATCGACTGGGAGTGCCCAAAGAACACCGACGTCCTCTAAAGTAACGGTCGCCTCCCCCATCGGTAAGTGAAACGTGTGCGTTTCCTTTCTCCATCTTTCTACTAGCGCCGTAATTAAGTGTGGATCTAATTTCTGAGATCCACAACTATATACGCCATAAAATGACATTGTATCCAACTTTTCCAAAACACGACCATGCAAGCGCACCGGTCGTGAAGGCTTACCCCATACTACGCCTTCCAAACCTCTCACGGTCAACGGAGTATCTAACGCACCATCCGCATTAGATAGCACATCGTTACAACGATGACTATCCTGAAATATCAATAACGACCGATCGACGGGACCGTAAAATTCATTCGTATCCATCCTAAATCGAACGACATCGAGTTAAAATTCAAAACCCCCAATGATGAATAACAACTTTAACAGTTACAAATATTCATCATAGCTTGCTAATTAATATACCTTCAATAAGAAAAGGGAGTGGTGTACGTGTGGCAGCGGCTACGGGCAGCAACGGGGCAGCGGCAACGGGCAGCGACGGGCAGTGGGTACGGGCAGGCAACGACGACGGGGCAGCGGCTACGGGGCAGCAGCAACGGGGCAGCGACGGGCAGCGGCTACGGGGCAGCGGCTAAGGGCAGAGACGGCCGGCGAAGACGGGCAACGACGACGGGGCAGCGGCAACGGGGCAGCGACGGGCAGGCAACGACGACGGGGCAGCGGCTACTACGGGGCAGCGGCTAAGGGCAGAGACGGCCGGCGAAGACGGGCAACGACGACGGGGCAGCGGCAACGGGGCAGCGACGGGCAGTGGGTACGGGCAGGCAACGACGACGGGGCAGCGGCTACGGGGCAGCGGCTAAGGGCAGAGACGGCCGGCGAAGACGGGCAACGACGACGGGGCAGCGGCTAAGGGCATCGACGGCCGGCGAAGACGGGCAACGACGGAGACGGCCGGCGAAGACGGGCAACGACGGAGATGGCCGGCGAAGACGGGCAACGACGGAGACGGCCGGCGAAGACGGGCAGGTGCGGCGGCGACGACGGAGAAGACACGGCGGACGGCGATGCTGAGTAAGGAGAAAGAAAGGAAGAGAAAGGAAGAAAGAAGAAGAAGAGGAGGCGATGGTTTTTAAATTCGCGGCGTCGCGTCCATTAACCGCGACGTCGCGTCCATTGGAAGCGACGTCCTTTTAATGGACCAAAACCCTAGCGTCGGCCCATTTCACAAGCGTTTTGCGGCCCGACGAAGGCCCATTTTGGAATATGCGGCCCGCATACTCGTCGCTTCCATTGGATGCGACGTCGCGTTTAATGGACGCGACGTCGCGTTCATTACCAGCGTTTTGCCCTATTTTATTAATATTTTTCAAAATAATCCTATTTTATTAATGAATACAAAAAATAACAAAATAATCCTATTTTATTAATGAATACAAAAAATAACAATATTAAATTAAAAATAGGATTAATTAAAAATAACAATATTTTAATTTAATATTGCTATTTTTTTAATTGATTAATTAAATAGGATTATTTTGAAATGTATTAATAAAATAGGACAAAACGGGGCTAATGGAAGCGACGTCGCATCCATTAAACGCGACGTCGCGTCCAATGGACGCGACGAGTATACGGGCCGCTCATTCCAAAATGGGCCTTCGTCGTGTCCATTAAACGCGACGTCGCGTCCAATGGCCGCGACGAGTATACGGGCCGCTAATTCCAAAATGGGCCTTCGTCGTGTCCATTGGATGCGACGTCGTGTCCAATGGATGCGACGCCGTGTCCAATGGATGCGACGCCGTGTCTCTGCTTCTGAAAAGGCTGCACTGACTTCTGAAAAGGCTGAACTCTGAAAAGGCTGAAGCACTGACTTCTGAAAAGGCTGAATTCTGAAAAGACTGAAGCAATGACTTCTGAAAAGGCTGAAGCAATGTCTGATTTATGAAAAGGCTGAGACACTGTGTAACTGTTGTCGTCGTGGGTAATAGGCACGCCATCGTGGGTATTAAGCACGACGAAATCCATTATTTAACGAATTCATATTCTTCATATTTTTCAAAGTTCAGAATATCTCTTAAGATTCTCAGTATGACCTCTCGTAAAATTCAAGTCGTTGTGTATTTTGGTGGTGAAATTATATACGAATCAAACACCATTCAATATAGTCTTCAACCGATTGGTTTTCGACGAATTCATCGCGATACCAGTTTTTCTCAATTTTTGAGCATACTGTATGAGATGACTTGCGTCGATAGCGCTTCTTCCTCTTTAACCGTTCGTGTGAAGAATGAATACTTTCAGCATTCTCGACTTTATCAAAGGCTCTTAAACATTTCAAACGATGCTGAGCTCGCATACTTCTTGGATGCAGACGCCGAGCTAAATTTAATTGAGGTGTTTGTCGAGACAAATGAAAATGTTCATTTTGATCTTAATGAAGAGGCTCCTGAAGAATTCACAAATCTTGTATCGAGTTACTCAGTTCGTAATATCTCAGCAGTTACTCAAGGAATGAGTAACGTTTCGTTCCACGCTCCTCATGAAGATATTCCTTCAAGTAGCCGGAGTTTTCCTAATATTTCAACAGTGGCGGAACCTGAGATCGTGCATGAAGTCGAGCACAACAGTGACGTTAGCGATTCTGAAGCCGATGATGAATGTGGTGCACTAGATGATTTTCCAGATCCCGCAGAAGACGAAGGTGGTGATGATGATGATGGCAATAACAATCTTCCAGAAAATGATATTTCGATGCAAGAAGATGATACTCCAGCTCTTTATCAGATAGTGCCGTTTAATTCAACATATCAAATGGCTCCCTCAGAAGGGGACGAAGACGGTGGTGATTTTTACGATAGAGACAATCCAGCGTTTGCGGAAGGTATGACTTTTAATAGTAAAGATCATTTGAAAAGTGCTGTTGAAGATTACTCTTTGAGGGTTGTTAGGCGCGAGTTTCACGTTGTTGAAAGTAAGAAAACCGCATGGAGCGTGAAATGCAATCACAACGACGAATGCCATTGGAGATTACGAGCTTGCTTCAAACCAAAAAAGGGATTTTGGAAGATAACAAGATATGGAGGACCACACACATGCTACATGAACGAGTTGGCGAGCACGCATCGTAACATGTCACGAAACGTAATTGCGCGTAAGTTAATCGGAACAGTGACTACCGACCCTCGGTATCTTCCCAAAAACGTCCAACAGCTCGTAAAGGATACATTTGGGTACGACATCTCATACATTCAAGCGTGGCATGGACTTAAACGAGCCAAAGAAAACCTTTATGGCACCTGGGAAACTTCAGTCCAACAACTTCCCATCTTCATGAAAGCGTTGCAACGTTACAATCCCGAGACTGTTGTAAAGTGGTTGCATCTTCCAACTAATATGCCTGGACTAAAGAAACTGGGGTATGTTTTCTGGGCATTCAAACCTTGTATTGATGGCTTTAAGCACTGTCGTAGAGTCGTCTGTGTTGACGGTACGCACTTATATTCAAAATACGAACGTAAAATGTTGATTGCATCAGCAATCGATGCCAATCAAAATATTTTTCCACTTGCTTTTTCCATTGTTACAACCGAAAGCACACATTCTTGGAAATGGTTCTTGAACTTACTTAGTGTCCACGTGTTGGAGAATCAAGCTGTATGCCTTATTTCAGATCGACATCCAGGTATTTTGATATATTTCATTTAATTTTCTTATATCTTTTTTTATTGATGTAAATATTGTTACTTACAATCTATAATGCAGGTATACTGGCTGCTGTAAGAGAGCTCGAAGCTTTTAGGCCACCAAATGGACAACATCGTTTTTGTCTACGCCACGTGGTTTCAAACTTCAACACAGAATTCAAAGACAAGGATTTGAAACAATTATGCCATAGAGCTGGGATGGCGCACACACTGGAAAAGTTTAATCGAATTATGGAGCACATCAAAGATATCAAGGAAGAAGCGTGGGCGTGGTTGGACAAAATTGACAAAGAAAAATGGACGTTTTCTCATGATGGGGGACTTCGATGTGGTGTAATGACCACTAATATCTCAGAGGCCCTTAATGGGGTGTTCAAAGGGGCTCGTTGTTTGCCGCCGAAAGCAATAGTCGACTTTAGCTTCTATTAATGTTGCGCTGTCAACATTGGCAATGTTAGGAGAACATTCTAGTCAACATTTATTGGCAGAGAATGTCTTCTCTCACTCTAGTTTTATCTTTCATACCCAAAACGTGTTTAAACCGTGTCCAGACTATTTTTAGTGTTTTACAGGACTCAGAAGTAACTCAGGACGAGTGAGGATCATGGAGATAAGCTTGAACGAGTCTTAGGATGGAACATACTAAATATAGGATGCTTGGAGCACAAGATGGAGATCAAGTCTTTGGAGCTTACCAAGTCAGTCCTTAACGGTCACTAACGGACCAAGTCTACTTAGTGGACGTTAGTGAACGTTGCGGGATGATACCAAGTCCATTTGTGGAGTGCTGCCCAAGTTGAAGAAGTATTTAAGGGCGGAGAACTTGTGGCGACCATGGCGATCGTGACGACTACAGAGAGAAGAAGATTAAGAGCGATCACGAGAGTTGTCTTTTAGCCTAGTGTTTTCTGTTTTGCAAAAGTCGACAGACTTTGTAGGTTTACAGAATCGAAAGATTCGTAGTTTTTCTAGGCTTGTTTTTACTATCCTTTTTGATAGTTGTTTTGCCATCCATTGCTATAGTGGAATTTCGCCTTGAGGCACGCAGCAAGTTATTCTGACTTGCTGCAAAATTTACATCTCGTTGTCTTTAGTTTTCCGTCATCAAAACTAAGTTTTCCGCTGTGCGCTTGTGAGTTAGTGTGAGTGTCTGCTCAACATTTAACCCAACATTTAGTTACAACTTAGTCTTTTCATATCCATAAAGAGAGGGACCGCCTTCAGAGTGGTATCAGAGCCTTCGCTTGACGTTACTAAGCGCTTAAAATCCTTATAATGGATATAACGAGCTCAAACTACATTGGAAAAGTGCCGGTGTTAGATGGCTCCAACTATGCGTTTTGGAAGGTACGTGTGCGCCAATGCATCAAGTCCATCGATGTGCGAGCATGGGAAGCTGTAATCGATGGATACACTCCACCTCGTAACCCTCCAGATGCTGATGGCGAAGTCGTTGACAAGCCGGTGGCAGAATGGACCGTGGCAGAAAGGAATGCGGCCGAGTTCAACGACAAAGCCTTGAATGCTATTTTCTCATCGGTTGATATTTTTATGTTCAAGATTATTCAGAATTGCACGACAGCAAACAACGCATGGGATCTTCTTCAAAGGTACTGCGAAGGTGATGCAAGCGTGAAGGAAACCAAACTTCGGTACCTTCTCAATCAGTTTGAAAATCTCAGAATGAAGGAAGACGAAGATGTCACCACCTACTTTGGAAAGATTCTCACAATTTCAAGCGAGTGTGCTAGTCTTGGAGATCCGATATCAAATAAGGTACTTGTATCTAAAGCTTACGTACACTCACTGAAAAATTTAATGTGAAGGTAGCGGCCGTTGAGGAAGCACACAATCTGAGCACGCTAGACTTCAATACCTTGATGAACATTATGAAGAATTACGAGACGAATCTCGAAGTTCAAAAGAAAGCATCTCGCGGAAAAAACCTAGCACTAGTCGTCAGCCATCCAATGTTCAAAATGAGGATGATTCGGATTTTGATGAGGATGCGGCTTGCTGGTGAAAAAATTCAAGAAGTTCTACAAGAAGAAGAACGTGGAGACGAATGTTGGACAAATGTTGGCCCAACATTCCGTAAGAGCCAAAGTTCGAAAGAGCCGATGTGCTCCACCTTTCTTCAAACGCAAATCTGATGTAAAGAAGAAGAACTTCAACTGGGAGTCTGTCAGATGCTATGAATGTCAAGGTTGGGGTCACTTTGCCAACGAATGTGCCAACACACTTCGCAAGCATGGGAAAGCTATGTGGATCGATCTTTCCGACGATGAAGATGCAGAACCGAGTCCTAAGGAATCTAGGAAGTCTTCAGTAACCATTCAATCTTTCTCAGATTGTGAAGATGAAGAAGATTTACAAATCGGCTTCACTGTGGTAACAGATGTTGAGCCAACATTGGACTCATCATCTGAGAAACATATAATTTTTGATTATGATGATTCAAACAGTTTTGATGTGTATTCTAGTTCTGACAATGCAGAATTAGAAATGAATGTTTTTGCTGAAGGTCAAATCAATGAAGCCGTCAAGAGGTTTACCGCTCTATATGAAAAGGAAAAGCTAAAGAATGCGGAACTCAAAGCTGAAATGAAAATACAGACCGAGGAGAACCTGAAGAACGTAGAAATGATTGAAAGCTTACTGGATGGAATGAACAAAATGGAGGCCGTATTAACACGAAAGGACAAGGAGATAGACAAGCTTCAAAAGCAAGTTGACGATGCAGACGTGACTTTCACGAAATTGAACAAGGGTAAATTCACCCTTGAAGAGGTATTATCGTTAAGTGTCTTTGATAAGCAAGGTCTAGGATATAATGCTGAGTCTTCTAATGATGTGAATGAATCTGCTATGCATGAGAGACCTAAGATTGTTTTTGTTAAGGAGAAAACCGAGTATGTTGAATGTAGTGAGCCTTTAGTTGTTAAAAAGAGTTCTAAGCATGCTGCCCCTAAATCAAAGGATAAACAGTTTAAATGTGATCATTGTATGCTGCCTGGCCATATTAAACCTTACTGTTGGAAATTGAAGGGAAAGATGTCTGTAAAGAAATCAATGTTGAGTGATATGTCCTCCAACATTCCTGTCAACATTGAGAAATCAGAGTTGAGAGAAGTGTATGGAGAACGTTCAGCTGGCTCACCTTCAAATTCTGACAGTTCAAAAGCAGTTTTACTTACTAAGAAAGTTTGGGTACAAAAATCCGTTCATAAATGCCAAGTTGTATATACCTCGTTGCTAGCTAACGTTACAGGATCTTGGTACTTCGATAGCGGGTGTTCTCGACACATGACTGGTACCAAACAGTATCTAAGTGACTACACACCATTGAAAAGTGGTTCTGTGACATTCGGAGGAGGTGCTAAAGGAAAGATTCTTGGACAAGGAAGATTGAACGTGCCCGACTTTCCGAAGCTAAGCAAAGTCCTTCACGTAGACGGTCTTGTGGCAAATCTGATTAGTATTAGTCAGCTTTGCGACGACAATCTTGAGGTAAGATTTAATAAAGAATGTTGTGAAGTTTTTAACAGAAATCGTGTTCGAGTTATGGCAGGTAAAAGATCGAGTGACAATTGCTATCTAGTCGGTGACAAATCGGGTTCGAAGGATATGTGCCAACTCTCTAAAGCCGAAGACGATGTGATACTTTGGCATTTCAAATTAGGCCATGTCAACTACAGAACCTTGGAGCAACTTATCAAACAAGATGCAATCAGAGGCATTCCGAAACTTAAGGAGTTTGGTAAGGTTGTGTGTGAGTCGTGCTTGAAGGGTAAGCAAGCACATGTTAGTCATAATGTTGATCAACATTCTGCCCAACATTTTATGACTGCACATTGTTTTCAGCTTATTCATATGGATTTAATGGGTCCTATGGAAGTAGATAGCCTTGGTGGTAGGAAATATGCTTATGTGCTCGTTGATGATTATTCTAGATATGCATGGATATTTTTTCTTAGGGAAAAATCTGAATCGTTTGATTTCTTTAAAAAATATTGTGCCATGATTGAGAATAATTTTAGTGCTTCAATTTTTCGCATTAGGTCTGATCATGGTAGGGAGTTTGAAAATCAATTGTTCGATGAATTCTGTGATAAGAAAGGTATTATGCATGAGTATTCTTCTCCTAAGACACCCCAACAAAATGGGGTGGCCGAAAGAAAGAATAGGACCTTACAAGAAATGGCTCGTGTTATGTTGCAATCTAGGAGCATTTCTAAGCGTTTTTGGGCTGAAGCATTGCATACCGCATGTCATATATCTAATCGTGTGTTCTTTCGTCATGGTACTAAGAAAACGTCGTATGAGTTGTTAAATGGGAAGAAGCCTACGGTCAAGTATTTTCATGTTTTTGGATGCTATTGTTACATGTTGAATGATCGTGAATACTTGACTAAGTTTGATTCGAAGAGTGATAAATGCATATTTTTAGGATATTCTTCTAATAGCCGTGCATATCGTGTGTATAATTTGCGCGTCAAATCTGTTCAAGAGTCAATTAATATTGTGTTTGATGATGCTACTGATCTTAGAAGAGTTCCTCCACAAGTCGATATTTCAGATGTTGTCCAAGCTGTTGATGAAACAGAGGAGACTGAAGAGGAAGATGTTGAGCCAACATCTGACCCAACATCACCGTATGAGCAGAATGATGAGAACGAACCGAGCGAAGTTCGAAGAGATCCCCCAGCTAAGATTCAAAAAGATCATCCTACAGACTTAATCATTGGAGACGTAAATGAAGGCAGAAAGACTAGAGACAAGCCGCGCAAGGACTACAAGTCGATGGTAAGAAACACATGCATGAACACCATATACGCCGAGGTACGCTTTAACTGTTTTGTTTCTGAGGTAGAACCCAAGAATGTCCTTGAAGCACTTAAGGATAATTTTTGGATAAATGCCATGCAAGAGGAACTCTTGCAATTTGAGAAAAACCAAGTATGGACTTTGGTTCCTCGACCGAAAGACATTAATGTCATAGGTACGAAGTGGATCTTTAAGAACAAATCTGATGAACTTGGTAGAGTCGTTAGAAACAAAGCTCGTTTAGTAGCTCAGGGTTATACCCAAGTAGAAGGCATAGATTTTGATGAGACGTTTGCTCCCGTGGCTAGGTTAGAATCGATTAGGTTATTGTAGCTATTGCATGTTGGATTAACATTACATTACACCAAATGGATGTTAAAGGTGCATTTTTGAATGGATATATCGATAAGGAAATCTATGTTGAACAGCCTAAGGGATTTGAAGATCCGCATTATCCTAACCATGTTTATAAGTTGCAGAAAGCACTCTATGGATTGAAGCAAGCCCCTCGAGCTTGGTATGGTAGGTTGACCACGTTTTTACTTGAGTTTGGCTTCGTACGAGGTGAGGCCGATCGCACACTCTTTGTAAAAAGAGTTGGTATGGATATTTTAATTGCTCAAATTTATGTAGATGATATAGTATTTGGCTCGAGTTCTCAATCTATGTTGGATCAGTTTGTGCATGCTATGAACTCCACTTTTGAAATGAGCATGATTGGGGAACTAACTTTTTCTTAGGACTGCAAATTAAGCAAAGCAATAATGGCATCTTTATTTCACAGGAGAAATACGCTAAGAATACAGTGAAGAAGTTCGGGTTGGACACGGCTAAGGTAATGAAAACTCCCATGGGGTCTTCGCAAAAGGTAAGTAAAGATAATGTTGGACAGGATGTTGACCCAACATTATATCGATCCATGATAGGCAGTTTGTTATACCTTTCAGCAAGTAGACCCGACATTATGTATAGCGTTTGTGTTTGTGCTAGATATCAATCTGAGCCTAAAGTTTCCCACCTTAATGCTGTTAAGCGAATTCTTCGTTATGTGAGTGGTTCGTGTAGCCTAGGACTATGGTACTCCAAAGAGACTAACATGAATCTTGTAGGCTATAGCGATGCTGATTGGGCAGGCGATGAGGATGATCGCAAGAGCACAAGTGGCGGCTGTTTCTTCTAGGTAACAACTTAGTTGCATGGTATAGTAAGAAACAAATGTGTATCTTTATCTACTGCTGAGTCTGAATATGTTGCTGCGGGTAGTTGCTGTACGCAATTAATGTGGTTAAATAGCATGTTGTGTGACTATGGTTTAGAGTGTGAATCTGTTCTCATGTATTGTGATAACCTTAGTGCCATCAACATATCTAGGAACCCTATCCAGCATTCGCGTACGAAGCATATAGATATTAGGCATCATTTTCTGAGAGATATGGTAGAGAAAGAATTAGTTCGTATTGAGCATATAGACACGAAACATCAGTTAGCTGACATATTTACGAAAGCATTGGATTCTGAAAGGTTTTCGGACCTGAAGAAATCCATAGGTTTGCATCAGTCTGTCTGAATGTTGGTCCAACATTTGGATCAACATAGCATATGTCAAACTTGATCGTTACTGCTTTACTGTTTGATTTAATATTTTCTCTCTGGTATTCTATGAAATGACTCGACCCACCTTAACCATTTTCTGAAATGACCCGATCCCATGCAAAAAGCAGGCTCATAAACCTTTTTTAAGATAGGTTTTGGTAATAAGTATCCCTAGGTACACGGCATTCGCGGTGACGATGTATTCTTGGTGACAAAAAGCCAAACCTTGATGTTTAGGTAATAAGGGCAGTGCACAATAATTCAGAATCAATATCTAAGGTGAAAGGGCAGAAAATGAAAGAAAAATTGAGTTGAGGGAGTCGAGCAGAAAAGTCTAAGAATCCTGAGTTAGAATGTTGAGTCAAATGTTGGGGCAACATGTGACTGTCAAATTGATATTGCTATATTTATGTGCTTTCGTTCGATTAGTGTTTGTTTTCTATACTGCATGTGGTAGTCACGTATGTCTAGTTTAGATATCTCTCAGAATTGCATTAGAATTTCTCGAAGAACAGCCTGTTACATTTGTCTCAAGTGATCATCATCAACGCTCAAACGGTTAGTATCTCTTGTGCCTTCAATGGTTTTTGACTTGGTAATTTTTGGATGAATCATGGTCTGAATTATCCCTATATTTTCGTATGACCTATTCCTCCATTTACTTTGAATGTGCTCTATGTTGAGTTAAACAATTTTTGGCATAATTCGAATTTACCCTATTATTTGCCTAAATTATTTTTTCAACGGTTATTTTTTCACTCACCCATGATTTGACATTTCGATATGTAACCGTTAAGAGAGGGGGGAAGTGGGCATATGCAGTTACTTGGCATGATCTTTATTTTTATCTCCCTCATTTATCTCCTCATTTATCTCCCTTATTCTCTCTTTCTCATTCACAAACCCTAAAAGCATTTCTGAAAAGTTCCTTTCTGCTTTGAAGTGTTTCGATATAAGTTGGGTTGCATCAACTCTATTTCTCACATCTATTTCTCAAGCTTACTTTCAGATTTCACTATGTCGAACTCTCCTAACCGTGATGAGATGCAGAATGTTGACCCAACATCTGGTGAGATCATCTATGATGCAGTTCCTCTTCAATCCATTCCGGCGCTGTGTGATGCTCCAATTTCGTCACCCCCAACTCACGATGAGACACCAGTGCAACCAAGAGACCCAACTGAGGAAATGCCGAACCCTAACATCACAAATGTTGCTGTACCAGTACCTGAAGTTTCAATCGACGAGGAATTAGTTGAAGATGTTCATGCCTCGTTAAAGGAGATCGTGCCTGAAAAAGTCTCTACCAGTGCTGCAAAGAAAGCTCAAAGAACTTTCAAGAAAGCTTCAGTAGGGTCATCCTCAAAGGCCGACGCTGCTCCAAAAAGACGAAGGAGCAACAGGGTCAGACGAGCAATGAACCCAACCTCAAACTCTGACGACCCAATCGTTCTCTCCAGTGACTCCAACGACACAATCGAGAACTCAACAAACTTCGACAGTGTCAACTCAATGAGCTCCGACAAAGACGATCGCAATTTAGGGGGAGAGACACATCTGTCAGAGTCTACAACTCTTAGTGTCCCAGAAACCCCCAAAAGCGATGACGAAAATGATGTCGACCTCACTGAGACCCTTGCTGCTTGGAAGAATAGACTGAAGAAGAAAGCAGGGAAGAGGCCAATGCAGTCTAACAAGGCACCCTCCAAGCGTCAGCGAACAGAGGAGGCGCCAAGATCAATGCCTAGTCTCCAGTCCTCCTCCCCAATTCAATCCAGAAGTGAAGATGCTGAGCAAGATGTTGACCCAACATCTGACTCAGATTGGGAGGATCCTTTGCCAAGGGGGAGGTTTTATGCGTCTGTTAATGAAGAGCTGTGGCCATATTTTGCTAACAGGATGTTACGCATAGAAAGGACAGTCGACTTGGTGAGTTTCCGCAGATACGGGGTCATGGAGTTCTTAGAATCCCGAAGCTTTGACAAGACTGTCACGATGTTTGGGACCTACTGTGACACAGTGGTCCGCGAGGTATTTGCTAACCTTACTCCTAGCCTTAATGATCCTAGCTCTAGAAAGTATGGGAAGGTTTATTTTAGGGGGAGGTTATATGATTTTTCTGCTAGAGATATTAATGAGTTTTTGGGGACGCCGAATGTGGAAATGGGGCAAGTTTATGATAATGATGAGGTTGTAAGTTTTCTGACGGGGGGTAGAATTAAGGAATGGGATGGGAATTTTTCGATCAGTTTCTTGACATCTCTTTACTCGGTGCTATTTAAAGTCGGTGTGTTTAATTGGTGGCCTACGGCCAATGATTCACGAGTTGCGGAGAGTATGGCTCATATTCTGTACGCACTTGGGAAAAATCTCCCGCTGAATTTAGGAGAGTTAGTACTACAGCAGTTAGCTAGAGAGGCTGGGAAAATAGGAAAGGGCATTCTGCCGTTCCCTTCTTTAATCTATGGAATGCTGGTGCGAGGAGGTTTTAGGCCAACGCGAAGGGATCAGGTGGTAACAATCAAATTCCCATATGCCATCTCTCAAATGCACCTGGCCGGACAAAACAAGGTTGTCGATCTGCCGTGGAAAGCTCAAGCTCAGGAGGCTGAGCAGAATGTTGGTCAAAATGTTGCCTCAACATCTGCTCCACAATCAAGCTTAGACCGCCAAATTCAGTGCCTCGAGGATACAATTGCGTTCCTAACTTCCCAATTGTCAACACTCAAGAACTTACGTTCTTCCCAAATAGGGGGAGAAAGGACAGAAGTTGTGGAAGAAGTGGCGGAGCAAGAAGAGGAGCGTGCGGAGCAAGAGGAAGCTCGAACTGATGGAAGAGAAGGCGAGCAAGCAGGGGGAGATGCTAGGGATGCTGGAGCTAACCAGGAAGAGGCAGAGGACTCGATTGAGAGTCTACGCATTTAGACTTTGATCTAAATGAGTTTCGCATGCGTACTTTTGTGTGCTTTTGTTGCTCATGTGCATGCGTGTCTGCCTAACTGACTGTTTGTGTTTGTTATGCTATGGACCAGTTTTATTTTTTGCAGATGTTTGAATTTCAGACCTCCTTGTGGCGTGTACTAATATTTAGTACTTTTGAGTAGTTTGATCGCTATTCTATATTGGGTTTACTCTAACCATTTTTTTTTCTTCTTGTTTGTGGTTGAGTAGATCTGGCCTTTAGGGGGAGTTTCACTACGACCAACTTCTGCTTTGGTTTTGGGAAGAAAGATAAAAAGGGGGAGATTGTTAATGTTGCGCTGTCAACATTGGCAATGTTAGGAGAACATTCTAGTCAACATTTATTGGCAGAGAATGTCTTCTCTCACTCTAGTTTTATCTTTCATACCCAAAACGTGTTTAAACCGTGTTCAGACTATTTTTAGTGTTTTACAGGACTCAGAAGTAACTCAGGACGAGTGAGGATCATGGAGATAAGCTTGAACGAGTCTTAGGATGGAACATACTAAATATAGGATGCTTGGAGCACAAGATGGAGATCAAGTCTTTGGAGCTTACCAAGTCAGTCCTTAACGGTCACTAACGGACCAAGTCTACTTAGTGGACGTTAGTGAACGTTGCGGGATGATACCAAGTCCATTTGTGGAGTGCTGCCCAAGTTGAAGAAGTATTTAAGGGCGGAGAACTTGTGGCGACCATGGCGATCGTGACGACTACAGAGAGAAGAAGATTAAGAGCGATCACGAGAGTTGTCTTTTAGCCTAGTGTTTTCTGTTTTGCAAAAGTCGACAGACTTTGTAGGTTTACAGAATCGAAAGATTCGTAGTTTTTCTAGGCTTGTTTTTACTATCCTTTTTGATAGTTGTTTTGCCATCCATTGCTATAGTGGAATTTCGCCTTGAGGCACGCAGCAAGTTATTCTGACTTGCTGCAAAATTTACATCTCGTTGTCTTTAGTTTTCCGTCATCAAAACTAAGTTTTCCGCTGTGCGCTTGTGAGTTAGTGTGAGTGTCTGCTCAACATTTAACCCAACATTTAGTTACAACTTAGTCTTTTCATATCCATAAAGAGAGGGACCGCCTTCAGCTTCCATCGATGCGTTCAATACTTTCGTGATCGATTTCAAGAGTGCTCTGCCGCGATCGATAATTCCGAAAGCCAATGGTCGCCTTATGCTTGGAAGATGTTCAATACTTGGACGGATCACTCATTTAGTCATGTCGTATATCGATTCGACCCGCGTTTTCAAACAGCCGAGGTATTTACTTCTGCGGTAAATCAAAGAAAACATGTGGTAAACGTTCAAGGAAAGACGTGCACTTGCGGAAAATGGGACATGCATTTCATTCCATGTTCTCATGCTCAAGCAGCTTGCCGTATGTGGAATGTTCATAGCATGCAACATATTGCTCCTTTCTACAGCAAACAATCGTACCTTAGAACATATGAGGGGTTTTTCTATCCACTGTACGATGAGCGCTATTGGGAGCCTGCTGATTTTTCTCTTATACATAATGAAGCTCGACGTGGCCGAAGAGGACCGGGAAGATATCGCACTACTCGTATCCAGAATGAAATGGATCGAGGTGGATCAATAGGGAGATCAAGTCAAAGAGGTTGTGGAAGACGTTGAATCGCATTAGCTTCTGTTTTTATGTTATTATGTTGGATGTAAGTTTTAGTTTATGCTATTTGAAGTATTTAATGCAATTTAAAAACACAAATACATTTGCTTTAAACACCTCATTATAGCTAGGAACACACTAACTGCTAGAAACACAAACAAAACTACTAAAAACATACCACACTTGCAAGAAATACATCATAGTTGCTAATTAATATTCTTTCCATCCTTTTGGAAGCTTGTCAACGAAGTCATCATCACTAGTATCCTCTTTGATTCTCGAACTAGAGACGACATGTTTTTTGCCTTTGTTTCTAACCATTCGAGACATACTGTTTTGTTTTCCTTTCGGGGGCTTCTCGACGAAATCGTCATCACTAATGTCCTCATTGCCGCTCGAACTGGAGACGGCCATTTTTTTACCTTTGTTTCTAACCATTCGGGACATACCGTGTGGTTTTCCTTTCGGAGGCTTGTCCACGACTAGTTCAATGACGTTAGTATGGGCTACAATCCGAATAGGTTGTGTTGGTCTTTCATTCTTCTCAATTGCAAGCACGTCAATGTCTGGAACAATAGCGGGATTGATAAATTTCTCAAAAATTGCATAAAGACGATTATCAAAAGGCTCGCATTCATAAAAGTAAATCGTTGAAAGAGGATCCTCCTGCAAAAGAAAACAATTTTTTTTGGTTACAAATATACTTTCAAATAAATAAAATATAGAATAGAATAATTACTTCAAACCACTTAAGCCATTGCGTAGTGTCTGCATGAATCCAACCCCTGTCATATTCTCCCCAATCTCCCATCTCTGAGCGTAGCTTCTTCCATAAAAAGTAACGACGCTTAAGATGACCGAGTTTCACCATTAGAAATGGTACCGTGAAATTCCTTCCATATATTCCATTTATCAGGTGAGCAATATAATGGAGACCATCCTCTAGATTTTCATTTGTTAGATTTCCACGATGCATTTCACACCACACATGATTAACGAAGGTTGATTCCATATTGTATGTCCACAGATCATCATAGAAATAATCCCCGAGTACCTTCAGATTTTCAAATATTGGATGACCTTGATTCATTGGCTTCCCAGTGAACCGATTAAGGCGCGGATCTCTATTGAATGGATGCATCGTGTTTGTGATGTTGAGTATGTTAATTAATATCCTTCTAATTTATAGACGTTCGAAGTCGTAGCTTCATATTCTTATTTATTCATTTTTTTTTATTAAAGCATGTGATGTTGTAGATGATTAAAGCTGACAATTGTCAGTTTATTTTTATTATTATTATTGACGAATTTTACTTTATTCAGTTTATTAAAGATGTACATGATTAAAGCATGTGATATACAGATGTACATGATTAAAGCTAACAAGTGTCAGTTTATTTATTTTTTATTAAAGATGATGATGTTGATTAAAGCTGACGTACTGGACCTGATTAAAGTTGTATATGATTTAACATGACTACTGTAAATTTATATTTTTATTATTATTATTGGCGAGTTTTAATTTATTCTGTTTATTAAAGATGTACATGATTAAAGCATGTGATATTCATTAAAGATGTACATGATTGAAGCTAACAAGTGTCAGTTTATTTATTTTTTATTAAAGATGATGATGTTGATTAAAGCTGGCGTACTGGACCTGATTAAAGTTGTATATGATTTAACATGACTACTGTAAATTTATATTTTTATTATTATTATTGGCGAATTTTAATTTATTCAGTTTATTAAAGATGTACATGATTAAATCATGTGATATTCATTAAAGATGTACATGATTAAAGCTAACAAGTGTCAGTTTATTTATTTTTTATTAAAGATGATGATGTTGATTAAAGCTGACGTATTGGACCTGATTAAAGTTGTATATGATTTAACATGACTGCTGTAAATTTATATTTTTATTATTATTATTGGCGAATTTTAATTTATTCAGTAAAGTTATTATTATTATTATTATTATTATTATTATTATTATTATTATTATTATTATTATTATTGGCGAATTTTAATTTATTCAGTAAAGTTATTATTATTATTATTATTATTATTATTATTATTATTATTATTATTATTATTATTATTATTATGGTAATGATTATTATTATTATTATTAAAGCTTATTAATATTAATTTATTCATTTTTTTTATTAAAGATCGTGATGATGATTAAAGCTGCAACCAACAAAGAAACATAAATAAAATAATAAACGTAACATAAACATAAGTAAAATAAAAATAACATACGCTAATAAGAAAAACACATGAAAAATTAACCACTATGGCATGTAATGAGATCCGGTGCCACATCTACGGGGTCGTCGATCTCTACGCAAATGACCGCGATCAATAGGGGCGTCGTGCTGCTGTGGACGACGTCGTGGCTGCTGCCGAGGTGGTGAGTGCTGTGTATATGGATGGTATGGCGGAGTCTCGTCGTCGTCTTCGTAGCCGTGAGGTGTCGGCGTCACATATCCAACATCTTCGTATAATCCCGGTGTAATACGTGAAGACGACGGACCAGGGTCCGGCATCGTACGACGTGAAGATGACGGACCCGGACCTTGTGTCGGAGGAATATCGGTGAACTCTATCTGTTGTCGCTGACGCCTGTCAATAACAAGTCGCTGCATCCGATGTATAACATCTAAGCCCCCATCTATATCCCCCCGGCGTAATATGTTCTCGGTCTCATCGACGCATTGTGCCTATTATATAATTAAAATTATTGCATGCAACATCTTAACAACTAATATAAATCTGAGTTAAATTGCAACATACCATCACGTCGATAAATGCACTATCTCCCATCTGAAAACCTCGCTCCATGTGAATTGTAGACGGAGATATATAGCGATGGGTGACAGATCGATACCATGTAAAATAATCTGCAGTGCACGGCGCCCCATCACCTATCTCCATTGCATCAACTATCGACTCGTATCGAGCTAACCAATACGCTTCATATTCTGTGTGATGCAATCTCCAGTCTCTTCCCGCAATATTGCGAAGATTGAACCGATATAGATTTCGATGTAAATATCGAGGAGCGTCCGGGATCGACTGTACCATTCCGAACTGTCGGACCACACGGTCGGGGTAGTGCCACTCAACAATGTTATAACATATCAGTGGACACCTTGAACGACAACAAGCTGGTCGGCATTCAGGTCTCAACGCCATAATCTCCGGTGCATTATCATCATACGGAGTCCACACAAACTGCTCCATCGACATGCTATCGAACGACTCTCGTATGGCACGTAAATTAGAATTTGCGGAGGTGGTATGATTCAACAGTGCATTCCACCTTAATAAAATAAACAAAGTTTATAGAAAAAGTAATAATATTACAAAATCATAAGAAATTAAAAAAATAATTCCACAGTACCTTGCCGCATGCGGCGGAATGGGAAGCTGAATTCCATCGACAACGGCGGGTAGCATCTCCACTCGAGGATGGATAATAATGGGCTGCACGGGTAATATACGCATCCACGCCCATACCTATACAAGATTTAATTAAATCGGTTATTCTATTTACGACATAATAACGAAAAAAAATATATTAAGATAAATTAGTACCTGAAGCAAACGCAATGCTCCACCAATGTTCATCTTTTGCTTTTGACATGATGTACATAGCTCTCTGTACATGAAAGCTAGAACAGCACTGCCCCAACTGTAAGTGTGCACCTCATCGATATTCTCGAGCAACGGAAGGTACGTCATCGACGTAGTACTTCCGCTGGAATCGGGAAACATAACTGATCCAATGAGTAATAGTGCATATGCACGTGCGTGCTGATCTACTACATCATCGACACTCTCATCGTCGATCGGATTGGCAACTAACCAGTCCGCCAATTTTCTCAAAGATACTTTGGTCCCGTGGTACGTGCCCTCCTCAGGTCTGTAGCCAGTCAACGCCTCACAGTAATCTATCCACTGCTCCGTCGACTTACGATGGATCACTCCGCTAACAGAAACACCATCGACTGGGAGTGCCCAAAGAACACCGACGTCCTCTAAAGTAACGGTCGCCTCCCCCATCGGTAAGTGAAACGTGTGCGTTTCCTTTCTCCATCTTTCTACTAGCGCCGTAATTAAGTGTGGATCTAATTTCTGAGATCCACAACTATATACGCCATAAAATGACATTGTATCCAACTTTTCCAAAACACGACCATGCAAGCGCACCGGTCGTGAAGGCTTACCCCATACTACGCCTTCCAAACCTCTCACGGTCAACGGAGTATCTAACGCACCATCCGCATTAGATAGCACATCGTTACAACGATGACTATCCTGAAATATCAATAACGACCGATCGACGGGACCGTAAAATTCATTCGTATCCATCCTAAATCGAACGACATCGAGTTAAAATTCAAAACCCCCAATGATGAATAACAACTTTAACAGTTACAAATATTCATCATAGCTTGCTAATTAATATACCTTCAATAAGAAAAGGAAGTGGTGTACGTGTGGCAGCGGCTACGGGCAGCAACGGGGCAGCGGCAACGGGCAGCGACGGGCAGTGGGTACGGGCAGGCAACGACGACGGGGCAGCAGCTACGGGGCAGCGGCAACGGGGCAGCGACGGGCAGGCAACGACGACGGGGCAGCGGCTAAGGGCAGAGACGGCCGGCGAAGACGGGCAACGACGACGGGGCAGCGGCAACGGGGCAGCGACGGGCAGGCAACGACGACGGGGCAGCGGCTACTACGGGGCAGCGGCTAAGGGCAGAGACGGCCGGCGAAGACGGGCAACGACGACGGGGCAGCGGCAACGGGGCAGCGACGGGCAGTGGGTACGGGCAGGCAACGACGACGGGGCAGCGGCTACGGGGCAGCGGCTAAGGGCAGAGACGGCCGGCGAAGACGGGCAACGACGACGGGGCAGCGGCTACGGGGCAGCGGCTAAGGGCATCGACGGCCGGCGAAGACGGGCAACGACGGAGATGGCCGGCGAAGACGGGCAACGACGGAGACGGCCGGCGAAGACGGGCAGGTGCGGCGGCGACGACGGAGAAGACACGGCGGACGGCGATGCTGAGTAAGGAGAAAGAAAGGAAGAGAAAGGACCGGCGAAGACGGGCAACGACGGAGACGGCCGGCGAAGACGGGCAGGTGCGGCGGCGACGACGGAGAAGACACGGCGGACGGCGATGCTGAGTAAGGAGAAAGAAAGGAAGAGAAAGGAAGAAAGAAGAAGAAGAGAAGGCGATGGTTTTTAAATTCGCGGCGTCGCGTCCATTAACCGCGACGTCGCGTCCATTGGAAGCGACGTCCTTTTAATGGACCAAAACCCTAGAGTCGGCCCATTTCACAAGCGTTTTGCGGCCCGACGAAGGCCCATTTTGGAATATGCGGCCCGCATACTCGTCGCTTCCATTGGATGCGACGTCGCGTTTAATGGACGCGACGTCGCGTTCATTACCAGCGTTTTGCCCTATTTTATTAATATTTTTCAAAATAATCCTATTTTATTAATGAATACAAAAAATAACAATATTAAATTAAAAAACCCCGGTTTTATTCTGTCTCTATATTTGAAGTTTCAACCATTTGATTGATGACGTTGGAGGATGGTTAGAAAAATACAATTTAGGAACAAATCATTTAATTTGTATGATTGCAATCATTGATTCAATTTAAGCTTTAGTTGTACAAAATAATAAATTATATATAAAAAAACTATAGAAGACAACGAAAATTGAGATTTATAAATGAAATGAGATCTTCTAGTTTTACTTGCGTTCGAGCCAAAATAAAATAATATAGAAAATAAAATAAATTACATGATCGATGTGATGTGAATTCAGTGTAACTACAAAATCCCAGATAATAAAAAATTTGTGTCTCCTAAATAAAAACTTTATCGATCCCAATGTTAATGGGGAGGTTATTTTTAATGAATATTACACAAACATCAATGAAATATTTGACATTTTCAATGAAATGCATAAAGTTAGGTCAAAGTTCACAATATCTATTTTCATTATTTACAAAACAAATAGGATCATTAAAAGTAAGATAATATTGGTTAAGCTTCTTTTCTGGCATTTAATGATATTTCAAAGAAAAGAAAAAAGAAAAAAAAATAGTCGGGTTAGAAATTAATATATATATATATATATATATTTGCATCAATCAATAAAGAAGTTGAATTAAATAAATTCCTTATATTGAAAAACATAGCAAGTGACAACGAAAGATGACATTATCAGTATAAAAGGTAAGGTGCCTTCTAAGTGAAGCAATTAAATTGTGAAATAGAAATTTATTGGGAAAATAAATAAACCAAATAAATAAATACCAGAAGTTATAATTTCGATTATATAAATAACAATAAAAAACATTACAATAGCAAAAGCTCGTGACAAGTTGCCAATTCAAGTAGTGAATGAATGAAAACGAGTTATCAATGCAATATTTTCTTTTCTTGTTTCATTCCAAATATTAATTTTATTTTATATATTCTAAAAAAAAAATCAGTAGCGATGCTCAGTGTGTGACAGAGCTTGTGAAATTAAATTTAAATATATTCTTCTAATAACTATTTATTATTTATTATATATTATATTTCCTCTATGGTCTACAATTCTGACCCAAACACTGCAACGGGCAACCCATAAACACCACTGCTATCAAGGCCTTTTATAGGGATAGAGCTTTGTTGACAGTGTCGAAAGTAGCTGTTAATTAAATTAATATTAATCCCAATAAATAAAAAAAAAAAAAAACATTTTTTCATTATCATCTTGCAAGCAAAATCCTCTATTACATAATCTTCTTCTTTCTCTACACATTTATTGTCTTCTCCTCAAACACAGTTGTCTACAACATGGGTTAGGCTTCAAGCAAAAAAATCAATATCACTTTTGAACCGCCGCCATTAAAGCCACCGAACATGCAACGCTGTCCGAACGCCAAATGGGAGGAAGCAGCCCCATCGCCGTCGAGAGTATGCCAAAGAAGCGGCAATAGTAGTAAAGCCACCGGCGGTGGGGAGATCGTCGAAGTACAAGGCGGCCACATTGTTCGATCCACGAGCAGAAAAGACCGCCACAGCAAGGTCTGTACGGCCAGGGGCCCCCGCGACCGAAGGGTTCGGCTCGCAGCTCACACGGCGATTCAGTTCTACGACGTCCAGGACAGGCTAGGTTACGACAGGCCCAGCAAAGCCGTGGACTGGCTGATAAGCAAGGCTAAATCTGCCATTGACCAGCTCGCTCAGCTGCCTCCGTGGCACCCCGTCGGAGGCTGCGATGGTGGGCCGAACCGTGGACATGGTAAGAAGATTCGAGGAGGTGGGTCGGTCTGTAATAGGGCTTCGAGCGATTTAAACGCCCAAGATTCCAACTTTTTGCCCCTTCAGTTGGATAATAATTCTGATGCTATTGCTGATGAGGTTAAGTCTTTCTTTCCATTGGGCGATGCCGTCGCTGCTGCTGCTGACGATTCTAGTTCTTGTCCTGATGATGTGCAGTTTCATAGCTTTCAATCCCAGGATTTGAACTTGTCCTTACAGTCTTTCCAAGATTCAATCTACGATGCCAGCAACTTAACCGCCTGGCTCGATCAAAGCAACCAAAGGCTTCTACAATCTTGGAATTATGACCATCATAACAACAACAACAACGTCGTTAATGGAGACATCTTCCTTCCGCCGACAGTTTCGCAGCCATTGGTGCAAGAAAATGGCTCAGTCCTAAACCAGCTGGTTTTCACTACGCAGAGGGGACCCCTTCAGTCCAGTTACAGCACACCGTCAGCTCATGCTTGGGCCGATCAATTTGCTACCATCGATCATCGTCATCATGGCTTTGTTGTGCCCGTCTATCCGCCTCCGACCGTTCCCGAGGTTGGATTCGCTTACTCGGGAACGAACGGATGCCCGCCGGGATTTCACATGCCGCCGGCACGAATTGAAGGTGACGGCGAGGAGTGTTAACAATGGTGGTTTTTTTCTGATAAGCCATCGTCTGTTTCCTCTGATTTGATTTTTATGTCTTATTGTTTTCAAGCTGCGTGTTTATGTTTGGACTATTGCTTTTTTTTTTTTAAGTGTTCATTCTGTATTGTTTTTAGACTCATCTTGCTGTGTGTGTGAATTTCCTCAATGGATGCATTTTCGTCTCTTTCAAGAATCATTATTTTTCTTTTTTTTTTTTTTTGTTGTTCATCTCTGTCAGAATAATTGAATCACAATCTGTAATGAGGGTCTGAGACGATCTTGAATGTTCTGATCTGACCAACAACTACTAACTAAGCATAGCTGTCGTGAAAGCGATAGCAGTCTCATGAACTTGAATTTGAGTTTGATTTTCAGACCTAATATTGGGGCAATCTAATAATCAAACGATGTTATAAAACTATGCTTTGCTTACATTACTTCCATCCATCCATATTGGTCCTAAACACTTGGGCTCATTACGTTGTGGAAAAGAAAAAGTAAAAAGGTGCGATGGTACGATACTTTGAAGCCTAACGTATGATGTTATTCAGAAATCAGACCTAATACATTTATAATGCTTTCCCTCGTCTTTTTTTTTTTCACGCATAGATTCTCCGTATTCAAAAGAGGTTAAATAATTCGGGAAAAAATAAAATAAATAAAAACAAGCCCATATATTTTATTTTTTTGTAACATTTTGTGATATTTTCGAACACATGCATTTTGCAAAGTGAAAAAAGAGATACATGAGTGTTCGGTATCAAATCCGAATTCCAGGTCGGTTGAATAGGATCTGATGATAAGGTAGCAGACTACTTTCACTATTGTCAATTGGTTTTAGAGTCAGTCCCGAATGGGTTTATTTGTTGGGATAGAGCATAGAGGGGATCTTATTTTCCAAGAACGGACAATCTGTACAGAAGGGCCCGAGTGGGCTCACACAACAAACATCATCTTCTAAGGCCATTCCATAACTCAAAATTATGATAAATATATATTGTTAGATTCTTGAAGTCAAAATTGGTATGGTATATTTGTAACACCATGGGCATATGATTTACCAAAAACTGTAGATTATTGATACTGCCTTTTAGTTAATAACGATTGCGTCGGGTTCGAATTGCAACCTTCGCCCAACGTTTTGACACTGGATTTTCGAACCGGACCAAAAAAATTATTGATTTTAATGATTTAATTAGAATAAAGCAAAAGTAAAACCAATGCCCCAAAAAATAATAATAAAAATATATTTTATGAATTAATTAATCAAATAACATAGTCACATAGAACTAGAATTTATAAATTAGGGGTCAATAAATTAATAAAAATAAAATGTGTCGGAAAATAAAAAAATTAATTGTAAAATGGAGTGTAAAAAATTAAATTTATAAGTTGGGGGGATAAAAAGCTACTTATGAAATAAAATTCAATATGGAATAAGAAAGAATCGAACCCAACCAAATATGAAAAACTAACTTTACAAAATGTTACCACTAAGCCATATCAATATTCTTTATACATTAATTTATAAATCTATTAGTTCTTTATTACATTTTTCATTTTTATTTCTTTTCTTTAATTGAAGTAAGAATCGGACCGGAATCGAATAGGAATTTTGACTGGTTTGAAGTTTATCGGTCCGAGCCGGCCAGTTCGATTCAGTCTAAAAAATCATGCATTCGCCTAATAAAACCAACACTCTAACCAACTGAAATGTGGGGGGTCGGGATCCCAGTCACATAATGTTTGCCACTATTACCGAATTTTATAGGACAAGTGAATTAACTAAATTGACTGGCCATTATTGATAGTATAGTTAATATGAGACCAAAATCTTTTCCATATTGATAAAGTCATTCTCTATATATTATTTCGGTGCCATATTTAATTTGGCTTCATGGAAAAATCTTGACATGGTTTCAAACCTCATTCTCTTTATAGTAATTGAATTTGAAATGTTGCACCAATGAAAAAACATAGGAAGAAAATATACCCTGGCCTGTCAAGTTTTTTTATATAGATGAAGATCATGATCATAGATCATACTTGACTATATGTATTATACTTAAAGATTGCATCGTAAATCGGTTGATATCATATTTATTTAGTAGCTTCTCGAACGTATAACTAACGCCAAATGAAATAATCATCAATGTGGTTAAAATAGCCCTTCATGCGTTATGCAATGTTAGTTGTAAAAAAATATATATATACAAAATCAAATATACATGTCTATGATATATTAGGAGATAATACGATAATCAAATGTTATGATAATATATTGAATTCGAAATTTATATGATAAAATGAAAACGCATGGCTATAACTCTCAAAATTTTGAGGATAATAGTTGGGACGTGATTTCCTGATTTTTATTTATTTATATATATATATATATATATATAATCCTCAATATACGTTGAAGGGTCGTCCACATAAGAAAGATATATCCTGAAATGAGACAAACATGCACAATCTAACCTTGCCCGAATCTACTTTCATTTTCCCAGTTCAAAGAAAATATCACTATTACATTGTTAATGATACTTATATTGTGTCCTAAACCATAGATTCAGACAGAGCTAGTCTAAGTATGGGCATGAACAGCTGAGCGAGGATGTAGGCTATAAATGAGATTTCCTTAGACAGCTCTTAGATTTGACAAAGTTTCGAATTTTTGGGAAAAAAATTATGTATTCATAATTTGTTCCCATATACCATTACATGAAATAAAGCAGATCCGATTTGTAAATAAGATAAGCCCAACTCTCTCTCAAATCTTAGATGTAATACAATAGTAATAATATAAAGGTGCAAAATCTTGACTTAGACCAGCCTGTTTTAGAAGTGGTGTAAATCTATGACACACACAGTGATATTATTTCTTTTTTTAATTAATTAAGAGGAACCTTCTCAGATTTTTTTGCCATCTGGGGTATTTTCTCATTCAAAACCCTAAAAGATTTTGTGCTGCGTATGAGGTTAATCTTTCGAAAATATTGTGGTGATTTGGTGGATTGCATACCATTGATAAATATTACAAAAACATTTGCTTTTTAGGTTTTCTTTCTTTTTCTTTCCCTTTAAATGTATGAGATCTTCCCTTCCCTTCTCTTTTCCTTTTGATGGCTTAGTGTGAGAAAGGAGGAGAAATGATTCAGGAACAGCATGCTTTAGGTGGTAGTAACAATGGTGGAGATGGTGGTGATGATTATCGTAAGAACAAAAATGGCGGCCCTAGTGGTAATAACAACAACAACAGACCAGCAAAGAATGCTAATAACAAGCCCAAAGCCCCTCAGAGAGGGGTAGGCATTGCCGAGCTCGAAAAGAGAAGGCTGCAAGACGAAATGAACGATCCAAACAGACAGCGTTTACGCTTTCAACCCGTAGATTTGAGGCCGAACCATGCTCCTAACTCGATTCTCATGCCCTCGTCGGCCCTGCCCGCTGTTGAGATTCCTCGTCAAATCCCCGTCTTGGTTGTGAATCCGCCGCATTTGGGTGGATCGGGGACGTCGAACCATGGGAACGGGCCTTGGTCGAGGCTTCGAACCGGCGGAGGTTACGGTTCACCCGAACCGGGCTCGAGCCGTCTAGGGTTCAGGTTCAGACCGCCTCATGAAACGGGCGGCCCGGTTTTGCCTTTTACCGATGCGACGGTATTTTTTTGTTAGTTCTCGTTGTTCGGTTTTTAGGTGTTGGTTGGCCGTTGAAGATTAATGATCTTTTATCGTTTTGTTCGGTTATTTATGACGACGATGGTTATAACAGGCGAATATATCTTTCGGGATTTCAATGGAGTCTGCCCTAAACTTGCAGCAGCAGCTCCTCGAGCCCCCTTCAAACCAAAGTTTCGTCGGCAGCGGAAGCTACGAGCCTCAAGGCGAACCTACGGTAAGAAAATTCGATTTGGATGCTATAATGTGCATATCGAGTTTATTCTCAAAGACAGTTCTCAATCAGTTGTCTTAATATGCATCATCTGAATAATGATTCTTCGGCGTAGATTGTTGGCATGAAAAGATCATACCCATTCGGCCAAGAAAGCTCGCCGGCCCCTCTTTCTAGCAGCCCATTTCGGCCCCCATTCCCCGCTCCGAGACAGATCGATGACTTGACGTTAGGACATATTCCAACATCTCATGTCGAAGGAAGAAAGAGATACACCATCAGGTTTTTGGATATCTTTTCCTGCCTTTTTACCTCCTGAATGATATATATCCAAGAAACTGTATTAACCTCATATTATTATTATTATTATTATTATTTTCGATGAATGAGTTACAGTGATGGCCCCTCGAGTTCGACCTACTTGCCCGTGCTGAATCCTCCTGAAGAGGCAAATGTAATCAGAGATTTTCTAACATTGGCTCCTCCTCCTAGCATTCCTCCGCCGGCCGAGGAATCGACGGGCAAGAACATCACTGTTTCTGCTAATCAGGTCTGAAGAAAATGTAAATTTTCTCTAGCTGTCTTATATAGTTTGATGAAGTAGTCTTGACCCAAAATGTAATTTCTTTATTTTATTTCAGGGAAATATCAGTGACCAAATGCATCAGGCGGGACCAAGTCGATCAGCTGCTCGGGCATTTAGCCTTTTCCCGGATAATCCACAGGAGAATGAATCTGCGGCCGATGGAAGAAATGACGAAGAAGAGACGGACGGAACGATCGATCTTAACCTGAGGCTATAAGATCGTTTTCAGGACTTTGGCATTAGAGTATTTGCTAATAAATATGTAAGGAACAATGTGATGTGAATCATCCTTCCTTCTTACAACTGCGTTTGAATGTTGTGTTTGCATGAAACTTTTATTACATTTGTAATATCTTTTGCTGGGATTTGAACTGTTGAACTTGTTTCGATGTTATATTTGTTTTCTTATATATTATGAAAATCCTTGTCGGATTTTTGTGGACGTTGACGATAAGGAGGGGCCACAGTGTTGTGCTTAAGCAAGAAATGTCCCAAGATGATGACTATCTAGCTTTCACTCAAAGTACAAAGTGAAAGCACTTTATTTAATTAATTTTTTTTTTTGTGGATTTCCTTTGACTTAAGTCCCCTTTTTAGCCTCTTTGTTTTGGGGAGTTTTCTTGACTTGTTAGATTGCATTGTGATTTTGTTTCAACATGAGTTTGCGTCGATTAGAAGTTTCGAGCTTTTAGGACATAATAGGATTCTTGGTCATACATATATGCATGAGATTTGATGTCCACAAACTTGCAGAATGAGATAATATATATATATATATATATATATATATGAATACTCTGAATTGAAATGTAAATCACATGTAATTAAAAATCACATTTTCTTGTAGTTATTTGCGGAGGATAGATTTATGTATGCACAAGTATTCAATGGAGGTGTGATTCTACTTGCCCAAAAGTGATGCAATATTTTGAAGAAGCATTACATTTATATGGGTCACTAGAAACAGTTGAATACTGGTCATACGGAACTCTCTTATCACTGTCATAACTTCCTCGTATATTCTTGGCTTGGCTTGTTATCAGTAATACAAACATGCCATTATCTCGTACTTAATGTTAGGGGCATGCCCATATGAGACACTTGATGAAATTTATCTCTTTGTGGATTTGTGAGTTCCAGATGCTTTCACTTGCTTCAACCCATATGGTGTCTGTCTAACATTTACTTTTTCCTCTGCCACTATCTTATGGTTGCTCTTACAAACTTCTTCAAGAATTACATTGGAAAAGGCAGATTTCACATCTATTTGGTGTATTCTCCAATTATAATTTGCTAAAAAAAATTTAGTCGAACAGTTTCTAACCGTTCATCTGTAGCAATTTCATCATAGTCAATGCGTGCTATTTGACTATAACCTTAGCAACCAATCTTGTCTTGTATCTATCAATTTTTCTTTTGTCATTTTTCTTGCTTTGTAGACCCATTTTAAACCAATTACTTTATGTCACTCTAGAAACATTGTTAGCTCTCATGTATTATTTTTATTGATGGTCATAATTTCGTCATATATGGTGTCTTTTCAATTCTTATCTCTCACAACTTGAAAGCTCGTGGGCTTGCTATTATCAAGGAAACAAAAAAAAAAAAAGAGGATTATATTATCTTGATTTTAAGTGGCCTCTTAACTTTTTTGTATGCTTCTGAAACTTAAAACTCTCTCGCTTGAGCTTTCTTCTTCTTGAAGTCCCACAATGGGTGAGGTTAGTGGAGTACTAGGTTATTCATTTCCTTGTGCTATTATTGGTCGCTCAATGCTATCTTCTTCAAAGTATGGAAAGAAATTATAGTCTTCAATGCGCTCTCCAGTTTCATTCTCCTTCTTCATCAAATATTACATCTTGGCCGGAGATCGTCTTCTTCTTTGGATTGAAAAGATAGTAATATTTGGAGTTGTCGTCATAACCTATAGAGGTATTCTCCTGACATTTGTCTTTTAACTTGTTTCTTGAGTCTTAAAACTCTGGTTTCTTTTTTCGTCGTAAAACTCTTTAAATGAGATATGTATGGTTTTCTGCCACTCCATGCCCTTTGGGATATTTTTTTCCACAGGCTTGTTGGAGTTCAATTAGAGAAGTAGACCGCGCATGCGACTACTCTGCTCAAAACTCTTTTTGTAACCTCTTACCTTTCAGCATGTTTCTTACCACGTCGAGAATCATTCTTTCTGTTACTCCTTTTTATTGGGAAAATCTTGGTACCGTTAGAGGTCATCGAATTCTATATTCTTCACAGTACTTTTCAGGAAAGAGATCAGCCAAAAGATCCCATCGAATGATCAAACATCGTATCCCTTGTCCACAAATCGAGTCAATGCCATCTTTGCATGCTGTTGCAGTGGGTGTAGTATATAAATGTGTTAGCCTCAACAAATTCTTGGAGTGCCCTTAAGCAAAAGTTTGGTCAATTTCTATTCATGATAGAGATAAGAATCGAATCGAACAAGATGGTTTTACCATTAAACCAACATCTCACTCCCAACTTGAATATCTTCTCCACCAATCAACAACAATCATTTTTTTTTATATAAATAAAAAAAGAACCACCTTGTTGAGGGGGAATTTGATCGGACGAGGCTGTTTAGGCTGGGACATCTTCATCTGTTGTGATTTCGGCCACCACAAAGTTCCTTACTTAGTGTATTTTCGTGTGTGTGTGTTTATCTGATCAAGAAATACGTTCTTGATGAAGATCAAATCGAAAAACGCAGATATAACGTGGTTCGGCCTCAATTTCTGGCCTACGTCTACGGACCAACAGAGCTTATTATTCAAAACTAGAAGAAGGGTTTACAAGATTGCCATATTCTCTACGACTTTCATTTTTATAACTTTTACTAATTCTCACTCTAACGAAATCTACAAGCTCTCAAAGATAGGTACTTCAAAACTCGAAATCTGCTATTTATTATATCACAGCAGTAACCGTTTCAGCCTCATCCTTCAATGAGCTTGTACCTTGAGCTATTGGGCTTGTACTGCGAGTTCTTCATTACTTATAAATCGTCATACACCTTTATAAGTAATTATACACTTTTAATTCAGGCCATCCGATCTAATTTGCTTCTCATCCAACGGCTCAAGATAACTCAACTAACTTTTGAACTGTTAGTTAATAATGAACAAGATGCTTGATCGAGGCTTGATTCCTTCACAGCAAACACATCAAGCCATTTCCTTTAACTCAGTTTTGGTTAGATCTTTAGCGCTTGATCAATAGAGTTTAGGCTCACAACATCTTAACATCATCAAATCCCAGTAAATCTTGTCCAAACCATATGGGTCAACCACCGCCGTTTGATGATAAAAAGGATCGACTTCGCATCCACCAAGCATCGTCCACAAACCTATTCACCGTAGCCCAAGTCTTAATAAACCTCATAATCGTACTCGCATCGCCGACTGAGGTGACGGTTCGTCCACAAGCCATGGTTAGAGAAGAGGGTTACCTGAACGGCCAAGACCGGGAACACGACGTCGTTTGCCACGATTATATAATATTGTCGATAAACAACAACATTCTGGAAGCTATTTCGCTGAAAGCGCCATTTCATGATGGCATTGCATCTGTCGTGTCGTCCGTCCCTCCCACGATCATTGACTGCTTCACATAATTCTCAGACACAGATGGTTTACTGCAGAAATAAATCTGAGATCTCTCCTGAACAAAGAAAACCCACTCGCCCGCTACTGTCGAAACCGCTTTCTGCTTGCACAAGTAAAAATTGAGCCAGTGGTAATGAGGTGGCGAGGATCAGATTTGCTAAGGCCGGCGAGGCGGCGACTGCCCAACGTAATTTGGCTAACCCTTTCTTCTTTTTATTGCGCTATTCACGCGAGATAATCGACAACCCACTTCGAGATCGTCACTTGCGTACATCAAGGTGATAATATCCTTTGTAGTATTATTAAGCTATGTTTAGCTTTAGAAAGCTATCTCTGTGCCTATTCGCTGGAAAGGATCACTAGTGCGGTGTTTCTTGATTTCTATTTTTGTGTGATTGGGACTTGGGAGAGTTTGATTGTAAGATAATCTGAAGCAAGTTTGGAGAGCCTGAGGAATAAAAGTAGCGACGTGGAGATAATTTAGGACAGAAGAAATTTTGTGTTGTTCCTAATTATCTAGTTGATCTGCAAGTGCCTTGAGTTACCATGCTGTTGTATGGTTGTAGTGATTCGATGGATATTGTCTTTGATAATACCTTTTTCTTACCTGATAAAAATTGAAAGAAATATTATGGTTTTCGAAATGAGTTCTTAACAAGCAGTTGCAAGTAGAAGAATTCAATTCATGTGAACAGTGGACCATTTTTGTTGCAAGTTTTGGCTTCTTTATGACCTGTTAATGCAATTTGTACGTAATGGACAATTCGATTGATACTTATGTGTGTGTGTGTGTGTGTGTGTCTTGTCAGGACATCTTGAAACACTCTTTCCATTACAATCTGAAACAATGCCTGTGTTTGAATATACGTCTGACTAAAGAATGAGGGTGGGAACTTAAGTTGTTATATGAAGAATGCTTTCTCTCTATGACATCTGTGATTATCATTGAATGAAGTTACTTTGTTACTAATTTTATCTCATTTAATCTCAGAAAACATACAGACACGACAAAATCATGGAAGTCCTTAACATCACAGAAGAGATGCTGAGTCCAAGTTCCATAAATTTCTCTAGCCAAGTCATTTCTCGTCGTAGCGAAAGAAAGCAACAACCTGCAGTTTGCATGGGAACTTAGTGCTCAAATTCGAAACTCGCAGATCATTTTGTCGAATGCTGCCTTGAGAAGAACTCCTCTCACGTCAACCGAATCAGAAGCGGCAATCCGTGACATGGCGCTTCTTCTCTTACAAGCCCAGCAGCTCCACTATGACAGTGCTACTATGATCATGAGACTTAAGGCTAAGATCCACGGCCTCGAGGAGCAAGTTAATTCTATTACCGAGAAAAGTTCCAAGTTTGGGCAAATAGCTGCTGAAGAAGTACCCAAAAGTCTCTTTTGCCTTGGCGTGCGCTTAACAAGCGAATGGTTTAAGAAACCTGAACTGCAAAGGAAATTGAAGCAGAACAGGAAAATACATTCGAAACTCACAGACAACTCTTTGTACCACTTTTGCATATTCTCTGACAACATTCTGGCTACTTCAGCTGTAGTGAACTCTACAGCATTAAACTCGAACAATCCCGAGAAAGAAGTTTTCCATCTGGTGACTGATGAGGTGAACTTCTCTGCAATGAAGGCATGGTTTGCCATGAACAACTTTAGAGGGGTCACCGTTGACGTTCAAAAGATAGAAGACTTCGGTTAAACGCTTCATACGTCCCCGTTCTCAAACAGCTCCTAGATTCTGATACGCAGAGCTACTACTTCTCGGGCAGTGGAGGAGACAAGCGAACTCCTATAAAATTTCGAAACCCAAAGTACCTATCCATGCTGAACCACCTGAGATTCTACATCCCCGAAGTGTTTCCCGCGCTTCAGAAATTGGTGTTTCTAGACGAAGATGTAGTGGTACAAAAGGATCTTTCGCCTCTATTCTCCATAGAGCTGAATGGGAATGATAACGGGGCGGTTGAGACTTGTATGGAAATGTTTCATCGTTATCACAAATATCTGAACTACTCTCACCCTCTAATCCGAGAGCATTTCGACCCCGATGCATGTGGATGGGCTTTTGGAATGAATATCTTCAATTTAGTCGAATGGAGAAAAAGGAACGTAACGGGGATTTACCATTTCTGGCAAGAAAAGAACGTAAATCGAACTCTTTGGAAGCTCGGGACTTAACCGCCTGGTTTGTTGACTTTTTATGGGTTGATCGAGCCTTTGGATCCCTCGTGGCACGTGCTGGGCCTGGGCTATACTACCGTCGATGCACAGTTGATAGAGAAAGGCGATGTGTTGAATTATAACGGAAACTCAAAACAGTGGTTGAAGATCGGTGTGGAGAAGTACAAAGCACTTTGGGATCGGTATGTTGATTATGACCATCCCTTATTGCAACAATGTAACGTTCATTAGCTTGCTTCATTATTTCGTGCGCTGCTCGATTGTTAGGAGGGCACTGCTTCTTTTATACGGACAAGAGTCATAGATTTTATAAGCGGTCTTAGTCCTCTTACCACAATTCACTGTACTAAAATGTTCTTTCAGCATATTGTGTCTCTTACAACTTGCTTCATTATACCCATGTCAGAATCTTGCATTCAAACTTGTTATCTCGGCTTCTCCTAACCAACCTTAGCGTCTTTTCGTAGGGTGCTTCTAATGTCCGTCCTCTGTTTCAGTATGTTTTCTTACCTTCCCCTTAGCCCTCCTCGAATAACCAAGCTTACCTCTACCTAGAAAGGACATTTTCTTGAATTTCCAATTTGACCCCACACCTTTCGGTTTCTGCCCGACGTCATCCCTCGTCTCTGTTGCAACAGGCGTCGTGTCCTCTGCTTCAGCCTTGTGTTCGTCACCACCTAACCTAGGCTTTTGGACAACCTCTTTCCCAGACAAGACCACCTCATCAGTGGAGACATTTTCTGTTAGAGATTTAGAAGGTCAGCTCCTCGAGCTCTGATTCTCTGTGTCTTAACGTCTCGGATAGGGCTTCGACCTGAGGGTTTCGGTCCTTATAATTCGTTCTCTCAAGGCCTCAGTTTCTGCTTCTCCTCGTCTCTGAGGGAAGATATGGTTGCTTGCATACCACCGCCATCACGCCTAATAGTCCAGCTCGGAGCACCAGCATTAGTAACCTATAACCACATACATAAGCATTGTTGTTCATCGTCGCTGTAATAATTCCACTTTTTCATCAGAGGCCTTCTACTGCTACTCTCTCTCTCAACCATCCATTGTTCAAACAATGGCGGGTTATGGATGGAGATAAGTGGGGTGGGGTATATGAATCCCATTTTCGTCATGTATCCGCGCTTTTACCGACAGAAAATCATCATCATCAACTCTCTGTTCCAATAATTTCAAGTCTCAATGGGGATGGTTCAACGGGATGACACATGTAAAAAGATAGATGACCGTTAGAACTGGTTCTTAAGTGGTTTAGAGTTGAAATCAGAGTGGTCATCAAACTGTGGGGCCAAGTTGTGATGTTTGGGGAGGTCTGATTGGAAAATGACATCTCTGGTAAAAAAACATGGGCAGTGTCCTTGCAGCCAATAATGAGGACACGTGTCCAAATAGCATTGGGGAACATCCTCAATGAAGGGGATACTTGTTGCAGGAAGGTACTGCTAAGGGGCCCACGACATAAAGACACAAGAGGGAAGATGTCGTTTTCCATCTTCAGATAGGGTACAGAATGTGCACGAGAGAAAAAATAGCGGAGGACCTATCCATTTGAAGGAGGACCAGAAGAAACGCACGCATTAACACACAAAAAACACACACAATTTTTCTATTTTATTTTCTTTGGAAATTCCGGTTGGTAACCCTGTGTTTAAGGCGTTTCCAGTTGGTGTCCAAAGTTGTTTTCAATTCCGTTTGGTACCCCTGTTTTTAAGCCTTTTCCAGCTGGTGCCCAAAGTATTTTTCGATTTCGGTTGGTACCTCTGTGTTTAAGGCTTTTCCAGTTGGTGTCCAAAGTATTTTTAAATTCCAATTGGTAACCCTAAGTTATGACAAAATATAACCCCGCGATTTTAAAAGACTAAAAATGAGATCTTTAGGTATATGAACCGTTTTTTATGTTTTCTATAATTCCGTTAGCAACTAACATGCCTACACCTAAAGATCTCATTTTTTAGTCTTTTAAAATCGCGAGGTTATATTTTGTCATAACTTAGGGTTACCAATCGGAATTTAAAAATACTTTGGGCACCAACTGAAAAAGCCTTAAACACAGGGTTACCAACCGGAATTGAAAAATACTTTAGGCACCCCCTGAAAAAGGCTTAAACACAGGGGTACCAACCGAAATTGAAAATAACTTTGGATATCAACTGTAAAAGCCTTAAACACAGAGTTACAAACCGAAATTTCCCTACTTTCTTTTATCATATCTTGTCCTATACAACTGGAAACATAAGTGTTATGGTGTGTTTGGATCAAGGAAAGCGGTGAGGAAAAGAAAACTAAAGAGAAAATGGTTTTAACTAGCTTTTCTTTCATTTTCCTCACCATTTGGTGAATAAATTGGTTTTCCATAGTTAAAATTTCTTTTCTTTTCTTTCCTCATCTATTTCTCTAATCATCCAAACATCAAAATTGATTTTCTTTTTCCATTTCATTTTCTTTTCCCTACTAATTTCCGCAAAGCAAACACACCCTTAGAGAGATGGAATGTGTAATCTCTTTCTGTGATAAGTGAAGATCATTAGAGGGCCCGTAGACGTAGGATTTATACGGATTCGAACCACGTAAATCTGTGTTCCTTGCTATATTCTTTTTTGTTTCTCCAATCGCAAGCCCCATATTAAGTATAGATCCACATCTTCTCTCGATACCATACTATTTTGTAAACCCTTTTATTTAACTAGGGTTAATTCGACAATTTATTTTTCTAAGAGTTGTCATAAAATAAAAGAGATAAATGTCGTTGTTGAGAGAGTGAGAGAAAGAGAGAAGAGAACGAAGTGCCTATGTTAGTGGGATGGAAAGAGGAAGAATCGTTCTATTCTATTCTATAGAAAGAAATAATAAAAAAGAATATTCGAAACCGTTGCACTTCAACCGTTACAATCTCCCTTCACATTCGCAGACAATACAAAACCCTAAAATTTCTTCATCTGTTCACAATTTCTTCATCTCTCGCAGCAATCTTGGAGAAACCAAAACAAAAAACATCATGGGCGGCGGTCTTCAAGAATCTAACAATCCATTTGCCGTGGACGATTTGAATCCATTTGCGGTATGAAAAATTAATGTTCTTCCCATCCCATGCTTATGATTTCTCTTCTAACTTCTATCGATGCTTTCTATCACCTGAGTTTAGTACCGTGTTGGAAGGATTTGTGCATTTTGTCTTGTCTATAGCTTTTACTGTATCAGTTCATTATTACAATCTTGAAGGAATATAGTTTTTCAACTTTCGTAGCCTCCATAGATATTGCTAATTCAGATCTGTTGCGTCTGTTTCTCATTCTCATACACGGAGGAGTGTGCATTAAAGTTTACTCTTACATGTTTTGTTTTAATCATACGATGTAATATATTCGTTTGATTAACATTTATACCTCTCGTGCTCAGCGAAATGGGGACGTTTCGCCTGCTAAACCTTCGCCGGTTCCTTCTGATCGAGCTGGCTACAAGCACGGGGCTACGATCGATATCCCACTCTACAATGCCCAAGTACTTAAATTTACTTTTTTTTTTCGGAAGAAAATAAATATTTGAGATGCTGAGATTGTATCATTGCTGCAAAACTCTCCCACTATATAGGAACTCAAGAAAAAGGAGAGGGAGCTGCAAGAGAAAGAGGCTGAGCTTAAGAGGAGGGAGCAGGTGATGCATTTGTCGTCTTTTGTTTATACTTTCTTCCGAACTTTTATATCATTCGTATCATCTGAGGTTTATTGCAGGCACTGAAAAGAAAGGAAGATGCAATGGCACAGTGTAAGTTTATTACAATGTTCACACACTGCAATATATTGAATTTTACCATTATTCTTTTTTTTTTTTATTTCCTCTTTTCTTTGACAGCTGGAATCGTCATCGAGGAGAAAAACTGGCCGCCGTGTTTTCCTATTATCCACCACGACATTGCGAGCGAAATCCCGATTCATCTGCAGACGATGCAGTATGTTGCATTCACTACATTGCTGGGTAATGCTGTCTTATATATTACCTTCGATAAGCCTCTAACCCCTCATGCTTGGATTGATAAGTCGGTCGATTCATTTCTTGCTTGATATTTTACTAAATGGAAATGCATTGTATTGTAGGGCTTGCGGTGTGCCTCCTATGGAACGTCGTATCGACTACTGTGGCTTGGATCAAGGGTGAAGGTGGTGACTCTCGGGATATCATTACAACATGGATTCAACGACGTGCAATAACATATTCTTCAACTAAACTCTTTCTCGCATTTCTTTATTAGGTCCAACCATATGGCTTCTCTCGATAATCTACTTCTTATCCGCTGTTCCCGGGGCCTACGTATTTTGGTACCGACCCCTCTACCGAGCGATGAGGTACCCAATTTCTAACGTATATCGGCAAAGAACATTGGTAGGTAGGTTGCTTTAAGTCTTTCTATTCTTGCAGGACTGATAGTGCTTTAAGGTTTGGCGCTTTCTTCTTGTCTTACTCGGTTAGCATCTACTTAATTCTTCGACCCTCGACGCTTTTAAGACATTGCCTTGATTCTTCTCTCTTTTCTATGCAGATTCACATCTGTTTCTGTGTTCTCGCGGCGGTCGCTCCTCCCATTATATTTAAAGGAAAGTCCTTGACGTAAGTCTCTCCTTTTATTTTTTTGTATAAAATCGTATGTCGGCGTATAGTTTCTTACTGAATAACCGTGTTCCATGACAGCGGTGTCTTGCCTGCAATTGATCTTCTAACACAAAATGCTATAGTTGGGGTAAGATATACATTACCACCTCACAATTTAAGTGAATTTCGAATGAAAATTGGTCGTCGTATTTCATCTACGAAATATGTGTCGTCGCTTTATGTCTTAATGTGCAGATATTTTACTTCATCGGGTTCGGATTTTTCTGCGTCGAATCCTTGATTAGCATATGGGTGATTCAGGTTTTAGTGCCCATATTTTTATCTTCATGTTTCGCTTGTTTTTTCTTGAATTTTTGTCGGCTGAAACGTTGATCGAAATCGAAACTTTGGTATTTTCTTTACTTTACTTTATTTTGGTTTGTTGATTAACTTTTGTCTTTTGGTGAAAGCAGCAAGTTTACATGTACTTCAGAGGAACTGGAAAGGCTTCTCAGATGAAGATGGAGGCAACAAGATCAGTTGTCATGGCTGCATGAATGTGTAATGTAATGACATAACAAACCTATTTTAAGCTGTTACTGAAGAATGAATGATGTTTCTTTTTTCTTTTTTTTTAATGTTTTTTCATCCGTTTTGTTATAATACATCATACCTATTGATGTCCAAGTCTCTACTGAGCTAGGCAATGGGGTGGACATTCTCCATTTCCTGCGAGGATTCCCTCGATAGGACATTTCCATTTTTCTCTTTCCATGAGACGGAAGACGAGGAAAATTTTCTTCTCATTGGCGGAAATGGGGATCATACTTCGTTCTTCGTGGGGATTCTTTTATTTTCTTTTTTTTTTATTTATTTTGATGTATCCCTATTTAATCGGTTATGGGCTTTACTCATATTCTCCGAGGATGGGGATAATCCTTGAGATCAGGTAAATTCGTCCCAAATTCACCCAACAACATTTGTCATGGGAATTGAACTCATGACCCAGAGATTAAAATACCACTTCCGAAGCCATTATTGAACTACACTTAAACCCTTATTAATTTTTTTTTTACCAATTCTCGCTTTTCCCCTACTCTGAATATCACATATGCTATTAGTAATTTTGTCGAATGTATTTTCTTTTTTCTTATTTTTTAAGTTCTATATCAAAGAGCCAAAAAAATATTATATATTAGAGGGATGTTTGTTGTCCTGAATTAGACTAGGTAAGACTAATAATAACCAATTTTCTTCTATTTGATTTGTTTTTTTTTTTTTCAGTTTGAGATTAAAAGAAAGCCTACTAAAATATTACGGAATTCTGTATAAATAGTCTTATTGAAATCGATGAGATAAAATATAACGGCTTGATTATAAATAATTTATCTTGGGCCTCTATTTGAGTGCTTATAACCAAATATTGTCTAGGAAAAAATGCGAGGCGGGATATCCCGATAGATTTTCGAACGGACGAGGAATAATTCCTCTTCATTTCACTTATCGAAAATGGGACGGAGATTTCCCGATATGTTTTGTGGCAGAGATGAAGTTTAGCCTAGGGTGTAAACGAGACGACCCGAGCTCGAACATGGCCCAACTAGTTTGGCTCGGACCTCGAACTACATCGGGTTTGATAAATTTCACCTTGACTATGCTCGACTTGATAAGCTCAATAAGTGGTCGGCTGTCAAACGACCAAAATAAAAGAAATATATAACCTTATTCACTTAATATGAGTATAGAACAAATAGGGATCGTCTCCACAGGGAATCGGTAACTTACTTCTTTCACGAAGGATAACAGGGGGGTTTATTTAAACTATGATAATAATAAAAATACATAAATAAATAAAAATTATTAAGACTGATAACTAATGCAAATAGATACAAAAGTAAAACTCAATAGAGATAAAAATCTAGTCGAAGGAGTTTATCCACCCTAATTTCAGCACTTTTATCATCGATGCAAAGATCAAATCACATAAACGTAAATAAATTGGTTATAGTTGACGAATCAGCACCGAACAACCAATTTTTCTTAAATGTTGATAACGAACGACCTTAGATAATTATTTTTACCTTTTGCATAGTTAAAATCCGGGAACAACCCTTACTAAATTAACTAGGTAGATAATTAAATAATTCCGTTCATTAAAAACTCTAATCGAAAGACAACCTTCGGGAATAGCCCTGCAAGATTTAATGTTTCGACAGCATTAGTAACTAGAGAAACCCAATTCTAATTTGAAATAGAACATAGTGATCCTACTCGAATTAGCCCGTTTATTCCCGCAACGTCGATAAGCTACCTTGAACAACCTAGCGTTGCTTGCTACTGCGTTAGAACAAGACACAATTACGGATGAATTGTTCTAACTAGCAATATATGAATTTATCAAACAATGGCCATCTATTTCATAAAAGCAGATTTATATTTGAACAAAGAACATACAGATACATACGAATATGGGATGGTATCGTGAACAATTAGATCTCAAAAACTCTGTGAATTAGGGTTTCAATATTCCTCCGACTAGAACATGCTATTAGCCGCTAATCATATTAACGAGAATGAATCTAAAATAATTAATAATCTCAGCACATAAGAAAGAAAGAAAATAACTTACGACCATGTGAATGGATTCAAGTATTGCTAATCTTCCTTAGTAGTTCAGATGCAGCGCTTGGATGAATCGGCCCAGACACAAAAACGAATTATTACTTGTAATAATAATAATCGCGTTTGCTATCTAAATAATGATGTGATCCTCACTGTAATAAAAAAAAACAACTATAATATATAAATATGAAAATGGTGAACAACTCTTATGATAAGAAATAATGAAGTGAAGCCATTATAATATAATAATAAGAGAGCAAACGTTCTTGGACAAAGAAAAATAAAAACAGAAAATGATGAAAGCAATGAGGAATTTCTCTAAGCCATGCTTGCTGCCCCTTTCTCGATGATTCTCAGCTCCTTTTTATAGTTGTAATTCTTGTGCAATGATGAATTGATCCCATAATTGTCTTTCCATTCTTAATTGTTTGTTGATCCTCCATTATGCTCTCAACTCCTTTATGATTGTATTGACTTCATGGATGATGATGAATTGATTTCCATGATTGTCTCTTGCTGAAATATTTTATCATAAGTGATGGATGATTCTTCATAAAAGGATCTTTATAATTTGGCATGATAAATGCATAACCGAAGCATTCTTTTCTCCAATGCCCCTTTTAACCTAAATATTAAATAAAAATAATAATTCAACACAATATATGCTATAAATCAACATAATATAAGCTCAAATATTATGATAATTATTATCCTATCAATTCCCCCACACTTAAACAATGCTTGCCCTCAAGCATTTAAAAGAGATGAGAATAAAAGTTAATGAGTAAAAGGTGATAAAACATCCCGAATAAAAGGTCATCAATATTTATTAATCGACTCAGAGATAGCAATCATTTCATAACGTTTAACACTAAGATAATCACAACAATTTCCGATGATCTCATCAAAGTCTAAATGTACAAAAACCAACAATACTCACATGGATTCTCTCAATGCGCTCAAAGTGTTTCAAGGATGTGTTTAAATATATACGCTCAAGTCAACAATATAGAATGATATTACCATAAGCTTGCAAATATATCACATTGTATTCACATAGCAAATCAAGTGTACAAATCAAGAAGGTCTTTTCTTTTGGTTGTAATGGGGCTAGGGATTAATGTAGGATATATGGTAAAGTAGGCTAAAGTTGTGGCGACCCCACTTTTTAATATAAATAGTTGGCGGGTTTTCGCAACGAAAGCCGCGGAAAGCCCATTTTACAAAAACAAAATAGTATATTATACAATATATAAAAGAGTTGTTTTACAAAAGCCGTGCTAGTCTTTACAACGGGCCGAAGCCCCAAAATATCAAACTAATCCTACGCCTCCACAGGTCGCGTCCCATGTACTGCATCCGCCCCCAAAAGCCCGTGGAGTCACCGCCGCCAGCCGCTACTCACCCGTACCTATAAAACATGTAACCCTGAGCAAAATTGCCCAGTAGGTGAACACCAAATTAATGCGATGCATGCGTGCACATGTCCCCAAATCCCAATATCTCACATGACAAACGCACGCTCATTTTTCTCATATCTCAATACTCAGGGCCCTAGGTTAGACTCGGCACCTCGCGCGCAACATCACATCAATCATCCGGTCACACAGACTCGGAAATCACATTTCATGGCGGTGGGCACCCCGAGTCGCGTTTTCACGCTGTACCCGGGTAGATAGAGTGATCACGTCTATCTCCCGCCTAATCTCATCTCATGACGGTAGGCACCCCGAGTCGCGCTCCCACGCTGTACCCGGGTAGATAGAATGATCACGTCTATCTCCCGTCAAGTCGAGCAATCCTACGACGGTGGGCACCTCAGGTTGCTCAAGCCTGAGTAGACAGAGCGATCACGTCTGTCTCCCGTCAGGTGCACCTACGAGTCTTAACCTCACAAATCTCTGCCAAAGAAAGGCATACACTCTCCCATCGCACAAATGCGATCAATACTCTCGTCATGACATGCCGTGGATGCATGAACAATTAATCGCAGAACATATTAAGTATATTCGAAAAAACCTCAAAAAAATCATTAAAATATTTAAAACGTACTTTTGGTTCAAATACTTAAAATCCCGAGAATAGTAAATTATTTAAGACCCAATACTCCTTTACCAGTTGACCCGAGAAATTGGGTCCAAGCTCAAAAATATTTTATAAAAACTTAGTTCAATAAAAATTAAAAGATTTGGGCTGAAATCAAACTAAAGCCCAGAATGGTCACACTAGGCCCATGAAAAGCCTACTAAAAGTTGACCTGGCGAAAAGTTTTCTAAGTGGCGAAAAGTTTTAACCTCATGAAAAGTGGCGAAAAGCTTTGGTTCGCGAAACTTAATGAAACGTGGCGAAAAGCTTTGGTTCGCGAAAAACCTTTTTATTTTGAACAGTGATTAGCGAAAAGCTCAATTCGCGAACAATAAGTGGCGAAAAGCTTTGGTTCGCGAAAACCTCATAAGAAGTGGCGAAAAGCTTGGTTCGCGAAAAACCTTTTTATTTTGAACAGTGACTAGCGAAAACTTATATTAAATAGCGAAAAGTTTTGGTTCGCGAAAACTCACAAAAAGTGGCGAAAAGCTGGGTTCGCGAAAACCTAACAAAAGTTGGCGAAAAGCTTGGTTCGCGAAAACCTATCAAAAGTTGGCGAATAGCTTGGTTCGCGAAACCTCACAAAAAGTAGCGAAAAGCTTGGTTCGCGAAACCTCACAAAAAGTAGCGAAAAGCTTGGTTCGCGAAAACTTTTTTCCTCTAACATACCGAAAACCTTAGGCTTGCGAAAACTGATTTTTCGGCCCGCGAAAACTTTTTCTTCCTCACAGTTCGCGAAGTAACTGGCCCGCGAAAACTTAAAATGGCCCGCGAAAACTTTTTCTTCCTCACAGTTCGCGAAGTAGCTGGCTCGCGAAAACTTAAAATGGCCCGCGAAAATGGTTTTCGGCCCGAAAACAAGAATCATTCGAAAGTAAAGAACAGTATACAAAAACACTAAGTTCTTCATATCTTCAACAAATTCCAGAAACTCATAACATAACTAAAACCCATATTTTGGGTTTTTAAACATCAATCATCACACATAGCATTTTATCGAACCAAAAACGATGGTGATCCTTTCACCATAAATATAACAGCTTAAAAATATCAGTTTTGGGTTTGTAAGTTTCACCTACCTCACGTCCTAAGCAGTGTTTTAAGCAGATTTTTGTTGATGGAGATTGGAAGGAGCTTTTGCCAAATTTCCTTTGTCTCTTTCTTCTTTTTCTCTCGCCTTCTTCTCCTTTCTCTCTTGCTCCTCTTATTTATCTCTAATGATGGTTTTTACTGCTTTTGTTCAGCAGGTGATGAAGCATGGACGTGTTTTTCCTCTTAAGCTAAGAAAGGTTTTTTTTTGTAATTTTCCTCATTTTGTATCTTTCTTCATCGCAAACCATTTTGGCCATTGGGCCATTCAGTCCTTTTGGACCTAATTATTTTTCAGCCCATCAAAGTTTTCCTTCTTTATCGGGCTTGGGCCCAATTATTATTTGGGCTCAATTTCAAGCCTGCCCAAACTTATCTTCACTAATTTCGAAGTTTTGCGAAATCCCCGTATTAAATTTTACGGGTATTACAAAAGTTGTCGAACTAGATGATTACTTAATCACTTTATTCCGCACATATAACCAACACCATAACACTTACTTCTCAGCTTGAGAATCTCTATGATCATATTCACATATTATGAATTGCAATTCTAATTTTTTTTTTTTTTTGAAAGCAAACGACTTCCCTAAAACTTTATCAAACTTTCTTCTATGCCGGTTTTTTTTTTTTTTTTCAAAGGCACTTTCCGAAAAGAACTTTCTACATCATAGAACACATAATATCACGTAGTACTAGACTCATTCTCAGTAATGGCATCTAAGCAATTAGTAATTCATCTAATCCGACAATAGGTTGAAAAGAAAGCCAAAAAATGATAAATATGGGCTAAATGTAGTGACTTAATTTCAACGAAAAATAAGGTTAAGGCTCAAATTGGCTCACTAGCGGTTAATATTAAAGGTAGGATCAATGTGAGGCCATGGGCTTAATCCTAAATGCCTTCATCACTTTTGTACACAAAAATTCACTTGTGATATCAACATGCATAACAAAGCAAGTTATAGAATATTCAAACAATATGTGATACTCTCTTGAAACAAATCGAGCACAGATATAAAATGCTCTTTTATTTATTTATTTATATATTTATTTATTTATTTTTTTTTATTTTTTTTGGCTCAAATCTCACTTTTATAGGAAGGTTTTGTGTCAACTCTTGCACATTCATTCTTCAAATCAATCACGGAAAAGTGTAATCATCCTAATACCAAATCGCTAATCATATATGCCTTCCTTATCTCATAATTCATATCGATTTACTTAAAATCAGGATGTTTCAGAAAATGCTAACATGCAACGTTCACCCTCCCCCACACCTAAATTCTACATTGTCCTCAATGTAAAGAGAAATGTCGAATGCCAAAGAGATTAAATAGAAAGAAAAACTCCCCTGAATTTGTGGATCAAGGCATTCGGTGAAGGATGACGAAGTTTGTGTGTGCACCGAGGAGGATCATTCACCATTGTTCGTTGTAGTTAATCACCTTTAAGATCACAGCTTCACTTCATCATGGCTGCAACAAAAAAAAAACATAAATAACGAAACAAAGAAAATAAAACTGGGAAATATTGGGTTGCCTCCCAATAAGCGCCTTTCTTTTACGTCTTTGGCTAGACATATCACTCGTTCTTATGGGTTTTGCACATAAGCGGGTTTGCTCAAATGAGTTTGCTCCACAGTTGAGATCTCCATGGGATGGAGAAAAGGTTTTAGCCTGTGACCATTCACCTTGAAAATTTTGTTAGTGTCGAAACTTTTTATTTCGATGGCACCCGAAGGAAAAATATTCTCAATAATAAAAGGACCAGTCCATCTAGATTTAAGCTTACCTAGCATGAATTTCAGACGAGAATCAAAAAGTAAAACTTTTTGGCCTACCATAAAGTTCTTGTGACGCCGGAGCTTATCATGAAAGTTCTTAGTACGTTCCTTGTAGATTCGTGCATTCTCATATGCGTCAAGTCGAATTTCCTCTAATTCTTGCAGCTGAAGCTTCCTTTGTTCTCCCGCTTTTTCAGTATCCCAGTTGCATTGTTTAACTGCCCAAAAAGCACGATGTTCAATTTCAACAGGTAAATGACAAAACTTACCAAATACCAAGCGATATGGGGACATTCCAATCGGAGTCTTGTAAGCAGTACGGTATGCCCAAAGAGCGTCGTCCAATCTCAAACTCCAATCTTTACGATTTGGGCTGACAGTCCGCTCTAAAATGCCTTTGATCTCCCGATTGGACACCTCGGCTTGCCCGTTTGTTTGTGGATGGTAAGCAGTAGCAATTCTGTGATGCACTCCATATTTGCGCATTAAAGCTTCAATGGATCTATTGCAAAAATGGGTACCCTGATCGCTAATGATCGCTCTTGGAGTTCCAAACCTGCTAAAGATGTTAGACTTGATAAAACTTGCAATAACCTTAGAATCATTAGTCCTAGTTCCCTTTGCTTCCACCCACTTCGATACATAATCTACCGCAAGCAAAATATATAAACAACCAAACGAACTTGGGAATGGTCCCATGAAATCTATGCCCCAAACATCAAAGATTTCGCAAGCTAGTATAGGGTTTTGGGGCATTTGATCTCTAGAAGAAATATTCCCAGTCCGTTGGCATTTGTTGCAGCTTCTACAAAAAATTTCAGCATCTTTGAACAAAGTTTCCCAATAAAAGCCACAATCTAAAACTTTTCGTGCAGTCCTTTTCGGGCCAAAATGTCCACCACATGCATAACTATGACAATGAGAGAGTATAGAATGAATTTCATGATCAGACACACATCTACAAATAATCTGATCAGATCCTATTTTCCACAAATATGGTTCATCCCACAAAAAGTATTTCGAGTCACTTTTGATTTTTCTTTTCTTAGCGATACTCAAAGTATGGGGTAGTTCTCCCGTGACAAGAAAATTTACCATATCCGCAAACCATGGTTCCATACCTTCTTTACCTTGCATTGAGAATAAGTGCTCATCGGGGAAAAACTCAGCGATGGGTAAGGGACCCTCTGCATGCACAAGCCGGCTCAAGTGGTCTGCAACTGAGTTGTCTGCTCCTTTTCGGTCCTTGATCTCCCAATCGAACTCCTGAAGTAGAAGGACCCACCGTATTAACCTCGGTTTAGATTCCTTCTTTGACAAAAGGTACTTCAAAAAGCTGCATGATCAGAATAAACTATTACTTTAGATCCTAACAAGTAAGATCTAAATTTATCAAAACAAAAACAATAGCTAGAAGCTCTTTTTCTGTCGTCGTGTAATTGCATTGAGCGGGATTGAGGGTTTTTGATGCATAGTATATCACATGACTCTTGCGTCCATTTCTTTGTCCAAGAACAGCTCCCACGGCGTATTTGCTAGCATCACACATGAGCTCGAAAGGTTCATCCCATTTCGGCGGTTGGACTACTGGGGCAGCCGTGAGCATCTTCTTTAATGTGTCGAACGCTTCCTTGCATTCTCCATCAAAGGTGAAAGGGACATCATGTTACAACAATCTCGACAACGGTTGCGCTATCTTGGAGAAATCCTTGATAAAGCGCCTATAAAAACCTGCATGGCCAAGAAAACTACGCACTTCTCGCACGTTAGTAGCATAAGGTAGGGTAGCAATTAAATCAACTTTTGACTTATCTACTTGAATACCCCTAGATGATACGATATGCCCTAAGACTATACCTTCCTTAACCATGAAATGACATTTTTCATAATTCAACACGAGATTAGTCTCAATGCAGCGTTTCAATACCTTAGATAAGTGACCTAGACAATGATCAAAAGAATTACCATATACAGTAAAGTCATCCATGAAAATCTCAATGCAATTCTCAATCATGTCAGAAAAAATGCTAGTCATGCAACGTTGAAATGTGCCAGGTGCATTACATAATCCTAAAGGCATGCGTCTATATGCAAAAGTTCCAAATGGGCATGTAAACGTAGTCTTTTCTTGATCTTCCTGAGCAACAACAATTTGATAATAACCAGAATATCCATCGAGAAAACAAAAGAAATGTTTACCTGCGAGTCTTTCGAGCATCTCATCAATAAACGGGAGAGGAAAATGATCTTTTCTTGTGGCTGCATTTAACTTTCTAAAATCTATGCACATTCTCCACCCATTTTGCACTCGCATAGGTACTAGCTCATTTTTATCATTCTCAACTAAGGTGAAACCACTCTTTTTTGGAACCACATGAACTGGGCTAACCCATTTACTATCAGATATCGGATAAATAATACCTAAATCTAACAGTTTAAGAATTTCTTTCATTACCACCTCTTTCATGGCTGGATTTAGCTTACGTTGAGGATCTCTTGTTGGCTTGGAATCGGTCTCAAGGAGGATACGATGCATGCAAAGCGCTGGGCTGATTCCCTTTATATCTGCTAACGTCCATCCTATGGCTGTCTTGTGATCTTTTAATAATTTCAGCAAATCATCTTCTTGATCCATCGTTAGGTCATTCGCGATGATGACGGGTAAAGTCTTGTTCTCGCCCAAAAACACGTACTTCAAATTTCTGGCAATGCTTTAAGTTCCAAATCGGGAGCCTGCTCAAGAGAAGGAAGAATTATGTCCAGATTAGGGGGTAATTTTATAATGGGAGGCGCTGACCTGAACGGTAGAGATGGGATAGAACTAAGAGACATGATTGCTTCCTGTATTCCTTCAATGTTCTCTTCTGATGCATCCTTCTCTGTTTTGCTGTGCTTTAGAACAAAATCTAACTCATCAGTAGTAATAATATGCTCAAACTGATCATGTACAATAATATCAATCACACTCATGCAACAAACGGACTCATAGTCATTAGGATATTTCATGGCTTCAAAAACATTAAAAGTGACAAGTTCACCATCGAATTCTAATGTCAAAAGACCCTTATCAACATCAACCTTAAGTTTAGCAGTTTTCATGAATGATCTACCAAATAATATCTGAGCAGAATCATGCGAACTATCAACTCCCATATCCATGATGTAAAAATCAGCAGGAAAAATAAGTTCGCCTACTTTCACCAATACGTCTTCAACTAGCCCTTCAGGATATGCAAAACTTTTATCTGCTAACTGGATTATCACATTAGTTGATTGCATGGGGCCTAAATTAAGAACATTATACAAAGATAAAAGCATGACATTAATAGAGGCTCCTAAGTCGATCATACCTCTCTTTATCAATTTATCTCCGATCACGCAAGGGATAGCGAACATACCTGGATCTCCGCACTTAGATGGCATATCTTTCTGAAGCATAGCAGAAACATTTTTACTCACCACCACTCTCTCATTTTCAGGCCATTTTACTTGGCGCGTGCATAGTTCTTTCAAGAAACGACAACACTGTGGAATATGCTTGATGGCATCCAAAAATGGAATGTTTATTTCCACCTTACGAAAAATTTCCAGCATTTCTTTTTCGGTTTCAGCCTTCTTGGATGTCGCTAATCTGCCTGGAAAAGGAGGTTTAATAACTAATTTAGAATCAGAAATAGTCGGAGCGTCACTTACCTCTTTGGTTGGTTCTTTGGTCGCTTGAGGTTCTTCTTTCTCAACATGAGTCCCATCCTCCTCTATGATCAAGGTCTTGTCTCCCAATTCTCTTCCATTGCGTAAAGTCATGGCACTTACGTTTTCCTTCGGGTTTACCTGTGATTGCGCCGGCAGTTTTCCCTTCGAATTTTCGAGCTCAAGCTTGCTAATCGCAGCAGCGAGTTGTGAAATTTGTGTCCCTTGGCTTTGTATGCCAGCTCGAGTCTCTTGTTGAAATCTCTCATTCTCCTGTCTCATGTTAGTGGTACTAGTAACTAATGCTTTAACCATATCTTCAAGAGACATACTTGATTGCGGTGCCTGCGGTGCATGATAAGCTTGTTGAGGCGGGACTGGAGGTCGATAAGATTGAGGACGCTGCTGGAATCCTGGAGGTTGATTTCCGTAACTAAGATTAGGATGATCCCGCCATCCTGAATTATATGTGTTCGAGTGAGGGTCATATTTTCTTTGTGCTGGTCCCGGGAATCCTCCAATTGCATTTACTTGCTCAGTGGGGTCTTCTTGCAAAGTAGGACAACTATCGGTAGAGTGGTTCGGATTAGTGCAAATTCCGCAAGCCTTGACCTGTTGTATTTTTCCTACAACCAATTTTTCAACAAGTGCGGTTAGAGCATCAATTTTCGAATCAGTAGTACTTACCTGAGGTGTCGGCTTAGGTACAGATTCTTGTCTGGTCCCGAATTGTTGAGCATTTGCAGCCATGTTTTCGATCAGAACGCGTGCTTCGTTCGGGGTTTTATTCACCAGCGCTCCTCCACTAGAGGCATCAATCATGTTTCGATCATGGATCGTGTTGACCTTTTTGGTCGTATGTGATTAAGAGTTTTGATGATCCCATGTAATTAGAAGTAATAAGGTCTATAACTTAAGCAATTTGAATGTAATGGTGATACATGTTTAAGTAGGTGAAAATATTCGATATAATGCTCTTTAACGATGACTATATTTATAGTATCGAATATGTGATTTTGTGCTTAACTGTTATATCATTGAAATCACTGAAATTCCATTGATATCTTGCTCGTAACATAGGAATATCATCATGAGATATATATGAAAAGTCGTTATGCTCCACATGGAATATATTGGATGTAGTCCTTGATAAGTTGTATGTCACACTGTGCTTATATATGGAAATTCCGTGTGCTTTATATATGGAATATCATTCTGTGACATACATGGAAATCTGTTGTGTTATATATGGAAATTCCGTGTGCTTTATATATGGAATATCATTCTGTGACATACATGGAAATCTGTTGTGCTATATATGGAAAAGCTGTTACTCGATGGGAACTATATATGGAATATTCTGATCTGATTGAGATCTTCCTACATGGAAAGATATGCACTGATTTGATTTTAGATGATATCCATGAAATCGCCTATATATGGTAGGTTATTCCCTGAGCTGAAATTTGTGAATATATATGGAAATGAATCATGCTGATTGATCTTATGACCGTTGTGATATTATATGTTTGGCATGATTAGGATAATGTTGATTCTCGATATATGCATGGATTGTGTGCCGAATTAGTATATTATTTGAAACCAACTTTCCATGTGAAGTGTTGACCATTCGATGCTTATATAAAGAACAACACTTAGAATATCGAGTTTAAGACAGAGAGTGCAGAAGTAACGAAAATCATATAGCTGAGCCTACACTTGCGATCATATTCTGCTATCGAGCTTCCACTGGTGATATCCTTCTGCCGTTGAGCTTACACTTGCGAATCCGAGCGATACCATAGTGATTACATCCTTTTGAAACCATCTATTCTGTCTTCGGACTTGTGATTACACAAGGAGACGAGAGTGAAGTGTGCCTGCACGTGAAGGGAAGGATCAGTGTATCCGGGGGCCCTTCGGGAGCGAGTTGTGTCCAGTCGGGGAGTGATGATTCCCAGGGAACGACGTTGGAACGAAACTCGGCGTGAGGCAACCTAGCTGCGGTTTAGTATTCATTCCTGTTTCGGTTGTGTAAAGGGCTGTCGATCATTATTGTAACCAACTACGGTGACCAACTACGGTAACACAATAGTGATTGATTTAACTCTTGAGGAACAAACCTCAAGGAGAGGATTAAACCCCAATTGGGGATATAACCTCTATAAAAATCTCTGTCTCACTTTACTTTTACAGTCATCTACATTTCTGTAAGACATAGCCAAAAACCTTTTAAAACCAAGGAGATAACTCCAGAAACGAGTTCAAGGTTTCAAAGAGATCACGTAGATACTTAATCGTTCCTAGGATATATCTTAGAGATTACACTGTTATCACGTTTTTTAAGGAAAAGGTTTTTTAAAGAAGAAGCAAAATCTTTATAAGTCTAATTCACCCCCTCCCCCCCCCCCCCTCTTAGGCATATTTTGAACTTCAGATCGAAAATCCTTCATAAAAATATTGGATCAGGAGCTGCTCTGAAATCTGATGTTGAGGGCAGCTTGCACACAATTGTTTAAATCGCTCCCAATACTCATAAAGACTTTCGCCATTGTATTGTCGGATTCCGCAGATCTCTTTTCTGATGTTTGTAGCTCGTGAGGCAGGGAAATATTTTTCGAGAAATTGTTTCTTCATCTCACCAACTTGTAATAGACCCTGTTGGCAAATAGTAGAACCAATCTTTAGCTTTGTCAGCTAAAGAAAACGGAAATGCTCTCATCTTCACATGTTCTTCACCAACATTTTGTGGCTTCATGGTTGTGCAGACCATATGGAATTCCTTCAAATGTTTATATGGATCTTCACCTGCAAAACCGCGAAAAACAGGAAGTGCGTGAATCAAACCAGATTTTAATTCAAAAGTACCATTGATAGCAGGGAAAGTGATGCAAAGAGGTTGTTGATTCAAATCTGGAGCGGCAAGTTCTCTCAAAGTTTGTTGAATTCTTTCTTCCTCCATGGTTTCTGAAACAATGTTTTTCGCCTTCTTGGAGCGTTGTCGAGCTTCTTTTCTCAGTCTACGAGCTGTCTTCTCGATTTCAGGATCAAAGAGAAGTTCTCCTGCACTAGAAGAACGACGCATAAACTAGAAAAAAAAATAAAAAAAAAATTATATTTACACAAGGTAAAAGAAATAAATTATAGAACCAACTCCCCGGCAACGGCGCCAAATTTGGTCGACTATCAAACGACCAAAATAAAAGAAATATATAATCTTATTCACTTAATATGAGTATAGAGCAAATAGGGATCGTCTCCACAGGGAATCGGTAACTTACTTCTTTCACGAAGGGTAACAGGGGGGTTTATTTAAACTATGATAATAATAAAAATACATAAATAAATAAAAATTATTAAAACTGATAACTAATGCAATTAGATACAAAAGTAAAATTCAATAGAGATAAAAATCTAGTCGAAGGAGTTTATCCACCCTAATTTCAGCACTTTTATCATCGATGCAAAGATCAAATCACATAAACGTAAATAAATTGGTTATAGTTGACGAATCAGCACCGAACAACCTGTTTTTCTTAAATGTTGATAACGAACGACCTTAGATAATTATTTTACCTTTTGCATAGTTAAAATCCGGGAAACAGCCCTTACTAAATTAACTAGGTAGATAATTAAATAATTTCGTTCATTAAAACTCTAATCGAAAGGCAACATTCGGGAACAGCCCTGCAAGATTTGATGTTTCGACAGCATTAGTAACTAGAGAAACCCAATTCTAATTTGAAATAGAACATAGTGATCCTACTCGAATTAGCCCGTTTATTCCCGCAACGTCGATAAGCTACCTTGAACAACCTAGCGTTGCTTGCTACTGCGTTTGAACAAGACACAATTACGGATGAATTGTTCTAACTAGCAATATATGAATTTATCAAACAATGGCCATCTATTTGATAAAAGCAGATTTATATTTGAGCAAAGAACATACAGATACATATGAATATGGGATGGTATCGTGAACAATTAGATCTCAAAAACGCTGTGAATTAGGGTTTCAATATTCCTCCGACTAGAACATGCTATTAGCCGCTAATCATATTAACGAGAATGAATCAAAATAATTATAATCTCAGCACATAAGAAAGAAAGAAATAACTTACGACCATGAATGGATTCAAGTATTGCTAATCGTCCTTAGTAGTTCAGATGCAGCGCTTGGATGAATCGGCCCAGACACAAAAACGAATTATTACTTGTAATAATAATAATCGCGTTTGCTATCTAAATAATGATGTGATCCTCGCTGTAATAAAAAAAAAAACAACTATAATATATAAATATGAAAATGGTGAACAACTCTTATGATAAGAAATAATGAAGTGAAGCCATTATAATATAATAATAAGAGAGCAAACGTTCTTGGACAAAGAAAAATAAAAACAGAAAATGATGAAAGCAATGAGGAATTTCTCTAAGCCATGCTTGCTGCCCCTTTCTCGATGATTCTCAACTCCTTTTTATAGTTGTAATTCTTGTGCAATGATGAATTGATCCCATAATTGTCTCTCCATTCTTAATTGTTTATTGATCCTCCATAATGCTCTCAACTCCTTTATGATTGTATTGACTTCATGGATGATGATGAATTGATTTCCATGATTGTCTCTTGCTGGAATATTTTATCATAAGTGATGGATGATTCAGGCTCTTTATAATTTGGCATGATAAATGCATAACCGAAGCATTCTTTTCTCCAATGCCCCTTTTAAAAGCTATAAATCAACATAATATAAGTTCAAATATTATGATAATTATTATCCTATTAATAAGATTAGTGTAATTCGAGATATTTGAACTTATAAATTCATTCGATAACTCATTCATATCTTGCAGGTAAAAGTCATGCGAGATATGAATAGCAGTTTAATCCTTTAAGAAATACATATTGACAAATAAACCACAAATAGACACGTCAGCACAAACAATACAGAATCTTACAATATCTCTCCACCTCCATAAACTACAAAATTGCAGATAAGGTTGTGATAAGCCAACGTGGCACCAAACCTAGCAAAGCAAAGCAAAGCAGCGCGCTTGAACTACTAAGCTCATGCGTCTCCTCCCAAACCCAAGAATCAAACAAAATGTCATCCCCAACTCTCATAACCCCAACCACCACCGCCGCCGGAGCCGCCGCGAGGTCCCTCCTACCCGCCAGGCGCAAGCCCGTCACCATCCCATCCGCCGGCACCAACGATTCCGCCATCTCCAGCGCCGCTGCCGCCAACCGCCGCGACGTAATCCTGTCAGCGATCTCCACCGCCGCGGCGATCACGTTTCTATCCCCGGTTCGTCCTTCGCTCGCCGGCTCCGACGAAGAGTACGTGAAGGAGACGTCGGAGGTGATCAACAAGGTACGAAGCACTATTACGCTGGACAAGAACGACCCCAACGTTGCGGACGCTGTCGCCGACCTCAGGGAGACTTCGAACAGCTGGGTGGCTAAGTACAGGCGGGAGAAGGCGCTCTTGGGTCGGGCTTCGTTCAGAGATATGTACTCGGCCCTCAATGCTGTTTCGGGCCACTACATCAGTTTCGGGCCGACGGCTCCTATCCCGGCGAAGAGGAAGCAGAGGATATTGGAAGAGATGGATACGGCTGAGAAGAATCTGTCAAGGGGTAGATGATGAGTTTTATATTGCAAGAAATTATTATTATTATTATTATTATTATTATTATTATTATTATTATTATTATTATTTTGGTAATATCATGTATCATTTTTCAAATTAATATTATGCATTGTGATTTATATTTATGGATCTTGCTTGAGCATATGAATTTCGCAAGTATATCTCTTTTTGATATTGAATGAAATGAAACTGAGAGTTGCAAGAAACTAAGAGCCAACTTCCAACACAAAGACAGAACAACGAAGTCTAAGCTAAGAACAAATCAGACAACTACTTAAGCAAAAGAAACCTTAGATGAGATTAAATAAAGCAAGAAGAAGCCATCGCCGTTATTAGCAGCATCCCAACGAGCCCAACGAAGGAGGCGTTAAGACCATGTGCAGCCGAAGGCGAGAGGCCATGAGGTCGCGGACTCGGCTGAGCAGCAGCACTGTTTGGGTTCTTTGGAGGTGGTGAAATTGAATTTGATGTTGATATGGGGCCTTGTGAGTGACTTTGAGATGGTGATAATGGGCTTCTTGAGGAGGGAGCTTTTCTGCTTGGAGATGGGGATGGGTTTTTCGAGTAGCTTGGAGAAGGAGACGGGCTTTTCGGCTGGTGTTGAATGCTGCCTGGAGATGGTGATATGGGGCTTTTCGGGCGACTTGAGGACGGAGGCGGGCTTTTCAAGGGATGTTGACCATTAATGGGAGGTGGCGATGGGCTTTTAGAGTGAGTCGGGGATGGAGATGGGCCTTTCGAGTGAGTTGGAGATGGAGATGGGGACGGGCTGTTTGAGTGACTTGGAGTTGGAGACGGGCTTTCTGAATGACTTGGTGATGTAGACGGGCTTTTCGGGTGACTCGAAGTACTTGGAGATGGCACGGGCCCTTTTGAGGGGCTTGGAGATGGAGACGGGCTTTTCGAGTGACTTGGAGATGGAGATGGGATTTTTGAGTGGCTTTGGGACGGCGATGGGCTTTTCGAGTGACTTGAAGATGGAGATGGAGACGGGCTTTTAGATTGACTTTGGGATGGAGGCGGGCTTTTCGAGGGATGTTGATCACTAATTGGAGATGGAGACGGGCTTTTCGAGGGATGGCGGCCACTAATTGGAGATGGAGACGGGCCTTTGGATGGACTTGGAGACGGAGATGGGCTTTTCGAATGACTTGGAGAAGGAGATGGAGGCGGGCTTTTCGGGGGGTGGCGACCACTAGTTGGAGATGGCGACGGGCTTTTCGAGTGACTAAAAGGCGGCTGAGCTTCGGGTGGTGGCAATGGGACGGTCGGAGCGGTGGAATTACGCCACTTGTGGCGAGCAGAGAGAACCATCACCACAAACTTTTGCCCCTTCTCACAATTTTGCTCGCGGCCACTTATGAAGTAGAACGGGCCCGACCTATCGAGCACGAACGTGGATTCTCCTCCTTCGTTCTTAAGATGCTTCACCGGGCTGTCCTTGTTGCATGCGACATAATCGCCTCTTTTCACCACAAAAACGGAGTCTCGGCCTTTCTCATACAGAAAAACTGCAATAATCCAATCAATAGGTTATATTTATATAACGTTAAATCTTTATAAAATCAAGGTTTAATGGTACCGAGTTGATCTTGGACTTGGAATCGATATCTTTCGGACCAATGAGTGTAGTTCTCCGACGGTTTGAGCGTCCAGCCATCTTCGCCGCCGACGATAAAGGTATGCCCCTCCGATAAACGCAAAAACCCTAGAAAAATTAGGGCAAATAGAGACATCATCATTTTTCAAGTGAGACTTAGTGTGTTTGTGGATTGTGAAGAGTTGCTGATATTGAAAAGTAGGTATATATAGTATAGTGCATGAAGAAGAGGTCAAAGGTAAAATGTAGATATTAAGTCTTAGTCAAAAATGAGTTAATTCTTGAAATTTAATTGGGACATATTTACGTGTAGGTTTTTCATGCTTTGAACACTTTCAATGTTACACTTGAAAGAAAGGACGTGGGATGGTGAAAGACATTATTGCACACGACAATGAGTTATTGCAATGAAGTTAGTTCGTACGATACGATGAGAACTCTTTGATCTAAGAATAGAAAACGACCAATCCGTTGAAGTTACGGTTATGGGCTTTTGTTTTCGGGTTGACTTTTAATGCATTGGTTTTGAATGAAAATATAAATATTTTCTTCATGGGCTTTTATTGGGGGTACTAATAGTTGTCGATAAACGTTTATTGTCTAGTTAGTTTCTGAATTTGTAATATATATATATATATATATATATATATATATATATACAAAAATTTGTAACTTGAAAGATAAAAGTCTTGGATTTGTAGGAAGATATGGCATGTAAATTTTAGAAGCACGATGCATATATATATTTGGACATAATTATAAATTCGGGTTATTTAGTAAGTATAACAATTTTTTATTTTGGATCACTATATTTGGTAATTGCAGAACTATGTCACTAACATCATTTGTCGAAACAAATTTGAATCTCCAATCATTTTTTTTCTCCGACGACAGAATAAATCGAAAATTCTAATTGACTACTGATGTGAAATATTTTCTACCCAGTTTGATGCTGACATTGAATAATGCCACTTTGAGTTCAATTTTTTTAAAAAAAATTGGTTTACAATCATTGTTGTTGTAATGAACTTATTAATATATTATATTTATGTTGGTATGATATGAGAAATTTTATGGTACTCATCCTTATAAAGGGTGCCCATGAATTGGGCTTACATTACCATAAAATTTCTCAGTATTATATAGTAAGGAAAATAATATTTTAACCTCATTCTCAAATGAACTATTTAGAGTGAAGACTTATTCATTACTTTCCGCATATTTCTTGCGGGCAATAGGTGGAGTGTTTCCTTGAGCAAAATATGTTTGAACACATATGTAGGAAGTCTTGGGTACATTTAATTAAGAAAGAGACTTCAAACTTTTGCATATTATTATACAATAGACAAGTTAAGATTAAATGTGAAGTCGTTGAGGTATAGCAAAGCAACATATGTCTATTATGCATCATTTAATCTTAGGGTGCTACTATTTACACCCCCTTTGATGAAAAACACATGAAATTTGTAAACTCATTTTACCTAATCACATCATTCAACAATAATTATTTCATTAATTTAAATTCCATATAATTAAATAATATTAATTCTATATATTAATTTTTTTTAACTTATCAATATTTATATTTAATTTATTTTAATAAGAATATTCATATAACATAAATTTTCTTATTATCATATACAAACTTATACAGAATTAATAACAATTAGCTAAATATTAATATTAATATTTTTTATCTCATTCCAATATAACATGATCGGGAGTACAATTAGAGCGCATTTTTTTTTCATTATTATTAGCTAAATGTTAATACAATTTTTCTCATCAACAAAGCAGAATAACTATCTCATTTTCCAATTGCGACTTTTTGAATGCATCATGTTTCTTTCTTCTCCCTTTATTGGGTGTTAGATCCCAATGTATCGTCTGATATGTTTTTCCTAAAATAGGATAATTAATTTCAGATACACAATTATATATTTATATAGATGGTAATTATTAATTTTTTTATGGGAAGTGGAATAATAAATAAAGAATTGGTCAGATTTAAGTATTTAATGATCCACATTGATAATTAGGGAGGTGCAAATAGAAAAATAGGGAGTGTCAATAGAATTACCCTTAATCTTATTGCAATGATTAGACTATTGATAAGGAATATAAGTTCAATACGAAATTACTAAAGTAAAATATATAGATATATATATATATATTACATCACAACGATGTGATTTATTATCATCTGCTAGATCGAATATACGTGCCTATAAATCTTTGATTAAATTTTACTGAGAGAAAATGTGTAGTTTTCTATCCAAACAACCTATATGATCACTAGAGTTGATGATTCTAAAGAAATATGTCACTAACTTCTATATCGTAACAAATTTAAATCGTTATATTTATTTTTTTATGAAATACGTCGAAAATCCTATTTATTAGTATACTATATGAGCAGCGAAATAGGTAATCACGTCAGCAGTCCGATAAGGTTTTAGCGAATTTTTTTGTAAAAATAATAATTAGAGAACACCACAATTTATTTTTGCAATTATTAGATACAGTAATCGAAAACTATAATAACTAATTATCAAATTTATGGTTATTTATGATTATTATCTATGATTTATAAAGAATTTTTATTTAAAAAAAATATGTTTAAAGAACATGATAAATGGGACCACCCCACTTATTAAATAGAAACTTGGTGGTTGAAATGTCACATCCTTTAATTTCTCTTAATCTTCTGTCGCAACCTATGGCAAATGAAAATGCCATCATCATATGTTTATCCAAAATCATTTGACGTCGAAATGGCTGCCAAATGATTAGATTTTTATTAAAAAAAATTAGGTGCCTAGAAATAACATATATATATATATATATATATATTGTAAATTTGATTAAAATGCACGAAGCGCAGAGAGTGTCATTATCGATATTAATTTTCACTATCAGGCAGGCAAAGTGTACGCCTAAATTTGAAATTGAGTAACCAATAAAATATTAGACTATAGAAACTTAAATTAACGCAAGATTTTTCTTGAACTTCAATAAAAAAAATTATATATTTACAGATACATTAATCACAAGCCCACGATGAATAAGCTAAGGTTCATCTTTAGTACTAAGAGTAGCATTAATTCATTCATTGTTGACGTGTAATAAAACATGGCATGTCGACAAACCTTTCTCATGTAATTTCTCATTAATTAATTGAAATAAATAATAAAAAAAAACATATATTATCACACAGACCCACACGCCGTTCTTAGATCACTGTGCGGACAATATTGGACCGTACTGCTGCTATTCACACTCTCTAAAAGAAAATAATAATAATAATAATAATAATAATAATAATAATAATAATAATAATAATAATAATAATAAATATTGAAATTTGTACAAAACTATTTAAAATTCTATTTCTCCTGCCCTTTTCTTTTATATTGGATTCAACGACAAAACAACTTGCAATTTTTCAGCAACTACATAATTTATTTTTTATTAAGACATTGGATTCAACAACGATTCTTTTACTCCATTTTTAACAAATATGTTTTGTTTCTTTAATTACTTTTATATGTTTTTAGATTAATTTACACTTTACACTTCATATAAAAATTTAAATTTATCAACATTAATATTTAACTTGTTTTAATAATATAACTTCCTATATCATATAGATATTACAAATAGCAAAGAAACAAATTTATCCACATCAAGATAAATATTTTAACACTTTTTATGTTGCACTTGAAAGAAAGGACGTGGGATGGTGAAAGACATTATTGCACACGACAATGAGTTATTGCAATGAAGTTAGTTCGTACGATACGATGAGAACTCTGATCTAAGAATAGAAAACGACCAATCCGTTGAAGTTACGGTTATGGGCTTTTGTTTTCTTGGGGGACTTTTAATGCGTTGGTTTTGAATGAAAAAATAAATATTTTCTTCATGGGCTTTTATTGGGGGTACTAATAGTTGTTGATAAACGTTTATTGTCTAAGTTTCTGAATTTGTATATATATATATATATATATATATATATACACACAAAAATTTGTAACTAGAAAGATAAAAGTCTTGGATTTGTAGGACGATATGGCATGTAAATTTTAGAAGCACGATGCATATATATATTTGGACATAATTATAAATTCAGGTTATTTAGTAAGTATAACAATTTTTTATTTTGGATCACTATATTTGGTAATTGCAAAACTATGTCACTAACATTATTTGGCGAAACAAATTTGAATCTCCAATCATTTTTTTTTCCGACTACAGAATAAGTCAGAAATCTTAATTGACTACTGACGTGAAATATTTTCTACCCAGTTTGATGCCGACATTGAATATTGCCACTTTGAGTTCAATATATTTTTTTAGTCTACAATCATTATTGTTGTAATGAACTTATTAAAATATTATATTCATGTTGGTATGATATGCGAAATTTTATTGTACTCATCTTGTAAAGATGCTCATGAATTGTGCTTACATTACCATAAAATTTCTCAGTATTATATAATAAGGAAAATAATATTTTAACCTCATTCTCAAACGAACTATTTAGAGTGAAGACTTATTCATTACTTACTTTCCGCAATTATGTTTCGGTGTAGATAATAATTTAATAAAATCTTTGTCAAATAAGCCAATACGTACCACATATTTCTTGCGGGCAATAGGTGGAGTGTTTCCTTGAGCAAAACATGTTTGAACACATATGTAGGAAGTCTTGGGGTACATTTAATTAAGAAAGAGACTTCAAACTTTTGCATATTTATTATACAATAGACAAGTTAAGATTAAATGTGAAGTCGTTGAGGTATAGCAAAGCAACATATGTCTATTATGTATCATTTCATCTTATCGCAATGATTAGGAGTCTAGGACTATCGATAAGGAATATATATATATCACAACGATGTGATTTATTATCATCTGCTAGATCGAATATACGTGCCTATAAATCTTTGATTAAATTTTACTGAGAAAAAATTCGTAGTTTTCTATCCAAACAAAACAACCTATATGATACAAGCTCAATTTCGGGAAAAGGAATAAAATCGACAATGAGAACCGTTAGCAAAAGAAACACAGCTCTGATAGATCGATTTTTTAGATACGCTTGTTACAGAAAACAGAGAGAGAAGGGAAATGATAAAGTTCGTTGCACTGCCAGATAATTTCTAAAAATAGAAAATGAAATAACATCATATATAAGGATAGAAAATGCTTAGCAGGAACTTGCGACTTCGGCTTGTGGCTCGTCTTCATAATTAAGCTAAAATCGTCGTACTCCCCAGCGTTTTATTCTAAATGATATCAATCCCTCCTCCTTAAAACAACTCTTGTCCTCAAGAGTTGGCAAAGGATGGAAATTGCTGTTGTAATGTGAACCAGTCCTCCCAAGTACTGTCCTCCGTCGGTGCGTTGAACCACTTAACCAACACCTGAGTGACCGGTCGATTGTGCCTCTTCACCAAACGTCTTTCCAAAATAACTTCAGGTTCCAACATAACATGGCCATGTGAGTTCAAAAATGCTGGCAGCTGCGGACTAACAGGAGCCGAGCCTACCCTCATTTTGAGTTGAGAGACATGAAACGTAGGGTGTATCTTGGATCCCTCCGGTAGTTGTAGACGATAAGCAACCTGCCCCACCTTTTCTAGTACCTTGAAGGGACCAAAGAAACGAGCAGACAGCTTGTGATAGGCATGAGGCTTGAGAGAAAGCTGCTTATATGGTTGTAACTTCACAAACACCCACTCATTCACCTCGAAGGATCTTTCGCTCCTCTTCTTGTCCGCCTGCACTTTCATTCTGTTTTGAGCCTTCGATAGGTGCTGCTTGATTAGCCTGATGGTAGACTCTCGGTGCACCAAGCTTCTGTCTACTAACTCAACCTTGGATCCACCTTCCAAATAGGGAATGTGGATATGAGGCAATTGGCCGTAAACTACCTGATATGGAGTAGTGCGAATAGAAGAGTGATAGCTAGTATTGTACCACCATTCTGCGAGACTGAGCCAATGCATCCACTCTCTTGGTCTGTCTCCGCACGTACATCGAATGTAGCATTCCAAACATCTGTTCACCACTTCGGTTTGGCCATCCGTCTGAGGGTGGTATGCAGTCGAAGCCAGGAGTTGCACGCCTTACATTTTGAAGAAGGACTTCCAAAATTGACTCATAAATATGGCATCCCTGTCTGTCACAATCGTTCGAGGAGCACCGTGTAATTTGAAAATATTATCCATGAATACTTGAGCTACAGTTGCTGCAGAATAAGGGTGCTTTAAACTCAAGAAGTGAGCGTACTTGCTTAGGCGATCCACCACCACCAATATAGAGTCCTTGTCATTTGAAAGAGGAAGACCATCAATGAAGTCCATTGATATATCGGACCATATGTCACGCCCCGACCCGCGTCGAAGGCGCGACAGCCGCCGCGTTTCACAATAAAACGCAAGGCTCGATATCAACTGACAGACATGAAATCAAAGCGCACGAAAGAACGGTACTCGATAAAGGAAAATACATATAGGTATCAAAGGAGGTTTTACAATACAAAGTGTCTCGATAGATCAGTCAACGAAGGAATAATATACAATAAAACCTCCTTCGAAAATATCCCCGCCAATGGATCCAATATAATAGGATAATACTGTACCCAAAATGATAGAAACAGCAGCGGAAATGAAGATCGAGAATGGCAAACCTCCGAACAAAAGAGATATCAACAACCTGGATAGAAAGAAGTATATATATATATATATGTATATGGGGTGAGCAAACCACTAGCTCAGTGAGGAGATAATACAGACACACCTTCTATTCACAGAAGGTGTACCCTCAACGATGAACACCATCACAACTATCCAAATCACAACAACATCACAAAGATATCAAAGGAATCAAATAGCACATATAGACGCGTGGGTAGCCATATCCTCCCTCGAACTGAGCTCCCCGTCGAGAGTCAGACGAGTCCGTCACCGTACTCTAGACCATGGACCGTAAACTAACGTATCAACCACTATAACATGCATGTCCCACACACAGTGACGTTGGCCAAAATAATCTCCCCAACGACCATCCTTCAACGATAATCAATAGCAACAAATGGCACTGGAAGGGTGCACTAGTTGGGCCTCACTCACCCGGGTTTGCCAAGCCACGGGCTACTACTCGATATGCCACTCTCACTCACCCGAACGTGGCCATTCGGGCTACTACATCTCGGAACCGAGTATATGCAACATCAACAAATCATCGGCATCACAACCATAACTCCACAAATCAAATCAACAACGTGGAATAGTGACATGCCGTCACGTCACATATCCCTGAAATCATGAATGCAATTCACCAAAGCATATAGACGTTCAAATACTTATTCACATCATTCACGAAGCAACATAAACGCCCAAGTTCGCATCAACATAAGGATATAAACACCCTATAGCCGACAAGACTCACTAGTGCATAATCCAACAATAACATATAATCTAGTGAAAACGACATAAAATAACCCATCGCGAGGTTCACACGTCCCGCGAAGGGAAGGTGTCCTCGTACTATCAACTCACAGTAAAGTCCTAGCTTTCTCCGACGTCTGAAGCTGCCCTCAAGTCCCTTGCCGAAGTTCCTTTGCCTAAATAAGAAGATAACCATGAGTGATTTCAAAATAATCCAACTATTTGCTGAAAATTTCCTGTTTTGCGGCAGAAGCTTCAAAATTCCATAACAAATCATAGAATGCTCGGATTGAGCTGTTTCTGGTGCCTATAGAAAGACAAGGATCTAAGCTTTCAAGAAAGATTAATTTCAAAACAATTGGAACAGAATAGGCAGGGTAAAACTGAATAATACAGAAGTACCAGAACCAGGATTTTTCTGTCTAGACGCCAAACATTCAAAAATTCATAACGGATCGTAGAAGTGTCGGAACGGGCTGATTCGAGCGGCTATGAAAAGCCTGAGAAGTTATCTTTCAATAGAGCCAAGTTTCGAAACCTTCGAAACAGTATAAATGGATCAAAACTGAATAATACAGCAGCTTCATCATGGAACTGATTTGGCTTTGCTGCTGAATGTTAAGAAAATCATAGAAATTTGTAGAGACATCGTATTTATCGATTCCAACGGCTATGAAAAGCTAAGAAAGTCAGCTTTCGACCGAAATAAATTTCGCAAGATCGGAAATATTAGATACGTCAAATTGTGTATTACAAAGCTGCGCACCCGTTTTATTCCGGAATGAAACTTCTTAATGTATTAGTTGAAAAAGAACACTCCTTACGTTAATAACTATGAAATCAAGCAAGAACAAGCAGGAAATGTGCAGGCTTTCTGACCTTCAAGTTGGTTTCTTTTTTTTTTTTTCGTTTTGTCCTTGCCTTTCTCACGTAGCTTAGCATTCAAGTAAAAAGAATGGGATAAAGATGATTTTTGAGACTTGCTGCAAATGATTTATTGGCTTGGGTTATGTTTTATTTTGAAATGGGCTGAGCTTGGAAGTTAAGATTGGGCTGGTCCACTAACTTATGTGTTATACCATACCTTTTCAGGTATAGGCAACGGGTTTAATAATCCAGGAGAAGGTGCATTTTCAGTCTTGAATCTCTGGCAGATTAGACACGCCCTCACATAATTGTAAACATCCTTCTTCATGTTCTTCCAATACACCGCTTGTTTGAGTCGATGGAGGGTGTTGTCAATGCCTGAATGACCTCCCACTGCACTGTCATGAAAGGTTTCCAGCAGCTCCTTCCTGAGATCAGGGTCAGAACCCACTACTACCTTTCCCTTCCTGGTTAGAATGCCATTGTTCCATTGATAAACACCAGAATTCCCATTCTTAATTCCTTGAATGATCTTCTGAATATGATCATCCCCATCCCAGCTGCTCTTAATCCTCTCCAAGGCATCAGTGTTAGTATAGCTAAGGCTAGCTATCAACCCACCAAGTTGCACCTCGAGCTCAGGTCTTCTTGAGAGGGCATCAACAACTGTATTTTCACACCCCTTCTTATACATAATGGTATAATCATACGCCATCAATTTTGCCAACCATTTTTGCTGACTTGGTGTGGAAATCCGCTGCTCCATCAAATGCTTAAGACTCTGATGATCCGTTTTAATAATAAAGTGATTTCCTATCAAATAAGCTCTCCATTTCTGAATGGCCGTTACTATAGCTAGGAGTTCCTTTTCGTAGGTTGACATTGCAGCTGCCCTTGCACTTAGTGGTTTGCTCATATAGGCTATAGGTTTTCCCTGTTGAAGTAACACAGCTCCAATGGCCAAGTCTGATGCATCTGTCTCGATGATAAACTCCTTAGAAAAATCTGGGAGGCTTAATACAGGAGAATCACATAGGGCCTTCTTCAGTTGTTCAAAAGCTTGTGTTGATCTTGGAAGGATCTGCTGAAACTCCTCCTGCAGCTATGACATGCCCCAAGTATTCCACTCGCTCGGCTCCGAAATGACATTTGCTCTGCTTGACAAACAGATAGTTCATCCTAAGGACTGCCAGAGCTAACTGCAAATGCTCCAAATGGCTGTTCCAATCCGGGCTATAAACCAAAATATCATCAAAAAATACCAAAATGAATTTCCTTAGAAAATGTTGGAATATTTTGTTCATGAGCGCTTGGAAGGTAGAAGGAGTGTTTGTTAATCCAAAAGGCATAACCACGAATTCAAAGTGTCCATTATGAGTCCTGAAGGCAGTCTTGTAAACATCATCATCCTTCATCCTGATCTGATGATATTCAGATCTCAAGTCTAGCTTGGAAAAAATCCTGGCATGATGAAGCTCATCTAGCAATTCTTCAATCAAATGAATGGGAAACTTATCCTTCACAGTGTGCTTGTTGAGCTCCCTATAATCCACACATATACGCCAAGATTCATCCTTCTTTTTAACCAATACCACAGGTGAAGAAAAAGGGCTGATGCTTTCTCTGATGATACCCGCAGAAAGCATTTCTTTCACCATTCTTTCAATTTCATCCTTTTGTACCGTCGGATATCTGTAAGGTCTAACATTTACTGCTGTAGTTCCCTCTTTAAGAGTGATACCATGATCATAGGCCCTGTGAGGTGGGAGTTGAGTAGGTTCTGCAAATAGGTCTTGATATTCTTCTAACAACCTGCTCAAACCTTCTGGCCGCCTTCTCTCAGTTCCCCCTTTGTCAAGCATAAAAATATGAGTATCAAAGATATCAGTCTCTTGCACTACCATCACTTGCAACATAGACAGTTGGGCCGGATGAGATAGCAGCATATTCATCTTCTTACTCGTGATCATCTTAACCCTTGCAGGTTGCATGCCTCTCAACAATACCTTCTTTCCTTCAATCTGGAACTCCATTTGAAGTTGATTAAAATTCCAGGTGATGCTTCCCAAGGTTATTATCCACTGTACGCCCAACACCATGTCACAACCCCCCAGAGGCAGAATCATTAAATCTGCCATGAATTGAGCTCCTTGCATTCTCCATTTGAAGCCTCTGCACATCGAGGAGCTAAAAAGCTTGCTCCCATCAGCCACAGCCACAGGGAAAGGACTAGTCTGCTCCAACCTGCACCCAGACCTCATGGCCCAATCAAGACCCAAAAAATTGTGTGTGCTTCCCGTGTCAATTAATATGTGTATGGTTTTGCCATTCACACTACCCGCAATCCTCATGGTGCTATAGTCATGCACCCCAACCAAGGCATGCATCAACACCTGATAATTGATCAAAGGTCCCTCATTGGTCTCAAGCATCTCATCTTTCTCCTCAAGATTTTCTGACCCACCCCCTTGATCCTCTGTTTTATCCTCTTATTCAGATAATACTTCCATTAAGTATATTTGTCTCCTTTTGGCACACTTGTGATTAGCAGAGAACTTTTCATCACACCAAAAACATAGTCCCTGAGGACTCCCCTTCATCACGTTGTAAGGTTTGGGAGCATAAGGTGCAGAGGTCACAGAAGATGACCCATAATTTGAAGAGTGACCCTACTCGGATTGTTGGTATTTGGAGTGAAGGGAGTTCGTACATTAGAGGTGTTGGGTCTGATACTTCCCCTCACCGAATTCAGAGCCGAAGTCCTTCTAGATGTTAACCCATTGGCTTGTTCCTGCAACTTGGCCAAACTCACCGCCACTGCAATTTCTGGTCGCAGACCACCTAAAAAATAGCTCACCGAGTATTGCTCTGTGAGCTCAACACAGTTCATTAATTCTTCGAAGCTATCCAGATATTCTTGGACCGATCCACCCTGTTTCAGATTCACCAACTCACTCATGGGGTCATCATAGGAATGTAAGCCGGAGCGATTATGAGCTTCAGTGGGTGTTTCATCTACTTCGAAAAACTGCTCACACTTATAGATCCAGCCCCTTAGATCTTCCCCATTGAACTTCGGGAACTCGATGCTAGAACACTTGGTAGGCAAATGATAGCTCGATCTCGTCTGTTCCGCATCCATTTCACCAATGTTTCCTCCACCTCTATTCAGCTCGTTCTCGCTGGTTGAACCATTCACCAACGCCGTGATCATTTGTCGTAAGGTCGCCAGCTGCTCATTGATGGAGGCATTATCCTCCTTCATCTTATCGCGGATCATCTCGACTTCCTTGCGCAACTCTACCCCTCGTGTTCCTTCTGCCATCTATGAGCTCTTCAGAGATCGGAGATCGACGCTCTGATACCAGTTTGATACAAGCTCAATTTCGGGAAAAGGAATAAAATCGACAATGAGAACCGTTAGCAAAAGAAACACAGCTCTGATAGATCGATTTTGTAGATATGCTTGTCACAGAAAACAGAGAGAGAAGGGAAATGACAAAGTTCGTTGTACTGCCAGATAATTTCTAAAAATAGAAAATGAAATAACATCATATATAAGGATAGAAAATGCTTAGCAGGAACTTGCGACTTCGGCTTGTGGCTCGTCTTCATAATTAAGCTAAAATCGTCGTACTCCCCAGCGTTTTATTCTAAATGATATCACTATATGATCACTAGAGTTGATGATTCTAAAGAAATATGTCACTAACTTCTATATATCTATTTTTTTATGAAGTACGTCGAAAATCCTATTTAATAGTATCATATATGAGCAGCGAAGTAGGTAATCACGTCAGCAGTCCGATAAGGTTTTAGCGAATTATTTTGTAAAAATAAAATAATTAGAGAACACGACAACTTATTTTTGCATTTATTAGATGCAGTAATCGAAAACTATACTAACTAATTATCAAATTTATGATTATTTATAATTATTATCTATGATTTATAATTATAAAGAATTTTTATTGAAAAAAAAAAAGAATGTTTAAAGAACATGATAAATGGGACCACCCCCACTTATTAAATAGAAACTTGGTGGTTGAAATGTCACATCCTTTAATTTCTCTTAATCTTCTGTCGCAACCTATGGCAAATGAAAATGCTATCATCATATGTTTATCCAAAATCATTTGACGTCGAAATGGCTGCCAAATGATTAGATTTTTATTAAAAAAATTTAGGTGCCTAGAAATAACATATATATCATAAATTTGATTAAAATGCACGAAGGCAGAGAGTGTCACTATCGATATTAATTTTCACTATCAGGCAGGCAAGTGTACGCCTAAATTTGAAATTGAGTAACCCATAAAATATTAGACTATAGAAACCTAAATTAACGCAATATTTTTCTTGTACTTTGATAAAAAAAATTATATATTTACAGATAACATTATTCACAAGCCCATGATGAATAAGCTAAGGTTCATCTTTAGTACTAAGAGTAGCATTAATTCATTCATTGTTGACGTGTAATAAAACATGGCATGTCGACAAACCTTTCTCATGTAATTTCTCATTAATTAATTGAAATAAATAAATAAAAAAACATATATTATCACACAGACCCACACGCAGTTCTTAGATCACTGTGCGGACAATATTGGACCGTACTGCTGCTATTCACACTCTCTGAGTGAAAAAAAAAATTAATAAATATTGAAATTTGTAAAAATTATTTAAAATTGGGCAAATTTTGTTTCAGCAACTACATAATTTCTCCTGCCCTTTTCTTTTATATTGGATTCAACGACAAACAACTTGCATTTTTTTCAGCAACTACATAATTTGTTTTTTATTAAGACATTGGATTCAACAACACTTATTTTACTCCATTTTTAACAAATATGTTTAGTTTATTTAATTTACTTTTATATTTGTTTTTAGATTAATTTACACTCTACGCTTCATATAAAAATTTAAATTTATCAACATTAAATATTTAACTTGTTTTAATAATATAACTTCCTGTATCATAAAGATATTGCAAATAGCAGAGAAATAAATTTATCCACATTAAGATTAATTTGCAGAGTTAAAATTTATAAGTATATACTTATGGAAAGTTGACTTGTATTATTGCATTTAGACAAACAATTAAATTTGTGAAATTAAAAATTGAACAAATCAATACACTTTCACTCCTCAAATAGGATGTATACAGTAAATAAATAAATGGGTGATGTATATAGTAAATAAATAAATTGTTGAAAGACTAGAATTACGTTTGACCCATTTTCACTTACCTACTACAAATTTATTACAAGTAAATACGATCCAAAAACAGATTTATATATTACAACTATTGACAAGCTAGCCATGTCTTTCCATTAATGGGATTGCAGACAAACGCTTACATATAAGATCTCACTGCAAAAACTACTCAGAATAAAAGAAAAAAAAAAACAATGGGTGATTCTGATGATAATGTAGGAGGAGAAGCTTCGTTAGAGCCTATGAGCCCAAGTGCTCAGTTTCTCAAAAGCTCAGTTATGTCCCTTACAATCCTCGGAGTTTTAGAATCCGAGGTTCCCATCGACGATTCTCATACCATGCAACTTCTCAGAGATGTCTTCTTACCCATAAACCCTAGATTCTCATCCATCATGGTTAGTTATTAGTGTGCTAAAATGTTCTTTCATGAGTGTATTATGTTCTTTCTTCTCTATGTTTCGATGGAATGAATGTATAGGTCACGGACAGCAAAGGGAAGAGAAAATGGAAGAGGGTCGAGGTGGATCTCACTCAGCACCTCCAAGTCCCGGCGTTTCCGGCCGAAATGTCCGTCGACTACTACGACCAGTGCTTCACGGAGTACCTATCTTACCTCGGCGGTCAGGCGCTGCCGGAGCACCGTCCGCTGTGGGAGATTCACCTGGTGAAGTACCCTACGAGGAGCTGCGCTGGGAACGTTGTGTTCAAGCTCCACCACTCGCTAGGCGACGGCTACTCTCTAATGGGCGCGTTGCTGTCGTGCCTCCAGCGCGTCGACGATCCCCTGATGCCGCTGACTTTCCCGACGAGGCAGTCCAGGGAGGACGGCCGTCGCGGCGGCTTGAGGATTCCGAGGTTCTTCAAAGGGCTGGCCAACACGAGCTGCGAGTTCGCGTGGGGCCTCGCGAAGAGCTGCGGCTGGGTCAAGGACGACGTGTCGCCGATCCGCTCCGGCGTCGACGGGGTCGAGTTCCGGCCCATCGTCACCACCACCACTGCGTTCTCTATCGACCAGATCAGGAAGATCAAGGCGAAGCTTAATGTGGTACGTTACTTTTTTTTTTTTCAAATCTTCACAACTTATAATAAAACGACACGACGGTGAACGGCGGCAGCGGCGGCCACTTTTTTGCAGACCATAAACGATGTAATAACGGGGACGATCATCTTTGGGACGCGACTGTACATGCAGAAGCAGAGCCCAGGGTCGGGGACGTCGAGGTGTACGGCGCTGGTGCTGCTCAACACGAGGGCCGTCGGGGGCTACACGACGGTGAGGGAGATGATCAGGCCGGACGCCGACATGCCTTGGGGGAACCGCTTTGCGTTCTTGCACGTGCCCATACCCGAACTAACCGCCGCCGAGATGAAAGAGCCATTGAGCTTCGTCGGAAAAGCGAGGAAGATGATAAGGAGGCAGAGGAATTCTGCTGCTGTGATCTTGACTGGTCAACTCCTTGAGATCATAAGGAAGATAAGAGGTCCTGAGGTAATTACGTATCTTTTAATCTATATTATTATTATTATTATTATTATTATTGTTATTATTATTATTATTATATTTATTGTTATTATTATTATTATTATTATTATTGTTATTATTATTATTATTATTATATTAAAATGTAAATATAGAAACTTTTGTGTCCGTTCATTCAGACGTAATAATTGGAGACAGTTCACATTCTTACCAAGAATATTAAAAGATCTGTGTACTGTGTAGCAGTATCTTGGAGTAGATATGGCTATATATGTTTAAAAACATTATCTTTGGCATGGCATTTACAGTAATGGGATAATGATAAATGTTCCATGTGGCTATGAAAATTATTTATTTTGAAATAATATTATTGGAGCATCAATTTATATGTATAGGTCAATCCCTGTTGAAACATAGTTTTGACCATTTATATCAAAAAATTCATCTCGATTCTAGCATTTTTGTTTTTTCCACAGGTAGAGTCATTATATGTGGGAACAACAATTGAGATGCCATAGGTCTCACTAGAAAGAGAAATTATTATGTTTGGAATGGGAAACATCAATAATGATGGTCTGCTTTTTGTATATTTCTTTGAAGACATTCAAATCTATATTATGGTTACTAGTTTTTCATTTATATACATGATATGGTACTTGATGATACGTTGTATATGTTTAAAAAGGTTAGGTCTTAATTGTTTTGTCTTCTAATTCTTTTATTTAGAGTAGTTTGTCATTTTATTTATTTATTTATTTAACCTCACTTATATATGGAATTTCAATAACTTATTTAATCATTAGTCTAAACCATCGTCGTCCTTACAACATATTTCTTCACAAGCCATATATATGTAATAACCTAACAGGTGGCAGCTAGATTCATCCATGGCACCTTAAAGAACACAAGCATGGCGATTTCAAACTTAATCGGGCCTATGGAACAAATGGCATTGGCCGATCAGCCCGTTAAAGGCCTGTACTTTGCCGTCGCCGGGCCGCCCCAGGTATCAAATTATTCTTTTTTTTCCCGGCATACGGCGATTGGATAATGTCGACGCCTACTTCCCTTTTCTTTTTTCTATGAAATCCGAAGATTTTTTTTTTCGTTTTTGTTTCAACCTTAATTTGAGTTGATCGTTTGAGTTTTTTTTTTTTTTTTTTCTTTCGAATGATATATATCAGAGTTTGTCGGTGACAATGATAAGTTACGTGGGGAAGCTGAGGGTCGCTATGACGGCGGAGAAGGGCTTCATCGACACCAACAAGTTGAAGTCGTGCATCGAGCACGCCTTCGACGCTATATCAAAAGCTGCACTCGATCCATCCTGATCAGAATCGTAATACGCAATACGGACGAATATATTTATATATACGGAGGCCAATCGAAAAGTATGTCTTTGTGCTATTCTTCTGAGAAATACTATTACAGTTTATGAAGATCAGACAGTTGAAAGGGGAAAAGTATCCTTGGTATTAATTGTCACAGCTATGTTAAGGGACTGTGGAGTGTAACTTGTTCTTTATAAATGAAAGCAACTGCATTGTTTGGAAAACTAAATGATGTTTTATTGCTTTTAACCTCTTTCATATCCATGGAAATTAGCGAAACTCGGAAATGATTAATTGTTTAAAATCTACATTTCGAGAGGATTTATAGACTACTCCCTCCGTTCCTAAATATACGTCGTTTTAGAATTTTTTTTTGTTTTAAAAAGGAAGTCGTTTTGCTAGTTTAAAAAATATTATTATGTATATTTTCAGTTTTACCCATAAAAGGGTTAATTAAGTGAGTGATCAATTAAAAGATATGATTAGTTGAGGGTATAAAATGGATATACGTGTAGAAACCTTAAACGACATGTATGTAGGAACAGAGGGAGTATTAATCTACATTTCCTTGGGTGTTCCAAGTTATCGTGCTTTGCATGCTATTGTGCTGATCACAAGGGGTTTATTACATGTTGATCCCCCACCCTTAAGAGGGTTTCTCGGGTCAGCAAAATAAATAAATACATTCGAATGCATGAATGATGTCTAATATTATAAGCTTTGGAGAACTTATTTCGTAACGAAGCCTTTTGATCTCTCGGTCGATATCCCAACCGACGTGAAGAGTACTGAGTTTTCGAGCTCTGCACTCTCCGACTTGTGTATTGGGTATCAATATATGCACGTGTTCAAATATTTATTAACATTCATTTTCTCATATTTTTATATTGGAGGACTAGAGACTTTGACTGTCATTGTTGGGTAGAGAGTGAGTTATCCTCACATGTCTATGAAGATTAGTCCCACAGCCCGGAATGTGTGATGCGCAAACCCACAACCAACTCTATGTGGCGCAAGCTCGTAGTCGTCCAATGAACCTGGAGTGTCTGGCTAAGCCCATTACTAGTCGGTCGGGTGTGGATTATGGAATATGGATACTTTGGGTTAGCACACGAAAAAAAAAACAAAACAAAACAAAAGAATATTTTTTTGATGTGGATATACCGCCCAAAAAACATTGAGTGCCTCAACTTATCAGGTCAAGTCAAGCCTCATTGACAATTAAATTTTAAAATTGATAGGGTTGTATTTAGCCTTTTGAAATGGGCCTATCTAACATAATGGTGGCATGGGAAGAGGTTTTTCAGCCCATTCTGGTCCATGAAGTCGCTACTACGAATGGCAACTTTTTAAAACATAAATTCGTGCTTTATAATAGACTTTACACGAAGTAAAATGAGTCTAATAGATAATATATACTTAGTAATCTTTTTGCACACCCGTGTGCATATATAAATATGTATAATATTTTTTTTATATTTTAAGTTATTTATAATTCAAAATATTTGATATATTAAATTATATAATTAATTTTAATTGTATATAATTTTAAGTATATAAATTGAAAAAAAAATCAATTAATAAAGATATAACTGAAATAAAATAAAAATTTGAAAGGTAAAATAGTAATTTACAGTTGACATATCATGGTGGTTACTATAGACCCCTCAAGTATATATATATATATATATATATATATATATAACCCGCAACAATATAATAATTCGAGGCTACTATTTGGCCAATTAGTCAACGTATGAATGGAAAATGGGCACGTCCATAAGCTTTAGATATTAACTATATTTTTCTTCAATAATGGTCAGTTACGTGAGAATAATGAATTCTTTCGAATAAAAAAACAGCATTTTATTAATCCCCCACAGCCTTTTATTTCATTACAACACATCATCACTGTTTCGCTTTTATTCGATTGATTGCGATAATCTTTGAAGTAGCGTTTTAATGGTTTTTCCCAACATTATTATTAGAATATGCATGAAGCAGCCACGTGTCCTCACATTATCCAATACGTAGTATATAAATAATATATCAATTATATAAACGTTAGGACAAGAACAAATCAATACGTATGGTCGTACACTTCATCGTGGGTTAAGAAAACACTGCAACATATTCCGATAGTAGGCAGGGAACACAAAAACAATGGGTAGGCACCTTTTAGAAGCTGTGGCTCGTGAAATCAGCGACATGGATGTTTCTAGCGGCCGATATGTCCTGCCCGATGGCTCGAGAGGGTTTGTATTGATGCTCGGCATAGTTGCTATGCCGGTCGCAATCATGTCTTTACTCATCTTCGCATGTGCTGATTGTGCCGATGATGGTGGCTCCGGCAAGCACGGAGGTGGTGCTGCTGGTGCAGCTGGTGGTGCCGCCGCTGCAGGAGGAGGAACAGCGGCTGCCACCGTGGCTGTGTGCTAGCTAGGTGGTTGTATTATGAGAGAGTGAGATTCGTGAATGTATATGTATAGGCCGTGAATATATACATATATATGTATTTAGTGATAAAATGAATACTATATAGTTGTCTTGATCAATAAAGATAGTTTTGTGTACTTTATCTTGTATTAATGAACGAAGGTTATTGAACATTGCTGCTAGATATCAGTTGTGGTTCGTGGTAACTAATTTTTATAATATAAAGAATAAAAACTAAGGAAATCAGTAATTTCTTGGAGTATAAAGACACATATCAGAAGATTACATTCTTTATGGTCTTCCAAATAATATGTTAAGAGTATGTATGAAGTGTATTTTCGCCGGCAAAGGAAGGGCAACTGTCTTGATGGAAAACTAAATGTTGTTCCATTTTCTCGTAACCACTTTTATATGATTGGATTGATATTAAATTAAAATTTGCCTTTGATATATGTTGAAGAAACAAAAAAAAGAAGAAATCAAATCAGTCAATTGCAGAAAAGGAAAATCATCCTCAAATCAGAGCCCAACCTAAACATGGCAATAAGATCAAGAGCGTATCAATCATTCAGCAGAAATCATCCATTATAAGGAAAAAAATATTCAATTAGCTTATATTAAGGTCAACGGCTATATCCTAAATATGTACCTTCTCATTGCCTATATAAAGGCTTGAATATTGTACCTAAAAATAAATAAGAAAGAAATAATTTATCATTCTATTTTGCACATCACAAATTAATATGGTATCATCAAGGCATGCTCGAGAAACCTAAGCCTACCATGGCCGACAAAATTCACACATCACTCACGACATCAAACCAAACCCACAAATCAGACCATACACAAGAACGCACATATACTTTGTTACTTTTATCGACGACTTTAGCAAAACAACTTGATTATATTTACTCAAACATAAATCCGAAGTTTTTAATTGCTTTGAAGAATTTCTTAACCTTGTCGAAAATCAATTCAACGCTAAAATTAAAATTTTCCGATCTGATAATGGCACAGAATATATTAACAAAAAAATTTCGGAACTTTTTTCAAAAAATGGAATTTTACACCAAACCACATGTATCAACACACCAGAACAAAATGGTGTATCCGAAAGGAAAAATCGACATTTGCTTGAAGTAACAAGATCACTTCTCTTTCAAAACAATGTTCCAAAAATCTTCTGGTCCGACGCAGTACTTACTGCTACCTATTTGATTAATAGATTACCAACCCCAATATTAAATAATAAAAGTCCTCTATCTATCCTTCAAAACAAAGAAATTAGTTCAAATCATCTTTGTATATTTGGATGCAAATGCTTTGTGCATATTCCAAGAAAAGACAAATTAGATCAAACTTCAATCAAAACAATATTCTTGGGATATTCATCCACAAAAAAAGGGTTATAAATGCTACGACTGTATTAATAAAAAACTATTCATATCCCGAAATATTATATTTTTAGAAGATGAATCTTATTTCTCAAATAATCCAGACATAGGATTAGAAACACGAGATAAATACCACTTCCAGAATTAACATCCCTAAATCAGAGAAATAATTCGCCTACGACCGAAGAATTAACTCCACCATCAAATGAAATCGAGACTTTTGATGCTACAGAATCTGCTTCAGGGGGAGATATGAACGATTCACAAATAATTAGAAGATCTACACGACAAACTAGACCACCTTCAAGTTTAAGAGATTTTATAACTAATCAAGTATCATATCCAATACAAGCCTTACATATCTTATAACAAAGTTTCATCCCAACATTTAACATACCTAAGTAGAATATCAGAAGAACAAGAGCCTTTCAATCATAACGAAGCAAAAAATCAACCTACCTGGCAGAAAGCTATGACAGAAGAATTAAAAGCTTTAGAAAAAAATCACACATGGGACATTGTCCAATTACCAAAAGATAAAAAACCCGTTGGATGCAAATGGGTATACAAAATTAAATATAATAGTGATGGATCTGTGGAACGATACAAAGCCAGACTAGTGGCTAAAGGTTTTACACAGACATACGATGTTGATTACAAAGAGACCTTTGCACCAGTGGCAAAAATGAACACAGTTCGAATTCTCTTATCAATAGCAACAAACTCCAATTGGAATTTAACTCACATGGATGTAAAAAATGCATTTTTACAAGGAGACTTGGAGGAAGAAATATACATGAAATTATCTCCAGGCCATCAACTCGAAACAGATCCAAAACTAGCGTGCAAACTAAACAAATCAATTTACGGACTCAAACAATCACCAAGAGCCTGGTACGCAAAAATAAATCATGTACTATTAAAAGACAACTTTTACAGAAGTTCGGCAGATTCATCCCTATTCATTAAAAAAGAAAACCAAAATATAATCGTAATACTGATATATGTAGATGACATCATAATCACAGGAAATAATAATAAAGAAATTATAAAAGTAAAAAATTATTGAAAACAACAATTTGATATAAAAGACTTAGGACCACTCAAATATTTCCTTGGGATTGAAATAGCTCACTCCAGAAAGGAACTATTTCTTTCTCAAAGAAAGTATACTTTAGATCTCCTTAAAGAAACAGGAAAACTTGCATCAAAACCAATAAACACGCCTATGGAAATTAACAAAAAATTAAATCACGAAGATGGACAACCGGAAAGGAACATCGAACGGTTCCAACGATTGGTTGGAAAATTCATATATCTTACTGTTACTCGGCCTGACATATCATTTGCTGTTAGTGTTGTGAGTCAGTTTATGCAGGCTCCTAGATCGACGCACTTCGAAGCAATCGACCGAATCCTAAGGTATTTGAAGGGAACACCGGGCCAAGGGATATGGATGAAGAGGAATTTCTCACTGGAGATATCGGGATATGCTTACGCTGACTGGGCAGGCAGCTTTGATCGCAGATCGACGACTGGCTACTGCATGTTCGTATGCGGGAACCTCGTTACTTGGAGGAGCAAAAAACAGAGTGTAGTGGCCAGGTCAAGCGCAGAAGCAGAATATCGAGCCATGGCATCAGCATCAAGCGAGCTAGTATGGATCAAACAGATACTGACAGATATGCATATCGACCATAAGAGGCCTATGATGCTATTCTGTGATAACCAGGCCGCCCGACATATTGCTATGAATCCAGTCTTTCATGAACGAACAAAGCACATCGAAGTTGATTGTCATTTCATCAGACAGAAGGCTCAAGAAGGAATCATAGAGACAATATATGTCAAGAGTGAAAAACAACTAGCAGATATATTCACAAAAGCACTAAGTCCAGGAAGCTTCGAGGATATTTCTAGCAAGTTGGGCATCATTAATTTATTTGAACCCAACTTGAGGGGGAGTGTTGAAGAAACCAAAAAGGAAGAAATCAAATCAGTCAATTGCAGAAAAGGAAAGATCATCATCAAATCAGAGCCCAACCTAAACATGGCAATAAGATCAAGAGCGCATCAATCATTCAGCAGAAATCATCCATTATAAGGAAAAAATATTCAATTAGCTTATATTAAGGTCAACGGCTATATGCCAAATGTGTACCTTCTCATTGCCTATATAAAGGCTTGAATATTGTACCTAAAAATAAATAAGAAAGAAATAATTTATCATTCTATTTTGCACATTACAAATTAATAATATATCTATAGAGTCATGTTTGGGATCCTCTATTCTTGTTTTTGTATTTCACTTTGTATTCTAATCTACGAAAATTGTTACACTTTCCTCCACTCAGTGTTAAAACACCTGTAAACATCATTACACCCATGAATATCATTACACCATGTGTTTAAATAACAAAAAAAGATCAATATATATTTTAATATATAATACTGATTTTTTCTACAGCAAAGTAGAAAAATATATAATATTGACTTTTTTTGTTATTTAAACAATTGGTATAATGATATTCGTGGGTGTAATGATGTGTATGGGTGTTTTAACACTGAACGGAGGAAAGTGTAACGATTTTCATAGGTTGAAATACGAAGTGAAATATTAAAACTGGAATAGAGGATCTCAAGGCATAGAGGCAATCCTAAAGACTAAACAACCTTGAATATAGACAATATATTGATATTATATATATATATATATATATTAACACATAGACAAGTTATTAATAGTCATTTCTCCATTTATATATCCACTGATTTTTTTTTTTAAAAAAATTATAATATCTTTTTAAAAAAAAATGGAATGTTGCTAAAATTTTTAACAATTTATTTGTCAGTTAGTAAACGTGTGCACGTAACCTTAGATATTGATTATTTCTCTAATGTTCAAGAATTAAAATAATATTGAATTGATTTGGAAAAGACTTCATTATCCTAACAACTTCGTATTTTCCTTGTCAACATAATGTTTATATATTGTTCGAATATTAGAATTGTCAAATATGATTGCGGGTCGTCTTTGATGATTAGCATATGTCCCCTAATTTAATAAAATCAGTTACTAAGCTCCAATCTTCATCTCCGAGGTGTCAAAAGATCGCCTTCCTGGAGAATTCTTACAGGTTTGTTTGAACACAGTATTACTCGCTTAAGCTGCCGACGACTTCCAATGGAGCTTCTCATCGTTTGAAGATTATTCAACCATTCAAGCCATATCGTTTTTAATTATCCTACGACGCTATCAATATTTTCTGCATATATATACACCACTTTCGAAGAGTTGTGAATGACAAAAATAAAAAAAATAACTGCATGTAATAAACGATGGCTAGACACCTCGTTGCAGCAGTTGTCTCGGACAATAATGGAGATAATGCAAAATTCATCTTTGGTGAAGGCTTCCCTTTGATGGTTGGTATGATCGTTATGTCCGTCGCAATAATGTCTCTACTCATCTTCGCCTGCGCTGATTGTGCCGATGAGGATGGTTCCGGCAAGCCACCAATCAGGGGAGGAGGTCGGTGGAAGACGGGCGGTGGTGGTGGAATTTTCAGCGGAGGCGGTGGCGGTGGCGGTGGCGGTGGCGGTGGTGGATGTGGCGGCGGTGGCGGTGGTGGAGGGTGCTAGATATATATATTTTATCATCTATAATATGAATAATGAAAATTTACACTCTGCTGCAATAAATTAAATAGCGTCTTGATGATTGATTTGACTAGCTCTGTAATAGCTTGGTCGTTGCTCGAATCGTTGTAATGATATACATATTATATTAATAGAATTTTCTTTTTAAATAGGTTTTGGTTTGGTGGTTATGTTATTTGGACTCTATTTTTTTTAATGCAAATCATATGTTTTAAGCTTCAAAAGAAATTATCATTAAGCAAGTTTTAAGCAATAAATCAGGACCGTTGGATCTGCATGATTATCAAAGATCAAAGGGCGATGGAGTGGCCTTTATTTTGTTGTATTTTTCGAAAATAGAAGTTTGGCTTAATTATTTTTTTTTTTTGTCTGTATATTAGGGATGGTGGTTGGTGATATTGTTATAAGGACACCTAAATTAATCACAATTTCACGATAGTAACTTACAAAATTAAAGTAATTTGAGGACAACTAAATTAAATGTAATTTGAAGTCAATAATTGTCAACATTGAACCAATTTGAGAACAATTAACGCCATAATTTTAAAACTTACTATGGTCAAATTAATTCAATATTGAAACATATTGCTTCAATTTTGAAACTTAATATCATCAAATTTCTTCGATTTCGAAACTTATTATCCTAAAATTCGACCCCAAATTTAAGTATCCGTAAAATGACTCCCTCCCAACTACATTACCAAAAAAAAAAATAGTTAAGCCATAGAAGTTAACATGTAAGTAAAAATATTAAAAATATAACACTAATCATCATCCCTTGCACACACAACATTCTAAATTTTTATTCAAACATCATCGTCATCATCATTCACAACAAAACATATTGTAAGACTATCATCAAATCAACCAACTAATTTAACTACCGCCGCCGGAAGCATACTTCTTACCAAGAACCACCACCTGCAGTTTATCATACCCCGCCAAGACGCCGGCGCCGGCGACGGCCCTAAAGATGTTAACTCCCGCCCCTTTGAACAGCGAGCGGAACCCTTCGTTCCTCACGATCTGGGCGAAAGCATCGACTGAGCCCTCGTACTTGACCGCTTCGCCCGAAGTCATCATCATCCGCCTCCGCACCGTGTCGACCGGGTAGGACGCCAAGCCCGCCCCCGTCGTGACGCCCCACCCGAGCAAGAAGCTCGCAAGGAAGCTGTCCTGAAATTTCCCCGTCAGGACGGCCGGCTTCAGCGAGTCGTACATCCCGAAGTAGAGCCCGCGGTACACCACGATCCCGACGCACGACACGGCGAACCCGCGGTAGAGACCGGCGACCCCGTCGGACTTTAGGGTTTTCTTGTAAACGTCGAGCAGGCCTTTGAACTGCCTCTGCTGGCCGCCGCCCTGCCTCGATTCCTTGGCATCGTTCGCCAGCCTCGTTCGGGCGTAGTCGAGCGAGTAGACGAAGAGAGACGACCAAGCGCCGGCGGCTGCGCCGGACGCCAAGTTTCCGGCGAACCACGTCCAGTATCCATCCCTTTCCTTCTTGAAATCGAACATTCTCTTGAAGTAGTCCTTGAATGCGAAGTTCAGCGCCTGAATTTAACCAAAAAAATAAATAAATAAATTTACGGCACTTAACGATTATTGCCTCGTAAGTTGCGGAATTTAGAAAGTCACAATAGGCCGAATGTTTTAGTTTATCAGTGTTAAATGATCACTTCACCTAAAAGCTTAAACGTGTTGGGAGTGTATCATATTTAATTTTATGTGTTATATGTCCGACGCCCAGAAAATGTTGGAAATCGGGACCGATGTGTATAACAAAATATATCATAAAATGCAATTCACTGAGATCTAAATTTAACGACGTTATTATCTATTTATAATTTTGAAAGGAAGATCATTGTCAAATTTGGTCTGGCAATTAAAATTACTATTTTATCCTTCTATTATTTATTTATATTTTAATTTGAACAATTATTATTTTTCAATTTTTTATTTATTACAAGTATATTCTCACAAATTATTTTTCTTTTTATATACTTAAAAATAACACATAATTAAATTTTAACTTATAATTTCATCTATTAAACATTTTAAATTACAACTAATTCAAAATATAAAGGTAATATTATATATATGTATATATTTATATATCAGAACACACGCATCGAATGTGCATAATATACTGGCTATTATAATGACAATCACCTGGGTTGGGAAGTAACGAATGACGTTCACCGTGTTGCTCCTCCAGAGAGAAAAGACGCCCTCGTCCCTGACTGTTCGCGCGAAGCAGTCGCCGATCCCCTTGTAAGGTTCGGACAGGCGACCCGACCTCAGCATCTCGTCCTGATTCTGGATGAGCAGCTTCACCCTCTCGATGGGGGCGCAGACGGTCTTCGACACCGCCCCGGAAACTCCTCCCATGAGGAAATCCACCGCGAAGTTTTTTCCCTTGTCTTTCTCCGCCGGGGAACGCACGAGGAAAGCGGCCGTCGACGGGACACTGTTTGGATCGGACGACGGTGGTAATAAATGCTTCGCAACTCGATCGTGATTAGCAGCATAGTTTGTTGAATATATGTTTGGTGCAATGTGGGAAAAGAGACTAGATTTGTATGGCAATAGAGAGTAGTCCTCCATGTTTACTTAGATATAAAGCTTAATTAACGATAAATATTAAGTGAGAATTGTGAGATAATCAATATAAATAGATAGTCATGAAAACAATGAACGAATCAAAGCACTAGTCGTATTGTGTTTGTAGTTTGAACTTTTCATTGCCGTGGGTTGATTTGGTTTAATATTATATATTCACTATATATAGGAAAGAAAATTCAATTAATACAAAACCAACAATATTATTTTTTAGTTGTTACGAGGTATAAGTAGCAAGCAAGATTAATTCCCCTCAAATAGTTGAAGCGAATTGAAATTTATTATAACATTGAAATATCATTGGTCTAACTTTCTAGATAGTCAACAACATCAGATAAAACTCCCAAATTTAGGACCAACTGAGAGGTACACACATACGTTGAAAGTCTTGTAACAGAAGTTAAATGGTTCTTTTCTTTCTTTTTTTTTTTTAAACTTATGGGTTTTCATCAAATCTAGCACATGATTGAATATGACACAATATTATATATTATTTTGAGTGATTTATGTGGTGTATGTAATTCAAGAAAAATCATATACAACGATGTTACTATCAATCTATTGGAGAATTAAGGTTGGAATGTGACTTTTCAACATTATTACAGTAAACAAACAAACATTCATTATTTTTCAGTCATCTCATGTTGAAGGCATTCGAGGAAGAAGGCCAAGCTGTTGTTGTAGCAGAGCACGACGACGACAACGCTCTTTGCTTCTCCTTTCTGCGATTCACGCGAAGTTGCGGAGATTTGGCTTTCGTTGCTCCTTTCGAAGATCTGCAGAAAAGAAATATCATTCAACGTGGAGGAGAACGAAAGATATTATTTCTTGAGGATCGAAACAGCGTACGTTTGAGGTAAGAAAGGATGATCGAAGCTCGGAACTGGCCTTGCATGAGGAATTAACGTTCTTCGCAACTGTTTCAAAGCCCTTTCTTCCTCCATCTGTTCGTTTTAATCACACGATCAACAATATTAATCGATCAAGACGATAAAAAAATGTGATATCATTTGTCTGTCAAAGATGTTCTTACCATCTTTAGAGATTCAGCTTCCTCTCTGTGTCTCTTGTACACCATTTCTTTCTCCTTAATCTGTGCAATAATAACGCAGTAAGTATTATACATAGATGATCAGTTTTGGTTCCATATTCAACTTGTGTAATAATAAGAAGCAAAGGGTCGGAAAAAAGTCGCAACCTTCTTATCGAATTCAGCTCGATCGCAGGCTCTGTGATCAGCACGTAGGTTGAATTCTTGCACTTCGGTGAGGGGCATTCTCACTTTCTCAGGCACTGGGATAGGGTCCCTAAAATTTTGCAAGAAAATTTCGAATATTATTCGTAAATTTCGAATGAAAAAGCAGAATATACGGTCGAGATTAGTTTAGATCGCCGTGTCGTACTCTTTCAGGACGGGCTGTGCTTTAAAGACTCTCATTCGAGCTTCTTCCTTCTCCAGCCTCCTCTTCTCTTCCATTTCCCTTTGCATCTCCTCTTCGTGCCTCAGCAAGCTCTCTAACTGAAAGGGCTCGGGCCTCGTGCATGGCTTAGGCTCGGGCTTCGGAGGAACCTGCATGTAATAAACCCGAAGGTTGTTTCAATGATCTTGCCGTAAGATGATGCAAGAGATTCAAGAAATGTTTCCGATCATCGTACCACTGGATAGTCGGTTGTGTATGGGTACGGCTGAGCTCTAGGGATCCTAGCCGTTTCTTCTTCCAACTGTTTCTGCGTAAGCTCCTCGACCAATCGCTTCTCTTTCTCTGCTCCTCGTTCCTAAAAATTATTTTACGAATGATGAAATAAGGCTTCAAAAGATTTCAAATGTTTGTATCATCGTACCTCTGTATGGAGGTGAAACGGATTGGGCGTTGTATTTCTCGGGAGGGGAGGCTTCTCTTGCCGAGCTTCGGAGCATATCGAGAGCTGAAACATAAGACCACAATTGTAAGAGAAGAAGATATTCTATTACAAACATATCAGCTTAGTTGTGATCTTTATTACACACACCTTGTCGAACATATCAGCAACGGAGGATGGAGGCGGGATTCGTTTGTCGACGGCAAAATTGAACTCCTGAGGAATAGTTATCGGCTTCTTCATGTTGCTGAACATCCCCATCTCACCCTTACTTTCAAGAATCTGCAAAAAAGAATGGCTTATAGACTAAATCCCTTCTTCGATTCGAAAACATTGACAAACAAAGGCACCTTTCTGTTCAATGGTTTGGCTTTGAACTGTGGGATCTTTTCCATTGCTTCTCTTTCTAGTTCTTCAGAGCTCTTGATCTTTGGAGGACGAGCACGAATCAGTGTCTGAAGCTTCGGCGACTTTGGCGCTGTAAGATGAGTCGGCTTCCATTGATGATGATGATGACTCTGCACAATATACATACAACATAGCTATAGAAGTTTCTCTTCATACACACAGTAAGCACAAAAAGCACCATCTTACGTTTATCTGATCAGATTCTACCGAGGCCACCGTAGACGTCTCAGCATTGTGATTGGCCCTCGTCATCGTCTCGAGATGAAATTCCTATGGTGGGCAAATATGTTATCAATCATCTGAAGATTCTATACACATTTTAGGACAGAGTATTAAGTATCTTTCTTTACCTTAAACTCAGGAGGATGAGGTATACTTCTAGGTAATGGTGGTAAACTCGGGGCCTCAAAGATCTGAAAAAGACGAGACAACCATTTTAGTTCGACAATCTCGACATCGTGAGTATCGTTATTTTGAAATATTATCCGTATATATAGGACCTTCTTGTTAACAGGGCGAGCTTTAAACTTCGGCATCTCAGCCATCATCTTTTCTTCTAACTCAGCTGTGCTCTGAACTTTAACTGGACGAGCCCGTTGAGACGTTTCGAATTCAGGCGTCTTGGGCCGTGTTAGCGTAAGCTTCGGCTTAGCGGTTCTTACCATCCCAGCAGCAGCGTTATTCTATGATAGCACACATAAAGAATTCACTAACATTGCATACATAAGGACAACATAAAAACAATATCAGTTTATTGTTATAATTCACCTGCGAAAGAGAGCAACTGTTGTTGAAAGGTAGAGATAGATCTCTAGTCTGTGTTTGGAACTTTCTCATCATTTCAGCCGTGGAAACAAATGGCTCAGCTGCTTGTTCTCGAACGTACATCTTCGAACAGGGAAACGAACGAATCAAAACATTGCCAGCATATGACGCTTTGTGTAGTAAATTCCTTACCTTTCGATTTTCTTTGCACGATGTTTTCGAATTCGAGACGAGCAAGTTCGAGCCCGCGGTAACTATCCCAGTTTTCGTCTTGTGAGGCAGATTTAACGGCTTATTAACCGTGAGAATCTGCGAAAGTATTACCACCGTCATCACATCATCAAGCCAAGTTAATCATCAGGGCTAAGAACATTTCGTTTATTTCACCTGTCTCGACTTCCCGCCTTCGAGCTTCTGCCTCTTTATCGCTTGATTTTCGTGGGCTACGTTGGGAGTTCCATCGACATTCTTAACCTTTGTACCACCACCATCTCTTCTGACACTAGCTGACTTGGTGGATTTGGCATGTGTTTTCGGCAATCTATCGTTCTTCGATTTCACCGATGACAAAGGGTTTCTAAGCATGCTAGCAATTTTCTTGGCTGTTGGGACCTTTTTACTTCCATCTTCGCAATGTTTCTGCGGTTTCGCCGGGGTGCAACAAACTTCAACCAAATCCTGCTATGAGTTCAGACATATAATGTTATTAAATCAAGATACTCAAAAACAGTATCATCACTCATGTAAGAAGAAGCAAAGGTAAGTACAAAAAAAAAAAAAACCTTCTTGACAGGCGCAGCAATAAGCTCTGCCTCAGCACAATGTTTCGCCTGGATTTCCGATGGTATGGACTCTTCAAGGGGGCTATTAAAAGATCACAAGATAATCAGCACATTGTATGTTTATATAAACTTTGAAACTCGGAGAATTCGAGAACTTCTTACATGGTCTTGTCTTGAGGAGGAGGAGGAGGACATACTGTCGAAGATTTCGAAACCTGCCATCGGGTTGTAGCGATAATTTATATATGTTTTCGAAAGCGAAGTTTATAATCGAAGCATAGCATATATAACATGTCCATTACCTTTTGCATCTGCTGCTCATCGTCTTCGCCAAAGTTGCAAAGAGCCTGGATTTGAACTGTTCTTGAAGCTTTAATTTTGGGCATAAATGCTGCTGCAAGAAGAAGAAGACACACACACAAAAAAAAAGAGATCAATCGATGTAATTTATCAGACCCAAAACAACCCAAGAATTAAAAAACCCATCTGCACAAAATTCAAGAACCATAATCTCAGAAAGAAAAGAACTTTGAACATAGTAAGAGGAGAGGCTCACGGGAAGGAGCGTGAGAGAGGGATCTTTCGAACCATAGCTCAGCCTTACGAACGTCATCTTTGCTCTCACCATTGATGAAATCGTAGAACCTCGGTGCAGAAAATTCAAAGGCTTCGTCGATTATAAGCATACTGATGTTAGTAGGTTCTTCCACTGCCGCCATTGACAAGTTCTTTGGTTAAGCGGGCAAGATTTGTAGGAGAGGAAAATCAAATGTATATATGTGTATGTATATGTATGTAATGCTGATTATGAAAGGATTGTTGGAGAAGACAGAGCGTTTGGTGCCAATCGATCTGTTTAACGTTCGGATTTCGTCCAACGGTCGTTTTTTTTTATTCGAAGGCGATGGGCTTATTATCGGAGTTGGATGGTTCCAACGGCTAGAAATTTAGTGGCTTCTAAACGTCGTCGTTTCGTTATTTTAGTTTGTTCCATTATTGGAATAAAATATCATTAAAATATCGAGCAGTCAATTATGGATTTTTATTTTAATTATTCCATACAATTTCTATCCATTTATATTTATTTTCCTTGAGTCTCAAGTCCTGAATTAACAGACAAATACCACACAAAATACGTTATAAATATATATTGATTTTGAAGATATTAATCTAAAATAATTCAAATCAGATATCATGTATTACTATGCCGTTCATAGGTTTAGACATTTAAAGGTTAGTTTATAGGATATTGAGGTGTTTGGTTCATAGGTTTATATAACGTATGAGTTTACATATACTAAGTTTAAACACATGTATAAGGATTTAAATAAACACACCTCTCAAATGGGTTTATTTAAACACGTTAACCAAACACACATTTTATTTTATACTCACTAATTAGTTTTATATAAACTTTAATAATTTAAACCCTCCTAAATATAAACTCACAAACCAAACGAGCGTATAAGTTGCTTATAATCCTCCCACTTGTCCTATTATTTTATTTATTAGAAAAATAAAATTCTACTTACTCAGTTAAGAAATAATAAAAATAAATATTAATATTATCAACGGTAAATGTAACCGCTCGGCTCCACTACATTAGTGTTCTGTTATGGTATCAACGTGATGTAAAAGGGAGGCCCATTGCTCTTCGACACACGACGAATGTGCTTTCCTCTTGAAAATTTGTTTTTTTATTTGAAATTTTGATTCTACTTAATATCGAGTTAAAAAGGTATTGAGGATATATATTTCATGGGATGATGTAAGTCGAAAAAAATTATCTACATATATGTTTTCTTAGGAATTCGAGGGATCGTAATTGGTTTTTTTTTTTTTTAAATTTCAAGTATTATTTACATGCACATCGAGTATTAACTTGCATAATTAATACCCATGCAATATGTATATGGGTGTGTGAAATAAATACTCTAAATATAATTACTTAAGTGGACATATGATTTAAAGTTGAATTTGCTAATCATAAAATAGAATTTGTTTTTTTTTAGAAAAATTCCAATTGTTTCTCTCCTCTCGGGTGGGACAGGAAAAATATTGTCGCTATTTGCGAGTATGGCGTGGGTTCGGGGATCATACTTCCTGTCCCGTGGAGTTCTCGCACTATTTTTCATAGGGTAGTAAACATTAAATTACTAAAATATTATTTTTGTTATAAAAATATTAATTGTGATTAATATTATATTAAGATTATTTTATTATAATTATACTTATATTAAGATTATAATGATAATATAGCTTATAATAATAAAGAGAGAGAGATTAGAGAGAGATTAAGTATTTCAATACTTGGTGTGATTTACAATGAACTCTAATCACCTATTTATACTACTAATAATTCACTATTACAACTAATCACATTAATTACAATTATACACCTCACACTAAAATACAAACTTTTCAATTAAACACCTCATCTTATCATCTTATCATCTCATCAACATTTAATACAATACTTCCAAATCATCAATCATTTAACTAATATTATTATTTAAAACATCCACATTATTTAATTATTTCATAATACTCCCCCTTGGATGTTTTCAAAGAATATGCCTCGTTAAAACCTTATTAGGAAAAACCCAATGGGATAAAAACCTAATGAAGGAAAAATAGTACATGATTCTTTTAGATATGCGTTCGATTGTTGCCTCATTAAAAACCTTACTAGGAAAACCACAGGGGAAAAACCTCAGTGAAGGAAAAAAGAGTGCAACGCGTATTTACTCCCCCTGATGATAACATCATTCCAAATCTCGAAGTCTTCGAACTCCAATTGAATATACCAATCTTTTGAAAATTATTGGGGGAAGTGCTTTCGTGAATAAATCTGCAAGATTTTCACTTGATCGCACTTGTTGTACATCAATATCACCATTTTTCTCTAAATCATGTGTAAAGAAAATTTTTGGTGAAATATGTTTTGTTCTATCTCCCTTAATATATCCTTCCTTTAATTGGGCAATGCATGCAGCATTATCTTCATATAAAATCGTTGGAAGTAACTTTTCCGATAATAACCCACAAGTTTGTTGTATATGCTCAATTATCGATCGCAACCAAACACATTCTCGACTAACTTCATGAATAGCTAAAATTTATGCATGATTAGATGAAGTAGCCGTTAAACTTTGTTTAACTGACCGCCATGAAATAGTGGTTCCGCCATGCGTAAATAAATAGTCCGTTTGCGATCGAGCATTATGTGGGTCAGATAGAAAACCATCATCTGCATACCCAATCAAATCTTCTTTTGATTCATTTGGATAGAACAATCCCATATCAGTTGTTCCTTGAAGGTATCAAAATATCCGTTTAACTCCATTCCAATGTCTGCGAGTCGGTGACGAACTATATCTTGCCAATAGATTTACAGCGAACGCTATATCAGGTCGCGTATGACTCGTCAAATACATTAGGGCTCCAATAGCACTGAGATATGGTACTTCAGGACCAAGTAGTTCTTCATCGTTTTCGCAAGGTCTAAACGGATCTTTATTCACATCTAAAGATCGAACAATCATTGGAGTATCCAATGGATGAGCTTTATCCATATAAAATCTTTTCAATACCTTTTTCGTATAAGTCTCTTGATGTACGAATATCCCATTCTTTAAATATTCGATTTGGAGTCCAAGACAAAATTTCGTTTTACCGAGATCTTTCATTTCAAACTCCTTTTTCAAACAATTAACGGCTTTCGATAACTCTTCAGGAGTTCCAATTATGTTAATATCATCAACATAAACTGAAATGATGACAAATTCATTTACAGATCTTTTCATAAATATGCACGGGCAAGTTTGATCATTTTTATACCCCTCTTTCGATAAATATTCACTTAGGCGATTATACCACATACGCCCAGATTGCTTTAATCCATAAAACGATTTATTTAGCTTGATTGAGTACTCATTTCGGGGCCCTGAATTTTCAGGCAACTGAAATCCCTCGGGAAGTCTCATATATATGTCACTGTCAAGTGATCCATATAAATAAGCGGTGACAACATCCATTAGACGCATATCGAGTCCTTCACGTACTGCCAGACTAATTAAATAACGAAAAGTAGTTGCATCCACCACAGGAGAATACGTCTCCTCATAATCAATACCAGGTCGTTGTGAAAAGCCTTGTGCAACAAGCCTTGCTTTGTATCTCACAATTTCACTGTTTTCATTTCTCTTTCTGATGAAAACTCATTTATATCCAACCGGCTTTACATTTTCTGGTATGCGGACTACAGGTCCGAAAACTTTTCGTTTCTCAAGTGATTTTAATTCTGCCTCGATTGCATATTTCCATTTTGGCCAATCATTTCTTTGTCTGCATTCTTTTACAGACCCTGGTTCATGACCCTCATTCTCATTTATCTCATTCATTTCATGTAGCGCTACGTTAAATGAGAATTTATTGTCAACGTTGACTTTTTCTCGGTTCCATCTAATTCCATTTTGAGCATAATTTATCGAGATCTCTTCATTATCATTATTCTCAAAAATTTCAGGTACCTGATTTCCATTATCATAATCATTAATGCCCATTGACTCTTCTTGAGTCGATAAATCCTCGACTGGACCATTCTTATTATTTGCTCCTTTTCTTTTCCGAGGATTTTTATCTTTGGAACCCGAGGGCCTACCACGTTTTAGTTGTGGCTTAGGCTCGATCATTATATGTTCTCCAGGAACATCAACTTTTGCAGGAGTATTAACAGCTGGTATATGTGACTTAGTCACTCTTTTAAGGTCAGTAAAGCTATCTGGCAGTTGATTAGCTAATCCTTGTAAATGAATTATCTTTTGAACTTCTAGTTCACATTCTTTCGTTCGAGGATCATAATGATTTAGCGATAATTCATTCCAACTAATACTCATTTCCAGCTGTTTCTTTTCTCCCCCTAATGTCGGAAAATTCGATTCATCGAAATGACAATCGGCAAATCTAGCCGTAAATAAATCTCCAGTTAGAGGTTCTAAATATTTTATTATCGATGGAGATTCAAATCCGACATATATTCCCAACTTCCTTTGAGGTCCCATCTTCGTGCGTTGTGGTGGAGCAATTGGAACATATACCGCACATCCAAAAATTCTCAGATGGGAAATATTTGGTTCCTGATCATAAACCATTTGTATCGGGGAGATATCATTATAACTTGTTGGCCTGATGCGGATTAGTGCCGCTGAATGTAATATAGCATGTCCCCAACCGTTAATAATGGTCTTGCAATTAATTGCAACCTTTTAATCAACGATTCTGCAAGTCCATTTTGCGTATGGACATGTGGCACGGGGTGCTCAACATCAATTCCAATAGACATGCAATATTCATTAAATGCCTTGGAAGTAAATTCACCAGCATTATCAAGGCGTATTTTCTTTATTGGATAATCCGGAAAATGTGCTCTTAATCGAATCAACTGAGCAAGCAATCTCGCAAAAGCTACATTCCGCGTTGATAACAAACATACATGAGACCATCTAGTTGATGCATCAATCAATACCATGAAATATCTAAATGGTCCACACGATGGATGTATCGGTCCATAAATATCACCTTGTATACGTTCCAAAAATCTTATAGATTCATTCTTTATTTTTATTGGTGATGGACGAATAATCAACTTCCTTTTAGAGCAAGCAACACATGATAATTCATTCGATTGAAGAATCTTCTGGTTCTTCATTAAATGTCCACGTGAATTTTGAATTATTCTCCGCATCATAATTGAACCGGGATGGCCCAACCTGTCATGCCAAACAACAAATGTATTATCATTAGTAAACTTCTGGTTTACGATAGCATGTGATTCAATTGTTTTAAGATATGTGTAATATAGCCCGGAGTCAAAAGATGGTAATATTTTCACAATTCTTTTGTCATTCGATATCACTTTTGTAATATGCAAATATTCAATATCTCCTTTTTCTGCAGTCTCAATATGATATCCGTTATGTCGAATAGCTTTAAAGCTTAATAAATTTCTTTGAGACTTAGGAGAATATAAAGCATTTTCAATTATCAGCCTTGTTCCTCTGGGCAGTAAAACATTAGCTCTTCCGGAGCCCTCAATTATATTCGTGCTACCCGATATAGTAATAACACTGGCTTCTTTCATATCAAGATGATCGAAATATTTCTTATTTTTTAGAATCGTATTCGTCGTTGCACAGTCTGCAAGACACAATTCTTCATTGCACATGCCCGCATCCATCAAATAATATCCTTTATAAACAAACACATAATATTTATTATTGAAAAAGAAATATTGCATTACAAACATATAGATAACTTAAAACAACGATATATAATAAAACACACAATAGTAAATCATAATGCATAAATAAAATCATAGCAGATTAATTTTCTTCGATCAGAAAATCCGCAGCTTCCAAATGAGCATTTTCATCATTGGCATCAGAGGTAGAGGCGAATTCACCCTGAACAAAATTCATTTTGATTTTCTTTCCTTTGCCCTTTTGAGATTCCTGATATAGCTCAACAAGATGTTTGGGCGTACGACAATTGCGCGACCAGTGGTCAGAACCACCGCAACGATAACATTTTTCATCATTATTCTTTTGTTCAGTTTGCCTCTTCTCTTCTTTATTATCAAAACTTTTTCTCTTCTGGGGAATATTTTGATGACCGCCACGATAATTATGATAACCACCACGGAAATATTGATAACCACCACCATAATATCCTCGACCACGACCACGGCCTTGACCACAACCTTGACCACCACTACCACGTCCACGGCCGCGATATCCACCACGACCACGCCCACGATCATTACCTCGACTGTTGTCATTATTAATTTTGATTGCATTCGCTTCAGGGAGTGCAGTAGAACCAGTCGTTTGGGATTCATGATTTTTCACCAGCAATTCATTATTTTGCTCAGCCAAAAGTAAGCAAGAAATTAGATCTGAATACTTTTTAAATTTTCTCTCCCGATATTGCTATTGTAATATCATATTATGTGGATGAAATGTGGTGAATGTTTTCTCCAGCATATCGTTATCAGTAATTGTCTCTCCACATAATTTCAACGTGGAAGTAACTCTATAAACGGCAGAATTATATTCACTTACCGACGTAAAATCCTGCAATCGTAAATTCAGCCATTCGTACTTTGCATTGGGGAGAATAACAGTTGTCAAGTGGCCATATCGTTCTGTCACGTTTTTCCACAACTCAGCTGGATTCTTTTCTGTTAAGTATTCAACTTTCAGATTTTCGTGAATGTGGTGGCGAAGAAAAATCATAGCTTTCGCCTTGTCTTGTTCAGTTGTGGTTTTCCTGGGATCAATGGTGTCACCTAAACCTTTTGCTTTCAAATGGATTTCAGCATCTAGTACCCAAGGTAAATAATTTTTTCCAGTGATATCGAGTGCAACAAACTCAAGGCTCGCCAAGTTCGACATATTACTATAATAAAATACAAAACATGTTATTAAAACATTACATAATAAAAAAAAACTTATAATTAATCTTCTTTTAAATCTTCTTTTGTATCTTCTTTTGTAAAAGTTCTTATAAAAAATGATATCCACATCCAGATCAGTGTCGCCGTAATAATAATCATAAGTAAAAGATCAAACATCGGACAGAGCGACATCTTTCAAAATAAAATATATTTCAGTAATTATAATATTAAAGAAATTACAATTAATAATTATATTTTAAAAACATTGGTAAAAATATTATCCACATAGCGGAAAGGATCACCGTAAATAATGTAAGGAGTAGAAGATCCATCTTTGTATAAAACGACATATTTTTTTTATTAAAAAAAAATTAATAATATGCCGCTACTGAGGTTGGGATTACCGCAAGACCTCGTGGGCTTGTGTTGTATACGTGCATAAATAAAAAAATCCACACGCCTCCACGGGGATCGAAACCTGGATCTCTCGTCACTTGTAGTGAACGATATTCTGCGAAACCACTCGGGTATTGGCGTTTAGTTATAAAACCTTTAAATAATACTTTTATAATATATATTTTTAAATTAATCACAATTAATATATGAATAGTATAAATTAAAAATTAAATTACCATACCTTGACTAAACTCGTACGAGATCTTCTACGGAGGTTGATCTTGACGACGGAGAGCGGTCGTGCTGATAACGTGTTATAAAAATATTAATTGTGATTAATATTATATTAAGATTATTTTATTATAATTATACTTATATTAAGATTATAATGATAATATAGCTTATAATAATAAAGAGAGAGAGATTAGAGAGAGATTAAGTATTTCAATACTTGATGTGATTTACAATGAACTCTAATCACCTATTTATACTACTAATAATTCACTATTACAACTAATCACATTAATTACAATTATACACCTCACACTAAAATACAAACTTTTCAATTAAACACCTCATCTTATCATCTTATCATCTCATCAACATTTAATACAATACTTCCAAATCATCAATCATTTAACTAATATTATTATTTAAAACATCCACATTATTTAATTATTTCATAATAATCTTAATGTTATAGTCAAAATGCCTATAAATTTATAGGCTAAAAAAATGAAATGGGATGGAAATTTCCCGCCGGATTAGGATAATGGGACATAAATTCCTCATTGAGTTTCGACTAAAAACAATTATTCTCAACAAAATTAGATTAGAACTTGTTGGATTATAATATCTAGCAATCCGATTTTGATAAACAAAAAACTTATTATTGTGTCACTAACATATTTACTTGAGTGCGCAGATGAGCCCGACTCGAAAAACGGATATCAGATATGAGCTCAGTGCGAAAAATCGAGTCGGTCAACTGTCGGTCAGCACTGGTCAACGCCTGGTCAACTCGGGTGCCTGGTCGGCTACTGGCTGGGTCCTGGTCATGGTCAGTGGCTGGGTTCTGGTCAGGACCTGGACACTGCGGGTTCTGGTCAGGCTCTGGTCAGGTCCTGGTCAGTGGCTGGGTTCTGGTCACCGCGGGTTCTGGCCAGGTGCTGGCTGGTTACTGGTCTTGGTCAGCTGGATGCTAGCTGATGTACAAGCACCTTACTGCAGCAGGTACAAGCAACTGAAGCTGACAGCTTTGACCAAATAAGGACAAAAGCTTCCAACGGCTCTTTTATTATGTCTAACGGCTACATCAAGGTTGGAAGACTATAAATACAGTCCAAGTACAACAAAGAAAATAGGGATCCTTGAGGAAACAACTACACATCCAAAGAGAGATCCTAGAAAGAAGAACAAGATCAAAGAGGCTAATCAAGAAAGTTCTTCTTTCATGTGTGGGGTACAAAAGATAGAGAGAGCTACAAAGTTCAAACCCACACACCTCACTCACACAATAGAGCGATGAGCGAAATAGATTAGTTGAGTGAGAGTCTTAACACAAAGACGTTAAACTATGTGTTTGTAGTCTTCGCACAAAGACGTAAAACAAGTGCTTATAGTCTTAGCATAGAGACTCTAAAGATGTGAGCGGATTGTGAGGTTGCGGCCTACAATCATTGTGTACCGATGGACTTTAAAAAGCTATCGAAGATAGTGACCTTGCGGGGTGCTATGGTTGAGTGCTAGGAGTTTAGTTAGCGGGAGTCTAGCTATAGAGGGTTGTACTTAAGTGTACATGTGACCGAATCTTCTAGTGGAACCTTCCTTGCGGGGAAGAAGGGGAGACGTAGGAGATTAAGCTCAGAACTTCCATAAACAAATCTCGAGTTCACCTCATTGCATTAATAATTATAACATGCATAGTTGAAGCATTTTAAGTGTTTGATAAAATGCTTCAACCAAACCGGTTTGTAACTTGCATAGTTTTCAAACGTTTTTAAAAGACCCGCAAAATTGATTTTAAGAGGATTAGGTCGAGTATTTTCCGTTTGGTTTAAAATCGTAACCCGCTTACTCTCTCGGTGCTCGTATATTTTCAAGAACCCGAGTTATTACAACTCAAGTACGTTTAAAAAGTTTTAAAGTGTTTATTCACCCCACTCTAAACACTATACCGATCTTAACAGAACTCATATAATCTATAAATGGACAAAACAAACTACTAATTCAACCAAATTTATTCACTACGTAGCCCAATTTAAAAGGTGTGCGTTTATCCATCTCTCAATATAATTCGAATTTCAATTTCTACTTTGATTTATAAAATCAAAAAAACAAATACTATTTCATTTATATGTTTATTGATTATCTATTTTCAAGAAAAGGAAAGAAACAACACGACAAAATGTTAAAACTATAAATTCAGCACTTGGTCACAGAATTAAATGAAAGAAGTAGACAAGCAAATCCCCAACTTTGCACCAACACCCACTATGAGAGAGAGAATCTATTACTATTACAAATAGATATTTACATATATAATAACAATAATATAATAGAATGAATAATAATAAAATAAAAATAAAAGGTTTTGAGCATGCAATAGAATGTGTTGTCGAGCTGCCACATATCACTTTGCATGCAAACACCCTTATGCCTTAAGCCACGCATCCCACTGCCCATACCCTCACACTATCCTCGTCATATCTCTCTCTCTCTCTCTCTCTCTTCTCTCCCTATATATAACTACCGAGTCCTTTTGCTTCTTTCAAGACATACAATTCAATACCTAAGCCATCTTCTTCTTACATACATACATACACATATACATACACACACATAATGATGGGTAGTGTGTGCGCCGAGCAACAGCTCCACAAGTACGGTTACTGCCTCGCCAACAAGAAGCAGCCCCTGAGAGAGATCGACATCCCCCCGAGGAAGCTCCTGGCCCGCCGCTCCTCCGCCGGATCCCAGGCGATGGACTCGCCCAAGGTGGAAGAGGCCGTGTTCTCCAAATTCCTCCCCTGCAACAACGTCGACGAAGACGAAGACGACGACCCTTACTCTTCGGACCACTTCAGGATCTACGAGTTTAAGGTCAGAAAATGCAATCGCAGCCGCAGCCATGACTGGACCGACTGCCCCTTCGCTCACCCCGGCGAGAAAGCCCGCCGGAGGGACCCCAGAAGGTAATAATTAACTAACCACTCATCGTAAAATCCATTTGAATCGTATTAAAAACCCCAAATCGGGCCGGGTTTTGAAAATTTCTTACATGTTTTGTACAAAGGTTTCACTATGCGGGGACGGTGTGCTCGGAGTTTAGAAAAGCTGGGCAGTGCTCGAAGGGAGACAACTGCGAGTTCTCCCACGGCGTGTTTGAGTGCTGGCTCCACCCCTCTCGCTATAGGACGGAGGCGTGCAAGGACGGAAAAAACTGTAAGAGAAAGGTCTGCTTCTTTGCCCATTCCACCAAGCAGCTCCGCATAGTTCCCGAGCCAAATCCCGACGACCCTCTGCCGCCTCCGGTGAGTTCTCCGGCGTCCGATCATCTTCAGAGGAGGTACTACAACAAGAATCTGATGGGTGGTCATTGCTGTGGCTGTTGTGGCGGCCATTCTCCGGCGAATAATAACGCTTCGCCCACCTCCACCTTGATGGGGCTTCACGGCCCCGTCTCGCCGCCTGGTTCCCCGCCCATATCTCCCTCGGTGTGTTCGCCTTATGGGCTGAGCTATAATGAGGCTTTAACTGAGATGATAGCTAATTTCGAAGCTATGAACGCCATCGCTGAATCTCCAGCGCCATCGCATCATTTCAGTGGCAGCAACCTTCCTTGGATCGACGTGACTTTTGGTAATAACTCTCCTCTCGTCGACGAGCCGCCGCAGTTTGTCCTGTCTCCTTCAACTCCGACCGCGGCGAGCTCATGCTTTTCTAGTAACAGATTCTCAGCTCAGCGCCAATACCATGGTGATTTTTCTGGGAGAAGATTCGAGTCAATGGAGGATAGTCATCATAACAGTACCACGACGAGGTTCTTCAACAACGACGAAGGAAGAGGTAATAATGGTAACTCGGATGGGCCGGATCTTGGGTGGGTCAACGATCTGCTGACTTAAAAATATCATACCAAACGATGGTTGAGATTGTTCGCTGTCTCTGAAGATTCTTGTATATACAGATGAAGATTTCTGTGTATTGCTTTTCTGCAAGTGTGTGGGGGTAATAATGATGGATGATGTGATAATAGTAATGAGTCTGTCGTATGTTTCTTAGGTTGTGTCTTTCTTGATGAGCACAGCAGCTTGAAGACGGCGAAGCTGTGTAAGAATGGGTTGATTTATCCTTTGTGTAACATTTTCTCGGTATGAGATCATCTGTTCCATTTGTATGTTCCCATCTAATGTTCCATCAATCAGATAATAACAGATGTTCATTCCCATGATTCTATCCATCCCTATGATTAAATAAGCGGACACGTGTCAACACCGGATTGGTGGAACATCAAATGGGAACAGATGAATCAAACTACATTTTCTCTCATCGGTCTTTATTATTGTAATCAATTATGGCTTTTGGATTGATGAATGTAATGGGAAGGAACATTTTGTTTTATAATTCAAATTTCTTCAATTTTCCTTTGTGTTACATACTACAATACATTATATGTCAGCATATTGGGCCTTTAAACAATAACCGGCCCAGCCGATAAATTGGTTCTATAACGTAAAACTAGTTATAAGAGTTGGTTCTTTATTACATAAAGAAATAAAATAAAATAAAAAGTTTTTTTGATTAAATAGGCTTTCTTCCAATAAAATAGGTTTAGTTTATGTTATTTAAAAAGTAGTATTAACAAAATAGGGCATCGCATCTGATGAAAATGGCTTTGAGTCAATTTTAAAAAAATGAAAGAGGCTTTCAGTCAATTTTAAAAAATTAGCCTTCTTGATCACTTTTTTAAGTCAATATCCTCAAAATTTAAGGGTATTTTTGATCATTTTTCATGATACTCTCGTGTGAACAGTAGAGTCTCATGCTATATATAAGGGGTCCCCTGCAGCAGGGGACCTCTGCTATACAACATAGGGGTCCCTTGCTATATATCAGGTCCCCTGATGAACCCTATTAGAAAAAAAAAAGTGTTTTAATTAGGAATCGAACCCTTAGCAGGCTGATTACTCAACCACTGCACTACAACCCACCCGCCCATCTTACACGTTTTGCTTTTAACATATCTATTTCTTTGTGGGATCCAATTAATAAGGTATAATAGACATTTTATACTTTGAGGGCTATTTTTTTAAATTTGATCCAGTCAAAGGCCATTTACTTAAATAATCCGATGAAAACGATAATGGTTCGAACAGTCCTTTAGAATGGCGTCTTTGCCAATTATGGACTGAGACTTTTTTTTTCTTGTCGGTGATAGCTATTGGCCTAGGGTTTTGGTCCATCATTGAAGTCGTCGTGACCCAGCGCCGTGACCCACACCCCTATGACCCAGCATCGGATCTGACCGTCGCCGCCGCATTTGCCTTCCGTTGTTTGCTCCGCCGCTTCTCAGCTGCGCCACTGTTGCTTCCCGTCGTTCGCCGTCCGAGACCCTGCCTAGACCCACGGTCACCGCTCCCTTTTATTGTTGAAGTTATATTAATTGCCATTTAATCCAAAAATTAATGATTGAGTTAGCCATTCGAGTTGCTACCCATCGTTGTTTGTTTGAATTTTAGCTCGTTGTCGTTCGATTTAGGATGTATACCAACGATGTTTATGGTCCGGTCAATCGATCGTTGTTGATATTTCAGGTAGTCATCGTTGTAATGATTTGATATTCAATACAGATGGTACGTTGGATACTCCGTTGATCGTGAAGGATTTCGAAAACGTAGTGTGGGATAAGATTTTACGACATGTGCGCTTGCACAGTCGTGTTTTTTAGAAGCTGGATCGAATTTCATTGTCCAACGTCTATAGATGTGGATCTCGTAAATTAGATCCTCACTTAATTATGCTCACTTTTAATTATGGTCATAGTAGAAATGTGGAGAAATGAGATGCACACGTTCCACATACCGGTGGGGGAGGCGAATGTTACTTTAAAGGACGCCAAAATTTTAAGGCCGCTCCCCGTCGATGGTGCTTCCGGTGGAGGTATGATAAAAAATATAATCTAGTTCGACGTAGGGATTCAAGAAATCAATATAAATTAATATATGAATGTATGAGTCTTTTCCATCGCCTACACAGGGAACATGGGACGCATTAAAGGTTAACTTCTTAATAGGTCAAAGGCGCTATCATGTGCCTATCAATATATAAGCCTTTTTAACTAGGGGTGGAAAATGAACCGATCCGGCTCATGACCTTGATGAGTTGCTGTACTGACGCTCGGCTCGAACTCGAGCTCATAACTATCGATGTCGAGCTTGCTCATGAGTGATCTTGTGAGTTAATTTTTTCTTTTTATAATTTTTTTATATATTTTTTTTTATTGCTATTGAGCTTGAAAGCTCGAACTCGTGCTTAGTTAAATATAATCAAGCTTGAGTTCGAAAAAAAAAAAGCTCGACGAGAGCTCGAGCCCAACAAATATTGCTCGAACTGAACCAAACTTTCAGTAACTAAAAATTTCAATTATCAAAATGTGATAATCGAGTACCGAGCCGAATTTAGTCAATCTAGTTTTAGTAAAACCAAATTTATATCAGTTTTTTTGTGGGTTTTCTACCAAAAGACCGAAATTATAGAAGAAAATAAAAAAGAATATTTTGTCACGTTTTCAAACCGAAGGTGATATGGTTGATTAATGTAATATCACAATAATGACTTGGTTATAATCTATGAATGCCAGTTTTGGTATTTCAGTTTTTGTTCGGTAATCGAAAAAACCAAAATTAATGGTTATAAAATTTTGAAAAGTTAATACCGAACTAAAATTTTTCGGTCAGCGTTTAGTACAAATGATACTTTCGGCCTTTGTTAGATTCGTTCAGTTAGACGAATTTTGAACACCCCTAATGGTAACTCTTTTATATCAAATTTAATTTTTAATTTTTATTTTACATCAAATCTATTTAATTAAAATAGGAACTTTGTGCTAATTCTTTTATTAGTACGTAAATGGTTAAGAATTAGAGGCTACTCTAATAAAATAATTGATTCTCTAGTGAAATATATTAAATAGGTTTAAAATTAGGTTAAATAGAAATTTTAGGAGATTAACTCACTAAATGACTAAAACAATTAATTAAACAATCCCATCAAAGGCAAACCTTATTAATATTTATATAAAAAAAATACCATTTAAGAAGGATTTAAATGTCATCTCATTAGCCACGGTGACTAGTGTTCACAAAAGACATATTTTATTAATTCTTTAAAAATAAAACTATTTTATTAATTAAATTTTAAAATAAGTTCAAATAATTAAAAGGCCTAAAATACAAGAAATATATATTTATATATTTTGCGTTGTGTATCTTGAGGTGAAATATACGGTATATCTGAGTTCATGCTATCCTACCCACTTAGGTATAGCCCAAGTGGGTTGGGATTGTGACATGTGTCCCATCCTAAAGATGGTGCTGAGATCAACACCTTGGATTGGGAAGGTGTGACACATGCCACAATCTTAACCCACTTGGGTTATACTTAAGTGGGTAGGTAAGAAAAAACCGTATATCTGTTGCATTTAACAAAATAGATTGCGTTGGAGATGTTTAGAAAGAAATTTGATTAAATCAAATGCAAAACATTAAACAAAGAAATCGTCGCTAGCCACGTCGATTCTTGTGTAAAGACAGACAGGTGAGATTCGACGTGCCAACTCTCTCAACGTTCAGGCCAAGACGGCGCCACGTCAACGTCTAACGTGCGGGGCCCAATATTTTAATTTCATTTATAAAATCTTCAAATGATATGATCATTTCCGAGTAATGGCGTTGAAGTTACTCCAATGGAACTTTAAACGCAACTTCAAACCTAGCGGAGTGAACAGTGCTCCTCTATCTGAAGCGGGGCACTGTTCACCCGCTACCTCTATTTTTTTTTTCTTTTATTTTTTTTTAATTTAGCTGATTTTAGGGTTGCCTCTATTTTTATTATGTTTGTTCGATTGGAACGTTGGGAAAGAAGATGAATAGTGAAGGAGAGAGAATGTTGATGATGTTTGGTTTTATAAAAATTAATAATAATTTTTAACTTTAATATAAAATTATATTCAAATATTTATAATTTGTTAAAAAATTATATGATAATTTTTTTAACTATAAAATAAATAAATATTATTATTGTTATACATTATTTTTACAAATTAAAACATATTTAATAATTAAAATAGAGTTCGGGACATAAAATACTAATCTTAATAATCATGTAAATTTCCTCTGGTAGGACCGTTGAAAAACCCGAACTCTTCGAAATTTGACTATAGAATAAATTAATATCATTATTTTATATAATTCGAGCTCTTCGAAATAGAGTTCGGGGCATAGAATATTAATCTTATTTGATAATTTTATTTATCTATAAAATAAATTAATATCATTATTTAGATGATATAATTTTTATAAATAGGCTTTAAGAAAAATTTTAATATGAATAAATATAAATGGAATATATTGAGAATATTCTGTATAGATTAAAATATAGAAGAGATAGTTGGAGTTTTAATAATATAGTTGGAATTTTAGTAATACTGTTCAAACTTTATATACAAGGAATTATATAGTGACAACTTTATATATAAAGGGATAATTGGAAATGACCTAACTCGAATTGAATTTATTTTATTTTATTGCATACGACGACCAACAAGTCACTATTTATAAATAGGGGCAATTATTTTTCAGGCCCTCTTGAAGTTTAAAAATAGAATTCAGTCCCTGTCAGAAAAATCATTAGTTTAAAGGTCCTATTTTACATAAAACTTAGAGTTAAGGACCTAAAATTCGAACTGACAAAAATACCCCTATAAAAAGTTAAAAGAAAAGTTATCAACCTAACCGTTTCTGTTACCAACTAAGAATATATTGTTATCGCAGATATATTATGTGTTATAATACAAAAATATTGTGTTATTGTATGATTAAGAAGTAGTATCAAAAGAATAAAATAAATTTTCCGTATTTTCATTTGCACGAGCATCACTCCTGCACCAAATCTGGCTCAATGTGTCCTTGGGGAGTTATTCTGATATTCACTTCGTCGAATGTAAGATTTGTTCAGGAAATTTTTCGAAATTCTTGACGCAAAGAAGAAAATACAATGTCGATTAATATTTTCGGCAGAAATTTCAACTAACATGTATAAATTCGAGACCCATAGCTTGGACATTACATCGCTTCTCCATGTTGGCTCCGTCGTTTGTCTTTCAATGTTAACGAAAATGAAATTAAAATTATCGGAAACATAAAGCTTAAATCATTGTTCCTTAACGAGTGAAATCTCGACTTTAATGGCCGAATAAGGTGGATTCGACTCAATTTGATCATCGGTCTTAGTAATCGACGGGGATTATTGATATTAATAATGGAATATCGAATAATTTTGATGGAAAGAAAGTTTGAAACGTATGTGATTAACAAGCTTCCTGTGTAACAGTTTTTGCTTGTTGGGTAACACTTGTCTTCTAATTCGTTTTTTTTGTAAAAACACATTTTGTACACATTCGAAAAGCCACAGACGATACCAAAAATCATTGAAACCGCTGGCTTCTCACACGTTAGTGACCTAATAAGGTTAAATCGACCTCAATTTCTCATGGGTCTTCGTAATCTACGAAATTTTTTTAAGTTTATAATTGAATATTGCTTCAAACTAATTCGAAAATCTCGTTGAAAATGGGTAAAATCTTGGCTCTAATGGACGAATAAGGTGAATTCGACTCAATTTGATCATGCGTCTCAGTAATCGACATGAATTATTGATATTAATCATGAAATAATGTAAAAATTAGATTTTCTCGAAATTAAAATATTTTTAAGCTGAATAACACTTTCTGCAACTAAAATAACACATGTATATAGAAAAGAAAATACTTCATTTAAAAACATTCTATAAGGTTCTGGATTGTCAAAGAATATTACCGCATTACCTGCAAATTATACCAACTGTTCGATAGAAAATAACAATACAAACTCAGTTTTTAACACATTTGTAGATATTGATACTGCATAATAGGTTCACAATACTACAATACTAATTCTATTAATTTCGCTCACAGGTCCATTTTTTTCGGAGGTATAAGATTGAAATTCATGGAAATATATGAATTAATGAAGATAAACCACCAAATTCATTAAAAAGAAGCGTTATGTTAGAGTTGCTGTTTGTAGTCGAATGTTGAGGTTATTAGTCATGTAAACGTTATAGTCATTCTTTCTAAAACCAAGATTATTATCTCTTTCAATGAAACATAACATGTAAATCTCATCACAAACGTGTTCAAAGTTTATATTAAATCACGAATAATATTTTATAGACCGTAGACCCTAAATCCCGAACCCTAAACCTTAAACCCCGAACCCTAAATATTAAATCCTAAACCCCGAATCCTGAAATATTTTTATTGTTGTATCATATAAATCATAAGCAGTAAATGATATTACCATATTTTTAGGTCGTTAACCCTTAAACTTAACCCCGAAACCTTAAATCCTATACCCACAAAATGGATTGTATTGCAGATAAACCACTTCCGGTAACACTTACGGATAACACTGAAACCCATACTGGTAACACATTACATTTCAATTTCGAGGAAAGCTAATTTTCATATTATTGCATGATTAAAATCAATAATTCTTGTCGATTACTAAGACGTGTGATTAAATTGAGTCGAATTTACCTTATTCTTCCATTAAAGTTGAGATTTTATTCGTTTTTCAACGAGATTTCGAATTGGATTTTGAAGCATTATTCCATTATAAACTTCAAAAATTTTCATTGATTATGAAGACCCATAAGAAATTGATGTCGATTTAACCTTATTCGGTCACTAACGTCGGAGATCCTAGCGATTTCGGCGATTTTTGGTTATCGTCGATGGTTTTCGATCTATTTCTCTTTGTCCCTTCCTTGTTTACAGCATGTGTTATTAACATGAAACGAGCTGTTATTTTTTGTTAATTATGTGTTATTTTGCGTCAACACTAGTATAAGATATGTGTTCGTTGCAGGAAATGTTATTCAGAATGCAGTAAGTGTTACCCAGAATGCATTAAGTGTTACCCAGCAAGCATTTTATTAGCAAACGTTTCAATCTTAGGTCGCGTCAAAATTCTTCATTATTCCTTGATGAACTTCAACAATTCCCGTTGATTACTAAAACCCATGATTTAATTGGGTCGATTTCACTTTATTTGTCAATTATAGTCGAGATTTCACCCATTTTTAAAGAGATTTTTCGAATTGGATTTAACACATTATTTATTCCATTTTAAACTAAAAATTTTCGTTGATTACTAAGACCCATGAGAAATTAACATCGATTCAACCTTATTCGGTCATAAACGTCGAGAATGAGCCGGATTTGAACATGAATTTTTTCTTTCGTTCACTTGGAAGAGGTGATGGCAAAAATTAATAATTTTTTGCAACAATAGAGGATAAATATGTCTTTGTGCATTATTTGAGTAGTTTTCTCTAAAATTTTCAAAAAATAGGTCCTTAACTATAAATAGAACTTGAATAGGGCTGAACACTAACACAAACATATTAAAAGGCCTGAAATTAAATTAACCCCTTATAAATAACGTTATCATGCACAAACAACAAGACAAGACAGAGAAAAACGACACAGCTCTCATTTCACAAGCCCTCCTTTTCTGACTCAGCCGCAGTCGATGGAGAACGGTGGGTTGTTGTGGCTGTTCAAGGCCAACGACCACCTCATAGAAGCGTCGTCGGTGACGGTGAGAGGTGTGCTGAACATGCTCATGGAGAATCTGAACTCAGACGACCCCAGGAACGTCGTTCCGCTGGCCCACGGCGACCCGTCGGCGTTCCCGTCTTTCCGAACGCCGTATACGGCGGAGGACCCCATCTGCAAATCCCTCCGCTCCGGCAAGTTCAACGGGTACTCACCCACCGAGGGTATTCCTTCCGCTCGCAGGTATATAAATATATATATATATATAAATCTAATCTCAGAAGAAGAAAAAGGTGTATTTCTCCTCAATTATTACTGAGCAACTAAGGTCAACTGTGTCTTTTGCGTCGGGGCAGGGCGGTGGCAGATTATCTCTCTAAAGACCTCCCCTACAAGCTATCGCCGGACGATGTTTTCCTAACCGTTGGATGTACTCAGGCAGTGGAAGCCATTGTCTCTGCCCTTGCTCGCCCTAAAGCTAACATTCTGCTTCCAAGGCCGGGCTTTCCTTACTACGAAGCGAGGGCAGCTTTCTCCCATCTCGAAGTTAGGCACTTCGACCTAATTCCAGAAAATGGCTGGGAAGTCGATTTGAATGCCGTCGAAGCTCTCGCGGACGAAAACTCGGTGGCCATGGTCGTAATCAATCCAGGGAATCCTTGCGGAAATGTCTATAAGTATGACCACTTGAAGAAGGTGTGCTTTAATCTATTCTACTTATTGCAGCAGTAAATCAGTTGATGGCCTTTTGTTTTTTAATCAAATGCTTTCATGGGATGTTTATTACACAGATTGCAGAGGCTGCTCGAAAGCTCGGGATTTTGGTGATTGCAGATGAAGTTTATGACCACCTAACCTTTGGAAGCAGCCCATTCGTTCCCATGGGAACCTTTGGATCGATCGTCCCAATCGTGACCGTTGGATCGATATCGAAGAGATGGATCGTCCCGGGATGGAGGCTGGGCTGGTTGGTCACGAACGATCCGAACGGAGTGCTTAAGAAACATAGGGTATCTCATTACACTATCGCTGCACAGCCTAAACATCTTTTTCTTACAGCAATGCTTTGTTAAGAAGATTGTTCGACTGGCATTTCTGCAGATTGTTGAGAGCATCAAGGGCTTTCTGAATATATCCCCCGATCCACCTACCTTTATTCAGGTCCAAAGTCGTCGGCTTTATTTCTTTTTGTAAGATCGAATCAGAACGAATCGAACACAGTTATATCGACTGTCTAAAACAGGGGGCAGTCCCAGAGATTCTCGAGAATCCACCGACTGATTTCTTTCGGAAGATCGTCGGTACTCTGAAAGAATCTGCCGAGATATGCTACGAAAGAGTGAAGGGCATCCCTTGCTTAACTTGTCCTAGCAAGCCCGAGGGGTCCATGTTTGTGATGGTAGAAGATAATCAAACTCGAACTACACTTATTTTACGACGATAATACTAATTACAAACTGAGCCCTTCATTACTACTAATTGCAGGTTAAGCTTAACCTTTCGATGTTAGAAGATGTTAAGGATGATATAGACTTCTGCATCAAGCTTGTTAAGGAGGAGTCAGTAATGGTTCTCCCAGGTATGTTATGTTATGTTATGTAACTGAAGCTTCTCAAGTTGAAAACTATGTTGTAGTAATAGATTAGATAGACAGTGAGAAATGTTTCGAAACTTCAGGGATCGCCGTCGGGCTCAAGAATTGGCTCCGAGTGACGTTTGCGATCGAGCCATCGATTCTCGTCGATGGGCTCGAAAGAATAAAAGCTTTCTGTGAGAGGCATGCTAAGAAATAAAAACACATTGCTGGATTGATTATATCAAAGAAGGCACAATGAAGAATTCATGCGAAACAATGGAAGTTGTTTCCTTTTTTTTTTTTCTCTTGTGGTATTTGTTATTGCTTTGCAGCATCATTTCGAATTATGGTTTATGGGTTTGTTAAAGTTGTTTCCTTTTTTAGACATTTTGAATTGTGTTTGAGAAACTTCCTAATATATGAACGACCCAGAGGTTCGGTCCCTAATCTTTCAAACGGAAGGTTAGGGATTCGAATCCTCTAAGGACCTAAATTATCGTTGTTTGTGAGATTTTGGAGTGGGTCTCATGAACCAGGGATGATTAGTCTCGCTGGAAGCCGTGATCGTCCCATAGCCGACGATGAAGTTCGGATGCGATTCAAACAAAACCTAGTCGGAGTGTGAGGATCACGATGGCATTGTGTGGGGATATTTACATGATCGAAAAAAAAAATTAATGAATGAAAATCCTTACACTCAGTTTGGATCACGAATTTTGACGTGGAAAGAAAACGAAAATGGTATAGAGAACTATTTTTTGCGTTTGGAAGGGAAGGAAAATAAAGAGGAAAAGAAAAGAATGGAATAAAAAGATAAATTATTAACTAATGAAAAGAAATATACGACTGTCGAAACGTGAAGCACAATTATTTAATACATTGATTTAGTTTTCCATCGCACTTACCACACACGAATTTCGCAAACTAAATACACCCTAAATGAAAAAATGCTGAAAATTGAATTCTCGTTCCATTGTTTTCTTTCTCAACCAAATTCCACCATCCAAAAATAGCCTTATAGGCTACGTTTGATAGGCAGAATTCGATTATATAAAAGGAAATGTGGATAGGTACAATAATCGATTGCCAAAGTATCATAAGAACTAGAAGGAGAGAGAAGTCCAATGGATCCTTCTCATTTTGGGCCGTCCATTAACGAGCCTTACAATTATTGAGCCTAGTTTCTGGAATTTAATTCTATAATATATATATATATATATATATATTATGTTATAAAAATATTAATTGTGATTAATATTATATTAAGATTATTTTATTATAATTATACTTATATTAAGATTATAAAGATAATATAGCTTATAATAATAAAGAGAGAGAGATTAGAGAGAGATTAAGTATTCAATACTTGGTGTGTTTTACAATGAACTCTAATCACCTATTTATACTACTAATAATTCACTATTACAACTAATCATATTAATTACAATTATACACCTCACACTAAAATACAAACTCTTCAATTAAACACCTCATCTTATCATCTTATCATCTCATCAACATTTAATACAATACTTCCAAATCATCAATCATTTAACTAATATTATTATTTAAAACATCCACATTAATATTATTATATAATACTCCCCTTGGATGTTTTCAAAGAATATGTCTCGTTAAAACCTTATTAGGAAAAACCCAATGGGATAAAAACCTAATGAAGTAAAAAGAGTACATGATTCTTTATATACGCTTTCGATTGTTGCCTCATTAAAAACCTTACTGGGAAAACCACATAGGAAAAACCTTAGTGAAGGGAAAAAGAGTGCAACGCGTATTTACTCCCCCTGATAATAACATCATTCCAAATCTCGAAGTCTTCGAACTCCAATTGAATATACCAATATTTTGAAAATTATTGGGGGAAGTGATTTCGTGAATAAATCTGCAAGATTTTCACTTGATCGCACTTGTTGTACATCAATTTCACCATTTTTTCTGTAAATCATGTGTAAAGAAAAATTTTGGTGAAATATGATTTGTTCTATCTCCCTTAATATATCCTTCCTTTAATTGGGCAATGCATGCAGCATTATCTTCATATAAAATCGTAGGAAGTAACTTTTTCGATAATAGCCCACTAGTTTGTTGCATATGCTCAATTATCGATCGCAACCAAACACATTCTCGGCTAGCTTCATGAATAGCTAGAATTTCCGCATGATTAGATGAAGTAGCTGTAATACCCGTAAAATCTTAATACGGGGATTACACATAATGAAGTTAATTTTGGGCAAACCCGATCTTGTGCAATTGAGCCCAAATAATAGTTGGGCCCAAACCCGATAAAGAAGGGAAAAGGATGGGCTGAAAAATAATCGGAACCAAAGGGCCTAATGGCCCAATGGCCCAGTTTCTTTACAATAAAGAAAAGTTTTCTTCACATGGGGGGAAAGGCACGTTGCCCATAACTCATCTACATGCTTAGTATAAAACAACCTACAAAGGAAAACTGATCTCTGATTATTCAAGCCAAGCAGAGACAAACAAGGGAAGAAAGAAGTAACCTGGCAGAAGGATTTCTAGCGAACAACAGTCCAGAAAATTCGTAAGATAGCTAGGACGTGAGGTAGGTGAAACCTACAACCCCGAAAAATCGTTCTTAACAGCTTTAATATTCATGGTGAAAGGATCACCAAGTTTCCTTTTAAAATTCATAAGCTGCTTTGTGTGTTATATGATGTTGTTTTAAACCCAAAATATGGGTTTTCTTTAGCTGTGCGTGTTTATATTCATGTTTTCTGGAAATATTATGAAGTTTATATATATATATAATTAGGGTTTTGCACTGAAAAGGATTTTTTTATCTAAGTTATTGTTCAAAATTTTGTTTTCGCGACTTGAATTAGGTTTTCTTTTTTCGCTACCTAAAAGAGGCTTTTCGCCACTTATTGTTCGCGAACTGAGCTTTTCGCCACTTAGTGTTCGCGAACAAAGCTTTTCGCCACTCAGTGTTCGCGAACAAAGCTTTTCGCCACTTAGTGTTCACGAACTGAGCTTTTCGCCACTTAGTAATTAGTGTTCACGAACTGAGCTTTTCGCCACTTAGTGTTCGCTTTTATACCCCTCTTTCGATAAATATTTACTTAGGCGATTATACCACATACGCCCAGATTTCTCTAATCCATAAAGCGATTTCTTTAGCTTGATTTAGTACTCATTTCGGGGCCCTGAATTTTCAGGCAACTGAAATCCATCGGGAAGTCTCATATATATATCACTGTCAAGTGATCCATATAAATAAGCAGTGACAACATCCATTAGACGCATATCGAGTCCTTCACGTACAGCCAGACTAATTAAATAACGAAAAGTAGTTGCATCCACCACAGGAGAATATGTCTCCTCATAATCAATACCAGGTCGTTGTGAAAAGCCTTGTGCAACAAGCCGTGCTTTGTATCTCACAATTTCACCATTTTCATTTCTCTTTCTGATGAAAATCCATTTATATCCAACCGGCTTTACATATTCTGGTATGCGGACTACAGGTCCGAAAACGTTTCGTTTCTCAAGTGATTTTAATTCTGCCTCGATTGCATCTTTCCATTTTGGCCAATCATTTCTTTGTCTGCATTCTTTAACAGACCTTGGTTCATGATCCTCATTCTCATTCATCTCATTCATTTCATGTAGCGCTACGTTAAATGAGAATTTATCGTCAACGTTGACTTTTTCTCGGTTCCATCTAATTCCATTTTGGGCATAGATTATCGAGATCTCTTCATTATCATTATTTTCATAAATTTCAGGTACCTGATTTTTATTATCATAATCATTAATGCTCATTGACTCTTCTAGAGTCGATAAATCCTCGACTGGACCATTCTTATTATTTGCTCCTTTTCTTTTTCGAGGATTTTTATCTTAGGAACCCGAGGGCCTACCACGTTTCAATTGTGGCTTAGGCTCGATCCTTATATGTTCTCCATGAACATCAATTTTTGCAGGAGCATTAACAGCTGGTATATGTGACTTAGTCACTCTTTTAGGGTCAGTAAAACTATCTGACAGTTGATTAGCTAAACCTTGTAAATGAATTATCTTTTGAACTTCTAGTTCACATTCTTTCGTTCGAGGATCATAATGATTTAGCGATAATTCATTCCAACTTATATTCATTTCCAGCTGTTTCTTTTCTCCCCCTAATGTCGGAAAATTCGATTCATCGAAATGACAATCGACAAATCTAGCCGTAAATAAATTTCCAGTTAGCGGTTCTAAATATTTTATTATCGATGGAGATTCAAATCCGATATATATTCCCAACCTCCTTTGAGGTCTCATCTTAGTGCGTTGTGGTGGAGCAATTGGAACATATACCGTACATCCAAAAATTCTCAGATGGGAAATATCTGGTTCCTGACCATAAACCATTTGTATCGGGGAGATATTATTATAACTTGTTGGCCTGATGCGGATTAGTGCCGCTGCATGTAATATAGCATGTCCCCAACAAGATGAAGAAAGTTTCGACTTCATTAATAATGGTCTTGCAATTAATTGCAACCTTTTAATCAACGATTCTGCAAGGCCGTTTTGCGTATGAACATGTGGCACGGGGTGCTCAACATCAATTCCAATAGACATGCAATATTCATTAAATGCCTTGGAAGTAAATTCACCAGCATTATCAAGGCGTATTTTCTTTATTGGATAATCCGGAAAATGTGCTCTTAATCGAATCAACTGAGCAAGCAATCTCGCAAAAGTTACATTCCATGTTGATAACAAACACACATGAGACCATCTAGTTGATGCATCAATCAATACCATGAAATATCTAAATGGTCCACACGATGGATGTATCGGTCCACAAATATCACCTTGTATACGCTCCAAAAATTTTATGGATTCATTCTTTATTTTTACTGGTGTTGGCCGAATAATCAACTTCCCTTTAGAGCAAGCAGATACATTAGATTGAAGAATCTTCATTAGATTGAAGAATCTTCTGGTTCTTCATTAAATGTCCACGTGAATTTTGAATTATTCTCCGCATCATAATTGAACCGGGATGGCCCAACCGGTCATGCCAAACAACAATTGTAATATCATCAGTAAACTTCTGGTTTACGATAGCATGCGATTCAATTGTTTTAACATACGTGTAATACAATCCAGTGTCAAACGAAGGTAATATTTCAACAACTCTTTTATCATTCGAAACCACTTTTGTAATGTGCAAATATTCAATATTTCTCTTTTCTGCAGTCTCAATGTGATATCCATTATGTCGAATAGCTTTAAAGCTCAATAAATTTCTTTGAGACTTAGGAGAATATAAGGCATTATCAATTATTAGCCTTGTCCCTCTGGGCAGTATAACATTGGCTCTTCCGGAGCCCTCAATTATATTTGTGCTACCCGATATAGTGATAACACTTGTTTCTTTCATTTAAAGATGAGAGAAATATTTCTTATTTCTTAGAATCGTATTAGTCGTTGCACAATCTGCAAGACATAACTCCCCATTGCACATACTCGTATCCATTGTATTGATAAATATATAATAACTATTGTTATTAAATAAATAAGCGTCAAAATAAAATTATATATATATAGATAAAATAAATAAATAATGCTTAAATAAAATTTATAACGATGTATTAATTTTCTTTATTTGGATCTTTAACAAGAACCACAATATTCAAAATGAGCATAGGATCTAGCACCAATTTTCTGAAATATCGTAATTTTGAGCAAAATTTAATTTCATCGACACTTCATATTTAATTGCTCTTTATAAAGATCAACGGGATCTTTGGGTGCGAATAATAACCAACGATAATATTATAATAACATTTATATTGCTCAATACATCTTTCTCAATCATTTACTAGTTTTCCACTTCAGGGGAAATATTAATAATAAACACGGTAAATATAATGTTCACGATCACTTTTATTGTTTGCGAATACATTCACTTCATGGAATGCAACATAATCATTTATTCGGACTTATGCTTTTCATTCATCCATCATAATATTTTCTGATCATTTTCTCACGATATTTATTCGTATTATATCCGATGGACTGAACATGGTGAATGCTTTATAATATACCGAAGTAATTGTGTAAATCACTAGCAAGTATAAAATCGAGAGTGATAAATCAAAGTTTGTCAAATTCAATATATTGATATCATAAAAATAAACTCGTCATTTAAACATTAAAAGAAAAATTATAATTAATCTTCTTTTATATCTTCTTTTGTAAAAGTTCTAATGAAAAATGATATCCACATCCAAATAACTGTCGCGGTAATAATAAACATAAGTAATAGATCAAACATCGGACAAAGCGTCATCCTTCAAAATAAAATATATTTCAGTAATTATAATATTAAAGAAAAATTATAATTAATAATTATATTTTAAAAACATTGGTAAGAATAATATCCACATAGCCGTAAGGATCACCGTAAATAAAGTAAGCAACAGAAGATCCATCTTTGTATAAAACGACATGATTCTATAACATGAAAAAGAATATAATAATCAGATAACATATAAATCAATGATAAAATATATGAATTATTTTATAAAACTCGTTCTTTATTATTTCATAATTATTGTCCAAGCTCCGATAAGGTTGCGGTAGTAAAATTTGTCCATTGTCCAAAACTATTCAGTCCAATAATTACTTCAAGATTGTTCAATAAAAAAAACTCAATAATATGCCACTACTGAGGTGGGGATAACCGCAAGACCTCGTGGGCTTTTGGTGTTGTGTACGTGTATAAATAAAAAAATCGTAAATAAAAATTCCACACACCACCACGAGGTATCGAAATCTGGACCTCTCATCACTTATAGTGAACGATATTCCGCGAAACCACTCGGGTATTGGCGTTTAGTTATAAAACTTTTAAAATATACTTTTATAATATATATTTTTAAATTAATCACAATAAATATATGATTAGTATAAATTAAAAATTAAATTACCGTACATCGACTAAACTCGTACGAGATCTTCGACGGAGGTTGATCTTGACGATGGAGAGCGGTCGTGCTGATAACGTGTTATAAAAATATTAATTGTGATTAATATTATATTAAGATTATTTTATTATAATTATACTTATATTAAGATTATAATGATAATATAGCTTATAATAATAAAGAGAGAGAGATATTAAGTATTCAATACTTGGTGTGTTTTACAATGAACTCTAATCACCTATTTATACTACTAATAATTCACTATTACAACTAATCACATTAATTACAATTATACACCTCACACTAAAATACAAACTCTTCAATTAAACACCTCATCTTATCATCTTATCATCTCATCAACATTTAATACAATACTTCCAAATCATCAATCATTTAACTAATATTATTATTTAAAACATCCACATTAATATTATTATATAATATATTAGTATTTTAAGTAATATATATTATTTTATATTTTAAGAGTTATTTTTAATTTGAAAATTTAATATATGAAATTATTCTTTAAATTTAATTGGTTGATTTGCAACGATATAATTGGAATAAATTAAATAATCGACGGTAAAATGGTAAATTAAATTGACATACTTGTTAATGAACGATTTTAAGTGCCATACTTCCATTATTAGGAAGAGTTGACATATTAAGAACATGTTTGGTTGAATTGATGAATTTAGATGATATTATTTTTAATTGTATTTTGATAATGGAGGCTATGAATTTTTTGGTTGTTTGGTTGATGTGTTTAAATAATGATGTTTGATGTGTTTGGTAGATAACTTTAGATGATATTATGTTTAATTAAATTAAATTATAATCTTATCCTTATTTTTAAAATTTCATAAATAAATGATAACTTTATCAAATATGTATGGAATTAGATAAATGGAGGGGGAGTTGCTGATTTAGTTAATACCTTATTGGGTTATTAACAAGATATTAACTAAATCATATTATTAAATGATTGGTCCCACCAAACACTGTATTAATTAAATTTAACCTCACTAATCTTCCTAATACCCCAATCAAAGAGGCTCTTAAATTATAATTTTTCACATATGCTGTAAGATGAACATATTATCATGCATACATTGAAATGCATAGACAAATCAATATTTAAGTCAATTTTATTTTATTTTTTAAATTAACTATTCGAATTGTTTATTAATATGACACGATATCATGTGCTTTAATATATTGGTTATGGTTATTTGATAGTCAATACAACACAAGTTGATAAATGTCAAATAACTCAAAATTTATAGGTAAATAATAATTTATTATTGGATCAACATTTCGATAACAATATCTCAAATCACACAGAAAATCAAATCGATTACAACAAATAGATAACGAAAGCAGACAATAAATTAATTACAAAAAAAAACAAAAAAAAAAACGTCACCATCATCAGCTAATCAAGCCCATGCAAAACACCACCACCACACCCAAAACCAACCCTAGCCCCACATCACCTCTCAAAGAACCAACACCATTCCCGGGAGAACCAGCGGCAGCATCCGACGGCGCCTTGGCGCCACCACCCACCGCCGTCGAACCACCGGACGCAGGCGGAGCAGACGCCGGAGCCTTGGCGGCCTCGGAAAACTCCTTAGGCACCAAAACCTTATCAAGCTCATAAATCGCCAGGGGGAAGCTCGACCTCAGCGCGTTGTACACGGGCTGCTCCACAAGCCCGGTGGACACGTTGACCTGATTGTCCCGGCCCGAGAAGTAGAGCCCGAAGACCTTCCCGTCCTGGCCCGAGGCCTGGGTCCTGACCGGGTTGCTCACGCTGACGAGGTCGGTCAGGGAGTAGAACTTCGGGCAGATGTGGTACTGCACCAGCTGCACCTTCTGCTGGTCGGTGAGGTTGTTGAGTGTCCCTGCGGGCAGGTTGTTGAAGGCATTGTCGGTCGGGGCGAAAACGGTCATGCCGTCGTGGGAGTTGTTGACTTGGTTGTTGATCTGCACGTCGGCCTGCGTTTGTTTTAGCTGTTGGATGAACGTTGTGCACTGCCCGGCCTTATCGAGGATCGCCGTGATGTTGATAGGCCCCGCCGGAGCTGGGCCCGGGGCGGTTTGGGCCATGGTGGTGGTGGTGGTGGCGGCCACGGCGAGGAGGAGGAGGAGGGTGGAGAGGGTTTTGGATGTGAATGCCATTTGTGAGTGATAGTTGGGATCTATGAAGTGGAGATTGGAGGGTTCAATTTATATGTGGTGGAAATGTGGACTTGTTGGAATGAGCTGGCTTATGATTGAGATTTGAATAGACTGTATTTCATATTTATTTTATTAAAATTAGTTGTCAAACAATAATGTTTGGTGATACGTATCTACATGTGACACTAAATTAGGCTTTTATTTAGTTTATATCTTAGTCTAAGTATAGTAATTAAATAACATCTAATTAAGTGTGGAGCACGTATTTGTCTAATTCCATACAATGGCATTTAATACCAAGTTATTAACTACTTGATTTGATTGTCCGAAAGCAAACGATGGCCATGGCAAAAAGAATACAAAGTAGCAAAATTTTAGCTGGCAGATGCCTAAAAAATAATATGAATAATTGACTACATACCAAAAAGTCATCAAGAAAGCGATAATAAATAATAAAAATAGCAACTATATATCCAAATTTAAAATAAATAATTGTCCAAGATCAACACAAAAGGTGAGAATATTCACAGGCTGGCATAACATGGCAGCTAATAGTTTATTACTATGTATGTCTATCAACGGCAAGTTTTATCTATTTAATTATTACAGAAGTCACACACACTAGATAATCAACAAACAAATAATACAAAAAGACAACAAAGTCACCAACTAAAAGCCAAGAACAAACATGTCACAGATCTTAAATTGTATCTAGCCATGAATCGAAATCATCTTCAAGTTTGGACTTTGACGTACCAGGCCCTCCGTATAGGGTCGAAGAAGCATTTTCATTGGTTGATTTGGCCCCATCGGGCGGGTCTCGATTGTCTGTATTGATGAGATCGGATGTTTCCTCGAGTAATCTATCGATGTCGTCATCGAGACTTGTGGTGGCGCCGTATGAGCTAACCGCCTTCTTCAAATCTGTTTCTTTGGTTATAGCCTTGTCTGAGTCATTATCAGTAGTTGGTATGTCTGAAGGCTTGGAAATCTCGACTTCTCCGAATGAGTTCAAAAGCATGTCAAGTTCTGCTTCAGCATTGGCCGCCTCAGGCTCCCTTACGTTCTTCTCAAACTTCTCTGCAGGTTTCGCTTCCATTTCTGAGGTCTGAATGTGAAAATCTATGCTCGAATTCGAGGAGGATAGCCCCGCTTCATGGTGATGTTGGGCTTCATGCTTGTTCAGACTGTGATTACGGACGGACGATGAAGTTAGGGTATCTTTTGAGAGAGAAGATGTGGAGGCTAGGTGATCATTCTTGTCTTGGACATTCACTTGTACCTCATCATCCAACTGCACATGCATTAATGATTCGATTGGTCATATGAGATATCTGATATAGGAAACAACTGCAAATCGCAATAGGGTTTGCGAAAGAATCACAATAGGACAAGGGGTGAAGAAACTAATCCAAAGGTTTTTGCTTATATTTTCCCAATCTTTATTCTCGTAGTGATGCGACGCAGTTAAACTACTTAATCAAATGGGATTAAAGGTAGGGCAAAAACAACATATGTGAGTGGCATTTCCAAAATTATTAATAGTAATTGCTGTTTCAGGTAAGAAATCATATAGCATTTTCAGTTCATGCGAGAAAAAACATGCTGACATGGGTTGCAATTGGCATAAGGAAAGCAGCGAAAAATATCACTTGAGCAGTACCAGATTGAATAATTAATCAAAGCAGACATTTTGTGCCTGGGTAGGCATATATTGGCCTAACAAGTTTCATGATCTACAAGTTGGAAATTGTTTGTTCAAGAAATTCAATTGACTCAATGTTTTTTGGCCAGTGTTAATCAAGAGATCACCTTTGTACCCAGCCACATGCATCTTTGTTTTAATCAAACAATAAACAGATCATAAAGCTAGAATGCAAATAATGTAAGAAATCAATCATACCAACTCGGCAGGTAAGACGTCGGGATGGATAAACAATCTTTCTGAAAGTTTTGACTTTGAAAGTTTTTGTGCAAGAGCATCAAGATTAAGTGATAGAAATGGCACCTGCAAAACGAATATTCCAAAATGGACAACATTCACCAGATAGCTTACAATGAGCCATTGAAAATGAACTACTGAAACATAGACTTGGATTTCATACGAACGTAGAATAAAAACGTCTAAATCACCACGGGGAACTGATTACCTCGATACTAGTGCTCCCATTACTATCATCAAGCTCAAAATCATCTTCCTGAATCCATGAAAGCATGCTTTGCCCCTTGGCTGAGAGTAGTGAACCAAAGCCCTGAGCCAAAACTGCAATGTAGTGATTATTCTTAATTTCAAGGCATGAGAACCACTTGATGGGCTAGATAACAAAAACCGAAGCATGTTCTAAATTCCAGAGAAACTAAACACTGCCTAAAGAGATCTCCTAATGCAAACCTCATTGCCAAAACGTAAGCCCGTCCTAACTTTAGCAAGCAAGAATAAAACAATAATGGAAAATAAAAAAAAGCCGTACACATCGAGTCGTCATCTGGAAACTCCGAATGGTCTGGCACAAAGCGAGACTGATACTGAGATTTCGCCTCCGAAATCAGATAAGAATAATCCGCGCCCTTACTCTTCGGCACCACAGAATCAGAGGGCTCAGGAGCACTCGCGTGTTCTTCCTCGGGTCCCAAATCATAGCGATCCCAATTCGAAGGGAGTTCATTTTGAGGTTTAACGTTAATTGCCCCTTTATCACCTGATGATTTAGCGGAAGCCCCTTTAGACGACGCTGGGTGATGCTTCTTGTTGTGGTGCAGAGTGTGAACTCTCTTCGATTTCGCCAATGCTTTTGCATCCATTTTGATTCTTGGTTCAACGAAGATAGTTCAAGACCCTTCGTACACACTCAAAGATGAAAATTGATCATTGTAGAAGCCCTAATTGCTCGATCATTGATTTTCATTGTTCGATCGACGTTGACAGTATTGGGCCAGACCCATATATGATAATGAATTGATTGATTACACTTGAACTCCTTCGGTCTGTCATTCCCAAGGGGTTGACCTAATGGCTTGAGGGCGTCCTATTCCAACTCCTAGGTTATGGATTCAATTTTCATGACGGTCGTCGTGTCGAGTGAATTTAGGTCGAATTTTATCTGATCTTAAAGATTAGTCTCATCTTCGAAATGTGTGGCGTAAACTCATAACTGATTGAATGGAGATAACTCGGGTCGCAAAAAAAAAAAAAGAATATCTTATGTCTGAATTTGAAATGGACACGTGGGCAAGGAGGATTAGTCCCTACAGAAGCCGAGGGGTCATCCGAAAGTTGATAATGAGGATTGGATTAAATCGGAGTGTGGGAACTATGTCATCGTGTTTCCAATATTCTAGCTAAGTTTAGCCTGTCAAACTCCATTATCGTCTATAGGACGACTCCGACTTCCTGCAGAACATCTTTATGGTATGTATGTACCGTTTCAGTCATAAGTGGAATCGAATCTCGAACCTATATATAAATATATATATATATATATATATATATATATATATGAAGATATTAGAAGTCAAAAGATGATCTTTGAAAAAAAAAAAAAAAAAAAGTCAAAAGATGATCATAGCATCCCATGATATAAACCTTCTTACAACAAAAAAGATGAACATTGTTAATTAATAGGGTTTGTGGGGTGGTACATACATATCTTCCTTTTAATTTTTAAAATTCTTTTTTTATAATCAAAATTCTTATCCCCATGAAATAATAATAACACATCGTTAACCTAAATTAATGCAGTCCATGCAATTTATAAATGGTGTAAAACATATTCAATGACAAGTTCATCTTTCGCTCATTGACAACCAATTAAATGTACTTAAAATCTCTTTTTTAGCCGTTACATATATGTTCCCTTTAAACTCAAAACCTATTCTTAAACCTCTTATTACATCTCTTGTTACCTTCTTCTACCATTGTCATCGTCGCTCTCTCATCTTCGATCATCCTTGCGAAAACCGAAGAATTAAGAAGAAACTAAAGCAGATTCCAGGCAATAATGAATCCCAGCAGATCGTCCCAACAACAATCAAGAAATGAAGACGAAGAACAGCTCACATTACCCTTATTAGCAGAAGACGACGACGATCCATCATCATTACCACATAAAACCCCCACGCAGAGAGCTGTCCGAAAAGCCTTCAAAGGCACGGCCCACCTCTCGAACCTCCTGCCCACGGGCTCGGTCCTAGCCTTCCAAGTCCTCTCGCCCGTCGTCACGCACGAGGGCCAATGCAAGTCCTTTGTGAGCCGAACCACCACCCTAGGGTTTCTGAGCCTATGCTCGATCGCCTGCTTCCTCCTTTGTTTCACGGACAGCTTTAGGGACGATAAGGGAAAGGTTAGGTACGGTGTGGCCACGCTCCGCGGGCTCTGGATATTGGATGGGTCCCACGTGAAGCTGCCCGAGGAGGAAGCGTCGAAGTACAGATTGAGGTTCGTGGACTTCTTCCATGCCGTGATGTCGGCCATGGTGTTCGTGGCGGTGGCCATGCTGGATAAAAACGTCATCGCCTGCTTTTACCCTAACCCGACGGAGGAGGCCGTGGAGATTCTGTCGGCTTTTCCGGCGGTGATTGGGGTGGTTTGTAGCCTTCTGTTTGTTTTGTTTCCGACCAAGAGGCATGGGGTAGGGTTTCCTCTCTCAAGAAGATGATGAAACGCCCGATACATATTACATATATATACGATGAAGTCTCAATTTTTTAAATATAATTTGAATTTTTTTTTGAATAAACTTAATAGTTATTATAATTTAGTTAGAAATTTAAATAATATCTTGAAATAATATGTGCTTACGAAATTTCGAAATTATAGGTGTTTTATGCAAAGTATATAAATTTTGATAATTGCTATTGGGATAAATCTTTTATAGTAATAGAAATGTAGTGTTTGTTACAATATTGACACATGTCCACTAATTTAAAATGGTTATATGACCTTGGTAAAAGCAGTTTTTTTTCTCACAAAAACAAAAAATAATATATTATGTTTATATAAAATAAACAAAACTACACCAATATAACAGATAAATTTATATATTATTTGAAATAAATAGAGACTAAAAAATTGTATATTATATTGATTGATATGATTTATTTCCGTCAAAATATATCCTTCTTGAAATGGATACAGATATATTAAAGGAAAACGTATCAATACCCGTGCATTGCATGAAGAAAAAAAAAAAAACTAGTATCAATATAAATATATTGTAGTTTCACAATCTTATGGATTATATATTTGGCATATTAGCTCAGCCCACGACTTAATTGGGCCTCATTTATTTCATGAGCTAAAAATTGACTTTAGTCAACTTGGTACATATTAGACATACAACAATGATTTGTGTTAATATTGACTAGCTCAACGTTGACAATGTTGGGACCACATTCCAGTCAACATTGCTGTCTGTGAATTGGTCAACCTTCGATTTTATCTTTCATCCCTAAAAATCGTTTAATCGATTTTTGTGGCTTTATCTATTGATGTGCAGGACTTGGATAAGTGCTTGAATGGTTCAATAAACGTGTGGAATACGTGTGGATAAGTTGGAACGAGTCTTAGAGTGGAACTTACTAAAAATAGGAGAATTGGAGCTCAAGTCAAGACTAAGTCATTTAGACTTATTCTATCCAGTCACGAATGGACTCATTCACTCTAGTGGACATTAGTGGACGAGTGGTGGAAGTTGTGAAGTCATTCCCAAGTCGAAGACTTATATAAAGGGACTTCACTTTGCCGGGTTGGACAAGCACTTACACGGAGCAATACACTGAGCGAGATCTTTGAGAGCGAAACGAGTATACACGAGGGGAGCGAGCCCGAGCTTTATGTTTTAGCCTAGTTTTCGTTTTGCAAAAGTCTTAGGACTTTGTAGTTTTGTAGGATCGTAAGATTCGTCTTTTCTAGGCTTGGTTTTTTGTAATCCATCTTAATAGTGGAATTTTGCCCTGAGGCACGCAGCAAGTTTTACAACTTGCTGCACAATTTTAAAGCTCGTGTCGATCGCCCTTTCCTATACAGTTTTTTAAAAACTTCCGCTGTGCTATCTGTGTTGGGTTCATTGTTACCTCAACACAGGTTTCAACATTTAGGTCTCTGTGTCCATAACTTAGTTTACATCCATTTCGGGACCTCGGACCCGCCATCAAAGTGGTATCAGAGCAACCGCTTGACGTAACTAAGCGCTTTTATCCTTTTTAATGGATGTTTCACGGTCAAACTCTTTTGGCAAGGTTCCCGTTTTAGACGGAGCGAATTACGCCTATTGGAAAGTTCGCATACGTCAATGTATAAAGTCGATAGATATTCGTGCTTGGGAATCCGTGGTCAATGGTTATGTCTCACCTAAATCACTTCCAGATGCTGATGGGGAAGTCGTAGACAAACCATCAAACGAATGGACTGATGCTGAAAGAAATGCCTCCGAGTTCAATGACAAAGCCCTCCATACCATCTTTTCTTCGGTCGATATGTTCATGTTCAGAATCATACAAAACTGCACGACGGCTCAAAATGCGTGGGAAATGCTTCAACGGTATTGTGAAGGTGATGCGAGCGTTAGAGAAACCAAACTTCGACTTCTCAACAATCAGTTCGAGAATCTCAGAATGAGGGAAGACGAAGATATCACCACATACTTTGGAAAGCTTCTAACCATTTCAAGCGAATGCGCCAGCTTGGGAGATCCAATCTCGAATAAGGTACTTAATTCTAAAGCAATTCGTTCTCTAACTGAAAAATATAATGTGAAGGTAGCGGCGGTCGAGGAAGCACACCAATTAGCTACGTTGGACTTCAACTCATTGATGAATATCATGAAGAATTACGAAACCAACCTTGAAGTCCAAAAGAGAGCCTCTCGCGGCAAAAGCCTTGCTCTAGTCAGTCAACCCTCTGAGTTTCAAACTGAGGATGAGACTGACAATGATGAGCAAATGGCTATGCTTGTGAAAAAAGTCATGAAGTACATAAAGAATGATGTGCAACCAAATGTTGGCCCAACATTCAAGAAAGGCCAGTATATCAAAGAACCGTCGTCTGCCCCTCCATTTATCAAACGGAAGTCAGTTGAGAAAACGAAGAATATCAAATGGGAAACCATCAGATGTCACGCGTGCACAGGGTGGGGTCATTACGCAAACGAATGTGCCAACACTCTTCGCAAGCGTGGAAAAGCTCTATGGGTGGATCTTTCCGACGATGAAGATGATGAACCCACTGTGAAGGAGTCTAAGCGATCATCAGTAACCATACAATCCTTCTCAGACAATGAAGAAGACGATCAACACACTGGACTTACCGCGGTAACTGATGTTGAGCCTAATGTTGAGCAAACATTGGACTCAACATCTGAGAAATATATTATTTTTTATTATGATGACTCAAACTGTGTTGATGGGTATGTGAGTTCAGATGATGCAGGTGAAGAACCTAAAGTTCCAGAGAAAGTTCAGAAGGATGATGCCTTCAAACAGTTGTCCGATGAATATTCAAAGGAAAAGAAGAAAAACTCGGAACTGAAGGAATTCGTCAAGACCCTAACCGAGGAAAATGAGAAAGATGAGAAGATGATCAAAAGCCTTATTGATGGTATGAACAAGATGGAAGCTGTTCTGACTCGAAAAGACAAAGAAATCGACAAACTTCAAAAGCAAGGTGATAAAGCTGACGAGACGTTCTCGAGATTGAACAAAGGAAAATCAACCCTGGATGAGGTATTGTCGTTAGGTATTTCAGATACACATGGTTTAGGATATAATTCACAGCCTGTTCTTGATGATCATAATTCTGTTGATAACTGTTAGGAATATTTTCTAGTGTTCAATAATCATGTTATCTTTGTCTAGGGACTTAATTGTATTTTATGTAAATATAGGGACTAAAGTGTAAATATACCAAAGTATGCTTTGGTATATATAGGGCAAGTGTGTGTAAAATACACACAACTTGAGTTTTAGTTTCTCTCGCTAGATTAGATTTCTCTCTCATCATTAGCATAATTAGGGTTTAATTGTAGAGAGAGAAAGTGAGGTATATTGTAGAGAGAAACTTGGATTGCAATGGAGATTGATTGAAGATTTATTTACCAAAGCTTCCGCGCGCTAATATTCAAGGTATGTCTCAATCGATCTATGCTCAAGTTTCATTCGTTGGATGTTAAAACTGTGACCTACAATTGGTATCAGAGCAAACGTGTTTGAATTGATAAGTTTTGAGCTGAATTGAATTCGCTTTTGCATTGTTCATCGCAAACTTGATGTTTACGATACCTACTGTTCATCGCGATTTAAAGCTCATCGTAAACTGTTGATTGATCATTTGAGCTGCTTGCTTAGGTGTTTACGATGAATTCACTGTTTGCGATGATTAATAGTTGATTAATTGAGGTGATTATTGCAGAATTTGGACCAAATTATTGATTTTCGATCGAATTGTTCTTATGATCTTCAAAGTGTTCATGTGAAAAACTCAAAAATTCTATATGTTTTGCTTTTAATCTGGTTTAATCGAGTGTTTTTACATGTTTAATTGCTGATTTCGATCGTTTATCTGAGCTTAATTTTAGAATTTAAGTGTTTTTGATCAAATTTTACTGTATTTGTAAAGTTTACGAATAAAAACTTAGTTTACGAACAGAAAACTTTACGATCAAAGCTTTATAGTTTACGGTCAAAGCATTTAAGTTTACGGTCAACGAAAAGTTTACGAAAGCTTTTCAATCGTAAACCTTGTTTACGATCTCAACAGTGAGTGTGTTAAAGGTTTACGAATACATTTCATTCGTAAACTTTAGTTTACGAAAGACACTGTTTACGAATACTTTTCAATCGTAAACTTTACTTTACGGGTTACTGTTTACGAATCAACAGTGTGTGAAGGTTTACGAATACTATTCAATCGTAAACTTTATTTTACGAAAGTCACTGTTTACGAACACTTTTCAATCGTAAACTTTACTTTACGGGTTACTGTTTACGAATCAACAGTGTGTGAAGGTTTACGAATACTTTTCAATCGTAAACTTTACTTTACGGGTTACTGTTTACGAATCAGTTTCATTCGTAAACCAGTAAAAATAATTGTTTACGAATACTTTTCATTCGTAAATATCAAGGCACTGTTTACGAATCATCTTCATTCGTAAACTCATTTACGAACAAGGTTTACGAACAAATTCTGCTCGTAAACCTAAAAGACCCGTAAACATTTGAAAAGGTTTTCAGTGTAAAAAAGTCCTAAAATTTTTTTTTTCTACTACGAGATTTTTTTTGTACCTACTTTTCAAAGGTTTACCGAGGCTTAGAAAATTTTTTGGGTAAAGAAATTTTTTTTCGGTAAACTTTTTCAGTACAAAAATTATTCTCAGTATAATTTTTTTCGTATAAATCATTTTAAAATCATTTGCGAAAACCTTTTCATACAAACTTAGACCCGTAAACCTTCTATCTGAAACACACAAACAAAATTCGATCGAAGATGAATTGAAGACCTCTTGATTATCATCTGGATTTGCTGCTCGATAATCAAGTAGGTTTCGGATCCACTCTGCCCAGATCGAACGATTTCTCAAACGATTAAGGTTTGAATTAAGCTTCCATGCACATTTTATCTTTTATTCGAACCTAATTCTGTGTTTAATTCGAGTTTCTCACATAAGAAAGTTTTCAAAATTAGTCAAAGCTTTACAATTTACGATCAAAACATTTAAGTTTACGGTCTACTTAGTTTACATTCGTAAAGTTACTGTTTACGAGTCATTGTTTACTTGTTTTTTACGAAAGACATTGTATACGAACCCACTTCGACCGTACACTATCAAGGCATTCATTCTCATTCGTAAACTACTTTACGAATAAGATTCAATCGTAAACTAAAGAGTACTGTTTACGAACGATTAAAAGTTTACGAACGTTAGTTTGCGAATAACAGTGTTTACGAATAATTTTCATTCGTAAACCTAGATAAATTCAGTTTACGAACGATAGTTTGTGAATCTTAGTTCATTCGTAAACCAAGATAAACTCAGTTTACGAATATAATTTTACGAATCTCAGAGTTCATTCGTAAACCTAGATAAACTGAGTTTTACGATTCACTAAGTGGTAGAGTGTCAGTGTTTACGAACGAATTTCAATCGTAAACATAAAGTCGAATTTACGAGGTAATCGTAAACCTCTATTCCTGTTTGAGTTTACGAATCACTTTCATTCGTAAAAGAATTTACGAATGTTTACGATCGTAAACCTTCCTGTTTACGAATCCTTAAGTTTACGAATACTCATCATTCGTAAACCATTCAAGACTTAGTCTTCGAAAACTATTTCATTTGTAAACCTCATCCGTTCAAGTTTACGAATAAGTTACATTCGTAAACTTCCCATACAGTGTTTACGAATCATTTTCATTCGTAAACCTCATCCTGATAACAGTTTACGAACTTAAACCTTACCCTGATAACATTCTTAAAGGTTTACGAACGATTAAAAGTTTACGAACGATTCTCATTCGTAAACACTCTATACTCGTAAACTGAAAAGCACTGTCAAATCTGAACCGAAAACTTACATTCTTTTAATAATATACAAAGTCTAAGATACAAAACTGATAATTAAGATTTGGTATCTAAACTTTGCTGTGCTAAAAAGTTTATGAACTGAACTGAAATCAAAAGTTTGCGGTTAATATCAAAAATTAAAATTTTTAAACAGAATCGAAAATATTGATCACAAATTAAATCAATTCTAAAACACGTCAACGATCAATATACATCCAACAATTTTATTAGATCAAAATTAAGATCCAACATTCTATATAGAAATTAATTACCAACATTATTTGAACTTAAATTTTCAAAATTCTATATTTGAACTGAAAAGATTAAAATGGATTTATTTCACGAACAAATGATCAAGACACTAGAAACCAGGCTAGTTAATAACGAGCGTGTCTTAAGAAAACATCTAGAAATTGAAGCTAGTCTTGAATGTCAATTGACCAATGCAAAGGATGAGATTATAAGGTTGAAGAGTAAGACCACAGAACATGAATCAAAAATATGTGAGTTGAAAACAAGTTTGTCTGTCTGTGATGAAGCAAATAATTCAATGTTGCAAAAATCCTCATCCACAAATAATGAAAAAGAAATGGTCAAGAAATTAGAAGCAAGATTAGCCAATAATGAAGTTGTCCTAAGAAAACATCTATTTGAAGAAGTCAATCTAGGAATAAAGCTTCAATTAGCTAATGAGACAATAGCTAAACTTAACAATGATCTTGCTAAATCAGATTCTGAAACAACAGAACTAAAGGAAAATAAAGATTATCAAGCTCAAAATAAAGATCTTTCTGAAGAATGCACAAGATTACACTCTAAAATTAAAGAACTAGAGCTTCTTCTGGTAAAGAAAGATCAACTTGAGAAAAATTTGTCTCTAAATAAGTCGACTCAAACAATTGAGTCAGTGCCAACTAAGGAACATTCTATACTATCAATAAAACCCGAACCTAAGGATTGCTACACTCCATACGGGTTTCGAGCTCAAATAGATAAGCTTTTAAAGGAGAATTTAATTCTCAAAAATTCCTCTCAAAAAGGCGCAAGAATGACTAAAGATGTTAATAAAGAAAGAATAGAGGAAGACAAATTATCTTCTATTGCCTCGACTAAATTTGGTTCTACCTCAATTCCTAATCCAAAAATAGCCAAAGTCATTCTAAAATCAAAATTAAAGAAAGAAGCTACTAAAACTAAAGTAGACAATAATTACACATTCTCTATTAAAACTGAAACGTCCAAAAGTAATAATTGTCTAAACAAAAGTAGCTCATTTAGTACACATTACAAAGTGAATGATGTGAGTCTAGAAGGTAGGAAATACGACACTTCTATACTTAATGCTATTGATTCTATAAGCTCGTATTCCTCTCTCAAGTGCCCTGTCAAAGTCAAATCCGAATTGCATCTTAAGCGACTGGCGAAAGAGAAAATTTTCTCTTCTACAAAAAGACACACATTCACCGATGCTGAAAAGTTAAATTTCAAAAAGGTACAACAAATTTGGAAACCTAAGCTACAAATGGAAATAAGTAGTCCTCGACAAATGTGGATTCCTATGACTGCTTTATGTGATAATTTTGCTTCTAAATTTGAACCTTATATGCATAATTGTTTCACTGCTAACCAGGGAGGACCCGTCCAAAATGGGGTACCAAAGTCCCGATAATTTGTTTTGCAGTTTCCCGATCATACATGGTAAATAGACGACGATTGCTCCACACGTATAGTCGGTATGCGACGATGAGCAGTCGCACAAGAACCCGACACGTGTGGTATTCGATTTGCTCCACACACGTGATCGGTATGTGACGTGAGCAAACACACCAAATCAAGACTATTCCAAAGCTCTTGATTTGACATTGTTTTTATTTTTATTTTTTTTCTTTTTATTTTTTTTCGTTAAAAAAAAAAAGGCCATGAAAAAAAAAAGGGCCATAAAAAAAAATAATAAAATAAAAGAGGCCATAAAAAAAACAACAAAAAAAAAACAAAACAAAAAAAAAAAAAAACAAAAAAAAAAAGGGGAGAAAAACTTTTGAGCTACAATGTTTAAAGAAGGCCGAGCCGATTTCAAAATTCAAAAAGCGCTTGAATTTCTGTGGAGTCAAACTCTATATTTTCAGTTTTTGACTATCATAGGGAGTTCGACTTAGTATAAATAGCGCATAATTTTATAGAATAGTCGGTCTTCATATTCTATATTCTTTTTGGGGTAGTGGATAGATAGATAGACAAGGCGCATGAACTTCAAAAAGCGTATTACCATAGTTCTAATGTAAAAAGCGCATATGTTTTAGGGGGAGTGAGACTTATAAGTGCAAAAGGCATATTTATTGGGGAGTGTCACTTCAAATACAAAAGGCGCTTGATTTCTTCGTAATATGCAATTTCTCAAAAAGCGCATCTATTTAGGGGGAGCACGGGCATCACATTAGAATTAGCGCAAGTATTTAGGGGGAGTGTTACCTAAAAACAGCGCTAGAGCTTAAAAGGGAATGCCCTGAAGACAACCTTCATGCTTTGAAGAGGGAGTGCTACCTAAATGCCAACAAGCGCATGGACACAAAAAGAGTTGTTCACATACCTGTTCCAAAGGTTCAGTAGACCCAACTGATCCTAACCTAGGAACAAACCCCGAGTGTATGTGCGAGTATTGAGCGTATCACGATGACATCCTTACAACTCAACCACAAACTATCCGGGCCATAACCATATAGGTACATGACAGATTTATCAGATCCCGGGTAGAAGACGCTTCATCTGGTCCAAAGGCGCATGCACGACCCTTCCTAGCTACTCATTTGTCTCCCAAAAGACAGATATTTCAATATCTCACGGGGAACCGCATATGCTATCACCGTTTCATTTGGAAGCGGGAGATATTGAACAAAGTGGTCCACAGCCCCACACCACGACTTTCTTGAACACGTAAATGTCTAGTGTGTCCTCATAGCCTAAATTTTTTTTTACATTTTCTAGGACACATACATTCTTTTACACACATATTGCAGGTCTACGTGACCATGCCAGAACGTCTGTAGACGCATCATTAAATGTTGTGCTTCTATGATCAGAAGGAAGTCCTGCCGTTGCAATATAAAAACAACAACGGTAGCAGGCCATCTTCTGGAGCACGACTCTAGAACGATGACAACGGGATGCCTATGTGGCCCCGTAGTCCCTTCAAATGCAAGTCTGTGTGACTTCGCATCAACGACCAAGAGTGACATCAAGGGATGTCTCACGATGATCGGTCGTCTGTCCCGTTTTCAGGTACTTCATCCGAAATTCAATGCCAACACGTTCAGCGTACACAGGATCACCTTGATCACACAGCATGACGATACAAATGAATCGCCATGAGGGGGAGAAGTATATCAAGGAGGCCAAGCACGTGAACTCATTAAAGAAGCCAAGCTTTCAACGCACGTGCAGAACCACAACAAACAAGACCTCTCTCCATAGTTCGAGCATACACGACAAGTCAATGCTGACGATCCGCGCGACTCTGATATATGCAAGAAGGTGACGAAGATTCAAGTTGCAAAGAAGAAAAAGAGGGTGCATGTAAATAGGGGGAGACTGAAGATTCTCCAGATGCTCTCAGCTACTTTCTTCAAACAGCAACAGAAGACCGTGTCAAATTCAAAGTTGAACACAAAGGCAAAAATTATCAAAGGGGGAGATTGTTAGGAATCTTTCTGCTGTGTTCAAATTCTGATGAAGACTGAAGATTATCAAAGACAAAGACAACCGGCGCTTCAATGACAATTGAACACTAAGGGGGAGATTGTTAGGAATATTTTCTAGTGTTCAATAATCATGTTATCTTTGTCTAGGGGCTCAATTGTATTTTATGTAAATATAGGGACTAAAGTGTAAATATACCAAAGTATGCTTTGGTATATATAGGGCAAGTGTGTGTAAATTACACAGAACTTGAGTTTTAGCTTTCTCTCACTAGAAACACTCTCTCATCATTATCATAATTAGGGCTTAATTGTAGAGAGAGAAAGGAACTTATTGTAGAGAGAAGCTTGTGATCAATGGAGATTGATTGAAGATTTATTTACCAAAGCTTCCGCGCGCTAATATTCAAGGTATGTCTCAATTGATCTATGCTCAAGTTTCATTCGTTGGATGTTAAAACTGTGACCTACAATAACTATCAACCTAAGATTGTCTTTGTTAAGGAAAACTCCAAGCATGCTGCCAATAAGCCGAAGAATAGATCTTTCAAATGTCATTTTTGTTCACAGCCTGGACATATTAAACCGTTCTGCTGGAAATGAAAAAAGGAGATTTCGAAGAAATCTATGTTGACTGAAATGTCATCCAACATTCCTCTCAACATTGAGAAAGCAGTGTTGACAAGTATGTCTGGAGAAATTTCAAACAACCCTTCTTCAATTTCTGGTGATCATAATGCTGTTGTGACATCTAAAAGGATCTGGGTAGAGAAGTCCATACTTAAATGCAATGTTGTCTATACTTCTTTGCGAGCTAACGTGACAGGTTCATGGTACTTTGATAGTGGATGTTCACGTCACATGACGGGCACCAAGGAGTTCCTTATTCACTACTCGCATGTGAATAATGGATCTGTGACGTTTGGAGGAGGTGCAAAAGGACGGATTCTCGGACGCGGCAAGTTGAATGTTCCCGATTTTCCGAAACTAAGCAATGTTCTACACGTCGACGGACTTGTGACTAATTTGATTAGCATAAGTCAACTGTGCGACGACGACCTCGAGGTAAGGTTCAACAAGGATTGTTGTGAGGTTTTAACAGCAAGAATGTTTGTGTCATGGCAGGGAAAAGATCTAGCGACAACTGCTATTTAGTCGGTGACAAATCAGGATCCAAGGACGTGTGCCAACTCTCGAAGGCCGAGGATGATGTGATCCTTTGGCATTACAAATTGGGCCATGTCAACTATCGAACATTGGAGCAGCTTATCAAACATGAAGCAATCAGAGGAATTCCTAAGCTTAAGGAGTTTGGTAAGGTTATTTGTGAGCCATGTCTTAAGGGTAAGCAGGTTCATGCCAGTCATAATGTTGATCAACATTCTGCTCAACATTTCAAAACTGCTCATTGTTTTCAATTGATTCATATGGATTTGATGGGTCCCATGGAAGTAGATAGCATTGATGGTCGTAAATATGCTTATGTGCTGGTTGATGATTTTTCTAGATATGCATGGTTATTTTTTCTTAGGGAAAAATCTGAATCATTTGAATTTTTCAAAAAAATTTGTTCCATGATTAAGAATAATCATAGTGCCCCTATTTTTCGTATTAGATCTGATCATGGTAGAGAATTTGAGAATCAATTGTTCAATGATTTCTGTGATAAGAAATGTATAATTCATGAGTTCTCTTCTCCTAAGACACCCCAACAAAATGGGGTGGCCGAAAGGAAGAATAGAACATTACAGGAGATGGCTCGTGTGATGCTGCAATCTAAGAATCTTTCGAAAAGGTTTTGGGCTGAAGTTTTACTGCATGTCATATTTCGAATCGAGTGTATTTTCGGCATGGTACTAAGAAACTTCGTATGAACTCTTGAAAGGGAAAAAGCCGACTGTCAAATATTTTCATGTCTTTGGGTGTCACTGTTACATGCTGAATGATCGTGAATATTTGAATAAGTTCGATTCAAAAAGTGATAAATGCATCTTCTTGGGTTATTCTTCCAATAGCCGTGCTTATCGTGTTTATAATCTTCGACTGAGATCTGTTCAGGAATCTGTGAATATTGTGTTTGATGACTCTTCTGATCTTAGCAGAAATTCTCCTCAAGTTGATATTACAGATATTGTTCAAGCTGTTGGTGGGACAGAAGCAAATATGGAGCAAAATGTTGAGCCAACACCAGACTCAACATCAGCCCCTGAACAGACCACTGAGGAAGGACCCAACGAAGTTCGACGAGATCCGCCTGCCAGAATACAGAAAGATCATCCTACTGACCAGATTATTGGTGAACTCAATGAAGGACGTAAGACCAAGGACAAGCCACGAAAGGACTACAAAGCAATGGTAAAAAATGTATGCATGAATTCCGTGTACAATGAGGTACGTTTTAACTGTTTTGTTTCTGAAATTGAACCTAAAAACGTTCTTGAAGCTCTCAAGGATAGTTTTTGGATCAATGTCATGCAAGAGGAACTTTTGCAGTTCGAGAAAAACTAGGTATGGACCTTGGTTCCACGGCCGAAAGACATTAATGTCATAGGCACTAAGTGGATTTTTAAAAACAAGTCTGATGAGCATGGTAGAGTGATTAGAAATAAAGCACGTTTAGTTGCCCAAGGCTATACACAAGTCGAGGGTATAGATTTTGATGAGACGTTTGCCCCCGTTGCTAGACTAGAATCGATTAGGTTATTGTTTGCTATTGCATGTTGCCTCAACATTACCTTACATCAAATGGATGTAAAGGGTGCGTTCTTGAATGGTTTATAGATAAAGAAATATATGTTGAGCAACCAAAAGGATTGTAGATCCTCATTTTCCTAATCATGTTTTTAAGTTGCAGAAAGCACTTTATGGTCTAAAGCAGGCACCTCGAGCTTGGTATGGTAGGCTTACTACGTTCCTACTTGAATTTGGGTTTAACCGAGGCGAAGCCGATCGGACACTCTTTGTAAAAGAGTCGGGTCTGATATTTTGATTGCTCAAATTTATGTAGATGATATTGTTTTTTGCTCAGTTCTCAATCTATGTTAGACCAATTCGTACATGCTATGTTCTACTTTCGAAATGAGTATGATTGGTGAGCTAACATTTTTCTTAGGTCTGCAGATTAAGCAAAGCAATGACGGTATTTTCATGTCCCAGGAAAAGTACGCCAAGAATACGGTGAGGAAATTTGGGCTAGATACTGCCAAAGCAATGAAAACACCGATGGGTTCAACACAGAAGGTAAGTAAAGATAATGTTGGACAGAATGTTGACCCCACATTGTATCGTTCCATGATAGGCAGTCTTTTATATCTCTCAGCGAGTAGACCTGATATTGTACAGTGTTTGTGTTTGTGCTAGATATCAGGCTGAGCCAAAACTTTCTCATTTGAATTCTGTGAAGCGCATATTAAAGTATGTGAGTGGTTCGTGTAATTTAGGGGTATGGTTTTCGAAGGATACTAACACGAATCTTGTAGGATTTAGCGATGCTGATTGGGCAGGTGATGAAGATGACCGCAAGAGTACAAGCGGCGGCTGTTTCTTCTTAGGTAATAATCTTGTATCTTGGTATAGTAAGAAACAAAATTGTGTTTCTCTTTCTACGGCTGAGTCTGAATATGTAGCTGCGGGTAGTTGTTGTACTCAGCTTATGTGGTTGAATAGTATGCTATGTGATTATGGCTTAGAGTGTGAGTCAGTGCTCATGTATTGTGATAATCTAAGTGCCATCAACATTTCTAGAAATCATATTCAACATTCACGTACCAAGCATATAGATATTAGACATCATTTTCTGAGAGACATGGTCGAAAAAGAGTTAGTTAGAATAGAGCATATAGATACTAAGCATCAATTAGCTGTTATATTTACGAAAGCACTGGATTTTGAAAGGTTCTCCGACCTTAAAAAATCCATAGGTCTGCATCAGTGTGTCTGAATGTTGGTCCAACATTTGGATCAACATAGCATATGTCAAATTTGATTGTTACTGCTTTGATATTTGATTTAATGTTCTCTCTGTTATTCTGTGAAATGACTCGACCCACCTTAACCGTTTTCTGAAATGACCCAATCCCGTGCAAAAAGCAGGCTCACAAACCTTTTTCAAGATAGGTTTTGGTAATAAGTATCCCTAGGTACACGGCATTCGCGGTGACGATGTATTCTTTGTGACAAAAAGCCAAACCTTGATGTTTAGAGAATAAGGGCAGTGCACAATAATTCAGAATCAATATCTAAGGTGAAAGGGCAGAAAATGAAAGAAAATTGAGTTGAGGGAGTCGGGCAGAAAAGTCTCATAATTCAGAGTAAGAATGTTGAGTCTCATGTTAGGGCAACATATGTGACTGTCAGTTTGATTATGCTACATTTTTTGTTTTTCTTTTCCCCGTTTATTTGTATTAGTCTTAGGATTGCATGTGTCAGTGTCTAGTATATATATCTCTCAGATTACATTAGTTTGAAGAACAGCCTGCTACGCTTGTCTCATGCGCTCATCAACGTTATCTAAATCGTCTCAGAATGTTGACCCAACATTCGACGAGATAGTGTACGATGCCATTCCTTTGCAGGCGATTCCGGCGATACTCGATATCGTCCCGTACGTGCCCCCTCCTCAGATTCGTGACGACATTCCGGCAGGTTCAGCGGCGACGAACCCTAATTTTCAAGAGTCCCCTGCTGAACAAGTCGCGAACACTCCTCAAGAAGCCGCATCAAATCAAGACGCTGAGATCCACACTGACAGTTCAGATGAAGACTTCAATGTTTCAGGGAGAGAAGAATCTTCTTCAGAATCCGAGTCTCTTGAAGCCTCGCCGACTCCTCCTCCTCCAGAAGAAGATGAAGACTTCTTTCGTGATGATGATTTATTAAGTACTGTGTTCAACAGGGTAAAGAGGAAGGCCGGAAAGCGACCTATTCTGTCGGGACAAAAGCCCTCTAAACGTCCAAGAATGGCTGAAAGCTCACAACCACCAAGAAGAAATGTTGACAAAGATGTTGAGTCAGACTCCGACCCAACATCTGACTCTGATTGGGAGACGCCGTTGCCGAATAGGAAGTTTTATGCTCCACGAAATGAGGAGTTGTGGGAGTCTCTCAGCCAGAGAATGCTCAGAGTTAAAAGGGTGGTAGACGTGTCCAGCTTCAGACGTTATAGCGTTTTGCAATTTCTTGAATCAAGGCACTTGGGAAAAATAGTGAGGAGTTTAGGGACCTACTGCGATACAGTAGTCCGGGAGGTATATGCTAATCTCTCCTCTAGTGTCAATGAACCAGGCTCTAGAAAATATGGGAAAGTTTTCTTTCGGGGTAGACTTTATGATTTTTCTTCTAGAGCTATTAATGAGTTTTTGGAGACTCTAAGGTTGAGATGGTGTTGAGTATGATAATGATGAGGTGGTGTCTTTTATTACTGGTGGTTAGAGTGACTCAATGGGAAGGGAATTTTTCTGTAAGCTTTGAATTCTTCTTACTCATTTTTGTTCAAAGTTGGCATTTGTATTGGTTGCCAACTAAGAATGATACTCGACGGCTGGAATATGGACAACTTCTCTATGCTCTCGGACACAATCTGCCTATGAATTGGGGAGAGGTTTGTGTTAAATCAGCTTGCCTATCAAGCCGAGAAGGTTGGCCAAAGGAATTCTTCCTTCCCCTCGATCATCTATGGGCTATAGTCCGAGGTGGATTCCAGCCTACCTGAAGAGATCAAGGTACATCACCAAGGAACCTATCCTATCTCGCACTATCATCTAGCTGGTCCAAATAGGGTGATTGATCTCCCATGGCAAGACCCTCAGAATGTTGGCCATGATGTTGGGTCAACTTCCGCACCAACATCAGATCTGGAGACAGACAGATTCGGTGTCTTGGAGGAAACCATCACCTTTCTGACAACGCAGCTTACTATCTAAGGAGCATACTTTCTTCCAAAAAGGGGGGGAGAGGCAGAAGCAATGGGAGAGGCAGAAGCTGAAAACTCAGGGGGAGATGCTGAAGATTCAGGGGAGATGGTTGTGAATAGTCAGTAGGACTGAACAGAAGACCAAGGAGTCACAAATGAAGAAGGAGAACACAGGAAGAAGAAGCTGAGGAAGCAGAGGACTCGATCCAGAGTCTGGATTTTTAGACTTCGGTCTTATATGTTTGTGCATGTTTTCTTTTGTGTTTTTGCATGCTGATCTGCTTTTCTTGAGTGGTTGCTTGCTTGCGTGTGACCTTTTATTTTTTTGCAGATTTTATTCTGGACCTCTAGATCGGCTTTGTTACTATTTTTAAGTATTGAATAGTTTAGTGACTATTCTGTTTATGCTCTAACCATATTTGATTGCTTTGTGGTTGAGTATACTTTGCCTTCAGGGGGAGTTTCACTTCGTCTAACTTCTGCAACGGTTTTGGGAAGAAAGATAAAAAGGGGGAGATTGTTAACGTTGACTAGCTCAACGTTGACAATGTTGGGACCACATTCCAGTCAATATTGCTGTCTGTGAATTGGTCAACCTTTGATTTTATCTTTCATCCCTAAAAACCGTTTAATCTATTTTTGTGGCTTTATCTATTGATGTGCAGGACTTGGATAAGTGCTGGAATGGTTCAATAAACGTGTGGAATACATGTGGATAAGCTGGAACGAGTCTTAGAGTGGAACTTACTAAAAATAGGAGAATTGGAGCTCAAGTCAAGACTAAGTCATTTAGACTTATTCTATCCAGTCACGAATGGACTCATTCACTCTAGTGGACATTAGTGGACGAGTGGTGGAAGTTAGTGGAAGTTGTGAAGTCATTCCCAAGTCGAAGACTTATATAAAGGGACTTCACTTTGCCGGGTTGGACAAGCACTTACACGGAGCAATACACTGAGCGAGATCTTTGAGAGCGAAACGAGTATACACGAGGGGAGCGAGCCCGAGCTTTATGTTTTAGCCTAGTTTTCGTTTTGCAAAAGTCTTAGGACTTTGTAGTTTTGTAGGATCGTAAGATTCGTCTTTTCTAGGCTTGGTTTTTTGTAATCCATCTTTATAGTGGAATTTTGCCCTGAGGCACGCAGCAAGTTTTACAACTTGCTGCACAATTTTAAAGCTCGTGTCGATCGCCCTTTCCTATACAGTTTTTTAAACACTTCCGCTGTGCTATCTGTGTTGGATTCATTGTTACCTCAACACAGGTTTCAACATTTAGGTCTCTGTGTCCATAACTTAGTTTACATCCATTTCGGGACCTCGGACCCGCCATCAATTTGTTTTGTCATATAGTATTTTAATATGGCTTAAATATATTTTTAATCCTGTATATTTGAAGGGGTAGCGTTTTAAGGACACTTAAGTTAAGAGTGGCAATTTTAGTCCTGTAAGTATCAAAATTAAAGCAATTTAGGGCCATTTAAGTTAAGGGTGACAATTTCAATCTACAAGTAATATAGATGAAGCAATTTTAGGACAGCTAAACCTAAAAATATAATTTCAGCCCGAAATTTATACACATGGCCCCAAAGATGTTGACTTGAACTAAATTTGTTTTCTCTTTCCTCCTATTAATCGTCACCTCATAAGTAAAAAAATAAGTAAGAGCTTATTTGGAGGAAAGAGAATAGATTTTAGTCATGCAAGTATCAGAATTGAAGCAATTTTAAGAAAGTTAACTCCGAAAACATCATTTCGGCCCGAAATTTATACACATAGAACCGGAAATGCTGACTTGGACTATGAAGTGACGTTTAATTAAAGGAAAGAGATAATAAATTTAGTCTAAATCAGCATCTTCGGCGCCACATGTGTAAATTCCAGGCTAAAATTAAGTTTTTGGGTATAACTGTCCTAAAATTGCTTCAATTTCAATACTTATAGGACTGAAATTGCTACGCTTAACTTAAGTGTCCCTAAATTGCTTCAATAGGACTAAAATTGTCACTCTTAACTTAAGTATCCTTAAAACGCTACCCCTCAAACATACGGGACTAAAAATATATTTAAGCCTTTTAATATTTTTAAAAAAAGACCTAATCTATATTCCATTTGAAAAACAAGTAGTTACAAAGTGAAGTTTTTCTTATATTATTAATTAATTGTTTGACTCTATTTACTTTAACTACTTTTTCACTTAATTAGAATCTGTTAATGCATGTCAATTGTTTTTTCTTCTTTTCTAAGATGATGGATAAACTTGGAAATATAAAAGCTATTTTTTATTTTTTTTTTGGAAATAGCAAAACGACTTTCATTTAAAAATAAAAAAATTATAAAATAACTTCTTTTTCAAATTAGATGGAGTACTATATACAATGGTATAGTAACTACTTAGTCACTTGTAATTACTATTGTACGCTTAAAATTTTAAATCTATTCCAATTATATCATCAAAAATGAATAAATTAAATATAAATGAGATGGAGAGAGAGAATTACAGAAGCAGCGTAAAAGAGATATTAAAACCTAAAGAATAAAATGTCTACCACAGAACTTGATTTTTATTTAGGTAATTTTTGTCCGAACTCAAAACCTACATTATTGAATATTTCTCTCCTTGACTCAAATTAATTAAATTAAATACCTTATTATATATGTGTATGTGTGTGTCCAAACTTCATTTTTTTGAAGTTATTTGCACGTATAAAGTGAGGTTTATTTTATCGAAGGTCGATTATTAGTTTAAATTATTTGGACCATGAAAATGACATTTTGGGCAGGTATTTGCTGTACGTACTAAAACAAACAGACAATCGCTTATATCTCAACGTGATAGAGTGAGTGGGAAAGGCCAGGGGAGGGGACCAACCACGTGCAAATTATTTGATTTGATTAATAGTGCCTTTTGTTTATCATTAATTCATTAAAACTAGCTTCATTTAATTATAATTATTATTATTATTATTATTATTATTATTATTATTATTATTATTATTATTATTATTATTATTATTATACTATATATAATGGCTCACCACCCTGCTTTTTAATTAATTTGGTGTGTCATGCATAGTTACTATTTTACCCTTCAAGTTTTTAATTTATTCTAGTTATATCCTTATAAATAAATCAATTAAATTTGAATTATAATTTCATACAATAAACATTTTAAACTAAAAATAACATGCAAAATATGAAATAATATTATATATATTATAGCACACACGTCGAATGTTCTTAAAAATACTAGTTATTATTATTATCTATACTAGGGGAGAGTATCCTAAAGTAACTACCTTCAAATAGATTTGGTAGGATAATGCTAATTATCATTTTACCCTTGATTTTCAAATTTATTCCAATTATATCCCAAAGTTCATATTTTTAATTTATACAATCAATATTATAACTTCATATTATAAAAATAATTTTATATTTTATTTATATATTAATGCACACACATTTGAGTGTGCGCAAAATACTAGTTATTATTTTTATCTATACTCTTTTATTAAGGGAGAGCATGTAACTATTATAATTTTGGTATGTCGATTTGAATATAAATTTACAAAATTAACCCTTTATTTTATTGTTTATCTTGACTATAGCCTTATAAATCTTTTATTGTTTTTAAATAATACACAATTAAAATTAAATTATAATTTCATAGATTTTAAATCAAATTAAAAATAAATCTTACATTATATAATAATATATATTTATATATCTGCACACACATCGAGTGTGCTTAACATAATAGTATGATAGCATCTATTTTATCTATCTTCTATTATATAATTGGCGAGGACATGATAGAAACTATCCACCAATTGGTTTGTCAATTTAATCATGTATAATTATAATCTGATCCTTCCATTTTTTAATATACACTAATACAATCAATCATTTTTGTAATTTATGCATTTTAAAACAATTAATAATTAAAATTGAATTATAATATAATTAATTAAACATATTAAATTAAAAATAACTCTAAAAATATAAAATAAAATTATATATATTTATATATTAGAGAACATGCATCGAGTATGTAATACCCGTAAAAAAAAAATTTAATACGGAATTTTGATGTAATTAATGAAATAGTGAAATGACTTAGAAAATTTTGATATTATGTGAAAGAAGGATAGGGCCGAAATTCGGGTGAAAAGTACAAATGAGTAATAAAAGAGAGCACCCAAAAATAATACAAATGACGAAAAGGGGTGAAATTCGGGTGATGGCAAGCTTTAAGGTTAAGCCCGAAAATTCGGGTAAAGTATTTTCGGGTAAGACATTTCTTAGTTAAAGAGGAAAGACGCGTCACCTCCTTGTCACCCACTTATCATCACTCCAATTAAGTGAAGACATTTCTTAGGTAAGGTATTTTCTTAGGTAAGGTAAGGTATTTTCGGGTAAGACATTTCTTAGTATATTTACACCCAATTAAGTGAAAAACAACAACGAAGGAAAAAGAAAAAGAACAGAGAGGACATTTTTGAAACCAGGAGAATTGGCTAACAAGGATCGAGAGCTCGAGAAGGGAAAAACCAAATTTTCGGACGTGAGGTAGGTGAAATCTTTCACCTATAACACGTAAATATTATGTGTTTTATGTGATAATATGTTTTTGTGACCTTGTGTGATTTTCGGGTGATTACATGAGTTTAAAGCACAGAATTCGGGTGAATATGTGCGTTTAAATTCATGTTACGTTTATATGATTTCGTGTTGTATATGTATTTACATGTAATTTAAGTGAGTTAGGAATGTTTTCGATATTTGAACGAGTGTTAAACTCTTGAGTATTTTCGGATAGATGCATTTTTGATATTCGGATATTTTGATTAATTTTCGGGCCTATGAATAGTTTTGGGCACGAATGAAATTCAAGCCTTGAAACTATTTTCGGGCGATTAAAGTATTTTCGGGTTTTCGGCGAATTGTGTTTGTTTTCGGGTAAAGAGTTTCGGGCCTTCGAAAGATATTCGGGCTCAAGTTTTCGGCGTTTGAAATTAAAATTTTCGGGTGGAACTTTCGGGCGTCGACCACATTTCCGGGTCAAAACATTTTCGGCGTCAGACGTAATTTTCGGGCAGCAAGGTCATCAAAAAAAAAAAGCTTTTTGAGGAAAATTATTTTTACGTCATTTGATAAGAAAAATATTCCGAGTCCAATGGGCATAGTCAATTCTAATGCCCGATTAAAAGTTGTCGAAATTGATTTTACAGTGCATTTAATAATGCGTCTTCGGGAAAAAGTTATTTTCAGTTCAATACTGCATTTTATTTGCACTATACTTGCATTCCATATCAGTGCGAGGGATGTTGACCGTGTTAACACGGTGACACTGTATAGTGTCTACGAGCGGGGTAGAATGTGACCAATGTTGGTCGTCGACTCGTAATGGAGTTATGAGGTTAGGACTGAGGCACCAGACGGGAGACGGACGTGATCGATTCGTCTAATCAGTTGCGTTGGAGCGCAGTCTGAGGTGCAAACCGTCGGATGATTAGCGGAAGGAGCGACCTGGTAGGAGGATGCCTGGCGTGATCGTTCAGGTGCACTGCCAGCGTAGGCTACCACTTGAGCAGGAGGAAACTCGGGAGGGAGCGACCTAGTGGGAGGATGTTTGGCGTGATCGTCCAGATGCATTACTAGCGTGGGCTACCCGAGCGCGGGCCCTGACTCTGTATTGGTTGTGGCGCGTGGTGCCTAGTCTAGCCTAGGGCCCTGATGTGACGTATGGTATACGATAGGTTGGGACGAGAGGAAAAAGTCGAGCGTGCATATATTGTGAGGTGTTTGAGGAACGGGATCTGAGAGCACGCTGCATTCACACATATTTTCACCTACTGGGCGGTAGCTCAGTGTTTACGTGTTGTAGGTACTATCGAGTCCAACGTCGAGGTACGTCGCGACTGAGGTGGGCTGATGGCGGTGACTCCACGGACTTTTGAGGGCAGGGCTGTACATGGATGAAGACCTGTGGAGCGGCGTTAGGGCATTTTGATATTTTGGGGCTATGGCCTTTGTAAATATACGACTTTGTAACCCATGTTTACTATAATATAATTTTATTTTATGAAAAAGTTTTTGTAAAATGGGTCTTCCGCGGCTTTCGTTGCGGAAATCCGCCCCTAATCTTAAGTAGAAAATGAGGGTCGCCACAGAGTATGTTTAAAATACTAGTATATATTTAATAAAGGCTGAGTCCATTTTATATAACCGCCAATTAATATGTCGATTTGGCATGACATGTTAAAATTTTCGTTTTACCCATCCATTTCCTCTTTATTCCAATAATATCCTCACAAATTAATTTTTTTAAATACTTATAATACAAAATTAAAATTAAATTATAATATCATAGTTTAAAATTTTAAATTAAAATAACTCTTAAAATATAAAATAATATTATATATATTTATATATTGGTGCACACACATTGAATCTGCTTCGAATACTAGTTATTATTATTATTATTATTATTATTATATATTTATTTTTTTTCTAAATACTCGTTATTGTTATTGACGGGGTATAAATATGTGTTATACAATCTCCCTAAACGTCGGCCTTCAACAAATTTGATAATAATGAATCACAATGCAAATTATAGAATAAAGTATTGTTCCAAAATTTTTTATTTTCTATCAAGTTATATATATATTTCTTTTGATTTTGTCTCTTTTTACTCTGTTATTTGTCCATAAAATTGATATTTACAGACGCGGAGAAACTTCAACCTAAAGATTGCTTATAGCACATGATAATTTAAAATCATTTTATTTTTTGGACATATTTTATTTTTTCTGTATCAAATATATATGTTTTTGACAGAAGATATAACTGGCAGCTTTTGACTATTGCATTCAACTTGGGCTGGCGATAATGCTAAGATTAAATATTCATATTCATATTTATTTTCAGCTATATATATATATATATTCCCTCAAAGAAATAAAAGTATATAAATTCAAATTTATTTTTTAATATAATATACAAATAAATTGAATCCTAATTCTTGATAATAAGGTTGAAAAGGATATAAATGTAGTCATGGTCTTGAAATTACCCATCAAATGATCGATCACTTTGGGTCATGCATTAAAAATAATATAATATTAGAATTAAAACAATCAACAAGTTCCATTTTTATAACACGAGAAAATGAAAGCTGTTCGAGCCTGATAATAAATAGTTCTCATTAATAATATAAAATTCATCAGTAATAATCAGAAAAAGAAGGATCATGGAATAATATAATATAATATACTCTTCAATTTGTTTTCTTGTTTGAGCTTTTGTGGTTGCCATCGTTTTGTACGCATGCGTACGTCTCGTCGTCATCTCCAAAATCATATCTATGCGATTTAATAATCTTATTGTTTTATTAATCAGCTAACTTAATATTTACTGCATCTTATTTCATAATTAGTTTATTACATATATATTGGATCATGTGAGTACCTGTCTTCCCTCATGCACTCAAAACCTCTACCGTATCTTGCTTCCATTATTTCATAATATTTTCTATCTAAATATATATATATATATAATATCTGATATATATTTATTTTCACTTTTTAACAATTTGTCATTTTTTACAGATAAGAGGTTATGACTATTACTATCACACTACATACGTATATGATTATAACTTTTTTTATAAAAGTAAAATAGTTACCGATATTTTTATACAGGCTAATACTCCCCTCATTTGAAAAACAAGTTGTTTTACAAATTATTTTTTTGTTTTTAAATGAAAATCGTTTTGCTATTTCAAAAAATAAAGGCTTAATGTTTTTTTTTTATCCCGTAATTTAGGGTGGGTGGCGTTATAGGGACAGCTAATTTAAGGGTTGACAGCATACGGACAATAACTTTCGAAAAAATGGCAATTTAGGAACATTATACGTTGAGACTCTGTATTTTGACCCAAACCCGCTGATGTAACGTCCGATCCGCTGACATGTGCACTTTAATGGCTCGATACATAATTAAAAGTATCCGACGTTGTGCCACATCATCGTCTGAAATCCCCGACCTTTTATTCCCACGGGGCGGGGACAGGGCGAGATCTCCCCCCGTTGACGGGGCGGGGACGGGGATTGATCTCGCTCAGTGGGGATCCCCGTCCCGTTCCCCGATACTATATTATATAAGATAAATAATATTTATTATATCTAATCAATATTATTATAATATAACTAATATTTAAAAATATTAATTATAGCCATTTTATATTATTATAATATCAATAATAATTAAAATATAATTTAAATAATATATTTAATTTATATATTATAATATAAATATTATTTTTTTTTTTTAAAATATTGCGGGCGGGATCCCCGCGGGGACGGGGATGGGGACGATTTCGTCCCCGTTTACTTGGCGGGGATGGGGATTCCCCATAGACGCGGTCCCCGTCCCCGCCCCGCCCCATTGACATCCCTAATTGTATTAGTCAATATTATGCACATAGGAAACTGATAGACAATCCATCTATCAAATTCTCAACATAGTAGTTGGATCTTTATCACACCACTTAGACAATACTAAAATTATACCAGCCAATTTTTTTTTTGGTAATTTCAACTGCGGCCTTATAAGCGTCTTTGTCGTATAAATATATATCGTTTATGATGTTTTCAAGGTCAATTATATATTTATGAAGTCGTGGACATAATTATAAGAAAATTCAAAACGAAAACTATGGGTATTTGAATTATTCATTCTTAACGATTATGATAAGGTCAAGTTCGTATTTTGTGTTGACTTTGAAACTTTCGTATTTTATGGTTATCTAAAAGAAGAAAATTAAATAACTAATACGAAGTGTAAAGTAAACAAGCCATATGCACTTGGGAAATTACATTGATATATCCATTATAATTATAAATCTAATCATTTTCTTTGAACCATCCTAGCATTTTTTTTGTATACATAGTTTTACGTATCTCCAATAATAGTCATTTGTAAAAATTTCATTTTGAATGTTCCTTAAAATTTAATATACACAAACAAATAAAAAGGCTAAGGCAAGTCATTGCTGTTGATACTTTAAAAACAAGATAAACCAAAAAATAAATTAAAAGAAAATCTCGAAGTTTTCCTTCTTTCAAACATGTCAATAATCCCGGCTAGCGGCTAAGTCTCACAGCAGCACAGCACAACATATATCACCATTGATCTGTACCTTCGGACACACACACACATACATGTATTATTTTTATTACCATTTAACTGTTCATTCAGATATATATAAATATATATATATATATATATATATATATTTACGTGTATTAACAAATTTATATTCATCTCCTTGTCATGACATCCCACTACCCTACTGCAAAGTCAAGTTGGCCTCTCTATCTCTTTCACTGATGGAGACACGAGAGAGAGAGAGAGAGACTGATAATGAAGCTCACGAGGGAGAGACTTTACATTTTTTTTTTCGCAACTAAGAAAAAAGGTCGTCCACAAGCCACACGTCAATATATAGACAGACAATGTTGAATCATAATATGTTGTGTGTGTATATAAAACAATAGAATAATGAGCATAAAAACAAAAAAATTTGCACAACCCTCCAATTTCCCTCTCTCTCTCTCTCACCACAAATTGTGGTGCAAATTGAATCCTCTCTATTATTGCAGAGGGCAAGAAATATAACATACATACATATATAGCTTATTATTACACTAAGCCTTCTTTCCCTTGCTGAGAAACAAATCTTTCTTCATCTCTCCTAACGTTCTTCTCGTCAAGATCGTGTTTTTTTTAGTGGGTATTCTTTGCTTGCCTCAATCGGATTGAAGAGCTTCCATTTCTCTCTCTAGGTTATATATATATAGGCAGAGAGTGAGAGAGAGAGAGAGAGAGAGAGGGTAACTTTACAGTAATGCTTGCTGTGTCGCCACTGAGGAACAACAACAACAGCAATGAAAGGGAGGAACAGATGGAAGGAAACGACGACTTCTCAGACTTCGCAGGTTGTAACTTTCTGGACAGCATTGATTTTGACGATCTGTTTATTAACATCGGCGATGAGCACGTGCTGCCTGATCTTGAGATGGACCCTGAGATCCTCGCCGAGTTCTCAGTCACTACGCCGTCGTCGGCCGACGAAGACAGCAATTCTGGGCTCAACAACAGCAGCGCTTCGGCGGCGTTGTCTCCTGATGAAGACGCTCATAACAGTACCACCGCTAACAATAACGCCTCGTCACTAGCAGCAGCCACCGCCGCCGCTGCTGATAAGAAAGGCGGCGAGCTGGGCTCGGAGCCTCCTAGCCTTGGAGGACATGAGATGATTGGCAGCAAGAAGGAGCGTGGTAAGGACGAGAAAGGAAGGAAATCCGCCGAGCAGTCTGCTAAAAACCCTTCTGGCAAGAAAAAAGCAAAGGTGCGTCTCTCTCTCTCTCTCTCTCTCTCTCTCTCTCTCAATTAATGAAGGCATGCCTCATTGAAAGAAAAAAAAAAAAAAACAGATCAAACTTATCCTTAATTATCGAATTGTTTGGTCGTTTTCTCTCTTTACTTTCCTTCAATCTTTATGATGAAAGCATCTCACGTAGTTCACGGGAGTATAAAAAAAAATCACAAGAGAGTTCTGATAATTATCATGGAAGAAAAAAAAAACCCAACTAAAATACTAATTATGAAATCACTTTCTTTTATGGACAAATGCCTCGGTATATGTATATTCTTGTAATGACACGTGATTATTGTGGGCGTGGATTCATAGGTGGATTGGACGCCGGAGCTCCACCGGAGGTTCGTCCAGGCGGTGGAGCAGCTGGGCGTAGATAAAGCTGTCCCTTCAAGGATTTTAGAGCTTATGGGCATTGATTGTCTCACTCGCCATAACATTGCTAGCCATCTCCAAGTAAGGTTTTTTTTTAAAAAAAAATAATAATAATTCCTTCTTCTTTCTGAATTATTACATACTAAACAAAGTAATACTGTGAGAAAGACTTTATTTCATCAATCAGATAAACATAAAATGACTTTTTTTTTTTACCCTCTGTGATAGAACAGTCGTTGGCCCTTTCCTTTTGGCCTTTTCCACCCTTTCTTGAAAAGTCTTTGCTTTCCATTATTCAGCCATTCCTCCCCCTTTGCTTATACACAAATCTCTATTACATGTGCTTGGTATATTGTTAAAAATGAAATTGTTATGTTTATTGTACATATATTAGGTGTATGTTTCTAGGGTTGTAGTGATACTAACTACTTTTTTCACTTCAATTATTTCAAGAAAGATACAATGTAGTGGATATTAACATGGAACTAGTAATGCAAGTGAAGGGATGTGGAATAATTAATTTCTTTATTTTTTAATCTTTTAGGAAGAATTTGAGATGTGGAATGATAAATTTCTTTTTTTTTTTTAATCTTTTAGGAAGAATTTGAGATGTGGAATATAAGATTACACAATATTTATGTACTAAAATTTATAGACAGTTACTAAAAATTTCGAAAATTGGCACTTTAGATCTGCCACTCGTAGTCGAAGATTAAGTGGGATCCTTAATATAATACCTTGTTATTTAAACATAATTTAAGCTATTTTTCGTGGTTCTATTATTATTATTATTATTATTATTATTATTATTATTATTATTATTATTATTATTATTATTATTATTATTATTATTATTATTTAGTTTGTGGATTTGGTAGCATTTGATTTGCCTCTACTAATGTACAGAATTCGATATAGTTTTTAGATAACACAATGATAATTGGTGGTAGTTGAAACAAACTTTTGAAAGGTAATTGAATAATATGCAGAAATACCGATCCCATCGAAAGCATCTACTGGCAAGAGAAGCCGCGGCGGCAAACTGGAGCCAGAGGCGGCACATGTATGGCGGCGGCGGTGGTGGTGGGAAGAGAGAAGCTTGGATCGCACCACCACCTCCACCACCACCCATCATGGGCTTTCCTCCACCTCCGCCGGTGGCACCTATGACGAGCCCCACTCACCATTTTAGGCCTTTGCACGTGTGGGGCCACCCACCAATGGACCACCACCTCCACATGTGGCCTAAGCATCCACCACACGCCTGGCCATCACCACCGCAGTCCGCCCATCACCGGCCACAACCACCGCCGGCCTTAATCGACCCATCTTTTTGGATGTCCCATCACCAACCCGTACGTCGTTATTCTTGACCCATTCATTATTCTACAACTACGGTTCATAAAATGTAATAAATTTTATGTGTAATAAATTACTACTTGTAGCAGAGATTTCCGAGCCCGCCAGTTGTCCCCGGGATACCGCCGCTGCCAGCCGCCATGTACAGGCCGGAGATCGCCGGACAAATTCTCCCGGAATTTCACCACCCAGTGAGTGTTTGATTGTGGCTTTGAGCAATATTATGTACTATACGATATTTTTCGTTCGCTCGAAATGTAAACTAATTTCATTACCATAGTCGAAGGAGAGCTTGGATGAGGCCATAGGGCATGTAATTTCGAAGCCGTGGATGCCTTTGCCGCTTGGTCTGAAGCCTCCCTCTGTCGACAGCGTGATGTCCGAACTTCAACGCCAAGGAATATCCAAGATACCGCCGGCGGCGGCTAACTGCGTTTAACTTAATCAACTCGACGACATATCTACAAATCTCTCTTTTTTTTTTTTGCATAGCTACCATGTGTTGATTACGCGCGTGTTTTTTTTCTCCCGTCGGACATTTGCCGCAGTTTTCTGCCACCTTGTGTTGTTAAATTACTATGGCTATAGAGTATGTAACGGCTCGGAAAATAGAAAATATATAAATAATGGTTTTTCGTACTGTCTTTCAGTTGTTCGATCTTTGAACAATGGCTAAAATGACAGTGTAATTTCTCGATGAAGACGATGATCCATTAGTCAAAGTCTTACAAGCAATGAGATTGATCCATAGGATTATAACATCACCTCAAAAGTCATTGGATAATTTCTGAAATAAAGAACGGAAATGCCATCATATTTGAAGAGCATCGGCTATGGATCCAGCAAGACTCAGAACCTCGAAAGGAGCTTTGTCTGCAATGGATTTCACGGTGTTCATGCATGAATCCGTGATCCAAAAGTTTGCAAATGCTTTCTCCGAATCTATGAGAAAGAAGATCAACGGGCATGAGAGAGATAGAGAGAGAGAGTTGATAGCAAACATGCATACCGTTGCTTTTGTGGAGAAATCGTTCCCATGATTTCTTTGGGAAAACACCGTGAGTAACGTACGCGCTCACCTTAGCTGCACCATGAGCTACCAAAACTTTCTGATATACAAATACAGATCAGTCAAATAATGAGCAGTATTCTCTTTGATATACTATATATATATGTTGTACGAATATGAGCCAAAATACATTCGGGATCGATATGAAGCAAACAACTGTAGCCAAAAACCTTCAGCAAAATTTCAGAATAAGTCTTCAGACTTCAACAGATTAGAATGAAAATGATTAAAGTAAGGTTAGGAATATTACTTGACATTCGATTAAGGTGCCGCCGGATTGTACCAAGTCATCGACTATGACCACATGAGAGCCCGTAGGATCACCTTCCTTGATTCTAACCATTCTTTTGTCCCCTTCACGAACCTTGTTGCAGATCACCTAAGGACCGAATAGTCAATTCGAGAAAGAAAAATAGTCTGAAATATAAAAATCAAAATCGGACCATAGGAAAATTTTCTAGCATCTTGTGGAATCTTTTCCAAGCTCCATCATCTGGAAATGCAATAACTATCTGGACAACGAAAAGCTATAAGTTAATTCATATACTTCTACTTGACTATAAACAGATATAGGCTGGTTTCACTTTCTTTACAACCAAACCGTGCGCTACTGCAAAAGAAGGGGTCGTAATATCTTCAATGAAACAAAACAAACTCGCCTTATCAGATTCTGGAAGTTGCCGAAGGCGCTCCTTCAGAAGCGGGATGCCAGTCTCAAACAAAGGTAGAATAGTATCGCTAAAATAGAATCTCTCCTGAAAAATAAAGTTAAAAAATGGTAATTACGTAGGGCATGCGCATACAGCCCTGTCAAGTATCAACATAAACACAACTAGTGTAGTAAGTGATTTCAAAGGACGAACCTGCAAAGCATGTATGTCATAAATGACTAAACTGGTCGGGCCACCCCTTGAGATAGGTATATTCGATAGCATTCGAGCCAGTGTGAATGCGGTAGCCACATCGCCTTCCTCTTCGATACGTTCGAACGAACCGGTGGGGAAAAAGGGCAAAACCAAAGTGAAAGAGGCAGCAAACAACATAGGAAGCGCATAGATGACAGAGAGCTGCTCGAAAATGACAGAGGTCGAGCTAAAGGATGCTAAAAAAGCCACGTGCTCTCCTCGGATGTCATGGGCGTTGTTTATGAAAAGATTTGGGAATCCATCATCGAAGCTCCTGCATAAATTCAAAAGAATCTTCACCTCGGCAAGAATCAAGGGAAAGTATTTCAATTAGAAATGATCTTAAGTACCCACAATTCCCAATTTCCGACACCATGTTAAATTACAGAATACAAATTTCTTTCTTTCTTGAGAAGAACAATTACATTTACAAAGATAAATTCAAGAACCCAAAATGTCTAGTAAGCCCAAATTTAGAACAGCTCAGCTCGAGAATTGTTGCTAAACAATACGGAACTATCCAAAAACAAGCTCTACAATTACATGTATACATGATAACGATTATATAACTACTACCTCCAGTTAATGGACTGAAGCTTAATGAGACTCGACTGAGAAGCAACTTTCCGAGCTAGATCTTCAGCTTCTACACAGTAGAAAAGTGTAACCTGCTTCTTTTTCACCTTCTCCATCGTCTGTGTGTGTCGGGAAACTATGTTATTGAAATCTTTCGAGCAAATACGATGGAATGAAAGGATTGATTTTAGGGTTCTGAATTTGATAATAATCCCCAAAACAGCGTTGGATCAAAGCACTGTTAAACCTCAGAATCAACGAAGTTTATGGGAAAAAGAAAAGAAAAAAGGATGTCAGCATAAGCCCAATATCAAGCGGGGCCCAAGCCCAACTAAAGCATTATTTAGTGGGCCATGGGCCTGTTAATTTTGGTTACTAGAATATCTATTTCTATACTATATATTATTGCTTGACTAGAGTAATTGACTCAATTAATTTGACTTGTCATATGTAATTATAATTTTACTCTTCAATTATTTATTTATTTTGATTTTAATATTCAATTAAAAAAATTTCTATTGAACATTTTAAATTAATAATAACTCTTAAAATATAAATTATTATTTGTATATTTATTTTATTGCACATGCATCGAGCGTGCTTAAAATACTAATATTCTATTTAATAATGAGAGTGTTGTACTAAAAGGTCTTCAATTAATTGGTATGTCAGGTTAATTTAGCATTTTACTATTTGATGATTAATTAATTTTAATTATATCCTCACAAATCAACTAATTAAACATAAAATGTAATTTCATATATTAAATATTTTAATTAAAAATAACTCCTAATATATAAAATAATATTATCTAAATAGTTTTATATATATTAGAGTAATGTGCTTAAAATACTAGTCTTAATTAATCATCAAAAGTATCCAAATCTTAATCATTAATATACATATTTTTAATTTTAAAATATTATTTTATATAATTGCAAATATATGTCACTAACTTCCTATACGGAAATAAGTTTGGAACTCCAATTTTTTTTATTTTTTATTTTCATTAAGTTGGAAAACAATATTACGATCTATTTATGACGAGCTCGATGAGCCGGTTCGGGTGAAGCTCAACTTAACTGTCCTCAACAAACCGATCTTGAGATTTAGTCGGCTCGCAAAATTTAAATTAATTTTATAATAATATATAATTAATGACATTAGGTCCTTCTTTTATATATATAAAGGCCCAATTGTTCTCTTCATAGCAAAACTTAATCTGAATTGGAGGAAATTAATCTCCTATAGTTAGTTTGACTTATATTAGATGTAATTTTTCGAAATCATTTGAATTCCTATTGACATTCATATTATTATTATGCATTGGAGATCGAATTGAATTATGATTGATTTATGGAATATTAATTAAAAAAACAATAGCACTAAGTGTCGTCAAAACCCAAGGATATGAAGCTGGTCCACAGCAATTGTCCATTACCACCAACTTTAAATTAATTAAAAGTCATTAAATTCCTCATTTTCCTTAATTAATCACATTAAATTATATAAAGAGATTTGCAAGGAAAAGTCACGTACTTTAATAACAAAGGTTATGCTTCCAATCAAAGAAAGACTATTTTTGTTTTGAAATTCTCAGCAACGGCGAAAGTAGGCCAGCGAATTTTGTGTTAAATTGACCCTTTTACCCCTGAGAACCGTTGGATATCTCTCTCTTTGAAAAACATTTTGTGGTTGATTTATTTATTAAAATTGGTACTATAATATTTAAGTCCGTAAATTCAATAAATATTGAATTACCATGCATTTTATAAAGTTTTTGTTCCATTTTTATGGGAATAAATTTTTTCGAATCATTTCAAAAATACTTTCTTTCTGAAAACTACTATTAAATCTATTTTTTTAATTGTGATTTTTTAAATTTTCTGTTACATTGATGAAAACTTCTAAAAACTTTGACCCGCACCGATATTCGACATATTACATAAATTCAGCTGATACCTCAAAGGCAAATTTCATTTAAAATTTACGATACATTCGATGAAAAAGTTTAAGAACTTTGTCCAAACATATATGTGAAATATTACGAATATTCTGCTGACACTAAAAATATAATTTTAATCAGATAAAAAAGTTTAAAAACTTTGACCCGAATCGATAAAATAATATGAATATTCTACGAAAGGCAAATGTCATTCAATTTTTCTGATACATTAAAGTGAAAAAGTTCAAAAACTTTGACTCCGACCCATATACGAAATATTTTCGGATATTCAGCCAACACTAAAAAGAAAAAAAAACAAATTTCATTTAATTTATTTATCCCATCCTCCTAAAATGTCATCATCCCATGTCACAAATAGCAATAACCATTGAATTTCTTATTTAAAAAAAACATTAAAATACTATAATATCATTGATTCCCTTATTGTTGACCAGCAACCCTAATCTACATAGTCCTTAACAGTTTTAGAAAAACCTCTATTTGTTTTTTTTACGCATTCATTAATATTGATGTAATAATAATGAAGAGATTTGTCCTTAATTAATTATTTATATAAAATCCTAATGTGTAAAAGCTTATAGCCAGGAGGGTAAAACTGTAATTGACTCATCAACAAATACCACTAGGTACGTTGTCGTCTTTCTTGCAATGAAGTTTGACTGTCTTCTCTCTCTCTCTCTCTCTCTCTCTCAGCAATTAATTTTACTTTTTCCTTTTTTTCCCCTTAAAATTAAAACCATTGTATTTTCTCACCTCTCTATATAAATGCAATATTCCTCTAATCCTATCAACTCATTCTTTGCTTGCTTTTCCTTCACTGCTGCTACTATTCATTTTTTCGTAATATTTTTCCATTATTATATTCCTTTTCTTTTTTTTTCCTCTCCGAGGGATTTCCTCCATTGCAAACCAAGCTTTCTTTTTTGTCCAGCTTTTATTACACCTACCCTTTTCTCATCTCACACCAACTCGCCTTTTATTACACACATCCCACAACTCTAAATTCTCCCCACCATTATTATAATAAATAAATAAAATTACGCACTTTCACAACCCATATTCAAAGAACAGGTTAAACTTAGGTTTCTGTCTTCGCATTGCATCTGCCAAGAAAGCAAAGAAAAAAACAACAAATCTTGAGCTGTGGCCGTTTGTGTCTTAGTCTTTTGTTGATTTGCTACTATTTTCTTTAAATTCCATTTTGGCCCACTTTAGGCTTTTGCCCGTCTGCTTCTGAACTACTCTTCTCTCAGTCTTTACCTCAACCTTCTGTTTTGGACCGACCCTTCGTTTTAATTTCATTGCTGGTGTGTTTTCTTCTGTGCATTCCTCATCTGCATTGGCATATCTGCTGCTCATCGACCTTCTGTGGACGCAAAAAAAGGTGAGCTTTAAGGAAGAAAGCCAAGTGGGTTCAGTTCAGATCAGTTGTAAAGGTAAGAGCTTTCTTTCTAATTCACTGTTTTATGAGTCAAATCTGTTTTTTTTTCCTCTTGAAATTCATATTCCTCCGATCAGAAGTAATATTTTATTTCCTTTCTTCCTTTTATTATGTAATCTGTATTTATGCCGTATAGATTTGGATTTGGGAGTTTGGGAATATAGCCTCAACGCTTCAGATTGATGGGTTTTCGTCATTACATTTCCCCTAATGTGTGCTTTAATTGTTCTCACACTCTCTGCATTTGCATGCGTAAGAACATAAATATAAAATTCTTACAAGAGGTTTGTGTTATTTACCTTTTATTCTTGGAAAAAAAAAAAGAAGAAATAGTGAAATTGCTTGTTGCCTCTTCATTTGCTGCCTATTGAATGCTTTCGTGGGCTTTGTTTGCTTCTCAAATTAGTATATGTGCGGGCAGTGCCGCTTGTGTTTGAGTTCTTCGTTCTTACAGGGGAAACATTTAATGGGCTTGTCCTCGTCCGTAACATAGGAGAGAAAGAATCGATCTAATCCTCATCGAAATACGATAGACAAAGAATGTCGTCTAATGGTTTGTTCGCCGCGGAGCTGTCCAAAAGGTACGGCGGTCTGAAGCTGTGGGTTCTTATCTCATTATTGACGGGTGCATTAATAGCACTGATCCTCGGGATCTTATCCATATGGCTGGGGTGGTTCCGAAGCAGCAAATCCCGAGAGAGAAGAAGAAAATCCATCAATTCTCTTCCTCTGTCGTATACTCCCGACATCTCCAAAGAGATCAAAGTTGATCGAGTCAACGACTCGGAAGCACATCAAGATCATCATCCCCCAGCGGCCGAAGCTTTATACCTAACCGTAAAGGACAAATCCAGCGAAAAGATGTACGTCCATTTAGGGAGGAGTAAGTCGAGCGACGTGGACAACATAAGCCAGTGCAGCTCTCTCTACCACCACGAGAGGGCGGGGAGTTCTCAGTCCGGCGAAGAAGGGAGTTCGAGCAATGGAAGGAAGCAGCATCAGCCTTTGATGTCTTATGGGCTTGCTATGGCATCTCCCCTCGTCGGGCTGCCCGAGGTTTCTCACCTCGGCTGGGGCCATTGGTTCACTCTCAGGGACCTCGAGGTCGCCACCAACCGATTCTCGCCGGAGTTTGTCATCGGAGAAGGCGGCTATGGAGTCGTGTTTAAGGGGCGTTTGGTTAACGGCACTGAGGTGGCTGTTAAGAAGCTTCTTAACAATCTGTGAGTGTATATAGTGCAATCTTTTTCTTTCCTTTCTTGATTTCTTTTTCTCCGCCTCGTCCTTAGAGTTAAAACGAATGCTTACAGCGGCCAGGCGGAGAAGGAGTTTAGGGTCGAAGTGGAGGCCATAGGCCATGTTCGTCATAAGAACTTGGTTCGGCTTCTTGGTTATTGCATCGAAGGAGTTCATAGGTTTAAATTTTTTTTCTTTTTCTTACACGAATGGACTTCAGACAAGCTTTAGTTTATGGGTTCGACGTATATATTCTTCGTAATGGTTCGCAGGATGTTGGTCTATGAGTATGTAAACAACGGAAATCTAGAGCAGTGGCTTCACGGGGCTATGAGGCAGTATGGAACTCTTACATGGGAAGCTCGAATGAAAGTTTTACTCGGTACAGCGAAAGCGTAAGTGAACTTAGTTAACGTTCTTTGTAATAACACTTGAAAACAATGTTGCTTAATTACCGTCCTTGCGTTTTTTTTTTCTCGAAGGCTGGCTTATTTACATGAAGCTATAGAACCGAAGGTGGTGCACCGCGACATAAAATCGAGCAACATCTTGATCGACCACGAGTTCAACTCGAAGGTCTCCGACTTTGGACTGGCTAAGCTCTTGGACTCGGGCGAAAGCCACATAACGACGAGAGTGATGGGAACGTTAGGGTATATATATGGCGATGACTTCTAAGCTAAGCATCATTTTTTCTTACGATGCATCATAGTCTAAATTTTGATTTAAATTTCTCCGTTGGTTGAATGAATTTAAAAGGTACGTAGCTCCAGAGTATGCCAACTCGGGACTGTTGAACGAAAAGAGCGACATTTATAGCTTCGGCGTTTTGCTGCTGGAAGCTGTCACCGGGCGAGACCCCGTCGACTATGGTCGGCCGGCAAATGAGGTAAACTCTTTTATTAATTAGTTTCGTACTCTTCCTTTATAGTACCGTAGGAATGTTGTCTGAAGCTAGACAGGCTTGACTATGTTCGCCTTACTTACGTAGGTTCATCTTGTGGAGTGGCTCAAAGTCATGGTAGGGAACAGAAGAGCCGAGGAAGTCGTGGACCCGAGCCTCGAAGTGGGGCCCACCACCCGGGCTCTGAAACGGGCGCTCCTCGTGGCCCTTAGGTGCGTCGATCCCGACGCTGAGAAACGTCCCAAGATGAGCCACGTCGTTCGCATGCTTGAAGCTGATGAATATCCGGTGAGTGTATATACTTGTAATAACATTTTTGTTTTCGGACATTGAGAGTATATTGATCGCAGCCCGCCCGCCCAAACCGCAACCGACATGGGCCCGCTCCAAATGGGCTATTGTTCTAGTAGCCCGCCCCACCTATCCCACTTTTGGTCAATTAATGTTTTTTTTTTTTTCGTTTTTTGCTATTTAATGTTAGGATCGAAGAAGCAGGAAGAGCAGAACTAGAGGCATGGAAATCGAATGCGCGAAGGAGAGTGGCAGTGGCAGTGGCAGTGGCGTGGCTGAGATCGAAACGAAGGTAGACATACCCGACGGCCGTCTTCTTACATCGGAGGCGAACTGACGAGGATGAGAAAGGCATATAGACGCATCGACTTAGAATTACAGATGATCTTCGACCTTCTGATATATATATAAATGTTGGAGATTTTAGTATCTTTTTTTCTCGTGAAATATGTATATCGCGACGGAGAGTTGTCGAAGAAATAAATACATGGGCCGGGTCGGGTTGTGATCGAAATCTTGGATCGGTTTTTTTTCTTTTTTCCTGAAGTTCTTGTTGTGTACAGAAACACTTCTATGAAGTGATGGCGTATTATTTTCCTTTTCTTTTTTGTGTTTTATTTTACAATTTTCGATCTTGTGTTTCTTCATTTTTATCGTCTTTTTCCTTTTTTTTTTTTCTTTGTTGATACTTTGCTGTTGAATCTGTTTATACACTCGATTCCATACTGCGCATTAATATATTTTATATTTTGAGTTATTTATAATTTACACTATTAATATATGAAAATATAATTTAAAATTCAATTACGTATTATTTTATTATTTTATTTTAAGTATATAAAAATTAAAAAGTTATTTATGAGATTATAATTATAATAAATAAAAAAGTTGAAGGGTAAAAGAGTAATGATACAAAATAAATAAATTAAGAGAAAAAATGTAAAATTGGAATTATATAAGACAACCAAATTGACAATTTTTATGAGCCATATGAAATTTATAAAAGAGTATAGACAACGTACCAACATAATAGATTGAATAATATATTTCAAAATTAATCTACATAATCCCCACACAATGAGAGCCTTTATAATTAGGGGTGATTCACGAGTCAAGCCAGCTCATAAATTTGATAAGCCGAATCTCGAGCGTATCATTTTAAACTCGATCTTCATTATAACGGTTCGAAAGTTTATGATTAGGCTCGTTAACTTTTTCTTAATTTTTTGTTGTTTGTTTATTTTTTTAATATATATTGAGCTTGCTTACAAGTCGTGCTCTTAGAGCTCGAGCCTAAAAAGTGAGCCGAACTCAACTCGTTTATACACTTACTTACTATAATGACATATTTTGAATTTCACTTGTTATAATTACCTACATGATTAAAAAATACAAACCTAAAAATCGAAAAACAATAGTTAAAAGGAATATATATATTATAAAAGGGACATCCTAACCTAATGCATAAATACATTACATTCTAAATCTGGTTTGGTAAAACCTTAATATTTTGTATAATCACAGCAGAGCAGCGTCATTAGTACTCAACACAAAGAGAAGCTATTCATTCATTCTTAATATAATATATTACACTAATCATATCATATCATCAAACCATTCCACAAGAATATCATCGAGCCTTGATAGATCCCAAATCACTATCTTGCCATCCAATCCTATGAAAAGAATATATATATATATATATATATATATATATTGCATCATAAATAGGTCAAAAACACGTTTATGCAAAACTAGAAATAATCATCGATTTTTATTACAACCTGAAGTGCTGAATCTAGTAACACAAGTCTCTCCAGCATTCTATACAACTACAGTTACGACTTACGAAGAAGAAGAAGAAGAAGAAAAAAACCGTTAATGACCGAATATCTTCGTTTCAAAGTAGAATTGTAATGTAAGAAATGAGCTTACATTATGCAGTTTTCGTGGGCGCTGCCACGTGGAGTCGAAGCTTCATTGATGTCGTTGCTCGTATACTTCGATTCTGCCGGAGGATGACTAGCATTGGCACCCATTCTGTAACAAAGTTGAATTAGGGCATCTATGGGATGGAATGGATGTTTAAGCACCACCACAAACTGCAAATCAGAGATTATATTAACCGAAAGAAAAACTGAAGGAATATGAGAGGACAGATCAAATCTACTACCCAGAAATAATAAACAGATGATAATATAATAAGAGTAGAGATTCAACTTAGTGCACTTAGGAATTCCGATCATCATGGGAAATGGTAACTACTCTGTTAGAGCTTTTGCCCCACTCTATGCAATGACCAAAAGAAGGAAGCGTCAGAAAACTAAAACAATAGCTGGAAATTTTTCCACCATATTATGCTGTGATTGTAAAACCTTCTTCATTATCTCAATGTGAGCTACAGTACACCAAATAACGCATAAAACAAAGAATTTCATTTCACCATTTCCAGAATTTTCCAAAAGAACGACAACAGAGCTATCAATTTCACGTAATTACCGATAAAAAGGGATATTTAAATTCAAATGAGAAAAAGAAAAATTCACCTTCTAAAGTATTGAAGGAAGAAGAGGATCAAATCAAAGAAGGAGATCAAACCAAAATCTCGGTTGATCAGCAGCTCAAGAAATAGCAGCAGCTCAGTTATAAATTCTGGGGTTTCATGTTTTAGGGTCATTTTTGGTATTTTGCATCTTTAGCTCTTTTTAAAGTCGGCGTTGCGTTTTTTATAAGCGTCAAGAAAAAGGTCTATCTTATATCATTAAATCTTGTTTAGTTTTTAACTTTTCAATTATTTGAAGCCCGCTACTAAAAACAGTCCGTTATTATAGTAGCAGATTCTCAAGATTATTTATCCAATAGAGTGGGCCAAGATTATAAACTCAACCCTCCATACTAAATAGGAAATTACCCGAATACCCTTAAATTAAAACAAAATAAAAACCCTAATCAAATACAAACGTGAATGAACGCTGCAGAGGTTCTTCATAACATCAACCATCCTACAGATTTCCAAACGTGGTGACCTAACCGAGACAACGAGGTAATGTAAAATTTTCTACTTGATACAACGTGGTTTGTCTAAACTTAGAGGTTCTTAGAGAAGGTTGCATTTTATGACTATCATGTTTTCGATTTTCAGATTTCACGAGAGTTTTGAGATATGTTTATGAAGTTCCACAATAATGTTATGAGTTGTTTGATTCTGGAGTGGGCATTTCTATTTGCATGAGAACATCATTTCAAGTGAAAAATTTATAGTGTGACCATCATTTCTATTCTTCTCTGCTTTGGAACATTAATTGTTCTGTGAAGCTGAAAAGGGTGGGTCTTTTCTTTTTCTTCATGCTTCGAATTATAAAAAATGTTGAGAAGCGTTGTGGTGAATTTGGAGTTACTTCTACTGGTTTTTCCTGTTGCTCTACGTCCTCTCTATGGATCACGCTTTCAACGACAACGTTTTGGGTCTGATAGTCTTCAAAGTCGATTTAGTCTACCATAATCGAGTCTGAGTTCTTGGAACGAAGTAGACATTCTAAATGATGGGATAATATAAGTTTTGTATATGGATGTTTCGGTAGAATAAAATGGACAAATTGAAGATAAGAATGAGTTGTTTGTTTCTTTATTGATGATGTTTAATCCATTTTTATTGTTAATGCGAAGGTTTGTATTGTTGGTTTGAATATGATAAAAGGGGTATATTTGTCAAATTAGGTGTATACAAACGAGATATCAATTTATTAGTCTTGACAAGTGAACAAGATATACATGTCACCGTATTGATACTCCTAAAAGGAGTCATTCTTTGATCACTGTATAAGATTAAATATGATTATTAACATAGACTTGTACTCACTTGTTAAAACGTAATGTAGATTTTTTAAAAGTTCCATTATGGTATCAGAGCAAGATTAATTCTCCCCAAAATTACGAGCTCATTCTTCTCGGCATATTCTCTGTTCAATTCTCAGAACAGTTCAATCATCTACATATTTTTACTTCTTCCAAAAACATGAGCGACGGCTCGATTTCCACTTCTACGACAACTTCAGTCTTGGATGATCCGACGCACCCCTTCTATCTCCACCACACGGACAGTCCGGGATTAATTCTGGTGCATCAGCCTCTCACCGGCGATAACTATGCCGCACTCTCAGTCAAGAACAAAAAAGGTTTCGTCGTCGACGGCTCAATCACAAAACCAGACGAAAAGGATAAAAAAAAAAATGTTTCGTGGATCTTGAATTCTGTCTCTAAAGAAATCTCGACAAGTATCATATATTCCGATTCAGCTAGAGCCGTATGATCGACCTTCAAGAACGATTCCAAGAAAACAACGGCCCTAGATTCTACCAGCTAAGAAAGGAGTTGTTGGATCTTTCACATCAAGAATCTGCAGTGAGTTTGTACTTTACGAAATGGGATGAGCTTAGCAACTTTAGAAGCGCCTGAATAAAGTATCCAAGAAGAATTAGATGGTAAAACATGCGTGTTAAACAATAGACAGATAGATAGATACCTTCAGTAGCCTTTTCCGAGGCTACCAATCTTGGTGTTGATTTCTGCCCCTGTCGTCCCGTTTTGTTGATCTGTAATTGGAACTGCTGCAGTTGATGGACGAAACTCTCGGCAATACTCACTGATCTGTTGTCTTGATCACGGTTTCAGTAGACACCTCAGTGCAGTGATCACTTGGTTAACTTTGACAGTATTGGATCTATTATGTGACTTGTAACCCGGGGGAAAGCCATGGATCTTATAGCATGTTTCGATTGTATGCCCTGGCCAGTTACAATGTTGCCTTCTTTTCTTGACTGAACATATGGTCTCTTAGTTTCTGTTCGACCTCAAGTTTGTGAACTCTGCAGATTTCTTGAAAGGAAGGCCATGTTTTGTGACGGATTTTGAACGGCTGTCCTTGTTTATTGATTGATGGTGTAGGTTCCATTAACAAGATCTGACCTCTTATGTCAGTGTGAAAAAGGAGTCATTGAGGCTCATCAAGAAAGTAATAACGTAATCCTTTTCCAAGTAATTCTTCAATTCTTGAACCCCGCCGCAGGTACATTTTCCACAAGAACATGATGGCCTAGCCTAAACTTGCTAAGCTCATCCCAAAGCGATTTTAATTTCGTAAAATACAAACTCACTCTGAAGAATATGGATCTTCTCCCACTTTCCATCCAACAACTCGTAGTACAGTAAACTTCATTGCTGTTGGGACAAAATGCGCTCACTGTATGGCAAATCGAAACAAAGCAAATCACAACCAATACACCAAAATCAAAGCGAAATTAGAAAAATAAAAGTAAAAAGAGAAACAGATAGATAGATGTACTTACTCGACTGATCTGGGCTCCAGCGATGGCAAGTGATCGATTGACCGAACTGATGAAGTGAAACTGCCGCCATGATATGAAAAGAACAACAATTTTTCCTCTTCCCCAAGAAACAAAAGGGAAATCGTTAGAACGATGTTTAGCTGAATTCATTCAACCATCAAAAGATCGGAGGTTGAAGGAAAGATCTTTACAGTTCGTACTTTTTCTTTACGACAACAGCAGCTGTTTTTATTCAATAAATGGAGGGAAAAAAGAAAGAAAAAAGAAGGGCAACTAAATGGGCCATCAATTGGGCCCAACAAGCAACGGCCCAAATTCTACGACACTTTTTTCTTACAGAAAAGAAAATAATAAAATGATCGACAATTTTTTATCGGGAATCTACACTTAAATACCTATTTGTATAAAAAAGTTACAATTCCAGTACCATGTCAGAAAAAAAATTATATTTAAATACCCAACTGGTTGTGTGTACCATTTTACCATCTTTGACGTACCTTTTTATATGTATATTACGTACCATATCACGCGTTTATGTGGTACCTATATACGTTTCTTTATGTTACCTAAATTTATTATGTGATGTAACTTTTTTTACGGTATTATGTACAACAATATGTTTCTACATCGTACCTAAATATACTTATGTGATGTACCTGCGGCGCAAGCGAATACTTATGTGTAAAAACTTTATTCTACTAGGTACTTACATGTAAAAAAAATTCTGATAAGGGACTGAATTGATAATTTTTATATAAAGAGGTATTTAAGTGTAAGTTTTTATTTTTTATTTATTTTTTAGGATAATAAATAAATAAATAAAAGATAGATAGACAAAGAACCGTACAATATTGGTAAGCAGTCACTTCGACCTGTATTTAAAAGGTGTGCTCAGTGCTTCTTTATATATAGTTTTGTACAAGAATGTAATGGAAAATAAGCCAATAAAAACTTAGGGCAAAAGAATATTGTAGCACATGTCATTATGATACTACCAAGTACTTTGCTTTTTTTATGTCATTTTATTTGTTAGTTGGAGTACCGTTTCATTGGAACTTGCAACACTTTTTTTTTTAAATTATAGAAATTTACAACTAATTATAACTTCTTTTTTTTTTTTTTAAAAAGTGAACTAGATATTATCATAGATAGAAAAAAAGAGAGAGAGAGATATGATTGATAACATTATGGTCTATAAAGATTCTTAATAATTTGATATTAAGGTGATATGCCCTACTGAAAATTTGCTAATATATTTATTCCAATTCCATCAGAAAACGACATAAAATAACAGTGAATGTTTGTAGTTTTATATTTATTCGATATTTGTATAGTTTTGATGGGAGTCAGAAAATAATTCTCGTAGATCATTAACTGTGGTTTCTAATGGTTAAAACTAAATCATAATATATTTATTTATTTTCAGAAAGTTTTATTGAGTCATGGTACTAATTGTCATCAGTTAATGGAATAACCTATATAATGTGAAACATAATGGCAGTCATTGCCGTCTAGATATTAGTGAATATAGCAATTTGTCGTTTTATAAGGAAAGTTTGTTTTTTTTTATTAATCGTACCATTATTGTGGAGGTAATTCTAATAGTAATTGATGACAATGCAATATTTTTAACGATTTAACATGATCACAATCATAATGGTCGAGTAAATAAAATGTATAAATAAAATCTAAATTATCAAACCTACTCAAATCGCAAACATTGATTGAGAAAAAGTTTCCTCCTACATTTCATTTTTATCAATACAATTCGCGCAATATAAATCATTTCATATTATTATTATTATTATTATTTAGTACTTGAGTATATATGAATTTGTGGAACTCCAATTCAAGGAAAAACGAACAAAATAAAACCATTCTATGTCCTACCAAAATACTACAATAGTCATTGATTAATCCCTACTAGGAAGTTGAATGAAAATGAAATAAATAGAAAACAAAATCTTGTTAAAAAGAAAAAAGAAAGAAACAAAATCAAACTATTGATTTATTAGGGTTCTAACCAAAAATTCAATAGGTATAATGTGAGCAGTCTCTTTCATTCATACAGTGGATTAGGTTTATCTAGACACCTTTTACTCACTTCAACTAAACATATTCCTTTAACCTTACCTTATTCAGTAGCAGACATATCAATCTGATGTGTATCTAGGCATCGATGCAATAACTCAAAAGAGAGAGAACATATTATGAACTGAATAATAATCTCTCAATAACCCTATTGATATTTACATGGCAGAAGGATCTTCATCTTCTTCGACGCCGAGCCGTTATGAATCTCAGAAAAGAAGAGATTGGAACACTTTCAATCAGTTCTTGAAGTCTCAGAGGCCGCCTGTGAACCTCCCGCGGTGCAATAGCAGCCATGTCTTGGAGTTTCTGAGGTATTTGGATCAGTTTGGGAAGACTAAGGTTCACTTGGAGGTAATTCCGATCGGTCGGTAATAATGAAACTTAGAACTAATTCTTGAGAATCTCATTACAAGAGATCTGCTAATTTTTTTAGGGTTTGATTCCAATATTTGCCCTTATTCTACCTCGGTCGTTTTTTTTTTCGATCTATGGACCCTAATTTTTGCAGGGTTGTTCATTCTATGGTCAGCCCGAGCCACCGGCGCCTTGTACCTGCCCGTTGAGGCAGGCCTGGGGCAGCCTCGACGCGCTGATCGGGCGGCTTCGGGCAGCTTACGAGGAGAACGGCGGGCCGCCGGAGAGCAACCCTTTTGCCGGCGGTGCGGTGAGGGTTTATCTCAAAGAAGTGAAGGAGAGTCAAGCGAAGGCGAGAGGGATGGCTTATAAGCGGACCAAGAAGAAGAAGACAACTGCTCCTCATGATGGCGATGAGGATGACGACGGCGGCAATGATGGCTCGTCGAACTCATCGTCATCGTCTATGATGCCATATTATTGAGTATGTGTGCGTGCGAAAGATCTTCCTTTTCGATGGATTATCATCATAAAAGGTATGATCTTTGATTCCTTTTTTCTAATATGTTTGTCTGCAAATATTTTTCTATTACGAAACTCTATTTTAATTCTTGTATGTTATGTTTATTGCACGTATGAGAATGCGCTGTTTCGATCTTAATTAGTTTCCCTGCGTTTCTGCAAAATGATCATAAGTTCTAAAATTAGTTCAGATATGTAATGGTGATATAAATGAAATATATACGCAGTGATATACATAGTATATGCGATAATATACATTAGAAACTAATAAAACTGGGAAAGATTGTAAAACTGAAATCTTTCTATTAATAAATCAATGCGTAATTACTTAGAAACATTCAAAAGTAAGAAGTTCATCATCTCTTGACTTGTAGGAAGAAACCCTAAAAAAGAAGCACAGTCATAAAGAGTTCGATCTTAAATCGCACATAGCTGCAATGCAACCATTGCGCTCTTTGATATGACCGATGATTTATATAAAAAAAAATAAACATAGGAAATTCTTATTAAATCAAATTTCATAAAGATTATATATTCGTTTATATAAAATATTGGAGCACCTGTAATAATTGCGCATCATATTCGTAATGTCGTCTTAACTGTACTTTAGATCTTTACTAGATTTGCCTTCACTGTTTGCCAGATCTTGTGGAACATCACAATCATTCATTTTTTGTCCACAAGCTGTCCTTTTTTCTTTTTCTTTTTTTACTATATTTATGTATTTGTACGCACGTAGATTACACACACATACGAAGTATATGCCATTTTTCGCATCACATACAAGACTTGATTATATATCTATTCAAATACTTTATATGGAAAATGATTATTGAAGTGCAAAATATCCATTTATATAATATCCTATCATATATGTCAGAGCATGTGTAATGTGAAATATGAGTCAAACCCATTTACAAACTCAATGTGTACGATTATTTGAAGCTCGACTAATTCTAGCGTTAATTGTCCCAAAATCGCTTCAATTTTGAAACTTATTATCATAAAATTGCAATATTACTTTATTTATCTTCAAATTGCTTCAATTTTAAAACTAATTATCCTAAAATTGCAAATTCTCTAATTTAGATGTCCTTATATTAAACCCCTAATATACAATAATATCGAAAAAACAATTAAGCCTATACACAAAATTTCGCTCATCTGAAACCTAGAGTTCGAACTCGAGCTAACGAGCCGAGCTCAAGCTTAATCATATAATCGAGCTCGAACTTGAAAATCGATACACCCCTGCTTACGCACCTCGTAAATATTAAAAAAAATAAAATTATATATTTGCGATCGGTTTCAAAATCCACAAATAAACGTATACAATTCCATCGTATTAAATACATCGCTTGCAGCGGCGAAACGCAACTCGAACGTCGAACTGATTATTCGTTTGATATAATCTAGTATTCACGCATCTACTTTGTAACGACCGATCACCATTGCAGTAAAAGCGAAAAAAAAAAAAAAAAGGTTTACAACTGCGTCTAGCCGCCCCCGACTGTATTAGGACTGCATCTTCAATGGCCTGCATTGCGTTAAAGTGGCTATATCTTGTATGTGAAGAACCTATATAGGTATCGAAAGTGTTGTAATGACAAAAGAGAGTAAGTAAAAGCTCTTTAATTAGAGTTTTACGTTCCTAAAAACAAATTAGCACGAAAATAACGCTTAGTAAGTAGTCTCAATATGCGTCGGCTCGCTCCTTATGCAATAAACTAAAAGCATTGTATAGGTGTTTAGAAGGGGATAAAACCTAAAATGGTCCCAAATATTTACCCTATGGATCAATTTAGTCTCCGATGTTTCGTCTGAACCAATTTATTTTCCAATGTTGTTGATTTTGGACCAATTTAATCATACCGTCACGTTAAACGTTAATTTTAACGGAAATATCACACGTGGCCCATACTAAATCATGTATGGATCAAAGTTTGGAATACTTACAGGATTTTGGTGGGTTCGTACTGTTTTCTTCTACTGTCAATGAAGCTCGATGAAGCAGATGATCTAGAGCTTATATTCGGATTTTAAAAGAGAAATTTTTAGTTTCGTGCGTAATTTTAGTAACCATTTCAATTTTATCGATCCAGATATGATTTATTGTGAGACACGTGTGAGATTTCCGTTAAAATTTACGTTTATTGTGACGGAAGGACCAAATTGGTCCAAAATCGAAAACCTTAGGGACTAAATTGGTCCATAGAGTCAGTAAATATTGAGAACTAATTTTGGTTTTATCCGTGTTTAGAAGTCCTATAAAAGCTAAATCTCAGTACCATGCTATCAGCAGACAACATCGTAAACATGTTTAGTTATTCATATACCATGGTTGAGTTTTTACCACGGTTGAGTTTTGCTGATGAGTCGGCTCATCGACATCGTCAGGCTCTACTTTCTTTTACCTCAAATAATTTTACTCTGTGAAATTTTGTTATTGGACCTATGCATACGGGCCCTCATATGAGGAGAATTGACTGCATAAGTTGTGCATCCTAAAACTAATTGGTGATAGGTGGAGTGACCCATTAACTTATATGCTAGACAATCTCATCATTTTTAATCGATGTGGATCGTACGTGGGTTATGTTCTTTAACATACTCAACCTATTTTTTATGAAGTTAATACTTCTTACTACCTACTTTTATCGCCGAGTTCAATCGAAATCAATGATTCAAATATTAGATCGAGTAAAATCTCAAAGTAATCATGCAATGAAATATATTTATCAGTTTTTTCAATAATGTCACGCTATTATCATTCAATTAACATTTGAATTAAATAATATCTTGCATATTAACGTTCGATTTATCCTAAATATATCTCCCTTTTGTAGATTTACCTTAAAAGATAAACAATAAAGTTGAATGCAAAGTATAATAAAAGCCAATCATTTGAGTCTAGAAAGTAGAACAACTTCAAACGTCATCATTTCATCCCACTAAAACCATTAAGCAAGCAATGCTGTCCAGTAATTAATTAAAACATTTATTTATTTAAAAAAGTTAAGCTGCACATCAAAATTTAAAAAATTATTATTTAATTAGGAACAAACTGTTAATAACTCAGAACTCATAACATAAATGGTTTCGGTGACCAAAACTTAAAACAAGCGCCCGATAATTTAAGAAACTGACAGAGCATCTGATCAAGAACGCTTAAGGAACCAGAAACCAGTTCTCAAGTCAGGCACCCGAAGATCAAGGCAATTGCGACTGGTGACTTATACTTAAGAGTCAGGAACTCAGCATCAAACCAGAAGCCAAAAGCCAAATTCAAATATGCATCGATTAAGGAGAACAATGCAGTACAAATGCATTTAAGTCAAGGCTGCGACCAAAGAGACGTTGGCCTGATGCATGCCCATTTTGGTGAAAGGCGCAGTCTACAGAGAACCTGAACCAGGTTCTGAAACCAGCCTATTTCAGGAAACGACATTTAATAATGTCTGGAAGCTGGGTCAGTCTTCACACAACGGCTCAAATTTACACCAAGTATAAATACCTCAGAGCGTGAAGACTGAAGATAACTTTTGAACGATCTACAACACAACTCAAGCACAACCATTAATTCTCAGAAGTTCTCTCTCAACTATTCATTTCGAGCGATTAGAGTTTGAGAGATTTGTACTCAACGGACTTTAAAAAGCTGTTGAAGTTTAGGTGGATTGTTTGTATACAACTGACTGTGTAGCATTAGCTTTGGTAGGTTACAGTTAGTGAGTAGAGAGCTCCTTGTAACGTGTAAAACCAGTGCTAGTGATATCCTTCCTTGAGGGGAAGAAGGAGAGACGTAAGAGACTTTGCTCCGAACTTCCAGAAACAATTCCGCGTTCTCAAGCCATAAACACCTCACAACACTAACCGGTTTGCACTCACAAGAATCAGAATCCAGGCAACTGAGAGACTGATATCAGTATCCGACCATTCCAGTAACCAGAAACAGAAAATTAGTGAAGTGTTTATTCACCTCCTCTAAACACAGTAACAGATCTAACACAAACCCATTAATATTGCACCACACATTATTTTTTTACTGAAAATTCTTGACTTTTACAATCATGCATTCGATGACTGAGACGTTTTTGGGTCCACCCATAATGCCAAAACAAGAATTATCATTGCGCATATTAATATTACAATTAGGTAAATAAAAGTCGTAATTATTCCCACAGATAATTTAATCATGTTTACAGCAGAAGCATTTAAGATTACTCAAGAATACATACATGATGTGGGAGCGTATATTTAAAGGGTAATTCTCCTGGCACATCATTTTTTTCTATTTGCACCCCCTAATTATTAAGTAAAGTAAACTATTAAATACTTACCAATTTTTAAAGTAATTAAACAGTTAAATACTTACAAATTTGAAATCATTAAATACTTACCGTTAAACTAAACCAATTCTAATTTCAAACTGCATCAATTAAAATACGTAATTATTCAACAATTCAAATTGCATTCATTTCACCAATTCAAACCGCTTCAGCAAGACAGTTTCAAACCACTATATCTGTGTTTATTTGATATTAATATATTAAATATTATGTTTTAACTTTTTTAAAGTTAATATAAAACTGCAGCGATTAATATAAGGAGTAATAAAATTAGTGGTGTTCAACCAGTTCCGGATTCGGTTCCCGTGGAATCGCCGGTTCTGGTTGCATCAAAATGTCAAACCATAATCGAACCGCGGTTAACCACGGTTTGGAACTGTCGGTTCCATTTCCAAACCGGTTCTTATTATTATTTTTTTTAATTTTTTTTATTTTTTCGTTCAAAATCGTCGGTTTTCCAACGGTCTGTAAATTATGATCTTTGATCTCCAACGACTACGAGATCTGAACCGTTAATAATCATTTTTTTATTTTTTATTTTAGAAAAAAACTGACGGTTAACAACGGGTTTTCGGTTTTGAAAATATAAAAATCGGAACCAAATCCCTCCGGTTGTAATCGGAATCATTGACTCCGGTTAACCGAACTGTTGACCACCGGTTCGGTTCAGATTTTTCAAGCCGTCTGAACATCTCTAAATATAATAAAAAAAAAAAATTAAATATTTTATCGATGTACCTTGGAAAAAGAACTTAATTAATATTGTTGAATAACTCATGCAATTAATATTGTTAAAAATAAATTATAAAATAATTATTGTTGAATTCATGTAGTTATGTAAATGTTTTTTTTCGCAAATTTAATGTGTTTTAGGGGGTGTAAAGGGGGGTGAATAGTAGGATTCATATTTAAAATGATACAGTGCCTATGAAAATCATTGCATCAGCGTACCAACTGGTCCACACTCTCGAGTATTCGAATTATTACATCCTTCTATAGCTTTTTTTTTTCGTTTTCTTCATAATTTATTGATAACGTGCTATTATGCTTCACTAAGTTGTTTTTTTTTTTTTTTATCAATTTCATGGACTTTTGAGTTATTTTACAGATTAATTTGATCTAAGGGAATCCTTGTTTGATTCTCAAAAACCGTCGGTGATATTAAGACCATCGTCATCATCATCATCATCATCATCACAAGCTGGTGGTGTTCTCCGATGGAGGGCAAAGAACTGAATCTGAATCAGCCGTTTCTATCCGTTAGAAGTCCTCCCATCCCTTATTACAAATCCGAGCTCAGGTCTGGCCCTGTCGGAAAAAAGGGAGCTGTCCCATTTCACTGGGAACAAACGCCTGGAAACCCGCGGGAAGAAATAACGACCACCATGGCGGATCGTCTTCAGAGTGCTGCAGCACCTATGCTCCCTCCAGGTAGATATTTGAATAATCCTTTCATCAAGTTTCCTCGAATAATATCGATGCTAAGGCTTCGAATGTCGATAATTTCGAATATCCCGAGATAACAGAGGAGCATGGTAATAACACAGACAAAACAGATGATGATGATGATGAAGATTACGAGGATGCACTTGATACGCTATCAAGAACAAATTCAACTTTCTTGAACTGCAGTGTGAGTGGTGTAAGTGGATTGGAAGATTCCGACGTTAAGCCATGTCGGGATTTTGCGAGAGATCCCAATACGTTGAATTTCGTCATGGACAGGTTTCTACCCGCGGCGAAAGCTATGGTTTCTGATAAACGACCACAATACATGCCTAAAAGGACCAAGGAGATTCGAGGAGAACTATCGAAGGATTTAGCTAAGAAGATGGTCATAAAGAAAGAAGACAGAGATAGGCCTTCGCTCAGATATGGCCCGAGTTACGCTAATCGATCTTCTTATGACCATGTTACCGAAAAGTTCGAGGAAGAAGACGGCGAGAGTGACTATGATGGCGATGACGATCATGGACAGGGATGTTTGATACCATCGGGTTGTGGTTTATTACCTCGATTTTGCTTAAACGGTTCGTCTGCGATTCTGAATCCAGTTGGGACACACATAGCAAAGTCTCATGGTAATAAAATACGAAACAGATTTTTACCAAACTGTTCTTCTAACCCTGAGATTCGAGATGGGGTAAGAACTTTGATCTGTATATTTTCCATTATTATTGCATTCATCATGTCACAGAACTGTTTTTCTCATCTTTTTTGAGCAGTTCGAGCCTGAAATATGTGATGTAGAACGAATTGAAGCAAACAGAACGCTCGTGATCGAAGAGAATGAGACTACAACGGGCTTTAAGCCTCCTCCCAAAAGGGTCTCAAAAACCTTCAGACAGCTCTTGACAGATGAAGATGGCTGTCCAGGAAGTGACGCAGAGAAAGTTCTATCATTCGATAAGATAAGCGTACCTAATGAAGCACTTCGTTCAAGAGATGAAGCAGATAAGGATGAAGAAGAGCATGCCAATTCTCCTTCGAAAGGTCCCAAGAAGTTGCATCCAATGGATATAAGCAACGATTCAAGTGCTGCAGATGATATTGAAATTGAACCAAAAAGATCAGAAATTCTCGGAAAAAAATATTCGGAGATAGTGAATTCTCCACCTCTACCTAAATCTCCGTCAGATTCATGGCTCTGGTGGACTCTGCCCTCTGTATCGATAAAGAACGAACATAGACATTCAAATCTGGGCACAAATGGAAGTACTCAAATTCTAAATCCCAAGGTAACTGCAGGCAGTACGATGTGGGAGGCTATTGTCAAGTCTTCGAAGCAGCAGCATGACAATTCACATTATCCCGAAGTAATGTTTTCATTTCCCTTCGCTTAAAAAAACGAACCATCTAAACGATTTGATTCAGGTTCTGTTCTTCTTCTAACAGGAAACTTTGACTCCATTGCAGAAGACTTAGCTTGAGGCGACATATGCAATTCTTTCTTACACAGCTAAAGCGTGCATCTTAGACTCAATAAATCTATTCTGTGTGTGGCCTGACCATACACAATAATCATACTTGTAAAGAGAACTATGATGTTCATTAGTTATCACCTTTCGAAGTCGATTCTTGATTGCCTTAGTCACAGGGTTATTGAGAAAACAGAGTTGAATTGATGTGCTCCGACGGCCCTTTCATGGTCGGTAACAAAATACCTAGTTATCCATATCACAGAAGAAAAAGTCATACCTTTCAAACCAATCCAGGACATTAAATGCAAAGTGTTCATTCGAGGAAAACAATCACAAGAGCCATTGAAGCCTTGAAGGAGATCAATGTTTAAACTAAACATTGTGATAAAACTCAAGAATACCTCATGACGCCTCATTATGTACAACTCAACTCTAGTGGCTGCTAACAATGAGAATGGTTGTCACATAGACTTAGGAATATAGTAATTTATGCAATCAATACCTCAAACTAAGTCTAGGATGATGATATATATTAAAAAATTTGAAAGGAAAATTTCTCTAAGGTTTGGGGAGCCGGCCCTTGTACTGTCCTCTCCTTATAACAAAATCATCAGGAGGCTGAAACTCTTCCAACCAAGTAACTTCAGATATAGCTGCTCCATCCACCTCAATGGCATCTGTGAGTAAGACAACTTCAACCATAACTAACGCGAGAATTCCTCGAATAACAATAAAATAAAATTTGGTTGCAATGAGTGTTTTTACCAGGTCTATCTCCATCTTGGGACCTTCTGAAATAAGTACAATGTCTTCCATCCTCGGAAGAGTAAGGTGGAGATAGAATGTCGAAGATAGCACACGGAGTAATGGCTTTGAAACAATGGATGTTACCTCCACTCGATGGATAAAGAACTGTTGTATCGCATGGGGCAGTCATGTCACAATCCTTGACGACCTTTGCTGGCCTTGGACCTGAAAAACAAAATTTTGCCCATTTCGTATATATAGGCATTCAATATCATATGAAACTAATAATATGGATGCAAAATCAGCGTAAATGAGTTTTCCATCAGCAAAAAAGGCGTTGTATGAGCATAGAGTTACAGGATGAAGCTATAAACAGAACTGTAACCACAGAAAAGAATCAACAATCAACATCAGAGCATATTGAGACAACGGAAAAGATTCACATGTTCTTACCTTGAGGTGGCTCTGAAGGTCCAGGTGTGTCGACCCAATCATAGGATTTGACACGCAACGAACCATAAAGAAGCTTACTCAATACTGTCATTCCAGGGTGATTGTGTAGCGGAATGATTGAAGAAGGTGGCATGCAAAATATGCCCATCTGCCAGGAAAAAAGAAAAAATAGTTTGAGCAGATAATAACAGTCCAAAACAAACTTAAAGCAAAATCAAGATACAAAAAATAATGAAGATACTAACGGAGAAGGCATCACATTCATGTATGTGCAGGTACTTAATTGTTGGCGGTGGACGAAGACCCACAGCCTTATAGCAGTCAGTGGAGGAAATGTTCCAAGTTCGTACTATTTGTGCTTCTTGTTCAAGACCCACATCAGAAGGCTTGATTTTCTCTGATGCAAGAAATAGATATCGTCGCTAAACAGATACAGGGCAAGCATACAGTGCCTAAATTTCCACGTTACCTAACAAACTTCGCACTTTTTCCAGAGCAGCCTCTGATAAAGGACCATGACTTGTTAGAGATGCTTTGCATGAATTGTATAGCTTCTGCACAGCTGGCATCGTAAGGGTAAGTCGACCGAGAAAATCCCAGTGAGCTGTTAACACTTCGATTAAGAAACAGAATTAAGGGCCCTCCTCAGCTCAGGGGAGACCCTTGGCTAATCCATCGAACTTCGCTCAAGCGAATGAATGCTAACACACAGATACCTTTCTTCTCTACAGCAGTGTCAGAGAACCCTATAGAAAAGTCATAAAATGGACAGCAATTCAAGAACACAATTCACAAAACTCAATGAAATGGCATAAGCTACAGAGGATGAATCTAAATATACATAAATAAACGAACTGGCCATCATTATGACAAAATCGAATACATTCGAATTCAGATGAGGATAACACCAAGAGACTTAAGAATCAGCCCGGGAAAAAGCATACTATACGACAAGTTCATCAAGCCAAATCAGTTGAAGAAAACCAACAAATAACCTAAAACCAAAATGGTCCTCGCAATTGAATCCATTCATGTCCTCAAACACTGCTTACGACGGGGAAGATAAAAAGCGTGAGTATTGAATAAATAACGACGCATCGCATACCTCCGACCAAGCAATAGACCTTCTGGGGATCTTCTGAGTGATAATTGATCAAGTGATCAATCAGCCAATCTCCAATTTGAAATCTATCGGATTGCAGTTTGAAGATTTTGTACGCAATTATGGTTTTTATCATGGGATGCTGATTCTGTTTTAGAGGGCTCCGCCGGCAAAGGTGTGAAGCTGATTTTTTTCTACTCCCAACTGACGTATTTGCCCTTCTTACCGTACACATTTTACCTTCATTGCCACCTAAGTTTAAACAGTATCCATTTCTTAACTAACCACTGCATGAGAAGGCTGTCGTTACTTAGTTGCCCGAGGTTCTCAAACTTGATCACCTTATTGCGCTAAAAGAGTTAACAAAATGTAATAACGTCTGAGTCTGGCGAATCTATCACGCACACACACACACACACTATATATATATATTAATACTTTTTTTTTTTTTACACTTAACTATCAAATATTTATGTTTCTGGCGAAGTAATGATTTTTCCCTCAGTATGTTTCGCTAAATGAGAATTCACAAAGAAACTAAGTATACATTCTCGTATACGTAATAATGAGTGTAGTTAGTTTAAAGGTGAATTAATGTACGTTTTGGAGATTCATCGTAATTCGTTTTCTTTTTTATGAATATAGGTTTGATGACTTTGTTTTTAACTGTATTATGTGAATTTAATTTCCTTTCTATATAAAAACGCGCAAAAACCCTTTTGCGACAACTAATGACGAATTTAATCTTTAATAATTTATGTTATCCAACCATACTATTATATTACCCCTATTGAACTCCATATAGGTGCTGCTATCCAGCCTTCCTCGTCGACCACTGACGAAGATGAGTGAAGGTTGCCCCAACAGCTCCAAGGTCAGAGAATTAAGACGTACGTACGGTGAATTACATTATATTATACTTGCATTGCATGATGTACTGAAATGGTTATTACAGTTTTTATGTATATAATTACGGCGCACAAATATCTCTTTGGAATGGTGTGGGGAGTGGAAAAAAAAGGATGCTTTTTGGCGCACTCCTTGGCTGACAAAAAAAAAAAAAAAAACTCTTGAACCGTTCTTCATTTTGTTAACCATTAATTTACTTTTTATCATTATGTAGAGTGAAAGATTGCTCACCCCATATAATTGTGTGCTAGAATGAGATTATTAAGATCTTCTTGTAGAAAATATTCCAAAGGGATTCAAGTCAGCAACTTCTTGAATATAAAAAGTTATCAGCATCAAACATAATAAGGAAACAAAAATGAAGAAAACCATTTTTCCTCTACTAACATTGAAGGCATAGAAGTAGATAACCGAGAGGGGAAAAAAAATCATCATTTCAGATAGTAACAACTTTGCCAAATAAGGCTAAGAGAGGCCGAATTGTGATATATAACATAAATGGATGACAAAAAAAGATTCCAACGGAGGGCATTCACATACAAAATCAAAGAAGTGAGTACATAGATATTAAGATCTTCATAAAATACAAAAACAATGACAAAAAAGAAGTGAGTACATACAAAAATGAAAACTTACGCCGTGGATATAGTTTTAAAATTCGGTGCCAAATAAAGTTCAATTGTCAAAAAGTGAAAAAAGATTCCGAAATTCTTCAACATGCCAATCAAGTATCTATTCTTTCTTTTGCACCACAAATAGTTAAGATCACCATAAGATGTAAAAGAAAACAACATGATACATAAAACTTTGGAAACATGAACCATTGATGTAGATCAGAAAATCCGCGAGGATAAAAAATAATCGTCAAACGATGAATAGTTGAGAAAAGCTTCTAAAGCAAGGTCACTGAAATACAAATCGTGAATCTCTCGCCAGTCTTGTGCCGCCGCGTAAGCATTAAAAGATTACATTAAAACTAAAAAAAGGAAATAATAATAAAAAAAAGGAATTGTGTAACATGTACCGTGAATGTAGATCTGAAAATCAAATCCAATTTCACGCAATTTTCGTTGAATAAACTCGTAGAACATCCTTATTAATACCATTAACATAAGATGAGGAATCAAACCAGACAGGATTTTAATATATGTACACGGCGATGCACAAATGTTATGAGTTTGTAAAGAGTCGGCTAGAGTTTTTAGGTTTTCTGTGAAAAATTAGGAAAAACAGCGGCGATTCGAGTGTATTGAGTTTGTAAAGAGTCGGCTAGGGTTTTTTTGATTCTTTTAAGAAAATATTGGGAAATGAGCGGCTATTCGACTTAAATACAACTGCACGTTGACTTTTATTGCATATAATTTTTTTTTTGTCAAACGTAATTAGAAAATAGCTGTTTAATTCTTCTCATTCTATGCCTTATGAAGCCCACTGTATAACCCTAAATGATGACTATATTATAAAATCAATTAGTGATAGACGGAATACTTCACCAAACAATATGTTGTTCAATAAGCCTTTATATTTTTTTACGTGGAATTTAATTTCTTACACTAACAATCATCCCCTCAAACACAACATCATACATAATCGAGTCTTCCAGCAATTCATACATTATCGTGCCATGGAAAAAGGAATCCATGATCTATAGATAAAAATATTGCGACGCTCAGTTTAATGGGGTGCTTCTGCCGAATTTTTTTCTACTTCGATAATTTTTTCTTCAAACTTATTTATTCATCATGCACGGGAGAATTTTGAAACTCAAAAGGCATTCTAATTCGCTTCTTTCATAAGCTTACAAATCTGACGAGAAACTCTAATGAGGTCAACCAATTCCTGCACCGGTTGGGTTTTGGTAGAGAGTCGTATGCTTCAGAGACTGACGACCCGGATGATTTTCCTGGTGGATGGTCCACTGCAGAAATTGAAACTACTGAACAACCAATAGAAACTACCTGAGAATGATGAGGTAGAAACAGACCTGGATGGTAAAATTATTTACTTATGCCTTACTAAACCTGATATTAGTTACGGCGTAAGTATTTTTATCACAATTTATGCATTGTCCTAGAAAATCCCACCTTGATGTCATGTTTGAAGTACTTTTTTTTGTTGTTGAAAGAATAGCATATATTACTGAATGTCAGCGGACAATCCGTCATGCATAGCTTGGGACATAGGAGACCGACCTTCATCATCGTAGCCATGGTACTTAGCTAAACAATGAGCTACATTATTACCGCTACGATGAATGAATCTATAAGAAATATGATCAAAGAAATCAGCCATTGAGAGACGATCTTCTGATATAACTCCTGCATGGTTTGATCTCATATTCTGGTCCCTAATCTTGTTAATGATCACTTGGCAATGAGCCGCTACAGCCTCGATAGTCTCTGCATGGAATTGTCCCTCATAAAACTTCGTCCACCATTCGGCACATTCCTTCATAGTTCCGTGCTACTACACAATCGAGGCTGCCATCAAAATTTAATTTTATCTCTCCTATCTCAGGCCGTGCCAAATTTTCCAGCTGCAGAGGTAGAACCTCATTGTCTCGCTCATTGCCCGCCTCCTGCATTATGTCCGTCTCCGTTGCATATCGAAGCGCATTCCATGGAGACAAACTCACCCCTTCCATTACCCACTATTACGCTCCGTCCATAATGCCCAGCAATGGTTAAGGAATGAAGCGAAGTCCGAGCTATTAAGGTGTTTATGAAGCGAATCAAGCTATATGGAATAGATGAATTAGTCCAAAATTCTTTTTGACACTCTACATTTAACAAACAGGTGATACTCATCCTCCTCGTGCTGGCCACACCGTCGACAACATGCATCTAACAGGAATACAGTTCTTTGGTCAAGTTTTCCAAAACTTTGGCTAATGAATACAGTTCTTTGAATTAAGGATAGAAAATCAGTTGCGAAACATTATAAACGACCCATCGAGAAATGGCCCTATCCTATTGGAGATAGGTGTCCCACATTGATACTGCTGGCGAATTTTTTTTTCCTATGTACATTACTTTTAGTGAAAGAACTGCTGGTTTAGGCAGTATGGGGTAGGGGGGATAGATACACGGACTTGTACCCCCGATGAACGATATAGTTTTAACAGCTCTTTGGTCGTAATTAGCTTCAATAGACAACATCGTACCACCAGAGGACTCCTAATCGAAGACAGTACAACTAGACATTATACGAGAGCTTATTCAAGCTAAGATAAATGTGCGTGTGTGTCTGTGTGCCCAACCATCCAATTGCAACACTTGAAAACTTATGAAACTGAAAGATACAAAGACATTCTTTAAAACAGCAGATAACTCAATATATTAATCGTAATATTTTATTACTATAAATTATGTATCATTCGTTATTCCCTCGCCTAAGGCAAAATAATCTATGGATCATTGGAAGGTCCAAATCTGTATGGTCGGCGTAAAAAATAAATTTTCACATCAAAATTTTGAAGGTTTATTGAACAAAGTTTTGTGGACTCTTCTATCTAAGGCTAATTGATTCTTTAATTGAACGTCATTTGAACTTCAACGGTGGACTTCACGAAGCTTTTAGCAACTACAGATACCAACCAATAAGTCGCTAAAAATATGTTATAAAATATTAATTTAATTGAACGTCATTTGAACTTCAACGGTGGACTTCACGAAGCTGGGACCAAAAAAAAAAAAACGGCTTTAGCAACTACAGATACCAACCAATAACATCTCAGTCGCTAAAAATATAAAATACCTCATCTTGTTATAAAAATATTAATTGTGATTAATATTATATTAAGATTATTTTATTATAGTTATACTTATATTAAGATTATAATGATAATATAGCTTATAATATAAAGAGAGAGAGATTAGAGAGAGATTAAGTATTTCAATACTTGGTGTAATTTACAATGAACTCTAATCACCTATTTATACTACTAATAATTCACTATTACAACTAATCACATTAATTACAATTATACACCTCACACTAAAATACAAACTCTTCAATTAAACACCTCATCTTATCATCTTATCACATTATCATCATTTAATATAATACTTCCAAATCATCAATAATTTAACTAATATTATTATTTAAAACATCCACATTTAATTATTTCATAATACTCCCCCTTGGATGTTTTCAAAGAATATGCCTCGTTAAAACCTTATTAGGAAAAACCCAATGGGATAAAAACCTAATGAAGGAAAAAGAGTACATGATTCTTTTAGATACACTTTCGATTGTTGCCTCATTAAAAACCTTACTGGGAAAACCACATGGGAAAAACCTCAGTGAAGGGAAAAAGAGTGCAACGCGTATTTACTCCCCCTGATGATGACATCATTTAAGATCTCGAAGTTTTCGAACTCCAATTGAATATACCAATCTTTTGAAAATTATTGGGGGAAGTGCTTTCGTGAATAAATCTGCAAGATTTTCACTTGATCGCACTTGTTGTACATCAATATCACCATTTTTCTCTAAATCATGTGTAAAGAAAAATTTTGGTGAAATATGCTTTGTTCTATCTCCCTTAATATATCCTTCCTTTAATTGGGCAATGCATGCAGCATTATCTTCATATAAAATCGTAGGAAGTAACTTTTTCGATACTAGCCCACTGGTTTGTTGTATATGCTCAATTATCGATCGCAACCAAACACATTCTCGGCTAGCTTCATGAATAGCTAAAATTTCCGCATGATTAGAAGAAGTAGCCGTTAAACTTTGTTTAACTGACCGCCATGAAATAGCGTTCCGCCATGTGTAAATAAATAGCCCGTTTGCGATCGAGCATTATGTGGGTCAGATAGAAAACCAGCATCTGCATACCCAATCAAATCTGTTTTTGATTCATTAGAATAGAACAATCCCATATCAGTTGTTCCTTGAAGGTATCGAAAAATTCGCTTAATTCCATTCCAATGTCTACGAGTCGGTGACGAACTATATCTCGCCAATAGATTCACAGCGAACGCTATATCAGGCCGCGTATGACTCGTTAAATACATTAGGCTCCAATAGCACTGAGATATGTACTTCAGGACCAAGTAATTCTTCATCGTTTTCGCAAGGTCTAAACGGATCTTTATTCACATCTAAAGATCGAACAATCATTGGAGTATCCAATGGATGAGCTTTATCCATATAAAATCTTTTCAATACCTTTTTCGTATAAGTCTCTTGATGTACGAATATCCCATTCTTTAAATATTCAATTTGCAGTCCAAGACAAAATTTCGTTTTACCGAGATCTTTCATTTCAAACTCTTTTTTCAAACAATTAACGGCTTTTGATAACTCTTCAGGAGTTCCAATTATGTTAATATCATCAACATAAACTGAAATGATGACAAATTCATTTCCAGATCTTTTCATAAATATGCACGGGCAAGTTTGATCATTTTTATACCCCTCTTTCGATAAATATTCACTTAGGCGATTATACCACATACGCCCAGATTGCTTTAATCCATAAAGCGATTTATTTAGCTTGATTGAGTACTCATTTCGGGGCCCTGAATTTTCAGGTAACTGAAATCCCTCGGGAAGTTTCATATATATATCACTATCAAGTGATCCATATAAATAAGCGGTGACAACATCCATTAGACGCATATCGAGTCCTTCACGTACTGCCAGACTAATTAAATAACGAAAAGTCGTTGCATCCACCACAGGAGAATACGTCTCCTCATAATCAATACCAGGTCGTTGTGAAAAGCCTTGTGCAACAAGCCGTGCTTTGTATCTCACAATTTCACCGTTTTCATTTCTCTTTCTGATGAAAACCCATTTATATCCAACCGGCTTTACATTTTCTGGTATGCGGACTACAGGTCCGAAACTTTTCGTTTCTCAAGTGATTTTAATTCTGCCTCGATTGCATCTTTCCATTTTGGCCAATCATTTCTTTGTCTGCATTCTTTTACAGACCCTGGTTCATGATCCTCATTCTCATTTATCTCATTCATTTCATGTAGCGCTACGTTAAATGAGAATTTATTGTCAACGTTGACTTTTTCTCGGTTCCATCTAATTCCATTTTGAGCATAATTTATCGAGATCTCTTCATTATCATTATTCTCAAAAATTTCAGGTACCTGATTTCCATTATCATAATCATTAATGCCCATTGACTCTTCTAGAGTCGATAAATCCTCGACTGGACCATTCTTATTATTTGCTCCTTTTCTTTTTCGAGGATTTTTATCTTTGGAACCCGAGGGCCTACCACGTTTTAGTTGTGGTTTAGGCTCGATCATTATATGTTCTCCAGGAACATTAACTTTTGCAGGAGCATTAACAGCTGGTATATGTGACTTAGTCACTCTTTTAAGGTCAGTAAAGCTATCTGGCAGTTGATTAGCTAATCCTTGTAAATGAATTATCTTTTGAACTTCTAGTTCACATTCTTTCGTTCGAGGATCATAATGATTTAGCGATAATTCATTCCAACTAATACTCATTTCCAGCTGTTTCTTTTCTCCCCCTAATGTCGGAAAATTCGATTCATCGAAATGACAATCGGCAAATCTAGCCGTAAATAAATCTCCAGTTAGAGGTTCTAAATATTTTATTATCGATGGAGATTCAAATCCGACATATATTCCCAACTTCCTTTGAGGTCCCATCTTCGTGCGTTGTGGTGGAGCAATTGGAACATATATCGCACATCCAAAAATTCTCAGATGGGAAATATTTGGTTCCTGACCATAAACCATTTGTATCGGGGAGATATCATTATAACTTGTTGGCCTGATGCGGATTAGTGCCGCTGCATGTAATATAGCATGTCCCCAACAAGAAGAGGGAAGTTTCGACTTCATTAATAATGGTCTTGCAATTAATTGCAACCTTTTAATCAACGATTCTGCAAGACCGTTTTGCGTATGGACATGTGGCACGGGGTGCTCAACATCAATTCCAATAGACATGCAATATTCATTAAATGCCTTGGAAGTAAATTCACCAGCATTATCAAGGCGTATTTTCTTTATTGGATAATCCGGAAAATGTGCTCTTAATCGAATCAACTGAGCAAGCAATCTCGCAAAAGCTACATTCCGCGTTGATAACAAACATACATGAGACCATCTAGTTGATGCATCAATAATACCATGAAATATCTAAATGGTCCACACGATGGATGTATCGGTCCACAAATATCACCTTGTATACGTTCCAAAATCTTATAGATTCATTCTTTATTTTTATTGGTGATGGACGAATAATCAACTTCCCTTTAGAGCAAGCAACACATGATAATTCATTCGATTGAAGAATCTTCTGGTTCTTCATTAAATGTCCACGTGAATTTTGAATTATTCTCCGCATCATAATTGAACCGGGATGGCCCAACCGGTCATGCCAAACAACAAATGTATTATCATTAGTAAACTTCTGGTTTACGATAGCATGTGATTCAATTGTTTTAAGATATGTGTAATATAGCCCAGAGTCAAAAGATGGTAATATTTCCACAATTCTTTTGTCATTCGATATCACTTTTGTAATATGCAAATATTCAATATCTCCTTTTTCTGCAGTCTCAATATGATATCCGTTATGTCGAATAGCTTTAAACTTAATAAATTTCTTTGAGACTTAGGAGAATATAAAGCATTTTCAATTATCAGCCTTGTTCCTCTGGGCAGTAAAACATTAGCTCTTCCGGAGCCCTCAATTATATTCGTGCTACCCGATATAGTAATAACACTGGCTTCTTTCATATCAAGATGATCGAAATATTTCTTATTTTTTAGAATCGTATTCGTCGTTGCACAGTCTGCAAGACACAATTCTTCATTGCACATGCCCGCATCCATCAAATAATATCCTTTATAAACAAACACATAATATTTATTATTGAAAAAGAAATATTGCATTACAAACATATAGATAACTTAAAACAACGATATATAATAAAACACACAATAGTAAATCATAATGCATAAATAAAATCATAGCAGATTAATTTTCATCGATCAGAAAATCCGCAGCTTCCAAATGAGCATTTTCATCATTGGCTTCAGAGGTAGAGGCGAATTCACCCTGAACAAAATTCATTTCGAATTTCTTTCCTTTGCCCTTTTGAGATTCCTGATATAGCTCAACAAGATGTTTGGGCGTACGACAATTGCGCGACCAGTGGCCAGAACCACCGCAACGATAACATTTTTCATCATTATTCTTTTGTTCAGTTTGCCTCTTCTCATCTTTATTATCAAAACTTTTCCTCTTCTGGGGAATATTTTGATGACCGCCACGATAATTATGATAACCACCACGGAAATATTGATAACCACCACCATAATATCCTCGGCCACGACCACGGCCTTGACCACGACCTTGACCACGACCACGTCCACGGCCGCGATATCCACCACGACCACGTCCACGATCATTACCTCGACTGTTGTCATTATTAACTTTGACTGCATTCGCTTCAGGGAGTGCAGTAGAACCAGTCGTTCGGGATTCGTGATTTTTCACCAGCAATTCATTATTTTGCTCAGCCAAAAGTAAGCAAGAAATTAGATCTGAATACTTTTTAAATTTTCTCTCCCGATATTGCTGTTGTAATATCATATTCTGTGGATGAAATGTGGTGAATGTTTTCTCCAGCATATCGTTATCAGTAATTGTCTCTCCACATAATTTCAACGTGGAAGTAACTCTATAAACGGCAGAATTATATTCACTTACCGACGTAAAATCCTGCAATCGTAAATTCAGCCATTCGTACTTTGCATTGGGGAGAATAACAGTTGTCAAGTGGCCATATCGTTCTTTCAGGTTTTTCCACAACTCAGCTGGATTCTTTTCTGTTAAGTATTCAACTTTCAGATTTTCGTGAATGTGGTGGCGAAGAAAAATCATAGCTTTCGCCTTGTCTTGTTCAGTTGTGGTTTTCGTGGGATCAATGGTGTCACCTAAGCCTTTTGCTTTCAAATGGATTTCAGCATCTAGTACCCAAGGTAAATAATTTTTTCCAGTGATATCGAGTGCAACAAACTCAAGGCTCGCCAAGTTCGACATATTACTATAATAAAATACAAAACATGTTATTAAAACATTACATAATAAAAAAAAACTTATAATTAATCTTCTTTTAAATCTTCTTTTGTATCTTCTTTTGTAAAAGTTCTTATAAAAAATGAATCCACATCCAGATCAGTGTCGCCGTAATCATAATCATAAGTAAAAGATCAAACATCGGACATAGCGACATCCTTCAAAATAAAATATATTTCAGTAATTATAATATTAAAGAAATTACAATTAATAATTATATTTTAAAAACATTGGTAAAAATATTATCCACATAGCGGAAATGATCACCGTAAATAATGTAAGGAGTAGAAGATCCATCTTTGTATAAAACGACATTTTTCTTATTAAAGAAAGATTAATAATATGCCGCTACTGAGGTTGGGATTACCGCAAGACCTCGTGGGCTTGTGTTGTGTACGTGCATAAATAAAAAAAAATCACACGCCTCCACGGGGATCGAAACCTGGACCTCTCGTCACTTGTAGTGAACGATATTCCGCGAAACCACTCGGGTATTGGCGTTTAGTTATAAAACCTTTAAATAATACTTTTATAATATATATTTTTAAATTAATCACAATTAATATATGATTAGTATAAATTAAAAATTAAATTACCATACCTTGACTAAACTCGTACGAGATCTTCGACGAGGTTGATCTTGACGACGGAGAGCGGTCGTGCTGATAACGTGTTATAAAATATTAATTGTGATTAATATTATATTAAGATTATTTTATTATAATTATACTTATATTAAGATTATAATGATAATATAGCTTATAATATAAAGAGAGAGAGATTAGAGAGAGATTAAGTATTTCAATACTTGGTGTAATTTACAATGAACTCTAATCACCTATTTATACTACTAATAATTCACTATTACAACTAATCACATTAATTACAATTATACACCTCACACTAAAATACAAACTCTTCAATTAAACACCTCATCTTATCATCTTATCACATTATCATCATTTAATATAATACTTCCAAATCATCAATAATTTAACTAATATTATTATTTAAAACATCCACATTTAATTATTTCATAATACATCTAACTTAATTATTAGTAACTTAGCGACTACAATGTCAATCGATGTATAAGATATTGTAGTCGCTGATTTTAATTCCTAAATCACGACTTACCCATTTTCGTTCGTCATATCATTTCTCGCCCCAAAATCCCCAAATCTCCCAAATCGTCCGCTGCTCATCCTCGCTGGTGTTCGTTGTCACTGCTCCACCGGTCCACCTTGCTCGCAGCTCGGTCCGTTGACGTCATTCTCTAGTTCTCCGCTTCCGGTAAGTACATCGGTTGGTTTGTTGCGACTTGTTTGTTTGGTTGTTCTCTTGTTAATTGCTTGGTTTGATTTCGTCATTGTTGTAAAGGCCTTCGCTGCTCGCCGTCGTTCGCTGCCCAATCCTTCGTTGCCCCATTACCGCACCAGTCTGCTATTCCCGTAAGTGTGATGGTTTGCTTGTTGTTGACTTGTTTGTTTGATTGTTTGCTTGTTAATTTCTTTGGTTTGTGTTTGTCGTTTTCCGCCTATGATTTGTTATTTTGTTGTCCCAATGAATTCGTACAGACAATAGATGTACGATCAATGAGATGGAAATTGGTTTAAATCATAATATGCAGATGGGGTGAAACATTCGTAGGGTGGGCTCTTAATCAAATTCATTTTATTCGTAGCCCAATCTGCTAATCCAATTCCCGTAAGTGTGTTGGTTCGCTTGTTGTTGACTTGTTTGTTTGGTTGTTTGCTTGTTAATTTTTTTGGTTTGTGTTTGTCGTTGCTCTATGATTTGTTATTTTGTTGTCCCAATGAATTCATACAGAGATGTACGATCAATGGGATGGAAAGTGGTTAAAATCAGAATATGTAGATGTGGTGAAACAATTCGTAGAGTGGGCTCTTTATCAAATTCATTTCATTCGTTGTGCAATCTGCTAATCCAGTTCCCGTAAGTGTGTTGGTTCGCTTGTTGTTGACTTGTTTGTTTGTTGTTTGCTTGTTAATTTCTTTGGTTTGTGTTTGTCGTTGCCCGCATATGATTTGTTATTTTTTTGTCCCAATGAATTCGTACAGACAATAGATGTACGATCAATAGGATGGAAAGTGGTTAAAATCAGAATATGTAGATGGGGTGAAACAATTCGTAGAGTGACCTCTTAATCAAATTCATTTCATATTGGGGGAAAAATAGGGTGTCCATGTAATATTGGAATAACCGGTTTAAAACTCCGGATGAAGTCCATTTACATCTCTATAAGTATGTGTTTGTCCGATTATTATACTTGGGATAAACAGTGGAAAATTATGACGTAGATAGCTCATCAAGACAGTGTAGCAATCGGTTTTCTGACATGATAGAATTATTTCTACAAGCACTCACATGACAGCAATCGATGGATAGTATAGATTTCGATAATGAAACTTAGGAAGAGAACCTACATAACTTGTGCAGAAGATAATAACTTGTCTATGTATGCATTCGGACCTTGTCTCTATGATATCTAAAACTAAAATCAGGCAAATGCTCTAAGCCTATCGGAAGCAGAAGCATTGGCATTGCCATTTAAGGAATCAGCCAGCAAAAGGTATGGACGATTTCGATAGCTTTTGTTCACCGTTTAGCTTCTTTTTTTATGTTCCACGTACGAATACAAGATGGACTTTGCAGATGTTGCAAGCCTGATCACATGAAGGTATGTTCATGAAGCAAGATTAATGGTGATGCTTCCAGAAAAAAAATCCGATTCCCCTGCAATTGACCGTCCAACTCTTCTCTTTCGGATTCGTCCTTTGCTCGTCTTGAAGTTTTGCAAAGAAGAAGACGTTAGAAAGGTGTGGGGATGGTTCCGACAAAGCCCCTTCGATGCGTAAGTTAGTTCTTTTGTTTCGTTGTTTTTATGAAGGTATGTTCATGAAGTTCTCAAAAAGATAGCTAGTAAAGAATGTAGCATACCCGTAAATGAGGGACAAACCTGGATAGTTTAAGGACCGACGAGAAGAAGTAAAGGGGACCAGGGTGGCAAGGAATGTAGACCGTCTTCGTCATAATTTAGGCTCCGTGAATAATGGTTCAGTGAATCTGATGGTTCCGTGGCCGTTTGCACCGTAACATAAATTCCACGAATCCGATGATTCATTCTTCTCGGGATTTTCTCGAGCGGCTTAACCAACTCTCCTTGGGTGACTGCCCTTTCCTCTGGCTCAGTCATCAGTCCTTCGTCCCTTTCCTTGGTCAGCTTCCCGAGAGGTCCCCTCAGTATTCTGCCGATGGAGGGGTTATCTCCTTGGCTTTTCCTTCATCCTTAGTACGCCTCCTTTAAGCACATCTTGCCCGAGGGGGTGAACACCGTCCCTCCGGTCCTTCACCGTACCGGTTCTACCGGATAGTTTACCGACAGATGAGCATGATTGCCAAGAAAACTAAAATTGAACAATGATAATGAAAATGCCTTGTTTTCGTTTGTAGTGGAAAGTCAACACTCTCAATATTTCACTTTTTCGGCGCAGTACTGAGAGCACGCAGTGCGCCAAATTACCATATGTATATATATGTACAAAGCAAGCTTTTTTAAGAAAGAAGGAGCTTACATCAATTGGTGAGGCTGCTCAGTGGCTTCCCCGACTCGGTCAGCGCCAAGGTATGGCCGTTCCAACAAAGAGTGGCTTCCTTCTTATTCGTTAGAGACTTCGGCCTCATCACATTGGGATGGTTGAGAGAGAGAGAGAGATATGTGATTTTGTATGAGGAATAAGCAGTGCGCCAAATCACCATTATTATATTATATAAAGCAGTGCCCATCCCAAGGAATGGAAAATGGGCGAGGAGGAATAATTAAATATTCTTTGTGAAGAGAATGTTCTTATTAGCGCAACTAACTATACGAGCAAAGTCATTAATATTTGGACTAGAGTTATTTTTCATTCCGAGATATGGTGTGGATAAGGCACGATGAACTAGACTATATGTAATTTCATAATGATATACTTGATTGCAGGCCCGTATATATACGCGCAAAATAGGATTTGTAAGACAAATATTTTATACTATTTACCAATTGTTGACCCTTTTAGTCTTATCTGTATGAGAGTTTTGATGATTCCATGTAATTATGTATCACATTGGGATGGTTGAGTCCTATGTGTATGAGAGTTTTGATGATTCCATGTAATTATGTATCACATTGGGATGGTTGAGTCCTATGTGTATGAGAGTTTTGATGATTCCATGTAATTATGTATCACATTGGGATGGTTGAGAGAGAGAGATGTGATTTTGTATGAGGAATAAGCAGTGCGCCAAATCACCATTATTATACTATATAAAGCAGTGCCCATCCCAAGGAATGGAAAATGGGCGAAGAGCAATAATTAAATATTGTTTGTGAATAGAATGTTCTTATAATCTTATTAGCGCAACTAAAACTATACGAGCAAAGTCATTAAGGATTCTGTTTCTAACTGAAGAGTCGCGGACTGCTTTATCCAATTTAAGCAGGCAAGTGATCACAGAACTACACATCTGAGAAATCACAAAGAAGACGTTATTATATCAGACTTTACTACAACGGCGGTTGAAAAGGGGAGAAATGGAAGTCTTATTAATAAAGGATCAAGCGTCCTTATATGGAAAGAAATTAATTCCACATAATATATACAGTTAAAACAAAGTCGCATAAAAATGCCAACGCTTTGATGAGTATTAAATGGAATCAACGCACAAAAGTAACGTATTAATGCTTGGACTAGTGTTCCCGAGATATGGTGTGGATAAGGTACGATGAACTAGAGACTATATGTAATTTCATAATGATAACATAATTTCATAATGCTAAGCCAACTTCTAAAGATATCAAGACTTTTGGCTCGATATAGTATTTGCATACTCCCGATATAAGAAGATCCAAGTTGTAGCAAAAGGCTGAAGAAGGGATAGTTCTTGGCTATGTATCGAGAGAATATCATAAATAGTGTTATTTTTTACATCCAATTACAAAACTAGTTAACTTTCTACAATAATTACAAAACTAATCAAGTTTTTTAATTTTAGTTATTATTATTTTCATTTTCACCACAAAACTGTTTAAAATTATATTTTTTACTCTCATTATTTCAAATAAGTAAATTAACTATCAATAATTATATTTTCAACCACAATTTATTTTTAACCATTTTTATCCAAAATATTAATACTTATAAATTATTTATTTCAAGTTCCCACGTAATTTATTATTATTATTATTATTATTATTATTATTATTATTATTATTATTATTATTATTATTATTATTATTATTATTATTTATGTATTTGAATATTTTTAAATTTGAAAATTTATTGCTCTATTTTCCTTTCAGGTTTGCAAGTATTTTAAAGTTGATCCATGTGAATATGTTCCAGATGATTTTAGAATCGAAATATTGGAGACAATATAATCTTATCAGTTGAATGTCTATTGGAGGAGTCGTGTTGGAAGTCTCCTTTCATCTGGTGCATAATCCTTATTTACATCCAGAGAGAAAAGAAGGGCGTAAGCAAACACGACGATATCCATGTGAAATGGATCGAAAGCCTCGCAAGAAACACTCAAGAGAAAATAATGCCAGTTAAGCATGGAAGGTTGGTATCGGTGCTACTCACTCTTCTAGGTTCATTCCGCTCAAGTGAGGATCACTGATGAGCTCGTTCTTGAATTTTTTTGAGTTTTAAATGTTTATGAACAATGCTGAATTGCTTTTCTTTTTTGTTCGTATGGTTCTGTTGACTTTGATCATGATTGAGAAGATTAATCGTGCTTTCAGTTTCATCTGTTTTATTCATTAAATCATGAGTTTCTTGTGATATATTTCCATTAATATAAAAGAAAAAAATAAGTATGAAGAAAAGATTTACTACACAATATATAAATTTCAATTATCAACCCCATACAAAAGTTAAGAATAGTTAAAAATAAATTATGGTTGAAAATATAATTATTGATAGTTAATTTACTTATTTGAAATAATGAGAGTAAAAAATTATAATTTTAAATAGGTTTGTGGTGAATATGAAAATAATAATAACTGAAATTAAAAAACTTAATTAGTTTTGTAATTATTGTAAAAAGTTAACTAGTTTTGTAATTGAATGTAAAAAATAACACTATTTATGTTATTCTCTCGTATCGATGGTAAAAAGGTACAGCTTTTTTAAACTTACATATAAATTAAATTTCTGTTAGCAGGGATGTAGTGTTCGGCGAATTTTCTCATTTGAATTGGTAAAAGAAATGTGTTGAAATTGATGAAATTTGGTGATTTTATCAACACCTTTGAAGATCATCGATCAATCTTCTAACGATTATGAAGACTCACCTCCCGACTCTCCTATTCTGAAGTCGGAGCCCTTGTATGAGATATATGAAAATTATAGCTATGCTATGTTGGAACCTTCCTCATTCAAACAAGCAATGAAGTATGATGAATGGAGATATGCAATGAACGAAGAGATCAGGATGTTCGAAATAAATCAGACTTGGACCATAGTTCCTAGACCTTCAAAGAAGATGATTGTCGTCTTTCTCCGGTTTTTGTTGATACCAGCAGTCCCGCTGAGAATGACTGTCATTTCGGCACTTCTTGCACTTGTAACGGCAATCTTTGGTGTCGTGATTTGTCCTTTTACAGATTCGGCAGCTGCTATTGGAACCTTCTTGTTGTATGAGTTTCCCTCATTCGGCCTTGATTGGTTTGAATGGCCGCGTCATCTTCCTCTTTTATTTGATGAACCACCTCTACCTTTTTGATTCCCGGAATTTTTTTTTTCCAGCCACATTTACTTTGGGGTCGAATGCTTGCTCGAGAGGCTGGTTTGAGGACCTGCTTAACCGTTCTTCATGGACTTTTAGCGAGCTTGTTAATTCACGAAAAGTGAACTTGGTCAACTCCTTAGATTCTTCTATTGCGGAAACAATATAGTCGTATTTTGAGGGAAGACTTCTCAGAACCTTTTGAACGATTTTCTTCTCTTCAATGGTGTCTCCAAGGCTTCGAATTTGATTGGTGATTTCAACAACTCGTGTAAGATAGACTTGCATAGTTTCATTGTCTTTCTCCGCCAAATTGTCAAATTCTCTCCAAGGATATTGGAGCTTGATAGACGCCACCTTCTCATTTCCTTGAAAACCTTCTTTAAGAATATTCCACGCTTCTCTGGACCTTTTGATGCCGTGTATGCTGGGATAAATCGTTCGGCTTAATCCTTGTTGAATGAACCTTAGAGCACTTGCATCTTCTATTCGATTTTGGTTGTACTCCATTTGTTGAGCATCGGTCCTCTCAGGTTCTTCAGCCTCTTCTCCTTCTTCTTGAGGTGGTGGCTCATCATACTCTTGTTCAACGACCTCCCATAGATCTTGTGATATGAACAACGTTTCCATTTGACTATGCCAATAATCGAAATTTTCACCATCAAAGATGGGAACTTGATTTGCAGTGTAAGCAAACATTGTAGTGGCTTGGTTTGCTGACATTTTTTTTTTCGAGTGAATGATTTCAACCGAAGCTCTGATACCAATGAGTTCAAACAAGGTGTTCCCAATGATCATCCCCCTTCAAGAGAAAGTGGCGTTCAAGGGACAAAGCCTCGATCAATAACAACTTTGGCATTTGAGATACGGACATCTCAACAGTAAAGGGTTGCAGCTGCTCAAGCAAAAGAATTTGGTGATTGGCCTACCAAACATTGAACCAAGAGCAGAAATTTGTGAAGGATATGTGTACAGGAAAATGCATCGTCCCCCTTTCCCAAAGACGACATGAAGAGCGAAAGAGCCATTGGAACTGATCCACGCGGACATCTGGGGTCCGACAAAATCTACTTCTCTAGGTAACAAAAGATACTTTATTCTATTCGTTGATGATTTCACAAGAATCATGTGGGTTTATAACCGAAAAATCTGAGGCATTTGCTGTTTTTTTTAAATTCAAGACCCTTGTTGAAAAACAAAGTCGCTGCAAAATTCAGACTCTCCAAACCGATCAAGGAGGCGAGTTCATTTATAAACCTTTCATGGAATATTGCAATCAAAACGAGATTCATAGGCAGCTCACTGTTAGTAGAAGTCCGCAACAGAATGGAGTCGCCGAGAGGAAGAATCACACAATACCCGAAATGCCAGTCATTCTCAGCGGAACTGCTGGTATCAATAGAAAACGGAGAAACACGAAGCAAACTTCAGCAAAGATGCTGGAGAGCAACTCTTCTCTTGCATGTCGGTTCAGCAGCAATCGCCGAATACATGGTATTTGGACAGCGGATGTAGATGTCATATGACTGGAAACAGAAATCTGTTCGTGGACCTGGATCAGGGCTTCTCGTCGGAAGTGAAATGGGAGACAGAAAACTTCACAAGGCTGAAGGAAAGGGAACAATAGTTGTTCAAACAAAAGGAGGTAACACAAAGCTAATTCAAGGAGTTCTTTACGTGCCTAATCTCACGAGTAACCTTCTTAGTGTGGGAAAATTATTGGAGAAGGGATATTCTGTATTTTTTTATGATAGCAAATGCAGAATTATCGAAAAGTAAAGTAATATCACCATCGCTTCTGTCCCGCTGAGTTCAAACAAGGTGTTCCCAATGATCATCCCCCTTCAAGAGAAAAGGTGAAAAACTTATATTTATTGGCTATAGCGATGAATCAAAAGGCTATCGTCTTTATAATCCTATAACAAGCAAGCTTGTTGACCTCTTGGAGCTGGGAAGAAAAAACCTCGCAGCCATTCATTCCGAATGAATCTTCCGACTCATCTGGTGTCGAAGAGGAAACCGCAGAAGAAACTCTACCTGAAAGTCCAGGACCTTCTTCAAATTCCGAAAGTGAAAATTCTGAGTCGCCGGTAAGAAAGACTCGTTCCTTACGAGATATTTATGAAAAATGCGAAGTTGCCTTCTCTGCAATAGGGCCGAGCAGTTTTGAAGAAGCATCAAAAGAAGCAGTGTGGATTAAAGCCATGAAGGACGAAATAGCCATGATCGAAAAAAACAAAACGTGGGAAATGGCGGATCGTCCAGCGCACAAGGATGTAATAGGTATGAAATGGATCTTCAAAACCAAGCTGCTCGAAGTCGGGATCATCCAGAAACATAAAGCTCGACTAGTGGCAAAGGAGATTCGCTTAACAACCAGTAGTGGATTTCAACGAAACGTTTGCTTCAGTGGTTCGAATGGAAACTATCCGGCTCGTTCTTGCTCTTGCCGCACAATTAGAGCTCCAAGTATTCCAGCTTGACGTTAAATCAGCATTTCTAAACGGAGAGCTCGATGAAGAAATTTATGTTCAGCAACCGCAAGGTTTTGAAGAGGAAGGAGAAGAGAATTAAGTGTACCGACTTAAAAATGCGCTATACGGTTTGAAGCAGACTCCAAGAGCTTAGAACAAAGAAATTGATGGTTTTTTTCGATGCGATGGATTCTCTCAAAGCTCTAATGATCATTCGTTATATGTGAAGAAAGACGGTAAGAACTTTCTTATTGTATGCATATATGTTGACGATTTGATCTATCTAGGAACCAAAAAGGAGGAGGTCGAAGCCTTCAAACAAAGCATGATGAATAAATTTGAGATGACAGACTTGGGGGCGATGAAATATTTCTCGGGATTCAGGTAAAGCAATCCAAAGGTAAAGTATTTATATCACAAGAGAAGTACATTGAAGATCTTTTCAAGAAATTTCGAATGGAAAAATAAAAACCTGTTTCAACTCCTATGGCTGTTAATGATAAGCTGCATAAGACCGATGGAGCCAAGAAAGCAGATATGAAACTGTTTCGAAGTCTTGTTGGCTCGCTGATCTATCTCACCAACACAAGGCCAGACATTGTGAATGCCGTGAGTCTTATCTCCAGATTCATGAACGAGCCGAGTCAGCTACATTTCTCTGCAGCTAAAAGTGTTCTACGCTACCTTCAAGGAAGCAAAAGTCTTGGGATCAGGTATGAAAATGGAAGCACAAACGTTCTGATCGGATTCACAGATAGTGATTGGGCTGGATCGTTGGATGATCGCAAGAGTACCTCCGGATATTTATTTTGCTTGGGCTCAAATATAGTCACTTGGAGTTCGAAAAAGCAAAAGACGGTCGCACTCTCAACTGCTGAAGCTGAATACATCACAGCCACAGACGCTACTTCCGAGGCGATTTGGTTACGAAGGCTTCTAGCAGATTTACAACAATTTCAGTATCAACCAACGATAATTTATTGTGACAATATGTCAACAATAGCCATGACCAAGAATCCCGTCTTCCATTCCCGAGATGAGGCATCATTTCGTACGGGACATGGTTAGCAAATGAGAGATTCGCCTTGAGTTCATCAGCACCAATGAACAAGCTGCAGACTTTCTTACCAAAGCAATTTCGACAGAGAAATTTCAGAAAATCAAAGATGAGCTGAAGATTGCAAATTAAGAGGGAGTGTTGGAAGTTATAATTTGCAACATAGTCCACCGTAACACACAAGAAGAACAAGAGTCAAGTGACCAATCATATTCTGTGATGGTCAATTATCTATTCTAATATTCAGTAATATTTAATATTTTTAGTAGTTCTAAGTTAGAAGCATCTATATATATTTGTAGATGTAATCGTAGTGCTATCAAGCAAGTGAAATATAATAAAAAGCAAATGCAGGAGCTGTAGCACTTTATTTCCTATACTTTCGGTTTTGTTATTTCGAGTGTTCAATCTCCAACACATCGTACCACCAGAGGACTCCTAATCGAAAGAGTACAACTAGACATTATACGAGAGCTTATTCAAGCTAAGATAATGTGCGTGTGTCTGTGTGCCCAACCATCCAATTGCAACACTTGAAAACTTATGAAACTGAAAGATACGAAGACATTCCTTAAAACAGCAGTTAATTCAATATATTAATCGTAATATTTTATTACTATAAATTATGTATCATTCGTTATTCCCTCGCCTAAGGCAAAATAATCTATGGATCATTGGAAGGTCCAAATCTGTATGGTCGGCGTAAAAAATAAATTTTCACATCAAAATTTTGAAGGTTTATTGAACAAAGTTTGGTGGACTCTTCTATCTATGGCTAATTGATTCTTTAATTGAACGTTATTTGAACTTCAACGGTGGACTTCATGAAGCTTGGACCAAAAAAATAAAGCGGCTTTAGCAACTATAGATACCGACCAATAACATCTCAGTCGCTAAAAAATATAAAATACCTTATCTAACTTAATTATTAGTCCCTTAGCCACTACAATGTCAACCGATGTATAAGATATTGTAGTCGCTGATTTTAATTCCTAAATTGCGACTTACCCATTTTCGTTCGTCATATCATTTCTTGCCCAAAAATCCCCAAATCGCCCAAATCTTCCGCTGCTCGTCCTCGCTTGTGTTCGTCGTCACTGCATCACCGGTCCACCTCGCTCGTTCGTCGCTGCTTGGTTTGTTGACGTCACTGCTCGCCATCCTCCCACTACTACGATTCCGGCGCCATTCGTTTGTTCTCCGCTTCCGGTAAGTACATCGATTGGTTTGTTGAGACTTGTTTGTTTGGTTGTCCGCTTGTTAATTGTTTGGTTTGATTCGTCATTGTTGTAAATGCTTTCGCTGCTCCCCGTCATTCATTGCCCAATCCTTCGTTGCCCCGCCTACCGCACCAGTCTGCTTACTCCGATTCCCGAATTAATTGTTTGGTTGTTTGCTTGTTAATTTCTTTAGTTTGTGTTTGTCGTTGCCCACCTATGATTTGTTATTTTGTTGTCCCAATGAGATCGTACAGACAATAGATGTACGATCAATGTGATGGAAAGTGGTTAAAATGTTGATAATAGTGATGGGTATATCGATCAAATACGTTGTCTTCTTTCAAGTTTTGATTACTACAGAACTTGAGATAATCTGTTTCTAGGCGTGTATCTATAAGCCACTTTCGTAAAGGTGATTTTCTCTCTCTACAAAGCAAACGAGAGAATAATCGAATACCTTCAGGATACAAAGAAAATACATACCGCGCTCTTGCTTTAGCGAAGTATGCACTGAATACTTTAAGTGTGTGAGAGCAGACTTGATTACTTATAATTGTGTCTCTGCAGAAGACACAACCGAAGTATTTATAGTTTGCAGAGAGTTTCTTTGAATCGGCGCACCTATTCACCAAAAAGTTATCTCGAAAAGTCATGTCTCTTTGAAGAGATATGAACTAAAAGAATTTAACTTTTCATTGAAGTGATATAACACTTCAATATTTCTTTTTCTTGAATAGATATGACTTTTCATTGAAGTGATACAACATTTTAATATTTATTTTCTTTATTATTGAAAATAAACAACAATCCCCCGCCATTTTCAATATAAAGGAAACTCTCTTTAACGATAAAACAAACCTGTAAATCTCATGCATAGATAATGGTGTTCCATTGGATTTGAACCATTACTTAGTGAAGGCTCAATACAAGAGGTCCGAATAAAATGGTGGATACAGCCTTGAACCATCTATTCATACTGACAACCTGTAGAGTCGATCACACATTTGATTTAGCACACTGCCAGATATTCATTTATAGCGACACATTATAGACCTTGTGTCCAGTACCCTTCATGAGTATGTCGAAGTCAAGCTCTTGAACTTCTTTTAAGCGGTCAAACTTTTACACTCACATAGGTAGATCTATCAAGATATCCCCATCGTTCGATATCCGACAAAATTAGCATATAGCCTATAGACCTATTAAGAGATCATATCCCAACCTACCTTTTTTCTTAACGGGCAACAAGTGCTACTAAACCTTGGGATGCATAATATGTCGTAGCACTTCAAATCACGCTGATGATGTACTTTAACTCATTGAACTCGATACTCTGACGGTATATCAAGTGTCGAGTTGAGGTTCCACCATGGGTGACTTCGATTTAATGAGCTTGAAACCCATCCCCTTGGACGTCTTATTGACTGCATCTCGTGACAAAGCTTTTGTCAATGGGTTTGAATTTGTATAAGAAACCAAGTAAACAAAGACTTGGTCTAAGAAGACTAAGTATACTTGAAGTGGGTGAGAATCTTTCTCCCCACTCCAAGTCAAAAATTCGGCCACCCCTTATAGTATAAAAGGGGAATTTTTGTTTTTTGAAAACACTAAGTCATTTGGTAAAAAGAAAGCTAGGGTTTTCATCTCGTCTCTCTCTCACTCACTCTCCTCTCTCGGTGGCTGCGCCGCGCGCATGAAGGAGGTAACCTCGAGGTGTTCTTGGCCTAGCCGCATTAAGCAAGGATAGTCTCGTGACGTTCGTGTGGTGCCAGCATGACGATCTTGCCCCGTTCGTGCGCATATTGGTGCTAGGAGAGGGATACTACATCCCGGGGATTCGAAGGGTTTGTAGCTTGCCATCTTCTTTGGTTTTCGACAAGGTATCATGGCTGTAAAACCCTTCTTACGTGTTTATCTTCTCGTGTTAATACCGAGCGGTCCAAGGGAACGGTTGAAATTCCTAAAAGTTTTAAAATTCCGCCGTTCAAGAAACGAGGGCCCGGGGACCCTACCGGGATTCCCAACAAGAGCAACAAATCCGTTTGGTCAAACTTTTGATGCCATTGTTTCGGTGCTTGTTTGAGACCGTATATTGATTTTATAAGTTTACATACTTTGTGCTCTTGGCCATGCATAACAAACCCTTCAGGTTGTTTCATGTAAACTTCTTCATCAAGCTCTCCATTTAGAAAAGCTGTCTTAACATCCATTTGGTGAATAATAAGTTTATGTATCGATGCCATTGCTATTAGCAATCGTATTGTAGTCATTCTCGCCACCGGAGAATAAGTACCGAAGTAATCGATATCTGGTTTTTGGCTGAAACCCTTAGCCACTAATCGAGCTTTAAACTTCTCGATTGTACCATCGAGTTTTATTTTCTTTTTGAATATCCATTTGCAACCGATAGGTTTCGCACCTAACGGTGGATCAACTAAAACCCAGGTTTGGTTTCCCATGATCGAGTCCATTTCATCATTTATCGCTTCTTTCCAGAATGCGACGTCCCGTGATTTCATGGCTTCCTCGAATGTTTGAGGATCGTCTTCTGTGTTATAACAGAATGGAACTTCTTTGGTAACGTTTTCTCTTGTTCCTTCTACGAGAAACATAAAGAAATTAGAACCGAAATCACGAGTTTTTCGAGCTTGTTTACTTCTACGAAATTCAACATTTTGTTGTTCATCGGTTCGTTCTACGATGTCATTTGTTGAGGTATCTTGTCTTACACCAATGTCCTTAATACGAGGTATTGAATTGAACCGTTGTTCATCGAACACGGCATCGCATGACTCAATTACGGTATTAACCGATATACAGTCATTTGGTTCAATAACAAAAACTCTATATGCTTTGCTATTTTGTGCATAACCAATAAAGATGCACTCAATTCCTCTTTCACCCAATTTCTTTCGTTTGGGTCCTGGAACTTTGACGATTGCTCGACAACCCCAAACCTTGAAATAACTCAAGTTTGGTTTTCTTTTGTTCCAGATTTCATAAGGAGTCACTTTGTTCCGTTTATTTGGAACTCGATTGAGGATGTGACATGCGATTAGCAATGCTTCTCTCCAAAATCCAGAATTTAATCCAGAAACCGACATCATAGAATTTATCATTTCTGTTAGTACACGATTTTTGCGTTCTGCCACTCCATTTTGTTGTGGAGTATACGGAGCGGTAGTTTCGTGAACTATACCCGTTGACTCAAAATATGATGGACTGCAGTATTCTCCACCACTATCAGTCCTTAAACGTTTTATAAACGTTTCACATTTTAATTCAGATTCATTCTTGAAAATCTTAAATTTTTCAAGAGCTTCGTCCTTAGAATGCAACAAATAAACAAAACAATACCTACTGCAATCGTCTATAAAAGTAATAAAATACTTTTTATTTTCGATTGTAGGAGTGCTATGCAAATCACATACATCTGAATGGATTAATTCGAACAACTTTGAAGTTCTTTCAACTTTCGGAAAAAGAGCTTCGAGTTATTTTCGTTAGCATGCATGTTCTACATATACTATTTTCATATTCAACATGCAGAATCAGATTAAGTTTTGATATGTATCTAAGTCTACCATAATGAATATGTCCTAATCTATTATGCCATAAATCAGGAAAATCAACGATATAAGCAGAAATAATTTTATTATTATTATTTTTGGATATGTTCAACTTGAACATTCCGTTACACAAGTATCCCTTTCCTACAAACAACCCTCTCTTTGAAAGTACAAAATTATTTGCTTCGAATACAAGTTTGAAGCCAAATTTATTAAGAACACTACCCGATACTAGATTTTTCCTTACTTCCGGTGCATAGTACACATTATTCAATGTTAATTTTTTCCCGGATGTAAATTCAATCTCGATGCTTCCTATTCCAAGGACGGGAACTCTCGTAGCATTTCCCATGTAGAGAACGGTTCCTTCAGGCACTGGTTCCATGTTTTTGAACATTTCTCGATTCTTACAAACATGGCGGGTGGCTCCCGAATCGATCCACCATTCGTCGTCATCTTCAATCATATTTATTTCAGATATGACAGCAACTAGATCATCCGCTGCTTTAGAAGACGAGCCATTGGCTTTTTCCTTCTTTAAGAGACGACATTCATTTTTATAATGGCCTGGTTTTCCACAGTGATAACAACTTCCTTTCTTTCGTTTGTTGTTTGTATTCTATGCATAGTTGTCTTGGAATTTCCTTTTCTTTGAAGGTCTATTCCGATTACCATCCTCAACTACGTGTATCTTCGAGTTGATTTGTTCTTTCTCATTCTCTTGTATTTTCAGTTCCTTGCGAAATTCTTCTTCGATTCGAAGAGAATTTGCAAGTTGCTCAAGGGAGATATCTTCCTTCGTATGCTTTAAATTTCTTTTAAAGTCTTTCCACGAAGGGGGCAACTTGTCGATGATATTAGACACAATAATAGTCTCATCCATGACCATTTTATGTTGATTAAAATTATTCAACATACGTTTGATCTCATGAAATTGCTCCATAATTGGTCTGTTATCATCCATCTTAAAATTATTAAAACGCAAGACAATAAATTTCTTACTTGTAGCGTTTTCTTGAAGATACTTTGTCTCTAACTTTTCCCATAATTCCTTGGCCGTCACCACTGAGTGGTAGACGTCGAAGAGGGCATCGCTCATAGTATTCAATATATGTCCCCGACATATTTCATCATTAGTATCCCATTTTTGCCTCCTCCTTGCTTCAGCAATGGTTTCTTCAGGATTTTCGTCCGGCCTTGGAGTGTTGAGAACATAACTTACTTGGAGAGAAACTAAGAGAAAATGAATTCTCTTCTGCCAGCGTATAAAGCTTCCACCATCGAAGCGATCGAGCTTTATGAAATTACTTGCTAATTCTTTAAGTGACGACATGAAAACAGATTCACTAAATCACCTTTAGATTGTTGATAATAGTGATGTGTATATCGATCAAAGACGTGGTCTTCTTTCAAGTTTTGATTACTGCAGAACTTGAGATAATTTGTTTCTAGGCGTGTATCTATAAGCCACTTTCCTAAAGGTGATTTTTGCTCTCTACAAAGCAAACGAGAGAATAATCGAATACCTTCAGGATACAAAGAAAATACGTACTGCGCTCTTGCTTTAGCGAAGTATGCACTAAATACTTTAAGTGTGTGAGAGCAGGCTTGATTACTTGTAATTGTATCTCTGCAGAAGACAGAACTGGAATATTTATAGTTCGCAGAGAATTGCTTTGAATCGGCGCACCTATTCACCAAAAAGTTATCTCGAAAAGTCATGTCTCTTTGAAGGGATATGAACTAAAAGAATTTAACTTTTCATAGAAGTGATATAACACTTCAATATTTCTTTTCCTTGAATAGGTATGACTTTTCATTGAAGTGATACAACATTTTAATATTTATTTTCTTTATTATTGAAAATAAACAACATAAAATCAGAATGTGTAGATGGGGTGAAACAATCTGCTACTCCGATTCATTTCATTCGTTGTCCAATCTGCTACTCCGATTCCCATAAGTGTGATGGTTCGCTTGTTGTTGACTTGTTTGTTTGGTTATTTGCTTGTTAATTTGTTTGGTCTATGTTCGTCCTTGCCCACCTATGATTTGTTATGCACTTTGTTGTCCCAATGAATACGCACAGACAATAGATGTATGATCAATGGGATGGAAAGTGGTTAAAATCAGAATATATAGATGGGGTGAAACAATTCGTAGAATGGGCTCTTAATCAAATTCATTTCATTCGTTGCCCAATCTACTACTCCGATTCGCGTAAGTGAGTCGGTTCGCTTGTTGTTGACTTGTTTGTTTGGTCTATGTTCGTCCTTGGCCGCCTATGATTTGTTACGCACTTTGTTGTCCCAATGAATTCGTACCGACAATAGATGTATGATCAATGGGATGGAAAGTGGTTAAAATTAGAATATGTAGATGGGGTTTAACAATTCGTAGAGTGGCCTCTTAATCCAATTCATTTCATTCGTTGCCCAATCTACTAATCCGTCTCGCGTAAGTGAGTCGGTTCGCTTGTTGTTGACTTGTTTGTTTGGTCTATGTTCGTCCTTGCCCGCCTATGATTTGTTATTTTGTTGTCCCAATGAATTCGTGCAGACAATAGATGTACGATCAATGTGATGGAAAGTGGTTAAAATTAGAATATGTAGATGGGGTGAAACAATTCGTAGAGTGGCCTCTTAATCCAATTCATTTCATTCGTTGCCCAATCTGCTACTCCGATTCCCGTAAGTGAGTCGGTTCGCTTGTTGTTGACTTGTTTGTTTCTTGCTCGCTTGTTAATTTGTTTGGTCTATGTTTGTCCTTGCTCACCTATGATTTGTTATTTTGTTGTCCCAATGAATTCGTACAGACAATAGATGTACAATCAATGGGATGGAAAGTGATTAAAATCAGAATATGTAGATGGGGTGAAACAATTCGTAGAGTGGCCTCCTAATCAAATTCATTTCATTCGTAGCCCAATCTGCTACTCCGATTCCCGTAAGTGAGTCGGTTCGCTTGTTGTTGACTTGTTTGTTTGGTTGCTCGCTTGTTAATTTGTTTGCTCTATGTTCGTCCTTGCCGGCTTATAATTTGTTACTTTGTTGTGCAGATGATGATAACTTGTCTATGTATGCATTCAGAACTTGTCTCTATCATATTTAAAATTAAAATCAGACAAATGCTCTAAACCTTTCTTGGAGCTACTATAATATGTGCCTCCGTCTGACTCTTCTACCTCGGATTCGTCCATTGCTCGCCTTGAAGCTTCATAGAAGAAGAACGTTAGGAAGGCAAAGAGGATGGTTCCGACGAAGCCCCTCCGTGTTATTATGACGGTAAGTTCATCAAGTTCTCAAAAAGATAGCTAGTAAAGAACGTAGCATACCCATAAATGAGGTACAAACCTGGATATTTATAAGGACCGGCGAGGGATCAAGACCGTATTCGTCATAATGTTGGTTCAGCGAATATGATGGTTCCGTGACCGTTTGCACGAATCCGGCGATTCAAATCTTCTCGGGATTTTCCCCCAGCGGCATTTCTCTTGTTCTGTCAGCAGTCCTTCATCCCTTTTCTTGTCAGCTATAAAAGAGAGAGCAAACGCGTCGAGCTCGAACCCGAGCTGTCCGCTATCTCCTGCACCAAATGCGTACACCTTGCCCGACTCAGTCAGCCCAAACTAACGTGTGGGCTTATCTGTACAACCCTCTCCTTCTCCTTCAGAGTGAATAGAATTGATTTTATTAGCGCAGTAAAGTCATTAATTAAAGGATTCTGTTTCTAACAAAAGCGGATATTGTTTCTAACAGAAGAACTGATCCACCCTTTCCTTCTTCTCCTTCAGAACCTTAACACGATTCCTAGTCGAGCGCAACTCCTTGCATCTGTACCAACAGCACCGTACGCCACTGTCCTGCCGTAGAACCTCGAGAGGACGTTTTGGTCCTAACGCTTGATTCGAGACCCCTCCGAAGTGTTCCATGCGGTATGTTATAGGTTGTTCCAAGTATCCCCTGAAACTTCTGAGATCAAAGGGATGAACAGCACCTTCCTTATACTGCATTTCACAGACAAAGGCTTCTGACGCAGGAGCCTGAGGAAGAAGCCCGTTCCACTTCGAGAAATAGGAAGGGTTCAACACCACTGCTATACCGTTGATTGAGCTCAAGGGAATCTCGTGCAGAAAAGGCGTGAGGATGATTTCCTGGGGTTTAGGGGATAATCCCTCGACATGGCCTTTGAGTTCCTCCGCATGGAGGAAATATCGCACACTCGCCAAATTTTTTCCCTGTAAATCTTCGTAAAGGTCTTCAATGTAACCGATATGGTCTCGCGTGCCTTGGTTTCGGATCCATACAAAGTAATGGACCTGAAAATCCAAAGGCTTCTGCCCGTCGCTCAGAATTAAGATGATTGAGAGAGAGAGAGAGAGAGAGAGAGAGAGATGGCGTGAAAATTTCTTCTTTTGTGTTGTATGCCGCGTAAATCTTGACCAAGATCTCATTTACCATTTTAGGCCAATAGAAGGCTTTCCATTTTTCGATGATGTCCTATGAATTGAAATTTGCTTTTGGTAAGAAATGACGCGTCGAAGGTCAGTTTACCCTAAAGATCTCTAAATCCATTTGCTGTCCAGAGCTTACGATGATTCTCTGGTTTTGTGCTGCTGTTGAATTTTCGTCTCTCTCTATCTCCCAAAAGCAGTGCGCATACCAAGGAAGGAAAAATATTCTTTGTGAATAGAATGTTTTTATTAGCGCAATTACACGAGCAAAGTCCATTAAGTAAAGGAGATTATGTTTCTAACATAATCGGACGGATATTGTTATGCCAAATGTAGTAAAACCTTCAACTTCTAACAGATGAGTTTGGCGTATAGTATAGCTGAATTGAGTTTACATACTTGTACATGTACCACTTCTTCATTTACATTAATGAAATTGAAACTTTCCCAAAAAGAAATGATGAAAACTTGATATTTGAATAATGCTTTGTTTATGAAGGATTTAGGGGAACTAAAACATTTTCAAGGCATTGAAATCTCTAGGGCAAATCAAGGAATATATCTTACTCGAAGTTACTAACCAATATGAGTATGTGTGGATCTTTAAGCCTTTGGGAGTTCCAATTGGGCAAAATTTAAAACTAATGGATGGTCCGTAGCAGAAATTGAAACTATTGAACGACTAATAGAAACTATCTGAGAATGATGAGGTAGAAACAGATTTGGATCCTTTGGTCACCGATAATTCATTTTATCAAAGAATTATTGGTAAACTGTAGCATTAAGATCCAACGGTTATACACATAAAGGAATTAAGAAATCGAAATTACTGATTATATTTGTGAGTTTTTGCGTAGCATTAAGATCAATCTTCTTTAATCATTAATAAACTCGTGTGTATTTTATTTTATTTTTTGGTAAGAAGAAAATTCTATTACCACCGAACTAAGTGTCATTACATCTCATTAATTCATAGACTATTCTATCTAATTATAGGAAAATAATCTAGAAAACTTCACTCAATACATAATATTTGAATAAAAGATTTCTCGTCAGCTCTGAAATGAAATGAAATGAAAAGCCTGTTATTTAGAGCATACTTTATTGGTAACGGTTGATTCGAGACGTCCCCTCCGAAGTGTTCCATGCGGTATGTGATCGGTTGTTCCAAGTATCCCCTGAAACTTCTGAGGTCAAAAGGATGAACATCACCTTCCCTGTACTGCCTTTCACAGAAAAAGGCTTCTGTCGACTAACGTGAAATGAGGTGCTTGTCCTTCTCAATGAAAATATGAACATATGTTCGACTAACGTGAATGCTTGTCCTTCTCAATGAAAATGCAGGGTAATGATTCAGCTGCTCGCGGCAGGTCCTGTAATATCCGGACCAGGCTATGTCTGAATCTTGGCGAATAAGTGATTGCTGCAATTAAAACTTTTTTTCTTTATTTACTGTGATCCAATAACAGTGAATGAGGTGAGCCGAAGTTCATAATTCGAATTAAATACTTGACCTCGTCGATCTGAGGGCTCGTGCGTGGGGAGAAAGGAGCCGACATGGTTCTGAGATTCTTCGCTGTGTCGAGGTCTGAGAGAAACAAATCAGCATAGATTACATCAGAATCATAAACAAACAAAGAAAAAACAAACAAAGAAAACTAAATCGAATTGAAATCTGAAACATAACTTTCAAGACAGTTCAGAGAAGGCAAAACAACTACAACATAACCTCTAAAACACCACAGAGGTTAAATCTCAATAAAATGAACCGGAAAAAAAAAATAAAAAATCTAACCTTCAGGGAATAAACTTGACAGATAAACATAATGACGGAGAAGAGAGCTCTTACAGTGATGCCGTTTATGTAGTGGGACTGGGAAGGTTAACACATAATTAGTCATTACACGTGTACGGCCTCGATGATTTTGGTGACGTATCTATCGTCTTTATGATTCTTCCGACTTTACCAACTTTGAGATTTTGTGTATTTAATTATTGGAGCCAGCTTTAGAAATCAATTTATTACAGGTAAAGTAATAATGAACCTGTTGGAACAATAAGCTCAACTTGATGAAGCTGAAGAAATACGAGGAGACACATGCAGAATAGCTTGAACCCAAGGAGACAACATGGTTTTCTGTCTAGAAGTTTAATTAAGTTTAATTAAGTTTCATGTCTTTCAAAGTTCCTTGATGAAGCCAAAACTCGCACAAAGTCCTCAGTCTCATCATATATGTAGGTGCTCTCAGCTCCTTTAAAACCTTACAACAGCGCGCAAAGTGTAGTATACTTTGTGTTCTTGTAAGACCGTCAGACTGTGCGAATGCAATAACACCTTTTGTGACTGTCAAACTCGAACTGCACGACTGCAAGGTTGCGCGACTGTGAGACTTCACAAACCGGCTGCAGCAATGTAAGACTGCGAGGTTGCACTGCTGAGAGCTTGCACGACTGCACCTTTATTCCTGTACGAATGGTGCAATGTGCGACTGCGTGCGACTGGAGCAATTCCTCTAATACTGGTGTAAGACTGCTGGATTGAGTAAGACTGCGAGAAGATCTCCAAGACTGCGAGCCAAGTGGACTTTCTTAAAGAATTTTCGAGGCTTGTGTTGAACACAAATTCCTTTAAACAGATTCGCTCTCTCTACGTAAGTGCAAGAGATGTATTTGAACGTCTGTCTCACATGATACAATGAAAACGTGATTATAGGTTGCACTAAACCTTAATCACAATGCGAACTGAACTTAGATATGATGAGCGACTTGTTGAGAATGATTCGTTCTATGAAATTGTGTGTTTCCACGTCTCAGTCTAGGGTTTATATATAGAGTTTCAAATAACTCTTTGAGTCCTTGGTAGACCGTTAGACTTCCCTTGAAGGATTTAATTCCACACTTTAATCCATAATTTAATTCTAAGTCATAAAAGAATTAAGTGGATTCTCCAAAGGTCATTCCAACCGTTCAAGTTACTTTAACCCTTGATATTTCAAATTTATCTTATGTGGAATTATCCGTTCTCATTTAAATATGATTAAGTATTGAAATATTATAATCGGGTCCAAATGTGAGATTTAATCCAGTCCACGAGTGTGTAAATGTGGGTCACGAGCCCACATACACATTAATTCATTTTACATATTTCAATCCAAATTTTCATTCACTCCACTTAATATTCCAACACAAAGATCCAAAATGAATAATAATGCTTCCTCTTTCTCCTTTAATACACATTTCCAAGCCCTTTGAACCATCTGGCCCAACATTCTGACTATTACGTATAAACAAGAAGGGAAAGCTTTGCTGCATGTCAAGTAATATGGACCAAGCGATGTCTGAATCTTGGCGACTAAGCGATTGCTGTAATAAAAACTCGTTTTCTTTATTTACTGTTGGGCTTAGGCCCATTTGTGCCTTTGTTTTCTTCCCACATCGGTTGGGAAAGAAAGGCATGGGGGTTCCCTCTCCTATATAAGGAGGGTTATACCCTGAGTTTATATACCAACCCTTTAGAAAGTTAATTTGTGTTAACAATTAACTCTAGAAAAATTCTCTTGTGAGAGTTTGGGTTAGCGGGTAGAATTACTTTCTGGTTGTGGGTTGTTGGGTTTTGGGTGTAGGCGAGAGTAGAAGAATTGTGTGATTGTAATTTATCACATAGTGGATTTTCTGCGGCCTTGTTGCCCTGGTGGTTTTTCCCTCTTCGTTAACAGAGGGTTTCCACATTAAACTTTGTGTTCTCCAGTTTTAATATTTCCAGCGGATCTTGGGCGGAGTTTCGGTGCGATCAGAGTTCCCAACAAGTGGTATCAGAACGAGGTTAGCCTAGTTGGTATTCTGAGTATGCTCTGTGGTTGCAGCTTTGTCTGATCTTCCACATCAGAAAAGATACAAAAGGGGTTTTCGTGCGGTGGAGCCAGTGACGGGTGGAGCTTGTGCGCAGAGGAGTTTTTGGACAGTGGAGGTAATAGATACTGTGTAAGTAAGTTCTGTCTGGGTGACTGATGTATAAGTGGGACCGGTGTGACCCCATCAGCTCTTCCTGAGAACATACTTAGAAGGGTAATTCTGTCTAAGAGGCAGGTCGCTAGCCTTTCCTGGGAATTATCTGATCAGTACTATTTAAGATTGCTACTCGGTTTTCTGCGAAGTTCGTGTTCACTAATCCACGAAGATGTCTGGAAATAAGTTTTCGAATCTGGCGAGATTCGATGTGGAGAAGTTCAACGGAAGAATCAATTTTGGCTTGTGGCAAGTGCAAATGAAGGACGTGCTGATTCAGTCGGGGTTACACAAAGCTTTGAAGGGCACGGAAACTCCCAAAGGGGGTGCTACCAGCAGCACTGAGGAAAAAACTGGTGTGAGCAAATCTGAAATAAGCGATGATGATTGGGAGGAACTAGATTTGAGAGCGGCAAGCGCGATACGACTATGTCTGGCCAAGAATGTTCTTGCAAATGTGCATGGAATTTCGACGGCAAAGGCATTATGGGACAAGCTCGAGGAGTTGTATCAGGCTAAAGGCGTCTCAAATCGGATGTATCTGAAGGAGCGGTTTCATACACTGCGGATGACTGAAGGTCAAAGCATCTCAGATCACTTAAGTGTTCTCAACGGGATCGTCTCGGAGCTGGAATCAATTGGAGTGAAGATTGACGATGAGGATCAGGCGTTGAGACTCATCTGGTCTCTTCCATCTTCTTATGAACACATGAAGCCGATCTTGATTCATGGGAAGGAGAAGATTGTATTTTCTAAAGTCATCGGTAAACCTCTTGCGGAAGAGAGAAGGCTAGATGGTGAACAGAACAATTCACCGGAAGATCAAGCTTTGTTCGTCGGTGACGGGAAGAGGAGGAAATCCAGGAATAAGCAAGTTGTGATTTGCTGGACGTGTGGACAATCTGGGCACGTGAAAAGAAATTGTCAGAAAGGTGGAGCAGGTTCGGCAAGCAGCTCCAGGTCGGTAAGTGAAGATACCGAGAAAGACGCTAATATTGTCTCTCTCTCCATGGATGATTTGCACTAAGAGAGACAATGGCGTCCTTATGACATGTCGCTAAGTGTCATGAGAGAGGACGTGTTACTATTATAGCGGGTCCACAGTTACACACGGGCATTAGTTTGGCGATGATGCAAGGTGTGTGGTGGAAATTTCGTGTCGAGGGCTGATGAACTTCCGGGAAAGCCAAACGTGAAAGTTGCACCATAGATTTCAGCAAGGTTATTTCGACATGGGCCGAAGAAATGCTTGGACGCGATTCCGAGTGGATATGCTTTTATGGTAGAGCATGGTAGCGAAAGCTATGTAGATCTTCATCAAGTGAAGGTGTCAAGGTGGACAAAGTCACAAGGTGGAGGTTAGTGATTAAAATCAGAATATGTAGATGGGGTGAAACAATTCATAGAGTGACCTCTTAATCAAATTCATTTCATATTGGGGGAGAAATACGGTGTCCGTGTAATTTTTTTTTTTGGTAAGAAGAATATCTATTACCACATACTCAAATCTCCGTACATCACCTGTAGTCACCTATAGTGCTATTTAAAATTTTACATCCATATCAAGTATATAAGTCAGTAATGAATGTCATCTCCAATCTATTGAGCTTCTTAAAGCATATGACTCTCACATGCTCCCTGACTTCCCTTTTTATGATATGTGCAGATTCAGCGATTGAAAGCACAATACTGAATGCTATTCCTAGTCGAGCGCAACTCCTTGCATCTGTACCAACAGCACGGTACGCCATTGTCCTGATGCAGAACCTCGATGTCTTTGATAACCTCGAGAGGGCGTTCTGGTCCTAACGGTTGATTCGAGACGTCCCCTCCGAAGTGTTCCATGCGGTATGTGATCGGTTGTTTCAAGTATCCCCTGAAACTTCTGAGGTCAAAAGGATGAACATCACCTTCCCTGTACTGCCTTTCACAGAAAAAGGCTTCTGTCGCAGGAGCCTGACGAAGAAGCCCGTCGCACTTCGAGAAGTGGGCAGGGTTCAACACCACTGCTATACCCGAGCCTCCCTTGGGCGACTGCCTGAGGAGCTAGCAAAGGTATGGATGATTTCGATACCTTCTATTCGCTTTTTAGCTTCCCTCTTTTTGTTCCACGTACAAGATGGACATTTTGACTTGCTGCTTGTGCTGCTGAGTTGAAACCCTTTGGAATCTTTCCTACAAGAAGCTCTTCAGGATTTGGACATTGTTCTTTGCAAACGTGTGCGAATTAATTGGAATCCGACGATTCATTCTTCTCGGGATTTTTCCCGAGCGACATTCCTGATTATCCGTTGGCGACTACCTGAGGAGGTATTCTTCTGGCTCTGTCAGCAGTCCTTCATCTCTTTCCTCATTGGCTTCCTGAGAGGTCCTTTAGAGGGGTTATCCCTGGCCGCCAGAATTACGAACATGCTCCGAGGGATCAAGACCGTCTTCGTCATAAAGTAGGGTCAACGAATTTGATGGTTCCGTGACGTTTGCACGAATCCGGCGATTCAATCTTCTCGGGATTTTTCCGAGCGGCATACCCGACGGTGAATGTCCTTCGTTGGCCTCCTTCAAGCATCTTGCCCGAGTGCCTCCGGGCAGATTCTATCAGATAGTTCACCGTGGGTAACAAATGGTAAACATGACGAATGGTTCATTTTCTTCCGCAGACGAGCATGACTGCCAAGAAAACTAAAGTTGAACAATAGTAATGATGGATGAGTCTGCATTTTCCCCTTTTCAGCGCAGTACTTACTGTGATGTGAGCGCGCCAAATCAACTGCGCAGAAATTTTTCACGGGCATCTGTGCACGTTGATCAACTGATGAGCAGATTCAGCAATTGAAAGCACAGTAAACCCTTTCCTTCTTCTTCCCTCATACCTCAGCCCCAGCTTATCCTCACCCACAACTTCAATAGGGACCCATTCCTGCAATAACATCATATAATCAATTGCTGAACACACAAAAAAAGTAAGTTCGATAGAAGTCAATTAGTAGTAGGCATACCTCCTTTTCGCAATGCAGAACCTTAACACGATTCCTAGTCGAGCGCAACTCCTTGCATCTGTACCAACAGCACGGTACGCCATTGTCCTGATGCTTCTGTCGCAGGAGCCTGAGGTAGAAGCCCGTCGCCCTTCGAGAAGTGGGCAGGGTTCAACACCACTGCTATACCGTTGATTGAGCTCAAGGGAATCTCGTGCAGAAAAGGCGTGAGGATGATTTCCTGGGGTTTAGGGGATAATTCCTCGACATGGCCTTTGAGTATCCCCTGAAACTTCTGAGGTCAAAAGGATGGACAGATAAAGGCTTCTGTCGCACTTCGAGACTTGTAGAATGAGAGAGAGAGAGAGAGAGATGCGTCAAAATTTATCCTTTTGTGTTGTTGTATGCCGCGTAAATCTTGAACGAGATCTAATTTACCATTTTAGGACATTAGAAGGCTTTCCATTTTTCGATGATTTCCCATGAAATGAAATTTGCTTTGTTGGTCAGAATAGGCGCGTATAAGGTCAGTTTCTCTCAATCAGCCGCCGCTAAGAATTAAGATGAATCCATTTGTTGCCCAGAGCTTGCCTCTGGTTTTGTGCTGCTGTTGAATTTCGCGTCTCTCTCTCTCTCTCTCTCAACCAAATACAAAGGAAAAATATTCTTTGTTTTTCTTTAACGCAATTATACGACCAATGGAGATCATGTTTCTAGCAAACGCGGATATTGTTATAACAAAACAACTACGAATCTTCAAATGTTTATTCACTTCTAAACTACATTCATTATTACATACATGAGAAAGTAAACTTAGTTTCTTTTTGTGAATTCTCATATACCGCACGGAGAGCAAAATCATTATTAGTACGCCAGAAACATAAATATTAGATATTTGACATTAGATCTTTGTGAACCCTTTTAGCACAATAAGGCAATCAAATCAATCATGCAATGCTCCGACTTCACTGCCGTTTACAAATTCTAACACCATTCATAAAGTGTGAAAGATGGACTTGTTAGGTTATGACTATCTAACTGTTAGCTTTTTTATGATCTACGAGAGGTGTTGAAGCTTGCAAGTAGAGAAGGAAAATGAAGGAGATAAGTTACACTTCTTTCACTTAGAACATCATCTTACATTCATTCATACATATGGTTTTCATACTACATGCATATTTTGATACATCACTTATATAGATAATATATGACTAAAGTTTCTACCATAAACTGTGCTTTGTCTACCTAAGTTACCTAACACATCACAAAGCATGGTGACTAAGACTTTACCAAAACTTTCAACTTAGCTCATGCTTTACTAACGTAAGACATTTCAAGGCATGAGATACATTACTACAAAAGATTGTGCAAATCATCATCATAACATTAAGGAAAATAACACTCTCCTTAATATTTTCCTTAATGACACCTAAACGACTCTTAGATTTGAGTCTTCCTTTAGGCGAAGACTTCATCATAATATCGGCATATTGATCATGAAGACGATAACCGAGCTTCGGCTTACCTTCTTCTTTAGCTTGTTGAGTCGAATGAAACTTGATCTCGACCGTTTCTACATTTGCAGCGGTTTCATCGTGAACGAGAAGCTTTGGCTTCGGCATGCTCCTCCTCATTTTAGACTTCTTTAAGGGTTCGAGAGCCAAATGTCGAATCTGTAAATTTTCATCCATCGTCATCTCCTCCTTCATCGTATGTCTCCATTCATCATGCTTCATTTCTTTTTCTACCGAGGGAGATTTCATGATAGCACACATGCATTTTTCATGTGTCGGCATAGGCGAGACAAGAGGTCATCATCATCATTGTTTGAGAAATAGTGAACACCTTCATATCTCTCATTAAACTTTAAAGGGAAGCTTTTTTTTTTTCAATCGTAGCCACCTTCGCCAACATCACATCTATCGGGTCATAGACAACACATGTGTTGTCTTTGAATAAAAGAGAGTATCATCTTTCCATCATTCTTGAAACACTCAAAAGATTTTGAATTAAATGAGGAACAAAGAGAACATCGGGAATATACTTTGTACCACGTTTTGTATTGACCGGTATCGATCCTTTCCCTTCGGCTTGAATGACCTTCCCATCTCCTAGTCGAACCTTCGTCTTGATGGATTTGTCCAAGCTTGCAAATTTCTTCTCATCTTTGCACATGTGGCTTGTACAACCACTATCAATGAGCCATGTTTGCTCACTTTTCTCTTCGGGCATCACCATAAATAGCCATTCCTTAGCCTCTTCTTGATTATCAGAAAAGTTGGCTTGTTGTGGTTGAACATTGACTTGCTTTTTTAGCCTATAATTCCTTTCGAGATATCCCATTTTATTACAATAGTTGCAACGGATTGCACCATTTTCTTTGTACCAACAATCACTCTCGACGTGATTGTTTCACAAGCATATTTTGCACGATCGGGTTGGCTTTGCTTGAAATTTGAAATTTTCAGCAATTTTCTCATCGTTGTCGTCGTCTTGGCTTTTCCCTTCTTTTGATTGTTTTCCTTTTGTGTTCACCTTAAAGGCCGGTAAAGCTCCTTCGATGGAATCTTCTTCTCTCATATTTGCTCGTTGCTCTTGAGTTTGAAGCTTGCTAATGAGTTCAGCAACGGATAGAGTCTTGAGGTCGCATGATTCTTCGATAGCGAAAATTTTTGCCTCAAATTTCGAAGGTAAGCTTATCATTATCTTTTCCATCACCTTTGCATCGTTGAACTATTCTCCCGTCAACCTTATTTTGTTAACAAGGTCTAAGAGTTTGGAAGAATACTCTTTCACCGAGTCTCCATCGATGAATCCAATCTTATTCTTCGCCTCCAATGCAACAATCATCTCACGACTCCAAATCTTGTAATTCTTTGATCCTTTCAATACCTCAGTTACTAGGTCACGGCTTGGAGTATCTGATGGATGCAGGTAGAGAGGATCTTGAAAGTCGAACGTGGCTGTAGATGACGATGCCTTCTGTGAATCATCATTCTTCTCTGTCGCTATCGATTTCAATCTCCTTTTTCTAAAACAATTTCGCAGCTCTGGTACCATATAAAGATTTTCAACTTGAATTTCATTCAATACTAAGAGGAATTCCTCAAGATTTACAAGACTGTGATGAAAGGAATAAGAAAGCTATCATCATCTCCTCTTTGTTTTCTCTCAAAGTTAAAACGACCCGTCTCTCTGCTCTACTAGACAATACATAACTATTTTATCCATTCTATATTTACATTTTACCACCCTGCACTATGTAAAATTACAGTTAAGTCCTCACTACATTTAAAAACACTCAACACACTATAAAAAATTAAACATTCCAACAATCCATATCCATACATTATTTTGTCTTAGAAGAGGTACTGAATGAATGATACATAATTTTATATATTATAAATTAAAGTGTGCTTAAGTGGGCTTGGGCACAAAATCAGTAAATATTAAAGGTACAATTAATAACATAATCTACATAAAAAAGAACTATAATTTATTTTTCTTCTCCGCCGGCGACCACAAATCTACTGCCATCATGATCGCCAGGGGATCGTGTTGGAGCACTCATTATCTATATCATTCTCTTTCTCAATTTTCTTACTTTCGATTTTATATTTTATTTATTCTCTAGCATGTGAGGTTTCTTCTCTAGTTTGAGAGTTATCTTTCTCTCGTACGGGGATTTTTCTTCTCTTATATGAGACTTTTTCTTCTCTCGTATGAGAGTATTTCTCTTTTGAATATTTAATTATTAGTTAGAAGTTTAAGGTTTTACTACCTATCTATGGCGTAATACATTGTACTTATACTCTTCAGTTAGAAGTTTAAGGTTTTACTACCTATCTATGGCGTAACAATATCCGCTTTTGTTAGAAACAGAATCCTTAATGACTTTGCTCGTACAGTTAGTTGCGCTAATAAGAACCACAAAGAATATTTAATTATTCCTCTTCGCCCATTTTCCATTCCTTGGGATGGGCACTGCTTTATATAATATAATAATGGTGATTTGGCGCACTGCTTATTCCTCATACAAAATCACATATCTCTCTCTCTCTCAACCACCCAATGTGATGAGGCCGAAGTCTCTAAAGGATAAGAAGGAAAGGCTTAGAGCATTTGCCTGATTTTAGTTCCGAATGCATACATAGACCAGTTATGATCATATGCACAAGTTATGTAGGTTCTCTTCGTAAGTTTCATTATTGAAATCTATACTATCCATAATTCGATTGCTATCATGTGAGTGCTTGTAGAAATAATTCTATCATGTCAGAAAACTGATTGCTACACTTGTCTTGATGAGCTATCCACGTCATAATTTTCCCCAATATGAAATGAATTTGATTAAGAGCACACTCTACGAAATGTTTCACCACATCTACATATTCTGATTTTAATCACTTCCATCCCATTGATCGTACATCTATTGTATGTACGAATCCATTGGGACAACAAAATAACAAATCATAGGCGAGCAACAACAAACACAAACCAAACAAATTAACAATCGAACAACCAAACAAACAAGCCAACGATAAGCGAACCAACACACTTACGGGAATCGGAGTAGCAGACTGGTGCGGCAGGCGGGGCAAGGAAGGATTGGGCAGCGAACGACGTCGAGCAGCGAATGGCGACGGAATCGTAGTTGTGGGAGGACGGAGAGCAGTTATATTAACGAACCGAGCAGCGACGACGAACACCGGCAAGGACGAGCGGCGGCCGATTTGGCCGATTTGGGGATTTTGGGTGAGAAATGAAATGACTAACGAAATTGGGTAAGTCGCGATATAGAGATTAAAATTAGCGACTACATCTTAAGCTAGATGATAATTTTAATTCGTAGACGGTAATTTTTCAGTTAGCGACTACAAATGTAATATAGCGACTTACTTTGTAGTCGTTACGGCCACTAATGAATGTTGGTCGAAAAATTTACTTTGTAGTCGGTATTTTATATTGTTAGCGACTAAGATGTTATTGGTCGGTATTTTTGTTTTTGGTAGTGTTTCGTGCTCATGAAGTCCACCATTGAAGTTCAAATGACGTTCAATCAATTAGGCGGCCGCCTAGACGATTTTCGCTGCGGGAGGGGGGCGCCTAGCGCCTAGGCGGCCGCCTAGCCCGAGTTTTACAACAATGATTAAACATAATATATTATACACAGTTGTTCCCACATCTTTCATAATAAGCTAAAATTGTCTTTCATAGTAAAAAAATTGACCATGAGATGCAATAATTTACCCCTTCTTGACAATGTTTGGTTGTTGGGTCTACATTGTCCGACGATTATTCGACTTTTCATTTACCAATTACAGAAGGAAGGAGATTTTTTTTTTATGTATATATTCTTGAAACTCTCGTTCACATATGCAACATAAAATTTTCCACCCTATAAAATGATATAACTTATTTTTGAAAAACTATGTATTTAGAATATAATAGTAGAAAACATACATTTTCTTCAACTTCAATTATGTGTTCGATCGATATTCCAATTAGGTATTAAATCAGCTAAGTATACGCGGAATAGTTTTCAAAGCGACACATAGCATCCATAAAAACGCTGTAGAAACAACCCGAGACTTTTTTTGCTCATATATTCATCCTTTAATTAAACACTGTAAGACAATGCTAGACCACCTATTTTACAGTTGTTACATGACAGAGCCATCTTATATTACATGAAAGAGAGTGTCGATAATGTTGATAAATAATTAAATTATCACAGCCTTTCACCTGAACAACTTCGACGATGGCTGCACTGCAGCTCTCTCGCACAGTTCCATGACAATATGAATCGAGCTATCATTTTCGTAAGTGTCCTTTAAGCTCACTTCATGATCTCCACTCCCCTTCTTACATCTTCAATATCTACAGCAGTTAGCTTTTTCTTTGATATCGACTTACAGGCAAATTTTTCTCAAACTCGTACGAGCTCACGGCCCAGTTCAAACCTTTCCTTAATGTTATCCCCCGAAAGTTTTTTAGTACGACGAGGTTGTCAATACATCAATTCCATGGTAAGCACCATAGTCAGCGGAAAATAGATTTGTCTTCTTCTTCTTCTTCTTGAGGAGGTCACGCAACAATTTCTCATGACTCAGGACTGCTAAATATTCAAGTAACATAAATGTTGAGGATGGCGAGCCTAAAACTCGTCGGAGTCTCGCCGAAGATGGCCTGAAGACGGCCATATGAGCACAACTGAAGAAGATCGAGCTCTGCTGACGGTGAGCTGAAGTTTCTAAGTATTTCAAGTTGAAGACTTCGATCGATCGTGAGCCATTGGATAGGATGCGCGCTATCAGATGGTCGAGATTTAAAGATCGAGATTCAAATGAGGGACGTTGATCAGTGTGCGGTAGGAGATCAATGGCTAACAGACATTCTTACTCGATCCGTTGGAGATTAAACGAGGGGCATTAGATCAAGCAAGGCTTAGATCGTAAGGCGGACGATTAAGGCGGGAAACTACTAAAAGAAGTGTCACACACTTCTTGCTGTGTTACGCACATGAAGGGAATCATCGGATTGATTGAGACAGATGGCTAAGATTGATCGATAGTCACAAATAAAGTGTGACTCATCTGTATAAATACCAGATGCACTGGTTTTGACCTCACCGCTTCAGAAGCTCATAGATTTCGCTAGAGTTAGAATTAGCGAGGGGTTCCAACTACAAAGTTGTAGACGACTTGTAAATCTGTAACTTTTGTGTTGGTGGTGAATACAAATGAGTTGTTCTCTGTTGGTCCGTGGGGTAGGCACAATTTCTGTTGCCGAACCACGTTAACTATCGTGTTAAGTGTGTGTGTGTGTTTTTGGTTGCGTTTTCAATCCGATTGAGCTGCTGATAGCTATAATCGATCCAAACGAAACGCATAAACTGAGAATACAATCAATCTCGAGTCTAACGGCGGTCATAGATCAACAATAAACATGCTCAAACACAACAAGAAAATCATGAAAGAATCATAGACAACCTCTACTTTTACACGCTATTTTATGAAATACTGACAAGGAAATAGTATTGATCCGGGTTGATTCTGTTGTTCCTTCGTAAAGTGATAAATCGGTTCACACGAATCAACGAGGTGAGCTCCAACTTGAGATCACGAGAGTTACTGTGGACGAACCCAAATGTCTATGTTAGTAAGAGATAACGGGAACGGAATTGGGGAACCAAAGCAACAACGAGAACAAAACTTGGGAGCAGATTCCTCAACTCGAATATTTATAGGCATATAGCATTGGCCCTCTTAGATGGGCATTGGGCCAGTTATGTAATTTTGGTGTTGTATTGGGCTATATAGAGCCTATGTATTATAAATTCAAATATATTTAATTCTGGGCTTTATTGGGCTACAAGGCCTAATTATAAATTCCCTAACGTAAAAAAAAAAAAGAAAAAAACTTTCGAATGGAAAATTGTATCGTCGCCATTTTCCAGTTACAAAATCCAAGAAAAATGCCACCGCGAAAATCTTGATCGCGGAAATACAAAGATGATCAATAAATCGTGTATATTAACATAGAAACGAAAAGAAATTGGTAAGGGCAAAAAGAATCATGCGTAAGCTTTGGGCAAATGGATTCATCTTAATTCATACCGGCGGCGGCTGATTGAAAGATCTTTTAGGGTAAACTGACCTTCTACGCGCCTATTCTTACCAACAAAGCAAATTTCATTTCATGGGAAATCATCGAAAAATGGAAAGCCTTCTAATGTCCTAAAATGGTAAATTAGATCTCGGTCAAGGATAAATTTTGACGCATCCCTCTCTCTCTCTCTCTCTCTCTCTCAATCATCTTCTGCGCCACCATTACATTAGCCATCTACAAGTCTCGAAGTGCGACGGGCTTCTTCCTCAGACTCCAGCGAGACCATATCGGTTACATTGAAGACCTATTCGCCTGGTCAGGATATTATTGGACATGCAAGCAGCTGAAGCATTACACGACATTTTCGAATTATGATGATGATGAAGATGGTCTTGATCCCTCGGAGCACGTTCGAATTCTGGCGGCCAGGGATAACCCCTCCAAAGCCGATGAGGAAAGAGATGAAGGACTGCTGACAGAGCCAGAAGAATACCTCCTCAGGCAGTCGCCAAGGTATGCTACGTTCTTTACTAGCTATCTTTTTGAGAACTTGATGAACTTACCGTCATAATAACATGGACGGGCTTTGTCGAGCAATGGACGAATCCAAGGGAGAAGGGTAAGATGGCGAATCGGATTATTTTCTGGACCCATCACCATTAATTTTGTTTCTTTCATAATCTAGAACGAAAGATCGCATACCGTATGATTGTGCTGGAATGAGATTTCTGATTAATTCGCATACGAAAGATAGCATCCGTTTGCGAAGAACAGTGTGTTGAAAATAATAATTTGAGATTTCTCAAGATGAAGTTGGAAGGACTATCCAAAGAATTAATAAGTAGTTTGAATGACATGGTTAGTTTGAAAGTCATTTCTTATTTCCTATGTTGATTATGAATAATAACTTCACGTAAAATGTAGCATGTGAAGTCTATATAAGAGAATGCTTTGAGATGTAATTCTAAGATCATTTTGATCAATAAAAAAAGTGAAAACATCTCTACCTCTATTCTTCTCTTATGTTAGAAAACAATACCTAAAACCCAACAAATTTGGTATCAGAGCAAATTGATTCTTAAAGCCTCATATTACCGGAAAAATGGCCTCGAATTCAACTACTACGATGTTCAATTATTCACCCGGCCAAGTACCGATCTTTGCAGGAGAACATTACGACTATTGGAGCAGTCAAATGAAGACATTGTTCATTTCCGTAGATCTATGGGACGTCGTAGAACACACATATCCCGAGCCACCAGAAGATGGGAGTAGTGACGCCTGGACCGATGAGCAACAAAAGAAATATAAAGAGGATGCTCGAAAAGATGCAAGCGCCTTGAGATATCTCCAACAAGGCGTGAGTAAAGTAATATTTCCGAGAATCTTCGGAGCTAAAAAGGCAAAAGAAGCATGGGACATTCTCAACCAAGGGTTCAAAGGCGATAAAAAAGTAGTTTCTTTGAAGCTGCAAAATCTTTGGAGAGACTTCGACAACATCGAGATGAAAGATGGGGAAGATATGCAATCTTTCTTATCCAAAGTTTCCGAAATCGTCAATCAAATAAGAAGTCTCGGTGATGCTATTGATGAAAGAAAGATCGTTCAAAAGGTTCTCCGAAGCTTACCCACAAAATTCGATCATGTTGCTGCGGCGATTGAAGAATCGAAGGATCTCGACATATACACCTTTCATGAACTATCGAGCTCTCTTCAAGTGCATGAAGTTCGACTTAACCGGTCCTCAAATCATTCCATCGAGCAGGCGTTCCAGTCTAAAGTTCATGTCTCGGATGGAAAAACTAATAAACCGAATAATGGAGGTAAGAAAGGGAAATGGAAAGGCAAAAACAAAGGGCAGCAGAGTGGAGAGTCCGGTTCACAATGCCGCATTTGCAAAAAGACCAATCACGAGATGAAAAATTGTTTCTTCAGATGCAAAAGCTGCAAGAACGCGGACCATTCTTACACCAACTGTCCAAAGAAGAAGAATGACAAAGAAGTCGTAAACTTTACGAAGGATGAAGAAGATCAGGTGTTCTCTTGCATGAATGCAAACACAGAAAAAGAAGATCTGTGGTACGTTGATAGCGGCTGCAGTAATCATATGACCGGTAACAAGAAGTGTTTTCATTGAGATGGATACTAACTACACTTCTTACGTAAAACTCGGCGACGGGAACATCCAAGACGCAAAAGGCAAAGGAGTCATTGCGGTGCATAGCAAAGGAGGGAACAGAAAACTCATCAGTGATGTTCTCTACGTACCTAACCTTAAGCAAAATCTGTTAAGCGTTGGGCAGCTGATGAAAAAAGGATACTCGGTCTTTTTTGACGACGATGTGTGCAGAATTTTCGACAAGAAAAATAATATTCTTGTAGCAGCGATTGAAATGTCTCCAAATAAAGTCTTTTCCTTTGTTATGCCTTCAGAAGGAAAAGTGGCTTTCGCCGGAGAAAACATTGATTCATTTCAGCTGTGGCATTTGAGATACGGTCACCTTCACAGCAAAGGATTGCAGCTACTTAAAACGAAGAACATGGTTGACGGTATTCCAGCCATTGAGAGAAAAGATCAGGTGTGCGAAGGTTGTATTTATGGGAAGATGCATCGTCTTCCATTTCCAAAGACGTCTTGGAGAGCCAAAATCCCTCTCGAGTTGGTGCATGCGGACATATGTGGTCCTACAAGAACACCATCGCTCGGTAACAAACGGTACTTCATTCTTTTTGTCGATGATTTTACAAGAATGATATGGCTATATTTTTTGCACGAGAAGTCAGAAGCTTTCTCAGCTTTCCTACACTTTCAAGCGCTTGTGGAAAAACAAAGCGGCCAACAAATAAAATCTCTAAGAACAGATCGTGGGGGAGAATTTCTATACACTCCATTCTTGGAGTATTGCAAGAAGAATGGCATCCAACGACAACTAACAGTTAGTAGAACTCCACAGCAAAACGGAGTTGCCGAGAGAAAAAACCGAACGATAGTTGAGATGGCAAGGAGTATGCTCAAAGGAAAAGAATTGGAGAAGAAGTTTTGGGCAGAAGCTGTTCACACGGCAGCTTATATCCTCAACCGATCACCCACAAAGGCAGTTCTCAACAAAACTCCATTCGAAGCTTGGCACAACAGAAAACCGGTTGTAAGTCACTTAAAAATCTTTGGATGCATCGGATACTCTCACATTTCAGTCCCAAATCGAGATAAGTATGATGCGAAAGGGGAGAAACTTATCTTTGTCGGCTACAGCGATGAGTCTAAGGGATATAGACTTTATAATCCATCGACTAACAAACTTGTTGTATCGAGAGATGTGATCTTTGATGAGCAGGCAGCTTGGAAATGGGATAATAATCCTTCTCAAGAACCACTTCAATCATCGGAGTTATCACAGCCGGTACCACAACAACAAGCGCAACACCCGCAGACTCAAACTCTACCATCTACTACTGAAAGTTTGTCTAATACGAGTTCTACCACTGAAGAAGATTCTGATTCAGAAACACCTCCAAGAAAGGTACGATCACTACAAGATATTTATGAGAATTGTGACATTGCCCTTTTTGGTTGTGAGCCTCAGAATTTTGAAGAAGCATCTAAGCAAGACGTTTGGAGAATAGCGATGCAAGAAGAAATAAACGCCATCGAGAAGAATGGTACGTGGGAGCTGGTAGACTTGCCACAAGGTAAGGAAATCATCGGACTTAAATGGGTGTTCAAAACGAAGCTCGACGAAGACGGTTCTATTAAAAAACATAAGGCGAGACTAGTTGCAAAAGGCTATAGTCAACAGCCCGGAATCGACTTCAATGAGACATTCGCCCCAGTTGCTCGCATGGAGACCATTCGCATCGTTCTGTCACTCGCAGCCCAATTGGAGCTTTGCGTCTACCAGCTGGACGTAAAATCAGCGTTTCTAAATGGCGAACTAAAAGAAGAAGTCTATGTTCAACAACCGCAAGGGTTTGAGATCAGCGAGAACTCGGGAAAAGTATATCGATTAAAAAAGGCTCTTTATGGCTTAAAGCAAGCACCTAGAGCGTGGAACAACAAAATTGATCAATACTTATCTCGTGAAGGATTTCGAAGAAGCTCCAGTGAGCCATCTCTCTATTTAAAAAGGTCGGGTATGGCAGATTTTTTGATCGTGTGCCTATACGTTGATGATATTATTTATCTTGCCACTAATCCGAACTTGACTGAAGAATTTAAGAAGCATATGATGCAAGAATACGAGATGACAGATTTGGGACTTCTGAAGTATTTTCTCGGAATCCAAGTTAAACAATCGAAAGGGAAGTTATTTATTTCTCAAGAAAAATATGCTGACGATTTGTTGAAGAAGTTTAAAATGCAGAAATGCAAGCCCGTGTTTACTCCTATGGCCTCGAACGAGAAACTGCAGCAAAATGATGGTTCGGAAAAAATTGATGCAGGGATGTATCGAAGCCTTGTGGGCTCTTTGATCTACCTCACCAACACGAGACCGGACATTGCTCACTCGGTAAGTTATGTTTCTCGATACATGAGCGAGCCGAGCAAAATTCACCTTGCAGCTGCAAAAAGAATTTTGAGATACGTCAAAGGAACTAAGAAGCACGGGATTCTGTATGAAAAAGAAAACGACAACCAGCTGATCGGCTTCACGGATAGCGACTGGGCTGGTTCGTTAGATGATCGAAAAAGCACTTCCGGGTATCTTTTCTGTCTCGGATCAAAAGTAATTGCTTGGAGTTCTAAAAAGCAAAAAACAGTTGCATTATCTTCAAGCGAAGCCGAATATATTGCAACTACGGATGCAGCTTGTGAAGCAGTCTGGATAAGAAGAATTCTCGAAGATCTACATCAAAAGCAGAAGAAACCGACTACACTCTTCTGTGATAATATGTCGACCATTGCAATGACTAAAAATCCGGTCTTCCATGCAAGGTCGAAGCACATCGAACTCCGGCATCATTATATACGAGATCTGGTGAGTAATAATCAAGTTCAGATGGAGTTCGTGAATACACATGATCAAGTCGCAGACTTTCTTACGAAGGCGGTATCGATAGAGAAATTTGAGAAGTTCAAGAAGATGCTGAAAATCACAAATTAAGAGGAGGTGTTGAAAATAATAATTTGAGATTTCTCAAGATGAAGTTGGAAGGACTATCCAAAGAATTAATAAGTAGTTTGAATGACATGGTTAGTTTGAAAGTCATTTCTTATTTCCTATGTTGATTATGAATAATAACTTCACGTAAAATGTAGCATGTGAAGTCTATATAAGAGAATGCTTTGAGATGTAATTCTAAGATCATTTTGATCAATAAAAAAAGTGAAAACATCTCTACCTCTATTCTTCTCTTATGTTAGAAAACAATACCTAAAACCCAACACAGTGTCCAAATCCTGAAGAGCTTCTTGTAGAAAAGATTCCAAAGGGTTTCAACTCAGCAGGAACAAAAAGAAGGAAGCTAAATGGCGAACAGAAGGTATCGATCGAAATCATATCCATACCTTTGCTAGCTGATTCCTTCCTAGAGGAATCCTCTCGAGTCACAGCTCGCCACATTCTGCGTAGTTAGAGCACATATATTGTAGTCTTCTTGACAACATGATAGCCCACCACCGCTTGCTGACCAGCAGCAGCACCACCACTACCACCTCAGCCATGTGAGGAGCTGCATCATTACGATAAGGAAGGCTCAGCTGAGCATACTAGACCTTTTTTTTTTTTTTTTGCGAAAATTCTAGTTATAAATAAAAGAGAATGAAGAATGCACCATAGAGATACATATTAGTCTTTTTTAATCATCATTCAAATAAAAACTATATTTATCAGCATCAAGCATAGGCTGAAGAAAACCATTTTTCTTTACTAATAATGAGGAAGAACTGAGGGAAAAAATTGAATTGCAGATTGTACGGTGATACAACTGAATTGTGATAGAGCACATTTGTCTGATTTTAAGTTTAAATATGAAAGAGACAAGTTCTGAATGCATACATAGGCAACTTATGATCATCTGCACAACAAAACAAATTAACAAGCTAACAACCAAACAAACAAGTCAACAGCAAGCGAACCAACGCACTTGCGGGATTTGGAGTAGCAGATTGGGCAACGAATGAAATGAATTTGATTAAGAGCCCACTCTACGAATTGTTTCACCCCATCTACATATTCTGATTTTAACCACTTTCCATCACATTGATCGTACATCTATTGTCTGTACGATCTCATTGGAACAACAAAATAACAAATCATAGGTGGGCAACGACAAACACAAACCAAAGAAATTAACAAGCAAACAACCAAACAATTAATTCGGGAATCGGAGTAGCAGACTGGTGCGGTAGGCGGGAAGGATTGGGCAATGAATGACGGGGAGCAGCGAAGGCCTTTACAACAATGACTAATCAAACCAAACAATTAACAAGCGGACAACCAAACAAACAAGTCTCAACAAACCAATCGATGTACTTACCGGAAGCGAAGAACAAACGAATGGCGCCGGAATCGTAGTAGTAGGAGGATGGCGAGCAGTGACGTCAACGAACCGAGCAGCGACGAACGAGCGAGGTGGACCGGTGATGCAGTGACGACGAACACCAGCGAGGACGAGCAGCGAACGATTTGGGGATTTGGACGAGCTTCGCCTTACCTTCTTCTTTAGCTTGTTGAGTCGAATAAAACTTGATCTCGACCATTTCTACATTTGCAGCGGCTTCATCGTGAACGAGAGGCTTTGGCTTCGGCGTGCTCCTCCTCATTTTAGACTTCTTTAAGGGTTCGAGAGCCAAATGTCGAATCTGTAAATGTTCATCCATTGCCATCTCCTCCTTCATCGTATGTCTCCGTTCATCATGCTTCATTTCTTCTTCTACCGAAGGAGATTTCAAGATAGCACACATGCATTTTTCATGTGTCGGCGTAGGCGAGACAAGAGGGTCATCATCATCATTATCATCATCATTGTTTGAGACACAGTGAACACCTTCATGTCTCTCATTAAACTTCAAAGGGAAGCTTTTTCCGATCATAGCCACCTTCGTCAACATCACATCATTTGGGTCATAGACAACCCATGCGTTGTCTTTGAATAAAAGAGAGTATCCTCTTTCCATTATTCTTGAAACACTCAAAAGATTTTGAGTTAAATGAGGAACAAAGCGAACATCGGGAATATACTTTGTACCTCGTTTTGTGTTGACCGGTGTCGATCATTTCCCTTCGGCTTGAATGACCTTCCCATCTCCTAGTCGAGCCTTCGTCTTGATGGATTTGTCCAAGCTTGCAAACATCTTCTCATCTTTGCACATGTGACTTGTACAACCACTATCAATGAGCCGTGTTTGCTCACTTTTCTCTTCGGGTATTGCCATAAAGAGCCATTCCTTAGCCTCTTCTTGATTATCGGAAAAGTTGGCTTGTTGTGGTTGAACATTGGCTTGCCTTTTTAGCCTACAATTCCTCTCGAGATGTCCCATTTTCTTGCAATAGTTGCAACGGATTGCACCCTTTTCTTTGTACCAACAATCACTCTCGACGTGATTGTTTCATAAGGCCGGTGGTTCTTGATCACTTTCCATCACATCCCATGGACATAGAGCTTTCAAATATGCCTTCATCTTGATCGCCTTAAATTTTTCGCTTAATTTAGACTTGTCCTTTCTCCAATTCTTTTAATCACGCTTTTCCCATTCTTTCTAGGCTCTCTGCAGGAGTGTGCGACTTCGCCCCAATATTGTTGTTTAGTTGTTTGGAATGAAGTGGTGATAAAACATCCTCAAGTGAGAGAGTCTCATTTCTATACATCGTTTCCTTGAAGTGATGGTAGCTCCCCAGCAATGCGCATAAAAAACAATAAAGTTTGATCCTCATCTTAATAGTTTTCCGGATCCAATATAAGTTTTCTGAATCGATCGATACTTTCTTCCAACGGCCTCTCATCCTGCATTTTGAACGAGTTATCGCCTGCTTCAAATATAGTCGGTTTAGGAATTTAGTCATGTACAGGCTCTTCAATTTTAGCCACAGAGCAGCAACAGTTTCCTCTCTCACCACTTGTCTGAGGATCTTGTCACCTAGTTAACTTTGTAGAAACTGAGTAGAAAGTTTTTAGTTTCTACCAGCGTTTCATTACAAATCTCTTGCGGATTATTTAACTCCAATCATCTTCTTCTTTGAAGGTCTAGGAACTACGGTCGAAGTCTGATTTTTTTCGAACATCCTCATCTCTTCATTCATTGCATATCTCCATTCATCATACTTCATTGCTTGTTCGAATGACGAAGGTTCCAACATAACATAGCTATTATTTTCATAAATCTCATACAAGGACTCCGACTTCAGAATAGGAGGGTCGGGAGGTGAGTCTTCATAATCGTTAGAAGATTGATCGATGATCTTCAAAGGTGTTGATAAAATCGATCTTTACCAAATTTCATCAATTTCAACACATTTGTTTTACCAATTCAAATGAAAATATTCGCCAAACACTACGTCCCTGTTGGACAATCTGAAAGTGGGTCTCACAAGAAGAGAAAAAAAAAAGACCAAGCGTGAATATTGATGGAGAAAAGTCAAGAAATGAAGATATACACATGCTTATATATATATATATATATATATATATATATATATTAAAAGAATGTAAGAGTGAGTGATATAGAGAGAAAGAGAACTCTAAGCGTGCATGAGTGTGTAACTGAAAGAAGAAAGAAAGCGAAGCTAAGATTATATCTTCGTCCGAACACTCATTCCATTCACGAACATTACTTCACTTATCTTGGGAGCTAATAAAACAACAGTCCCTGCTAACAGAAATTTAATTTATATGTAAATTAAAAAAGCTGTAGCTTTTTACCATTGATGCCATAGCCAATAAATATCCCTTCTTCAGCCTTTTGCTACAACTTGGATCTTCTTATTCGCTAAAAGTCTTTGATATGTTTAGAAGTTGGCTCAACATTAAGATTCGAGATAAGTGTCTTCCCTTCAGCAGCTTCAGCCAAAAATTTTAGCCATTTTCGAAGTGAAACACCATTTTGTCTAGTTCCTTGAAACGCGGTCGATTCGTTGTCTAGTTCCCATTTTAGCACAGAAATCGCTCGACGTATATTCCTTTCCATTGTCTAATCTTAAACGCTTCATGTTGCAGCCACTTTATGCTTCTGCCACAGCCTTGAACTTCTGGAAAAGAAAAAAAAAACGACTTTTATTTCTCATAAATTATACCCGTTTCATCCTTCAGAAATCATTGGTAAATAGTATAAAATATTTGTCTTACAAATCCTATTTTGATCGTGTATAATCATATCATATTGGCACGTATATATACGGGCCTGCAATTAGGGGTGCAAATGAATCGAATCGAGTCGACTATCATGATATTCTATTCATATTCTATTATCAAATTTCGAATTCAAACTCGAATACGAATAATGTTCGAATACTAAAAATCGATTTGAATTCGATTTGATTATGGCATTCGAATATCGAATCGAATATTCGAATAATATCATTCAAATTTATATTTTATTATTATAATAAAAATAAAAATAATATTATATTTAAAATATATATTTAATTATAGTATCTTATTTTTAAATATATGTTGAATTATAACATGTTTTATTTAATATATATATATATTGAATTATGGGAGAATTACACTTAAATACATATTAGCATAAAAAATCACCACTTAACTCCCCACAGATGGTTTTATATCTTTTAAGGACCAGATAAAAACATTTCTTACATATGAGGACCAATTTGACGAAAATACCCCTCAGAAATTACAATATTACAATTATACCTACAGTTTTAATTAAAATAAAAAAACAAAAAAAAATAGAAACAAGATCATATTTTGAAGCCGATGAAACACAAAACACATAAACATCTCATTACGATTCTTCCAAATTGAACGCCCGAATCGAATACCCATGAAAAATCTCCACCTCCAAGGAACAATTTACGATCTTTTTCCTTGATTATTGTGTTTTTCGTTTCAAATCGTCACATCGAAATCGTTCGAACCATCGTCGTCGTCGTCGTCTAGAAATCGGTAATTTTTTGTGTTAGCTTTCATTTAATTACTCTATTCGGTTTATTATGTCCCGATTCGAGTTAGTAGGTCTGGATTATTGTGTTTTTCAGGCTTAATTTGGGGATTATTTTAGGCTGCTCGATTGGGACTTTTTGAAGCTTGAACTGAGTCTTTTTATTGCTCTTTTTTGGGGTTCTTCAGGTTTTCAATTATGGATGTTTTATTTTTGATACTTTGTGTATTATTTTTGGTACATATTGCATACAAATTTAATACAGTATATGCATTATAATGGTACATTATGTTTCTGTAGATTGGTACTGTATGTCTGAACAAAATGATATTGTATTGTGATTATGTTGCAATTGTTGTTTTTTGTTTATGCAGTAACTGCACCAAATATAAATTCAACTTAGTGCCATATTTATTTACAGATGTGAGTGTACGAGCACCACTATATTTAGCACATAAGCGGGAGAATTACACATTTCTCCGAATGTTCAATTGTGTGGTTAAATGGGTTTCGATCGACATCGAATTTGCAGAGGTGCGCATGAGGAGGACGATGAGGTTGCTGCAGACGCACATAATGAGGTTTCTGCTGAGGGTCAAGTAGTGGTCAGACACGAGAGAGTAGTTGTATGTTTGATGAAAAAGAGGAGGAGAATGATGCTAGTATTAAGTGATTTTATGTGTTGGATATACTCTATTTATTTTGAACTATTTTTGTTTGTTGGATGTCGTGTAAGAACTAGCTTGTAATTTGCTATGCGGTTATGTTGCTCGTTCCATTCTTTTTTCCATATGTTGCATATATGTTATGTCATATTGTTTGGCCAAATATTGCATATAGGTTGATTCATTTGTGGATATTTTGATTACGAGTACGTCTTTTATGTTGTGTAATATTGGATGTATTCTGACAACACATATGGTTATGACTATATTTGTTATTTCTAGAATTCTGGATATGTTAACAATGTAAAAAAGGTACGGTAATCGTGCTTACGAAGTACAATATACAGCAGCTAAATGGTACGCTAAACGCATTAAAATGATACGCTATATTAATAATTGTAAAAAAGTAATGAAAAATACAAAAAGTCAACTTTATCAATATCTGACATTTTTTAACGGTATATGAACCAAATTCTGACACTCACATAAAGTTTTGACACGCATAGAAAGTTCTGACATTCACAGAAGTTTTAATAAACTTGGTACCTTTTGGGTACTTGTCTTGATACGGCAAACAACTTAAGTATGGTACAATATATGTCCACTATAAGATACAATCACATGCTTCTCAATGATACATTATACACGCTATATTTGGTACAGTTATTAGGGTAATCGTTTTTAGTCTTGTTCGAATTAGTTTTTTATGCAAAACTAAATTACTATACGTATATATATATATATATATATTATATGTTTCAGTTGTTATCAAATTTGATGTTTTAACTCTTTCACGCATGGTTTTATATTTCAAACTCCAAGTTTTATTATAAGAGAATGATCATTATAAGAACATCTTACTATTGAAGCTAAAGTTTTAAACTATAAATCCACGATTTTGAGGGTTAACTCATTAAGTATGATACGAAATGAAACTTATAACATATTAACGTATACTAAAGTGTTTTTGCATAAAAAGTAATGTAAAACGTGACAAAAATGCTTACCCTAATAAATTGTATCAATTATAGCATGTATATTGTACTATTAAGCAGTCTGTCATTGTACCTTTAACTAGCAATATATTGTACCACATCTAACTAGTTTTAGGTACCTAGATAAGTAGTGATACCGTACCAAGTTTTATCGGTTCACATAATATCTAAATTACAAGTCCAGAACGGTCACTTATAAATGTGAAGTCCTAAAATTAATAAATAAATAGAATACTAAACAAAAACATATATAATAAGTTGAACCATTTCAATTTAACAAACATCTATACTATGTTCTAGTAACTTATTCAATATTGTTCATCTTCTTCTATTGAAACTTGGGGTTTGTAATATAAAATCATGATTGTAGGAGTTATTCCATCAAATAACAAACAAAGTGAAACATATTACTGATATACATATAGAAATATGGTTTACCAAAAACCAAAAATGGAATTTCCACGAAAAACGCTTATCCTAATAAGTTGTACCAAATTTATCGTGCATAATGTACTATTGAACAACATGCGACTGTACCTTATTAAGGAGATATATTGTACCATAATTAAGTAGTTTACCTTACCAAAATTGAGGTACTTTCTGACAGTAGATATATTGTATTTTTCTGACATGAGAACTTTTCATGTGTGTCAGAACTTTTGGTGCGTGTCAGAACATTCTTTCTCGTGTCAGAATTTGTCCATAATATCATTAAAATCGTATTTTTGTGTTGTGTTAGAACTTTCTGACTTTTTGTATTTTTCATAACTTTCTTACCTTTTAATATATCGTATTATTTTGATGCATTTAGCGTACTATGTAGCTGGTATTTGTTGTACCTTGTACACACGGTTACTGTACCTTTTTTAACATTATTACCGTACCAAAACTCTTAGGCATTGCTATAATACTATGTTATCAGAATAAATTAAACATTAAACAAACAAAAAAAGATTTGACCACCTCCACGAATGCAACGTATCCGTCCATATGTTGAATTTACATCGCGAATCGATATCCGCACACCTTCGTTAGAGGGAGTTGTGACTTCATTGATCAATAATAAGTGTGTGTCCTTCTTGTAAGCATACAACCCAAACAACGTGTCTCCATGAACTACACATTTAGACAATATAGTTGTTTATTCCTACAAATAATTCAGCAACCGTTGGCAATGGTACTCTAACCATACATTAAAAGGTACACTATATAAAGAAATATGATACCGTAACTATACATGAAAAGGTACATTGTAGTAAGAAATATGGTATCGTAACTACACGTATAAATGTACACAATATACATTGAATTGATATATCAATACGAACGCATATGAAAATGAGGGGTTTCGACACAGTGACCTAATTTACTATCAAATAAAAATTTTCTCACGTTTACATCTCAATCCAAGACCAGAAATGGCTATTCACCATCTTTTTCTGCTCACTGTCGTCTTCTCAGCAGCTAAACGACATACTCTACTCAGCTCCGATGTCGTTTGTTGTTTCGAATGTGTCATCGTAAGCTGACATTAATTGAACAGAACAAAAATAAAACTTATCTGAAATCTGAACCGATTATCTCGAGCGACATACATGGAGGATGACGACACCGATTTTGGCAACGAGCTGACATGGGCGAAGACGACGATGAAAAATTTGGCCTGGATTTCGTTCCGTATTTTGCTTCTTCTGATTTTTGATTTTTTTTTTCTATTTTGATCTGTAAAATGATGAAAGAAATGAGAGTTTGATTTTTTAATATTAAATAAATAAGTTAAGGGGTAAAATTGTCTTTTAAGAGGTGTTGGTCCTTAAGTGAGAGAATAGTTTTCTAATTGGTCCTTAAGTGAAAATTTCTGACATGGGGAGTTAAGTGATATGAAGGTTAGCTTATGGGGATTTAAATGAAGTTGCCCCTTGAATTATAGTATATTACATTTCAATTATATATTGAATATTAATATTTATATTTAGTTTATACGAATCGAATCGAATATTCGAATCGAATATTGCGATATTTGTATTCGTATTCTAAAATTATTCGAATCGGAAAAAATATTCTTATTCGGATTTGATATTCTAATATTTCGAATTCGAATCGAATCTTGAATCGAATAAAAAAAATTCGATTCATTTGCAACCCTACCTGCAATCAAGTCTAGTTCATCGTGCTTTTGTGGTTGATTCCATTTAATGCTCACCAGTTAGAAGTTTAAGGTTTTACTACCTATGGCGTAACAATATCCGCTTTTATTAGAAACAGAATCCCTTAATGGCGTAACCAACCGATGTACTTACCGGAAGCGGAGAACTAGCGAATGGCGCCGGAATCGTAGTAGTGGGAGGATAGCGAGCAGTGACGTCAACGAACCGAGCAGCGACGAACGAGCAAGGTGGACTGCTGGAGCAGCGAGGATGCGCGGCGGACGATTTTGGCGATCTGGGGATTTTTGGGCGAGAAATGATATGACGAACGAAATGGGTAAGTCGCGATTTAGGGATTAAAATAAGTGACTACAATATCTTATACATCGACTACGACTAATAATGAAGTTAGATGAGGTATTTTATATTTTTAGCGACTGAGATGTTATTGGTCGGTATCTGTAGTTGCTAAAGCCGTTTTTTGTTTGGTCCAAGCTTCGTGAATTCCACCGTTGAAGGTCAAATGACGTTCAATTAAAGAATCAATTAGCCGTAGAGAAGAGTCCACCAAACATTGTTCAGTAAACCTTCAAAATTTTGACGTGAAAATCGCCGACCATGGAATTTGGACCTTCCAACGGGCCCATTCTTTTATTTTTTTTGCTTTTATTTTTATATAAAATATTTTATAAAATTCAATTTTATAATTTAAAAAATATCCTTTACGAGTTTATTGATATAATTTTTATCAAAATATGTATTTGTATTATTATTATATATATATATTACTAGATATAAATTATAACTAACAATGAATAATTAAAATGACTTTTAAAATTAAATTTTAATTTCTTTTTAAAAAAACATTAGGCGCGATGGGCTTGGGCTGGGCTTGTCGGGCCATCGTACAACGGGCTAGGGCCTAGACTTCTTCAGCCCACACATAATCGGCCCAGTCCGACCGACTCTTAATTTTTGGTGCAGCCTGCTCAATCCGGACCGGGCCGAGGATCTATTTGGACCTTCCAGATTATTTTGCCTTAGACGATGGAATAACGAATGATACATAATTTATAGTATTTAAATATTAGGATGAAAATATTGAATTATCTGCGCTGTTTTAAGGAATGTGTTCTTATAATAATGAGTAGTTCTCCATGCGATGCCTATGTTTAAGGTTTTACTACCTTTGGCATAACAATATCCGATTTTGTTTGAAAGAAACATAATCTCCTTTACTTAATGGACTTTGGTGGTACGCTAATAAAAACATTCTATTCACAGAATATTTTTCCTTCCTTGGTATGCGCACTGCTTTATATATATAATATATAGAATGGTGATTTGGTTGAGAGAGAGAGAGAGACGAAATTCAACAGCAGCACAAAAAGTCTGAATCATCTTCTGCGCCACCATTACCCATATACAAGTCTCGAAGTGCGAAAGCTTCTTCCTCAGACTCCAGCGATGGGTCTCGAATCGCTTATTCGCCTGCAAGATTCAGACATAGTCTGGTCAGGATATTATAGGATGATAGCATAACATAATATTGGGGATTCTTAATTAATTGTGTAGCATAATCTTTGGGGTTCATCATTAATAGCATTAGCATAATATTTGGGATTCATCATTGATTGAATTTATTATTTCCTTGTATAGTATGATTAGCTTTGTTTATATATGATGTAACGATATCATTGCAAACATATAATGAAAATATAGAGTTTTTACTCTTTCATGGTATCAGAGCCAAAAACAACTGAAACCCTCAATCTTCTCTCATCTTATTGGCATCTCATCGTCACTGCCATTCACTTGCTCACTCTCTATTAAGCTCTCATCAAACTCATCCACTACACTGCCATTCATCCATACCATACGTCCCACTGTCATGGCCTCTTCAAGCTCCTATGATACTCTTCCGTATGCGACTTTGATTCATATGTTAACTATTAAGCTTACGTCAACAAATTATTTACTATGGCGAAGTCAAATTTATCCTCTTCTCATTAGTCAAGGCCTTATTGATTTGATTGACGGATCTCGTCCGGCACCTTCTGTTAATGTGGTTGTTGATGGAAAAGCATCCCCGAATCCCGATTATCTTTCTTGGCGTGTTGAAGATCAACGTCTTGTCTCCCTCATATTCTCTTCTTTAACAGAGGAATCAATGGCTGTCGTAGTGAGTTGCACCACCGCACGGGAGGTATGGGTGTCGCTGGAAAATACGTTCAGCCACCAATCAAAGGCCCGGGAATTTCGTCTCAAAGGAGAACTGCAGACGCTGCGTAAAGGAGATAAATCAGTTGCTGAATTTGGTCGTGAATTCAAACTGATTTGCGATAAGCTATCTTCTATTGGTGTTTCTGTTGATGAGACTGACAAGATTTATCTATTTCTCAAAGGCTTGGGCTCTACTTTCTCAAGCTTCTCTGCGACTCAAATGACGACATCAACATCTTTTTCCGATCTCTTGAATAATGCTGAAGCTTGGGATATGTTTCAGCAAACACTTGATCCTCATCCCATACCTCAAGCTGCTTATGCCGTGAACACTAATGTTCAGCCTCATTCACATCCACAAATTGGTGGTCGTGGTGGTCAGAAACCTAATGAAGGACGTGGGCAAAAACCAAATGGTCGGGGTTCTTGGCAGAAACGAGCTCCTCATTGCCAAATATGTAGGACAAACGGACATTATGCAAATGTTTGCCCTGGTTTCAATCAGACTATTGCTCCATCTGCTAACATTGTTGAGGCTTTCTCTACTACATGCAAACTATCGGATCCTCCAGTTTCTGATTGGTATATGGATACCGGAGCTTCGGCACACATGTCGGCTTCTTCAAGTCACTTAGATTCATCTAAGCCCTACTCAGGTTCGGATTCCGTAATAGTCGGTAACGGTGATTCCTTATCTATTTCTAAAATTGGATCGCATCAGTTGAATACGTCTATTAAATTATCAGATGTTTTGGTTGTTCCGCATTTGACTAAAAACCTATTATCTGTGAGTAAACTGACTTCTGATTTACTTGTTGATGTGTGGTTTACTGATGGCTCTTTTTGCGATTCAGCACCGGGTAACTCGGAAGATTCTGGCTCGAGGCAGATGTAAAAACGGCCTTTATATATTGGATAATGCTCAGTCTGCTTTGCTTGCAGCCCGTAAGCCTAAAGCTTCATTTGAGTTGTGGCACTCTCGGCTTGGTCATGTTTCTGTTGATGTCATTTCATTTTTGAATAAAATTGGGAGCATATCTGTTACTGCTTTATTGCCTAAACCCGTTATTTGCGATTCTTGTGAAAAGGCTAAAAGTAAGCGCTTACCCTTTGATTTGGATGTTAAACGTTCTTCGTCTGTTCTAGCCGCTCAGTCTCATCTCTATTTTTATATACTCGGGGGTCTTCTACGTTATATCTTTTAGTATACGTTGATGATTTCATTCTCACAGGCAATTCTCCAGATGGCTTACAAGCTTTCATTGATCGCCTCGGTCAAGAATTTGCTATTAAAGATATGGGTAAACTGAGTTATTTTTTGGGTCTTGAGGTCACATATACATCTTCTGGAATTTTTCTAAATCAAGCGAAGTATGCTCGTGACATTCTTCAACGAGCAGCTCTCGAGGATTCCAAACCTGTCTCCACGCCATTAGCGGCTGTATGCCAGCTTTCTATAGCTGGTCAGCCATTTGATAATCCTACTCTGTATCGCTCTTTGGTTGGCGCTCTGCAATATCTCACAATTACTCGCCCAAATTTATCGTTTGCGGTAAATCTTGTAAGTCAACACCTTCAAAGTCCAACGATTGATCACTCTAAAGCAGTAAAAAGGATTCTTCGCTACGTGAAAAGTACACCGTCTTTCGGACTTTCTTTCACTCGTAGCTCTTCACGATCTCTAATTGCCTATTCCGATGCTGATTGGGCTCGTTGCATCGAAACTAGACGTTCCATATATGGCTACTCTATTTATCTTGGTGGAAACATCGTGTCTTGGAGCGCAAAGAAGCAACCTACTGTTTCTCGATCTAGTTGTGAATCAGAGTATCGTGCTTTAGCAAATGCGGCCTCAGAAGTCATTAGTGTTCTTCAACTCCTTAGAGAACTTCGTGTTCAACTCCCGTCGAGTCCGATTCTCTATTCGGACAATAGTAGCGCCGTTTTTCTTAGTCAAAATCCAAGTGCCCATAAAAGAGCTAAGCACATTGATATTGACTATCATTTTGTCCGTGAGCTAGTTTCTGCAGGTCGCCTAGAGACGAAGTTTATTTCCTCCGATTTGCAAGTGGCAGACATTTTTACAAAGGCTTTACATCGTTCACTATTTGAGTTCTTTCGGGACAAGCTTCGTGTTGGACCTCATCCCACGTCTCGCTTGCGGGGGGATGATAGCATAACATAATATTGGGGATTCTTAATTAATTGTGTAGCATAATCTTTGGGGTTCATCATTAATAGCATTAGCATAATATTTGGGATTCATCATTGATTGAATTTATTATTTCCTTGTATAGTATGATTAGCTTTGTTTATATATGATGTAACGATATCATTGCAAACATATAATGAAAATATAGAGTTTTTACTCTTTCATAGGACATGCCGCAAGCAGCTGAAGCATTGCACGACATTTTCAATGAGAAGGACAAGCATTCACGTTAGTCCAACATATGTTCATATTTTATAAGTTAGTCACTCTGAAGGAGAAGAAGGAAATGGGTAGTGAAAATTTTCTGCGCAGTTGATTTGGCGCAATGCACAGTCATCATTATTTTTGTTCAACTTTAGTTTTCTTGGCAGTCATGCTCGTCTCCGATGGAGAAGTTTGATAGGGGATACTAATGTTTATATAACAACTTACTTAATCTTGCTTGATATATGGATCTCACCTCTGTTTATACTAGCCCCACCTCCTTAACTTGGCTAATATTTAATCGCATTACCTAATATAGAATTCTCCTTAATAAAGATCTACTTCTCTAAGGTTCTACTGATTTTATAAATTTTTCTAGATTATCGTCAAGTTTCTAGATGGTGAGCTAATAATTCTCATAAGTCCAAATGCTAAATCCATAACTTAATTATCTAAGGCCTAAATAAAGCCTAAATTTTCAAGAAAGGAGGCTAATGAAGGATATTCACGGGAAAGCCCGATAACGTCCAGAAAAGACATGCCGGGAGCACGTTCGTATATCTGGCGGCCAGGGAGATAACTCCTTGGCAGAATACTTAGGGCGGGGGACCTCTCAGGGCAGTTGCCAAGGAGAGTCGGGTATGCCGCTCGGGAAAAATTCCGAGAAGATTGTGCAAACGGGCACGGAACCATCAGATCCGCTGAACCAATATTCCAGCAGATTCCTTCTTGTATGAATCCTCTCAAGTGACAGCTCGCCACAGTCACTTTAGCGGCAGCGCCCATGATTCTGCGTAGTTAGAGCACATATATTGTATTTGGTTTGAGAATTTGCTTAGGGCATTTGCCAGATTTCAGTTTAAAATATGACCGATAGAACTGGCCTGCTGAAGGAATCTGATAGAATCTGCCCGGAGGGACGGTGTGCACCCCCTCGGGCAAGATGCTTGAAGGAGGCATACGAAGGATATTCTGAGGATATGCCCGGAGCACGTTCGTAATTCTGGCGGCCAAGGATACTTACGGGAAGCTGACCAAGGAAAGGGATAATGACTGCTCGCTGACAGACTTATAGAGATGTAAATGGACTTCATCCGGAGTTTTAAACCGGTTATTCCAATATTACATGGACACCCTATTTTTCCCCCAATATGAAATGAATCTGATTAAGAGGTCACTCTACGAATTGTTTCACCTCATCTACATATTCTGATTTTAACCACTTTCCATCCTATTGATCGTACATCTATTGTCTGTACGAATTCATTGGGACAAAAAAATAACAAATCATATGCGGGCAACGACAAACACAAACCAAAGAAATTAACAAGCAAACAACAAACAAACAAGTCAACAACAAGCGAACCAACACACTTACGGGAACTGGATTAGCAGATTGCACAACGAATGAAATGAATTTGATAAAGAGCCCACTCTACGAATTGTTTCACCACATCTACATATTCTGATTTTAACCACTTTCCATCCCATTGATCGTACATCTCTGTATGAATTCATTGGGACAACAAAATAACAAATCATAGAGCAACGACAAACACAAACCAAAAAAATTAACAAGCAAACAACCAAACAAACAAGTCAACAACAAGCGAACCAACACACTTACGGGAATTGGATTAGCAGATTGGGCTACGAATAAAATGAATTTGATTAAGAGCCCACCCTACGAATTGTTTCACCCCATCTGCATATTATGATTTAAACCAATTTCCATCTCATTGATCGTACATCTATTGTCTGTACGAATTCATTGGGACAACAAAATAACAAATCATAGGCGGAAAACGACAAACACAAACCAAAGAAATTAACAAGCAAACAATCAAACAAACAAGTCAACAACAAGCAAACCATCACACTTACGGGAATAGCAGACTGGTGCGGTAATGGGGCAACGAAGGATTGGGCAGCGAACGACGGCGAGCAGCGAAGGCCTTTACAACAATGACGAAATCAAACCAAGCAATTAACAAGAGAACAACCAAACAAACAAGTCGCAACAAACCAACCGATGTACTTACCGGAAGCGGAGAACTAGAGAATGACGTCAACGAACCGAGCTGCGACGAACGAGCAAGGTGGACCGGTGGAGCAGTGACAACGAACACCAGCGAGGATGAGCAGCGGACGATTTGGGAGATTTGGGGATTTTGGGGCGAGAAATGATATGACGAACGAAAATGGGTAAGTCGTGATTTAGGAATTAAAATCAGCGACTACAATATCTTATACATCGATTGACATTGTAGTCGCTAAGTTACTAATAATTAAGTTAGATGAGGTATTTTATATTTTTAGCGACTGAGATGTTATTGGTTGGTATCTGTAGTTGCTAAAGCCGTTTTTTTTTTTTGGTCCCAGCTTCGTGAAGTCCACCGTTGAAGTTCAAATGACGTTCAATTAAAGAATCAATTAGCCTTAGATAGAAGAGTCCACAAAACTTTGTTCAATAAACCTTCAAAATTTTGATGTGAAAATTTATTTTTTACGCCGACCATACAGATTTGGACCTTCCAATGATCCATAGATTATTTTGCCTTAGGCGAGGGAATAACGAATGATACATAATTTATAGTAATAAAATATTACGATTAATATATTGAATTAACTGCTGTTTTAAGGAATGTCTTCGTATCTTTCAGTTTCATAAGTTTTCAAGTGTTGCAATTGGATGGTTGGGCACACAGACACACACGCACATTTATCTTAGCTTGAATAAGCTCTCGTATAATGTCTAGTTGTACTGTCTTCGATTAGGAGTCCTCTGGTGGTACGATGTTGTCTATTGAAGCTAATTACGACCAAAGAGCTGTTAAAACTATATCGTTCATCGGGGGTACAAGTCCGTGTATCTATCCCCCCTACCCCATACTGCCTAAACCAGCAGTTCTTTCACTAAAAGTAATGTACATAGGAAAAAAAAATTCGCCAGCAGTATCAATGTGGGACACCTATCTCCAATAGGATAGGGCCATTTCTCGATGGGTCGTTTATAATGTTTCGCAACTGATTTTCTATCCTTAATTCAAAGAACTGTATTCATTAGCCAAAGTTTTGGAAAAACTTGACCAAAGAACTGTATTCCTGTTAGATGCATGTTGTCGACGGTGTGGCCAGCACGAGGAGGATGAGTATCACCTGTTTGTTAAATGTAGAGTGTCAAAAAGAATTTTGGACTAATTCATCTATTCCATATAGCTTGATTCGCTTCATAAACACCTTAATAGCTCGGACTTCGCTTCATTCCTTAACCATTGCTGGGCATTATGGACGGAGCGTAATAAGTGGGTAATGGAAGGGGTGAGTTTGTCTCCATGGAATGCGCTTCGATATGCAACGGAGACGGACATAATGCAGGAGGCGGGCAATGAGCGAGACAAATGAGGTTCTACCTCTGCAGCTGGAAAATTTGGCACGGCCTGAGATAGGAGAGATAAAATTAAATTTTGATGGCAGCCTCGATTGGTGTAGTAGCACGGAACTATGAAGGAATGTGTGCCGAATGGTGGACGAAGTTTTATGAGGGACAATTCCATGCAGAGACTATCGAGGCTGTAGCGGCTCATTGCCAAGTGATCATTAACAAGATTAGGGACCAGAATATGAGATCAAACCATGCAGGAGTTATATCAGAAGATCGTCTCTCAATGGCTGATTTCTTTGATCATATTTCTTATAGATTCATTCATCGTAGCGGTAATAATGTAGCTCATTGTTTAGCTAAGTACCATGGCTACGATGATGAAGGTCGGTCTCCTATGTCCCAAGCTATGCATGACGGATTGTCCGCTGACATTCAGTAATATATGCTATTCTTTCAACAACAAAAAAAAGTACTTCAAACATGACATCAAGGTGGGATTTTCTAGGACAATGCATAAATTGTGATAAAAATACTTACGCCGTAACTAATATCAGGTTTAGTAAGGCATAAGTAAATAATTTTACCAATAATTCTCGAACTGCGAAGGGCTTCTTCCTCATACTCCAGCGACAGAAGCCTTTTTCTGTGAAAGGCAGTATAGGGATACTCCAAACAGCCACTTGGAGTTGAAACGCCGAATGAAACGTTAGGTTCGCTTACCAAAAGGCAGTCGAATGAAACAATCCAAGATCTATTCGAAGATATACGAAATGTACAGGCTGTGTCCTTGATCCATCCATCCTTTGAATCTTTACTCCTTTATGCAACATTCGGGACTTCTGCAGACTCTTATACTTCATAAACTGAGTAGAAACTTTTTAGTTTCTACCAGCGTTTCATTACAATCTCTGGCTGATTAAGAATAAAATAAAAAAGAAATAGCGGCAGAACTGAAGTAGCGGCTTCGTCCTTTGTGCTTCATGTTCTGAAGCATGGCTTATTACTGTTAGTTTTTCTCGAACCTATGAGTTTGAAGCGTGAAGAAAAAAACAGAGTAGCAAAGTGTTACTTCAAGATTTTTCAGACCATCTTCTTCTTTATGGTTTAAGACATCATACGTTATCTTTGCACTTAAGATTCAATATTAGTCATGCTTTGACTACCTTACACACCTTCAAAGCATGGTCATCTAAAACTTTTACAAATGAAAGCATTAATCATCATCATAGTCTTAATGAAAATACTACATCATATTAATACTCCTTAAGATTTTCCTTACTCCCAAAGCAGCTCTTAGAACTTCAAATCTTCCTTTAGGCGATCACTTCGTCAGAATATGTGCTTGTTATCTACGAAAAAGCAATGAACGAGTTTCACTTCACCAACATTTTCATGTTGAAGTATCGAGTGAAACCTGACATTGATACACTGAAGATCTTCTATGTTGAATTGTATCTCTTCGCTATTGCATGGCAAACTGATTATCAACATAGATAATAGTTGCATGTTGTTGAGCATACTGAAGATCTTCAAGATTTTTCTTAACCTTATTGCTTTATTTGCGGTTGAAGCAGTACCAATATTCTCGGCTTCCGATGTCGGTTGTGCAACAACTTGTTTCTTACTGATAGGATCGGTGTACTTGCGCGTGACTTGTAATTGTCTGATCACAAGGTTTATTACTCCGGTAGTGAATGATTGGAATATTGATTTAGTCTACATGAACCTTAGACTGAAGAGGTCATTAATGGAGTTGGCTTCGAGGTCTTGACTTGTCACTAATTTTGCTAGGCCCGGATTGTTCGGAAAAGAATATGGATCGACGGCAAAATGCAGTATTGACGATGAAAGATGATTGTCGGGGTTTGATCGCTGAGAGGGATTCACAGTCTCGCACGTAATTGAGATATATGTCCTATGAGAGTGTGGATCGGAAAATTATAAAGTCTTTGGCCAAAGCATATAAAATGACTCATGTGGAAAATGGATGGCAATTTAGTAATTTTGTCGGTCATGATTCTATCATAGAGTCGGCTCCAGCGAGTTTGATATAGACCATGGTTCTTACTCGATTGGGACATATGTGAATGGTTTATACGTATTAATGAGAATCTATAGTCGGTTTGTCGAATTGTTCTGATCATGTTCGTTCTCAAATCGGGATATGTTCGATACCATGAGATTAACTAGGTGAATATTGAACTTTTGGATTTCCAATGCCGATTGAGACAAATCAGAGAGTTAGGCTTAAAAATGACCATCAAGGTTGTATCGTCAAGAAGAGTGTGTGTTTAGGCCTAATGGGCCATAGTGGGCTCGTAGTCTAATAAGGAACGACTATCAAGCTATTGTTGGACATTAGCAATATTAATATTTAATCAATACTTAATTGATTGATTAATTAAATTGTGTGCTTAAGTGGGCTTGGGCACAAAATCCGTAAATATCAAAGGTACGTTTAATAACATATTCTACAGAAAAGACTATAATTTATTTTTCTTCTTCGTCGGCGGCCACAAATCTACTTCCACAATAATCGCCAAGGGATCGGGTTGGAGCACTCATCGTCTATATCATTCTCTTTCTCGATTTTCTTACTTTCAATTTATATTTTGTTTATTCTCTCGTATATGAGTTTTCTTCTCTCGTATGAGAGTTATCTTTATCTTGTATGAGAGTTTTTCTTCTCTTAAATGAGACTTTTTCTTCTAACGTATGAGAGTATTTCTCTCTTGAATGAGAGTTTGCAATGGTCTTATAAAATAGATATGGGAAATGAACATCGTGCTGCCATGGATGATTCAAACAATGGAGTTATGGATTTTGATTGGATAATGTCAAAAGTGCTTGAAGAACGGATGCAATTGATGATACTATTTGAAGAAGAGATTGCAATTAGTGATATTGGTATATCTATCTTATTTGTGTTCTTTTATTGTTCAATAGTTTTATTTATTGATTCCATTGTAAAATTTTGTCCAATTGATATTATGGAATAAAATTATATTTTCCTTAAAAAAAAAAAAAAAGAAAGTAGGCTTGAGGCTAAAGGACTAGTTTAACTAGGTCAAACAACTTAAGTTGGTAGATCAACAATTAGCTTAATGGACTAATCAATGTCATGAACATTTATTAGATAATGAGCTATTAGTTAAGTGAGACCAAATTAATGTGATGATGAGTTTAAGAATAATTTAGAACGAGACTCGACTCGACTCCTAGATTATTCTATGAGTAAGCAATGAGTTGGTAAAAAGGCAAAATTTCATTCCTACCCTCACAAGGGAAAATATATATGCATTGGCTAGCCCATTTTCACTTCATCCATCATTACACACACCATTTCACACACTATCAAGCTTGCAACATCTCAAAGAGAAAGAAAGAATGTTAAGGCAATCCATAGTCTAGCCATCTCTAAGGAAGTGACTAGCCTAGATACATACCTAGAGGTCGGTGTGTGTCTCTAGTGTCAAGACTGAGAAAGACGAGGCTAGCAATCTATGCTTCAAGGATAAATTAGCATAGGGGCTTCCCCCTCCCTCTTATGTTCCAATGTGTGGGTGGATGCATGTTTTTCGTTCTATTCTTTCTTGAGCTCGATCTTGATTTTTACGGGAGACCTCTCATTGGCTTCCGCATGTGCCCTCTGGGCACACAGTTCCTAGGAACTCACGAGGTTTCCGAACAGTTTAGTCACAGTTAGATATATCAAACTTCCAATCAAATTTCGATATAAAATTGCATCAACTTCATCTCATTTGTCATCTTTTGAGGGTTTTTTAAATTCTGAATGATAAGACCGTACAATGCTTCCACCGTTCATCTTTGAAACCATTTGGTTGGACAGCATACAGATCCTCCTTAACTTTACCATTTAAAATGCAGATTTTATATTACGACGAAACACATTCCATTTGAGATGAAACACATTTTTACTCCTGCTTGTCTGAACGGTAATTTAACTCCGACGATCTTCTTCTTTGAAGGTCTAGGAACCAAGGTCCAAGTGGATTTTTTTTTTCGAACATCCTCATCTCTTCCTTCATTGCATATCTCTATTCATCATACTTCATTTCTTGTTCGAATGAGGAAGGTTCCAACATAGCATAGCTGTTTTTTTCATATATCTCAGACAAGGACTTCGACTTCAGAATGGGAGAGTCGGAAGGCGAGTCTTCATAATCCATTAGAAGATTGATCGATTATCTTCAAAGGTTTTAATAAAGTAGATCTTTGCCAAATTTCATCAATTTCATCACATTTCTTTTACCAATTCCAATGACAGCGTTCACCGAACACTACATTCCTGCTAACAGAGAATTAATTTTTATGTAAATTAAAAATTTTGTGGCCTTTTACCATTGTAGTCTTTGACCATTGCAGAACGGTCCAATTCCATTTTTCTGTCTAGTTCCAATTTTTGCACAAAAATCATTAAATTCGTTGGAGGTATATTTCTTTCTGAACTTAAACGCTTCAAGTTGCAGCCACTTCTATGCTTCTGCCATAGCCGTGAACTTTTGGAAAAGAAAAAACATGACTTTTATTTCATATAACTTTAGTCTGTTCATCGTTCCTTATCCACACCTTATCTATGAATGAAAAATAACACTAGTCCAAGCATTAATGCGTTACTTTTGTGTGTTGATTCCATTTAATACTCATCAATGCGTTGATATTTTCATGCGACTTTGTTTTAACTGTATATATCATGTGAATTTATTTTCTTTCTATATAAAGACTACGCTTAATCCTTTACACTTACTTCCATCTCTCCCCTTTTCAACTGAGTGGAAAATTTCTGCGCAGTTGATTTGGCGCAATATTTGCTCACATCACAGTACTGCTCTGAAAAGGGGAAAATGCTCGTCTCCACCTGAAGGAGGCCAATTAAGGATATTCACGGGAAACCGTGAGAAAGTCCAGAAAAGACAAGGAATACTTAGGGTGTGTTTGGTTTGTGAAAATTAGTAGGGAAAAGAAAATGAAATGGAAAAGAAAAAATTAATTTTGATATTTGGATGATTAGAGGGATAGATGAGGAAAAGAAAAGAAAAAAATTTATAACTAAGTTTTAGGCTAAAACCATGGAAAATCAATTTCTTCACCAAATGGTCAGGAAAATAAAAGAAAAGCTAATTAAAATCATTTTCTCTTTAGTTTTCTTTTCCTCACCACTTTCCTTGATCCAAACACACCCTTAGGAAGCTGACAGAGCAAGAGAAATAACTCCCCGGGCAGTCGCCAAGGAGAGTCGGGTATGCCGCTCGGGGAAAATCCCGAGAAGATTTGAATCGCCGGATTCGTGCAAATGGTCACTGAACCATCTGATTCACTGAACCGACATTATGACGAAGACGAACACGGTCTTGATCCCCTCGCCTGTCCTTATAAATATCCAGGTTTGTCCCTCATTTATGGGTATGCTAGCTATCTTTTTGAGAATTTGATGAACTTACCGTCATAATAACATGGAGGGGGCTTTGTCGGAACCATCCCCTGTGCCTTTCTAACGTTCTTCTTCTATGAAGCTTCAAGGCGAGCAATGGACGAATCCGAGGTAGAAGAGTCAGACGGAGGCACATATTATAGTAGCTCCAAGAAAGGTTTAGAGCATTTGTCTGATTTTAATTTTAAATATGAAAGAGTCAAGTTCTGAATGCATACATAAGACAAATTATGATCATCTGCACAACAAAAAAACAAATCATAGACGGGCAAGGACAAACATAGACAACAAATTAACAAGCGAACAACCAAACAAATAAGTCAACAACAAGTGAACCAACTCACTTACGAGAATCAGAGTAGCAGATTGGGCAACGAATGAAATGAATTTGATTAAGAGTCCTTTCTACGAATTGTTTCACCCCATCTACATATTCTGATTTTAACCACTTTCCATCCCATTGACCGTACATATATTGTCTTGTACAAATTCATTGGGACAACAAAATAACAAATCATAGGCGGGCAACGACAAACACAAACCAAACAAATTAACAAGCAAACAACCAAACAAACAAGTCAACAACAAGCGAACCAACACACTTACGGGAATTGGAGTAGCAGATTGGGCAACGAATGAAATGAATTTGATTTAGAGCCCACTCTAGAAATTATTTCACCACATCTACATATTCTGATTTTAACCACTTTCCATTCCATTGATCGTACATCTGTTGTCTGTACGAATTCATTGGGACAATAAAATAACAAATCGTAGGCGGGCAATGACGAACACAAACCAAAAAAATTAACAAGCGAATAACCAAACAAACAAGTCAACAACAAGCGAACCAACGGACTAACGGGAATCGGAGTGAAAAACTGGCGTGGTAGACGGGGCAATGAAGGATTGGGCAGCGAACGACGTGGAGCAGCGAAGGCCTTACGACAATGATGAAATCAAACCAAACAATTAAGAAGCGGACAACCAAACAAACAAGTCTCAACAAACGAACCGATGTACTTACCGGAAGTGAAGAACTAGCGAATGGCGACGGAATGGCAGGGGAGGACAGCGAGCAGTTACCTCAACGAACGGAGCAGCGGCGACGAGCGAGGCGGACCGGTGGAGCAGTGACGACGAACACTGGCGAGGACGAGCGGCGGATGATTTGGGGATTTTGGGCGAGAAATGAAATGACGAACGAAAATGAGAGAGTCGCGATTTAGGGATTAAAATTAGCGGCTACAATATCTTATTCAACGACTGACATTGTAGTTGCTAAGCGACTAATAATTAAGTTAGACGATAATTTTAATTCGTGGACGGTAATTTTTCAGTTAGCGACTACAAATGTAATATAGCGACTATAACTTTGTAGTCGTTACGGCCACTAATGAATGTTGGTCTTTGTAGTCGGTATTTTATATTTTTAGCGACTGAGATGTTATTGGTCGGTATTTGTAGTCGCTAAAGCCAGGTTTTTTTTGTTTTTTGTTCAAGCTTCGTTAAGTCCACCATTGAAGTTCAAATGACGTTCAATTAAAGAATTAATTAGTCATAATAGAAGAGTCCACCAAACTTTGTTCACACCGACCATACAAATTTGGATCGTCCAACGATCCATAGATTATTTTGCCTTAGACTAGGGAATAATGAATGATACATAATTTTATAGTATTAAAATATTATTATGATGAAAATATTGAATTATAAGGAATGTATTCTTATCTTCAGTTTCTTAAGTTTTCAAGTGTTGCAATTGGATGGATACACTGACACTCATATTTATCCTAGCTAGAATAAGCTCTCCTATAATGGCTACTTGTACGTACTGTCTTCGATTAGGAGTTCGTTGGTGGTACGATATTGTCTACTTGTACTCTAATTACGACCAAAGAGCCGTTGAAACTATACCGTTCAGATCATGTGGATCACTTTTTTGCCTCCCTTCTCAGCCTTGAAAAAGAACGTAGAAGAAAAAAAGGAATGATGGAAAAAAACATAATCCTTTAAATGATAAACGACTCAATAATTTAAATCCGTCCTCCATTTCATTTTCACGTCTTCATATTTGATTATGGAGCTTCAAGAGGAATATAATCCTACATAATCCCTTTCCATGGGCTGAATCCACAGTATGTACTAAATCTTCATCTTTCCCATAGCCCATACTTGCCTAAACCAGCAGTTCTTTCAATCAACTTCTAAGTAACATCAACCTTAGCTCTATTGCCACACCAAAGAAACTTTTCATCAATAGAAAGTAGTCATTTTTAGATTGTTTGAACCCAATCTCTCTCATGGCGCTGAGTGAATTTATGGTTCCATTGCCGTAAATTGATTTTTCAATCGTACAAACTTTATTTTCATATATGCTTCTTCATTAATGGGTTATCTAAGCCATTTGGACCCAAAGCACCGTCTCATTAAATATCCAAGGATTTTCATGGACCATATTACTGTTGAATGAATTGCTATCGTTGTTAAGTAGTGTTATGTTGCTCATGTCGTTGATATTAATTGCCATAACCTTATTGTTCAAGTAATTACTAAGCAAAAACCTTCCTTCACTTGCGAGCTGAAATTTATTTCTGTACTCACCATAAGGTCCAAGAATCCACAGCTCTCTTTGGCTGCATAAAGCTTCCCATACCAGAGAATCCACAGCTCTCTTACGATCCTCTTCTTGCTTCAGATTCTTTACGATCTTCGTGAGACTTTATGAACCGTTTGGAAATCCTGTGTTTTGTCGATGGGGAAATAAAGAGCCAACATGCAATTTTTCGTGCATATGACGGGCTATTCGATGTTTGCATCGTTAGGTTTTCATTACAAGACATCGAGGTAAATTAAAAACACAGATAGGTACATGCAACCAATACTAGGTTTAGTTTCATTAAGGCATATGACAAGGCATGCACATCCTTTCTATACTATATTGTAGAAGATCTGCATGCCAAGGCATATGTCAGATTTAAAACTACAGAGGACAACCTTAAATTAAGATACACCTGACGATCCATGGACGATGAATCGAAACTCGATGCACTCATACACACACACCACACAGTGTGTGTGCGTGTGTGTGTGTTGTTTCACCACATCCCTGATCCTCCCGAGCCAGAAGCTTGTAGCTGATTCGACGAATCGAAGAATGTAGAAACCCTCCTTCTCTTGCCAGATAAAGAATTCCTCGAAGAATACTCCTCGGATGCATAAAACTTATCCAGCACAGATCTCAACGCCTGGTGCACCGAATCGCCAAGAACTAGGGTTTTCTCCCGATCCTCGATGTCTCCCATGGTATTATCGATATTATCCTTTTTCTCATCATCACTATTTTTATTCTCTGAGATAACTATGACATTGAAAACCATCCGATCTTCGAAGGTAGCTATCTCTGCACTCTCGATCTTGAAAGGTAGGGTTTTTAGTGCTTCTCTCAAGTCTGTAATGAGCTCATGTTTGAACTCGCAGCACAAGGATGCTCGAACGGAGAGAGATGATGATGTTATTACATTGTTTGGATCCTTTTGCTGTTCTTCTACTTTTACTTCGTCGGTATCGATAGGTACGAGCTTACCAATAGTAGCCTCGATCATGTTGTTTCTCAGTTCTTTAACTCGTTTCACTACTTCAGCTAGTAATGCTGCTTTGTCCATCTGTTGAAACAATGATGATGAAGTGAAATTGGTAATAATTCCCTAACAATTTATAGATCCAAACCTCTTGTTGGGTGCCAAACCTCTTGTTGGGTGCCAATTCCTTAAAAAAAAAAATAATAATAATAACAGTAGTAATCTCAAACCTCTTGTTGGGTGCCAAACTCAATCTCACGTCAGTTAAATAAAAAATTTGTGATCTGCATACAAGCTTTAGTGGAGGATTACTCTAACTATTGCAGTTGGTTTTAGAATTGAACCCTATTTGGACTTATGTGTTGGGCTTCTAACTATGGATCAATGGGATGTTATTTCCCAAACAACTCTTACATGATTGTATTCGATCAGACGTCTAATAAGTACGAAGCTACAAATAAAACCTATAAAATCTACTTGATCGGTCAATTCGCGATAACACGAAACCCTAAACCCTAAATCTCAAAGTCTCCGAACGCAGTAGCTATAATAGTTAACAAATCAACAAGATATTAATGAATTAAGGATGTAATACTTTTTTTTTTATTAAAAAGGGATTATATATATATATATATATACCTTGTTGCTTCCGGGAAATAGGGTTCTTAGTTTTGCCAAATGAGAATTGATCCTCTCCCTTCTCCGCCTCTCAGCCTCGCTGTGATTCCTCAAAGCAATCAAAGCCTTGTCTGTGTTATTACCAGCGGAGACTGCCCTTTGTCCACACGACTTCACGATATTCGTTGTGGGCACGAGCTCAATCCTCTCGTTGTCCAAAACCAACGAGGAACGGCTCCTTGTTGTAGATATCGATGACGACGAAGCACCACCACCACCACTGTTCTTTTCAGACAAGATCAAACCCTGATCGAATAACAAGTCAAAGTAGGTGTTCTCTGGCGAAAGCCCATCATTACCGTTGAAAAAATCCATGTGCGCAATCGATGTATTTTGATGTTAGGAAAACATAGTTTGGTACGGAGGAGAAGTTATGGCGGTTGAGATCTTTGGGAGCTTCATGTAATTTGATCACAACAAAAAGCTGTGTGGGTTCTGAATATATATCCTTACAATGATGTGGAAAGGAGGAACATCACGGGGAAAATGTAAGAAAAATTAAAATATAATCGACATAAGCAACTTACCAAATTCATATTTTATTTTGAGGATAGTCAACTCATTATTGAGATATGCATTCGGATTCATTATTTAAGTACTTAAAAAATTCAACTCTTTAAATAATGGAAAGGTTCATATATCCTGCAAGAAGATATAAGATTTTTATGTATCATTATTTTATTTATATGTGGTACGTGGGAGTGTATAGCGTATATGCATGCATAGGATCCTATGTGATTCGTTGATGTTTAGTTGGAGATAACAGTATATTTAGTTTAATTTGGAATAAATTATACACGCCAACTTTGAATCATGCTCATTAAATAATTAATGAGAGTGGTCTAATGATTGAGTTCGATAACCTGCAATTTACCGAATCGAAATATTAAATCTCACATAGGTCAACGCTTTCTATAAGGACGATTATTATTGGCACATTCAATCAATTGTATGTGCTCTAAATTCTAATATATAAATATATAATATAATTTTATATTCTAAATTATTTATAATTCAAGATGTTTGATATGTATGAAATTATAACTTTAATTTTCATTGTATATTAATTTAAATATATAAATAAAAACTAACTTGTAAGAATATAATTGAATACACTAAAATATTGATGGACAAAATGGTAATTGCAATAAAAAATAAAAGTATAAATAAATCACAATCATTTAATATAAATAAATGACTTAGATTTCAATTAAGTGAATTCCTTAGGCTTTATATAACGGTATAGATTATAAAATAGATATTAAGAACAACTCGTACGTCCATTCTCAGATTTCTGGCATCTCGTTAATAATTGGCCAATGAGATATGTCATTGATTTAAGGATTTAATTTAGCTTAACAGCAATTATATTCCAAAAATAAGCGTGCGCAAGTAGTTACAGTGTTGCATCCAAATAGTACACAATCAGATGAATTAAAGTATACATTTTATATATATATATATATATATATATATATCATATTTTCAAGCTCAAATTCCCAATAAAGGCGAAGTTGAGAGTTCAATTTTTCACTTCCAATCAAGAACAAAATGTGAGGGATCTTCCATTCTTACAGCTACAGTTTGTACATTTTCTTTATGACTCGGAAGGTCACATTTCATTACAGAACTACATTTTCGCCGAAAACATATTTGTACATTTCCACAGAAACTATCGAAACTACTTCGAAACGTTGGCTCAAATTGATACCAAAACTATGGACCATAGTGTTAAAGATGTTTTAGATGGCAATTCGAAAAGTTTTAAACTACGAAATTGCAAATAATGCCGTTTGGACAGTGTACATGACAGGCTAAGCGAAGACAGAAAAAGACCAAACCAACACAATAAAGATTGCATCATCAAATGCTTAGGCAGTAACTAAAATAAAACCACCTACAGCACACATACACACGCCAAACACGGAGATTCAACATAGAAAACCACAAGACAAGACCAAACGGCGGAACCCACAATCATGAAAGAGCAAAACAAGTCTTTTTAATTCACAACAATGAGGCATGTAATATCCACTACCGATGCAAACTCTTCTGCAGACAATATGGTTACATCCACTTCCAAGGTGTGCTCACTGTCAAAGGTATGCCAGCCCACATAATTAGACACAAGCTGTGCTATTTCTGTGCGTGAGAATAAATGAAACTACGGCAGAAAGGAGTTAACCTACCTCTGCACCTTCACCGCCAGCTGTGGTGCTGATGTCCATTTTTTGAGCTTCATCTGCATAAAAGTAGCTTTTAATCAGACTGGATTTGGATACTTTCAAATTGCAAAAGCGAAAAATAATTCTGATTCAATGTAGAAACAAATTATAAGTAATTCTCCATTTGAATCCAACAACGAAAGTGTCATACTTTCCTCTAGGGTATTAAAGGTCCTCTTGATTGCGTATAAAGAACGTGGCAGGTAAAGATAAGATGGGGCAGTTCTAAGGTTGGGTTCACCAACCCGTCATTTGCCCCATTATTGCCCATTTTGTATACCAGCTCTTTGAGGTAATGGGTATACTCAGATCCATTGTCATAAAGGAATTAAACTTTATTCCTCGATATTTGTAAGTTACCTGCATCCTCTGGGATATCAGAGGACCACAGTGTGAGATTGTCTCTAAGAAGCTGCATTATAAGGGTGCTGTCTTTGTAGGATTCCTCATTCAAGGAATCGAGCTCAGAGATTGCATCATCAAAAGCTTGCTTGGCAAGGTGGCATGCCCTAGAGTGATAAAAGAATTCGGAATAATATGTCGATAAATGATCAGTATGAATAGTTCCGCAGGATAAGTAACAAGGCTGACCTTTCGGGTGAGTTCAAAATCTCATAGTAAAAGACTGAGAAATTCAAAGCCAAACCCAAGCGGATGGGATGCGTTGGAGGCAGCTCTGCCTCAGCAGTTGTGGTGGCCGTCTGAACACAAGTTTCAAGAAGAAGCGTAAGCACGTAAATGGATATCGATAACATAAAAAACCAAGTACCTAATATACTCAACTCTATTCCTAAAATCTGAATTCAGTAATGCAATAGACCATATATCTCCAGTATAACATCATCATACAATATAGCAAAGGCCTTTTCAAAAAGCAAGATGTAATCAATTAGGGTAGGGTGTGTTTGGTTTGTGGATTTTGATTGGGAAAAGAAAATGCAAGAAAAGAAAACTAAAATCTAAGAAAGGTTAATTCCTTGGTGTTTGGTTTAGGAAAGGAAATTTATTTTCTCGGAAATGTAGTTGATACTATCATATAAGAACATGACTATTTACAAAATATTTCATTGAGGCAATTCATCGAACAATTACAAACATAAAACATCGTGTTTTGTTAAATCCAAGTATTAGCATTGCTACATCAAGTCTTCCTCTTAATATTTGTATTAAAATAATACACAAAAAACTATCACATACCTCACCTTTAGGAGTGATCCAAGTTAATAAAGTTGTTAAAACTTGTGTCAGAAAGCCCTTAGTCGGATTTTGACGACATCGATCATGCGTGGAAAAGTTGAGAGATGAGATGTTTTCCGTGGTTTTCCTCACTATTTGGTAGGGAAAGGAGTTTTAGTTGTATTTTTAAATTATTTTCTTTTCTTTTCTTTCCTTTTCTTTTCCACCTCATTTTCCTTTCTAACCAAACATCAAATGTTGTTTTCCCCACCATTTTCTTTTCTTTTCCCCATCAAAATCCACAAACCAAACACACCCTTAGAGTTTGGAAGTATTTTACATTCACCCAGGAGATAAAATCAAATTAGAGGATAATTATAAAAGATGTCAAGATGTGCTGCATGCAACAACAAAACAAGGAAGGTAAATGCAGTTCAAGTCACAGACTTACAACACGGATGGCATATAGTTATCAGTTATGATACAACATTATCTCGCAACATGATATAATATCCAACAAAGAACTACTGATAGAGATCATTATCCAGAAACAACAAATGCCAGACACTTCATAACTACAAAGTTATATCACTCAACATTACATTATAGAGGCAAATTCAGCATTCACTAACTATTCTTTTGGCAGAAGCAATAAGGTATCAAAGGAGTGCTGAACCAACTAAGGTAATTTTAACTAACATGAAAAATACGAACTCAGTTATACCTCATACGCTTTCAGAGACTTATCAGCAACCTCTTTCCTGTCATTGCCAGTCTTAAACTCAGCAAGATACCTATAGTAGTCCCCTTTCCTAAAAAAGTTAAAAGCAACTCAATTAATAAAGATTCACAAACAAAAAATCCATTAATTGAAGTAAAACGGCAACAAAAGTTTCTCACATCTTGTGAAAGAACACGGTGGATTCGCCAGCTGGGCTTGATGGAATCAGATGCTCATCAATAACAACCATGATGTCATTACAGATATTAGTGAGCTCTGTCTCCACCTTCTGCCTATACTCTTTGATTAGCTTAGCATTCAGTTCATTGCCTCTCGACTCTTCCTTCTGCTCGATCGACGACAAGATTCTCCAAGAAGCTCTACGTGACCCTATCACATTTTTGTACCCAACAGAGAGCAAGTTTCTCTCTTCAACTGTCAATTCCACATCCATGCTAGCAACTTTTTTCATTGCCTCAACCATTTCTGCACAAAAAGATTGCATTATTTTAAATGACTCACAGGCCTCAGAAGCAGACTAAAGTACTTAAAAACTGACAGAGAGAGAAAAAAAAAAATTAATACAGATGCATTGGCAAAACAAATGATGACTCCCAAATAAAATAAACCAGTAAACCCAAAGAAAAAAGAAATAAGAAACTCCACCAGATAAAAATAAATAAATAAATTAAAAATTACAACCAAGAAGATAATCCGAAAAACGAACAAAGAAACTCATACAACTAATCCTCTCCTAAGTGCGAAATCCTCGAAATTCAAGGGACATGCAAATGCCCTTAAATCCTTGAATTAACAAGTTTCAACCATCAATTAGATCAACAATAGCAAGCAACGGAAGGAGAGATATCAGCCCAAGCCTCTTCAGGTTCATAAATTTAGCGTATAAATTAAAAAGAGCACGATCTATCACGAAGAACTATATCGCCGACAAAAAAAACCGTAAATAAAAAGAATAAAGGGTTTTACCATCGTAACGCTCTGCTTGCTCGGCGAGCTTAGCTACGTAGACAGTCGTCTCGCGATCCGAAGAAGAAGCCATCGGTGTTTCAGTTCAGCTGTCCGCTAAAAAAATAAAGCTCCTCTTAGCTCAGTGACGATACTTGCGGTGCGGTAAAAAGAGAAAACGATGGGCAAGCAAACAACACAGTGGAGAAACAAAAGCAGTTGGACGCGTTTTTCTCTCCTGTTGCTTTTGTCCGGTTCCTTGCGGTTTTAGAGGAATCGCAGTGTTAATCTATTAAGAAATCGAATGATTTATTCTAAAATCAAATTGGTTATAAGTAAGTTTGACTGTTTAATATATTAAGTAAGTCGGATGAGTGGTAAGTCGGATGAGTGAAAATATCCGATGTGGAATATAATTGAAATATCAACATAATTTCTCCAGCCATCTTTGTTCGGTTCCTTACGGTTTCATGAGAGATCGTGCGACCATATATGACTAAAGATGGCCGACAAGTAGGCTTGTCAATGAGCATCTGACCCAACATTTATCATGAATCCCTATCCAGTCATTGCTACGGGAAATTTTTTTTCTACGTTCTTATTCCTGCGAGAATTTCTCGGTTTTTTCCCATAGAGAATCCCCTCCTCACGCCTTTTTTAGTGTATAGTATTTTTAATCTCCGATACAATAAAATAATAACAAAAAGAAAACATTTTCGACAATATTATCATACAACATAAATAATAACATTTATAATTGTGAAAGTTATGGGAAGAAAGAGAGAAATGATGAAGAAATAGTAAGGTTTATAAAATTAGTAGGAGTAATTTAATAACACAATATTTCGGATCCCCAAGGGGAATGGGGCAGGGAGTATGATCCCCGTTCCCGCCCCAGCCCCACCAACGAAGAGAAAATTTTCTCCGTCCTTACCTCACACGGAGTCGGAGAATCCTTGCTCCGATTGGGACGGATCACTGTGGGGAACGGAAAATCCCGCCTCATTGCCAAGCCTACTATCAAGTGCCATGCTTGAGACCTCGTAGTATTTGCACTTAAAAAGAATACTACTATTTATGCACATGGACGTGCTCTAACATGTGAATATTATATTTGAGTTTTTATAATTTAAAATGTTTTTATATGAAATTATAATTTAAATGTAATAAAGTATTATTTTTAAGTATAGGAAAAGGAAAAATTAATTTGTCAAGAAATAATTATAACAACTAAAAAAATTGAAGGATAAAATGATAATCTCTTAAATTTAAATAAAAGAATAAAATTAGAAGTATAAATGACGGACCAAATACATTTTTTTTATCTGAGCTACTATAAATAGTACAGATATAAGCACATAAACAATCAAAATTATCATTTTTTTTTTGTTTTGGAATATCCCCACCTGTCTAGCTATTGCTCTATGAATTTGTTTTGTCTTGTAACCCAATCCCTTTCAAATTTTGACATGTAGTATTGCTCTTGAGCATACCCTATCCATATTAGTACACTAAACTTGATTATATTTATATTTTATACATTGTATCACATATCAAATTATAAATGGATTTAAATTATACCTAAGTGGATAGGATAGAACAAATCAGTCAAGGTAAAAATATCTCACTCCCATCCCACCCAATAATAAAAGTTAAGGTCTTAGAAGAATGGAACTAGTGATAAGAATGAAATGTCATGTCCAAGGTTTTGGGCTATTAAAATTCTCAATTAGAGAATATCATCAATTAGAGAAGTCACGTGCTAGACACGTGCCCAAAAGGTAGTTCAATTTTCATGCCCTGCGATGCATCTATAAATGCCAGTGCCTGCCACGTAGTCGACAAAGCACAGAAAGCGTGAGTGTGAAGTGAAGCGCCGGCGAAAAATGGCGGAATCAGGAATCAGAAAGGAAGGTAGAAAAAAGCTAAGCATTGAGCAGTACATCGATTTCGCTCAAGGCCGCGACGCAAGTGATCTGACCAACCAGCAGCTATGTGAGGTCAGTCAATCGCCTTTTCATCTTCTTCTCTACTCTGTGTTTCAGAATATTTTGTGATTGAGAGTTTATCTTCATGCGCTTCACTGCTTTTGCTTCATCTGTTTACTATCATTTCGTTGATCATTCCGCCGATCAATTTTTTTGCTTGCTGGAGGCGACAGATCAGCGCTATGCACGGATTTAAGAAGCGCTACAAAGGCAGCAAGGTGTAATTTCTCGAATCGTTGATCAATTTATGCTTCGTACGTTTTTGTATATTCGTTGCTGATTTTCGAGTTTTCTCTCCGTTTTGAATGATCATCGCCTCGAAGAAATCACTGGAGGAAGCTCTGAGTAAGCTAGAGCTGATGGATCTAGCGAGGTCGACGGCGCAGAACGCCGGCGTATCGTCTTGCGCACATCTCACGCTCGAGGAGGCAATCAAGGCACTCGAAGATCTCGAATGGCAGGAGTGCCACGTCAGCTCTCTAGTCACCGTCAACGCCTGCGCCGTCGGTGATTCCGCGGTCACGCCGACGATCAAGCCTAGTAGGCAGAGGAGTAAAAGGAAGAGCGAGAAGAAGGCGGCGGCGGCGGCGAAAGATATGGGTGAAGATCGTGATGACTCGATTGCCCCTACTCCTAGCAACGCGATTGCTGCTACCCCTATCACCGCCGTCTCTGAAGGTATTCCTCCTTCTCCGGCAAGTGTTGCCACGTGTGCGTCGCTGATCGGAGGTAAGAAGGCACAGCAGCCGAAGAGGAAGAGGAAGAAGCAGAAAGACGGTTCGACTGCCCTGAAACCAAGGAACGTGACGGCGAAGAAAGGTACGACTACCGTCGCTGCTGTGAAAGGTACCACTTCTCCCCTTGTAGGCAGTGTAGCCACGTGTCCGCCTGTTATTGGATGCGGGGAAAATGACGTGATGAAATAAATGGATCATTATTAACGTTTCCATCCTAAATCTTTATGTCGAAAAAGGATATACTTGAAAAAAAAAAAGAAAATCGAGCTAATTGATAAGATTTTCATCGTAAATATAAAAATTAAAAAATCTGACAAACGGCACAAATTGTATAAATTAATACACAGCCGAAATTTATTAAATAAAAAAGTTATTAATTAACTGATAAATTAATAATTATTGATTTATATTTTATTTAGGATGATTAATTTAGAAATACCTTTCAAATTTACACTTACTTCAATATCAAGTGAATTGCTGAATTTAAAAGAACCATTTAATCTCTCACCTTATTATACTTCTTATGTTTAGTATATTTATTAAAAATAATTTTTATATATAAAAACATGATCAAAATATGCAAAAATAAACAAATCATAAACACAATATAACTCTTCATACATCAAAGGATATTTCATCATTCACGTAAAATCTTGTAATATATAAGGAATTATTAATTTATATTTTTTATAGGGGATCGATTGAAATTATCAAAAAAATATTATTTTATAATGAATGAAAGCCAGTCTTTTAGTAAGCCTATACGTATAGTAGGTAGCTTTGAATTATTAATTTAAAACCTTATCTCTGATTCGGTTGAAAATATTATTTTATAGAATTTATTAAATTTTCGAGTGTTAATTTATGGGTTAATTTAGTTTAAGGCCTTGTTAAGATGTTTGACTTCGTGTTCATGCCCTATTATACTTTCATTTAGTGTTAAGGACATGTTTTTTCGAAAATTTTTAAGAGAAAAATACTCAAAACGATGTGATAAGATATATTTCCCCTTCGTATATCTCAAATTATGTGTAAATGTCATCATCTTCAACATACGATCGACACCAAATCTAGTCAAATGTAGAACAAATATTAACGTTAATGATTGAATAAGGAGAAATTAGTTTTAATTTGTATATGGATCTTAGTAATCGAGGAAAACCACGAAATTAATTGTTGAAAAATGCGTTAAACGAATCGAAACTATCGCTGAGAAACAGTTAAAATTACCGACGTACATGATCGAATAAGTTGAAATTAACCTTAATTTCATCATGAGTCTTGATATTATACGGAAATTAGTGATGTTAATCGTGAGATAATACGAAAATTAGGTCTTTCCAAAATTGAAACGTTTGACAGTTGATTAACACTTTGCAACAATTATAACACATTTGTTCTGGAAGAAAACACTTCATGTGATCTGGATAAAAAATATTGTTTTATTTGAGTACTGCGTTGTTGTGTAATTCGTAACAAATGTATTAACAACAGTACCAATAACAAGATAATAAATAACAAATAGCTTCCTAAAAATAGCGCATCTTGTATAGTAATGAAATGCTTGAGAGTTGAGTAAGACTTTGTGTAACTAATATAACACATTTGTTTTGGAATATAAGACTTTCTTTGATCTGGTTAAAAATGTTGTTTTATAATGAGTACGACATGTCGTATAATTCGTAACCAATGTGTGTACAAAAATACCAGTAATACGACTTTAAATAATACATTTGTTCCTAGAAAATAACACATCATGTATAATTCAATAGATATCGCTCTTTCACTTGGTAAATACATAAAAACGTTTTTTTGTCAGGCAAATTCACGTGACACATTCCATAACACGTTCTTACAGTTTTTAACACCTTATATCACGTTGATACCATTTTCTTTAATTTTTAACTAATAGGGCTCGATCGGAAACAAAACCACATCTCTAATAATATTTTCTCACATCCCATCTTATATCGACGAACAATTTGTTGAAAATGCTGAAGTCGCAATTGAAAACGGCAAAGTCGAAAGACGCCGAAAAAAGCTCTGGGGGTCGGATTGTTGATGTCCTAAGAACCCGCTGATAACCGAAGTATTTCGTGGACACAGTGACATCAATTTTGGACGGAGTAAGTGACACACATAGTTGTGCGAAGGACTCCATTTACCTCCTACCTTAAGATTAATCTCTGCAGATCGCTAGCGGTCGATTGGTGGAGATGTTTAATCGATTTAGTACAGACTGCACGAGGTTACAGTTTGGGGTAAACAACTTGATACCTTTTTCTGTTTTTGAGTTTTATGTGTTCATGGGTTTTAGTGCGAGAGAGATGTTTGTTAATATTATTTTTTTAAGCATGTGGATGAGGTGTCGTTTATATGTAGATGTTTTGGTGATAAAACTAGTTTGTTTCGAGATTATATTATTGAAAAGATGAAAGATTTATCTCGAAAAAACGATGGAATTAGTTTGGGTGATTTTAGTAGAATCTATATATTGTTAGTTTTCATTTGAATTTTATTTCTTACGTCAAACTATTGCTTTTCGGATTTTGTGTTTGAGTACGTTGATCGGCTTGAGGAGATGAACGACTATGCTGATGGTGCATTCTTCGATATATTGAGGCTTCTGAAGAATTGACTTCAAGAGGAGTGAATGAACTGCTTGACCTCAGGCATAGTCGCTTATATCCTCAAGCCGGTCAACGTACTAATACACAAAACTCGAAAGCAGTAGTTTGACGTAGGGAATAAAATAAAAATGAAAACTAACAATATCTACATTCTACTAAAATCATTCAAACTAACTCAATCGTTTTTTCGAGATAAATCTTTCATCTTTTCAATGATATCATCTCGAAACATCTTAGTTTTATCATCAAAATATCTACGTATAAACGGTACCTCATCCACATGCTTAAAATTAATATCAACAAACATCTCCCTCGCACGCAAGCACATGAAAACTAAAAAACAGAAAAGAGTATCAAGTTGTTGTTTACCTCAAATCGGAACTTTCGTACCGTCTGTACTGAATCGATTCAACATCCTCACCAATCGACCGCTAGGGATCTAGCAGGGATTAATCTGAAGGTAGGACGCAAATGGAGTCCTCAGCATAGCTTCTTTATATGCGTCATTTTCTCCGTCCAAAATTGATGTCAACGTGTCGACAAATACTTCTGTTGGCAGTGGGTTCTTGGGACATCAACAATCTGATGACCGGAGCTTTTGTTTGGCCTCCTCCTTCGACTTCGCCCTTTTTGATTGCGATTTCGCCATTTTCAACAAATTGTTTGTCGTTATAAAATGGGGCGTGAGCAAATGTTATCAGAAATGTGGTTTTCGTTTCCAATTGAGTCCTAATTGTTAAAATTAAAGAAAGTGGTATCAATGTGATATATGATGTTAAAACTGTTTAAAAAAATGTGCTATGGAATGTATCACATGAATTTACCTACCCAAAAGAAGTTTTTATGTATTTACCAAGTGAAAGAGCGATATCTACTGAATTATACATGATGTGTTATTTTTAGGAACAAATGTGTTATTTAAAGACGTATTACTGGTATTTCTGTACACATACTGTTACGAATTATACTACACGTCGTACTCACTATAAAATAACATTTTTCAAGCAGATCAAAAGTGTAAAATTTCAAAACAAATGTGTTATATAAGTTACTCAACTCTCAAGCATTTCATTATTATACATAATGCGTTATTTTTAGGAGCTATTTGTTATTTATTATCTTGTTAGTATATTTTTGGAGACACATTTGTTATGAATCACACAACACGTAGTACTCAATATAAAACATTATTTTTTATCCAGATCACATAAAGTATTTTCTTTTAGAACAAATGTGTTATAATTGTTGCAACAATTAATTTTGGGGAAACCAAATTTTTGTATTATCCCACGCTAATATCACTAATTTCGTAAATTATCAAGACCCATGATGAAATTAAGCTTAATTTCAACTTATTCGATTATGAACGTCGATAATTTCAGCTGTTTCTCAACGATAGTTTCAATTCGGTTTTTCGCATTTTTCAACAATTAATATCATGGTTTTCCTCGAACAGTAAGTAACATATACAAATTGAGATCGATTTCCCCTTATTCGATCATTAACATAAAGATTTGTTCTACATTTGAACGTGTTGAGAAATCGACGCTAAGAGAGACTCGATATACTTTCGTGGGTTGGTGATTATCAAGTCGAAAGATTCGATCTTGATGTGTAAAACGCTCAAAAACTAAGATAGAAAACGCAGAGATTTACGTGGTTCGACCTAAGTTGAGTCTACATCCACACACCAACGGTTAACGTTTTTATTAATCTATTTGCAGAAATTACAAGTTTGTATATTCCTCTCTAAGTTCTAAGTACAAAGGCCGAGCTAATGACCCCTACATATAGATGAAATAGGATCTAGAAGGTTCCTACTTGGTTCTAGAATTCGGTTATAACCGCTACAAGAAACTTATCAAGCTTCACGACCTCGATCAAGCCTCTCCACGGCCGTGGATAGGTCGCGCACGTTCAGAGCCAGGCATAGCCGAGCTTCACGGCCTGGAGCACGCCTCGTCATGGCCGTGATGAGGTCGGGGTCAGCTCCTTCACGCTGCCAGTCTTCGTTAATGGCCGTGAAGGCCTCTGCATGTTGCCATGAACGCGGGCTGCGAGCTGTGTTCCGTCCAGGCTTCGTCTGAACTTGATCCTAGCTTGTTCCGATCCATTTCCGCACCGTAGTCTTCGAGTTTTGGGCCACAAATCCGAACAGAATGAGATTTGGGTTTCGATCGTATATTGAAAATGATGACATTTACGCGTAAATTTGGCATACATGAAGGATAAATATATCGCATCGTTTGAATTTTTTTCTCTAATAATTTCTAAAAGCAGGTACTTACACAAAATGAAAGTATAATAACGTATGAACGCAAAGCCAAATATCCTGGAACTAAATTAACCTCTAATTAAAATCGTAAATAAAATTATAGGGCATAAGAAAAAATCATGGGAGAGAACCTATAATATGTAGGAAATGCCACGTAATCCAATTCCACACCACATCCATTCTCTTGAAGCACTGGGCCTCCCATCAACATATCACAACGCTTTTGTTTCTCCATTACAAATCATCCATCCTCCTACGAGCAGGTACGTTTCTCATTAATCGCTGGAGATTCTTATTATAAGCTAAGGTTTAGTTTGTTTACTATCTAATTTATTCTCCCCTATCGTTGCAGTAATTGCTTGGCTGAATTGGGTTTAGTGTCTATGTTGATATATAAAATAGTGCGCGAGGCTTTATCATATTTGGGTTATCAAATTGCTGTAGATTTATTTCTCGTTTGATACAATATGAACTGGGCTTGTTTTAGTGTTTATTTTATGCGCCAATAGCTTTTTGATTGGGATATGTTTCGTCAGCGAAGCTGATTACTTATCTGATTAGCACAGCACTATTCTCTATTCAATCCTTGACGGATTCGGCCGGCTTAAATTCTCTGTTAGCGTTGCTGCAGAGGGAGAGAAATGGCGAGTACATCAGCTAGTGTGTTAGGAAACGGCTTATCGGCTAGTGTTTCTGGAAGAGGTTTGAGCAAGGAAATCTATGGTAGGAAACTTAATTATGTCGCACGCCGTCCTTCGCCGAGCAAAACACACAAATCAGTTGGTGCCAGAGCAATGCTAGATGAAAATACGAAAGTCGGTAGAAAAGGTTTCATGCGTTTGTTGCTTGGAAATGCTGGGCTGGCCTTGCCTTCACTACTGAGCAATGGTAAAGCACTTGCTGACGAACAAGGTGTTTCTAACTCGAGAATGTCCTATTCCAGATTCTTGGAGTATCTGGACAAGGACAGAGTCACGAAAGTGGACTTATTCGAAAACGGAACTATTGCCATAGTTGAAGCCATCTCGCCGGATTTGGGTAATCGGGTGCAAAGGGTCCGCGTGCAGCTGCCTGGTCTCAGCCAAGAACTGCTGCAGAAGTTTAGAGAGAAAAACATCGACTTTGCTGCCCACAATGCTCAGGAAGATTCGGGCTCTCTCTTATTCAACCTTATAGGGAACTTAGCATTCCCTTTGATCTTAATCGGCGGGCTTTTTCTCCTCTCGAGGCGATCTTCGGGAGGCATGGGAGGCCCGGGTGGGCCCGGTTTCCCGATGGCCTTTGGTCAATCCCGGGCTAAGTTCCAAATGGAACCAAACACTGGTATAACCTTTGATGATGTAGCCGGCGTTGACGAAGCAAAGCAAGATTTCATGGAGGTCGTCGAGTTCTTGAAGAAGCCCGAGAGATTCACCGCTGTTGGCGCTCGTATCCCTAAAGGTGTTCTCCTCGTGGGCCCACCTGGGACTGGTAAGACCCTCCTAGCTAAGGCTATAGCAGGCGAAGCAGGCGTCCCTTTCTTCTCCATCTCGGGCTCTGAGTTTGTTGAGATGTTTGTTGGCGTGGGGGCTTCGAGGGTCCGTGATCTCTTCAAGAAGGCCAAAGAAAACGCTCCTTGCATCGTTTTCGTGGACGAAATCGATGCTGTTGGGCGCCAGAGAGGAACTGGGATTGGTGGAGGTAACGACGAAAGGGAACAGACCTTAAACCAGCTTTTAACTGAAATGGATGGGTTTGAAGGCAACACAGGGATAATCGTCATTGCAGCCACTAACCGTGCTGATATTCTTGACTCCGCCTTGTTGAGGCCAGGGAGGTTTGATAGACAGGTACATATAAACATTACATATTACTCTTATTTATGTATATAATGCTCGAACGAGGTCGTATGTAATGAGAATTGCTGTGGCAGGTGACCGTCGATGTCCCAGACATTCGTGGGAGAACTGAAATCCTTAAAGTTCACGCAGGCAATAAGAAGTTCGATTCCGATGTGTCACTTGAAGTGATAGCCATGAGAACGCCTGGTTTTAGTGGAGCTGATCTCGCTAATCTGCTGAACGAGGCTGCCATTTTGGCTGGTAGGCGTGGTAAGACTGCAATTTCGTCTAAAGAGATTGATGATTCGATCGATCGGATAGTTGCTGGAATGGAAGGTACCGTCATGACCGATGGTAAAAGCAAGAGTCTTGTGGCTTACCACGAAGTGGGCCACGCCATTTGTGGGTACGTTCGGAGCTGTCCATACACATGATGCTATTCGTCTCCTCTTTGTTTGTTTACTTATGTTCATTCACCATCTCTTTCTTTCTTGTCCGTTTATCAGAACTCTTACACCGGGACACGACGCTGTTCAAAAGGTCACCTTAGTCCCTCGAGGTCAGGCCCGTGGTCTGACCTGGTTCATACCCGCCGACGATCCGACCTTAATATCCAAGCAGCAGCTGTTTGCCAGAATCGTTGGTGGGCTCGGTGGCCGAGCCGCAGAGGAGGTCATATTTGGCGAGCCCGAGGTGACCACCGGTGCAGCCGGTGACTTGCAGCAGATCACGGGCTTAGCCAAGCAGGTGAACAACCCTTCTCTCTTTCTAGTTAGTTTCTTGGCTCGTATCGTTTGGGGAAATTACTAACTACCCCTCCAACCACACAGATGGTGGTTACCTTCGGCATGTCAGATATTGGTCCGTGGTCACTCATGGACTCGTCGGCCCAGAGTGCTGACGTGATCATGAGAATGATGGCTAGGAACTCCATGTCTGAGAAGCTCGCGGAGGACATAGACTCTGCTGTGAAGAAGATTTCGGACAATGCTTACGAGATTGCCCTTAGCCACATCCGTAATAACCGCGAAGCCATCGATAAGATCGTCGAAGTCCTCCTGGAGAAGGAGACTATGCCCGGCGACGAATTCCGGGCGATCCTATCGGAATTCGTCGAGATTCCGGCGGAGAATAGGGTTCCTCCTTCTCCCGCTCCGGCAACCGTATGATACGTTGTGCTTTCGCAATTGCTTCTTTTACTTTCTGATGTGTTCTACAATTGAAGCGTACACGACGAATGTTGCGCCGATTTCATGTATAATGTGTGTCCTTGTAGTAGTGGTAGAACCAAAGAGAAGTGTGTGTATGTTTGCACATACATTGAATGCCATAGTGCCATTGTTGTTCTAACTAGGGGTGAAAGAGTGTCGAGCCGGCTAATAAGCTGACTAGACTGAAGCTCGGTTCGAACTCGTGAAAATCGCGTTCGAACTTATAACTGTCGAGCTGGAGCTTGCTCGGATCGTGAACTTTTTCTATTTTTTAATTTTTATTTTTATTTTTTATACCTAGTTGAGCCTCAAACTCGAGCTAAATTAACTATAATCAAGTTTGTGCTTAGAAAAAAAAGAAAAAAGAAATAAAATAAACATAAAAAAGTCGACGAGCTCGAACCCCAGGAAGTGAGCTGCGCTTGGCTTGAGCTCGACTCATTTACATGCCTGGTTCCAACCTACAGTTCGCTCGGAGGTTGGCAACATATCAAAATCATGGACATTGCTCTCAATATGCCGTCTCGGACCACAACGAAGATCTTCATAGTCGAAGGTCAACAACAAGCATTCTCCGGCATGGACGACATGCTCGTGATATCAGCCACCAATGGCTCCATTGAGGACTGAGGTCCATAACTCCGAAACCGTCGTCCATGTGAACACCAGCCGATTGATCCCCGACAACTTATTTCAAGAATTGCGTCCGAAAATATTGAATTGCAGTTGCTAATTTGATTTGAGGATATGAATGTAATAAAACCCCTTAATTAACACACAATCACACTCTAAATATTTCACAGAACACTTAAAAAACACAATATAAATTATCTATTTATTAGTACCATCATCATCATCATCATCATCATCATCATCATCATCATCTTCATCATGATCACCACTCTTGGAGGTGCAGCAAAACCTAGGCTTAAAGCCCTTCTCCAGCATCTTCTCGACCTCCTCGAACTGCAGCCCTTTCGTTTCGGGGACGAGAAAATATATCGCGACGAGCCCGACGGTCGAAAAGCCCGCGAACAACAAGAACGTGCCCGACGTGCCCAATGCTTCGGTCAGAGTCAAAAACGTCTCGGTCACTATGAGATTCGAAACCCAGTTCGAGACCGCCGCTATGCCTCCGCCTATGCCTCGGAATCTCAACGGGTATATTTCCGAGTTCACGATCCACGGAGCGGTGCCCATGCCCGGAGAATACGATATCATGTACATTCCCAAGAGTAAGACGGCGTATATTCCGAACTTGCTCGGACAGCCTTCTGTGTACCATGTACGGTGTTGCGCCCGACACATCCCTTCTACTGCGTCTGTCTTCGCCAAGCACGCCCCGGGAAGACGCTGAAAGAAGAGAGAGAGAGGAGTCAGTTTTCTTTTTTTTTTTTTTCTGGGTTATTACATAGAGAAAAAGATAAGGGCTAACCGAAACCTACTTTGTCGTCGCCGTTCGCGCAGAAAGCGCAATCCTTTGATGCCTTAAGACACGACATACAGTTCCAAGAGGAGGGCTCGGATTTCTGCAAGTACTTGACGCACGTCGAGTTTCTGCCGAACGCCAACGACTCGACGCTCGTCACGGGCGGGGCATGGCTGGACGCCTCGTAGAACATGACAGACAAGGTGATGAGGCATGTAATAATCCCGAACATCGATATGATCATCAGCCGCCTCCTCCCATACCTATCGACGAAAGCCATGCTGACGATCGAGCCGAAAGCGTTCAGGCCGGACGTGATAAGAGACAGCGCCAAGGCTGTCTGCTTCGAGGCGAACCCGGCGAACTGAATGATCGCCGGGCTGTAGTACATGACCGTGTTTATGCCGACGAACTGCTGGGCGACTTGCACGGTGATGCCCGCGTAGAGCCCGCGCCGAATAACTTTGTCACCCCATATGTTTTTAAGTTTCGACGATAGGCTATTTCCGATCGATTTCTCCTCGAGCTTCTCCGCCTCGATCGAGGAGTGTAGGGCTCTTAGCTCGTCTTCGACTTCGTCGGAGGGGTATATTTTCTCGAGGATCGCCCGTGCTTCTTTTACGTTGTCCTGATCATCGTAGCGAACCGTAAAATGGAATAAAATAAAGTGTCGATTGTATTAGAAATTGAGGGCTATATCCAAACCAATTGACATTAGGTAGAGTAGAGCAGCCTCTTGATTATATTAACCGAGTCGGGTTATTTTCGACTTGTGACAACGAATCTCAGCAACTCAAAGATGGATCGATGACGTAGGGATGGCAAAAATGCTCATCAAAGACCTATCGGATCTTCAATGGGTCTGAGTCTAAACCCACTTAGACCCAGACCTTCTACGATGCAGCTCATGCACAACACGGGTGAGTCAAGGTCTGGGTCTAAGTGGGTCTAGACTAAAATCCATTCGAAGATCTAATGGGTTTTTAATGTGCATTTTTGTCATCCCTTCGATCCTTAAATTACCATGTTAATGCAAAAAAATTATGAAAAAAAAATATATCTATACCTGGCGATACAGCCATCTCGGAGACTCGGGAAGTGACAGCATCAAGAAAAACTGAACAAACGCCGGGACGGCCGCTACGCCGAGCATCCAACGCCATGTTCCGTGCGCCTTAACGCATTTCGTCATTACAATACATCAGCGCTTTGTAATAAGAATCAATATACGTTCCAAAAATAAGGGGGAAGAAAATTGTATTACATTGGTAAATGCTAAGTTGATGAGGTAAGCTAGGAACTGCCCGCCGGTGATCAACAGCCCGTTCGTGCTGACCAACGCCCCTCGGATCCTCGCGGGGGACGATTCCGAGATGTATAGCGGGGAAGTCATCGAGGCCATCCCGACGCCGAAGCCGACGAATATCCTCCCGAGGATGATCATCCAAGGGGCTACTGCTGCGGCCATGATGATCGCTCCGATGAAGAAGAGAACGTCGGCCAAGAGGATCGATTTCTTCCGACCGTACTTATCGTTTAAATAGCCGCCAAAGGCCGCCCCGACTATGGCTCCCGCCACTGCCATGCTCACTATCGTCTCCTAGAAAAACAAAAGAAAAGAATCTCAAAGCGTACATATGTACCTACTAACAATACATAGCATAGCATATAAAAGATACTAAACTTGCCTGCAACCAAGTATGGTGGCCGACGGATTTGTAATCGTCTCGTATGTAGAGAAGGGCTCCAGAAATAACACCTGGGAATCAATTTTCATTCGATGATATAAATTCAAATGTCATCTCTTTATTTATTTTTTTTTTCTTTTTTTTTACCAGTATCGTAGCCGAACAGCAGCCCGCCGATGCCGGCGGACAAGGCTAGGCGCATTATGTAAGGCGTTCGCCAGGTGGTTCGCCAGCATTCTGTGAACTCTGTCTTGCTTGGTTTTATTACACCTCCCTCCATCGCCCCCAACGCCTGCCTGCCTGCCTGTAAGAAAACGATGATGGAATGGAATGGAATTCCACTCAACCTTTGTAATATTTGACTATTTACCCCCCAAAAAATCTTGTAAAAGAAACAGTACGATGAGACTGTCTTTTAAGAGTTGAAAAGAAAAAAAAAAAAACAGCAGAAAAAGAAGCAAAATCCTTAAATCTGTGCAGTTAAACAGACGGATTATCAATAAACAAAGCCAAAATCTGATGTATAACCTACTGATCTTCGTCTTAAAAGGGGTCAGCTACAACAGCATGCAATCTCAGGCATTTTCCACAAAAGAAAAAAAAAAAAAGAAAAGAAGAAAGAAGCTGCTGATGAATGCTAATCGAAGAGCTCAAGAGATGATTGTCAGTGAAATAATGTTTACCTTAGATTTTTTCTTCTGATATAATAATATTATTAAAATATTATTTGTCAGCTACTCTACTCCTATGCGTATGTGTTGGATTATGCTATGGTATAGCAATCGTCGTTTGGCATTTATAGAAGTTGAAAGGAGAAAAAAAAATAAGCAAATAGGAAAAAGGGAATAAATATAATTAATTAAATGAATTAATAAATATAATTAAGTATTTTTCCGCTCTGCTTGTAGCAAATTAATTAATTATTGAAAAATATGATAAAATAGCATTTTATGTCAATGAATATACCAGAAAAAATTGGAATATAGTGTTATATTATATTGCATGTAGTTATCCATTCGTTTGACTTGAAAGACCTCTTTACGCATTTCAATATCAATCGTTTTTGGACTACTAGCTCATTCACTAGCAAACAAAATCGAAATTAATAATATATACTAATACTTGACGCATACTGTATGCGTATGTGTGTGCTATAATATATATAATATTACTTTATATTTTAGTTATTATTTAATATTCAAAATATTTAATTAACGAAATCATAAATTTAATTTTAATTAAATATTTGTTGTATGTATGTTAAAAAATTATTATTGTAAATCAATATTATAATAAACTTAAGAAGTAAAGAACAAAATAGTAATTATACTTAAATAGAAATTACTATATTTTCACTTAATAAAATAGATAGATTAATATAATAATAAAATTAAGGAGTAAAGGGCAAAATAGTAACTATACCTGTCATATCAATTAATTGGAATGTAGTTACTCTAGCCTTGACCCTTAATATATAGTATAGATATATATCTATTCTATTATATTAATGGTGAGAGCCAATTAAAAATTACCTCAATTTGGTCTGTCAATTTTTTTTATATTTACCATTTGATCCTTAATTTTTTATTTATTTCGATTATATCCTACAAATTATTGTTTTGTCATTTATATACTTTAAAACAACTCTTAAATAAAATTTAATTACATTTTATATATTAAACATTTAATTTATATAAAAAAATCTTAAAATATAAAATGATATTATATTTATTATGTATGTATTAGAGCACACGCATCGAGAGCACATGCATCGAGTGTGCTTGGAATACTAGTATATATATATATATATATATATATATATATATATATATATCATAGACCCTTGAATAGGGGGTCTATAATTGATCATCGTTGGAGTATAGTTAAAATAATTAAAAGCTACAACCAATTTGGACTAATAATTCAGTTTGGATTTTTACAATGATTTGAAAAGTTTAAACGATATCTTAGTAATTCTTAACGTTAGAACATGCAAATTTTATTTCAAAATTTCATCTGAATCAACTCATGATTGCATTTATATAGCGTGAATCCAGGGCATGGGTTTATAAAATAATATGCGTACAAATTATCGTTTGTAAAATCTTTGTCTATAATGACAAAAATTAAAATTTGGATTATTAATTATATCAACTTTTCCTTAACTACATTTTATAACTGAAAAAAAGTAGTTCACTAACTTTGTACGGTGGAATGGATTTCGATCTATATCTATTCTGACAAAATAAGTTGCGAATCATACTTGATTGCTGAGTTGACATATTTTCTATCCACTTAACAGCTGACTTAATATAAAATGACGTAAGATTTCGACACGTTAGGTCGGTACAAAAACAGATCGAATACTTAAATTTGTTTCGCAATAGTGATATATTTTTGCAAATCTTAAATATAGTGATCCAAAAAATGAAAATTGATATAATTAGTAATTTAAATTATATTATTTTGCTACCGAAAAATCACCTCAATGAAAACAAAATTATATATAGTCATTAATTTGGTCACAATACTAGTCTCTTATTATCTATTAATTAATTAATAAAAATTATAACTTCTTACATTTTGATTGAATGCATTACATCCCAAAATAAATTTCGATTTCAACTCGTGCTTAGTTTCTACTTAAATAAAAGTTATCTTTTGAATAGTCATCAAGTTGAAAAGGATTTAAAATTTGGGGAAAAAGAAAAAAAGAAGACAAATCAATTCTATTTGCATAAAGTGGAAATAGATTAATTGGTCAGGGGGACCATTGTATGAGATATTGATATGTTTCAATTGACCTAAACTGTGTAGTGGACGACTTACAAGTGGATCTCATCTTTGATAATCATCAAGTCTTAAGACTTGTTGATGGTTAATTGTACTATATATTATGAAAATTAATAAATAAATTATATATAAAAAAACGTGTTTTTTTTTTCATTTTAATTATAGATGATATGATATGATGCACAAGAGATGACATCACTAGATATATACTTTATATTAGATGATTGTTAAAAACATCCCACAATTGGAAAAAAGAAAGTTACAAATGATTTTAATCTATCAAAAAAGGAAGAGAAAGATAGATTTTGGTAATGATCTTGATGGCACGTGACAATAAGAAAAGAACAATAATTATATGGCCACTTTCGGATTACTTTTTGCAAAGTTTTTTTTTTTTTTTTTTTTTTTTTTAATGACGTATGAGAATGAGATCTTATCTTAAATTAAAGGCAATGAAAAAATCGATAATTCTCTAAAGTAACGTAATTTGTTTACATATTATCTGCGATAAGTTTCAACATGTGGCCACAATGAAAGGCAAAAAAGAAAGAATTGAATTTAGACTTTTATAATGTTATGTCTTGGTATATATAGTATTATTGTAATAAATAAGAATGTTAATGAATTAGCTCATTAGGTTGCCGACTTAATAACTAATAAAAAAAAAAATCTTCATAAGACAATCAGAAATTGAGTTACCTTTAGACCATCTCCAACCGAAACATTAATTTTCAAACCCAAACTCATTTTCAAACTCAAAATGTAGTAATTCATCCCCAACCGTAAATTCATTCTCAAACTCAAAAGTATATTCTCGTAATATTCACTTCCACACCAATTTCTGTAACTTTTCAATTATACATATATATTTAATAACTTTACAAAATAATATTTAATTTTTGTATTATATATAAATGAAATATAAAAAATAAATAATAAGATATAATATATCTTAATTATTAATAAATAACTAAGCAATATATTTTTAATTATTATTTTATTTTTATTTATGGTTGATTTAGTAATTAAAATAAATAAAGGTCTCTAAAGCAATTATAAAAGTACAAACCCAAAAAATGAGTTCAAACGCAAAATATGGGTTTATATAGGAGAGAGAAAGTCAAAAAACTCATTTTCAGTTTGAGTTTCAAGTACGGTTAGGACCATTTTATCCCATTTTTTGAGTTATTGGGGTACGGTTGGAGATGGTCTAGAGTTGCTACAGTTCAGCTTCTCTATATATAGAGTTTAAACATTGTTTATAACTCCAACCATCTCCTCTATATTTTCCTCTAAAATATTATTCTCAATATATTTTATCACATCTTATTTTATATTCTAAATATTAATTATAAATAAAATATTAATACTTTCTTTTTTCATAATAAACTATGATTTTGAAAAAAAAAATCACAGTATATAAATTAGTGTAAAATTGAAGAAAAAAATATATAAGGATGTGTAATTTCAGTCTAATTTTCTAAAATATTAATTATCAGAAACAATTGAAGTATATTCTATACGAAAAAAATATTTACCATCATTAAATATTGTAAAAATTTGAATAATTTTTTCTTTTTAGAAATTAGACAAAAAAAAATTAAAAAACTTATATTAGACATATTTTTTTATCTTTATAAAAATGAAAAAGAAAAATTAAACATAAAGCAAAAAGGAAAAAAGAATGATAAAAAAAGGAAAAGAGAAAACAAATAATAAAAAAAAGAAAACGAAAAGCGTCCTCTCTCTCTCCTACATGGTCTTCTTCCCATCATCTACCCTAATTTTCAATTTCACCTAAAAAATGTAAATAAAAAAAAAACAAATTGAATAGCGGGTGAACAGTGCCCCGCTAAGGATAGCGGGCGAACAGTGCACCTGCTTGGTTTAGCGTCGCGTTTGGCGATGGGTTGGAGCTCCGCCACCGCCAAACCTCCCGTGGAACGCCAGGTTTGGCGTTCCATTGGAGATGCTCTTAGTTTGGATTTTGGTATTTTGTTTGAATTACGCATTTCGGCCATTCGTCTGAATTCAAACCAATTTAAAATATTACACTTCTCGGATTGCCAAATATGTTTATAAATATTGTGGACTTTAAAATAACCCACCAATCCGTCGGTCCAACCCATTTCGATCTGCACTTGAAATTCGACTCTGAATCTAAAGTTTGTTAGATATATTTAGATTCTAAACAATTTTTTTTTAATAATATTTGCATTCAAAACCATGTGATTTGATTGAAATATGTTGAAGAATTAGTACACATTAAAAGAGAATATTCGAAGAATGTATATTAAATCATTATCGATCTTTACCAAACTTGATCTAGGTTACACATGACAAAAATATCGTTACTAGGAATAGTATATCAGATCTCATCTTAAACCTTAGCCTATAAATAAGCAGTCCATTACTTATAGTAACAATAGAAAATAAACTCTTCATTTTCATATCTTCATCTTCTATACAAAATTCAACACGGTATCAGAGCTCATGGACCAAAGAGGTCTTGAATACGAATCCCCACGACCATCCATTTAAGAAAATTACATATTTAAGGTCCCAAGCATAGAAGAACGAGTCCCTTGAGCCTGAAAGCGCGGGTCTCATGACTTGCCCGTGGGTTTGGGTCTCATGCCTAGGTCCCTTGTGGTTCTATGGGGACTGGTTTGGGTACCCTGCGCACAATTCGAAACCAACCGCCGGACCCAAACAAGCTTTGGGACCTGCTCGCGGTAGCCATTAGAAGACGAAGAGCTTGTAGAAATTAGCGGTACTCTTTGAGAACGCGCGTTCATTGCCATTGTAGTCAGTTTGGAAGTCGTTGTAGAGATTGTAGAAGTGAAAAACGTGCAAGGGAGAAATTTCTTCGTCTATATGCAATTTTCAGATTCGATTTCTGCTGTTTTTTTACTGGTATGGTAAAGGACGCTAAAGTGAAAGGACCCGTGATGCTACAGTGAAAGGACACGTGATACTACAGTGAAAGTGTCACGCCCCAATCCGCATCAATGGCGCGACAGCCGCCACGTTTCTCAATAAACGCAAGGCTCGATGTCAACTCAAAATCACGAAACAAATCACACGAAAGAAAATATAACGAAAACTCGATGAAATTTAAATATTTGATGTCAAAAGAAGGTTTTATAAGGTACGAACTATATCGACACATCGATCAACGAAGGAATAAATGTGCGACCAAAACCTCATTCCAAAAGATATCCCCGCCAATGGATCCTTCAACATAAAAGAAAGATACAATACCAAAGTGGAAGAAGACAGCAGCGGAAAACGATGATCGAGGAATGACGAACCTCCAATAAAAAGAAATATCAACAACTAGAAAGAAATATATATAAATGGGGTGAGCAAACCACTAGCTCAGTGAGATGATAATACAGACACACCTTTCGTGCACAGTAGGCATGTTCTCAACGATGATACCATAACAAACCAAATATATCGACTACTTCACATTTACAAGGTAAACAGTATCCATCACTCTTACGAGAAAAATACAACAATAAAAATAAATCATAAAATATATCAAGAACATCAAGAAAGTACACGTCATCACATAAACGATGCTTGGATAGCCATATCCTCCTCGAACCGAACTCCCCATCGAGAGTCAGACGAGTCCGTCACCGTACTCCAAACACAATGACATGAACAGTCGGATCAACTAGACCATGAAAAATCATATCAAATATGTATGAAATGCATGTCCCACACCGGTGACGTTGGTCGAGTCTCACAATCGACTTTGTTACCTCCCCAACGTTCACCCTCCAACAATAATCAATACGTGGCAAATGGACGGGTGAACTCGTTGGGCCTCACCCACCCGGGTTTGCCAAGCCACGGGCTACTACTCGATATGCCACTCTCACTCACCCAAATGTGACCATTCGGACTACTACTATCTCGGTACCGAGTATATGCAACATCAACAAATCATCGGCATTACATCCATAACTCCACAAATCAAATCAACAACGTGAAATAGTGACATGGCGTCACGTCACATCTCTGCAGTCATTAACGCAATTCACCAAAGCACATAGACGTTAAAATACTTATTAGCACCATTCACGAAGCAACATAAACGCCCAAGTTCTCATCACCATAGCGAATATGAACATCCTATAGCCAGCAAGGCCACTAATGCATAATCCAACAATAACACATAATCTCGTGAAAAACAACATAAAATAACCCATCGCAAGGTTCACACATCCCACGAAGGGAAGGCGTCCCTATATTATCAACTCACAAATAAACGTCTAAGCTTCCCCAACGTCTGAAGCTGCTCCGTCTCCTTGGTCGGTGTTCCTCTGCCTAAAACAGGAGATCATGGTTTAACTTCAACATTAGATGAGCAAGTGATTAAATACGACATCATTTAAAACTTCAGAAAAACAACGATCTCCTGATATCATGAGCTGCCCCAAAACTGCTTAAAGATCATCACAACAGATCTAAAAATGTCCCAGCATCATTAAAATTCGATAGTATCACAGAAACTAGGATAAAACTCGAAATCAATTCAACAAATGACAGAAAATCCTGGTTTGTAGCAGCAATTTCGAAAATTCATATAAAATCGCAGAAATATCGGATCGAGCCGTTTTCAGCGCTGTGAACAGCTCAAGAAGTCAGATTTCCATATAAATAAATATAGAACTCATTGGAGCAGTACAGCTAGGGGAAAGTCATGAAATACGGCCGCTTCGTCACCGAACAGTTTCAGCTTCGCAGCTGAATGTTCAAAAAATCATAGAAATTCGTAGAAACATCGGATTTATTCGATTCCAGCAGCTATGAAAAGTTGAGAAAGTCAGATTTCCACAGAAACAAATTTCGAAAAGATTGAAGAACAGTAACTAGGTCAGAATTGTATTATACAGAAATTGTGCAAGCAGAATTTTCTAAAAACAGCAACTTGATAGTGAATTAGTTAAAGAACTTTCCTTACCTTAATGACGCTCAAATCAGACAAGAACGTGCATGTGATGTTTAAGACAGAAGGTCTCTCTGTTATTTTCTGTTCCTCTCTGTGTTTCATTTCTTTCTTCCTCTCACGTAGCTTAGGAATGAAGGAATAACTAGGATAAGTATAAAAGAAAAAAAACTTGAACATGATGTGGGCTTGGGCTAAAAAAATAAAGTTTAAACTTTTATGTGCCTTTCTTGAATTAATATTTAGGTGTTATAGAAAGGTTTCGGATTTACCCTAACTAATTTTAATTTGGGTTGTTCAATCCATTAAATAAGGGTAAAATCGTCTTTTGCACTGGTTTATTAAGGGTATAATGGACTTCAAACATTTTGGAGGCCATTTTTTTAAAATTGACCCAGTCAAAGGTCATTTACTTAAATAATCCCCAATCCGGTCCAACCCACCTCGATCTGCACGTGAAATTCGACTTTGAATCTAAAGTTTGTTAGATATATTTAGATTTTAAATAATTTTTTAAAATAAAATTTGCATTCAAAATCATGTGATTTGATTGAAATATGTTGAAGAATTGATAAGATTCTAAGAATCGATATCAAATCATTATCGATCTTAGCCAAACTTGATCACAGCTACACATGACAAAAATATCATTACTAGGAATAGTCTGTCAAATCGATCTTAGACCTTAGCCTATAAATAAGCAGTCAATTACTTACAGTAACAAGAGAAAATTAATAAACTCTTCATTTTCATATCTTCATCTTCTACACAAAATTCAACATGGTATCAGAGCTCATGGACCAAAGGAGTCTTGGGTACGAATCCCCACGACCATCCATTTAAAAAAAATTACACGTCTAAGGTTTAATGAGAAAGAAATCAGTCTAGACGTAAGAGGACGTGTTGGAATAAATATAGAATTAAAAAAAATGATACACTTCCTTCATTCTTAAGCTTTTAGGTGAAGTGGTCATTCAACATCGTATCAGAGTATCCCACTGCAAAAAAAAAAAAAAAAAAAGATAGTTCAATAAACAGAACTGTTGAATTCAAACCACAAAAGACGACTCAATAAGTCGAGGCAATAAATGAAAGCAACATCAGAAAAACTCATCCTGTTGGGTCAAAAGAATTGGAAAGGTCTCCTCGGCCCCCTAAACAGCCTCCGAACGCTAATCCTCTGCTGCGACGACCAAAACTTCCACGGACGCAGGCACGAGCAGATCCGACCGAAAAGAGACGACATGGGCAACGGCGATAGAGAAAAGAGGATTCATTCGACAAATGTTAAAAGAGGTAGAAGGAAATAAAAAGCGAGGAGCCGTGAAAATGCAGATCTTCGTAAAAAACCTTACCAGCAAGACAATAACTCTCGAGGTTAAATCTTCTAACACGATCGACGAAGTGAAGGCCAAGATCCAGGACAGAATCCCGCCAGACCAGCAGCGACTTATCTATGCCAGGAACAGCTCGAGGACGGGCATACCCTGGCGGACTGCAACATCCAGAAGGAATCGACGCTCCACCTGGTGCTCGGGCTTCCTGGCGATGCTCGCGCACGGGTTTGGCAGCGAAGGCAGATTTCGCAGCGAGGCCAGCAGGATGCACCGAGAGGGCAGATCGCCAACGTGTGATGCGCGGGATTGGACAGTCCGACCAAGTGACTGGGCGCACGGGTCCAATGCGGAGAAAGCCAACCCGAACGATAGTAGGACAACAAATAAGGGAAGTAGAACTAATCAACATTTTTTTGTTCTACAAATTGTCTTTTTTTTTAGGGAAAAAAAAAAAAAAAAAAAAACCTCTAAGCCCATCGAACATTATCTGAACACAGAGATTCAGACGAGACCACAACCCGGACAGAAGAAACCCGAACCAGAACTCCCTCTTTCGCGATCAAAGCAGAAAAGAGGAGCCTCAAAAATTCGAGGAGCCTAATCACCGTCATCCTCGAAGAAGAAAAAAAAAACATACAATGGCCAAAATCAAAAGAGGCTTTGGTTCATAGAAATCAAAGGACAGAAGAAAGTTAGTTGACACGGAAAAAAGGCATCGACCAAAATCCAAAAAAAATATAAAAATAGAGATGGTAGAACCCTCATATTGGTTACCACATTGGAATAAGAAGAGTTTGACGTGAGAACTCTAATCTCCTACAACAAAAAAGTACAAAGACCGATCACGACAACCACACGACAAAATATATTTTCAAGTTGGACTTATCTAAATATTTCGAAGTCCAACTTGAGGGAAAGTGTGGAAGAATCAATACCTTAAAGAGAAGATTTGGAGAATCAAGATAAACAATGAGAAGATTCGAAGAATCGATATCAAATCATTATCGATCTTAGCCAAACTTGGTCACGACTACACATGGTAAAAATATACAATATCATTAATAGGAATAGTTTATCAGATTCGATCTTAGACCTTAGCCTATAAATAAACAGTCCATTACTTACATTAACAAGAGAAAATAAACTCTTCATTTTCATATCTACTTCTTCTACACAAAATTCAACAAAATATATGAATTAAAACCCATCATAACAAAGTAATGGAAGTATATTATTTATCAATGGCATGATCCTATTTTTTATTTTTTTTTCACCTAAGTGGGAATTATGATCCATATATATATTTTTTCCCTTCGTCGAATTGCGTGGCGGACACAATAATTAGACAACTTTTGCAATGTAAAGAAGCATCGATCAAAGTTTTGCAACTTATATATTTCATACACACACACACACACATTTTTTCTTATAAATAGAAAAGGAAATGCACTCCTCTTGAAAACTAAAAAGCTTTTCAATTGAAATCTTAGAAATGTCAACTTGCAACAAGAACATATTTTTTTTTAGGGAAAAATGATCGGATTTTATTAATGAATATCCGAGAGTAACAAATCAGTCATATCTTCGGGCGGGGATACTCGACCCTCCCCATCGAATCCTAGAGTCTAGCTAGATAATGAGCGAATTACAACGTCTTTAACAAAATGGAAGAAATCCGCAAGCACACATCCTCCAGCAATCACCTTCAATGACGATGTGATGCCATTGTTTCCTCTGGGCGATCATAATAGCAAATCTCCTGGAAGAAATCTCGAACCCGTCAAGTCACGAGCGACAACCCCGACAGATGATCCCTTCCGTTGAGGTTTAGTTTAATTGTCCATCCACCATCATCTTTCTTCTCGCTTGGCAGTATGCTCGTTCCCTCCTCATCCCATGGTATTCGCTTGGCAGAATGATCGACTTTAGCATTCCAGATGAATGTCTACGAGCTTGGAGTCGATTTTGAAGCTTCGCTTAAAATCGCAAGAGATCATCATTGCCACTCCATAGGCCGATTTCACGGTGAACATTCCGCTTTTCGTAAAATGCCATATAACTTTATCCGGGAGGAGTGAATCACTCAACAGACATCCAAAATGGCTTCAGCATCGACAGGGAGAAAAATTAAATGTGAGAAAAAAGATAATTAGTTCAAGACCATTAATTCAACATCATTTGTAGTTTGCCCAATCTAAAAATTCTTATTTGCACTGCACGTAAGTTACGTTCCATGGTTGTCAGGATTTGAAAAACAGAGAGTATCGATTTTATTCAATTGAACGTTCATACATCATAAAGAAGATTACACTGTAAAGCTTATCTTATACTGACTAATTCTACCATATTGCTAGGCAGACCCTGTATCTTTCAGATATACAATTGTTACCCACAATACATTCTACATTTACAAATACATCCTTTCCGGACTTGCATTCAATACTCTTAACAGTTGCTTGCAATCTTTGCCTGTAGTAAAGATTTAAATGTTGCAACCTCAAATAATCAATGAAATCACCTCTTTTTCTTGGCTCTTTGGATGTAGAATTCAAATTGATTCCTAACCACGTTAAATCATTGTATTTTGGTTGTTTCCGCGGTTTCAGATAGATTCATATTTTTCGACTATTCATCTTTAATTAATCAACTCACGAAGCAAGAAGAAACTCACAGAATTATCCTTAAAAGTGGTATGGTAAGCATGGAATGAGCTTGCGTGAAGGAAGGATGGGCTCGGTTTGTTTCGAGGTTGAGAAATTCACAGGCTTGAACGACTGAGAGGAGAACTATCATTCGAGAGCACACAACGCGATAATCATGAGCACACAAGGTGGTGGGAAAAAGGATTGGAGAGTGTACATGACTAAATCCCTAGCAAATCGATCGTATTTGAAGTAGGCGATGTACTGGGTCAAAATGCAGAATGAAAGGCCGTTGGAAGAAAATATCGATCGATTCAGAAAATTTATATGGATGTGGAAAATATTGAAATTGTTATAGAAGATGATGATCAAACTTATTGTTGCGCATTGCCGAGGAGCTATCATCACTTCATGGAAACATTGTATAGAAATGAGACTCACTCACTCACTCACTCACTCACTCACTCGAGGTGTCTTATCAGCACATCATCCCAAACAACTAAACAAGATTGGGGAAAAAAAACTAATCTAAATCAAGATAAAAGTTCAAGGCAAAAGTAAAATGTTGCCACTGCCATGAGGAGAGACATATGAGGGATACTACGCCCTCAAAGATATGGGGAAAAGGCTGAGAAATCAAAGAATACAGTAGACTCAAATGTGGCTTATGAAGTATATGAGTCTGCAAAAGTCCCGAATGTAGCAGAAAGGAGTAAAGATTCAAAGGATGGATGGATCGAGGACTCAGCCTGTACATTTCATATATCTACGAATAGATTTTGGGTGGAAGATTTTAGATGACATGATGGAGGAACGATTCTGCTAGAGAACAATGAACCATTTAATATGAAACGCTTTAAGAGATGTCACACGGGCAAAATCACATGAACAAAGACATATGAAACGCTTTTAGAAACTAAAAAGTTTCGAGACAGTTAATATGCTAGAAACTAAGCTACTGTTTCGAACTCCTGGTGCCTCCAGCGAGATTCAATTGCGAGCCCGCCTTGTCCTTACCACTGAGTCTCGGTCTTTTGTTGGCCGAAGAACCACCTGGAGCTAGTGGATTGTCCAAGGCCAGAACGACGGACTGCGGTGGTTCCATCGCCTTTTCGTTTGATTGCATTTTGTTAAGCGAACGTATCAAAGAAAGAATATCAGGGTTCGCATCGAGGCTTAGCCACCGACCGTGGAACCATTCCTGCGATGGTCTGACGTCCTTTTTCTCGGCTTGAAAGAATTGGTTTTCCCCTGCCAAAGTTAAGCACAAGAATATTCATCACATCAAAATATGTATATTTATTAAGAGAACCTTACCCTGAAATGGAATCAAGGTTAAAAACGGCCCAGAAAGAAGATGAACTGAAATTTACCCGGAAGGTACACTTGGACTCCGTGACTCCCATTTTCGGCGAGGTTCTCACCGGTCATAACCCCTTCCCACCAGCCATTGTCCCGCCACAAGTCGACAGGTTTTCCAAGCTCGAACTGAAACTGCGTAGGGTCCCACTGAGGCCGAGGCCTTACGGTTTTTCTTCCCTCATACCTCAGCCCCAGCCTATCCTTACCCACAACTTCAATAGGGACCCATTCCTGCAATAACATCATATAATCAATTGCTGAACACACAAAAAAAGTAAGTTCGATAGAAGTCAATTAGTAGTAGTCATACCTCCTTTTCTTTCTGTCCATCGCAATGCAGAACCTTAACACGTTTCCTAGTCGATCGCAACTCCTTGCATCTGTACCAACAGCACGGTACGCTGTTGTCCTGATGCAGAACCTCGATGTCTTTGATAACCTCGAGAGGGCGTTCTGGTCCTAACGCTTGATTCGAGACCTCTCCGAAGTGTTCCATGCGGTATGTGATCGGTTGTTCCAAGTATCCCTTGAAACTTCTGAGGTCAAAAGGATGAACATCACCTTCCCTGTACTGCCTTTCACAGAAAAAGGCTTCTGTCGCAGGAGCCTGAGGAAGAAGCCCGTCGCACTTGGAGAAGTGGGCAGGGTTCAACACCACTGCTATACCGTTGATTGAGCTCAAGGGAATCTCGTGCAGAAAAGGCGTGAGGATAATTTCCAGGGGTTTAGGGGATAATCCCTCGACATGGCCTTTGAGTTCCTCCGCATGGAGGAAATATCGCACGCTCGCCAATGTTTTTCCCTGTAAATCTTCGTAAAGGTCTTCAATGTAACCGATATGGTCTCGTGTGCCTTGGCTTCGGATCCATACAAAGTAATGGACCTGAAAATCCAATTCAGACAATGTAAGAAAGTGACTGACCATAGGGACATTAAAACACACACACACATGGATATAAAATATGAACATATGTTCGACTAACGTGAATGCTTGTCCTTCTCAATGAAAATGCTGGGTAATGCTTCAGCTGCTTGCGGCAGGTCCTGTAATATCCGGACCAGGCTATGTCTGAATCTTGCAGGCGAATAAGCGATTGCTGAAATAAAAACTTTTTTTTCTTTATTTACGGTGATCCAATAACAGTGAATGAGGTTATACGAAGTTCAGGATTCGAATTAAATACTTTACCTCGTCGATCTGAGGGCTCGGAGATTCTTCGTTGTGTCGAGGTCTGCGAGAAACAAATCAGCATAGATTACATCAGAATCATAAACAGAAAAAAGAAAACTAAATCGAATTGAGGCTAGAACATAACCTCTAAAACACCACTGAGGCTAAATCTCAATTAAATGAACCGGAAAAAAAATAAAAAATCTAACCTTCAGGGAATAAACTTGACAGATAAACAGAATGATGGAGAAGAGAGCTCTTACAGTGATGCCGTTTATATAGTGGGACTGGGAAGGTTAACACAACATTAGTCATTACACGTGTACGGCCTCGATGATTTTGGTGACGTATCTATCGTCTTTATGATTTTTCCAACTTTACCAACAACTTTGAGATTTGGTGTATTTAATTATTCGAGCCAGCTTTAGAAATCAATTTATTACACGTAAAGCAATGATGAACCAAAATGACAGCACGGTGATAGGTTGTGCAATGATATGAGTTCTCATTTTCTGCAAATTCACATTATGACCAGCCTCTTTGTGGATCATCTCTCATAATGAGGTGCTAAGAGATTCATAGTTTAGCACCAAATATCAAAAGATTTTCTCAGATATGCTTTCAACACGTACGACCATCAGATTGTATCTAGCGCCACATAAAACAACCACATTTAAACATGCTTGAATCATTTACCAGTCAGTTGCTTTTGAATGATCAGGGACATACATATCGATGTAAAAATGGTACGATAACACATTTCGATCTTACCATAACACTGTCTTGTCCATGAAAACGGCAAAAAAACCTTAAAAACATACAATAACACCTAGTGCCTACAACCATTTTCCTATTCAAATTTTTATGTTAGCATTTACAAGTATGTATATACATACAAAAATATAAATGTATAGCAGTACACAAATTTACACATTAATAATAAAGTTTTCTACCACGTTTCTGAGTCATCGAACAGCTTTTGATCCGATGTATGTCATGCTTGATGAAGCCAAAACTCGCACTAAGTCCTCAGTCTCATCATATAAGTTAGGTGTTTTCTGCTCCTTTAAAACCTTACAACAGAGCTCGAAGATCCACCATTCATGTCTTCAATGCCATAATGAATAACAAAGCTTCCTCTTTCTGCTTTAATAACGCATTGGTTCCAAGCCCTTTGAACCATCTGGCCCAACATTCTGACTATTTAAGTATAAACAAGAAGGGAAAGCTTTGCAATAATTGATCTTGCAGGATTATACCAGTAAAACGGGACAAAATTTACCAGAAAAAAAAATCAAGAACTTGTCGAGGTAATGTTGAATGAGCACTTCACTTAAGATCTTAAACTTTATGGCAGTGTATCATACATGTTGGGATATAAAATTCCCTTTAGCCCAAACACAGAAGCCCATGTGAGATCCACTCTAAAACCTGTAAGGATCGAATCAATCCCGAAAGCCCCTTGTGGGGTTTCACTCTAAAATAAATTGGTATTAGATGGAGTATCCAACAAACTTATGAGGTAACAATTCTTCTAATTATCTGATGTGGGACTTGTGTCAGGCACCCAACAATCCAATACCAACGATAATCGTTTGCACCTAACCATCTGCATCAAACATGATCGTTCCGCACTCAACCGAGCTTTCATCGTAATCCGCACAATCATTATTGCAAGGGTTGGGGACACATCATCCACATCGTATTTGCGCTTTCCTTCGGTTGCTTGATTATTGATCCACGATCGATTTCTTGATCACGCGTTCGATCCACGCTCACCGCACCATTGGTAATGATCGAATCAATTACAAAAACCCCATTGTGGGGTTGTACTCTAAAATTAATTTGCAATAGAGGGAGTAACTCACAAACTTATAAGGAGGTAGCGATTCTTCTAATTATCCAATGTGGGACTTGGGTTTGACACTCAACAAAACCAATTGTCAATAGAGGGAGTAGTCCACAAACTTATATGCATGACTTATAATTTTTACTTAACCGATGTGGGATTGTGTTTGATATCTGATAAACCTCCCTTAAAACACATGACCACCAAAATGCATCCCCTTCAACGACAATCATCTTGTACCGTCGTTTTCGCCTAGCGGAACTCGCCTCCTGAACACCATCCATGTCAGGAAGATTTTCGACACCGACAATATCTTGTACCGCTGTTTTCGCACAGCGGGACACGCCTCTTCCACATCATCAATGTCAGGAAGACTTTCGACACAAGATACCAAACCGGATCGACCTTCTCTCAACCAAGCAATCCACACAATTTGCACGCTCTACTGAGCCAGAACCGTTGCAAGGATCGGGGACAAATCATCCACATTGTATTCGGGTTAGAACCCCTCTTTGATATTATGTCGAATGAACAGTTTACCTAAAAGCTTAAATCTTTTAGATACTGTGGTCATTGCAACATGTATTTAACAAAAGAAGAGATTAAGATCGATCAGTTGATGAAACCAATGTCTATGGATGAATGTCGATCATGTGTTGATATGGTAAAAGTTGACACAGACTACGCCTTCTCGTCAAAGCCTACCCACAAGTTGTAAGAAATATCAAGATATTCGATTGATATAAAACTGCTGCATACAGCCCGATGAGAGAAAACTTCAACGTGCACAGATTTTTATCATTCAGCAGATTCAAACTACATTACTACTTTGAACTTCCCGTTCGCCCATGGTAACTGGTGTAACAGAATTTTCCGACAAAGGTTGATTTATTGGCATTCTCTTGGCCACATGTTGATCTGTGGGAGCTTGAACTCGCCGACCAAGTTGTTCTCCCTCCAAGTGTTTCTTGTATGTTCTTAACATGCACTAAAGTTAATATTTTTACTGAAGGATATTACTATCTCAAAACAACACATATGTACATGTGCAAAACGATTAAATTGGAGCATACAAACATGTCGTTATGAGTTTGAGTTAAGAAGTAAGAACCGATTAAACTGAGTTCTGAAATCATATTAATTTGAGTGTTCCAAATATGATTATATGAATAGAGATATGAATCAACACCAAAAAAGGATTAGAGTTCCGTATCCATTCCAATTAGTTGCTCCGACTTTCAATGCTGGAGAATCTTTTGCGATGATGGTCATGATTATTACTGAGGAAGTGATGCAAGAAAGGGTTGGGATCTTGTAATATAAGAACGATTATTCAGTTGTCAGTAGATGTGTCGAATCAATGAACGAGAGGATGAAAAATTATGTTGGGTACAATTTTCGTACGTATGTTTATATATTTATATATATAATAATATAATTATATCGAACGTATACGAGGATGTAAATCTGATTTTATTGTCGAGGCTAGCGTTAGACGCTATATCCTTAAAACGATATTACACCCTCAAAGATATAGGGAAAAGGCTGAGAAATCAAAGGAAACAGTAAACTCAAATGTGGCAGAAAGGAGTAAATATTCAATGGATGGATCCCTGGACTCAGCATGTACATTTCATCTTCGAATAGATGGCAAGATGGAGGAACGATTTTGCTAGAGAACAATGAGTCATTTAAGGTAGATGGTCTTGGAACAATTCGGCTCAAATGTCACACAACACAGCCAGGAGCGGCTACTAAAGGATGTAAGATTTCATTCCAAAATCACACACACATAAATTATATCATAGATAAAAAGTATTAGATTGGTATTTCAGAGGCAAAATCTCATGAAAAAAGACATCATCACTTCCGTTATTAATTTTCCGAAGATAGAATGGCATGCAATGAAATGCTTCTAGAAACTAAAAAGTTTCGAGACAGTTAACACGATAGAAACACACAATTCAAACAAACTGAACTACTGCTTCGAATTCAAACTAAAAAGTTGCTCAAGTGCTCCTTTCTGCAGTGCCTTGGTTAAAACATCAGCAGCTTGTTCATTTGAATTGCAATGAAGTAGCTTGATCTATTTATTTGCTTCAGCTTCTCTCAATGCTTGAAGTTTCACCTTTATGTGCTTTGATCTGACATGAAAGGAAGGATTTTTTGCCATAGAAATGGCAGATTTGTTGTCGACCCATATCACTGTCGCGTCGGATTGTATCATGCACAAATCTTCCATCAAGTTCCTTAGCCAAATAGCTTGATTTGCAGCACTTGCAGCTGCAATTTACTCAACTTCGGCAGATGATTGTGCCACCACTTCCTGCTTCTTTGAGCTCCACGAAAACACACCAGTTCTGCGATTAAATACATAACCCGAAGTACTCTTCGAATCATCATAACTTCCAGCCCAATCGCTGTCCGAAAACCTTCCAGCACCTCATTTTTCACTGATCTGAACTGGATACCATAATCAAGAGTACCTTTAACATCTGAGAATTCGTTTTGCTGTTGCCATGTGCTTCTCCTTTGGTTCTTGCATGAACTTGATAAGAAACTGCTTGCAATCATTAAGTCCGGCCTTGTAATCGGTAAATATAAAAGACTTCCTACCAGACTTCGATAAGTTGTGCAATCTGCAATGTCCCCTGCACCTTCTTTAGTCAATTTCTCGTGAGCAACTAACGGTGTTGAAACATGCTTGCAATTTTCCATGTGGAACTTCTTCAATAACACGTAGCATACTTTTGCTGAAAAATGAAAATTCCGTTCGTGTTTTGCTGAATTTCCATTCCTAGAAAGTAATGCAACTCTTCCAAATCAGACATCTCAAACACACTTTCCATCTCAGCCTTGAACGGTGACGAGCAATCATCAATATATAAAGATATAATCAGGATTCTCCTATCGCTGCTCTTTCTTGTGTAAAGAGTAGCTTCAACGTCTTCATTTCCTCTCGGAGCTTGTTTCAAGCCGTAGAGTGTCTTTTTTAGCTTGTAAACTTGATCTTCTTTGTCTTTAACTTCGAATCCTGGAGGTTGATCAACGTAAATTTCTTCCTCAAGCTGTCCATTGAGGAATGCAGATTTTACATCAAGGTGAAAAAGCTTCCACTTGTTTTGAGCCACAAGAGCAATAAAGCAATCTTATGGTGTCATGTCTAGCGACCGGCGCAAACGTGTCATTAAAGTCGACACAATGTTGTTTTGCATATACCTTAACAAAAAGTATTGCTTTCAGCTTGTTCAGGATCTATCTGGGTTCATCTTTGTCCGGTACACCCATTTCATACCCAATATAATTCTTTCGTTTGGTCTCTTGACTAACTCTCATGTCTCGTTTTTTTTTTATCGCATGCATTTCTTCTTCCATAGCTTGCATCCATCCAGCCTTCATGTTTTGCAGCCTCATTGTAGCTAGATGGTTCAACATGAGCTACGTTACACTTCTCATAAATTTCAGCATGCGATCTTGTCTTTCCTTTTATCGGCTCATCATCAACGTCTTAATTTCCATCTCGTATATATTCTTCTCTTCGATCTTTATTTTCAGCAGCTACAATACGTTGGTTCTTAGAATTCTCTTGATGGATGTTGCCTTCTTCCCAATCCCAGAAAGAGTTTTCATTCACACGAACATCTCGGCTAATAATAACATTCTTCTCCTTCACGTCATAAACATGGTATCCCTTAGATTTTGATGCATAACCCAAGAAAATACCAACCTTCGACTTTACATCTAGCTTGCTTCTTATTTGAGCCGGAATATGTACGAAACAACATGCTCCAAAAATCTTTGTGATATACGGATGGTTTAACTTCGCGCCATTTCTCAATCGGAGTCCATCTTCCAACGCACTCGTCGGCAGTCTATTTTGTAGATAAACAGAAGTATACGCAGCCTCAGCCTAGAAGTCATTTGGTAGTTTTTTCTCGGAAAAAGACATCGCACCATCTCTACAACACTTCTGTTTTTTCTCTAGACGACGCCATTTTGCCCCGAGTATAAGGCGTAGTGAGTTGATGTTGTAAACCCTCATCTTCACAAAATTTGTTAAATGCATTTGAGTTGAACTCCATAGTCCATATACCATTATCAGATCGCAATGGTTTGATTTTGCAGCCACTCTGAAATTCGATTAGTTTCTTGAATATTTTGGATACTTCATGAACTTGAGACTTGAATCTTATGAAATAATCCAAGTCACCCTCTTAAAATCATCAATGAATAAGATGAAGTATCGGCTGCCATTCAAAGATTCTATCTTCATCGGACCGCACAAATCTGTGTGTATCAACTCAAGCTTTCCTTTTGCCATCTAAGATGCTGAATTCAGAAAAAAGGTATCCTATGTTGTTTCTGTATCTCAGGCAGATTACGTACCATCTCCTTTTTGTGAAGCAAAGCAAAGAATCATAGTTGCAATGCCCAAGCCGTTTGTGCCAAAGCTTAGAATCAACAGCTTTAGCTACATTCTCCTTCTCTTCAACGCGCCTCCAACTCAATCAGAAAGACTTATTCGTCATTGGTAGCTCAGAAACAATATTATCTCTGTTGGATAATCTCAAAGTGGGGTCCATCCCCGTAATTAAAAAAACAAAGATATATATATATATATATATATATATATATATATAAGCATGTTGGCGCAGTAACATAAAACAAAACATCAAGCGTGCATAGCCGCCCAAGCCGTAAGATAAAGATACGCATGATAAGAATTAATTATAGTTGTCATATAATGAATCATAGACATGCTAGTATCTATACTATATATATATATATATATATATATATATATATGTGTGTGTGAGTTGTGTAAGACAGAAGGTGAATGAGTTGTGTGTAAAGGTGAAAACATGAGAGAGTCTGCGAGCATCAGTGTGTAAAAGAGAAGAAGAAAATAATATTTATTCTCCTAATCAACAACTCCTCACGATATAAAAAAATCAGTTCAAACATTTAATCCCAATCCTTAATAGAATATAAAAACAACAAAATGGTATCAGAGCCGATGGTATCGATGGAGCCGAAGGTGCCGATGGTGACGACGTGGATATTAGATGCACAAGTGTCAATCCCGCAGTTCACCGAAAGTAACTACGAAAAGTGGAGTATCAAAATGAAAGCTCTGATCAAATCGCTAGGTGTATGAAAAATCATCGAAGACGGATACGCTAAACCGACAAATACCGATGGATATACAGCAGTCCAGTTCAAGTCATTTAAAGACTCCCACCTGCAAGAGACGATCGCTCTCAACACCATCTACGCTGCCATAGACGAAACAAATTGTGTGAATATAGCTGGCGCTAGAACATCGAAGGAAACCTGGGAATTACTGGAGAAAGCGTATAAGGACGTTGATCGTACTAAACAAGTTCAGCTACAAAATCAGGGCGAACTTGAGACGACAAAAGAGGACGATGATATCGAGTTCTCCAAAGACGAGAAGGAGATAGAAGAATGCGAACGGGAAGACGTAGCCCGTGGCGTAGAGAGAGAGCGTGATAGAGATCATGCTGAGGAGCCAAAGTCGGTGGAGGAAAAGAAAAAAGGTGAACCACCCGTTAAACCCAAGGAGGCAAAAGAAGAAGGCGAAGCGTCAAAGACGAAAGCCGATAAAGAGAAATTGGAGGAAGAATCTCCAAAGGGCGAAGAGCCCATAAAGAAAGAGAAAAAGGTCGACGTAATAGCTGAAAAAGCCGGGGGCGTCGACGAGAAGGCCATGGAGGCTAATCATGACTACACGGCATCCGAGAAAATAAGCGATGTCGATGATAAAACGAAAGAAAACACGGAGGACGTCAGAGAGAAGCTGACGGCCCAGCAAGTTGAAGAAGTTGTTGCTCGAGGAGAGAACCAAGAGCTCGAGAAAGAGGAGGCTATTGAAGAGACGCTGCCGCGACAACACCTGATAAAATCGAGGAGATCGACGCGAAGGCATCGGAGAACGCCGATCAGATGAAAAATAAGGCCGACGACGCCATGCACATGTCGTCGGAGGAGGCTAAAGATAGTGCCCACAAGACGAACGAGAAAACCATAGAAACATACGAGACGATGTTCGAGAAAGACAAGAACGTGCAAGAATGGATCGACGCGAGGAACAACCTCGAGGCTTACATGAACAACTTGAAGAACCGAATCAACGAAAAGAATAAGCTTCTCGATAAAATAGAGGCTGACGAGAAGGACAAAAACACTGTAAAGGGCACATGGGATAAGGACGCGAATAAGACCCTCAAGATGATGATGAAGACCAAGCGATTCGAGGCGAAAGACCCGATAGTCATACCTCCGGACCCTAGGTACGACAACCACAGAAAAGTCACGGAGAAAGATGCTAACAGAATCGACGTGCTCGTGAACAACGAGGATGAGCAGTACAAGGCTGCCACCATGGAGGAGATTAACGAGAATAAGCTTGTCAGATTCGACATGCCCGATAATGGCGAAGAAATCGTTATTCATTTTACCGGTTTAGACGATGAGGGGACGAGCCCGAAGGACTACGTCATAAGGATAAAGAAAGAAGAGAAAAATAAACAAAGAAAAAGAGCTTCAAAGAGGCAGATGAAATATATCGGTGAAAAATTTGGACTGAACCTGGTAAGCGTTAAAGTGAAGTGTATGAAGGCGCTCGGAGACGGCAAGTGGCGAGCCGCGACGTACGACAGACGGAAAAGAGTTAAGTTCAAGGGATGACGAAAGATCGAAACACTTTGAGATTAATGGGGGAATTTGTTGGATAATCTCAAAGTGGGGTCCATCCCCGTAATTAAAAAAACAAAGAAATATATATATATATATATATATATATATATATAGGGACAAAGCATGTTGGCGCAGTAATATAAAACAAAACATCAAGCATGCATAGCCGCCCAAGCCGTAAGATAAAGATACGCATGATAAGAATTAATTATAGTTGTCATATAATGAATCATAGACATGCTAGTATCTATACTATATATATATTATTTATATATATATATATATATATATATGTGCATGAGAGTTGTGTAAGACAGAAGGTGAATGAGTTGTGTGTAAAGGTGAAAACATGAGAGAGTCTGAGAGCATTAGTGTGTAAAAGAGAAGGAGAAAATAATATTTATTCTCCTCATCAACAACTCCTCTTCCCTCACGATATAAAAAAATCAGTTCAAACATTTAATCCCAATCCTTAATAGAATATAAAAACAACAATCTCGAGCATCATATATGAAACAACAATTCTTTTTGACGAACATCGAATATCCATTTTCCACCATTTGAGCCACACAAAACAAATTTTGCATCAACGAAGGCATATAAAGCACGTTTTGAATGCATTTGATACCTTGTTTTGTTTGAACAGCTAGAACAGAACCCTAAAACACCACAGAGGCTAAATGTCAATGAAATGAACCAAACTGAAACCCAAAATGAAGTAGAAAACATCTCTTCCTATGATACTAATGGGTTGCTCCGACTTTCAACACCGGAGAATTTTTCGCTGATAATGGTCATAATTATTCAGTTGTCAGTCAATGTGTTTGTATCAATGAACAAGAAGATCAAAATGTCTATGTATGCATTTATAACTTGTCTATCATATTTTAAACTAAAATCTGGCAAATGCCCTAAGCAAATTCTCAAACCAAATACAATATATGTGCCCTAACTACGCAGAAGCATTGTCGGCGCCGCTAAAGTGACTGTGGCGAGCTGTCACTCAAAGGATTCATACAAGAAGGAATCAGCTAGCAAAGGTATGGATGATTTCGATACCTTCTGTTGATTCAATGAATCTGCTGGAATATTGGTTCAGCGAATCTGATGGTTCCGTGACCGTTTGCACAAACCGATGATTCAATCTTCTCGGAATTTTTCCTGAGCGGCATACCCGACTCTCCTTGGCAACTGCCCTGAGAGGTCCTCTTAAGTATTCTGTCAAGGAGTTATCTCCCTGACCGCCAGAAATACGAACGTGCCCGGGGCATGTCTTTTCTGGACGTTATCGGGCTTTCCCGTGAATATCCTTCATTAGCCTTCTCTCTTGAAAATTTAGACTTTATTTGGCCCTTAGATAATTAAGTTATGGATTTAGCATTTGGACTTATGAGAATTACTAGCCCACCATCTAAAAACTTGACGATAATCTAGAAAAATTTATAAAATCATGTAGAATCTTAGAGAAGTAGATCTTTATTAAGGAGAATTCTATATTAGATAATGTGATTAAATATTAGCCAAGTTAAGGAGGTGGAGCTAGTATAAACTATAAATAGGGGTGAGATCCTTATATCAAGCAAGATTAAGCAAAATCAAGAAAAATTATAACAAATAAGTTGTTATAATATAAGCATTAGTTAGTATCCCCTATCAAACTTCTCCATCGGAGACGAGCATGACTGCCAAGAAAACTAAAGTTGAACAATAATAACGATGACTGTGCATTTTCCCATTTTCAGCGCCAAATCAACTGCGCAGAAATTTTTCACTCCCCATTTCCTTCTTCTTCTCCTTCAGAGTGACTAACTTACAAAATATGAACATATGTTGGACTAACGTGAATGATTGTCCTTCTCATTGAAAATGCCGTGTAATGCTTCAGCTGCTTGCGGCATGTCCTAGAATATCCTGACCACACTATGTTTGAATCTTGCAGGCGAATAAGCGATTCGAGACCCATCGCTGGAGTCTGAGGAAGAAGCTTTCGCACTTCGAGACTTGTATACGACCAAATCATCGCGCACAAGATGATTCAGACTTTTTGTGCTGCTGTTGAATTTCGTATCTCTCTCTCTCAACCAAATCACCATTCTATATATTATCTCGCCAAGCCCGTTAGATATCAGGTAATCTCTTGCCTCCTTGCCTTATTATCTGATTTAGGGTTTTTCTTTTCTGGGTTTTCCCCTTTCCACTTCTATGGCTTCTTCTCCTTCCGATTCGGCCAACCCTTCGCTGTCACCCACTCCTGTAGGGGATTCGGAGTCTTCTACTCCGACTCGTTCCCCTACTCCCCAACCCCTAGAGCCTCAAAAACCCCGTTTTAAATGGGCTGTTACCAAGAGCGAACGGTACCTTAGGACTAGATCGTCCTCTGTCAGGCCCCGCCCTTCAGGGGCTCCATCTCTTAAACAAGCTTCAAAGGGGGGTTCTTCTGTGTCAGGGGGTAGTCTTAAGGAGCCGATTCTGGTGGAAGACGTTATCACCACGTCAGCGTCGAATGTTCGGGGGGTTTCTGCGTCGTCCTCTGTGGCTGAGGGGCAGGAGAAGGGGGATCTGTGGGAAGTTTTTACTAACTCTGCATGTTCGTCTAACGGTCTGGATGGGTTAGTGCCTTGGGGGTTTGCTTTTGGGGATTACGCTGTTACCCTGTCCGAGCCCGATCAACGGGCGAATTTCCCTCCTTCTCCGGCCCTAGCCTTTTGGGAAATGCAGGTCAAGGCATGCCTGAGGTTCTCCGTTCATCCCTACCTGTCTTCTGTCTCTAGGATCTATGGTGTGCCCCTCAATCAGTTCAGTCCTTCCACTCTTAAGCAGTTGGTTGCTTTTTACGTGGCCGTTTAGCATCTTTTTTTATGTTCCATGAAATACAAGATGGACTTTGCAGATGTTGAAAGGGAGGTATCGCTGCTTGTGAATCACATTCCAGCACATCTATACGGTATGTTATCTTTCACTCTGATAATGATAAAAATAAAATTAATGGTCCATCCAACTCTTCCATTTCGGAATCGTCCTTTGCTCGCCTTGAAGCTTCAAAGAAGAAGAAAGTTAGAAAGGCGTGGGTATGGTTCCGACAAAGCCCTCCGATGCTTAAGTTAGTTCTTTTGCTTCGTTTGTTTTTTTATGAAGGTAAGTTCGTGACGTTCTCCGGATTTTCTCGAGCGGCATAACCGACTCTCCTTGGGTGACTGCCCGGGAAGGTATTCCTTTGGTCAGCTTCCCGAGAGGTCCCGTAAGTATCCTTGGCCGCCAGAATTACGAACGTGCTCCGGGCATATCCTCAGAATATCCTTCGTATGCCTCCTTCAAGCATCTTGCCCGAGGGGGTGCACACCGTCCCTCCGGGCAGATTCTGTCAGATTCCTTCAGCAGGCCGGTTCTATCGGTCATATTTTAAACTGAAATCTGGCAAATGCCCTAAGCAAATTCTCAAACCAAATACAATATATGTGCTCTAACTACGCAGAATCATGGGCGCTGCCGCTAAAGTGACTGTGGCGAGCTGTCACTTGAGAGGATTCATACAAGAAGGAATCTGCTGGAATATTGGTTCAGCGGATCTGATGGTTCCGTGCCCGTTTGCACAATCTTCTCGGAATTTTTCCCGAGCGGCATACCTGACTCTCCTTGGCAACTGCCCTGAGAGGTCCCACTAAGTATTCTGCCAAGGAGTTATCTCTCTGGCCGCCAGATATACGAACGTGCTCCCGGCATGTCTTTTCTGGACGTTATCGGGCTCTCCCATGAATATCCTTCATTAGCCTCCTTTCTTGAAAATTTAGACTTTATTTGGGCCTTAGATAATTAAGTTATGGATTTAGCATTTGGACTTATGAGAATTATTAGCCCACCATCTAGAAACTTGACGATAATCTAGAAAAATTTATAAAATCAGTAGAACCTTAGAGAAGTAAATCTTTATTAAGGAAAATTCTATATTAGGTAATGTGATTAGATATTAGCCAAATTAAGGAGGTGGAGTTAGTATAAATAGGGGTGAGATCCTTATATCAAGCAAGATTAAGTAAGTTGTTATATAAACATTAGTATCCCCTATCAAACTTCTCCATCGGAGACGAGCATGACTGCCAAGAAAACTAAAGTTGAACAAAAATAATGATGACTGTGCATTGCGCCAAATCAACTGCGCAGAAAATTTTCACTACCCATTTCCTTCTTCTCCTTCAGAGTGACTAACTTATAAAATATGAACATATGTTGGACTAACGTGAATGCTTGTCCTTCTCATTGAAAATGTCGTGTAATGCTTCAGCTGCTTGCGGCATGTCCTATGAAAGAGTAAAAACTCTATATTTTCATTATATGTTTGCAATGATATCGTTACATCATATATAAACAAAGCTAATCATACTATACAAGGAAATAATAAATTCAATCAATGATGAATCCCAAATATTATGCTAATGCTATTAATGATGAACCCCAAAGATTATGCTACACAATTAATTAAGAATCCCCAATATTATGTTATGCTATCATCCCCCGCAAGCGAGACGTGGGATGAGGTCCAACACGAAGCTTGTCCCGAAAGAACTCAAATAGTGAACGATGTAAAGCCTTTGTAAAAATGTCTGCCACTTGCAAATCGGAGGAAATAAACTTCGTCTCTAGGCGAACTGCAGAAACTAGCTCACGGACAAAATGATAGTCAATATCAATGTGCTTAGCTCTTTTATGGGCACTTGGATTTTGACTAAGAAAAACGGCGCTACTATTGTCCGAATAGAGAATCGGACTCGACGGGAGTTGAACACGAAGTTCTCTAAGGAGTTGAAGAACACTAATGACTTCTGAGGCCGCATTTGCTAAAGCACGATACTCTGATTCACAACTAGATCGAGAAACAGTAGGTTGCTTCTTTGCGCTCCAAGACACGATGTTTCCACCAAGATAAATAGAGTAGCCATATATGGAACGTCTAGTTTCGATGCAACGAGCCCAATCAGCATCGGAATAGGCAATTAGAGATCGTGAAGAGCTACGAGTGAAAGAAAGTCCGAAAGACGGTGTACTTTTCACGTAGCGAAGAATCCTTTTTACTGCTTTAGAGTGATCAATCGTTGGACTTTGAAGGTGTTGACTTACAAGATTTACCGCAAACGATAAATCTGGGCGAGTAATTGTGAGATATTGCAGAGCGCCAACCAAAGAGCGATACAGAGTAGGATTATCAAATGGCTGACCAGCTATAGAAAGCTGGCATACAGCCGCTAATGGCGTGGAGACAGGTTTGGAATCCTCGAGAGCTGCTCGTTGAAGAATGTCACGAGCATACTTCGCTTGATTTAGAAAAATTCCAGAAGATGTATATGTGACCTCAAGACCCAAAAAATAACTCAGTTAACCCATATCTTTAATAGCAAATTCTTGACCGAGGCGATCAATGAAAGCTTTTAAGCCATCTGGAGAATTGCCTGTGAGAATGAAATCATCAACGTATACTAAAAGATATAACGTAGAAGACCCCCGAGTATATAAAAATAGAGATGAGACTGAGCGGCTAGAACAGACGAAGAACGTTTAACATCCAAATCAAAGGGTAAGCGCTTACTTTTAGCCTTTTCACAAGAATCGCAAATAACGGGTTTAGGCAATAAAGCAGTAACAGATATGCTCCCAATTTTATTCAAAAATGAAATGACATCAACAGAAACATGACCAAGCCGAGAGTGCCACAACTCAAATGAAGCTTTAGGCTTACGGGCTGCAAGCAAAGCAGACTGAGCATTATCCAATATATAAAGGCCGTTTTTACATCTGCCTCGAGCCAGAATCTTCCGAGTTACCCGGTGCTGAATCGCAAAAAGAGCCATCAGTAAACCACACATCAACAAGTAAATCAGAAGTCAGTTTACTCACAGATAATAGGTTTTTAGTCAAATGCGGAACAACCAAAACATCTGATAATTTAATAGACGTATTCAACTGATGCGATCCAATTTTAGAAATAGATAAGGAATCACCGTTACCGACTATTACGGAATCCGAACCTGAGTAGGGCTTAGATGAATCTAAGTGACTTGAAGAAGGCGACATGTGTGCCGAAGCTCCGGTATTCATATACCAATCAGAAACTGGAGGATCCGATAGTTTGCATGTAGTAGAGAAAGCCTCAACAATGTTAGCAGATGGAGCAATAGTCTGATTGAAACCAGGGCAAACATTTGCATAATGTCCGTTTGTCCTACATATTTGGCAATGAGGAGCTCGTTTCTGCCAAGAACCCCGACCATTTGGTTTTTGCCCACGTCCTTCATTAGGTTTCTGACCACCACGACCACCAATTTGTGGATGTGAATGAGGCTGAACATTAGTGTTCACGGCATAAGCAGCTTGAGGTATGGGATGAGGATCAAGTGTTTGCTGAAACATATCCCAAGCTTCAGCATTATTCAAGAGATCGGAAAAAGATGTTGATGTCGTCATTTGAGTCGCAGAGATGCTTGAGAAAGTAGAGCCCAAGCCTTTGAGAAATAGATAAATCTTGTCAGTCTCATCAACAGAAACACCAATAGAAGATAGCTTATCGCAAATCAGTTTGAATTCACGCCCAAATTCAGCAACTGATTTATCTCCTTTACGCAGCGTCTGCAGTTCTCCTTTGAGACGAAATTCCCGGGCCTTTGATTGGTGGCTGAACGTATTTTCCAGCGACACCCATACCTCCCGTGCGGTGGTGCAACTCACTACGACAGCCATTGATTCCTCTGTTAAAGAAGAGAATATGAGGGAGACAAGACGTTGATCTTCAACACGCCAAAAAAGATAATCGGGATTCGGGGATGCTTTTCCATCAACAACCACATTAACAGAAGGTGTCGGACGAGATCCGTCAATCAAATCAATAAGGCCTTGACTAATGAGAAGAGGATAAATTTGACTTCGCCATAGTAAATAATTTGTTGACGTAAGCTTAATAGTTAACATATGAATCAAAGTCGCATACGGAAGAGTATCATAGGAGCTTGAAGAGGCCATGACAGTGGGACGTATGGTATGGATGAATGGCAGTGTAGTGGATGAGTTTGATGAGGGCTTAATAGAGAGTGAGCAAGTGAATGGCAGTGACGATGAGATGCCAATAAGATGAGAGAAGATTGAGGGTTTCAGTTGTTTTTGGCTCTGATACCATGAAAGAGTAAAAACTCTATATTTTCATTATATGTTTGCAATGATATCGTTACATCATATATAAACAAAGCTAATCATACTATACAAGGAAATAATAAATTCAATCAATGATGAATCCCAAATATTATGCTAATGCTATTAATGATGAACCCCAAAGATTATGCTACACAATTAATTAAGAATCCCCAATATTATGTTATGCTATCATCCTATAATATCCTGACCAGACTATGTCTGAATCTTGCAGGCGAATAAGCGATTCGAGACCCATCGCTGGAGTCTGAGGAAGAAGCTTTCGCACTTCGAGACTTGTATATGGGTAATGGTGGCGCAGAAGATGATTCAGACTTTTTGTGCTGCTGTTGAATTTCGTCTCTCTCTCTCTCAACCAAATCACCATTCTATATATTATATATATAAAGCAGTGCGCATACCAAGGAAGGAAAAATATTCTGTGAATAGAATGTTTTTATTAGCGTACCACCAAAGTCCATTAAGTAAAGGAGATTATGTTTCTTTCAAACAAAATCGGATATTGTTATGCCAAAGGTAGTAAAACCTTAAACATAGGCATCGCATGGAGAACTACTCATTATTATAAGAACACATTCCTTAAAACAGCGCAGATAATTCAATATTTTCATCCTAATATTTAAATACTATAAATTATGTATCATTTGTTATTCCATCGTCTAAGGCAAAATAATCTATCGATCGTTGGAAGGTCCAAATAGAGCCCCGGCCCCGTCCGGATTGAGCAGGTTGCACCAAAAATTACGAGTCGGGTCGGGCTGGGTCGATTATGTGTGGGCTGAAGAAGTCTAGGCCCTAGCCTATTGTACGATGGCCCGGCCAGCCCAGCCCAGCCCATCGCGCCTGATTTTTTTTAAAAGAAAAATTAAAATTTAATTTTAAAAGTCATTTTAATTATTCATTGTTAATTATAATTTATATCTAGTAATATATAATAATAATACAAATACATAATTTTGATAAAAATTATATCAATAAACACCTAAAAGATATTTTTTAAATTATAAAATTGAATTTTATAAAATATTTTATACAAATAAAAGCAAAAATAAAAAATAAAAGAATGGGCCCGTTGGAAGGTCCAAATTTCATGGTCGGCGATTTTCACGTCAAAAATTTGAAGGTTTACTGAACAAAGTTTGGTGGACTCTTCTCTACGGCTAATTGATTCTTTAATTGAACGTCATTTGAATATCAATGGTGGACTTCACGAAGCTTGGACCAAAACAAAAAAAAAACGACTTTAGCAACTACAGATACCGACCAATAACATCTCAGTCGCTAAAAATATAAAATACCTCATCTAACTTCATTATTAGTGGCTTAGCGACTACAATGTCAGTCGATGTATAAGATATTGTAGTCGCTTATTTTAATCCCTAAATCGCGACTTACCCATTTCGTTCGTCATATCATTTCTCGCCCAAAAATCCCCAAATCGCCAAAATTGTCCGCCGCGTATCCTCGCTGCTCCACCGGTCCACCTTGCTCGTTCGTCGCTGCTCGGTTCGTTGACGTCACTGCTCGCCGTCTTCCCACTACTACGATTCCGGCGCCATTCGCTAGTTCTCCGCTTTCGGTAAGTACATCGGTTGGTTTGTTGAGACTTGTTAATTGTTTGGTTTGATTTCATCATTGTTGTAAAGGCCTTCGCTGCTCCCCGTCATTCATTGCCCCATTACCGCACCAGTCTGCTACTCCAATTCCCGTAAGTGTGATGGTTGGCTTGTTGTTGACTTGTTTGTTTGGTTGTCTGCTTGTTAATTTCTTTGGTGTGTGTTTGTCGTTGCCCGCCTATGATTTGTTATTTTATTGTCCCAATGAATTCGTACAGACAATAGATGTACGATCAATGGGATGGAAAGTGGTTAAAATCAGAATATGTAGATGGGGTGAAATAATTCGTAGAGTGGGCTCTTAATCAAATTCATTTCATTCGTTGCCCAATCTGCTACTCCAATTCCCGTAATTGTGTTGGTTCGCTTGTTGTTGACTTGTTTGTTTGGTTGTTTGCTTGTTAATTTCTTTGGTTTGTGTTTGTCATTGCCCGCCTATGATTTGTTATTTTGTTGTCCCAATGAATTCGACAGACAATAGATGTACGATCAATGGGATGGAAAGTGGTTAAAATCAGAATATGTAGATGGGGTGAAACAATTCGTAGAGTGGACTCTTAATCAAATTCATTTCATTCGTTGCCCAATCTGCTACTCTGATTCCCGTAAGTGAGTCGGTTCGCTTGTTGTTGACTTGTTTGTTTGGTTGTTTGCTTGTTAATTTGTTTGGTCTATGTTCGTCCTTGCCCGCCTATGATTTGTTATTTTGTTGTGCAGATGATGATAACTTGTCTATGTATGCATTCAGAACTTGTCTCTTTCATATTTAAAATCAAAATCAGTCAAATGCTCTAAGCCTTTCTTGGAGCTACTATAATATGTGCCTCCGTCTGACTCTTCTACCTCGGATTCGTCCATTGCTCGCCTTGAAGCTTCATAGAAGAAGAACGTTAGGAAGGCAAAGGGGATGGTTCCGACGGTAAGTTCATCAAGTTCTCAAAAAGATAGCTAGTAAAGAACGTAGCATACCCATATATGGGGACAAACCTGGATATTTATAAGGACCGGCGAGGGATCAAGACCGTGTTCGTCATAATGTTGGTTCAGCGAATCTGATGGTTCCGTGACCGTTTGCACGAATCCGGCGATTCAAATCTTCTCGGGATTTTCCCCGAGCGGCATACCCAACTCTCCTTGGCGACTGCCCGGGGAGGTATTTCTCTTGCTCTGTCAGCTTCCTAAGTATTCCTTGTCTTTTCTGGACCTTCTCACGGTTTCCCGTGAATATCTTTCATTGGCCTCCTTCAGGTAAGTACATTCCGGCGCCACTCGCTAGTTCTCCGCTTCCGGTAAATACATCGGAGTGTTTGTCTAAAACTAAAATCAGGCAAATGCTTTAAGCCTTTCTTGGAGCTATACTATAGTATGTGCTCTACTAATAAGCAGAAGCATTGGCATTGCCACTTAAGGGACTGTCGCGGGAAGTCACTCGAGAGGATTCGGTTCCTATTGGAAGGAATCAGCTAGCAAAGGTATGTACGATTTCGATAGCTTTTGTTCACCGTTTAGCATCTTTTTTTTTATGTCCTCCGGGCAGATTCTATCAGATTCCTTCAGCGGGCCGGTTCTATCGGATAGTTCACGGTGGTGAAAACCCGAGGGTAACAGATGGTGAATAACATGTTGAGATTTCTATCTATCCCACATCGGATAATTCTCGTCACCCGACTCACCTAATATGAGGCACCTATCACCAATTGGTTTTAGGATTAAGTTCTCGATTTCTTAATATGATATCAGAGCAATCTTCCGCTCGAGAGCCGGTTCGATCTTCTCTCACCGTCATCCGAATCATATGTCCACGTGTTAGACCGATCATGCCACACGTGAGGGGACTTGTTGAGATTTCAATTAAGTGGATATCGAACAAATCAAAATCTCATCATCACCATATATACTCAAGATGCAACATCATCTATCACCAATTGGTTTTAGGATCTCGATTTCTTAATATAACATGACGAAAGGTTCATTCGCAAACAGGCTATGGTAACCTTGACGCCACGAGCGACCATGATTGCCAAGAAAACGAAAATTGAAAAATGATAATGATAATGCGTTGCTTTCATTTGTAGTGGAAAGTCAACACTGTGCATATTTCACCTTTCTCGGCGCAGTACCGTACCGTGAGCAAGCAGTGCGCCAAATTACCATATATATATATATATACATACAAAGCAATCTTTGTTAAGAAAGAAATGAGCTTACAACAATTGGTGAGGCTGCTCAGTGGCTTCCCCGACTCGGTCAGGGCCAAGGTATGGCCGTTCCAACATAGATTGGTCGGGCTTATTTGCACTCATCACATTGGGATGGTTGAGAGAGAGAGAGAAATGTGATTTTGTATGAGGAATAAGCAGTGCGCCAAATCACCATTATTATATTATATATAAAGCAGTGCGCATCCCAAGGAATGGAAAATGGGCCAATAGGAATAATTAAATATTATTTGTGAATAGAATGTTCTTATTAGCGCAACTAACTTTACGAGCAAAGTCATTAAGGATTCTGTTTCTAACAAAAGTGGATATTGTTACGCCATAGATAGTAAAACCTTAAACTTCTAACTGAAGAGTCGCGGACTGCTTAATTATCCAGTTTAAGCAGCCAAGTGAGCGCACAACTACACATCTGGGAAATAAAAAAGAAGACGTTATTATATAGACTTCACTACAACGGCGGTTGAAAAGGGGAGAAATGGAAGTTTAGTTATTAACGGACCTTATATGTGAAAGAAGTTAATTCGACATAATATATACAGTTAAAACAAAATGGCATAAAAATGCCAACGCATTGATGAGTATTAAATGGAATCAACACACAAAAGTAACGCATTAATTCTTGGACTAGTGTTAACTTTTATTCCGATATATATAGTGTGGATAAGGAACGATGAAGACTATATAATTTCAGATTGGTTGTGATGGGATTAGCTCAATTACCAAGAGTAGAATGTGTTTCATCTTAATATTTACTCGCTTTGGCAGCTCATCTCAAGTGGACTATGTTTCGTCGTCATATAAAATCTGCATTTTTAAATGGTAAATGAAGGAGGAACTGTATGTTGTCCAACCAAATAGTTTCAAGATGAATGGTTGAAGCACTGTACGGTCTTATCATTCAGAATGAAAAACACTTAGAATATGACAAAGGTGACGAAGTTGATGCAACTTTATATCGAATTTTGATTGGAAGTTTGATATATCTAACTGTGACAAAACTGTTGGGAAACCTCGTGAGTTTCTAGAACTGTGTGCCCAGAGGGAATCTCGTAATAATGAAGATCGAGCTCGAGAAAGGAAAACAGGCATTCCACCCACACATGGAACATCAGAGGGAGGGCAAAGCCCCTATGCTAATTTACCCTTGAAGCGTAGATTGCTAGCTTCGCCTTTCTCAGTCTTGGCACTAAAGACTCACACCGACCTCTAGGTGTATGCATTTAGAGTAGTCACTTTCTTAGAGCTAGACGAAGGATTGACTTAACTTCTTTTCTTTCTCTCAAAGAGATGTTGCAAGCTTGATAGTGTGTGAAATGGTGTGTGTAATGATGCATGAATTGAAAATGGTCTAGCCAATGCATATATATTTTCCCTTGTGGGGTTAGGAATGAAATTTTGCCTTTTGCCAACTCATTGCTTACTCATAGAACAACTTAGATTAGAGACTCATCCCTTTCTAGATTATTCTTAAACCCTTTCATCACATTAAGTTGGGCTCACATAATTAATAGTTTCATTGTCCAATAAATGTTCATGACATTAATTAGTCCATTAGGGTCAAGTCCACCTAAGCACATAATCTAATTAATCAATCACTTAAATCATTTCAAGTCTTGATTAAATATTAATATTGTGAATGTTCAAGTAGGGTTGTCAGTGGGGCGAAAATTCCACGTTCCCTTGAGGATCCCCCCCAATGGTACGAGGAAGTCTCGACTTTTTAACCTCGCGGGGCGCGGATGGAAACTATACTCTCCGCCCCGTGGGAATCCCTAACTCGTTCCCCGCGGGGATCCGATGTTGTAAATTACAAATATATCCAATTTATATTATAATAGTATAGATAATATATAATTACCATTTAAATATTGTATCCAATTTATATATAATATAAATAATAGTTTTTAATAAAAACTCGTGGGAGCGGGGATCTCAGTTTAAAATACCATTTAAATATTGTATCTAATTTATATATTATAATATAAATAATATTTTTAAAGCAAAATCTCGTGGGAGGGTGGGGATCCTTGTTGGGAATCCCGGTAGGGTCCCGAGGCCCTCGTTCCTTGAACGGCGGAATTTTAAAACTTTTAGGTATTCCCGCCTCTCCCTTGTACCGCTCGGTATTAACACGAGAATGTAAGAACACGAAAGAAGGGTTTTACAGCCATGATACCTTGTCGAAAACCAAAGAAGATGGCGAGCTACGAACCCTTCGAATCCCCGGGATGTTGTATCCATCTCCTAACACCTTTACGCGCACGAACAGGGCAAGAGCGTCACGCCGGCACCAACACAAACGTCACGGCCAAAGCTAGCTTAAGGCGGCTAGAGCAAGCTCGGGCAGCACCCTCTTCACGCGGGCAGCACGCGGCTCGAGAGAGAAAGAGGGAGAGAGACGAGATAGAGAGAGATCGAGAGAGGTGAGGAGAAAAAACCCTAGATTTTTCTTTCTTTCTTCCAAATGAAAAACCCTATTTATATATGTTGAAGTGGCCGAATTTTTTAGGTAGAGTGGGGAGAAAGTTTCTCACCCACTCAAGCCATACCAAGTCTCTTTGACTTGGTCTTGGCTTACTTGGTCTTTCTCTTTTGAATTCAAATTCAAATTAAATATTAATATTAATTAATATATTTTCTATATTTAGTATATTTAAATATATAATATCCAATTTAAATATATTAAATAATTTCGAAATTAATACTATATTAAAATCGAAAACTGTATATATATCTAATATATATATTTTATTTAATTCTAAATTAAATATTATTATTTTTTTAAAACAATAATAAAGATTTAAATCACATTCAAATCATATACTAAATCTTAAATATCCAATATAATATTTCCAAAGTATTTCGTGAGGTGAAAATGCCATTTTGCCCCTCACTCGATTTAACCAAGTTTTCGGCCATTTAGGGTTTCGGCCAAGCCTCAAACCCTAATCTCTCAATTCAGGCCCCAACCTGCTCTATTCTCATATAGACGTTGTGTCGGTTGCCATTTTTAAGCCCGACTCTCTTGGTTCGTCTCAAACGGATTTGGGAGGAATCCAGGAGTTCGGTATTCACCTAGCCAGTCCCGTGGTACCGAACCGATCCCGACTTGAGTACGAATAGGTATTATTCACGAACCGACTATAGATTATCGTACTACGCATAAACCCTTTACGTTTGTCCCGGTCGAGTGAAAGTCACGCGTAGTCGAACTTACAGGACTCGACTCTATGATGTTCGTGTCGGTGACATTTACCAAACTGCCCTCCACGACCCTCGTGAGTCAGTTATATGCTCTGGCCAGAGGCTTAGGTAAATTCCCGCACATCGAAACTGCATAGGACGTTAACCTTGAATTTAATCAAGGCCGTAAATTCCGCTCAGCGGTATAACCGGCAATCATGTCGAAAAGTCAAGACCGCATTTCGCCGCTGACCCATGATGTATGCAATTCGGGCCTAGCAAACTAGTGACTAATCAAGACCTTAAGACCAACCCCGAGTTAACCCTTTTGGTCTAAGGTTCACGTAGACTACTATAGTCAATCGATCGATCAGTGACTTTACCAGCGTGTGATCGTTCGATTACGAGTCAGTGTCCAAATACAGACAATCCTCTGATTCGTCTTGTATCAATGTCACGAGCTCCCACTTCCCAAGTGAATGGTTGGCACAACCACTTTGGACCCGTCGACAAACAAGTCGTATTCGTCAATCCAGTCACCCTACTGGAGACTTAGACTTGTGGACTTAATTTAATATTACAGTATATCAGCTTACTGGTGCCCCCTCTCTGTCCCCAGAGAATCAGTAACTGAACTGTAAATATTGGGGTTTTATTAATTCGTCTTATTACCCGACTGCAAGGTTAATTTATTTAGACGAAGTAATAATATGCCTTTGTATTATTTGTCAAAACTCAAATCGACAATAATAAAATAATTTCATTATCAAATAATTCAATTACAAAAGTCAAACACATCAAAATTACACTAATGCCATCGTACTATCTAATCCTCGTACGGCATTTAGGGCATAAACCTCAACAATCCCCACGGGAACGGGGATGGGGTAATTTCGTCCCCGTTTACTTGGCAAGGACGGGGATGGAAATTTGATCCCCGCCGCGAATCCACCCCGTTGATATCTTTATGTCCAACACTAGCTTAATAGACATGCCTTTTATTGGACTCCGAGCCCACTATGACCCATTAGGCTCAAACGCACACTCTCCTTGACGGTACAACCTTGGTGATCATTTTTAAGTCCAACTCTCTATGTTTTTCTCAATCGGCATTGGGAGGAATCTAAGAATTCAATATTCACATAGTCAATCTCGTGGTATCGTACAGATCCCGATTTGAGAATGACCGTGATCGGATCAATTCGACAAACCGACTTTAGATTTTTGTCAATACGTATAAATCCTTTACAAGTTTCACGGTTGAGTAAGAGTCATGATCTATTTCAAACTAACTGGAGCCGACTCTATGATAGAATCGTAACTAGCGAAGTTATTAAATTGTCGTCCATGACCCACATGAGTCAGTTTATATGTTTTGGCCAAAGACTTTGTAATTTCCCAATCTCCTCTCTCATAGGACACTTATCTCAATTACTTGCGAGACTGTGAATTTCCCTCAACAATCAAAGTCCGACAATCACCTTTCATCGTCAAGAGTGCATTTTGCCGTCGATTCATGTTCTTTTCGAAACAATCCGGGTCTAGCAAAACTAGTGTCAAGTCAAGACCTCAAAGTCAACTCCATCAGTGACCCCTTCAGTCTAAGGTTCACGTAGATTACTATAATCAATATTCCAATCATTGACACTCCCGGAGTAATAAGCCATGTGATCAGACGATTACGTGTCATGCTCAAAGAAACATATCCTATCAAATGAATTTCTGTCACGATCTTCGAATTTCCAAGTGAGTGATTCACTATAACTATAAAGCCGTCGACAGATAAATCGTACTCGAACTTCTAGCGTCCTTATAGATTCCTAAGACTTATGAAAACTTTCTTTGTGCGAGAGTTATAGTCTTTAGTGTCGTCATCTATTATCCAATGAGAATCAAAGACTTAGCTCGACGCATATATATTTTATTTATTTATCGCAATACAGGATGCCAAGTAAACTTATTATATTCGATAAACAAATGATCATGCCTCAAATGAATAAAATATTTAATTCAATAAAATTTTTACATAGTTTAAACTTTATTTGGGCTTTACATAATTAAGTTATGGATTTAACATTTGGACTTGTGAGAATTATTAGCCTAATATCTAGAACTTAAGGATAATCTAGAGAAATCTATAAAATCATATAAAACCTCATAGAAGTATATATTTATTAAGGAGAATTCTTGCTAAATATTAGTCACATATTAAGGAGGTAGAACTATTATAAAGAAGAATGAGGTCTTTAGCATTTATTTGTATCAAACAAGACAAAGCAAAATCTAAGTAAAGTTGTAACAAATAATAATGATGGTTGAATTATATAATGGGTCCTACTATTGGCACCCCTTTGGGTGAAAAATGCTATTCACACCCCCATTATGACATTAAATATTTATGTTATTTTTTCAAAAGCTATCAAATTTAGAATGCTAAAATAACATGAAATTTGTAAAAGTTACTCCCTAATTACTTTTTTTTTCTTGAATTCAGCAATAATAATTTTGTTAATTTATTTATTTTTCATTAACACTTTTCATTTAATAACATTATATTTTAAATTAATCTACACTTTTACACTTAATTTAAAAAGTATTAATATATTTAAAATTCATAAATATTAATAATTAACTTATTTTAATAAAAATAAGAATCATATAACATAATATATCTTACAATAATTATTGTATAAATAACTAATTATTTATACAATAATTATTGAAAAAAGATTTACAAGTTAATTTAGTCAAATAACAATTATATATAAATAATATAATATTCCTATATTATCGGTGTTATAAATATAAATAATATGACAAACAAAATTATCATATTTATATATTTTTGTAGAATTAAAATATAAAATTATAAATTTATGATAAGATAGTTATATTATTCGTTGGAAAAAAGAAGTTAGTAATAGTATTTACATTAAAATTAGTTATTTACTTGTATTTGTATGCAATAAATATGTGAGAGAATATAATTAATAAAGATTAGTCAAAACTTGTAAAACATACCATTTTTAATACAATTTACTTTTAATAATAAATATGGGGGTGTATTTAGTAAATAGGGGGTGTGAATAGAATTGCCCTTATATAATATAGTGTGGATGTCCATAGTATGTATGCCCATACATTGCAATTAATATTATAGTTGGAATCTTGCCTATAAATAGCATGTACCATTCGATTGATCAGTACACAGAAATTTTCCTCCCATATACACGTGTTCTATTATTATTAGCTTATTGTTTACTATATAATTAAATACTTATCATAATAATTAAAGCTTTATATATTATAAACTAAATATTTTATAACACGTTATCAGCACGACCGCTCTCCGCCGTCGACACCAACCTCCGCCGAAGATCTTATACGGTATAGTGAAGGTATAATAATTCTATTTCGTATATATAATTATAATATATGATAAATATATAACTAAGTGCCGTGACCGAGTGGTTTCGCGGAATATCGTCATTTCAAGTGACGAGAGGTCCAGATTTCGATTCCCAGTGGTAGCATTTTGAATTTTTTTTTTAAAAAATGATTTGGGTCGGAATACCGCCCAATTACTTTATATAATTTGGGTCGAACTATCGCCCAATTATTATATTTAACTTGGGTCGAACTATCGCCCAATTACTATATTTAACTTGGGTCGAACTATCACCCAATTACTATATTTAACTGGGTCGAATTATCGCCCGATTACTATATTTAACTGGGTCGGATTATCGCCCAATAACTATAATCAATCTGGGTCGGATTACCGCCGAAATTTATTTAATATTTTGTGCAATATTATCGTTATTAAAGATTTGAATAATGATTTATTTATGTTATCTGATTATGTTATTTTTTCAAATCATAGAATCGTGTCGTTTTATATAAAGATGGACCTTCTGCTTCTTACGTTATTTACAGTGATCATTGCTGCTATGTGGATAATGTTTTTACCAATGCTTTTAAAATATGATAATTAATTGTAAATTTTCCTTTGGTGTTTTAATCACTAAATATATTTTACATTTTGTAATTGAAGGATGTCGCTCTATCTGATGTTTAATCTGTTGGTTATGATTATTTTTACGGCGACGCTTATCTGGATGTGGATCTTGTTTTTCATACGAACTTTTTCAAATGAAGATTAATTATAAGTTGTTTTCTTTCAATGATTTATGTTTTAAGTATCATAATGATTTTATATTTCATGATATATTAAATTTAGTATAACTTAAATTTGTTATTCTCAATTTTTATACACTCGTTCAAAACTGCTCAAACCTTATATGATTCATTGCGTTTTATCTTTTGAATATATCATTCTATCAAAGATATCAAACCGGATCGACCTTATCTCAACCGAGCAATCCACACAATACGCACAATCTACTGAGCCAGAATCATTGCAAGGATCGGGGACAGATCATCTACATCGTATCGGGCTAAAACATCTCTTTGATACCACGTCGAATGACCACTTTATCTAAAAGCTTAATCTTTTAAGTGTAGTGGTCATTTCAACATGTATTTAAGAAAAGAAGTTTTTAGATCGATCAATTGATGAAACCAATGTCTATGGATAAATGTCGATCATGTGTTGATATGGTAACAGTTGAACTTCCCTTCTCTTAAGAGTCTACTCACAAGTTGTAAGCAACAATGGCGTAAATATCTCGGACATCCAAATAATAAAACTCTTCATCAGTTATTGAAATCTAGTTTTCTTGGAACAAATTCCTTAAACTTGGTAAAAGCAAAGTTTTACCCTTTTGGACCCATACGACAAGGGCTGAAAAACATATTTAATCCATAGTGATGTGTAGGGAATAGGACTAATTACTCCGTATGCCAACTTTAAATACTTCGTTACTTTTATTGATGACTACAACCAATTTACATGGCTTTATTTCTTGCGCTCGAAAGACGAAGTATTTTCTGTTTTTAAGCTTTTTCATGCATATATTCAGACTCAATTTTCTGCCAAAATTAAAATTCTTCGCTTGGACAATGGAGGTGAATATGTGTCGGGTCAGTTTCAGGAATTTTTGCAAGATAATGGAATGAACTGCATGGGGTAATACGTTGCTCGCGGTGGTGGGATGGTCATCTAAATCTCATAGAGGACAAGCACTTGCTCCATTATGAATTGGGATATCATGTCTATGTATGCATTCAGAACTTGTCTATCATATTTATAACTTAGATTAGACAAATGCTCTAAGTCTTTCTTGAAGCTACTATAATATGTGGCCTAGCTAATACGCAGAAGCATTGGCATTGCCACTTAAGGGACTGTCGCGGGCTGTCGAGAGGATTCAATCCCTGAAGAAAGGAATCAGCTAGCAAAGGTATGGACGATTTCGATAGCTTTTGTTCACCGTTTAGCTTCTTTTTTAGTTCCACAAAAAAGGTCTTATCCTTCAACACTTCAACAAAATGGGGCAACTGACAGAAAGAACTGCCAACTTCATGATATTGTTCGCACCCTTTTCTTACTCATTTATACCATCTAGCTAGATTCTAGAGAGTGCATATATCCTAACTAAATCAATGTCACGTCGGCGCCATAACTTTCCTTTTGATAAATTGATCCTCATTAATCCACCAACATCAATTTGAGGGGGATGTCAAGGAAATCTGCTGCCATCAATGTGTATAAGTAGCTGTAAAAATTTTAGGATAACTTTATTATTTTCGTAGGTTATGAATCAGTAATTAGGCTGGACTGTAGGGCTGAAACTCAGCTTGTACTACCATAAATTGATGAGTCTCCACAAAGAAGAGACAAACTTTCTACTCCAAGAGTTCTTAGTTTTACATCATGCGCATTCAATAGTAACTATCATAACATAGAAGCACAAAGGATGAAGCTGCTACTTCAATTCTGCAGCCATTTTAAGCAGTCTTGATCCAGTAGTGATTGTGTTTACCGTAGCCTTATCTGTCTAATTTTCAAGCAAGACAAGAAACCTTCCTCATGTAAGAATATCGAATACATATGTTTTGCTGTCCTTAATATATGGATTCCTTTTATAAAGAAAGAACTTGATCACTGAGCCAAGACTTCATCGGAAAAAAAAAAATTATTCGGTAGCATATAAACTAGTTATTTTACATTCTTAAATTGAGATTCTATACAAATAATATGGAAGATATGTAATTTATAACGTAATATTTACCATTTCAAAACAACATTTAGACGAATGTGCAAAATGATCAAACCGGAACATACGAACACGTCCTTACAATGAGTTCGAGTTTAGAAACGATTAAGCTCGCTGTGAAATTATAGTGTTCGGAATATGATTGATCATATGAATAGGATTCGAGCTCAGTATGGGTTGCTCCTACTTTCAATGCCGGAGAATCATCCTCGATGATGGCCATAATTATTACCGAGGAAGCGATGCAAAAAAAAAAATAAAGGATTGAGATCTTGTACTAAGAACGATTATTCATTTGTCAGCCAACGAGTTCATAACGACGAACAAGAATATCGAAAGTTACGAAGCTATAAACACTGATGTTGTCACGAACTAGGTTGCTATGCATTCGAAGGCGAGTTATTGCATTGTTTAAGATATACCAAATGGAACAAACAAAAATGAACCGATGAACAACAAGAGGTTAGTAATGTTGTAAGGAAGCGATTAGCACAGTCTGGAACCTTCTTGGCTTCATTGATGATTCTAAAAATCTCTCTCTAGATCTCCGAACTTCTCCAACTCGGACTCTAAGATCTTTGCAATATCTTCTTCGTTAGCATCTTCGGGCAAGGACACATGCACGGAACCTTGTTTTGCGGGGATTCGATGACTGTTGATCGATGATTGCTGCCGCATGTAATCGTACATTTGCTGGTGAAAAGGATGATCCAACGAGAAGCAGTTTTTGGAGGAGTTTTCTAGATTATTCGAAGATCTCTTTCGACAGAAATGAGGAAGAGAGGCATAATCCATTATCTGCAAACACACAGACATACACATCATCAGATTTATTACCAGACAAACTTTGTGTGACTGACGAAGAACGCACCTTCAATAGATCATCCTGTCCACAACCAGACAGTACATTGACTTTCTTTCTCGTTCGCTCTTGGAGGAGAGGCTTAACAACCTGTAAAAATACATTATCGACGATAATGCGACAAGAAAATATATATATATATATATATATATAAAGTTCCGATTCGATGTATATTTTACCTTCCAACAGGCAGAGAACACATACGGAGCATTCACGATGTAATAAGTCTGTGTTTTCTCCGGGTAGTTTAGATCATCGATAGAGGAGATCGTGGTCACAAGCTGCACAAAGAGAACAAAAGACGAAAATCGGGACTATACTATTTTAAGACAAATAAACAAATATATATATTTATATATAGATTAATCTTTTCTTAACATATCGTGAACCTTTATTTGGTTTAATGCCGAGAGCTTGAGGCCGGTCATATCGAGAACCTTTACACATTTGCTAATGTGCCTTCCATGTTTTTCTGTTGCTTTAGGCTGATATACAATTATCGACGACCCGTCTCAGCTTCACTGCGGTTAATATAAAATGAATAGCTTGGAAAACATTTAAGTATAGGGGCGAGGTGCCCGTCATTACCAGGATCACACGATCGCGATATTCGTTAAGCTGAATATGGGATTGGATGTAATAATGTACCTAATCGCACGATTAGCTTGACGTGATTAATTGCTCGATTTACTATAACATTATGAACCAGAGTGTAAGAAATAACAACAACACTCACAGATGCTTTGTCATATGTGCTTAGGCCCACTCCAATGGCAAAGACGGGGAGACCCTATTTCCATTACACTAAAATGATCAATACGACGTAGAATTATATGTGTGTGTTTGTGTGTGTGTGTGTGTGTGTGTGAATGCTCACCTCATTTGAATAACCGGACAGCCCTATAAGCTGTGAATCACGTATTTGCCGATACAGTTCGACTGGAACAATAGGTTTCTACAGAAAGAATTAATTACATCGAATAAGAATGATCAGACATAACGTTAGAGCTAATCTTAGCATGTAAAGATCGTACAATTTCGATACTTACCGCTAACATATTATCGATGTCGTTCGTCAATCTCCAGTTCAGACAATCCATCAACTGAAATGGTTACAAAAGTAAATATTATTACAAGTCACAGAAGTCGCATCGTTTATGCAAGAGAAGTATGTAGTCTTAACTAACTAACCATTGTGTGAGCCTTTGAAATGTTTCCTTCTCTCGCCTTGAGAAATCGTACTAAAATCTCGTGTGGATAGCCTTGATGAACATACTGCATATCGAAATTTTAATCTTCGTAAGTTTGAGAAAGTGATCAAATTTATTCCGTATTCAGCACTCGAAAAGTAGGATTGAGAATGTATGCGGAAAAAACCAACATACGCTAACGCCTTGATTTCACATAGCTAAAATACCAAGATCTGATAAAAGACCCAAGAATAGTGTTTCGCTAGGATTCGATGATTTAAATCCCCAGCCAAGAATCGATCTTTAGTCTCGAAAATCGCATAATCGAAAGGCGGAAAAGGGTATTCAACATCACAATCAGAACCACTTAAACAGAAAGGGGAAAAAAAGCATCAAGAACACTAAAATCATCCTCATGGTAGATCTCATTGCAGCTTAACAGCATTATTACAGATGCAGTAGTGTAAGAAAATGCTATTACTGCTTACAAAGCAGAGATCAGAGAGAAGAGCACAAACCTGGAATGTCCTTTTAAGGGATTCATCAACTGCAGAAACAAACATTCGATAAATGTAATAGAAAAGAAGAAGAAAAAAGCATAATATCAAAAAGATCAAGAAAAACAATTGAAAGTGAGCTGCCCACCTTCCTCCATTAAAGCTTCGAACTGCTTGATGGTTTCAAGTGAAATAAAATCCATCTTCCTCCCTTGTCTGGAAATGAAACTTTAAGATCTAAATCAAGATCTTGTCGCTGAAAGAAAATGAATCAACGTTGACTTGAATATCCTACCGAATAGACTTCAACTATAGGTAAGCTGGAGGGGGAAGTGAGATAACATTCATACACATACAAGCAAAGATTCCACCTTTTTCCTCCTCCTTTTTTTTTTATGAAAAAGCGGAATCTAAATAATGGCGGTGAGAATTTTAAAGAAAATAAAAAGGAAATTTAAGGGGTCCCTCCCTTGTTGTAAGATATAGCAAGCTGATAATGTGGACATGGATAAAGACAAAGCAAGTTGTGATAGTTGTTTGTTGGAATCTGTGAAGGATTAGTGGATCATTAAAGAAGTCGATGGGAAATAATTGTACTTGTCTTGGAGTTGGCTGTTGAAAGCAAAAGATTAACTATTATGTCGCATGAATTGACAAGAGAAACGAAAAGTCAATAATAATAATAATAATAATAATAAAAAGAGAGTCAAATACCAATTTGATGTTAATACCATAAAAAAAAAAATCACTGCTTAAAACGTTACAAAACCGTTCATTTTTTATTTCTCTAGGTCAAAAGAACATAAAAAACGATTTTGAAAGTTTAGAAATTAAAATAAATTATTTAAAACTTTGAGCACCAATAACTGTTTCTTTACATGCATGCTATTGTGTAAATTTGATATAAAATTCAACTTATCAGATATTATAAACTTTTTTTTTCACGAGGCATCTCCCAACACAATCTAATGATAATAATTCGTTGTTTATTTGTTTCTTTCCTATACATGTTATTTTTAGGAAACAAATGTCCTGTTTTTATCGTATTATTAGTGTTTCTCTGTTTTTCGTAATTTATTATTTTCTCTATGTATTATTATCAACTTCGACGAGGTTTTAGTTTTATGCTGCATAAATATAAGTTGTTGCTTATATGGGGATCCGAATCTCCCACGGATAAATCAGTTCGTCATAAGCGTAGAATTAGCGAAGATGGTATTTCGAACAAGGATTTGATACGAAGACGGTATGTCTAATTAATTATTCATTTAATATATGTGATTTACAGCTTCTCTGCAAAGTTTGCCTGTTATAAGATTGTGGTAGGATAAGTTAGATTTATATGTTCATGATATTTTGTAAGTCACAGTTTTAACATCCAATCAATAAAACTTGAGCATAGATTGATCGAATTACCTTGATAATAAACGCGCGGAAGACTTTGGGTATAAACTCAATCAATCTCCATTAATCACAAGCTTCTCTCTACAATAAGTTTCTTTCTCTCTCTACAATTAAGCCCTAATTATGATAATGATGAGAGAGTGTTTCTAGTGAGAGAAAGCTAAAACTCAAGTTGTGTGTATTTTACACACACTTGCCCTATATATACCAAAGCATACTTTGGTATATTTACACTTTAGTCCCTATATTTACATAAAATACAATTAAGTCCCTAGACAAAGATAACATGATTATTGAACACTAGAAAATATTCCTAACAATCTCCCCCTTAGTGTTCAATTGTCATTGAAGTGCCGGTTATCTTTGTCTTTGATAATCTTCAGTCTTCATCATCATTTGAACACAGCAAAAAGATTCCTAACAATCTCCCCCTTTGATAATTTTTGCCTTTGTGTTCAATTTTGAATTTGACACGGTCTTCTGTTGCTGTTTGAAGAAAATAGCTGAGAGCATCTGGAGAATCTTCAGTCTCCCCCTATTTACATGCACCCTATTTTTCTTCTTTGCAACTTGAATCTTCGTCACCTTCTTGCATATATCAGAGTCGCGCAGATCGTCAGCATTGACTTGTCGTGTATGCTCGAACCATGGAGAGAGGTCTTGTTTGCTGTGGTTCAGCACGTGCATTGAAAGCTTGGCTTCTTTAATGAGTTCACGTGCTTCGCCTCCTTGATATAGTTCTCCCCCTCATGGCGATTCATTTGTATCGTCATGCTGTGTGATCAAGGTGAACCTGAGTGTACGCGGAACGTGTTGTCGTTGAATTCCGGATGAAGTACCCGAAAACGGGAGAGACGACCGATCATCGTGAAACATCCCTTGATGTCACTCTTGGTCGTTGATGCAAAGTCACACAGACTTGCATTTGAAGGGACTACGGGGCCACATAGGCATCCCGTTGACATCGTTCTAGAGTCGTGTTCCAGAAGATGGCCTGCTACCGTTGTTGTTTTTATGTTGCAACGGCAGGACTTCCTTCTGATCATAGAAGCACATTATTTAATGATGCGTCTACAGAAGTTCTGGCATGGTCACGTAGACCTGCAATATGTGTGTAAAAGAATGTATGTGTCCTAGAAAAATTGAAAAATATTTAGGCTATGAGGACACACTAGACATTTACGTGTTCAAGAAAAATCGTGGTGTGGGGCTGTGGACCACTTTGTTCAATATCTCCCGCTTCCAAATGAAACGGTGATAGCATATGCGGTTCCCCGTGAGATATTGAAACATCTGTCTTTAGGGAGACAAATGAGTAGCTAGGAAGGGTCGTGCATGCGCCTTTGGACCAGATGAAGCGTCTTCTACCCGAGATCTGATAAATCAGTCCTGTACCTATATGGTTATGGCCCGGATAGTTTGTGGTTGAGTTGTAAGGATGTCATCGTGATACGCTCAATACCCTCACATACACTCGGGGTTTATTCCTGGGTTAGGATCAGTTAGGTCTACTGAACCTTTGGAACAGGTATGTGAACAACTCTTTTGTGTCCATGCGCTTGTTGGCATTTAGGTAGCTCTCCCTCTTCAAAGCATGAAGGTTGTCTTCATGGCATTCCCTTTTAAGCTCTAGCGCTGTATTTAGGTAACACTCCCCCTAAATACTTGCGCTAATTCTAATGTGATGTCCGTGCTCCCCCTAAATAGATGCGCCTTTTGAGAGATTGCATATTACAAAAAAATCAAGCGCCTTTTGTATTTGAAGTGACACTCCCCAATAAATGTGCCTTTTGCACTTATAAGTCTCACTCCCGCTAAAACCTTTTGCGTCTCACTCATTAGATTAGAACTATGGTAATACGCTCTTTTGAAGGTCATGCACCTTGTCTATCTATCTATCCACTCCCCCAAAATAAAAACAATATAGAATATGAAGACCGACTATTCTATAAAATTAAGCGCTATTTATACTAAGTCGAACTCCCTATGATAGTCAAAAACTGAAAATATAGAGTTTGACTCTACAAAATTCAAGCGCTTTTTGAATTTTGAAATCGGCTCGGCCTTCTTTAAACATTGTAGCTCAAAAGTTTTTCTCCCCTTTTTTTTTTTTATTGGTCCTTTTCTTTCTTTTTTTTTTTATTTTTTTATAACCTTTTTTTTTTTTTTTTTTTTTTTTAAGGCCCCCCTTTTTTTTTTTAACGAAAAAATAAAAATAAAAACAATGTTAAATCAAGAGCTTTGGAATAGTCTTGATTTGGTGTGTTTGCTCACGTCGCAGACCGATCATGTGTGTGGAGCAAACCGAATACCACACGTGTCGGGGTCTTGTGCGACTGCTCATCATTGCATACCGACCATACATGTGGAGCAATCGTCGTCTATTTACCATGTCTGATCGGGAACCTGCAAAACAAATTATCGGGACTTTGGTACCCATTTTTGGACGGATCCTCCCTGGTTAGCAGTGAAACAATTATGCATATAAGGTTCAAATTTGGAAGCAAAATTATCACATAAAGCAGTCATAGGAATCCACATTTGTCGAGGACTACTTATTTCCATTTGTAGCTTAGGTTTCCAAATTTGTTGTACCTTTTTGAAATTTAACTTTTCAGCATCGGTGAATGTGTGTCTTTTTGTAGAGGAGAAAATTTTCTCTTTCGCCAGTCGCTTAAGATGCAATTCGGATTTGACTTTGACCGGGTACTTGAGAGAGGAATACGAGCTTATAGAATCAATAGCATTAAGTATAGAAGTGTCGTATTTCCTACCTTCTAGACTCACATCATTCACTTTGTAATGTGTACTAAATGAGCTACTTTTGTTTAGACAATTATTACTTTTGGACGTTTCAGTTTTAATAGAGAATGTGTAATTATTGTCTACTTTAGTTTTAGTAGCTTCTTTCTTTAATTTTGATTTTAGAATGACTTTGGGTATTTTTGGATTAGGAATAGAGGTAGAACCAAATTTAGTCGAGGCAATAGAAGATAATTTGTCTTCCTCTATTCTTTCTTTATTGATATCTTTAGTCATTCTTGCGCCTTTTTGAGAGGAATTTTTGAAAATTAAATTCTCCTTTAAAAGCTTATCTATTTGAGCTCGAAACCCGTCTGGAGTGTAGCAATCCTTAGGTTCGGGTTTTATCGATAGTATAGAATGTTCCTTAGTTGGCACTGACTCAATTGTTTGAGTCGACTTATTTAGAGACAAATTTTTCTCAAGTTGATCTTTCTTTACCAGAAGAAGCTCTAGTTCTTTAATTTTAGAGTGTAATCTTGTGCATTCTTCAGAAAGATCTTTATTTTGAGCTTGATAATCTTTATTTTCCTTTAGTTCTGTTGTTTCAGATCATTGTTAAGTTTAGCTATTTTCTCATTAGCTAATTGAAGCTTTATTCCTAGATTGGCTTCTTCTAATAGATGTTTTCTTAGGACAACTTCATTATTGGCTAATCTTGCTTCTAATTTCTTGACTATTTCTTTTTCATTATTTGTGGATGAGAATTTTTGCAACATTGACTTGTTTGCTTCATCACAGACAGACAGACTTGTTTTCAACTCACATATTTTTTATTCATGTTCTGTGGTCTTAGTCTTCAACCTTATAATCTCATCCTTTGCATTGGTCAATTGACATTCAAGACTAGCTTCAATTTCTAGATGTTTTCTTAAGACACGCTCGTTATTAGCTAGCCTCGCTTCTAGTGTCTTGATCATTTGTTCGTGAAATAAATCCATTTTAATCTTTTCAATTCAAATATAGAATTTTGAAAATTTAAGTTCAAATAATGTTGGTAATTAAATTCTATATAGAATGTTGGATCTTAATTTTGATCAAATAAATTTGTTGGAAGTATATTGATCGTTGACGTGTTTTAGAATTGATTTAATTTGTGATCAATATTTTCGATTCTGTTTAAAAATTAACTTTTGATATTAACCGCAAACTTTTAATTTCAGTTCAGTTCGTAAACTTTTTAGCACAGCAAAGTTTAGATACCAAATATTAATTATCGGCTGGGATTGTATCTTAGACTTTGTATATTATTAAAAGAATGTAAGTTTTTGCGGTTCAGATTTGACACTGTATTAGTTTACGAATGAAAGAGAAGTTGTAAACAGTGCTTTTTGGTTTACGAGTAAAGAATGTTTACGAATGAGAATCGTTCGTAAACCTTAAAGAACTGTAAACAGTAACTTTCGTGAAGTAAAGGTTAATCGTAAACTAATAGCGCTTGTTCACGAATGAAGAATATTCGTAAACCTTACTTAAAGATAGTTTACGAATGAAATATATTCGTAAACAGTAGATATGTGAAGGTTTACGATCGAGATTGATTCGTAAACAGGAACAATCGTAAAGTAAAGCTTTGAAGTTTACGTTTGGCTTGAACGAAATGTTAAATGCGGATGATTCGTAAACAAAAGTTAATGTGGTTTACGATTGAGATAGATTCGTAAACCGGAGTCTTTTGTGGTTTACGATTGAGATAGATTCGTAAACCTCTTCCTAAATGAGTTTACGAATTAGGACTATTCGTAAACCTTGATATGGATAGTTTACGAATGAAATATATTCGTAAACAGTAGACTTCAGAGGTTTACGATTGAGATAGATTCGTAAACAGTATGTTCGTAAAGTTAAGTTTGCGAATGAAAAGTATTCGTAAACCGTTCTCTATTATAGTTTACGATTGAAATTTATTCGTAAACCCTTTCTTTTACTGGTTTACGAATGAAAATGGTTCGTAAACAGTAACTTTATAGTTTACGAATGAGATATGTTCGTAAACAGTACCTTGACCTGGTTTACGAATGAAAAGTATTCGTAAACAGTGCCTTCGTAAAGTAACGTTTACGATTGAACAGCTTTCGTAAACAGTAGCAGCGTAAAATAAAGTTTACGATTGAAAAGTATTCGTAAACAGTGCCTTCAGATAGTTTACGACTGAAATTTATTCGTAAACCTTCCCTTCACTGGTTTATGAATGAAAATGACTCGTAAACAGTAACTTTACGAATGTAAACTAAATGGACCATAAACTTAAATGTTTTGACCGTAAACTGTAAAACTTTGACCGCAAAGTTTTCAGTTCGTAAACTAAGTTTTCATTCGTAAACTTTGCAATAAAAATCAAACTCGATCAAAAACACTTAAATTCTCAAATTAAGCTCAGATAATCGATCGAAAATTGTTGGTAAACATGTAAAAACACTCGATTAAACAGATTAAAAGCAAAATATAAGCCAATTTCGAGATTTTCACATGAACAATTTGAAGATCATGAGGAACAGTTCAATCAAATTCAAAGCAATTTAGTCCAAATTCATCTTGTTCAAGCAGCTAATGACCAATTAGATACTCACTTTAATCATCGCAAACAATGATCGATCATCGCAAACAGTAAACATAATGATCATCGAAAACATTCAAGCAAGCAGCACATTCAAAGTTGCGATGAACAGTGACTATCGTAAACTTTAATTCACCTCAGAATCAAGCATCGTAAACCTCAAAATCAACTCAAATCGATTCAATTCTAATACGTTTGCTCTGAGACCAATTGTAAGTCACAGTTTTAACATCCAATCAATAAAACTTGAGCATAGATTGATCGAATTACCTTGATAATAAACGCGCGGAAGACTTTGGGTATAAACTCAATCAACCTCCATTAATCACAAGCTTCTCTCTACAATAAGTTCCTTTCTCTCTCTACAATTAAGCCCTAATTATGATAATGATGAGAGAGTGTTTCTAGTGAGAGAAAGCTAAAACTCAAGTTGTGTGTATTTTACACACACTTGCCCTATATATACCAAAGCATACTTTGGTATATTTACACTTTAGTCCCTATATTTACATAAAATACAATTAAGTCCCTAGACAAAGATAACATGATTATTGAACACTAGAAAATATTCCTAACATATTTAAAGGGTTAATTACTTTTCTAATCCAGTAATTTAGGAATAGTGGCATTATAGGAACATCAAATAGATGGTGTGACAGTATATGGACAATAACTTTCAAAATTAAGCAATTTTGGGACATTATACACCAGAATCCTAGATTTTGTCCCAAAATTGCTTAATTCTGAAAGTTATTGTCCATATAACGTCACTCCTAAATTTCGTCAGAACCATATATTATAAGCCAAAATCCGAGAATTAGGGACAAAATCTAGGGTTCCGATGTATAGTGTGCCTAAATTGCTTAATTTTGAAAGTTATTGTCCATATAATATCAATACTAAATTCGATGTCCCTACAATGCTTAACCCCCTAAATTACAGGATTAAAAAAAACTTGATTTTGTTCTTGGAGCATTGACGTCTGACTAAAAGAAAATCATGTATTGGTCCAGGTAAAAATATTTAAGTCATATTTAAATTACCGATTGGTATATATGTTACTAATAACCCTATGTGAATTAATTTTCTAATACTACAAATGTAATTTAATATTCTAAAGTTAACGAGCTTACCTTTATGTTAATTTTATTGAAAGATAAATTCTGTAAATTTGATTTGAAAGTGAAACAAAGGTATTAAAAGAACTGTTATTTACAGTTAAATTTATGAAATAGGCCCATCAGCAATTCTATAGGGCCTAATATAGACTACGACAACTAATGTACCTTATTAAAGGCCCAAAAAAGAGAGTTACCGAGCCGAATTTTTTCTTAATAGGATTCATTAACTAGGCAATTGAACATTTCTCAACAGTTTAAATTGTAAAAATATTTGATAATGCAAAATTGACAGGTAATTATATATACTAGTGCTTAGATCTAATATATAATATTTTTTATATTTTAAGGGTTATTTTTGCTTTAAAGTGTTTGATATGTAAAATTATAATTTAAATTTAATTATTAATTTGTGAAGATATAATTAAAATAAATTAAAAAAATCAAAGGATAAAATTATAATTATACATGACATACAAAATTAATGAAAGGAACTAACTCTATACTTCAGAGTGTTCACCAATTATATATAGTACGGATATATGAATTAATTTGAAACTCTGAATAAGATAAGCCAAAAGTCTTATATCATCCACATCCAAGTCAATAGTCAAGCAATGCAATCATACCATGACATGTGATTTTTCAACTTATTTTGCCAAAAAAAATGGTCTAAGATCAAATTTATTCCAGCATATGAAGTAAGTGACTTATTCTTATAATTATCGGATATAGTTATCCAAAATAAAAAAACAAATATACTTAATCATCCAAATTTATAATATTTAACTTTAATATAAACTTCAATTTGAATTCGAGTTGTATACATCTTATACTTTTCAACGTGATATGGAAGAAGAAAAAGGGGGTATGCAAATATTACAAATTGAGTTGGTGCTAAACACATAATATCAAATATATAAATATATCCATATACTTTTATTATAAGATGTAATTAAGTGGAAAAAAAAAAAAAGCATTGGGAATCTATTATTATCAACCGGCTTAATGTCTTCCCTACAATGGAAACATAAGTCTTGTTCGTATCCTCGTATGGACCATATCTCGAATTTATTTCATTTGTCCGTTTGCAACAAAACGAAACATACGTCTTCGTCATCTACTTGCTGTAACTATTTAAAATATATAATTAAAACGTATTTTTTTAATATATAATGATGATGGTGGGGTGATATAATATACAGTCGAGCATTATTCCTTTCCAAACGTAACACTGTATTACATGTTGAGCATAAGATTATAAATCTACTACAATAAATTATTTATAAGTATGCATATCCTTAAATACTTTATGAACGTATGAACTTAATAAATCCATTAAGTCTGCCAGAGAAATAGCTGATTCTTCCTTGGTATCTGCTAAACTCCACCTTATAAAATACATAAGATTTAGTCTCTATTTTCATATTATTTTAGTTTAGAAGGTTATATCAATCAACTCCATCCCAATAATGATTCTTGTATCTAATTAAGAAACAGCTTGTTTACGTCAATCAGCATATATATATATATATATATATATATATATATATAATATGTAGTTTCTTTTTCAGATAGAGACATCATTGCATTCCTTTCCGACTAATTATTGGAGTTTTTTTCTATTTCAAATTTGCAATTAATTCAGGCCTATCAAGTAAAATTTAATTAAATAAAATAAATAAATTTCTATTATGAAATAATTAAATGTGGATGTTTTAAATAATAATATTAGTTAAATTATTGATGATTTGGAAGTATTATATTAAATGATGATAATGTGATAAGATGATAAGATGAGGTGTTTAATTGAAGAGTTTGTATTTTAGTGTGAGGTGTATAATTGTAATTAATGTGATTAGTTGTAATAGTGAATTATTAGTAGTATAAATAGGTGATTAGAGTTCATTGTAAATCACACCAAGTATTGAAATACTTAATCTCTCTCTAATCTCTCTCTAATCTCTCTCTCTTTATTATTATAAGCTATATTATCATTATAATCTTAATATAAGTATAATTATAATAAAATAATCTTAATATAATATTAATCACAATTAATATTTTTATAACACGTTATCAGCACGACCGCTCTCCGTCGTCACGATCAACCTCCGTCGAAGATCTCGTACGAGTTTAGTCGAGGTACGGTAATTTAATATTTAATTTATACTAATCATATATTAATTGTGATTAATTTAAAAATATATATATAAAAGTATATTTTGAAAGTTTTATAACTAAACGCCAATACCCGAGTGGTTTCGCGGAATATCGTTCACTGTAAGTGACGAGAGGACCAGATTTCCATACCCCGTAGTGGTGTGTGGAATTTTTATTTACGATTTATTTTTTTATATATATTCACGTACACAACACCAAAAGCCCACGAGGTCTTGTGGTTATCCCCACCTCAGTAGCGGCATATTATTAATTTATTTATTGAGCAATTTTGAAGTTATTATTGGATCGAACAGATTTTGGACAATGGACAAATTTTATTACCACAATCTTACCCGAGCTTGGATAATAATTATGAAATAATAAAGAACGCATTTTATGAAACTATACATATATTTTATCATTGATTTATATGTTATCTGATTATTATGTTCTTATTCATCTTATAGAATCATGTCGTTTTATACAAAGATGGATCTTCTGTTGCTTACTTTATTTACGGTGATCCTTACGGCTATGTGAATAATGTTTTTACCAATGTTTTTAAAATATAATTATTAATTATAATGTTTCTTTAATATTATAATTACTGAAATATATTTTATTTTGAAGGATGACGCTTTGTCCGATGTTGGATCTATTACTTATGATTATTATTACGGCGACAATTATTTGGATGTGCATATCGTTTTTCATTAGAACTTTTACAAAAGAAGATATAAAAGAAGATTAATTATAATTTTTCCTTTTAATATTTTAATGATGATTTTATTTTTATGATATCAATATATTGAATTTGGCAAACTTTGATTTATCACTCTCGATTTTATAATTGCTAGTGATTTACGCAATTACTTCGGTATATTATAAAGCATTCACCACGTTCAGTCCATCGGATATAATAAAAAATAAATATCGTGAGAAAATGATCAGAAAATATTATGATGGATGAATGAAAAAAATAAGTCCGACTAAATGATTATGTTGCATTCCCTGAAGTGAATGTATGCGCAAACAATAAAAGTGGTCGTGAACATTATATTTACCGTGGTTATTATTAATATTTCCCCCGAAGTGGACAACTAGTATATGATTGAGAAAGATGTATTGAGCAATATAAAGATTATTATATATTATCGTTGGTTATTATTCGCACCCAAAGATCCCGTTGATCTTTATAAAGAGCAATTAAAAGTGAAGTGTCGATGAAATTAAATTTTGCTCAAGATTACGATATTAAGAAAATTGGTGCTAGATCCTATGCTCATTTGAATATTTTGGTTTTTGTTAAAGATCCAAATAAAGAAAACTGAAGTGTCGTTATAAATTTTATTTAAGCATTATTTATTTATTATTTTATCTTTATATATATAATTTTATTTTGACGCTTATTTATTTAATAATTCTAGTTATTATATATTTATCAATACAATGGATACAAGCATGTGCAATGGGGAGTTATGTCTTGCAGATTGTGCAACGACTAATACGATTCTAAGAAATAAGAAATATTTCTCCCATCTTGAAATGAAAAAAACAAGTGTTATCACTATATCGGGTAGCACAAATATAATTGAGGGCTCCGGAAAAGCCAATGGTATACTGCCTAGAGGGACAAGGCTAATAATTGATAATGCCTTATATTCTCCTAAGTCTCAAAGAAATTTATTGAGCTTTAAAGCTATTCGACATAATGGATATCACATTGAGACTGCAGAAAAGAGAAATATTGAATATTTGCACATTACAAAAGTGGTTTCGAATGATAAACGAGTTGTTGAAATATTACATTCATTTGACTCTGGATTGTATTATACGTATGTTAAAACAATTGAATCGCATGCTATCGTAAACCAAAAGTTTACTAATGATAATACATTTGTTGTTTGGCATGACCGATTGGGCCATCCCGGTTCAATTATGATGCGGAGAATAATTCAAAATTCACGTGGACATTTAATGAAGAACCAGAAAATTCTTCAATCTAATGAATTATCATGTGCTGCTTGCTCTAAAGGGAAGTTGATTATTCGTCCATCACCAGCAAAAATAAAGAATGAATCCATAAGATTTTTGAAGCGTATACAAGGTGATATTTGTGGACCGATACATCCATCGTGTGGACCATTTAGATATTTCATGGTATTGATTGATGCATCAACTAGATGGTCTCATGTGTGTTTGTTATCAACACGGAATGTAGCTTTTGCGAGATTGTTTGCTCAGTTGATTCGATTAAGAGCACATTTTCCGAACTTTCCAATAAAGAAAATACGCATTGATAATGCTGGTGAATTTACTTCCAAGGCATTTAATGAATATTGCATGTCTATTGGAATTGATGTTGAGCACCCCGTGCCACATGTACATACGCAAAACGGTCTTGCAGAATCGTTGATTAAAAGGCTGCAATTAATTGCAAGACCATTATTAATGAAGTCGAAACTTCATTCATCTTGTTGGGGACATGCTATATTACATGCAGCGGCACTAATCCGCATCAGGCCAACAAGTTATAACGATATCTCCCCGATACAAATGGTTTATGGTCAGGAACCAAATATTTCCCATCTGAGAATTTTTGAATGTGCGGTATATGTTCCAATTGCTCCACCACAACGCACTACGATGGGACCTCAAAGGAGGTTGGGAATATATGTCGGATTTGAATCTCCATCGATAATAAAATATTTAGAAGCTCTAACTGGAGATTTATTTACGGCTAGATTTGTCGATTGTCATTTCGATGAATCGAATTTTCCGACATTAGGGGGAGAAAAGAAACAGCTGGAAATGAGTATTAGTTGGAATGAATTATCGTTAAATCATTATGATCCTCGAACGAAAGAATGTGAACTAGAAGTTCAAAAGATAATTCATTTACAAGGATTAGCTAATCAACTGCCAGATAGCTTTACTGACCTTAAAAGAGTGATTAAGTCACATATACCAGCTGTTAATGCTCCTGCAAAAGTTAATGTTCCTGGAGAACATATAATGATCGAGCCTAAGCCACAACTAAAATGTGGTAGGCCCTCGGGTTCCAAATATAAAAATCCTCGAAAAATAAAAGGAGCAAATAATAAGAATGGTCCAGTCGAGGATTTATCGACTCTAGAAGAGTTAATGAGCATTAATGATTATGATAATGGAAATCAGGTACCTGAAATTTTTGAGAATAATGATAATGAAGAGATCTCAATAAATTATGCCCAAAATGGAATTAGATGGAACCGAGAAAAAGTCAACGTTGACAATAAATTCTCATTTAACGTAGCGCTATATGAAATGAATGAGATAAATGAGAATGAGGATCATGAACCAGAGTCTGTAAAAGAATGCAGACAAAGAAATGATTGGCCAAAATGGAAAGATGCAATCGAGGCAGAATTAAAATCACTTGAGAAACGAAAAGTTTTCGGACCTATAGTCCGCATACCAGAAAATGTAAAGTCGGTTGGATATAAATGGGTTTTCATTAGAAAGAGAAATGAAAACGGTGAAATTGTGATATACAAAGCACGGCTTGTTGCACAAGGCTTTTCACAACGACCTGGTATTGATTATGAGGAGACGTATTCTCCTGCGGTGGATACAACTACTTTTCGTTATTTAATTAGTCTGGCAGTACGTGAAGGACTCGATATGCGTCTAATGGATGTTGTCACCGCTTATTTATATGGATCACTTGATAGTGATATATATATGAAACTTCCCGAGCGATTTCAGTTACCTGAAAATTGAGGGCCCCGAAATGAGTACTCAATCAAGCTAAATAAATCGCTTTATGGATTAAAGCAATCTGGGCGTATGTGGTATAATCGCCTAAGTGAATATTTATCGAAAGAGGGGTATAAAAATGATCAAACTTGCCCGTGCATATTTATGAAAAGATCTGGAAATGAATTTGTCATCATTTCAGTTTATGTTGATGATATTAACATAATTGGAACTCTTGAAGAGTTATCAAAAGCCGTTAATTGTTTGAAAAAAGAGTTTGAAATGAAAGATCTCGGTAAAATGAAATTTTGTCTTGGACTGCAAATTGAATATTTAAAGAATGAGATATTCGTACATCAAGAGACTTATACGAAAAAGGTATTGAAAAGATTTTATATGGATAATGCTCATCCATTGGATACTCCAATGATTGTTCGATCTTTAGATGTGAATAAAGATCCGTTTAGACCTTGAAAACGACGAAGAACTACTTGGTCCTGAAGTACCATATCTCAGTGCTATTGGAGCCCTAATGTATTTAACGAGTCATACGCGACCTGATATAGCGTTCGCTGTGAATCTATTGGCGAGATATAGTTCGTCACCGACTCGTAGACATTGGAATGGAATTAAGCGGATTTTTCGATACCTTCAAGGAACAACTGATATGGGATTGTTCTATTCTAATGAATCAAAAATAGATTTGATTGGGTATGCAGATGCTGGTTTTCTATCTGACCCACATAATGCTCGATCGCAAACGGGCTATTTATTTACACATGGCGGAACCGCTATTTCATGGCGGTCAGTTAAACAAAGTTTAACGGCTACTTCTTCTAATCATGCGGAAATTTTAGCTATTCATGAAGCTAGCCGAGAATGTGTTTGGTTGCGATCGATAATTGAGCATATACAACAAACTAGTGGGCTAGTATCGAAAAAGTTACTTCCTACGATTTTATATGAAGATAATGCTGTATGCATTGCCCAATTAAAGGAATGACATATTAAGGGAGATAGAACAAAGCATATTTCACCAAAAATTTTCTTTACACCTGATTTAGAGAAAAATGGTGATATTGATGTACAACAAGTACGATCAAATGAAAATCTTGCAGATTTATTCACGAAAGCACTTCCCCCAGTAATTTTCAAAAGATTGGTATATTCAATTGGAGTTCGAAAACTTCGAGATCTTAAATGGTGTCATCATCAGGGGGAGTAAATACGCGTTGCACTCTTTTTCCCTTCACTGAGGTTTTTCCCATGTGGTTTTCCCAGTAAGGTTTCTAAATGAGGCAACAATCGAAAGCGTATCTAAAAGAATCATGTACTCTTTTTCCTTCATTAGGTTTTTATCCCATTTGGTTTTTCCTAATAAGGTTTTAACGAGGCATATTCTTTGAAAACATCCAAGGGGGAGTATTATGAAATAATTAAATGTGGATGTTTTAAATAATAATATTAGTTAAATTATTGATGATTTGGAAGTATTATTGTTAGAATATGTATTTGTGTTCATTTTGAACCTTGTCCTTTGAGTTTGAATTTCCATTAGTTGAGGGACTTAATTGTAAATATACCCAAACTTGTAAGGGTATATAGAAGTCCCGCTTACAATTGACGTGTAACTCATTCCATTCAATTCAACAGTGTGTGAATAACAAAAATAGACCCAAAGCTCTCTTCACACTCACTTCACTCACGCACTTCACAACGAGCACACAATCAAGCTTGAATCTCAGTCCAGTCGTTCCAATCAAAGAAGATAAGGAAGGATTTGCGATAAAGCTTGAAGAATTCGCTGATCGATTGCCTCCAAACAATCCACTGCTGCTTCCGCGCGCAATCTAAGGTTGAGGTATGTCAAACCTAATTGTGTGTTAACTATAATTGAGTGAATCTGAGACCTACAATTGGTATCAGAGCAGGCTTGTTAGTTGATTAGGTGTTGAATTTACATCGATTGTTTTAAATTGAGCTTAATTGCTGATTTTCGATTGATCGTTGGTTTGTCACTGTTGCATCCTAATTTGCCTGATTTCTGTGTTAATCCTGTGTTAATTCTGTTAATCGAGTGATAGGTAAGCTAAGTCGATACCTATTAGTCGATAATTGTGTACCGATTAAGCTGAAATTAGGATCTGAGAAATATCAGAACAGTTTGGTGGTTTTCGCTACATGAACAGTGGTTTTCGCTACATGAACAGCTGTTTTCGCCACATGAACAGCTGTTTTCGCTGTTAGAACAGCGGTTTTCGCTACTTGATCTAGTATTTGGTGTTAAATCAGTGTTTACCTCTGTTATTATTTGATTAATCTGATTTTACTTAACGGCGAAAACTTTAAAGTTCTCGCTGATAAGAATCACTTAGCGAAAACCTAAGCTTTTCGCCAGAATTAATAGCGAAAACCTAAAGCTTCTCGCTAATACTGTTCACGCGAGAAGTTTAACTCTTCATCACTTAGCGAAAACCTAAGCTTTTCGCCAGAATTAATAGCGAAAACCTAAAGCTTCTCGCTAATACTGTTCACGCGAGAAGTTTAACTCTTCATCACTTAGCGAAAACCTAAGCTTTTCGCCAGAATTAATAGCGAAAACCTAAAGCTTCTCGCTAATACTGTTCACGCAAGAAGTTTAACTTCTCATCACTTAGCGAAAACCTAAGCTTTTCGCCAGAATTAATAGCGAAAACCTAAAGCTTCTCGCTAATACTGTTCACACGAGAAGTTTAACAGGTCATTTCTTAGCGAAAACCAGAGCTTTTCGCCAGCTACTGACATAGCGAAAACCAGAGCTTTTCGCTAGTTACTGTTTGATTGAAGACCTGAAGCTTTTCGCCACTTATATTTAGAGCGAAAAACTAGAACCAATCATAGTTGACTAAAAGTCAAAATTCGTTGAAAATTTGAGAAAATCAGTCATTTTTAAAACTCAATCCAATTTTTTTTCTTTCAGACCAATCAATCCTAACAAGACGATCATAGAATGGATACTTATTCCTTAGGAAACGATGTTAGACCTCCTATTCTTAGAAGGGGAGAACACAATATATGGAAGAAAAGATTCCTCAATTTTCTAGAAAGTAAAGATCAATCAAGTGGAATGATCTCTTCTTTGCAAGAAGGCCCAGCCCTGTTCTGGAAATTTATAGCAGGAGATCCCACTCATGATCCACCAATTCTTCCAACCAAGGTCTTGAAAACATCTGATGAATACTCTGAGATTGAGAAAATTAGAGCTAGAGCTGATTATCAAACCAAAAACTATCTCTTGCAAGCCATCCCAAACGACATCTACATGCAAATTGATAGCATGACAACTGCAAAAGAAATATGGGATGAAATAGCAAAGATGATGCATGGGACAGAAATAGGAGTCAAGGCAAAGAAAGCTAGTACTTTAACTGCGTATGACTCTTTTAAAGCCAAGATTGGAGAAGATCTTCATGACACTTATCAAAGATTCCTCACCCTTATCAATGAACTGAGGAAAATTAATGTTCATAAGACCAACATGGAGATCAACATTCGATTTCTGTCCTCTCTTCTACCAGAATGGAAGAAGCTAGCCACGCACATTAGACAAAATAAAGACCTTGATGACATGAACATTCATGGAATTTTCGATAATCTCTCTCAACACATTGAAGATGTGAATGAACTTAAAAAGGAAGCAAGAGAGAAGGAAGAAGCAACCGAATCTGTTGCCCTCTTTTTAGAGAAACAAAAGAAAACATCTAAAGTCTCCAAAAAGGTGGTCATATCTTCCTCTTCAGAAGAAGAAAACCAAGACTCAGATTCGGACCCAGAAATCAAGGATCTACAAAAACAGCTAGGTCTTCTCACCAAAATGGTCAATAAGAAATTCTATATGGTCAATAAGAAATTCTATAAGAAGAAATTTCCTTCTTCATCAAACGGCCAACGAACCTCTACTTCCAAATTCAAAGGAAACAAAGGAGAATCTTCCGAAGCAAGAACAACTTCTGAAATTCAAAAATGCTTCAACTGCGGTAAGGCAGGCCACTTTGCTAATGAGTGCCGTGCACCAAAGAGGAAGAATACTCAATACTACACCAAAAAACTTCAACTATCGAAACAAAAAGAAGCCGGTGTAGCACTTATGGCCGAACAAGATCATTGGCTAGAAGACACTACTGAGAGCGACGATGAAAATTTAGCTCTCATGGCAAAAATTGAAGAAAGCGATGACAACGATGAAGAGCACAACGAACCTGACTCCTCCTCATCTGCGGACGAAAATGAAGTAAGTAACTCTAACTCTAAGCTTACTCATCATATTTTAGCTTTACAAGAAAAATTAAAATCAATACAAAAGGAAAGAAAAACAACTAAAGAACTAGAAAATAAACTAGTTAATAACGAAAAGGTACTAAAGAAACATCTTCTAATGGAATCAAAATTAGAAATTAAAAATCAATTGTTAGAAGAAAAACATCAAAGTTGATACTTGAATTAGAAGATCATATATCCAAAAATAATGAACAAAACAACATAATAATATCCTTAAAAGAAGAAAATCTAGAACTAAAGGGCAATTATGAAGTTCTAACAAAAGAACGAAAACAATTATATTCAAAAATCAAAAGCCTTGAAGACATAATAACAAAACGAGGGCATACAGATAGAACTATATTTCTAAGTCAACCACAAGATGTTAGATTTTATGATCCTCGAAAAGGCCTAGGATTTATACCTAGAAAGGAAAAATACTTAGGTTTAGGCTATGAATATAAAAATGAAAATCCTCTCCATAACATTGAACATCTAAATCTCAACGTTAAAGAACTAGTAACATTTGTAAACAACAAAGAAGTTCTTGACCTCGAAGATGTTAAACGAAAAACCGAAATTAATGACTATGGTCAAACTCAACTTGATTATGATGCATTAAATAAAAGCTACAAAACAAGAAAAATTCCTTTGTCAGATAAAGATGATTCAATTTTTACTAATCAATTTTTATTACAAGAGAATGCTCAAAATAATACTGAAAATAATAATAATTCTTCAATATATATGCCACCTATGATCCAAAAACTTGACGAATTAAACTCAAAATTAGAACTTGAACGTCAAAAGTTTAAAGAGGAAAAAGCAAGTCTATTAAAAGAAATTTCCACATTAAAAGAAACATCTATAGCTCCTAAGCTAGAAATTTCCACTAACTCCTCCTCATTTATTTCGACAGGACAAAAACTAAACGCAACAAATGACTCACCAAGCGCACAAATACAGACAAAAAGAAATATTAAATTTCCAGTTTTACATTCAAATATCTCTGTCACAACAATGTCCAAAGATTTGTTACATATGAGTACTGTTGCTAATAAAGGTCGTGTCAAAGCCTATTATGAAAAGAAGTGCAGGAATACATCACATGATATACGTTCCTCGATCAAATTAAATAAAATTCCAAATACCCAACTCATATCAAACAAAAAGTCTCAGACGGCTCTTAAACTAAACATCCATACTCAAAAATGGATTCCAAAGTCAAAACCGTCTAAGAAACCTACTTATAAATGGGTAATAAAAACAAATAAGCCTCCTAAACCTATCATAGAATGGATTCCTAAAAGAAAACATATTCCAAAACAAGAAACCATCCAAAAATGGATGCCAAAACCGAATCATAATATGATGCCAAAAACAAAGAAGGAATGGCTACCAAAACCACAAATAGAACACGAATCGTATGATCACAATTTGGAAAACATCGGTAAGATTTCGAAAGGAAATGATCAAATTTCAGAAAATACCGATGATACTTCCGAAATCAGTGAATCAAACATTATTTACTATACTTTTTCTGTTGTTCCTATCAATCCCATGTTTCTATGGGATCTATGCTTATCATAGAATCATCATTCGCAGATCCGTCATGTGTGGTATCTTGACTCGGGTTGCTCCACACACATGACCGGAAATAAATCGCTGTTGAGCAACTACACTGAATGCTACGGGGGTAAGGTACGTTTCGGAAACAATAATTACTCCTCTATTTTGGGATATCCTACAACTTGTTTAGCATAGGCCAATTATGCGATAAAGGACTTAAGGTCATATTTAGCACTAACCAATGTAGGATTAACAATTCCCTAGGAGAAACACTACTCCTTGGAACAAGGAAATCAAATCTATACACTTTAGATTTGAAAACAATCAATCCTTCAGCTGAAATTTGCTTGATGACTAATTCATCACTTAATCAAAACCATCTTTGGCATCAAAGACTATCTCATTTAAACTTTAAGCTATAAACAAGTTACAAAAGATCAGTTAGCAATAGGTCTACCAAAGATAAAATTTCATAAAGATCACTTATGTCCTGCTTGTGAGATAGGAAAGATGAAAAAGTCATCACAAAAATCAAGCAATTTCCCTCCTCTTCCAAACCACTAGAATTAATTCATATGGATCTCTGCGGACCCATCCGAACTCAAAGTATAAGTGGTAGGAAGTATATTCTTGTCATTATCGATGATTTTTCACGCTATACATGGGTCAGATTTCTTCGTACAAAAGATGAAACAGCCGAACTAATTAAAACATTTGTGAAAATCACTCAAATTTACTTCAGAGTACAATTCAAGTGATACGCACTGATAATGGGACAGAATTTAAGAATAAGGAATTAAAAATATTTTATGAATCCCTAGGTATTTCACAACAATTTTCAGCCCCTCGAACACCCGAACAAAACGGGGTAGTCGAAAGACGAAATAGGACTCTAGTAGAAGCTGCTCGCACTATGCTTATCTTCGCTAGTCTACCTCATTTCTTATGGGCCGAAGCTGTTAATACAGCATGTTTTACCCAAAATCGCACAACCATACACAAGCGATTTGGAAAAACACCATATGAATTAATAAATCATCGAGTTCCTAATATTTCCTTCCTCAAAGTCTTTGGGTGTCCTTGTTTTATCAAAATAGACAATGAGAGAAGTAAATTAGATCCAAAAGCTACAAAAGGAATTTTTGTAGTATATTCTTCCGAATCAAAAGCTTATAGGATTTATCGTCCAGATAAAAGATCCATAATAGAGAGTATCAATGTTACTTTTGAAGAAACATCACCCTCGATGGCTTTTGAACACAACGGTTCAAAACCCGTACTTCCACCCGTAATGGCTTCTAATCAAGACCGATTAGAACCCGTTCCTACAACGTCGATGACAAATTGTCATCATATTGCTGATTCTAAATCGCATTTAGAACAAGAAGCTTTATTTGAGTTAGATTCTCTATTTGAAAGCATATATAAAACTTCTTGTCCTTCTTCATCTCATGTACTTGAGGAAGACGAACCTTCTACGTCAAATGAATCTAATACTCCATCCACTAATAATTGTGAATCACACACTACTTCTTGTGAAGAAATTTCTCTTACCATTCCTATAATTCCTTTAGACTCTTCTGAAGAGCTTATTTCTTCAAACCCAAATGATTCATCCCTTGACAATAATAATACTCAACATTTTACAGTACTTGAAAATAGTCAAGACTCCCCAAATATTCAAAATGACGAACCTGTTGAAGAAATATCTACTTCCCTTACCCAAGAACCAAATGGATAAGATCTCATCCGTCATCTCAAATTATAGGAGATGCATCCAATAGTGTACGAACAAGATCATCAACCGCAAATGAGTGTCTTTACTCTTGCTATCTTAGTCAAATAGAGCCGACCAAAACCTCCGAAGCTTTACAAGACTCAAATTGGGTAACAGCAATGCAAGAAGAGTTAAACCAATTTGAACGTTTAAAGGTTTGGACTCTAGTATCAAAACCATTAGGAAAAACTATTGTCGGCACTAGATGGATTTTTAAGAATAAGCGTGATGAAAATGGGACAATCATTCGGAATAAGGCTCGATTAGTGGCTAAAGGCTACAATCAACAAGAAGGGATAGATTACGATGAGACATATGCTCCCGTCGCTAGAATAGAAGCGATTCGACTTTTTCTTGCGTTTGCCGCACATAAGAATTTTGTCGTCTTTCAAATGGACGTTAAAACTGCTTTCTTAAATGGCATACTTCAAGAAGAAGTCTATGTATCCCAGCCTGACGGTTTTATAGATCCCAAGTATCCAAATCATGTCTATAAACTTGACAAAGCCTTATACGGCCTCAAACAAGCTCCTCGAGCATGGTATGAGGCTCTATCTAAATTCCTAGTTAATTCAGGATTTACTAGAGGCTCTATTGATACTACCTTATTCACAAAGCGACATGGTTCAGATTTACTGCTTATTCAAATTTATGTAGATGATATCATATTTGGGTCAACCAATCCTAGTCTTTGCAAAAAGTTTGGCAAATTAATGACTACGAAATTTGAAATGAGTATGATGGGAGAGATGAATTTCTTTCTCGGGCTTCAAGTCAAACAACTCTCAAATGGAATTTTCATTAGCCAATCTAAATATATACATGACCTCCTTAAAAATATGATATGGAAAAATGTTCCCCTATGCCTACCCCTATGAGTACTACTTGTAAGCTAGATTCTGATCAATCAGGCAAATCTGTAGATAGTACTACTTATAGAGGAATCATAGGATCTCTTCTCTACCTTACATCTAGTAGACCAGATATAATGTTCTCCACATGCTTGTGTGCTAGATATCAATCGAATCCAAAGGAATCACATCAAGCTGCTGTGAAAAGGATACTTAGATATCTTAAGGGCACTCCGAATCTAGGACTTTGGTACCCAACTAACACTGATTTTAATCTAGTTGGATATACAGATGCTGACTTTGCAGGTTGTCGGATGGATAGAAAAAGCACTTCCGGAGCCGCTCAATTTCTAGGTGACAACCTAGTCAGTTGGTCATCTAAGAAGCAGAATTGTGTATCAACTTCTACGGCGGACGCAGAATATGTTGCCGCCGCTAGTTGTTGTTCAGAAATTCTGTGGATGAAGACGCAACTACGCGACTACGGGTTTGATTTACATAAAGTACCTATCTTTAGTGATTCTAAAAGTGCTATAGCTATTTCATGCAATCCTGTTCATCATTCACGTACTAAGCATATAGACTTACTTTATCATTTTCTTAAAGATCATGTGGAAAAAGGTAATATTGAACTTAATTTTGTTCCTACAGAATTGCAAATTGCTGATATTTTTACTAAACCTTTAGATGAAAAACGATTTCAATTCTTAGTAGCAAAATTAGGTATGCTCAATTTTTCCCACTAAAATATGATTAGCACTCTATATATTCTTGGTACTCATGCACATGTTACGGGGGAGTTCATGAAAATTTACTATGCATATTTCCGGGGGAGTTCTTAATTTTCTTTAGTCTCTTAATGAGAAAATACTTTACTCTCAAACTGTTTGTTAAAAAAAAAAAAAAAAAAAAAAAAAAAAAAAAAAATTTTTTTTTCTGGACTCAATTGCAAGAGCACATAAATTCCTGACCTTCTACTGAATTTGACAGCGAAAAGGGATTAATTTTCCTGTTTTCAGCGAAAACCTTTTTAACAACGAAAAGTTTTAAAATTTTACTTTCACCGTTTTCGCTAACATTCCCCTTTACTGTTCATCTTCTCTCTCAAATAACCCTAATTTTTTTTTCTCTCTCTAATTTCGTCGATTTATCACCAAAATCAATCCAGCTTTCAGATATTCTCATCATTTACGTAAGCATTTCTGTTTTCATTATGCTAATTCGTCATTTGCTTACACTGTGTTTTTCATGATTTTGGTATGTCATCTCGATATTTGTTTTGGGTTTAAATGCTCTCTCAAATGCTCTCTGTGCTGATCCACGACTCTGTTAGTTCACAAAATGCTTGAACACTTATGATTTTACCGCTTTCATTATCTTCAATCGCTGTTTTCGCTGTTATTAAACAACAGATTTTCCCAGATTATGTGGCGAAAACCGTTCACTTTTCGCTAACTGTTCCAGCGAAAAGTTTTCATCAGCGAAAAGTTTTATAAGCAAATTTTTTAGCGAAAACCGTTCACTTTTCGCTAACTGTTCCAGCGAAAAGTTTCATAAGCAAAATTTTTTAGCGAAAACCTTTCACTTTTCGCTAACTATTCAAGCGCAAAGTTTTATCAGCGAAAAGTTTTATAAGCAAAATTTTTTAGCGAAAATCTTTCACTTTTCGCTAACTATTCAAGCGAAAAGTTTTATCAGCGAAAAGTTTTATAAGCGAAAATTTTTTAGCGAAAACCTTTCACTTTTCGCTAACTATTCAAGCGAAAAGTTTCGTCAGCGAAAACTATTCAAGCAAAAAGTTTTATCAGCGAACTTTATTCTAGCAAAAACTTTCATTTTTCGCTAACTATTCCAGCGAAAAGTAGTTAAACTATTGATGATTTGGAAGTATTATATTAAATGATGATGTGATAAGATGATAAGATGAGGTGTTTAATTGAAGAGTTTGTATTTTAGTGTGAGGTGTATAATTGTAATTAATGTGATTAGTTGTAATAGTGAATTATTAGTAGTATAAATAGGTGATTAGAGTTCATTGTAAAGCACACCAAGTATTGAAATACTTAATCTCTCTCTAATCTCTCTCTCTTTATTATTATAAGCTATATTATCATTATAATCTTAATATAAGTATAATTATAATAAAATAATCTTAATATAATATTAATCACAATTAATATTTTTATAACAATTTCACGTTTTTTTTTTTATCTTTTTTTTTTAAGAATTATTATATGACAAAGTTAGTTCAGCGAATATGAACTTCAATGTCGGCTATGAGTCGATCCGATTTTCAACGGGACTAATAATGTCCACCTTATTTCTCACGCTCCAACTAAGTTCAATCAGAATTAAATTCGAATTTAAATTGTCACATATGTAATGATCCTTATTTTCAACGTGATCAATCCTCCTATTTACGTGTTTCGTCCCAAATCTATGCAAACATTAAAAATCAAAGAGTCTATCAAAAAGACTATTCTTTGATTTTTGATAATTTTTGTTCCCAATTTACAAATTTACGTTTATGCCAAGCCTTTTTGGGCAATACTTCAATAAATAAATACCATTCATTATTTGTCCCTTTTTTTTCTTCGGACAAATAGAGATGGGCTTTCTGCAACGGCACATCGAATCGATGTGAACGTTATATCAATGAACTCTCTTAACTAACGTAGTCTCCGCCATACTACAAGATGATAAAAATATACATACATACATATACAGACAAAAACTCCTTTGTGTATGGTATATTTATTATCTTTTAATCATCGGCTCACCCAATGAGTGAAGCAGCCTTGTCTACTTCCAAATTCCAAGTTAATATCTTTGCCGTTCAGTTGTCTCTATGCTTTGCAAACTGACGTCGACGCCATTGTTTTACACGCACACATTCTGTGTATATATATAGAAATACACAGCTCACAGCTTATTGTAATAATAAAATCCTTAGTAGCCGGCCGGCCGAGGATATGGCGGTTTCAGACAAGAGTACTACTACCTTGCCAGTATCGTCTCAACTGAGCAAGCAATCTTCACTGGACGGCGCCGACGAGATGGCCGGTGAGTTTTCTCGTCTTTTTTTTTCGTGTGTTTTCGGATGTAATAACAGAGATTCAGTTGAACTCCTTGCGCTGAGCAGAAGAAGTGAACGACTCGCCCATCGAAGAGGTGAGGCTCACCGTGCCCATAACGGACGACCCGTCCCTCCCGACCCTGACTTTTCGGACGTGGGTGTTGGGGATAATCTCTTGCGCGGCGCTGTCGTTCTTGAATCAGTTCTTCGTCTACCGCCAGAACTCGCTCTCGATAACGTCGGTCTCGGCCCAGATATTGGTCCTGCCCGTCGGGAGGCTCATGGCGGCGGCTCTACCGAGGAGGACCGTACGGTTCCCCGGGACGAAGTGGACGTTCTCGCTGAACCCCGGCCCGTTCAACATGAAGGAGCACTGCCTCATAACCATATTCGCCAACGCCGGGGCGAGCGGAGTATACGCCGTCAACGTCGTGACTATACTCAAAGCGTTCTACCACCACAAGCTCAACCTCGGCGCCGCTTTTATGCTAGCGCAAACCACGCAGGTGGAAAAAGATCGAAATTTTTTTTTTCGAGTGATTTGAGCTGAATATCAGTTAAATGACCACTTTATCTAAAAGATTCAGCCTGAGGGACTATATATATATTTTTTCCGAATAGTCTCTAATTGTTTCTTTTTTTTTTTTTTTTTGCTACCTCTAGTTGCTTGGCTATGGATGGGCCGGGATTTTCCGTAAATTCCTCGTCGACTCGCCGTACATGTGGTGGCCGGCGAACCTCGTTCAAGTGTCCCTCTTCCGAGCGCTGCACGAGGTGGAAGTCAGACGAAGGGGAGGCCTAACGAGGCTACAATTCTTCATCGCCGTGCTCATTTCGAGCTTCTCTTACTACCTCATCCCGAACTACCTCTTCCCATCTGTTACAGCTCTCTCCTTCGTCTGCTGGATATGGAAAGATTCCGTCACGGCCCAGCAGATAGGGTCGGGGCTCCATGGGCTCGGTGTGGGCTCGTTCGCCTTAGACTGGTCGACCGTCGCGAGCTTTCTGGGGAGCCCCTTGGCCACTCCCGCGTTCGCCCTGATCAACATGCTGGTCGGGTTCGTTCTTTTGGTCTACGTCGTCTGGCCCATTGCGTATTGGAACAACTTCTACGACGCAAAGAAGTTTCCCATCTTAAGTTCCCACTTGTTCGACTCGAATGGACAACCGTACAACGTGTCGAGGATCTTGGACGAGAAGGCCTTTGACTTCAACAAGCAAGGATACGATAGCTACAGCAAAGTCAACCTCAGCATATTCTTCGTATTGACCTACGGTATAAGCTTTGCGTTCTTGGCCTCCACGGTAACTCACGTTGCGCTTTTCCATGGGAGGTAATAAGTCGAAGCTAAAGAATCGATGAATCGTAATGTTATTCTTTGATGAAGCTTGTACAATAGATGGCTTTCGAAATATTGCAGAACGATATGGAAGCAGACAAAGGCGTCTTTCCAGGACAAGTTCGGCGACGTACACACGAGGATGATGAGGAAGTACTACGAGCCCGTGCCCCAGTGGTGGTTCCATACGCTGCTCGTCGTGGTGATGGGGCTATCGCTGCTGACCTGCGAAGGGTTCGGCGGGCAGATGCAGCTTCCTTATTGGGGGGTTTTCTTGTCGTTCGTGCTGGCGTTGGTTTTTACCCTCCCCGTCAGCGTTATTCAGGCGACCACCAATATCGTATGCGTTCTTACATTCTCGATTTACGACGTACTATAATGTCGTGCGTACAACATCGTCGGGCGAATCCTAAGTTTTTTTTTTGTCCGTGTTAGAGCCCTGGATTGAACGTGATATCGGAGCTGATCATCGGCTTCATGTACCCCGGCAAGCCACTAGCGAACATAGCGTTCAAGACGTATTCGACCATAAGCATGTCGCAGGCCATCTTTTTCCTCGGGGATTTTAAATTAGGACACTATATGAAAGTCCCGCCAAAGTCCATGTTCATCGTTCAGGTAATAACATCTTCTCGAGTGAGTTTTCGGGAGATTTTGAACGCGACAAAGTACTATTATTTCTTTTGTACTACAGCTCGTGGGAACGGTAATAAGCTCCTCGGTCTACTTCGGGACGGCGTGGTGGCTACTCACGTCGATCGACTACATATGCAACCCGCCGCCCGGTAGCCAGTGGACTTGCCCCGGGGACGACGTCTTCTACAATGCCTCGGTGATATGGGGTGTGGCGGGCCCGCTTAGGATGTTCGGAAAGCTGGGCCTGTACGAGAAGGTCAACTACTTCTGGCTCTTCGGGCTACTCGCGCCCGTCCCAGTATGGTAATTCCTCAACTTTACCCGATTTGCAGATGCAAATGACCCTAATTTTTTTCAGTGTGAACTACGACAATATCTTTTCTTCATGTTGAATGACTATTTCACCTAAGAACGTATGCCTGAAGGGATTGTATCATTTTTCAATCTCATATACTTTATTTCCAACACGTCACCTAACGTCTAGGCTGATTTCTTTCTTATATAGCAATAGCCGTGTAATTTTCTTAAATGACACACATTTAGGTTGATTTCTTTCTTATCTAGTATTTGACGTGTAATTTTTTTAAATGGGTGGTCGTGAGCATTCGCATCCAAGACCTCTTTGGTCCCTGAGCTCTGATACCACGTTAACTGACTACTTCACCAAAAAACTTAAGCATGAATGAAGTGTATCATTTTTTTAATCTTATATACGTTTATTTCCAACACTTCACCGCCCTGTTACACACGCACTAAACAGGTACTTGTCGCGCAAATTTCCCGAGAAGAAGTGGATTAGCTACATCAACATGCCGATACTAATCGCCGGGGCCGGGGCTATGCCGGTGGCAAAGGCGGTGAACTACGTTTGTTGGTTCACCGTCGGGCTGTTCTTCAACTTCTTCGTGTACAGAAGGTTCAAGAGCTGGTGGGCGAGGCACAACTATATCCTGTCCGCCGGTCTGGACGCCGGGGTCGCCTTCATGGCGATAATGTGCTATTTTGCGCTGCAGCAGCACAATAATTTGGGACCGACGTGGTGGGGCGGGAGTGGGGACGATCATTGTTCCCTCGCCCATTGTCCGACCGCTCCGGGGATAAACATCACGGGCTGTCCGTATGTTCCATTGAAGTGACGTGCTGGGCCTTCTTTACGTTTTCGACTCCTCGAAAAAGAAAAAGAATCAAATCGTGTGAAAAAAGTTTCGGTTTTTATTCCGGGAAAGTACTTTTTTACGTTTATGTTCTGCAGAATGTAATGTTATGTACTAAGTGTAAGAACTAGAAGTTCAGGCAAGCTAACTTATTTCTTGCAACTATACATGCCAGAAATCCCTAAAATTTTTCCCTCAATTTCATGAGGTGGGACAATGATTAGATAATGAACCCCACATATGTGACGTTGATATTATATATATATATATATATATATATATATATATTATACATATATGTGGAGAGATTCTCATTATCTAAAAATCCTTTCTTGAATTTTAGTCCTTCCTGCTTGTTAATCAAAGGGAATTAAAAGATCTTAATATCTCATTTAAATCACTCCCATCAATATTAAACTTTTAGGTGAAGTGATAATTTAGTCTTACGAGAATTCCCACGACCATCGGTAAAAGAAAAACACAGGTCTAAGGACTAGATGGAAAAAAATAAATAAATAAACATAAACGTGAGGGTGTGCGTTAGAACAAATATATAAAATTAAATTACAATGCACTTCGTTCAAGTTGAAGTGGTCTTTTAACACATATGCGCATGTATATATATATCCTTGCATGATTCTTGAGTCCAGACATAGGATAATGTGAAATTTCATTATTGGGCCTACGCACACGGGCTCATACATGAAGAGAGTTGACCGCAGAAGTTGTGGGCTTCCATCCTAAAACCAATTGGTGATAGGTGGAGTGATCCATTAGCTTATATACTAGTCAACTTCTCCAGAATTAATCGATGTGAGATGCATGTGAGTAATGTTCTTCAACAGATAAAGCCAAGTTTAAGTTCCTTTCTACGATGGAGAAAGACAACATATATCATGTTAATAAGTCCTTTCAGTTCCTTTCTACGATGTAGAAAGACAATATATATCATGTTAATAAGTCCTTTTCTCAAGTCAGCCGTTGATCTTGACTAATTCTAAGGTTTTGTCGGAGTGGCTTTGCAAATTGCAGCTGTAATAACTGTATGATACTTCAGTTTCAACTTCCCAACTCGGCAAGAAGGCTTCAATTAATGTCACTTCATTCTACAGATCTTAAAACCGTAAGTCGAGAATATTGATTGTATTCATACTTTCTTCGGGGGACGGATTTCCGGCACTTTCGAATATGAGCCCTCCACAAAGTTGGCTTGCCAGCATACTAAAAAATTAGCAAAATTGGTTTCACGATGAAAGATACGTCGCATTCAGTACACGAAATCCGTGTGAATATCACATGGCAGTCGTACATGAAATTATTGTCGTCGCTACCAGTAGCAAGCAGGGTAGATTTATATGGGCCGGAAGCTCACATTTGTTGGACGAAAAATGGGTCCAACAAAAACGTCGCGCCGGCTCACCTTTACCCAATGAGCACGAAAAGAACTATTTTATTAAAAAAAAAAACTTATTTAATTAATATTTAATAAAATCATAAAAAAAAAGTCAATTTCACGGCCAGCAGTCCACAAGTCCGTCTGCTTTTTGCTTTGTATGTTCTTTGTTTTTCCTTCGAAACGATAGCTTGAATTTCATTAACAACAAAATACACGGGCTAAATAGCCCAACGGGTCTCTCCGGTAACATCAACTGCCGGTAGAGAACAAAGGCTCACATAAGAGCATGAACAACCAAACACGGAAAAGAAAAAGAGGAAAAAAAACCGAAAGAAAACGAAAAATTCGGTTTTGAACACGAAGAACTAAATAACCTACCACAAAAATAGCTATTTAGCTAAATCTACAATACTCTTCGGTCTTCGACTACAAAAATCTCGTCTTCTTCGGAAAGGGCTCCACATAGGAAGAGGAAAGCTCCACGAGGGAGACAAAGCTCCTGACCCGGGGGCCGAGAGACACGAGCTCCCTACTCGGGAGACTCGTGGGGGAACGGCGAACGACGGTGGGTGGTGGTGGTGACGGCGAGGGCAGCGGCGTACGGCGTGCGGCGGGCGGTGGACGGCGGGCGGAGGGCGGTGGTGGCTGGTGGCGGCGACAGGTGATGGGTGGACAAAAAAAAAAAAGAAAAACAGGGTCCTCCCCCAACCTCCGTTAATGGAGGAGGGGGAGGAGGAGGAGATTGTGGTGAGAGAGGGTTTTTAAACCCTAGAGAGAGAGAATCGTGAATAGGGAGGAATCATGTTGTGATCTCACTCTTGTGCTTGCAAGTTTAATAAATTCATCTTTTTTGTCCCTTGTGAACCATTGAGGGATTGATTTGGTGTCTTTGTTGTTCGATTGAGCTACTTGATTTGGTTTCTCCTTTAGTTAAATTCCATATGTTGGATGTAATCAGTGCTTGAGAGCATCGCGATAATGTCAGAGAAAGGAGGAAAATCGCTTGCCAGCGGTGGAAAATCTGCGCGGAAGTCATCAGGTTGTGATCTCACTCTTTTGCTTGCAAGTTCCTTTTAATGGTCTGTTTCTCTTTGTAGCTAATTTTGGCATTTCTTCTTTGTTTGATATACGAATCGAGGAAGGAAATGATTTGTAGGTGGTTTTGCATTTCTAAGATGATTTTGATAATCTTAGGTTTGTCTCCATTTCTGATTACTGATTCCCCAACGGGTACATGCATGCTGTGTATGTGAGTGCATTGTCTTCCACTATTGAAGCTTTCGTTTTTTCGGTGATTGTACATGCAAATTCACACAATACCAGTTTTGTGCACCTTTCCAGATGAGTTAGTGTGGGACAACAATATTAGTTCATAACTGTTGCATAGTTTGCTGAAGATAATGGGGATAAAATGGGCATTTGTTTTGTTCTTCGTTTTTGTCCCTCTGTGTTTGTGCATAAATTCTAATATAACAAATTATTTTACTCGCATAAGTTTCTCATTGTGTGTTCTCTTTTCTCTGATATGATCAGCTGGGATTAGTGACTCCTCGGAAATGTCAAAGAAAGGGGGGCAAGTTCAGTTTGATTCCGAAGGTTACTTATATATCAGACTGTTAGTTATCAAATTTTGCTCATACGACCTATTTTTAAAAATTAAAATCTAGTGGCTGCTCAAGTATTGTTTTTCTTTTTGCATTTGTTATATGATAAGTTAGAATTTTACGTAGTTTCTATACCCGTAAACTTGCATTTTCGATCGTTATTTATCTGAAATGCCTCGAATATCGTACGTTGATTTTATAATTCTTATTTGATGGATATTGGAGTAAAAGATGCCGAATACGGGAAGAGACGGTCACTTTGGGAAGATTATTGATTTTGGAGGTCTTTAGTGCAATATCTGCAAAATATGGGGCAGCTGAGCAATTTACAAGGTTTTTAAATATCTAACAAGCCTACACACGTGAAGATGGTTGAGAGAATCAAGCAAAGCTCCAAACAAGAAATGAGATTTTATCTCATAGGGGAGAAATCTATATATACCCACACGCTCAAGAAGAGAGAGGAGGCTCGGACCCAAAAAAACCCTTTCCTCACTCACGCAGCTTCTCACCACCATTCCAAGCAGCCACCTTTCACCCGGACGGCTGCCACCTCCTACACGCAGCCTATCAACCCTCAAGGCCATCACCTAAGACATATACGGCTGAGGAGACACGCACACCTCATCAAGCAGCCACCTCACGGCAGCCCCAACCTCACCAAGCACGTCACGAAAGCCTCTTGCTGCCTCACCTCACGCAGCCCTCACCCAAGCAACCACCTCTCTTGAGCAGCCACCAAACGCCTCACCTTAACCCTCTCTGCCATACGCTGCCATCACCATTAACATAAAGGCGACATACACGCTAAGAGACGGCTGGGAACAGAAGGCTGAAATAAAAACAGCAAGCATCGGGACTCACGGCTGAATACCCCATCGGGGCGACGCTTGACGACTCGGCATCGTGAGGGAAAGAATTCTATCTCTTTAATATTTCGTTTTCAACAATGCTTTCTTTTGATTCGTTGTTGATTTCATTTATTAATATGCTAGGCTAAGATCTTTTGTGATTAAGGCCGTGTTAGGCCGAATTATGACTACGTATTAATGCTATTCGTATTTTATTTAATCACATGAGTCATGTTATGTGTTCTTTGCTTGAGTTTATTGCTTGCGTGTGCCTGATCAACATATGCATGATCTTTGATTGGTTTATGAGACGGACAAAGTGATTAGACCGGTTAGAACAATAAGTATCGAACACCACTGCGTAAAATCGACCAGACATGGAATTCGATTTCGTATGTGTGGTTTCTGAGATCTTAGGCGCCGAAATCGTCTAAACTCGGGGAATTTCATAGATATTTAATGCATGTGTAGAAACTACAGTCATATAGACATATAGGGATTGGTTTTCTATCGCATAGGATCGCTATTGCGGGACAAACGGGTAGCGATTGTTTTAGGAAATTCTACCTTGACTTAGATTCATGTTGATTAGATAGAATCGATTGCATGACGACGTAGGAGTAATTTGTGCCGAGCATGTGTCTTGATCACGCTTTCGTTGATTGATTCCAAACCATTATCCTTATTTTGCTTTTGTTTTCTTATTTGCATTCTCTTTTAATTCATCGTTAATCAAATCTTTAAAAAATCAGAAAAACATATTTTAGTCTAAATTAGGATTAAGAATATTTTCTTAGAATTAATCGAGCTGTCTTCGTGGATCGATATTCGGACTTCGTCCGTTTTACTACTTGCACGACCTAGTACACTTGCTAGTATTCGAGCGTGTCAAGTTTTTGGCGCCGTTGCCGGGGACAGCGATATTATTAATTTTAGGATTTATTCTTAATTTTCGTTTAGACTTTATTATTAATATTATTTTTACTATATTTATTATTTTTATTTTTATTGTGATACTCTCATCTTTCTTGTTTGTGTTTTGCAGGAAAGACGATGCAGCGGTACTCACGATATTTGCCCGAATCCTATGCGACATTTGATGATAAACTAGAGTGTGATCTTTGTGGATGTCAGCATCTCACTAGTCATTGCAAATACAATCAGTACAAGCCTCTAGGATCATGGTATGCTGGGCAAGAGAAGAATAATCACTTTCAAGCGCTCGCTATGCAGAAAACATACAAAACTGGGATGATCGGTATAATTCAGACGATGTCAACCATTCTGATTATCTCTCCGTTGATTACATTTCACCACCTCAAAAAGCGAAAGCCGCATGGGAGATAGCGCTCGAGAAGATGGCAAACCAGACGGGGACAGCGATCGAGAATATGGCAGTAATGCAAGGAGAGCAAAATCGTCAGTCACATGAGCGACTCCAGAATATAGAGACTACGATGCAGAATGTGATGGTCAAACTGGAAAAGCTAAAAAGTACAGTATATGAACTTCCGAGTAACACCAAAACAAATCCAAGAGAGAATTTGGAAGACTTTCAGATGAATTGTGAGACGGCGATAGATCTGGTGCTGGAACCAAATGATGTTGAAGATGAGATCGAGCAAGAAAGAGCCGATCAACCCGCAGAGGCTACTGTAGATCCCGTTCCAGCAAAGTCAAGTCATCTAGAAGTTATTGAGGATATTCTTATTCAAATGGAGATGAAGGAAGAATCTGCATTAAATTGCAAAACTCATCAAGAAATAACCGAGCATATTCTCCCCAATGATAAGACTGCTGTCAAGATTGAGTGGTGCAATAGCTTTAGAGTTTTGGATTGCAAAACTAGTGAGCATGTGACAAGACGTGAGGAATTCGCAGCATGTAATATTGTGGAGAAGAGAAAGATGGAGCCTGAGACTTTCGATCCGATTCTACGAGCTCTTGTGAAGTCACCAGATCACTTGGAGGGCATATTCATGAAGGAATTCATTAAGACACCGATGATCATGGATTTTGACATTATTCGGGATCCGAAAGTCGACCTATGGAGAGAGTTTAAAGATTGTGACCACACGAAGCTATACCATTCCGAGATCAAACTTCTCTCTAAAAAGCAAAAGACGAGATGTTCAGTACTTATACTGAACATACAGAATCATGGACCTTCAACACAAACAGGAGTCGAGCTAACGACTATAAAAATAGCGCTTCTTGGGAGGCAACCCAAGTATTATCGATGCATATTTATTATTTTAGTCTTATTTTATCTTTTATTATATATCTAGAATTCGTTATCACGATGTTCGTTTAGTCATGTTTCCTCACAGGATCGTAACCAGCTTGGGGGTGGTTGTTCACAAAGGTAGCTCGTTTACTGTGGAGCAACCAATTCTTTCACATTACACCCTACATCGATCAATGCATTATTCAGGGCAGTGTCACTTAAACTCTTTCTTTGCTTTAATTTTTTTTTTTCTTTCTACACATTGGGGACAATGTGATAATTAGTTTGGGGGTGGGGTGACACATGCTAGATTTCATATGATTACATGTTTAGGTATCGATGTATTTGATTTAAGAGTGGTTTGGACTGATGAAAGTTGTGATTTGAACATCGCCTGTGAAAGCTCCTGTCAATGATGAAATTTTTTTTTTTTTTCAAAATTTGTTTGTGTTGTGATAAGATTCGGCGAATTGAGTGTGAAAGTCTTGCATGTTATATGTCGTGATATTAGCATGATTATCTGGTTACATTGACTGCTTTAGGAAAATAATGCGTATCATGAGACACATATCCAGCGATATATGTGAGTTTTTGAGCCTTCAGAAAAATTATTAGAGCAACTCATTATTTGCTCAATTTGTTATTCATGAGTGTCACACATGGACTGAATATTTTCGAACTTGCTCTGTTATGCATGTCAACGTTACTATGTGGATTTTTATGTGCGAAAATGAGAAGGGCATCTAGGATTGAGTCACTGGCCTAAATATCTTCATGCCTTACATGTTTCTCACTTAGTGAACCACTTTGAGCCTTATTTGACTTATTTGTTGATGTTGAGCCTAGATATTAAGCCATATTAACCTCATATTTAGCCTATACAACCTGTTATCAACGTGTTACTTTACTGATCGCTTGGTGGGAGAGGAGCGAGAAAATGCTACGTCGGTGCTCAATTGTTAAATAAAAAAAAAATAAAAAATAAAAAAAAACTATGAACTCCTCCCTTGATAATCTATCATCCTAAAAAGGATTGAAAGAAGAGGAAGAAAAAAAAAAATTTACTAAGAACCCTTCCTTCGATAATCTCTCGTCCTAGAAATGGAATATCAAGAGAAGAAGGGCTTAGTGGGAAATATATATATATAAATAAATAAAATAATAATAAGTTGAATAAGCACTGGCGTGAGCAAAGTGAGAAGTATATGAGAAGAGCGATTCAGTGATTGACATGTTTGATTATTTTTAGTTATTTCTCTTATATGACGTACCTCCTTGACCCGAGCCCCATTACAACCATTGATAAAAGACCCTTTGATTCGTGCATGATTTCTACTAAGTGATTGTGATATGATATATTTGCAAGCCTAGAGTAATATCTTTCTATGTTGTGAATTGAGTACTTTGATACAGATCCATTAAACACTTTGCGCGACTTGTGCGACCCATGAGAGAGTTGTTGAGTGATACGTGTTAGGATTCTAGAAATATCTTTGTTGCCATGATATGATTACGAACTATCACTTCATGCTTCGTGTATGGCTGAATCATTCATTCGTTGGTGACTATCTCGACCAATTATGCTTTTACGTTTTCTGAGAAAAAACGTGAGTAATTCATTTGGTACTGTTGTGAAAATCCTAACTTGATTTAGTTTTATTCCGCTTTTATGATCGAGGACGATCGAAGCTAGTTTGGGGGTTGTTGATAAGTTAGAATTTTACGTAGTTTCTATACCCGTAAACTTGCATTTTCGATCGTTATTTATCTGAAATGCCTCGAATATCGTACGTTGATTTTATAATTCTTATTTGATGGATATTGGAGTAAAAGATGCCGAATACGGGAAGAGACGGTCACTTTGGGAAGATTATTGATTTTGGAGGTCTTTAGTGCAATATCTGCAAAATATGGGGCAGCTGAGCAATTTACAAGGTTTTTAAATATCTAACAAGCCTACACACGTGAAGATGGTTGAGAGAATCAAGCAAAGCTCCAAACAAGAAATGAGATTTTATCTCATAGGGGAGAAATCTATATATACCCACACGCTCAAGAAGAGAGAGGAGGCTCGGACCCAAAAAAACCCTTTCCTCACTCACGCAGCTTCTCACCACCATTCCAAGCAGCCACCTTTCACCCGGACGGCTGCCACCTCCTACACGCAGCCTATCAACCCTCAAGGCCATCACCTAAGACATATACGGCTGAGGAGACACGCACACCTCATCAAGCAGCCACCTCACGGCAGCCCCAACCTCACCAAGCACGTCACGAAAGCCTCTTGCTGCCTCACCTCACGCAGCCCTCACCCAAGCAACCACCTCTCTTGAGCAGCCACCAAACGCCTCACCTTAACCCTCTCTGCCATACGCTGCCATCACCATTAACATAAAGGCGACATACACGCTAAGAGACGGCTGGGAACAGAAGGCTGAAATAAAAACAGCAAGCATCGGGACTCACGGCTGAATACCCCATCGGGGCGACGCTTGACGACTCGGCATCGTGAGGGGAAGAATTCTATCTCTTTAATATTTCGTTTTCAACAATGCTTTCTTTTGATTCGTTGTTGATTTCATTTATTAATATGCTAGGCTAAGATCTTTTGTGATTAAGGCCGTGTTAGGCCGAATTATGACTACGTATTAATGCTATTCGTATTTTATTTAATCACATGAGTCATGTTATGTGTTCTTTGCTTGAGTTTATTTCTTGCGTGTGCCTGATCAACATATGCATGATCTTTGATTGGTTTATGAGACGGACAAAGTGATTAGACCGGTTAGAACAATAAGCATCGAACACCACTGCGTAAAATCGACCAGACATGGAATTCGATTTCGTATGTGTGGTTTCTGAGATCTTAGGCGCCGAAATCGTCTAAACTCGGGGAATTTCATAGATATTTAATGCATGTGTAGAAACTACAGTCATATAGACATATAGGGATTGGTTTTCTATCGCATAGGATCGCTATTGCGGGACAAACGGGTAGCGATTGTTTTAGGAAATTCTACCTTGACTTAGATTCATGTTGATTAGATAGAATCGATTGCATGACGACGTAGGAGTAATTTGTGCCGAGCATGTGTCTTGATCACGCTTTCGTTGATTGATTCCAAACCATTATCCTTATTTTGCTTTTGTTTTCTTATTTGCATTCTCTTTTAATTCATCGTTAATCAAATCTTTAAAAAATCAGAAAAACATATTTTAGTCTAAATTAGGATTAAGAATATTTTCTTAGAATTAATCGAGCTGTCTTCGTGGATCGATACTCGGACTTCGTCCGTTTTACTACTTGCACGACCTAGTACACTTGCTAGTATTCGAGCGTGTCATTATACTGGTTGCAAGCTGTTGCCTTTAATCCTGTAATACGGTGAATTAGGTACAGTTGACAAAGAAAAAGGTTTCAAACGGCACCTACTGCATTGGAGCAAAGACTTGAACAAGGTCTTGAAAATGTAATTTTGTTTGTTTATGCTTGACCTATATGTTTGTTAGGCACTCGGCCAGCGGGCAAGTTAATAGGGGAACATATTAAGTTGTTAATGTTATTGTACAGTTTTTTCAATGAGATTCTTACATATTTACAGCATTTCACGTGCAGAACTTCCTCAAAATGCTCTTTGCTTGATGGACTATGAAGCTGCAGAAATCTTACAAGAGATTCAAGATAAGATATGGTTGTAACTGTCACAGGATCCCGATATTAAACTCCCAGTGCAAGTGACATTACCTTAAGCTGTAATATTTTGTGATTTCTATCATATTGCTACGCTATTTTAATACGTCAAGCTTCGTTTCTTATCAGGTCCTTTGACGTGGGACTGATGCACGCGACGAAAGGTGGAATTCAAGTCAAATCTGAGACTGTGAAAAGTATACTGGAATATCCTTGTTTTATATTAGCTGCACTTATATGTGGCTCTCATTTCGTATTCGTTTTACAAAATTGTTTTCACCTTTAACTCTTGAATTAGGCTTCTCTGATTGCGAGGTATATGAAACCCTTATAATTATGATGTTTATCTTTATACCTGGAATGAGCTAACAAGTTTTCTTTCTATTAATTAACTCAGATCTGCCTTATTAACAACATTTCGCCTGAATCACCGGAGGAAGATTCCGCTCTCATCCCGGCTCTTAAGGTATATCGTAATAGAAGTTTCTAATCAGATAGGAAAGACTTATAAGGTTCAGAGGACAGGCATATGCATAGTTCGAGGTCTTAATTATTACTGTTAGTCTAATAACTTTAGTTTCTTTGAGTTACTCAATATAGTACATTCTTTCATTTCCAAACAAGAGTTAAAATCCTGTTAGAGAGCTGATAAGTTGTGTGAAAGTTGAAACTTTTTTGGTTAAACCAATACATCAACTCTCAAACTTATTTTTTTACTAATGTAAGAATGCTTTATGAAGAGTATCTGTGATCTATTGCAGGCTAATCTGAATGAGTTGGAGGATCCCCTCAGGATAGCTTTCAGTGAAACTAGCACATCTCAAGGAGTCACTGGCTAACCTCAAAGATTCATCATAAGAGGCTTCAATCAAGACATAAAAGTTACGGTAAGTGCATTGGAATATTACTGCATTCATCTTAACAATCTTCGTCAAGAGTCGTTTTTCTTTGAAAGTGCCATGAATTATAGCACTTGATGTCTTAACTTTGTGCATCATTGAAACAGCAAAAACCGTGACTGTCGTTCATTATGGTACCAGATAGATTTTGTGTCTATAAGGGACTCAAGTCAAGCTGAAGCATTGGAATTATCGTCGAATTTTAGATATTGTAGTTAAGTATGGATAACCTTGTTTTACATTGAACGAGCTCAAATATGCATACCATCAATATATTGAGTAGTTCATTCTTGATTCCACGTCAAAGAGAAATTCTCTCGCATTTTCCATTTCATGTTTCTTCTAAACCACCAACTTCTGTAGCATACACGATAAGGATAAATTAGTAGGCGAAACTGAAGTACGACATAAAGCATACACTTGAATAGTAGGCGAAACTCAAGTACGACTTGGAGAATACACTTGAAGAAACAAAATATCAATTTATACTGTCATGAAGGTTTAGTGTTTGTAGTCTTCTCATGTCCATGTGACTTTAGCTTCTGGGATATTTTTTTTTTCGACAAATAAAGACCTTAATATAGTTTAGTTCGGAATCAGTATCTAAGAAGAATAAGCTCATCATCATTACAAATTTGAAAGAGCTTTCCGATATAGTCGTGAATGTTGATTGTATACATTCTTCACTCGAACGATTAGAGAAAATGAACTGGTATCAACATCAGTTATCTCATTCAAGCTACTCAAAAATTGAGCGAAATTGGTATTACGATGAATTCGTCGAAAACCAATCGGATCGATATTATATCAAATGATGTTTGATTGATGGTGTTTTAAAATTTTGATAATGTAGAACTTAGCATGAAAAAGAGGTAGGAAATGCATTCGTTATATAATGGATTTTGTCGTACTTAATAAGCACGATGTCGTGCCCGATAAATACGACGACAAGCTTTATTGCAGGCCCAACAAACCACGTTAATGATACGTTGTAATCAACTCAGAAAAAATAGGTAATCTGCATGAATGATACGTCGCAATCAGTTCAGGAAATCAATATCGTCGCAACTATTGGTAGCGACATCGCATTTAATAGACACAACGGTTTTATATGGGCGGAAAGCCCACATCTGTTGGATCACCAATAGGTCCAGCAGAATGTCACGCCTAGTGGTTGCGGATGCGATGTCATGCCTATTAGGCCCATCGTCGTGCTTTTTAAACACGAAGCACTAAAGCACCTATTTATATTTTAATAATTGAAAAAAAAAAAAGCCCTAAGAAGTTAAAACAGCTGACAAAAACCCTAGACAGCATTTGACAGCCAGCAGTCGACGAGCCCGTTTGCTTTCTTCTTCTTCCGAGGTGGTAGTTTATGGATGAGTTTATACATTGTTGCTTTTTATTTCACCTGTTCGCTATTAAAAGGTTAATATTTTGTGTCCCTTGTGAACCATTGTGAGATTGATTTTGGTGTCTTTCTTGTTCGATCGAGCTACTTTATCTTATTCTTCGTAAGTTCTATTCCATTTGTGGGATCTCATGTGGTTTATTCAATTTTTTCAGTTGATTGAGGGCATCCCGATAATGTCAGGAAAAGGAGGAAACTCGTCTGCCAACGGCAGAAAATCTGCGCTGAAGTCATCAGGTTGTGATCTCATTTTCTGCTTGCAAGTTATTTTTCATGGTCTGTATTCGATTTGTAGCTATTTTAGACAATTGTGCCTTTTTCTTAATATATAAATTTGTTAGGATTATTTTATTGTGTTCAATTAATTAGAATTATCTTTGTAGTTTCGTTATACAATTTTCTCTTTATGAGAGGCTTAGTGTAATTGGGCTTTGTTAGGGGCCAAATTATTATATACCAATTATGTGGTATAAATACTACAACCCTAACACATTGTATTAGTGTATTGTGTGAAACTCATCCAAAGTGATAGAAGGAGCCGCCCAACACCTCTCAAGAACGCAACACCCCACGCGAGTTTAATTCTTCCCATCTTATTCGTGGTAAAATCGTTTTTATAATTGTTTAGTTGGATGCTCTAGGCTTTACAAAATCAAGGAAGGGAATCTTAGGTTTACCTCCATTTCTGATTTCTGCTTCCCTAATGGGTACATGCTTGTTGTATGTTAGTGCATTGTCTTCCACTATTGAAGATTTAGTTTCTTCGGTGATCGTACATATCAGTTTTGTGCAGTGTACCTTTCCAGATGAGTAGCTCAGATAATACTTTTGGGACAACAATGTTAGTTCACATCTGTTGCATACTTTGCTGAAGATAATTGGATTTGTTTTGTTCTTCATCTTTGTCCCTCTGTGTTTGTGCATAAATTCTAATAAGACTTCTTTGTTTTCCTCTCATAATTTTTTCATAATGTGTTCTCTTCTCTATGATATGATCAGCTGGGATTAGTGACCCCTCAAAAAAGTCAAACAAAGGCCGGCAAGTTCAGTTTGTTTCCCAAGGTTATTCATCAGACTGTTAGTTATGAATTTCACTCACGTCCAATTTTTAAAATCTAGTGGCTGCTCGAGCGTTGTTTTTCTGCTTGCATTTGCTATCCTGGTTTCAAGCTGTTGCCTTAAATCCACTAATATGGTGAACTAGGTGCAGTTGACAAAGGAAAAATGGCCTCAAATGGTACTGAGAAGTCTACTAGCACGACACCTACTGCACCTGTGCGGAGACTTGAACAAGGTCATTATCTCACGAAAAATATAATTTTGTTTGTTTGTGCTTGACCTATATGTTTGTTAGGCAGTCGGGGGGTACATTTAAAGTTAATAATCTTATTGTAAGGTTTCTTCAACGACGTTCTAACATATTTACATCATTTCACGCACAGAGATTCCTCAAAACGTTGTGTGCGTGATGGACTGTGAAGCTGCAGAAATCTTACAGGGCATTCATAATACGATGGTTATGCTGCCACGGGATCCCTACATTAAACTCCCAGAGCAAGTGACATTACCTTTAAGCTGTAATATTCTTGTCATTTCTGTTCTATTGTTATCGTCATTTTAATACGTCAAGCTTCGTGTCTTATCAGGTCGTTTAACGAGGGACTGGTGTACGCAAAGAAAGGTGAATACCAAGTCAAATCTGAGACAGTGAAAAGAATACTTGAGTATCCTCGTTTTATATTAACTGCGCATATATGTTGTGGCCCTCATTTCTTATTCGTTTTGAAAATTTGTTTCCGCCCTTAACTCTCGAATCAGGCCTCTCAAAAAGCATGGCGTCTCTGATTCCGAGGTATACGAAGCCCTAATAATGCTGATGCTTATCTTTGTCAGTGCAATGAGCTAACAACTTTGTGTTCTATTAACTCAGATTTGCCTTATAGCCAACATTTTACCTAAATCACTGGAGGAAGTTTTCGCCTACATTCCAGCTCTTAAGGTATATTGTTTGTATTAGAAGTTTTTAATCAGATAGGAAAAGCTTTATTTAGGTTAGATTAGGCCCAGATGGACAAGTAACTGAATAGTTCGACGTCGTACTTAACTTATTGCTGTTAGTCAAGAGACATAAGAAGGAGCGTCTGATAAATAGTTTTATTACTGTTTTAGTTTCTTTGAGTTGCACATTATAGCACAGTCTTTCATTTCCATACATGTGTTAAATCTTGTTATAGAGCTTATTAATTGTATGGAAATTGAACCTTTTGGGTTAAACCTATACATAAAGCTCTCAAGAACTATTTTTTTTTTTTTATTAATGTAAGTAAGAATGCTTTGTGAAGGAGTATCTGTGATCTATTACAGGCGAACATGCAAGAGTTGAAAGATCCCCTCGCGATAGCTTTGAGTGAACTTGCACGTCTCAAGGGGCCATCGGCTAACCGCAAAGATTCATCATGAGAGGCTTTCGATCAAGACATAAAGATCACCGTAAGTGCGTAGTCTTGTTGGAATATTGCAGCATTTTCATCTTAACAGTCTTTGTCAAGATTTCGGTTTCTTCGATTTTTCGTACCTTATGTCTTGTGTTTGCGCATCGTTGAAGCCGCAAAAACGGTGACGGTAGATAGGTTTGTGTTATGTCAACGGATTGCAATTTCAAACTCTAAATGGGATATGATGCAGCCCAAACAAATTACTTGTGATGCTATAATGTACTACTAAATAATTTAGGTAGTTGTTAAATCAATTAAGTGATAAACAAGCCACTTTAGATCGTTACTCAAGCGTAGTAGGATAGGAAGGCTTGTCGGCGGCCAGGGATTCTCCGTTCTCCGTGGAGATCCACCCTAAATAGGCGGCGGGAATCCCTGATTTCCTATAGGGGCGGGAATGAGGTCCATACTATCCGGCCTGAATTTTTTACTATGGCTCGTGCCGTGCATCGTTCCCTAGTCCCGTTGAGGTCCATACTATCCGGCCTTGATTTTCCAAAAACGAGGGGTTTGAGGATGTAGATAGACCCTGAGCCGAATCGGCCCCGTTGACAAGCCAACTCAGGCAGTTGGAATTATCCGACGCATCAAAGGAGTTTTAGGCCCGTCAGGGGTCCAATGGTTGAGAGGGTAAATATAAACCCTCTTGTTCACGGGTTCGAATCTCGGTACTGACGTTGTTTATGGGGCTTGGGGCATGATTCGTTCTGCTGCAAGTCGTGATTGCCACTTAGTCTAAATTGACTTCAAAATCGTATAGATTGAATTTATTCCGAGTGTTGTGTTGGAACCAATGTGACGTTGTGCCGGATAACCTTCCTCACGTAAAATAATAATAATAATAATAAATAAATATTTACCAATAAAAATAAATAAATAAATAAAAGCAAAAAAGAAAGAATTTAGATTAGGACATAATAAGATTGGTTAAGATAGTCCAAATCCTCATTGTAGCAGCCCACTTAACTTAGCTCATCCTTCAGAAGTAGGCCCAAATGCCTTCGTACTTCTTTCCATAATCGAGCGAGGTTATTTTTCACTAATCGAGGGTTTCGATTCCTCTTTCCTCTTTCTCCGACCTCCACCGCCCTTCATCGTCGTGTCAGCCACCGTGTACGTTATAGGTATCCCGAACATGCAGGCTTGCGGAGGATATGCGCTTATGAACTCCGTTCAACAGCCCGTTGTGACCAAACGACATGTTTATGCGTCAAAATGGCGAGGTTTTGGCGCTGGCCCAAGCCGTGTTGAGCTGAGTTCAGTCAAGCCATGCAGGTCAACCAATCTCGAATTCTCCACCTCTGTTCCTATCCATGAAGGTGGAGGTAATGATTAAATATTCTTTTTGCAATAGCTTCGAGATGTTTTATCTTTATGCCTGGCATCAAACCAGTGTGTGTCTGTGTGTGCTTCTAGGTGCGGCTAGCAGCAGCTTTGTGGACCATGGGTTAAGTGAAGCTGACCCCGAAGTCCGAGGAATTATTGCTAAGGAGAAGAATCGCCAATTTAGAAGTTTAGAGCTTATTGCTTCAGAAAATTTCACTTCTCGCGCTGTGATGGAAGCAGTTGGTTCTTGCCTCACTAATAAGTACTCCGAAGGATTACCTGGGAAAAGGTTGGTTGCTGTTTTGTTTTGTGAATTGGGTTTTTAACCTGAGTTATTTACTCACTTGATTGCTGTCCAGATATTACGGTGGCAATGAATACATCGACGAACTTGAGATTCTTTGCCAAGAGAGAGCTCTAGCAGCATTTAACTTGGATGGAAAGAAATGGGGTGTCAATGTCCAGCCACTCTCTGGTTCGCCTGCTAATTTTGCTGTTTATACTGCAGTTCTCAACCCCCACGACCGCATCATGGTACTCAATATTCGATATTGCATCACCAAGAAGTTTTATTATGGTTAGTTTAAAGTTAATTTTGATTTGTTAAATTTCACGAGTTATTTAGGGACTGGATTTACCTCACGGTGGACATCTTTCGCATGGATTCATGACGGCTAAGAGAAGAGTGTCGGCCACCTCTATATTTTTTGAATCTATGCCCTATCGTCTGGACGAGTCTTCAGGTCCTCGTTTCTGTTGCAAACTTGTGGCATACCGTTATTGGTAGATGATCTTGAACTTTCTTGTATTGATTGAAGGCTTTGTGGTGCAGGGCTTCTTGACTACGATATGCTTGAGAAAACGGCTAACCTCTTCCGTCCAAAGCTTATAATCGTTGGTGCTAGTGCTTACCCTCGAGATTTTGACTATCCACGAATGAGAAAGGTTCGTCTTTTACATGTAATGTTTTCTTGGAAAAACACGCATTCTTAACTAATCACTCTGTTTTCTTTATTAGATTGCTGACGGTACTGGTGCTTTTCTTATGATGGACATGGCTCATATCAGTGGACTAGTTTCTGCTTCTGTCCTCGCAGACCCTTTTGAATATTGTGATATCGTAACAACTACAACTCACAAGGTTGATATTCTTTCTGTTTTGTTTTACGTTTTTGTCACCATAGACTTACGATTGCTGTATTGCATATGTACCCACAAACTGAATACCTCTTCTCACCAGTCTCTGCGGGGCCCAAGAGGTGGAATGATCTTTTTCAAGAAAGAACCCGTCCTTGGTGTCGATTTAGAATCGTCCATCAACAATGCTGTATTTCCAGGTTTACAGGTACGTTAATACACTTTTTTGCTCAAGCATATCCTTTGTTATTATCGTTGAACCATGAAGCAGTCTAACCAAGATAATAATTGGGTCTTCTACTTCATAGGGAGGTCCACATAATCACACAATCGGAGGGCTTGCTGTTTGTTTGAAGCATGCCAAATCCCCGGAGTTCAAGGTTTATCAACAGAAGGTACAAATTCTTTCTTACTTCTCTAAGATTATATGATCTGTGTCTTAACACTTTTGTTCCATCATATCATGTAGGTGGTCTCCAATTGCCGGGCTCTTGCTCGTCGCCTAATGGAGTTGGGATACAAACTCGTCTCGGGAGGAAGTGACAACCATTTGGTCCTCGTGGATCTCCGTTCCATGGTGAGCATTTCATTCATTATCCACCATTTTGTTGGTTTTACTTTCTAACCGAGTAGTCATTCATAAGTTCTCTAAACTTTAGGGACTCGATGGTGCTAGAGTTGAAAAAATCCTTGACATGGCATCTATAACTCTCAACAAAAACTCCGTCCCTGGTAAGCCAGACATCATCGTACCTCGTCTGCATTACAAAAGCTACAAACATACCATAGCAATTATTCTAAAACTTTCATAACTTGACAACAGGTGACAAAAGTGCGCTCGTCCCAGGTGGCATACGCATAGGGACTCCGGCCATGACAACCAGAGGATTCGGCGAAAGTGAATTTATTTCCACTGCAGATTTCATCAACGACGGTGTCCAAATAGCGCTCGAAGCAAAGAAGTTAGTCACTGGCTCGAAGCTCCAAGATTTCATGAAAGTCGTTACTTCCCCGACCTTCCCGTTGATCGATCGTGTGTCTGATCTTCGGGCAAGGGTTGAGGCACTTACAACACAATTCCCCATTCCCGGCCTGTGAAGACAACTACTGTAGGTCATTGAGAGGATAAGCAAGGGAATGAAAATGTGAGTCAATGTGCTTCTAAAGCTATATATTTATAGGTCTAATATTGTACTATTTGGACTGGCTTTTGTTGTGCTTTTTGCTTTGCTTGTATTTCTGTTTTCTTAGTGTTATTCTCTCAAAGTTTCGTTGCTAAAGAGAATGAGTTTATTTAATAATTTTAATATCGGGCCAATGTGTGATTTTTTTTGTTTTCTTATCAGAACCTTTTCCGTATTAATTTATTAAATAATTGCCGTTTTCTTGGGTTAGAAAAATATATTCATTACACCCCTCTAAATAGTAAAATATCACCATTATTCTATTTTTGTCTTATAATAAGAATGGACGTTCATAAACAAGAGAGGAAAAAAAAAGGAAAGAAAATCATAAATGCACAGTCAAAGGTGAAGTAAATAGAGACAAGAAAAGGAGGATATATATAATAAAGCTCAAACTTCCAAATATTCATAGTCAGTGAGCTCAGCTACTTTTGCTTTATTACAGGACAGAGCAGATCAAGTCAAGTGCCGGCCTGTGCAAGCTTTCTCCGCCAAGAAAATCCTAAAGCAGCTCTCAGAAGTTGTTCTCACTTGCCTTCATCGTTTAAGGTTGATAGTTTTTTGGCTGGAAGTTCACAGATCTGGTATGGTTTTCTCTCACACGCTTTTCTACGGTGTCTGAAATTTTCTTTCTTTATTTTCTGAGATTATATGCTCTTTTTTTTCTCTGGAATATGGTTCTGAATTTGGGGCAAGTTACTGTAATGATTATTCTATTTCCATTATTTTCTTCCTCAGTTTTGTGTAATTGGGGCTGTCATAAATTATGATCGTTGGATGGGAAAGTTGAGGGCACTACCATGTTTGGTTGTCATAAATTTGATGCTTTCAACTTCTATTTCCTTCCATAGATAAATGAAATATGTATCAGCCTTTGGACTCTATGGATGATACTAACAGTGGAGGTAATAATGCGAACAACTCCTCGAATCTGGCCTCGAAGCAACGTCTTCGGTGGACACACGAGCTCCACGAACGATTCGTCGATGCCGTAGCTCAACTCGGCGGCCCAGATCGTAAGTTTGGCTGCCTAGAATCCTTTGTATTGTATTTGGGCATGTAGTTAGTTGGCTACCATGACAAAGATTAGTTTGTCTGAGAGTGAATGTGTCCATTTTCAGGAGCTACACCGAAAGGTGTGCTTAGGGTTATGGGAGTTCAAGGTCTTACGATTTACCACGTCAAAAGTCACTTGCAGGTAATGCCCGATACGACTTTGTAAAAATGATTCCATGCCTACGTTTTCTTTTTTTCCTCTTTGCAAAGTTTTCGTCTGATTTGATCTCCTCAATATTAGAAATACAGGCTTGCCAAGTATCTGCCAGATTCTTCCTTTGAGGGTAAGTAGTAGTTTTATTGCTGTTATTGTGCTTGTGTGTTGTATTAACTTACGGTATAAGATACTATGTCTTAATAAGGTACACACTTACCATCATTATTACATTGTTGAATTAGGTAAGGAGGCTGAAAAGAAGGAATCGGGAGATACGATTTCGAGCTTGGATGGTTCATCGTAAGTAGCATGGAGGGTTTATTCTTCGTTGGCTCCAATCTTTCATAGTGTGGAATATCATCCCTTCTGCTATTACAAGCTCGTCCAGATTTCGATTCTTGATAGCACAATGCCGATTCTTGAAAGTCTCCACGATGATATAGCGATGAATACTATGTTTTTTCTTTTGTCCGTGTAGTGGAATGCAAATCAATGAAGCGCTGAAGCTACAGATGGAGGTGCAAAGGCGGCTTCACGAGCAATTGGAGGTAAACGATCTATCTCCTCATTATTACCTCTGAAGAATTAGCTCACACTGTACACTTACGTATACGTTTGATATTATCTTGTGTAATAACAATACTACAGGTCCAAAGACAGCTTCAACTGCGTATAGAAGCCCAAGGAAAGTACCTTAAGAAAATAATCGAAGAACAACAACAACGGGCCAATGGCGTTCTCTCAGATCCACGGGGCCCGGGGGACGCTATCTCTGGTCTGAACAAACTCGAAACTTGTCCTGAAAACGACAATTATAAGACCTTCAAAAGCCCTTCTGCTGATGAATCGGGCACTTCACATAACGAGCCATTGACTCCCGATTCTTGCTCTCGTTTCTCCTCTCCACTATTCGAGAGCCCATTGGGTAAAAAACGTCGAGTTAGCGACGAAGTGGCTTTTATTAAACCTGAGCTGCCTTTAACTAATCTTTCTATGTTAGAGTCGGGTTCAAACCCGTCTTATTAACGGGCTTCTTCTCGTCGTGGTAGGAGATCAGTTTGATTGAATGTCGTCGGAGAAAGTTTATTGTGTTATGTGTCGACTTAGCTGCTCCATCGGGGCTAATCATTGTGACCTTTGGGCTGTGTAGTTTAGTGTTTAATAGGTTAAGAAGTATCAAATATATGTATGTCATCAGGCTTAGAAGCTTGACCATCTGTGTAATAAACACTTATGTTAGAATATGTATTTGTGTTCATTTTGAACCTTGTCCTTTGAGTTTGAATTTCCATTAGTTTAGGGACTTAATTGTAAATATACCCAAACTTGTAAGGGTATATAGAAGTCCCGCTTACAATTGACGTGTAATTCATTTTCATTCAATTCAACAGAGTGTGAATAACAAAAAAGATACCCAAAACTCTCTTCACACTCACTTCACTCACGCACTTCACAACAAGCACACAATCAAGCTTGAATCTCAGTCCAGTCGTTCCAATCACAGAAGATAAGGAAGGATTTGCGATAAAGCTTGAAGAATTCGCTGATCGATTGCCTCCAAACTATCCACTGCTGCTTCCGCGCGCTATCTAAGGTTGAGTTATGTCAAACCTAATTGTGTGTTAACTATATTTGGGTGAATTTGAGACCTACAATTGGTATCAGAGCAGGCTTGTTAGTTGATTAGGTGTTGAATTTACATCGATTGAGTTAAATTGAGCTTAATTGCTGATTTTCGATTGATCGTTGGTTTGTCGCTGTTGCATCCCAATTTGCCTGATTTCTGTGTTAATCATGTGTTAATTCTGTTAATCGAGTGATAGGTAAGCTAAGTCGATACCTATTAGTCGATAATTGTGTACCGATTAAGCTGAAATTAGGATCTGAGAAATATCAGAACAGTTTGGTGGTTTTCGCTACATGAACAGCTGTTTTCGCTACATGAACAGCTGTTTTCGCCACATGAACAGCTGTTTTCGCTGTTAGAACAGCGGTTTTCGCTACTTGATCTAGTATTTGATGTTAAATCAGTGTTTACCTCTGTTATTATTTGATTAATCTGATTTTACTTAACGGCGAAAACTTTAAAGTTCTCGCTGATAAGAATCACTTAGCGAAAGCCTAAGCTTTTCGCCAGAATTAATAGCGAAAACCTAAAGCTTCTCGTTAATACTGTTCACGCAAGAAGTTTAACTTCTCATCACTTAGCGAAAACCTAAGCTTTTCGCCAGAATTAATAGCGAAAACCTAAAGCTTCTCGCTAATACTGTTCACGCAAGAAGTTTAACTTCTCATCACTTAGCGAAAACCTAAGCTTTTCGCCAGAATTAATAGCGAAAACCTAAAGCTTCTCGCTAATACTGTTCACACGAGAAGTTTAACAGGTCATTTCTTAGCGAAAACCAGAGCTTTTCGCCAGCTACTGACATAGCGAAAACCAGAGCTTTTCGCTAGTTACTGTTTGATTGAAGACCTGAAGCTTTTCGCCACTTATATTTAGAGCGAAAAACTAGAACCAATCATAGTTGACTAAAAGTCAAAATTCGTTGAAAATTTGAGAAAATCAGTCATTTTTAAAACTCAATCCAATTTTTTTTTTCAGACCAATCAATCCTAACAAGACGATCATAGAATGGATACTTATTCCTTAGGAAACGATGTTAGACCTCCTATTCTTAGAAGGGGAGAACACAATGTATGGAAGAAAAGATTCCTCAATTTTCTAGAAAGTAAAGATCAATCAAGTGGAATGATCTCTTCTTTGCAAGAAGGCCCAGCCCTGTTCTGGAAATTTATAGCAGGAGATCCCACTCATGATCCACCAATTCTTCCAACCAAGGTCTTAAAAACATCTGATGAATACTCTGAGATTGAGAAAATTAGAGCTAGAGCTGATTATCAAGCCAAAAACTATCTCTTGCAAGCCATCCCAAACGACATCTACATGCAAATTGATAGCATGACAACTGCAAAAGAAATGTGGGATGAAATAGCAAAGATGATGCATGGGACAGAAATAGAGTCAAGGCAAAGAAAGCTAGTACTTTAACTGCGTATGACTCTTTTAAAGCCAAGATTGGAGAAGATCTTCATGACACTTACCAAAGATTCCTCACCCTTATCAATGAAATGAGGAAAATTAATGTTCATAAGACCAACATGGAGATCAACATTCGATTTATGTCCTCTCTTCTACCAGAATGGAAGAAGCTAGCCACGCACATTAGACAAAATAAAGACCTTGATGACATGAACATTCATGCAATTTTCGATAATCTCTCTCAACACATTGAAGATGTGAATGAACTTAAAAAGGAAGCAAGAGAGAAGGAAGAAGCAACCGAATCTGTTGCCCTCTTTTTAGAGAAACAAAAGAAAACATCTAAAGTCTCCAAAAAGGTGGTCATATCTTCCTCTTCAGAAGAAGAAAACCAAGACTCAGATTCGGACCCAGAAATCAAGGATCTACAAAAACAGCTAGGTCTTCTCACCAAAATGGTCAATAAGAAATTCTATAAGAAGAAATTTCCTTCTTCATCAAACGGCCAACGAACCTCTACTTCCAAATTCAAAGGAAACAAAGGAGAATCTTCCGAAGCAAGAACAACTTCTGAAATTCAAAAATGCTTCAACTGCGGTAAGGCAGGCCACTTTGCTAATGAGTGCCGTGCACCAAAGAGGAAGAATACTCAATACTACACCAAAAAACTTCAACTATCGAAACAAAAAAGAAGTCGGTGTAGCACTTATGGCCGAACAAGATCATTGGCTAGAAGACACTACTGAGAGCGACGATGAAAATTTAGCTCTCATGGCAAAAATTGAAGAAAGCGATGACAACAATGAAGAGCACAACGAACCTGACTCCTCCTCATCTGCGGACGAAAATGAAGTAAGTAACTCTAACTCTAAGCTTACTCATCATATTTTAGCTTTACAAGAAAAATTAAAATCAATACAAAAGGAAAGAAAAACAACTAAAGAACTAGAAAATAAACTAGTTAATAACGAAAAGGTACTAAAGAAACATCTTCTAATGGAATCAAAATTAGAAATTAAAAATCAATTGTTCGAAGAAAAACATCAAAAGTTGATACGTGAATTAGAAGATCATATATCCAAAAATAATGAACAAAACAACATAATAATATCCTTAAAAGAAGAAAATCTAGAACTAAAGGGCAATTATGAAGTTCTAACAAAAGAACGAAAACAATTATATTCAAAAATCAAAAGCCTTGAAGACATAATAACAAAACGAGGGCATACATATAGAACTATATTTCTAAGTCAACCACAAGATGTTAGATTTTATGATCCTCGAAAAGGCCTCGGATTTATACATAGAAAGGAAAAATACTTAGGTTTAGGCTATGAATATAAAAATGAAAATCCTCTCCATAACATTGAACATCTAAATCTCAACGTTAAAGAACTAGTAACATTTATAAACAACAAAGAAATTCTTGACCTCGAAGATGTTAAACGAAAAAACGAAATTAATGACTATGGTCAAACTCAACTTGATTATGATGCATTAAATAAAAGCTACAAAACAAGAAAAATTCCTTTGTCAGATAAAGATGATTCAATTTTTACTAATCAATTTTTATTACAAGAGAATGCTCAAAATAATACTGAAAATAATAATAATTCTTCAAAATATATGCCACCTATGATCCAAAAACTTGACGAATTAAACTCAAAATTAGAACTTGAACGTCAAAAGTTTAAAGAGGAAAAAGCAAGTCTATTAAAAGAAATTTCCACATTAAAAAAACATCTATAGCTCCTAAGCTAGAAATTTCCACTAACTCCTCCTCATTTATTTCGACAGGACAAAAACTAAACGCAACAAATGACTCACCAAGCGCACAAATACAGACAAAAAAAATATTAAATTTCCAGTTTTACATTCAAATATCTCTGTCACAACAATGTCCAAAGATTTGTTACATATGAGTACTGTTGCTAATAAAGGTCGTGTCAAAGCCTATTATGAAAGAAGTGCAGGAATACATCACATGATATACGTTCCTCGATCAAATTAAATAAAATTCCAAATACCCAACTCATATCAAACAAAAATTCTCAGACGGCTCTTAAACTAAACATCCATACTCAAAAATGGATTCCAAAGTCAAAACCGTCTAAGAAAACTACTTATAAATGGGTAATAAAAACAAATAAGCCTCCTAAACCTATCATAGAATGGATTCCTAAAAGAAAACATATTCCAAAACAAGAAACCATCCAAAAATGGATGCCAAAACCGAATCATAATATGATGCCAAAAACAAAGAAGGAATGGCTACCAAAACCACAAATAGAACACGAATCGTATGATCACAATTTGGAAAACATCGGTAAGATTTCAAAAGGAAATGATCAAATTTCAGAAAATACCGATGATACTTCCGAAATCAGTGAATCAAACATTATTTACTATAATTTTTCTGCTGTTCCTATCAATCCCATGTTTCTATGGGATCTATGCTTATCATAGAATCATCATTCGCAGATCCATCATGTGTGGTATCTTGACTCGGGTTGCTCCACACACATGACCGGAAATAAATCGCTGTTGAGCAACTACACTGAATGCTACGGGGGTAAGGTACGTTTCGGAAACAATAATTACTCCTCTATTTTGGGATACGGAAGCATTATCCACAAAAATCTAACAATAGATGACATATCATACGTTGAAGGAGTATCCTACAACTTGTTTAGCATAGGCCAATTATGCGATAAAGGACTTAAGGTCATATTTAGCACTAACCAATGTAGGATTAACAATTCCCTAGGAGAAACACTACTCCTTGGAACAAGGAAATCAAATCTATACACTTTAGATTTGAAAACAATCAATCCTTCAGCTGAAATTTGCTTGATGACTAATTCATCACTTAATCAAAACCATCTTTGGCATCAAAGACTATCTCATTTAAACTTTCAAGCTATAAACAAGTTACAAAAGATCAGTTAGCAATAGGTCTACCAAAGATAAAATTTCATAAAGATCACTTATGTCCTGCTTGTGAGATAGGAAAGATGAAAAAGTCATCACACAAAATCAAGCAATTTCCCTCCTCTTCCAAACCACTAGAATTAATTCATATGGATCTCTGCGGACCCATCCGAACTCAAAGTATAAGTGGTAGGAAGTATATTCTTGTCATTATCGATGATTTTTCACGCTATACATGGGTCAGATTTCTTCGTACAAAGATGAAACAGCCGAACTAATTAAAACATTTGTGAAAATCACTCAGAATTTACTTCAGAGTACAATTCAAGTGATACGCACTGATAATGGGACAGAATTTAAGAATAAGGAATTAAAAATATTTTATGAATCCCTAGGTATTTCACAACAATTTTCAGCCCCTCGAACACCCGAACAAAACGGGGTAGTCGAAAGACGAAATAGGACTCTAGTAGAAGCTGCTCGCACTATGCTTATCTTCGCTAGTCTACCTCATTTCTTATGGGCCGAAGCTGTTAATACAGCATGTTTTACCCAAAATCGCACAACCATACAAAGCGATTTGGAAAAACCCATATGAATTAATAAATCATCGAGTTCCTAATATTTCCTTCCTCAAAGTCTTTGGGTGTCCTTGTTTTATCAAAATAGACAATGAGAGAAGTAAATTAGATCCAAAAGCTACAAAAGGAATTTTTGTAGGATATTCTTCCGAATCAAAAGCTTATAGGATTTATCGTCCAGATAAAAGATCCATAATAGAGAGTATCAATGTTACTTTTGAAGAAACATCACCCTCAATGGCTTTTGAACACAACGGTTCAAAACCCGTACTTCCACCCGTAATGGCTTCTAATCAAGACCGATTAGAACCCGTTCCTACAACGTCGATGACAAATAGTCATCATATTGCTGATTCTAAATCGCATTTAGAACAAGAAGCTTTATTTGAGTTAGATTCTCTATTTGAAAGCATATATAAACTTCTTGTCCTTCTTCATCTCATGTACTTGAGGAAGACGAACCTTCTACGTCAAATGAATCTAATACTCCATCCACTAATAATTGTGAATCACACACTACTTCTTGTGAAGAAATTCCTCTTACCATTCCTATAATTCCTTTAGACTCTTCTGAAGAGCTTATTTCTTCAAACCCAAATGATTCATCCCTTGACAATAATAATACTCAAAATTTTACAGTACTTGAAAATAGTCAAGACTCCCCAAATATTCAAAATGAAGAACCTGTTGAAGAAATATCTACTTCCCTTACCCAAGAACCAAAATGGATAAGATCTCATCCGTCATCTCAAATTATAGGAGATGCATCCAATAGTGTACGAACAAGATCATCAACCGCAAATGAGTGTCTTTACTCTTGCTATCTTAGTCAAATAGAGCCGACCAAAACCTCCGAAGCTTTACAAGACTCAAATTGGGTAACAGCAATGCAAGAAGAGTTAAACCAATTTGAACGTTTAAAGGTTTGGACTCTAGTATCAAAACCATTAGGAAAAACTATTGTCGGCACTAGATGGATTTTTAAGAATAAGCGTGATGAAAATGGGATAATCATTCGGAATAAGGCTCGATTAGTGGCTAAAGGCTACAATCAACAAGAAGGGATAGATTACGATGAGACATATGCTCCCGTCGCTAGAATAGAAGCGATTACTTTTTCTTGCGTTTGCCGCAATAAGAATTTTGTCGTCTTTCAAATGGACTTTGCTTTCTTAAATGGCATACTTCAAGAAGAAGTCTATGTATCCCAGCCTGACGGTTTTATAGATCCCAAGTATCCAAATCATGTCTATAAACTTGACAAAGCCTTATACGGCCTCAAACAAGCTCCTCGAGCATGGTATGAGGTTCTATCTAAATTCCTAGTTAATTCAGGATTTACTAGAGGCTCTATTGATACTACCTTATTCACAAAGCGACATGGTTCAGATTTACTGCTTATTCAAATTTATGTAGATGATATCATATTTGGGTCAACCAATCCTAGTCTTTGCAAAAAGTTTGGCAAATTAATGACTACGAAATTTGAAATGAGTATGATGGGAGAGATGAATTTCTTTCTCGGGCTTCAAGTCAAACAACTCTCAAATGGAATTTTCATTAGCCAATCTAAATATATACATGACCTCCTTAAAAATATGATATGGAAAATGTTCCCCTATGCCTACCCCTATGAGTACTACTTGTAAGCTAGATTCTGATCAATCAGGCAAATCTGTAGATAGTACTACTTATAGAGGAATCATAGGATCTCTTCTCTACCTTACATCTAGTAGACCAGATATAATGTTCTCCACATGCTTGTGTGCTAGATATCAATCGAATCCAAAGAAATCACATCAAGCTGCTGTGAAAAGGATACTTAGATATCTTAAGGGCACTCCGAATCTAGGACTTTGGTACCCAACTAACACTGATTTTAATCTAGTTAGATATACAGATGCTGACTTTGCAGGTTGTCGGATGGATAGAAAAAGCACTTCCGGAGCCGCTCAATTTCTAGGTGACAACCTAATCAGTTGGTCATCTAAGAAGCAGAATTGTGTATCAACTTCTACGGCGGAGGCAGAATATGTTGCCGCCGCTAGTTGTTGTTCACAAATTCTGTGGATGAAGACGCAACTACGCGACTACGGGTTTGATTTACATAAAGTACCTATCTTCAGTGATTCTAAAAGTGCTATAGCTATTTCATGCAATCCTGTTCATCATTCACGTACTAAGCATATAGACTTACGTTATCATTTTCTTAAAGATCATGTGGAAAAAGGTAATATTGAACTTAATTTTATTCCTACAGAATTGCAAATTGCTGATATTTTTACTAAACCTTTAGATGAAAAACGATTTCAATTCTTAGTAGCAAAATTAGGAATGCTCAATTTTTCCCACTAAAATATGATTAGCACTCTATATATTCTTGGTACTCATGCACATGTTACGGGGGAGTTCATGAAAATTTACTTTGCATATTTTCGGGGGAGTTCTTAATTTTCTTTAGTCTCTTAATGAGAAAATACTTTACTCTCAAACTGTTTGTTAAAATAAAAAACAAAAAAAACAAAAAAAAAAACAACAATTTTTTTTTCCGGACTCAATTGCAAGAGCACATAAATTCCTGACCTTCTACTGAATTTGACAGCGAAAAGGGATTAATTTTCCTGTTTTCAGCGAAAACCTTTTTAACAACGAAAAGTTTTTAAAATTTTACTTTCACCGTTTTCGCTAACATTCCCTTTTACTGTTCATCTTCTCTCTCAAATAACCCTAATTTTTTTTCTTCTCTCTAATTTCGTCGATTTATCACCAAAATCAATCCAGCTTTCAGATATTCTCATCATTTACGTAAGCATTTCTGTTTTCATTATGCTAATTCGTCATTTTCTTACACTGTGTTTTTCATGATTTTGGTATGTCATCTCATTTTTTTTGGGTTTAAATGCTCTCTCAAATGCTCTCTGTGCTGATCCACGACTCTGTTAGTTCACAAAATGCTTGAACACTTATGATTTTACCGCTTTCATTATCTTCAAATCGCTGTTTTCGCTGTTATTAAACAACAGATTTTCCCAGATTATGTGGCGAAAACGTTCACTTTTCGCTAACTGTTCCAGCGAAAAGTTTTCATCAGCAAAAAGTTTTATAAGCCAAAATTTTTTAGCGAAAACCTTTCACTTTTCGCTAAACTATTCAAGCGAAAAGTTTTATCAGCGAAAAGTTTTATAAGCAAAAATTGTTTAGCAAAAACCTTTCACTTTTCGCTAACTATTCAAGCGAAAAGTTTTATCAGCGAAAAGTTTTATAAGCGAAATTTTTTTTTAGCGAAAAACTTTCACTTTTCGCTAACTATTCAAGCGAAAAGTTTTATCAGCGAAAAGTTTTATAAGCCAAAATTTTTTAGCGAAAACCTTTCACTTTTCGCTAAACTATTCAAGCGAAAAGTTTTATCATCGAAAAGTTTTATCAAACGAAAAGTTTTATCAGCGAACTTTATTCCAAAAAAAAAAAAAAAAACTTTCATTTTTCGCTAACTATTCCAGCGAAAAGTACTTTTCAGCGACAACCTTTCAACTTCTCGCTACCTTTTTCTAGCGAAAACCTTTAATCAGCAAAAAGACTTTTCGCCACTTATGAAAGTTTTCGCCACCTCTTACACTTTTCGCTAAAAGACTTAGAATATTTTTTCGTTGAGATATTATAAAACAGGGGATTACTCTTACAAAACAGAGTGCAAAACAAGGCTAAAAACAGAGTAACTCATATCCTGAGTTGCGTGTATGATCATAACTAATGATCCTCATATTTTTTTTTGCAGATCAATGTCAACCGTGGCATCTTACTTACATAATCGACCAAACTGGTTAGAGATTAAGGACAACAATTTCCAACTCAACCCAAACACTTATAAAGGACCTGACCCAATCATCATATCCATCCTTAAAAATCATCCTTTATGGTCCTGCTTCAATAAAATAGCCACCATTCCAGTCGTATATCTCCAACAATTCTGGTCCGAAATGCATCCAAAATTCGATGACGAAGACAATTCTATGCATTTCGAGTCCTATCTCCATACCACCCGCATTATCATCAACAAAAATATTCTTCGCACTTTTCTTGATCTTCCACAACTTGAGCAGTTTGACCCCTTTTGCTCTGAACCTCAGATCCTTCAAGACATGATCCGTCTCGGACATGCCTCACCACTTACAAAGGTTCATGACTTCCAAACAAACAAACTGCCTCATCCTTGGAAGACTCTCTTCGGCCTCGTGAATAAATGTCTATCCCCTAAACACGCTGGCCTAGACAAATGCAACCTTTCAATTCTCCGCTTCTTCCACGGGATCGTATTCAACAAATCTTATGATTTTGCGGATCTCATCATGACCGAAATAGCCGACCAAATCCACACCAGAGACCGCACAAATAAACCAAAATACGTCCCTTTCGTTCGATGGTTCCCCGTCCTTATCAGAAGATTTATGGACTCCATCGAACGAATCCCAAACCAACAGCCATGTGAGGACTACACCTCGCCCATCATCAAGTACTTCCACAAGGCGAAGGTTGATCCAAATCTACGCCCGATGGTAATACCCGAGCATCTACTGCAGCTGGCGGACCCCACATTGGCTGCCTCTTACCGTTCATCCCTCCCTGCTCCCATGGATCAGCTCAACCCCGTTGATCCTAACCAAGGAGCTTCAAGCCATGTGAGTGAGAGTGAAACAGTCTTGAGTGAACAACTTCCAATCACCTCACAAACATTACCTAGGGCTACCCCAATAGGTGCAGGAACTGTCATTGACAGTTCCCGGGTAGAAGTCGTCACGACAAGCCCGATGACGCATGCACAACCAGCTGAAACCCACTCTTCTGTCTCCCAACAGACAGAAGTTTCACACATTCACGGGGAAGCGCATATGCTATCACTACCTCATTCTGAGGTAGGAGATATTGAAGTAGGTGGTACCTAGCCCCACACCACCGCCCCTCTTTTGATCACGTCGAGTGTAGTGTCCCCTACCCATATATTTTTCCCTTTTGTAAGGACACATACACCCCTTTCTACATCGGGCACCGACCCGATCGGAACTCTCGTAGAATCTTCCTTAATTGAGGAAATTCTAGGATCGGGAGGAAGTCCTGACATCGCCAACATCACAACAGCGATGACTTCACGCCAACCTTCAGAATTTGTTTCCGAAGTGTTGTCAACGGTGAGCCCAAGTGGCCCCGGTCTTCCAGCAGGTCTTCGTGACCTTGCCACAACAGCCGAAGTGTTATCCATTGCGATACCACAATGTCAGGCTGGAAGTCCTGCTACACCGGTCCCTACGCAAGCCGTGACCGCAGGCCACATGGTGGAAACCTTCTCCACCATCGTGACAACGGAGCGCTTAAGTAGCCCCGGTAGGTTATCACCCTATGTAACTCAGTCGGCTCTAAATCGTCTCGAAAGCCGCCTGGTCCAACAATTTCGATCCGAAATTGCGGCCGCAATCGGGACGAAGGGCAAAGAACCGCAAAGCTCTGTGGTTCTGACTGAGTTACCTTCCTCTCCTTCTTCACCTACACCCCACCTCATAAACCCAGCCACCGTTCCCATCTCAGAGCTCGTGGATATCCTTCTATCCCGGCTCCTCACTGAACCCTCTCTCACACCAGCCCTTGCTCAACTGGCAGACTGCATCCAACTACCCGCAGAACTGCCGTGCTGCTGCCCGAACCTTCAAAAGGCATCATGACGATCGTGATCCCGACGATCGTCCTGCGGGGGAGAAACGTCAACGGACAGCAAGCACCAGCACACAACATGAGCAAGAAGCTGGACCTTCTTCTTCCCAACCTTCACAACAACCACCTCCACCACCACCAAATACCCAAACAAAAAACACCACCACCACAACTACATTACCTCCAACAACTCCCACAAAAGTCCAAAGATTCCTCCCTTCATCCATCCAGAGACCTCTCGCTCCTGAAGTCAGAGTGGATCCACACGAAGAAGTGGATCTATACATATCAACCGAGCGAAGAGTTTTGTCAGAGACTGTGGAAGAGGCTAAAGAACGCTTTGAAGCCATCAGAATATTCATTCAAGACTCAACCACAGATATCTGCACTCTGGGAAGAGAAGAACTCCAGGATGGCGAGGATCACAACCAAGAACCACGGGAGCTTACGAATATTATCAATCAAAGGGTAGAAGACCCTGTTGAAGCAAGGAACGACGCTCCGTGGGAAAACATACGAATTTTGGTGCCTTTCCTGGAGGAAATCAGACAAAAAATATTTCGAAGGGAGGACAAGATCAAGAATCTGGATGAGCTGAATCTTCGAGGGCTAGCTAATCTCACGGGTTTAAGACAGGCAGGACATGCATATATGCTTAGAAATATGTCTGCCATACCACGACGTGAGACGAACAAACAGAAGATAAGACAAGCCAAGGAGAAAATGAGAAACAAAGCGCCCTTGAAGGACATTATCGAAGTGGAACATCACAATGTGGGCCGAACTCAATATCCAGTATTCGAGATCGAAAGGCGAGATGGCTCGAAGGAAAAGGTGTCAGAAGCTGACTTGGACTTGCTTGAACCCAATGATGTCTACCAGATGTACTGCTGCTACAGAAAGTTTACGCTCAGACACTTTCGGTACAAGCTGGGATTCATTGCGCTAAAGAGATTCATGACAAGACAAGTCAAGTATTACACCGCTCAAGACTTTCAAATGGGTTTAGAGAACAATATGAAGAAAGTCAACCTGACAAAGCCTAACCTTCAAGGCACAGAACTTGAGAACTTTCCAACGTTCTATATATTTAATGATCCATACATGGGTGTCACCTACCGCAACCACGAAGGACAGCCTCGGATAATCCTCATGCCAGAATTGCACAAATTCTGCGATGGAACGATTAAGCATGTCCGAGACGGCCTTCTTCCAAAAGTGGCACCTCTGGTTCTGATGGAAGCAACAGACGAACAGTTGGAAGATCAAATTCTCGCCCAAGACGCGATCGAGTTGCTTGAAGGACAACTCGATTTCAGGAGAATCCTAAGGCAGTATGAACACACCCTACGATTCAGAAAGAGCTTCTATCGAACCCAAAGGACGTGAGCTTTCAAGAATTGAACACACGGAGGAGATTGTTAGAATATGTATTTGTGTTCATTTTGAACCTTGTCCTTTGAGTTTGAATTTCCATTAGTTTAGGGACTTAATTGTAAATATACCCAAACTTATAAGGGTATATAGAAGTCCCGCTTACAATTGACGTGTAATTCATTTTCATTCAATTCAACAGAGTGTGAATAACAAAAAAGATACCCAAAACTCTCTTCACACTCACTTCACTCACGCACTTCACAACAAGCACACAATCAAGCTTGAATCTCAGTCCAGTCGTTCCAATCACAGAAGATAAGGAAGGATTTGCGATAAAGCTTGAAGAATTCGCTGATCGATTGCCTCCAAACTATCCACTGCTGCTTCCGCGCGCTATCTAAGGTTGAGGTATGTCAAACCTAATTGTGTGTTAACTATATTTGAGTGAATCTGAGACCTACAACTTAACTTATTTGTAGTATAGCAGCCTCAATTCTCCTCCAATTCTTGTACATCTTCCTATGAGACAAAAAAATTACTACAAAGAAAATTCTTGATTACAAAAAAAAAAAAAAAAAAAAAAAAGAATCATATTCCCACCTTCCTAAATCCTAATATCATTACAAAGAAAAGGCTCTGAGAATGAATCATGAAGAACAATGTCTCTTGTGGGATTTTTATTGTTCCTCTTCTTTTGCTGCTGCTTCTTCTTGGCCTCATCTTTTTCTTATCTAGGCGTCGTCGCAAGGATCTTTATTGTGTTCTACAGACGGGATAATTAACTTCTTTCTCATCTTTTTTTTTTTCAGATTATTACAGTTTCTTCTCCGACGACGAGATTCTCCATATCACTGAGAATGCGCTCTTCTTCTTGCTCTATCTCTCTCATGCAATCTTCGAAAGCAGCCAAAAGCTCGGGGCAAAACTCACAAGCAGGCATCTCACCGTACGAAGTTGTCCTCTTGCTGTCATTATACTCTCCAAACTTAGGAGTATCTTGCTGATGGTAATAATAATAATCGAGTTCTTCCGCAATATGTTTCGACTGCTTCGCCGGTTCGATCATTACTGGGAACTCTAACGTCGAAACATCGAGCGACTTAATCCTCTTCGCAGCAGCTTTCCATTTCATATCATCAATTCTTTCCCAGTTTCCTGAAGCTTCAAGATTCAGAGGATCTTCTTTATCAACATTAGTCTCTTCTTCTACACAGCTTTCTTCGTTTGAGTCTGCCCTACGAATAATCCTCTCGAGCAAAGCGTCAAACTCCTCCACCGTGCGAAAGCTCCTCGAGCCCAGTCCACCCGTCGGGCTGATCTTCTTATCCATCGAATCGAATTCGTTCCCATTACAGCTCTTCGATCTGGCCAAGGGTGGTTCGCGGGCTCGGTCGACTTCATGTTGGATGAGATGGATCGAATCGTAAGCTTTGTCGGGTTCTTCTGAGGATCGAAAATCCGAGGTTTCTTTCGAGCCCGACTTTCTTATGGATGTTGTCGTCGTCGTCGTTGATGTCTGAACAAATGCTGCGAAGAGATTGTTCTTGCCATTCTCTGAGGTTAACAGCTCTTCAAATGCAGATGACGTCTTGTGTAAGCGATTGTTCAGATCTTGTCCGATGCTCATGGTTTTTGAGTTCATGCATCCCATTTCTCTTCTTCTCTTACATAAGAAAATGACTTCATACTATATGAATGTTAATGTATCATTGCATACGTTAGTAATATAAAAAAAAACAAAATTTATTTTAGAAATAATTTACTTTACTTTTGGCATAATCATCGCAACATTTCATTGAGCAACGCAACGTCCACAACTTTTTGCACGTGCCTCGAGAGTATATATATATATATATATATAAATATCTCCATGATGTTTTTTGTTTTTTAAGTGAATAATATCAAAATTCAAATTTCAATATACGAGATTGAGTTTATACCAAAGAGATATGTCAAAAGAGAAATAATGCATATAAATTGCTTATAATAATTAAACTACTGTTTACTACACAGATATATTTCTGTGTAATATATATATATATTATATATATTTCATGTTTTGTTTTTACCAGTTTACTTTTATTGGAAAGTGAAAAGAAAGTCTTCAAGGATAGATCGTGCTCAAGCACTTCATACCTTAATCATAGTTTATGTCATCATATAGTTGCTCAGTCAATCTTGATGAACATGATAACAGTAATCATCTTGACATATTAGAAAACAAAAAACTATGGATTTTTAAGACAACAACCATTAGCGCCTGAAGGCGTTGGTCTCAGTAGCCGATTTCCCCTGCAAATAATGCGATCGACGACGGACGCTCTCCTCAATAGTTGAGCTCCCTCCCTTCTCAGCACCGTAGACGCTTCTCTGAGTTGCGTCGAGGAAGTTCCTTCCCAAAGATGAACGGTCACGGATAGCTTCCTCAGCTTCGCGGGCTTCAGCCTTCTTCAGGCATTTCCATCTCTGTTCCTCGTGGACTTCAGCGTCCATTTCCATCTCCCTAAGCTTAGCAGCTCTTTCTTCCTCGGATAGCTTGATTGGTTTTCGATGATGCCTGTCGTTTGGTTCATCCCTTGGCTTATGGGAAGAATGGCTTTGCCCATCGCGATGAGATTCATCCTTGTGCTTTGAAGAGCAATCTTCACGGTGAGAATCGTAGTAACTTCTCTTACCTTTCGAGGGTTGGCTGTCATTTTTGTCGTGTTTATGAATAGAAGGGCTGCTGCGCCTGTCGTCTTTATACTCCTTATGCCTATGACCTCGTTCGCTTGATTCTCTGTCGGGATCGCGGGATGAATTTTGATGCCTCGATTGACGAATATTATGTTTTTCGGATATATCTTCTGAGTCATCTTCTGATGATGAGTGTTTGTGACGTTTCGATGATTTCTTGTGCTTTTTTTTCTTCGATTTCTTCTCCTCCTTGTCCTTGCCTTTCGTGGCTTCTACCTGAAAATTGACAAGTGACATACATTAGATTTAGTTTCACGTATGGCGTTCCACATGCTGATATTGGGATTGAGAGCCAAATTATGTTATCATTTGAAACCTTTTTCTAAAACCAAACACTTGCTACACTGAATGGACATATAAGTAACTAATAGGTGTGGTGTTGAAGAGAAAAAAAATGCAGGATATTATCATATTTGCATCTTAACACATAAACATTGACTGAAATTAACATATGGAAGTCCCAATATGTTTGTTCTTGACCAATCAACAACAAACTCGCATTAAAAAACAAAGACAAAGCACCTTGCCCCTGCTGCAGATCACAAGTGAAATAACACAACAGCACAAGAACCTTGGTGAAGAAGAAGAAGAAGAACCCCTTTAACTACAATGCAAACGATTACATTTACCAAAAAAAAAAAAAAACTTTTTGCACATTTTGACAATAACGTAAATGCACTCTTCATATAAAACAAACAAATAAAGCTATGATCGGAGAGATATCAAGAACATTCACCCATGCCGTAAACCTCAAAGGAACACTCGCAGAGTATGGTTGATCGAACCCAAATAATGGAAAAAAGCACACGCCCACAGAATGATTAAAATCTCCATTCAAGATAACAAGCTCCAAACCAGAGAAAGATGTCATATTTCAAATTTATTTTGCACAATCAAGTCGGACTCAAAGAACCATTAGAAAATCTTGAAGAACTCACCGATTTCCGAATCAAAGCCATCTGCACAGGATTATTTTTAATCCGAGCAAGAGCTTCTTGTTCCCTCTGGCGTATCATGAGTAAAGGATCTGTATGCAGCTTCCTCCATGCATCATTCGCGGAATGAGGCTTGTCCTCAAACAAGGCTCCTGGAGCATCAGGCTACAATATAACCACGATAACAAATTGCAGACCCATAAGACCATCTAGACAACAATCACACTAAAAAAAGTTTAATCGATGTAATACTAGAAAAAGAAGTACCTTTGCTGTAGCAGAAGATGATGCAGTGGTCCCACCATCATTCTTGGGTAAGGATTCAAGCTCTTTGAACCCAGAACTCCCTTTACCAACAGCCAAACCCGACTCGTACAAAAAGTCTAAACGCTCTTGCCTCCTACAACAAATACATGAAACGAAAACGGTTCAATACGGTAACCCTAATTCCCCAAATTGAAAAACCCTAAGAAGGAAACCAAAGAAAAATAGATGATTGTGGGTGATCAATAAATTCAACTGATCTTACGGTACAAGTCCGGCTTGTTCTTGCAACTCCCGAAACTCAGCGCGCTCTCGCTCCTCGTGAATCTGCTTGCGAAGTTCTTCGAGCTTCTTCTGCTCTGCTTCGTGCTTTTGCTCGGCTTTCCAAACGTTCTCGACGTTTCGGAGACTGCCTGTGTGCCAACCTTTCTTGTTCAGAAACTTCAAAGCCATTCCAGAGGATTAATTTCGCAGGTTTTCGATGGAGTTCTAGCGTGGATTTGTTATAGAAACGCAGAGAACACAGATCAGAGGAGGAAGAATATTTTGTCTTCGACCCAATGTTTTGTTGTAATTTATTTATAAACATGTTTTCGAAGCAATTACTACGATAGAGACAAAAATAGTTATGTTTTTAAATTATAATTATAAAAATAGTTAACTTTTTTAAAATTATTACAAAACTAGTTAACTTTTTTAATTTTAATTATTATTATTTTTATTTTCATCCTAAAACTATCTAAAATTACAAATTATCATTATTATTATTTCAATCAAGTAAAATATTACTGATAATTATATTTTTAACCCCAATTTATTTTTAACAATTTTTACTCAACTCATTTTTAACCCTCGGTTAATGTTAACTGAATCTTATATTTGATACATTGGTGCAAACCAACAACACACTAATATTGTATGATCATTTACAAACTTCTATAATAATGAGAAATACAGAGCATGATAAGAATAAATTAATTGCGAGAATATTTCTAGAAAATAGTATTGTGTAATGCTAATTAAATATAATATACTTACATCAACATTCATAAAATATTCAAATGAACATTATCTACCAAAAATCAATTTCTGTAAAAGTTGTCGCAATTCATCATCATTATTTTTCCTTGAGTGTTTCTTGCGAGACTTTCGATCCATTTCACATGGACATCGTCGTGTTTGCTTACGTCCGACTTTTCTATCTGGACGTAAATAAGGATTATGTACCAGATGAAAATGAGGCTTCCAAAGCGACCCCTCTAATGGACACTCAAACTGATAACAATATATCGCCTCCTTCATTGCAATTCCAAAATTACCTGGAACATATTCACATAGATCAACTTTAAAATACTTACAAACCTGAAAGAAAAAGAGAAATTAGTATTCAACAACAACAACAACAACAACAATAATAATAATAATAATAATAATAATAATAATAATAATAATAACAATAATAATAATAATAATAATAATAATAATATTATTATTATTATTATTATTATTATTATTGTTATTATTATTATTATTATTATTATTATTATTATTATTATTGTTATTGTTGTTGTTGTTGATCTAAGTTAGGGTTTTTTTTATTAATACAGTAATAATAATAAAGCATTATGATTAACGTGGTAACAAAGTTAGATGTGACAATGTTTTTAATTAAAAATTGTTAAAAATGAATTGAGGTTAAAAATATAATTATCAATAATATTTTACGTAATTGAAATAGTAATAGTGAAATTTTGCAATTTTAGATAATTTTAGGATGAAAATAAAAATAATAATAACTAAAATTAAAAAAGTTAACTAGTTTTGTAATAATTTTAAAAAGTTAACTATTTTTGTAATTACAATTTATAAACATAACTATTTTTGTCATTCTCTCCAATTCCTACTGTTTTTCTTTATCTATTTTATATATATATAGAGTAATTTTATTGTGCTCACCTTATGTGAGCACCTTGCGTAAGTATCGGTTAATGTGGCACTGATTCGTACTATATCAACGTGTCACATCAACATTAGAGGTGATGTGGCAGTAATTGACACATTCTAGGTGCCATTAAGCAACACATCTGATTCTGATGTAGCATCTACACATGAGACAGACCACGATGCCACATCACCGTCAGAGGTGTCGATCAGTGTCACCTTGATGCTACATCAGCATCATATGTGTTGTTTAATGAAACCTATAATGTGTCAATTACTGCCACATCACCTCTGTTGATGTGGCACGTTGATATGACACGAATTACTGACACATCAACAGGTGCTCACACAAGGTGCTCAAATAAGGTGAACACCATAAAATTCCTCTATATATATAATATATATTATATAAATTTATTGAAATGATAAGACAAATTTGGTGCTTATATTAGCTTAAATCTTATTATCGATGCTCAAATTTTTAAACGCAATATTTTAGTTCATGAACTTTATAAAACCGTTCTTTTTGTTCTTTTGATCCATTCAATCACTTTTGAACTGGTTAATGGAGTTGCATAAATGATATTTTCGTCTTGCAAAATTAGTTCTTAAAAAACAATAGAATAATGTCAAAAGGAAGAAAAAAGTAAAAAAAAAAAAAAAAAAAAAGCCCGATGATGATATCCTTAGGAACGAAGCTAACTCTTTTTCTTCGTCAATCTGTAGCCCTTACGATGATTTCAGTCCGTCGTTTGTCAATTGATGGATTTGCCTCCGAGTTTGATGGATATGTAGCCGTAGCCCTCACGATATTTCTTTTTTATCGTCTATACGTATCCCTTACAAATATATGTTTCATATTTCTTTCATTTTTATTATAAAAATGATGGATCTGCCCCCCGAGTTTTGTGTCGCATATTAGTTAATTGATGACTTTGGTAAAAAAAAGAACGTTTTTTCTAAAGTTTAGAAACTAAAACAATGCATTTAAAAATTTGAGCACATATAGTGAAATTTTTGTACAGTATAAATATTAAATTTGTCGTGAAAAAGAGTAAAAATTTTGTTGATTTTTCTGTTACATTTTTGTTTTCAAATTATATAATTTTATTCTATTATTTTTATTAGAAGTATTTTATTTATTTATTTATTTTGTCTATTTTCTGTTAATTAACATTAATTTTTGAAATTATAATCATGATGCGATTTAGTTAAATAATTTAATTACTTTATGCCATTTTTTATTTAGGTTTCCCAAACACATCATGCTACACCGTGCGATGAGCAATCAGCTCAATTAGCTACAAAACCCACCGCCTCCTATCACTTCGGCGCCACCTCCCGGACCACCGTTGCCGATTAAGTCTACCAAGGCCACGTTGCTTCGAGGTACTTCCAGAGAATCCACTTGCTCCTCTTCGATGTCATACAGCTCCAACAGCTACTCAATCAGGGCATCTGGATTGTTGGAAACCTCTCCAGCTCATTCATACGGAACTCCTGGGGTCGATATGGACCCTGAATCGTTTTACGCCGCGTTGAAGCGCACTTCCTCCGAATGTAAGCTTGAAATTTTGCTAGATCTTAGTGGCAAATTACAAATTTTCTTTCGAATTTGGCTTGGTTTTGGGGTTAGCGTTGGCAATTCTGCTTGTCGCATTGTTTTTTTTAATATTTGTTTGTGAAGTTTGGTTGGTTGGTCTAGTTCATGATTGATGACTATGAAATTGTTGATGCGATAATTAGCATGGAGGGGATGATGTGAGAAAATGATCACAGCAAAGTAGCCGAATAAAATGAATGAATAAGCACTTCATAAGTTTCCTTATTTTTAACTTTTTAGATATTACATTGATGGTTTAGTTTGCGTTTGGTTGGGTCAAAGAACGGTAGGGTTAGAGATGAATGTGCGTCTTATATATTTTAATTTTTAATGTTCTCAAACTTGCGCCGGTCTTCGATAATGCGCACCGTGCCATGCGCCATGTCTCCAGCGAATCTTCGCGTCTTAATGCACCACTAACTACTATGACCCCATGTGCCATGAACAATATACTGGATGGGAACGATCTGTTGACATTAGATTGTTTGTGTATGGAAACCACATGTCATGAATCATCATGCAATATGAAGCCTATATCAGTCATCATACATTCTTGACTTACATAGAATTGGATTTGACCGTTTTTAAAACCTTTGTTTGGTTTTCTTATTACATGGGTGTGCTATGTATCTAGCTCTCTATCATCAGACACTTTTGGATGCCTATGCCAAGCAAGCTGAAGCTTGGTACTCGTCAAATCCTTCAACCAAGCGTTCTAGGTATGAAAACACAAGCTATGTGTCCATCTATCCCCAGAGGCCTGGAGAGAAGGACTGTACTTTTTATATGCAAACTAAAACCTGTAAGTTTGGAGATAGCTGCATATTTGACCATCCTATTTGGGTTCCAGAGGGGGGGATCCCTGATTGGAAAGAGGTGATAACAGTACACCTAACCATGCTCCATTATTATTTATTATTCAAGATTACTTTCTCCATATATGATATCTTTATATCCACCATTCCGTCTTCTGTATGTAAATAATTAGCCCATTTGGCAGCCTTCTTTGCTCAAATATATGAATATGCTAAATAATAAAAAATATGCAGTGATCAAGGAGGTGATTAGTTTGGTTATTCATAACTAACGTATTCTTATTCCTTCTTTCGGTATGCTTTTTTTTGGAGAGCATCAAGCCATAGCTGTTGATTAGGAAAGCATTTTTCATTTAAGCCATAGATGTTTGCTGGTTGCTGTTTGCCAGACTACTAAACTAAGGGCATGGTAGTATCGTTGGTGTAACTATTTCGTAGGAGTATATTTCCATTTGTCTGGTCAAACGGTGAAGTATGTTTCACTATGCATTTATTGCATTCTTCTGAGTTCTGACTTAATTGATGGTGTAATCTATTGTATCTTGACTGATGTTGTCTTGATTTGTGGTGTTCAGGTTCCGCCGGTACCAAGTGAATTACTTCCTGAAAGACCTGGGGCGCCTGATTGTCCTGTACGCTGGATCAATATATTAATACTCTGCTGTTGAACCTTTGTTTTGGTTTTTACAGCTCTATAATTGTTGAAATTCTCAGTTTTTCCTGAAGACTCAAAGATGCAAGTTTGGTACACGGTGCAGATTTAATCACCCAAAAGACAAGGTAGCACCTTTACTGGGTAGTTCCACTTACTTCCTACACATGCATGTTTCAATCTCAATTTTGAAGGAATATTTTATGTTCTATTTCAGTTTGCTTCTGAGAATGGTGACCCCTTTGCGTTGCCTGAGCGTTCATCAGAGCCTCCTTGTGCTGTAAGATCCATTTTTCTCAAAGGGATTTCTTGTTAATATTCTTTGCAGATTGACGTCTCAGTTTGATATTTATATGAGCAGTACTATATGAAGACGGGGACGTGTAAATTTGGGGGAACCTGTAAATTTAACCACCCCAAAGGTGTGCATATACAATCAGCTGGAGTGGGAAATGAAGTGCAGAATAAGATACATGGAGATGCAGTGCCAGCGTCGTTCCACAATACCAAAGGCCTTCCCGTTAGACCGGTATAACTATATGCATATAAATAGGTTATATCTATAATGTATATTGCGGAAGGTTAGATTATTTTTCTGACCATACATATAACGTTTGCTCTGCCTAGCATGGTTTTAGCTTTGAGACATATTCAGCTAAGTGGAGAAAAAATATGTTAATATCGTGACAGGGTGAAGAAGACTGCCCATTTTATCTTAAGACCGGCAGGTTAGTATCTTCTCTCTCTTTTGTCTTGCGGTACACTTTCTTGGTTCGAACTTACCTCGTATAGTAAATAATGCATATGGAATTATTGCTTTAAAATGTATCTTAACTTTCATTTGAGCAGCTGTAAGTATGGGATCACATGTCGTTATAACCATCCAGAAAGATATGGTTAGTTGTATATCAATACCCGCTACCTATTTCCATGTCGATCATCTCGCCTCCCAACGATATCCTCTTTTTTTTTTTGTAGCAATTAATCCGCCTGTTGCTGCAATCAGTTCCACTCTTCTGAGCACTCCACAGACACAATTCAACCTCGGTGTTGTTTCTCCTGCTGCATCACTTCTGCAAACTTTTGATCCATCGGTAATCTTAAAGTCATGTCTCTCTCGCTGCACCGCCTGGTTTTGGGCTTCATAATGCCAGTTTCGATATTTTTGTCTTGAATATGTTGTAATAAGAGATGTCTAGGGCGTTCATTTCCTGAAAAGTGAGGTATTCCCCATGCTGCTTGAGCTAACCTAGCATGTCGACTTAATTAATCATTATTGGAGTTTCAATTTTTCATTTACCATGTTCGTACATTCATTGGTTTGCTTCCTGCAGCTCGGCTCAGCCCCTGCTGTATATCCACAGCGACCGGGTCTACCGGAGTGTGAGGTACTTACAACCATGCTAATGTTTTCCAAAATACGGTCCATTTCTTACTGTACTTTTCAATCCTAGTAACAATGTCCCCATTCTCTTTTGGTTCAAGTTTTACATGAAAACTGGCATATGCAAATTTGGGGTCACCTGCAAGTTTCACCATCCTATTGATCGTTCATCCGCCGCCGCACTGACCAATGATACCGAGCTAAAATTCACAGGCTTGCCAAGGAGAGAGGTACATAATTCTCTACTCAAACTAGGACGATTTATTTTGTACTATTAAATTGGATAAAGAAACTAATATATGTGATGGTCTATTCGCTCGCCAGGGCGGTATACATTGCCCATATTATATGAAAACCGGGACATGCAAATTCGGGCCAACATGCAAGTTCGATCATCCGCTTCCTCCCGGAGAAGTCGCGGCCTCAGCTGGCCGTGAAACACAGGGTAACTAAAGGAAATATATTGATATTGAATGCTTGAGAAGAATCTTCAACAAAGATTTGAGAGTTGGTTGTTTTTGGATTTTTTTTCTTTACGTTTTAACTTTTATTTAGGAATGTTAACTATATCTTGGAAATGCTTTCGGGTCATGTTTAAGACCTGCTTTAAAATTTTCTATTTTTCTTTTAATTTTGCAATATTAATTTTATATGCCCCACATTTTCATCATTGCCCAATCCAATGTATTAATTGATATCCAATGTACTTTTTCTAATTTCACAAACATTAATTAATTCTATATCACTCAGTTTCCTTTTTTTTCCTCTATAAGAGATATTCACATCACGACTAAGTTAAGTATGAAACGTCTGAACTTTAATTTGAGTTATGGGATAATCCCGCCTTCCGACGTGGATATAAAAAAAAAAGCATGACCTCCACTTGGAGATATAATTCCGTGCACTTAGACATATTCCTTAGTCATATCTTTGAAGTATATGACTATATAACCCATACCCATATGAGAGTTAGGAATTAAAAATAAATAAATTGCCCATATTTGGTCTATTAATTGATATCCAATGTACTTTTTAATTTATATTATTATTTAATTCTATAGCCCCACATATTCATCATAACCCACGTCCCTTCAATGTAGATTTATTGAATCAACCATAAAAATCCATACGTTAATTAATGTCGGTTGATAGCGTACAACTTTGGCAAATGTAACGTATTCATGCAATCCTTCTATTACTATCACACTATCACTCAAATTTGGAATTGTATTGATGTAGAAATAAATAATATTTGATTTATATAATATCTCTTAGTACATAATTCAATCGTTTGGCTTTGAGGCAAAAGCCACCTTTACTACAATATAATATAATATCATTGCCACTAATGAGTCTTTGCCTAAACATAAAAAGTGAAAAGAGTTTTGAAACGTCTTATCAAGCTCCACTCCCCATAAGTCTGGTGAGCAATCAGCTCGGCGGCGCCACCTCCAAATCCGCCGTGTCCGAGTTTCAGTGCGACAAAAGCTTCCTTCGAGTTACGTAAGAGCCGTCTCTGTCCTCTTCGATGACGCACAACAACGGCAGCTCTGTCAGGCCGACGACATCTTCATGGTCGGAGGCCACTCTGCCCGGAGTCGATTTGGACTACCCGGTTCGTTTGTCTCCTGAATCTCTTCACAACTCATTGAAGAGTACTTCCTCCGAATATAAGCGTGGAATTTCAATTTTATTTTATTTTATTTTTTTGCTAAAGTTACATTCTTTTTCCCTCCGAACATTTTTTTTGGGGGTTTTTTGTGGGATCGTTTCTGCATTTTAGGAGTCTGTTTGTTGGCTACTTTTGTTTGAGAAGTTTGAATGGTTAGCAAGTTATGTATATCCTGTGGCTAGTTGGTAAATGGTGATTTTCAATGGTTGAGGCAATGGTGAACTTGGGAGAGGATGATGCGTGGAAATTGTCATAACAAAAGATCTTAATAGAATGAGCTAACGTTGCATCGGCGAGGGTGGATAACTATAAGCTGCTGTATTTCTGGATAACGAAACGAGGAAATTGGTTATGATAGAGAGAAAATTGCTTACATTGTATTTCATGCGTAGAATTTGTTTCTCGAATTCACGTACAAGGAATTAATATGGCAGTTCGAAGCTCATATTTTTCGTTCTTGACTTACGCAGAACTGAATTTTACAAGCTTTAAATCCTCTTTGGGTTGGTGCTGCTATCATATATATATGTGCATATCTATATTGATATACATAATCCTACGTATACGATTGATTTTCTTACACGGTTCTACTATCTATCTATCTAGCTCTCTGTCATGAAACTCCTCCGGGCCCTATACCCAGCAAGCGGATCCTTTTAGCTCTTTAACGACGCGTCGTAGGGATGAAAGCATGAGCCATCTGCGTATGCATCCCCAAAGGCCTGCACAGAGATGCTGTGTTTTATATATGCAAACAAGAAGCTGCAGGCATGGAGATGGCTGCATATATTCCCATCCTAATTGGGTTCCAGAAGGTGGAATCCCTGATTGGACAGAGGTGATAATATTTATTTCTTTAATACCTATCGTTACATGCTCTTATATTTACTGTGTACTAAAGCTACACTTGGTTTTGTAGAGTTAGAGTTACTGTTTTTCACCATCGTTTCAGCGCCGTGAACTTAACTGCTGATTGGTTTATGACACTTACTGTAAAGCATATGTATAGAGCTGCACTTGGATTAGTGGAGTTGCTATTTACGTTCAATACACGTCACTCCGTGCTGCGCTTTATTCAGTATGGATTATACGAAATAATTGAACTTGCTATTCCTTTTTTGGCGTAAATTTAAGGAGACCCTCGAGCCATAATCTCTGATCAGGAAATTATTTTTCGTTTGTTTTGAGCCATTTATCATATATGCTAGATATTTGTTCAACCGTCGAAGTATGTCTCACTTTGCATTTGTTGTGATTCTTCTATCTTAACTGATGGTGCCATCTGTTGTATCTTGATTTGCTTGTTCAGGCTGCATCAGTACCGAATGAATTACTTCCCCAAAGACAAGGGGCGGTTGATTGTCCTGTAAGAAGGATGCACATATCAATTCTCTTTTGTTGAACCTTTGAGTTTGTTCGTAATCTCTATATTGAAAATTCTCAGTTCCTTCTGAAGACTCGACAGTGCAATTTCGGTATTGGATGCAGATTTAATCATCCAGACGATGAGGTAAGGAATTCCGCTCACTGTTTACATACATCTACGTGCGTTAATCTCATATTTTGAAGGCATTGCTTGTTGGCCTTGTTTCAGTCTGCTTCTGAGGTGAGTGATCCGCCTGGCTTGCCCGATCAGCCATCAGAACCTCCTTGCGCTGTAAGATCTTTTTTTTTTTTAAGGATTTCTTGTCCTTGTTCTTTGCTGCTTATAATCTTTTGTTTTACACATTTGCGCCGTACTATATAAAGACCGAGACGCACAGATTCGTGGTAAACTGTAATGAAGCGCAGATAAGACAAGTGTAGAGGCACAAAATGACCTCTTTTTTCTGTAGCAATTAATCTACCTGCTGTTGCTATAGAATACAATCCTACTACAGCATCTCTTCTGCCAAATTATGACCCTTCGGTAAAATCTTGAAACTTTATATAGCTTTTCTAGCTGAACTCACTCACCATGCGGTCAGAGATGCCTTCTCAAAATGAGGCATTGTGTTTAACCTAGCATGTTTGTTAGGAATATTTTCTAGTGTTCAATAATCATGTTATCTTTGTCTTGGGACTAAATTGTATTTTATGTAAATATAAGGACTAGATTGAAAATATACCAAAATATGCTTTGGTATATATAGGTTGAGTGTGTGTAGAATACACATAACTCAAGGTAGAAATTCTCTCTCTAGATTAGGGTTCTCTCTCATCATTATCATATCTAGGTTTAATTGTGAAGAGAGAGCTTGAGGATCAATGTATGAGAGGATTTGTGATTCAATGAAGATTTGATTATGATTTAACCCCGAGCTTCCGCGCGCATATCAATTAAGGTAATTAGATCAAATCTATGCTTGAGTTCAATAATATGTGATGAATCAATCTCGAATTATATGTTGGATGTGAAATCTGGGAATTACAATGTTGTCTTACTTAGTGGAGTTTCCGCTTTTCCATTTTCCATGTTCGTATGGGATTATTCATTGCTTTGCCTGCTGCAGCTCTGCTCAGCCCCCGCTGTGTATCCGCAACAACCAGGTCGGGGACAACCCGAGTGTGAGGTACTACTCGTCGGTTTGCTAATGTTTACTACAATACGCCGTATTTCTTGCTATATATTTTCTGTCATAGTAACAACTTTCTCACCGTCTTCTCGTTCAAGTCTTACAAGAAAACTGGCATATGCAAATTCGAGGCCACCTGCAAGTTTGAACTGGCCAATGCCACCGAGCCAACACTCACCGGCTTGCCAAGGAGAAAGGTACATTACATAGTTCATACTTCACAGATTAATGCCTAGTTCTCAACTCATACGTATAATTATCGCTGATGTATTTTGTCCTCATTCTTTTTAACTCTTCGGCTAATGATCTAATCGCTCGTGACCCTCTATTCGCTCGCCAGGGGACGATACGATGCATATATTACCTTAAGAAGGGGTCGTGCAATTTCGGGTCGAGATGCAAGTTTGATCACCCGACTCCCGGAGAAATTATGGCCCCGTCGGCTCGTGGTAAAATATATGACTATTGGTAACTTAGGGACGAGATATTAAATGCTCAAGGAGGACCTTCTTCAAAGCTTTGAGTTTCTTTCTTTATTCAGTTACTTTTATTTGTGTAATACAGAAGTGTGCATTTTATAGAGATGATGACTTCTATGTAATATATTCAACTTTTATTTAACCATGATGATTAAATATATATCTTGAACTTTTATATATTGAATTTGCAAATAAACATTAACTGAACATGCAATCCATCAAAATCACCACCACGTGATTTTAATGAAATACATGATAGTCAATGAAACTTGTAAAGCAAAATGAAGCACAATGGACATCATCATCTCTTATTACATGCCACCATTGTTGATCATCTTGGCCTCTTCTTCCTCCATAGTATCGCACGAAACCCTACCTCTTGTCTCAGGCAAAGACAGCACAAACACCCCACAAACCCCAATCGCCAAGCCGAAAACGCCGTAGCTCAGCAGCAAGCCCTTCTTTCTACCCAAAGAAACCAGCAATGGACTCAAAATCGCTCCAAATAGGAAAGACTGTCTCACCACGGACAAGGCCGAGTTTCTAACACAAGTAGGAAATAGTTCCATGCTATAGATCAATACAACATCGAAAGCCGTGCACGCGCTGAAGAAAGAAACCAACTCTAACCCTATCTGAATGCCTTTGTTCAATTGCACAAAAACGCAGCACACGCAGCACAGAGAGCTTAATAACGTCAGGCCCAGAATCGACGCCTTTCGATCTGACCTTCCAATGAGAACGAATGTAAGGAACGAAGCTGGAAATTCGAATAGCGCATTTAGGGTTACACTTAGGTATAGGTTTATCGAGAGGTTTCCTAGGCCTAATGGTATCCCATAATATATTGTTAGGAATCCATTTCTAGTGCTCAAATGTCATGTTATCTTTGTCTAGGGACCAAATTGTAGTTTATGATAAATAGGGACTGATGTGATATATACCAAAGTATGATTTGGTATATATAGGGCAAGTGTGTGTATTTTACACATAACTTGAGCACACCTTGAGCGAGGCTCTCTCTCATTTTAATATCTCTCTCTTCATCACAGTAGATTAGGCTTAATTGTGGAGAGGTATATGGATTGCTTGTAGAGAAAGCTATTGGATTAAATGAAGATTGATTGATGATTATCTATTGCTTCCGCGCGCTAATTACAAAGGTGAGTCAATCGATCTTAATTCTCAAGTTCAAGTTCATCTTAATTCGTTGGATGTTAAATCTGGAACCTATAACTGGTATCAGAGCAAACTTGTTTGTTGATTCTGTGTTAAATCTGCTTTGATTGAGCTTAATTTGCTTATTTGAGTTGAATCGATGATGTTTGAAGTGACTTTGGTTCGACACTGTTCTATCTGATTTTCGCCTGATTTCTGTGTTAATCCAGTGTTAATTGTGTTAATCGAGTGATAGGTAAGCTGCGTCGATGCCTATTGTTCGATAATTGTGTTCTGATTAAGCAGAAATTAGGATTTGAGTGAAAAATAGGACATTTTGCTGGTTTTTGCCAGATGAATGGCAGTTTTCGCCAGTTGAACAGCTGTTTTCGCCAGTTGAACAACTGTTTTCGCTACATGAACAGCGGTTTTCGCTACATAAACTAGTATTTTATAAGCTAAATCGGTGTTTACTTGTTTAATTACGTGTTTTTTAGCTGATTTGACTTATTAGCGAAAACCAAACCTTTTCAGCGTGTTAGGAATCCATTTCTAGTGCTCAAATGTCATGTTATCTTTGTCTAGGGACCAAATTGTAGTTTATGATAATATAGGGACTGATGTGTAATATACCAAAGTATGCTTTGGTATATATAGGGCAAGTGTGTGTATTTTACACAAAAACTTGAGACCCAGCGAGGCTTTCTCTTCTTAGAAAATCTCTCTCATCATCATAGTAGAATAGGTTTAATTGTAGAGAGGGAATTGGATTGCGTGTAGAGAAAGCTATTGGATTAAATGAAGATTGATTGATGATTATTCGCCTATGTCTTCCGCGCGTATCTAACAAGGTGAGTCAATCAATCTAATTCTCAAGTTCATCTTAATTCGTTGGATGTTAATCTGGAACCTACACAGCGAAAACCAGTTTTCGCTAGATTTATTGGCGAAAACCTTAAAGCTTTTCGCCATATACTGTTTCAGCGAAAACCTCAAAAGTTTTCGCCAGACACTCAGCGAAAACCTATAACTTTTCGCTATATATACTGTTTCAGCGAAAACCTAAACTTTTCGCTACATTTCTTAGCGAAAAGTTCATTCCTAGGGAAACCAGTGGCCAGCGAAAACTTAAAACTTTTCGCCAAACACTGTTCACACGAGAAGTTTTAGAGTTCACAACTTAGCGAAAACCTAATCTTTTCGCCACTTAGCGAAAACCTCAAAGCTTTCGCTACATACTGTTTCAGCGAAAACCTAAACTTTTCGCTACATTTCTTAGCGAAAAGTTCATACCTAGCCAAAACAGTGGGCAGCGAAAACTTAAATCTTTTCACTATACTGTTTCAGCGAAAACCTCGAAAGTTTTCGCCACATACTGTTCACAAAGCTTTCGACGGTTTTAGGTAACAAAAAAAAAATTATTCTCAGTACAAGTTTTTTTTTAAAATCATTTTAAAAGTCCTAAAATTTTTATTTTTCACTTTGAGATTTTTTTTGTACGTACTTTATATAGGTTCCTGGTTCATACGAAAAAGTTTCGTGTAAACGAAATTTTTTTTGGACTGGTAAAATTTTTCGGTACAAAAAAAAAATTATTCTCAGTACAAGTTTTTTTTTAAAATCATTTTAAAAAAAAAATATTTGATACCTAAAACTTCCGAAAATTATTTCAATACGAAAACATAGCATAAGTTGACTAAAAGTCAAAATAAATTGAAAATCAAAATAAATCAGCTAAGACTTTAAGTCAATATTTTTTTTAATCAACAAAACAAGACGATCAATATAACATCCAACATATTTTGAGTCAAAATTAAAATTTCCAACATTCTATAAAACCAATACAATATCTGTGAACTTAATATTGGTTTTTGAGCTGAAACGCTAATATTGGAGAACTATTCGAAATTAGTCAAAATTAAAATTTCCAACATTCTATACCAATTATAATTTGCAAAATTAATTGGTCTGAACTGAAAAGATAAAATGGATAATTACTTAAGCGAAAATGATCTAGAACTTAAAGAAATCAAACACAACCTAGATCTAATTGAAAAATTATTAAATAAAAACATCATAAGAAAAAGTCTTTATCTTCTTCATCTTCCTCAACAAGCTCAAAAACTTCAAGCTCAAAACATAAGAGAATACAATCTGAAATTATAGAACCTAACAATTCTCATGAACAAAAGATTATAAAAGAGCTAGAAGACAAACTCGCAAATAATGAGCGTATCCTAAGAAATCATTTATTAGAAGAAGATAATCTTAGGAGATGCTTAGATAGTGCAAATGAAAAAATAATAAGTTTAACAACTAAGGCAGACTCACAAGAAACAAAAATATGTGAATTAAAAACTACTTTGTCTGCGTGCGAGGAAGAAAAACAAGGACTTTTACAAAACTTCTCATTCACAAACAATGAAAAGGAAATGGTCAATAAATTAGAAGCAAGGCTAGCTAATAACGAGCGTGTTCTAAGAAAACATTTAGAAGTTGAAGCTAGTCTTGGGGTCAATTGACCAATGCTAAAGATGAGCTTGTGAAATTAAAATTTAAGGCAGAAAATAATGAACCGAACATATCTGAATTAATAACAAACATAGCTGCCTATAAAGAAGAAATTAAAAATCATCAAGCTCAGAATAAATGTCTTTCAGAAGAATGCAATAAATTACGCATTAAAAATAAAGAACTCGAAATACTTATTGCAAAGAAAGAAACTGAGCTAAAATTGTCTCAAAATAAATCCACTCAAACAAATGAGACAATGCCTATCAAAAAGGAACATTCTATACAAACTATAAAACCCGAATTTAATTGTGAAAATCCAGAAACCGAACGCAAAATTGCCGAGTTAAATTCTCTTCTGGAATCGCAGCAAAAAGGGTTTCAAGCTAAAATTGATGAACTTCAAAAGGAGAATACATTTCTCAAAAATTCCTACAAAATAGGCGCAACTTCAACTTCTTACTCTGTTAAAAGCGAACCATTAAAAAACATATCTCCAAAACAGAATAAAAAACACCACGAATGACTAAAGCTATCAAGAAAGAAGAAGAATTGAGGAAGATAAATCATTTTTTATCAAAACAAGCGAAAATGTTTCCTCCTCTATTTCTAAAAAGTAATTTCTAAAGTCATTCAAAATAAAGAAAGAAAGAATAAAGAAAGCTACAAATATTAAAACAGACAATTCTACATTTTTACTAAAATTAAAATATCCAAAAATAATAATTGTCTGACAAATAAAAGTAACTCATTTTATGAAAACACCTATGTGAATGATGTGATTCTTCCTAATAGGAAATACGACAATTCTATATTGAATGCTATTGATTCTATTAGTTCGTATTCCTATCTCAAGTACCCAGTCAAAGTCAAATCTGAAAAACATTTTCAACGACTGGCGAAAGAGAAAATTTTCTCAACTAACAATAGACACACATTCACCCGTGCTAAAACTGATAATTTCATAACGGTACAAATTTGGAAACCTAAGCTAGAAATGGAAATAAGTAGTCCTAAACAAACGTGGCTTCCTATGACTACTTTATCTGCTAATTTTAATTCCAAATTTGAACCTTATGAGCTTTATAAGATTACTGCTAATCAGGGAGGACCCGTCAAAAAATGGGTACCAAAGTCCCGCTAATTTGTTTTGCAGGATCCCGATTATGCGTAGGTCCTCGGGTTGCTTCACACGCATAATCGATATGAGCTGCAGGCAACCACCAATTCCCGACACGTGTGGTATTCGAGATTGCTCCACACCCGTGATCGGTATGAAATGTGAGCAATCATACTATATAAATAAATATTTTTTTTAGATTTTACATTAAAAAAAAAAAAAAAAAAACTTTTCGCTAACTTTTCGCTCACTATTTCAGCGAAAACAGTTTTCAGCGAAAACCTTCTCTTTTCGCTAACTTTTTTCGCCATTTTTTTTATATATAAATATATATATATATATATATATAGGTATAATAAAAAATAATAAAAAAAAAAACTTTTCGCTGAAAAGTCTAGCGAAAACCTCAAACTTTTCGCTAACTATTTCAGCGAAAACATTTTTAGCGAAAACTTTTACTTTTCGCCAACACTTAGCGAACTTTTTTTTAGCGAGAACCTTTTCTTTTCGCTAATTGTTTTCGCCACATTATAAGTTTTTTTTAGTTTTCGTGAATTCCTTTAAAAAGAAAATATATATATATATATAAATATATATATATAAATATATATAGGCCTGAAAAAGAGAAAAAAAAAAAAAAAAAGGAAGGCCATCAAAATAAAAAAAAAGAAAAGAAAAAAGGCCAAAAAAAAAAAAAAAACTCTGAGCTTCATTGCTAAAAGAAGATGACTTGAATTTCATTGTCAAAATAGGTACATTACTGTCCTAGATATTAGAGTTCATCTTTAGTATTGAGTTTCAAAGGAAGTCTAATGTATCATTCTTAGTACCTAAAAATTTGTCCATGTCGTCTTTACATTCTTTATATATTTAGATGGGGAGTGGATAGACAGATAGACAAGGCGCATGAACTTCAAAAGAGCACATTACTATAGTTCTCATATAACAAGCGTATATGGTTTAGGGGGAGTAACACTTATGAGTGCAGAAGGCACATTTAAGGGGGAGTGTTACTTCATGTATAAAACACGCTTGATTTTTGTAATATGCAATCCTCAAAGAGCGCATCTATTTAGGGGAGCAAGGGCATCATATTAGAAATAGTGCACCATTTTAGGGGGAGAGTTACCTAAAAAGGCGCAACAGCTTCAAAGAGAGAATGCCCTGAAGACAACTTTCGTACTTTGACGGGAAGTGCTACCTCAACCCAAAAAGCGCAAAGACACAAAAAGAGGTGTTCACATACCTGTTCCTATGGTTCAGTTAATCCCAAACTGTACCTATCCCAGGAACAAACCCAAGTGTATGTGAGGGTTTTGAGCGAATCACGATATAATCATTACACATCAACCACAAACTATCCGGGCCATAACCATTATAGGTACAGGACTGATTTTTCAGATCCCGGGTAGAAGACGCCTCATCGGGTCCAAATGCGCATGCACAACCCTTCCTAGCTACTCATTTGTCTCCCTAAAGACAAGTGTTTCAATATCTCACGGGGAACCGCATATGCTATCACCGTTTCACTTGGAAGCGGGAGATATTGAACTAAGTGGTCCACAGCCCCACACCACTGACTTCATTCTATGCACTTAACGTCTAGTGTGTCCCATAGCCTAAAAAGTTTTCTATTTTTTTTAGGACACATACATTATTTTACACACACAAAGCAAGTCTATGTGACCTTGCCAGAACTTCTGTAGACACATTCTTTACAAATGTGATTCTATGATCAGAAGGAAGTCCTGCCGTTGCAATATTAAAACAACAACGGTAGCAGGCCATCTTCTGGAGCACGACTCTAGAACGATGTCAACGGGTTGCCTATGTGGCCCCGTAGTCCCTTCAAATGCAAGTCTTTGTGACTTTGCATCAACGACCAAGAGTGACATCTAGGGATGTCTCACGATGATTGGTCGTCGGTCCCGTTTTCAGGTTACTTCATCCGCACTTCAACGTCAACACGCTCCGCGCTTACACTAGGAATCACCTTGATCCGAAGACATGACGATACAATTGAATCGCCATGAGGGGGAGAAGTATCTCAAGGAGGCAAAGCACGTGACATCATTAAAGAAGCCAAGCTTACAACGCACGTGCTGAACCACAACAAACACGACCTCTCTCCATGGCACGAGAATAAACGAAGAGTCAATGTCCTTAGATCTACACAACTCTGATCTATGCAAGAAGGTGATAAAAAAATTCAAGGTTGCAAAGAAGAAAAAGGGGGAGCATGTACATAGGGGGAGAAAGAAGATTCTCCAGAAGCCCTCAACCTTTTCTTCAAGCAGCAACGAAGAATGTGTCTAATCCACGATTGAACACAAAGGGGGAGATTGTTAGGAATCCATTCTTGTGTTCAATCGATGATGAAGACTGAAGATCATTAGAGACAAAGACTATTGGCGCTCCAATGACATTTGAACACTAAGGGGGAGATTGTTAGGAATCCATTTCTAGTGCTCAAATGTCATGTTATCTTTGTCTAGGGACCAAATTGTAGTTTATGATAATATAGGGACTGATGTGTAATATACCAAAGTATGCTTTGGTATATATAGGGCAAGTGTGTGTATTTTACACATAACTTGAGCACACCTTGAGCGAGGCTCTCTCTCATTTTAATATCTCTATCTTCATCACAGTAGATTAGGCTTAATTGTGGAGAGGTATATGGATTGCTTGTAGAGAAAGCTATTGGATTAAATGAAGATTGATTGATGATTATCTATTGCTTCCGCGCGCTAATTACAAAGGTGAGTCAATCGATCTTAATTCTCAAGTTCAAGTTCATGTTAATTCGTTTGATGTTATATCATCCCAACTCCAAATCCCACGATCATAAGTGTCAAAAGTCTCCTTAAAGCCCAATCCTTTTTGGTTAATGTCTTCATGGCCGAGTATATATCTGTGACTCCTTGAGAATTGTTACCATTGTCGACCTCTTCAAAGAAGCTTTGTGTTAGGCTCCCGCGGAATGATGGTGGGGCGATGCTTCTAAGTGTTTCCATGAATTCGTCTTTTCGACCTTTTATATAGAGCCATCTGGGGGATTCGTGTACGAGGAAGTGAACGAATAGAGCGTATAAAATTGGAGGTACTGATATCCATAAGTACATTAGTCTCCATGAAGAACCCTCAAGCAGAAATGCAATTAAGGGTAAGGACAAAAACCCTAGAGCTGAACTAAAGAAGTTGATGAAACCAACATTTTCTCTTGATTTTCTACCCACTAATTCAGTGGATAGAACCAAAGCACTTGTACCAACCATTGGCCGCCAGAAACCTCCGACGAATCTTAAACAAGAGTACACCCATATGTTGTTAGAAAGAGACGTCAAAACTCCTGTTAAAGACATGATCAGACACGACAGAACCAGCATGTTCTTTCGACCTAGAGAAGAATTCGCCAAAGCGGCAAGAGCGAACCCACCGATCACACCGCCCGTGAAGAAACATGAAGCTGGCAAACCCGTCGTAATCGAGCCCGCGCACTCGAGATTCCACTCCGAGATGATCGACGTGGTCTCAGGCTCGGCCCATGACCAAGCGTTTCTCGGGAGCTGACAGATATTCGACATGGTGTTATTACAACTACTGCTGCTATTGCAAGACCACTTGGGTTCTGCGTCTGTGAAGATACTGATGAATGATTGCTGAGCGTCGAAGAACCAAGCAAAGGAGATCAAGATTGTATGGAAAAGATGTGACCATCTGAAATCTCCAATGCTAAGTTCGATTTTTTCGTCCAGTGATTTTGGTTTCTTGGCTTTGTTGAGGAGAGGGTTTGGATCGTCGACCATTTTTTTTTTTGACGAGGACAGGGATTAGCCAGGAAAATATTCGAACCTGGGCTACACAATATAAAATAACATCTTTATATTTAACATATAGTATATTACATAGCAAAACTCAAAAACAATTATTTAAGATGTGCTCGACGATTTTTCATAGCGTAGAACTCATCAATCACTGAATCAGTGTCAATCTTCTTCGTAAATTCTCTTTCAATGTAGATAATCATAGAATCTGACAAAAATTCTTCTTCCATCTTGTTCCGAAGAGAAGTCTTGAGAAGTTTCATAGCTGAGAATGATCGTTCTGTTGATGCGGTAGAGACTGGAAGCGTTAAGATAAGACGAATCAGCCTGTCAATCAAGTGATAGTTCTTTGTCTTTCCAGTCTCCACTAATCGTCGACATAATTGAGCAACGTTAGATATACCCTGAAACTTTTCATGATGAATTATATCAAACTTATAATGGTCTAATTGGCTTCTCAAATAATGTAGTTCTTGTCCCTTGAAATCTTCGGGATAAAACTTCTCTGCGAATTGCAAATTATCAGCATTAATAACTTAAAGTTGTCTCGAGGATCTAAAGCAGTGCTGAGATTAAGAAGTTCTACAGCTTCGTCGTTGAATCTGTTATTTAGCTCTTCAACTTGATAATCTATCACTGCATTAAATACATCAATACGGTAATGATGCTCAAATGTAACAGAATCTCTTTCTCGACAAGAACGTCTCGTAGCAGATCTATAAGAAGCATTCATATCTGGCATATCAATACCATGAGTACCACAAGCTGATTGCACAACCATCAAAAGAACATCATATCCATCTGCTCTCAAAGTATGAAGTAAAGCTTTTGTACTTGAAACAAGATCCATCGCATTCAAGATATCTATAGACTTTTCTTGCAAAGCCCGACAAAGCATATCTGTTATAGCCATAATCTTATGCATCAAGTATAAGATAAATATGAAATCAAAGATCTCAGCACAATCAAGAAACTTGTGGCTTCCCCCCGTATAGAATTCAGAGATGCTTCTTCCACCATATGCTCAAGTACGATAACCACAGAGCTATACATATCTATCATGCTACATATCGACTCAAAATGAGAACTCCAACGTGTCTTACCAGCTCGCTGTAAAGTACCGATCTGATTGAGTCCTGTGCCTATGTCACAATCAAACAAAAAATGAATAACAATGATAAAAATTAATTTATTTAATGAGAAACTATACGATCGAGGTTAGTACCTGTCTCGCGAATACCAGTAGCTACCATATTTGCAATTTCAATGGCTTGGACAGATTGCAACTCAGTGTTACGCTTTGAAGACGCTTTAATAATGTTGCAAATAGAAGTCAAGTTTGAGAAAAACATCCAAATAGAACTCTCCTTTTCAGCAGCCGCTACCAATGCCAATTGAAGTCTGTGTGCAAAACAATGAATATAATATGCCTGATGAGAATCTTTTAAAAAAGAGCCTGTAGTCCATTCCAAGAGCCACGCATATTGCTAGCGCCATCGTATCCCTGTCCTCGAATATCTGTGATATGCAATTTATGTCTCCCAAGAACATTACATATTTCCTCTTTAAGTGTTACTGCAGTGGTATCACCAACTTGGACAATATCAAAGAAACGCTCCATTACAAAGCCATCACAATCAACATATCTCAATACAATAGCCATCTGCTCTTTGTCTGATATATCTTTAGCTTCATCGACTAAGAGACAAAATTTTGCACTTCCAATCTCCTCGCGTATTTTGTTTCTAACTCTTTTAGCAAGAATATACAAAAGATCTTTCTGAATGTCTGGTGACGTATACTTAGCATTTTTTGGCGCTTTTTCTAAAACAACATTGCCAATGTTAACATCCATTTTTCCCATAAGTTTTATCATCTCGATAAGATTACCTTGATTTTTAGAAGAAGAAGACTCATCATGTCCTCTCAAGGCGCATCCTTGCAAACAAAGCCAACGGATGCTTTCAATTGTAGCTGTAAGCCTCAATCGATTATTTCTCACTTCTTCTGATGTCTGTGCATCCATCAATTTATCGATATGGCCACTTGAATTCATTAAAACGTCCATAGCTTGCACGGCATTGTTATGTGGTGAAGTGACGCCTCCCACATGGATTAAAAAAGCACATCTATTCCCATCATTGACTCTTTTCCAAGCTCTAAAACCATCAACTGTAAATGCAGGATAACGAGCCCTTTTTTCTTGAAAAAGAAAACATGGAAAGCAAAAGACGGCATCTTTACTAGGTGAGTATTCCAACCATGGAAATTGCTCAAACCATGATCTTTGAAATCGTCGGTCTTGATCTCCGAATTTGGTTCGTGGATACTCCATTACAGGTTGATACGGCCCTCTTAAGATATAAATTCGTCTGATTGTATCTCTTTCGTTGACAGGACACTGCCAAATTGGAGTGCGTACTGCTGGATCTAATTTAACATAATTACTAACATCACTATCAATTCTTTGAGAGTTGGTAGAACGTTGCGCATCATTTGACGTCTCAGCATTGGTCGGGGAGGGGAATGCTCCAAGCTTGTTGACGTACTTGCATTGGGTTTAAAAAACGATAGCATAGTTTTCTTCTTGCCTCTTTGAGTTTCCATTAGCAAACCAACCTATAATACACACACAACACAATTAACAACAAAAAATACAGAAACTATAATCACATCATTGTATAGTTCAAGAAGAGTGAAGATCGAGGAATCTAAATAATAATAGAGTGAGATATTGAAGATAATTACCTGAAAAGATTGAAATTTTATCCTTGTCCTTGTTATCGTGAACTAAACACAAAAGAATTGAGAGTTAGGGTTTTTTTTTTTCTGATTTGTAATTTATATATGGGCTAATTACTACTAGTGGGCCAGAATCAAGACCGGGCTGTAGCCCATCCCAGCCTTTAGGGTGGCTACGCCCCTGGACGAGGATCTTCTTCTTCTTCTTCTTTATGTTAATTGTTGTAATGATAAGGTGCCTTTTATAAATACAGCCTCGTACAGTCTTCATATCTGTCATCTGACCAAACAGTGAGGTTTTGAGAAATAGGGTTTTTAAATAATTTCAATCAGGTTTTTAAAAACTAGCTTAATAATGTCGGCCAGATCCATTCATATTACATTCGATATATGGAGACATTATTAGGGAAATACGTCCTAATATATTTTTTTAAAGCTATGAAATTCTATTCATAATATTTACGTGCATTATACACCAATTTAATCACTTCAAATTCATATATATATATATATATATATATAATGCAATGAACGCAATCTGAACAATTAATCCAAACTAGTATTTTAAGCACATGTGTGCAATAAAACATAAATATACAAATATTGTTTTTTATTTTAAGAGTTTTTATTAATTTAAAATGTTTTGAATGATAAAATTGGAATAAAAATAAATTATTTAAGGGTAAAATTGTAATTATTCATGATACACAGAAATTAAGTTAGTGGGAGAATAAAATGTGAAACCTGACATTTTAAGAATAATTGATGTAATTTTTTTAGGTAATCCTTCGTTTATGGGCAATTAATTAACTAAATCACAATCTTCAATATAAATAAAATTATTGGCCCAGATTTCAATTAAATGTCATATCATATCAATAAGGTCCTTAGACTTTATATAAAGATATAGATAATATGAGTTCAAACCCTACCATTATTCATATAGCCGGTTGGTGACAAATAAAATTAAAAATCTGAAAGATCAATTAATCTAATCTATCATTGTTTTAATTAACTGCCTTCACGACTTTAAATTAAACTGTCACACATCTAAATGGGGAAGTTTGTTGTATACAATTGACGATTCCTAAACAAGGGCCATGATATATATCTTTAAAAAAGTAACTACGACAATATACTGTTGATCATAGTGTAAAATGATTTATAAACCGATTTTTCTGTTTTTGCAAGAAAGAGGTACATCACTTCATAATTATGGTTACTATCACTCATGATATCTAACAATTGATAAAAATGGCATAATCTATTTATCTATATAATCTTTTTATCTATACTATATATTAAGGGAGATCATCCTATAGTAACTACCACCAAATTAATTTGGTATGACACTATAAATTACCATTTTACGCTTAATTTTCAAATTTATTTCAATTATATCCAAAAATCATATTTTTAATTTATAAAAATAATTTACAATTAAAATTAATATTATAATTTGATATTATAAAAATAATTTTATATTTTATTTATATTTTAAGCACACGCATCGAGTGTGCGAAAAATATTAGTCTATACTATATATTAAGGGAGAACACCCTATAGTAACTACCACCAAATTAATTTGGTATGGCACTATAAATTACCATTTTACCCTTAGTTTTCAAATTTATTTCAATTATACCCAAAAATCATATTTTTAATTTATAAAAATAATTTACAATTAAAATTAATATTATAATTTGATATTATAAAAATAATTTTATATTTTATTTATATTTTAAAAGCACACGCATCGAGTGTGCGGAAAATACTAGTATTTTATTATTGGTGATGACCTTTTATAGTAACTGTTTTGGTGTATCAATTTAATTTGAATAATTACTATATTACCCTTATTATTTATTTTTAATTCAAAAAATTATCATTCAAATTTATAAGTTACTATAATTATATCCATACAAATCAATTTACAAAAAATAATATATAATTAAATTTTAAATTATAATTTCATCTATTAAATATTTCAAATTACAATTATATTATATATATTTATATATTATAGCACACGCATCGAGTGTGCGTAAAATACTAGTATATATTATGGCGGATTACCTTAGAGTAACTGCTCATCAATTAATTTGGTATGACATACGAATTATAATTTTATCCTTTAGTTTTCTATTTATTCCAATTATATCACATATTAAAAGTTTTTTATATACTTATAAATAATAACTAATTAAAATTAAAATTCATATATTAAATATTTTAAAATGATAATAACTCATAAATATAAAATAATTTTCTATCTATCTATATTTATTGCACATGCATCGAGTGTGCTTAAAATAATAGTATATTCTATTATTAAGAGGCACCTTAGAGTAACTATAACGGTCATTGAATTGATTTGGTATGGCAATTACAATTACTATTTTATCATTAACTTTTAAATTTATTCCAATTATATCCTCTAAACTCAATATTTATTTACTTAAAATATTAACTAATATGTATTTATATATTTGTGCATGTGCGTAAAATACTAGTGAACATAATTAACTAGCAATCTATCTCAACGGGTTGATAACCATTATCGATGAAGACCTTGACGGCATACAAAAGAGGATGCGTCTTCATGCTAAAAACCCGGCCCATCTCGGGCTTACCACCTCGCTATTTGTTTGTCGCCACAAGCCTCGAGAACTACTCCCCCGTAAGAGTTTCCTGAGATAGACGAGTACTTTGATAAGTCCTATTAAAGTTTGTTCATGAGGTATTTCTTCACTAATTCATGAAAATGTCTGAAAATAGGTTCTTAAAATCAACGAGATTTGATGTTGAGAAGTTTGATCGAATGTTAAAGATTTGAGAAATTATTTTTTTTTCAATCAATTACTTTTATATTTGTATACAGAAATGTGAATTTATCCTAGAAATGCTTTGATAGATAATGACTGTTGCTTTTTAAATTTTTATGAAGCATTATGTGTGTAGTAATCTTCTTTTCTTGTCATGTTACTGTAAATCACGCACCAATCGGATTGTTATTGCTCGAATACTTACTGATAAGTCAAGATTTTAAGTAAAGTTTAACTCGTGTAAACATGCATTTTCGATCGATATTTATCCGAATTGCCTTGAAGATCCTTCCAAACGTGGAAAGAAGTCAAAGAAATTGAAGCCGAATATTTGCGGAACCTCACGCTATCGCACGCAACAAATATACGTGATTGGGCCACATGCATAGCACATTTCATGTGCATGCGACCGCATGCCCTACTCTTCACGGATCGGACCCATCAGGTTTAAGTTGTATTTAAAGACCATGCGAACCAAAAAAAAAAATGGATTTACTTGACGACAAAAGAGAGAAAGCATAGTAACGGCAAATTTTCGGGTTCCAATGTGGTTTTTCCGCCAATAATACGATGGGAAACTCCGAGGATACTTGACACCGACTCTATTATTGTGATAGGCGAATTCCTTACCTTGTTTCAACGTTTGTTTTCATTCATTATGATAGCTTGATTTCTCTGTTGGATTATGATTTCGCATTTGTGAATCGTACTTTATTGAATTGTATGGGTTATGTTACGAGTTCTTCGTTTGTGTTTAATGCTTGTGAGTGATTGGCCAATATATGCATGAAATATGATTGGTATATGAATCTGGGACGATGGTAAATCAACTAGAACAAAAAGTCGAACACCATGATGTAAAATTGACTAGGGATAGACTCGATTCGTATTGAAGTAGGCCGCCGCAAGTGTCTAAATCTTAGGAAATTTCATATAATCAAATGCATGCATGGGAGTTACACTCATTTAGGGTATATGAATTAGGCCACTCACTATAGAAAATTTATAAGAAAATTCCACCTGAACTAAATTCATATTGATTCGATAACGCGACAGTATGAAGAATCAAGATTAATTTGTGCCGATCAAATATCTTGATCATGTCTGTCGTTAGTTGATTTTTAACTCAATATTATATTCATCATCTTTTTAGTTAAAATCTCTCATTATAAATAAATCCAACTTCGTCTGAATCAAAAGTAAGAATTATTCTTAGGATAGATCATTTATCCATGCGGATCGATAAATACATGCTACTTTTTCTAAGCGTTTCACTAATATTAGAGCATATGTCTTTTATAAAATCTTATAAACATTGTCTTTTTATATGCCATTCATTTTTATTTACAATGATAATTAAAAATATATCTTGGACTGCAGCTGCTTGTTTTGTTCTTAGAACTGCTTTATTGAATACGATACTTGAAGATCTTAGACAATGACACAAATGCCTTAGCACCAACGATATTTTTTCCAACTGAATATAACTTCTTTAGGACCAGCTTCACATGGACGGTGTATTCGCAATTCGCTTTCCGATTATAACATGAAAATAGGCGTTTAAACTTTATACGAGTCGACCTCGACGAGTTTTTTTTTTTTTTTTTTTTTTTTTTTCAAATGCATGAGCTTTTGATCAGTCACGTCTAAGCTTAACACCAACAAACTCGAGCTCAAACTCGACAATTCAAGGGCTCAAAGCCGAGGAAACGAGGCAAAGACTTTTGGTGATACATTTTAGTAATATATTGAATTTTGCAAATAGAAAACTGAGAATGTAATAACAAACCAACCATAACAAACAAAAACCTCTAAATAAAATCAAGCACAATAATGGATCTCATCATCTCTTATTACCACGCGACCATTGTTGATCATCTTGGCCTCTTCTTCCTCCATAGTATCGCACGAAACCCTACCCCTTGTCTCTGGCAAACGCAACACAAATACCCCACAAACTCCAATCGCCAAACCAAACGCACCGTAACTCAGCAACAAGCCCTTCTTTCTACCCAAGGCAACCAACAATGGACTCAAAATCGCTCCAAACAGAAAAGACTGTCTCACCACGGACAAGGCCGAGTTTCTTACACACGTAGGATATAGTTCCAAGCAATAGATCAACACAACATCAAACGCCGTGCATGCGCTGCAGAAAGAAACCAACTCTAACCCTATCTGAATAATATTGTTCCATTGCACCAAAACGCAGCACACGCAGCACAGAGAACTTATTAACGTCAGGCCCAGAATCGATGCCCTTCGATCTGACCTTCCAATGAGAAAGAACGTAAGGAACGAAGCTGGAAATTCGAATATCGCATTTAGGGTTACGCTTAAGTATAGGTTTATCGAGAGGTTTCCTAGGCCTAATGGTATACCGTAATACATCGTCCCAACTCCAAACCCCACGATCATAAGGGTCGAAAGTCTCCTAAAAGCCCAATCCTTTTTGGTTAATGCCTTCATGGCCGAGAATATATCTGTGACTTCTTGAGAATTATTACCATCGTTGATCTCTTCAAAGAAGCTCTGTGTCAGGATCCCACGGTATGATGGAGGTGCGATGCTTCTAAGTGTTTCCATGAATTCGTCTTTTCTACCTTTTACATAGAGCCATCGGGGAGATTCGTGTACGAGGAAGTAAACGAGTAAAGAGTATAAAGTCGCAGGTACTGAGATCCATAAGTAGATTAGTCTCCACGACGAACCCTCGAGCAGAAATGCAATTAAGGGTAAGGACAAAAACCCTAAAGTGAAACTAAAGAAGTTAACGAAACTAGCAATTCCTCTTGATTTTCTACCTACTAATTCAGTGGATAGAACCAAAGCATTTGTACCAACCATTGGCCGCCAGAAACCTCCGACGAACCTTAAACTAGAGTACACCCATATGTTGTTAGAAAGTGCGGTCAAGGCTCCTGCTAAAGACATGAGCAGACACGACAGAACCAGCATGTTCTTTCTGCCTAGCGACGAATCCGCCAAAGTGGCAAGAGCGAACCCACCGATCAAACCGCCCAAGAACAAACACGATGCTGGGAAACCCGTCGTGATCGAGCCCGCGCACTCGAGATTCCACTCCGAGATGATCGACGTGGTCTGGGGCTCGGCCCACGACCAAGCGTTCCTCGGGAGCTGACAGATATTCGACGTCGTGTTATTACAACTACTGCTGCTGCTGCTGCTATTGCAAGACCACTTGGGTTCTGCGTCTGTGAAGATACTGATGAATGATTGCTGAGCGTCGAAGAACCAAGCAAAGGAGATCAAGATTGCTCGTAAAAGCTGTGACCATCTGAAATCTCCAATGCTAAGTTCGATTTTTTCGTCCAGTGATTTTGTTTTGTTGGCATTGTTGAGGAGAGGGTTTCGATCTCCGACCATTTTTGCAATGATGGTCTTCTTTTTTTATTATTGTTAATTGTTGTGTGATGATAATTGATAAGGTGGGTTTTATAATGAAACCTCGTACAATCTGACCAAACAGTGAGTTTGAGAATTGGAGAAATTGAGTTTTTAAATTACGGTTGATTAGGTTTTTATTCTGAAGTTTAAACTCGGTATTAATATTTATCTTTTCTCCTATGTCTTCATTTTCTTACATTCTATATATATATATATATATATATATATATGGAGTCACTAATAGGGCAATGGGTCCTACAAATAAATTTTGAAGCTATGCATTTTATTCGTAATAGTTACGGTTCAAATAAATCGGAGTTTTAAATACTAACATTATTAAAGATGCTCCGGTTGGTAAAAAAAAAATAAATAAATAAAAATTGAAAGATCAATTATATATATTCCAGTCTGTCATTGTTTTAATTGAAGGCCCTTACCTGCCATATGACTTAATTAAATTAGACTGTCTCACCTATAAAATGGGATAGTGTTTTATCCAATTGATGATAAATAGAAGCAGGACCATAATTTATGTTGACAAAGAGATTAAATGAAATTAGCTTAGAAACTAATATTATCAAAATGTGGACACATATGCATTCCCATGAATTTTAGTCAGTGTAAGAAAACAGCGTGGGTGTTGCATCGTCTTTTCAATTTATTATTGTTGTTTTTATTGATAACATTGGAAAAACAAATGATGGTTCACCTTATTTATTATTAATGGGTCCGACTTATTTATGATGGGACCAACTAATTAGTTATATGATATGTGTGTGTGTTTTAGTAGTACTGAATTAAATAAATTTGGTCCATATTCCAATTCAAGAATATATTATGTCATTTAAAAAGTCTAAAGTCTTCGTTCACCTATAAACACGAGTTTTAATTTCATTTTGAAACACATAATCATTATTCGTCAAGTCATGTTCATCGACGAAGCTACTTTTTTTTTTTTTGGTAAGAATAAAATTCTATGACCAAAGAAAACTCAAAGTTCTTACACCACTTTTTCTTCCACCTATGCTACTGCCAAAGATATTTCTAAGGCTCACTATATGTAACATCTATATAAATCAGTTCTTATATCGGCAACTTTTTGAAGCATAGCACTTTCAAATGATCCTTCACAACTTTCTTGATGATATTCACCACAACTCTGGCATTTCTTTCACTGTTTTCATGACAGTTATCCGTATTTTATAGATTCTATTTCCCCTTTTTCCCAATCTGAAGCCATCTACCTCTTGTGAGTAACTTCCGATGCATGGCCAGCCACATAATGAAAACATGTCGAGGAATGTTGCATCTACTCCACACAACATCAGCAGCCTTATAGCAAGCTGGCTCACCTTTTATCCAATTGTAGCTAGATGAAACATTATAGCTTCCATCTGATGAAGCTATCAATACCATTAGCAACTTACTATAGAAGCCATGTTGCTTCTCAAAATTAAGAATTACTATAGGAGAACAATCAAGATCCACAATCATCGTGTAACCTGTTTATACGTTCATATAAGCTTCTCAATTCTTATTTCTCAAGAAACTAGTTAGAGCTGTCAAAACGGGCCGGCCCGTAGCCCGCCAAAGCCCGTCATTTGGCGGGCCTAGGAAATGGTGGCCCGCCCCACCACATTGGCGGGCCGCGGGCCAGGCGGGCCTGGCCCGCCCAAGGTAAAAATTAAAACATATTTTATTATTATTATTAATTAATAAATTTTTTTATTTTTTTCAGTAATTATTCCTTAATTTATTATTAAAAACCTTAAAAATTAAATTTTTAATGTTATTTTATTATTAAAAAATATATATAAATATATTTTTAATGCTATTTTATTATTAAAAAATATATAAATATATTATTAATATTAGGCGGGCCGGTCCGCGGGTTGGCCCGCCCCGCCCCGCCCCGCCAAAGCCCGCTCACTGGCGGGCCTTAAAAGTCCAGGCCCAATCCGCCTCTTTGGCGGGGCGGGCCGGCCCGCGGGCCACGGGCCAAATTGACAACTCTAAAACCAGTACAGATCATGCCTTGCAAATCTGCAAGGAAGATTGACGGCAAAAGAGATAGAGTTGTATCAGATCAAGGGCGTCCCAAATCGAGTGTATATGAAAGATTTATTTCATACATTCCATTAGAAAGAAGTTGAAAACATATCAAATCACTTAAACATTGTCAAAGGTATCGGACTCCAAGCTGGAATCCATCAGAGTGAATATGAATGATGAAAATCAAGCGGTGAGACTCATTTGGTCTCTTTCATTTTCTTATAAACACATGAAACCAATCTTGATTAAGAAAAATGAACATATTATCTTTCTGAAGGTTATTGGTAAACTACTTGCAGAGGAGAGAAAGCTAGATGATGATAATGAAACAGTTCACCATAGAATTTATTGTTGACGGAAAGAGGATGAATTCTATGAGGAAACATGCTGTGATTTGCTGGCTGTATGGATAATCTTGACACATTTAAAGAAATTGTCACAAAAAATGGGAAGTGATTCGACAAATGGAGACACCGATAAAGATATTTGCTAAGCAGAAACTAAAACATCCTCATGACGTCGTTAATTTGTCATTATAAATGTCTTGTTACAATTTGCGGATTCAATGTTTACCGCGGACTTGGTTTGGCGCCAACGGTGATGTAAGGTGCACGGTGGAAATTTCATGTCGATGGCTGATTAACTTTCAGAAAAGCCAAAATTTGAAGTTGCACACAGATTTAAGGTTATTTCGATGTAAGCCGAAGAAATGCTTGTAATTAATTCCGAGTGCATATGGTTTTATGGTGGAACATGACAACACAAGACATAAGGATCTTTTCGTAAGCGTAAATGAGGCTGGAGGTGGAGTATTAACAAATCCAGTCCATTAATGATGTATTGCGATTTATTTATTATTATTATTTTTTGTGTAACCCAATAAAACCCGGCCTTTGGACTAAGTAAATTCGGAGGCTGACACAATAGCCCGCAAGCTACGGCAACCATCTAAGTCACACTAGGACAAGTTCATTGTGTGACAGGCTTAGCCCAAGATATTGATACCCACGGAGAATGGAGATTCGATCTTGTGACCTCCCTCCAAAGACCTTGAGTGCTTCAACCTTGACCACTAAGTCAACGCCTCATCGGTTGTTCGTTTATCAAGTATAAGATAATATTATTTATTCTAACAATAGAATAATGAGTGGTCTTGTGCTAATCAGTCATCGTAGCCATAAAATTAGTATGGTTCATATATGTTGAAGACATCTATGAATTTGAAGATCTTCAGTATTTCATAATAAACTAATTTGATAATGACATTACACTATAGTTCGAGTGAATAATGAGACTGTGCTATCAGTTCATGTAGGAGCTGATAGGTTCCATGTAAAGATGCTTTTTTACTTTTACTTTTGGTAAAAATTCTTTGGGTTTGCTTACTGCAGCTCGGCTCAGCTCCTGCCGTGTATCCACAACAACCTGGTCGGACACAACCGATATGTGAGGTACTCATGAGTTTGCTAATGTTTACTAAAATATACTTTTATTCCTAGTAACAATTTTTTCTTCTGTAAGTTTCGCCCATCCTATCCATCGTTCATCCGCAACTGAACTGACCAATGCCACCAAGCAAAAACTCACTGGCTTGCCAAGGAGAGAGGTATATAGTTCATACCTCATAGATTCCTAGTTCTCCTACTCATGAATAATTATCGCTGACGTATTTTGTCCCATTTTTTCTTCTCTTGGATAATGATCTAATCGTTTGTGACCCCATTGTTGTAAAACTCGGCCTTGGCACTAGGCGCCCCCCTCCCGCGGCGAAAATCGTCTAGGCGTCCGCCTAATCTATTGAATTGATTAATCGGCGCCGATTAATCGGCTAGACGGCCGTCTACGCGGTCCAATTTTTATTTTTTTTTTGGAAATTTTTTTTAAATATAGAATATCATTATTGGGATTGACATAATTTATTTAGAATTTTTGAATATTTATTTTAAATGTTTGGATAAATTTCATGTAACTTTACTTTGGTAAAATATTAACATATTTGATATATGAAAGATAAAAATAATAAAAAAAATAAGTATACCGACTAATTTCCGCCTAGAAACCGCCTAGGCCCCGCCTAAGCGCTAGGCCCACCCCGGGCGCCCGACTAGCGCCTAGCGAATTTTACAACATTGTGTGACCCTCTATTGGCTCGCTAGGGTGCGATATGATGCATATATATTACCTGAAGAAGGGGTCATGCAAATTCGGGTTGAGATGCTAGTTCGATCACCCTACTCCCGGAGAAATCACGGCCCCATCGTCTGGCGGTGAAAATATATCAGTATTAGCAACTAGGGAAAAGATATTAAATGCTCAAGCAGCTTCTTCAAAAGCTTTTGAGTTTCTTTCTTTAATTAGTTACTTTTATTTGTATTCAGAAGTGTTCATGATATCCTCGAAATGCTTCGGGGACGTATGTGCTATTGTTTTATAGATTATGCCTTAGATTTTGACCCACTTACCGTTGAGGCTATGGCAGTGATAACGGATAATCTCAAATCCCATGATTATCTCCATATTATTTTCATTTATAATAATTGATTCTCATTTATGATGTAATATATTTTCTTTATTTATTTCATATGTAATCTCTATATATTGGAGAAATAATAAAGTTTACATTTAGAGGAAAAATATTCTATCATGGTATCAGCCTAATACTACGATCTTTCTTTCTCTCTTCCTCGTTCTTTCTCTATGGCGCAAAATATGGAGAAACTTCCCTTTGCCACTCTCATCCATATGATAACGATCAAGCTTTCCTCTCAAAATTATCTGTTATGGAAGAGTCAAATCACACCGATTCTTACGTGTCAGAACCTCATCGGCTTTGTTGATGGATCCAAATCCACACCGTCTGCCACCATTATCAACGCAGCTGGTCAAAACGTGCAGAACCCGGCCTATGAAGCATGGCGCATGCAAGATCAGCAAATGTTAAGCCTTCTTCTCTCTTCTCTCACCGAAGAATCTATGGCTGAGATTCTTGGGTGTACAACCTCTCGCGCCGTTTGGCTCGCTCTAGAGGCTGCCTTTAGCCATAGCTCCAAGTCACGTGAACTACGTCTAAAAGATGACTTGCAACTCATGAAGAAAGGCTCTCGAAGTGTCGCTGAGTACGGTCGCCAATTCAAATCGTTATGCGATCAGCTTGCTGCCATTGACCGTCCCGTTGATGATACCGACAAAGCTCATTGGTTTCTTCGTGGTCTTGGATCTTCCTTCTCCAGTTTCTCAGCTACCCAGATGGCGTTAACTCCACTACCCACTTTTCGAGATCTTCTATCGAAGGCCGAGAGTTTCTTTTTGTTTCAAGAATCTCTCGAAAATTCGGGTACTTCTACTGTTGCCTTTTATGGACATCGCGATACTCGTGGAAATCCCAAATCCGATTCTTCTACATCAAATAGAGGTCGTGGAAATCAGTCCAATAATTCTCGTGGTCGGGGCCGTGGAAACTCTAGACGTATTTCTCGTTGTCAAATTTGTCGACAGGATGGTCACTACGCCTCCACTTGCGATCAACGGTATGTTCGTCCCTCATCTGCAAATCTGGCTGAGGCTTTTTCAGCAGGTTGTTCCATCTCAAACGAAGACGCTTCTGATTGGTATCTCGATACTGGTGCATCGGCGCACATGACTCCAACATCATCGGTTTTGGACTCGTCTCAAGCATACTCCGGTACCGATCACGTCGATGTTGGTAACGGTGCTAATCTCTCTATATCTCACATTGGCAAATCACATGTTACCAATTTCAGTTGTTGGATGTTTTAGTCGTCCCTAATCTCACGAAAAGTTTGCTTTCCATTAGCAAGCTTACATCCGATTTACCAGTTGATGTGTTATTCACTGATAAGTTATTTACCATTCAGAACCGTCAAACAAAGGAGGTTCTGGCAAGCGGTCGTCGTGAAGATGGACTATATATATTAGAGAGAGCTCGTCCTGCCTTGATTGCTAGTTTAAAAAATAATTGCCAACGTGCATCGTTTGAATTATGGCATGTTAGACTCGGGCACGTTTCGCCCAATATTATATCTTTGTTGAATAAATCGGGTAATTTGATGGTTACCTCTTTGCTACCCAAACCTTCATTATGTACTTCGTGGCAACTCGCTAAAAGCAAGCGTTTACCTTTCTCTCTGAATGAAAAACGGGCTCGTCATGTGTTGGTATTAATTCATTGCGATTTATGGGGATGCATCTATTTTTTCATCATCGGGTTTTCGTTACTACGTTATATTTGTTGATGACTATTCTCGTTTCACATGGTTCTATCCACTTTATAGTAAGGCGGATTTTTTTTTGAATCTGGTGCAATTTGCAAATTTGGTGGAAAATCAGTTTAACTGCTCTATTAAGAAATTTCAGAGCGACGGTGGTACGGAGTTCACGAATAATCAAGTTCAGAAATTTTTCCGTCAGAAGGGAATTCAACATCTCATCTCATGTCCTTACACTCAGTCTCAGAATGGTCGAGCTGAGCGCAAACATCGCACATCACCGAAACTGGTCTTGCTATGATATTTCATGCGCATGCCCCTATGCCTTTATGGGTTGAAGCTTTTTCTACAGCGGTTTACACTATAAATCATTTGCCATCATCTATTTTGCAGGGAATCTCACCGTTTGAGATGTTTGGGAATCCACCAAATTATGCAAATTTCCATCCGTTTGGTTGTCGGGTTTTCCCCTGCTTACGTGACTATGCGGAAAACAAATTCTCTATTCGTAGTCGACCGTGCACGTTTATTGGATATAGCTCAAATCACAAGGGTTTTTGATGTCTCGATCCGCTCACTACGAAGATCTACATTACTCGACATGCTAAATTTGATGAGGATGTTTACTCATATTCAGGCAAAAATTCGGTAACATCTATTTCTAAGCTTCATGTGTCTTCTTTCTTGAGCCGTTGTCTGATTTGAATGTACCTACTGCCCCGATAGAGTCTAATGAATCGACAGCCTCGACAAATCAGTCCCTACCATGCTCGATTTGCCCAACAGTTACGACCATGACGACACCCGAACCAGATCCACCGACAACACCAACTCCACCACCATCACAACCTGATGTTTCATCTTCCGGTCATCCGATGGTCACACGTGCCAAAGCATGCATTTTCAAACCACGTCACATTGCCGATTTTGCCACTACTCATCTTCAAGCGATGACCGTTGAACCTCGGGGTTTTAAATCAGCTGCTAAGCACCCTCACTGGCTCGCTGCTATGGATGATGAAATGCTTGCTTTATGGGAGATCTTACTTGGGATCTTGTGCCACGTCCACCAAGAATCAACGTTGTTGGCTCTAAATGAGTTTTTCGTACTAAGCATAAATCTGATGGTTCTATTGAACGTCACAAGGCTTGTTTGGTTGCACAAGGGTTCACTCAAGTTCCTGGGTTTGATTTTTCACATACATTTAGTCCCGTTGTGAAGGCCGCTACTGTTCGGGTTGTTCTTTCTCTTGTTGTCATGCGAAATTGGCCATTGCATCAGCTGGATGTCAAAAATGCATTTCTTAACGGTGTTCTCCCCAAGCATGTTTATATGGAGCAACCGCCGGGATACATTGAACCTCGCTTTCCTACTCATGTTTGTCGTCTCAAAAAGGCACTTTATGGACTCAAACAAGCGCCACGTGCATGGTTTCGGCGGTTTAGTGATTTTCTCATTAAACTTAGTTTTCTTTGTAGTCGTGCAGATACCTCGCTTTTCATTTTCAATCAGGCATCTGATATTATATATCTGTTGGTATACGTTGACGATATTATTCTCACAGGAAATAACCCAGATCGTATAACAAAGTTCATCTCTCGGATACATTCAGAATTCGCAGTAAAGGATCTCGGCGGTTTAAATTATTTCTTGGGGCTTGAAGTCGATTATACCGATATTGGACTCCACCTTAGTCAGACCAAATATGCTCATGATATTCTTACGCGCTCTCAGCGTCTTGAGTGTAAGCCTGTTTCGACTCCTCTTGCTGATGGTCAAGTCCTAACAAGTGATGGTGTGTCATATTCTGATCCAACGCATTATCGTTCCTTAGTGGGAGCTCTTCAATACTTGACAATTACGCGCCCTGATTTATCTTATGCGGTCAACCTTGTCAGCCAGTTCTTGTAAGTTCCAACAGTCGATCACTATCAGGCCGTCAAGCGTATTCTTCGCTATGTTAAAGGCACAATTAATTATGGTCTTTCATTCAGTCGTGGATCGCCTTGTACTTTGTTGGCCTACTCTGATGCTGATTGGGCTCGGTGTCCTGAGACTCGTCGTTCCACCTATGGGTACTCTATTTTTCTTGGTGGTAACCTCGTATCATGGAGTGCTAAGAAGTAACCTACTGTGGCACGATCTAGCTGCGAATCAGAATATCGTGCTTTAGCCAACGCTGCATCTGAAGTAGTTTGGTTATCTAATCTTCTTAAAGAGCTTCATATATCTCTCGTCGACACTCCGATTCTACTTTGTGACAACAGTAGTGCTATTTTTCTCAGCCAGAATCCCATCGCTCACAAGGCGCGAAACATATTGATATTGACTATCACTTTGTTCGCGAACTCGTCGCCTCTGGTCGCCTCCTCACGAAGTTCATTACTTCAAATCTTCAAATTGCGGATGTTTTCACCAAAGGCCTAGCTCGTCCATTATTTGAGTTCTTTCGTTCCAAGCTGCACGTGGCTCCACGCCCCACGTCTTGCTTGAGGGGGGTGATAACGGATAATCATCAATAACGGATAATCTTAAATCCCATGATTATCTCCATATTATTTTCATTTATAATAATTGATTCTCATTTATGATGTAATATATTTTCTTTATTTATTTCATATGTAATCTCTATATATTGGAGAAATAATAAAGTTTACATTTAGAGGAAAAATGTTCTATCAGGCAGCCCGATAGGTAGCTCATGAGGGAAAATGTTCTATCAGGCAGCCCGATAGGTAGCTCATTATTTGACTCAGACTTTTGGCTCTAAGGGGAGGGTTTATCCCCGCCTATCCAGGAGATGGCTAATATTTGTCAAACCCATGTAAAAGAGTTAAGCGCTTATGGTGATACAATTGTTTGTACATTTTCTTCATTTATTGAATTTGCAAATAAACTTTTTTTTGTTGGATCAGAAATCAGCAAATAAAAAAACATAGCTTGACGGTGGAGAACGATCTTCCCTATCATAGCTAAGAGACTTAGTTAATAATGGGCACGAAATTAATTGAAATACAATAAAAAACTAAACATGCAACAAACCAACACCATAAAATACGAAATCTTCTAAATAAAATCAAGCACAATAATGGATCTCATCATCTCTTATTACCACGCCACGCCACCATTGTCGTCGATCATCTTGGCCTCTTCTTCCTCCATAGTATCGCACGAAACCCTACCTCTTGTCTCAGGCAAAGACAGCACAAACACCCCACAAACCCCAATCGCCAAACCGAACACGCCGTAGCTCAGCAACAAACCCTTCTTTCTACCGAAAGCAACCAACAACGGACTCAAGATTGCTCCAACCAGAAAAGACTGTCTCACCACGGACAAGGCCGAGTTTCTAACGCACGTCGGAAAGAGTTCCAAGCTATAGATCAATACAACATCAAAAGCCGTGCATGCACTGCAGAAAGAAACCAGCTCTAACCCTATCTGAATACCTTTGTTCCGCTGCACCAATACGCAGCACACACAGCACAGAGAACTTAATAACGTCAGGCCCATAATCGACGCCTTTCGATCTGACCTTCCAATGAGAAAGAACGTAAGGAACGAAGCTGGAAATTCGAATAGCGCATTTAGGGTTACGCTTAAGTATAGGTTTATCGAGAGGTTTCCTAGGCCTAATGGTATGCCGTAATACATCATCCCTACTCCAAACCCCACTATCATAAGGGTCGAAAGTCTCCTACAAGCCCAGTCCTTTTTGGTCAATGTCTTCATGGCTGAGAATATATCTGCGACTTCTTGAGAATTACTACCGACGTAGATCTCTTCAAAGAAGCTTTGTGTCAGGCTCTCGCGCGATAACGGTGGTGCGATGCTTTTAAGAGTTTCCATGAATTCACCTTTTCTACCTTTTATATATAGCCATCTGGGGGATTCGTGTACGAGGAAGTAAACGAGTGAAGAGTATAAAATCGAGGGTACAGATGACCATAAATAGATTAATCTCCACGAAGAACCCTCGAGCAGAAATGCAATTAAGGGTAAGGACAAAAACCCTAAAGTGAAACTAAAGAAGTTGATGAAACCAGCAGTTCCTCTTGATTTTGTACCTACTAATTCAGTGGATAGAACCAAAGCACTTGTACAAACCATTGGCCGCCAGAAACCGCCGATGAACCTTAAGCCAGAGTACACCCATATGTTGTTAGAAAGAGACGTCAAAGCTCCTGTAAAAGACATGAGCAGACACGATAGAACCAGCATGTTCTTTCTACCTAGCGACGAATCCGCCAAAGTGGCAAGAGCGAACCCACCGATCAAACCGCCCAAGAACAACCACGAAACTGGCAAACCCGTCGTGATCGAGCCCGCGCACTCGAGATTCCACTCCGAGATGATCGACGTGGTCTGGGGCTCGGCCCACGACCAAGCGTTACTCGGGAGCTGACAAATATTCGACGTCGTGTTATTACAACTACTGCTGCTGCTGCTATTGCACGACCACTTGGGTTCTGTGTCTGTGAAGATACTGATGAATGATTGCTGGGCGTCGAAGAACCCTCCAAAGGAGATTAACATTGCTTGGAAAAGCTGTGACCACCTGAAATCTCCAATACTGAGTTCGATTGTTTCGTCCAGAGATTTTGTTTGCTTGGCTTTGTTGAGGAGAGGGTTTGGAAATTCCATCATTTTTGTGATGAACTTTTTTTTTTTTTTTATGCTATTGTTGTGTGATGATTAAGGTGCGTTTTAATACAGTCTCGTCAGTCTTCTCTGCATATCTGTCATCTGACCAAACAGTGAATTTGAGAATTTGATGGACTGATGTTGTAGATATTGGTTTAGAATTTGACAAGTTGTGTTTTTAAATTACAGTTAATTAGGTTTTTTGAACTTAGTTCATTAGATTTTTAGTAGTCTTGCCACTTGACAATGGGCCGGGAATTAGGTTTCCTCTCCCCGTGGGGCGGTGATGGAGAAATTTTCTCCCTATGATGGAGACAGGGCGGGGGCGGGGGTGGGGATCATAATCGTTGCAATGGTTCATGTGGAGATCCGATAGAATAAATTACTAAAATATTCTATTAGTATCGAAAAATAATTTTTTTCTTCTTCGACGTCATAGTCTTAACATCTTCATCAGAAAGTTAAAAATTGATTACATACTCAAAAATATATCGGGATGAGGATTCTCTGCAAGGCACGAGGTCGGGAATGTGAAGAAATTTCTCCTCAGTTGCTTTAAGGGAACGTAGAAGGATTCCTCGATAAATGCCAGAGCGAGAATGGGGTATCCCCCGCCCAACCCCATCGCCAAGGCTAATTATATGGCGTTACGTCCTCTTAATTAATAGTTAGTGGCGTTATATACTATTTTATATACCAATTAATCAGTTAGAGCTTGTTTGATTAATAGGTTTAAGGTTTTTAAAACTTGGTTAAAGATATCTTGACGTGTTTGGTAGGAAGATTTATATATTTTTTACTTTTAGCTCTGTTTAAAATTGCAAGTTATGAATAATGGCAAACAACATGTCTACAAGAAGTTTTAATTGACCATAGCTCAATTTCTAGCAAAACCTCATAATAATCTTCAAGGGCATATCGACCATCAATGGTCAATTTCGTTGAATAAAGTTTTTCGCAATAAGTGGCCATCAACGGTATCTCTTGGAGGATTTAACTTTTGCTTCAATTTTCTTTTTTATATTTGGTTTGTTCATACTTCACCTTTTAGAGGAGAACGTAATTGAACAGAATTGCTAAATATTGTAAAACGTCAACAACTTATAAATACTTTTCACACGATGGGATGGGATGTTGATTGAGAAAAAAAAAATTGTTGTCACTTAGCTTACTATATACTTGAATAGAGAACCACACAAAGAAAAAGTAAAAAAAAAAAAAGAATTACATTATTTTCTTTCTTGTTGTTACCAGCTCTCTACCTTTTTTTTTTGTCCTATTTCTCTCTAAAAACCCTTTTTTTTTTGTCGTTACCATACCATTCATTATGTTTCCCCTCATTTTCTCTCAGTTAAAGTTTTGTTTGCTTTCTTTTTTCTTCTCTCAGCTTGTGTCTTTCATTTTTAGAAATTTTCTCCTCTTTGTGGGGTCTTCCTTTTCGAGGCTCAAGTATCTTATCTTAGATTAATAAATTTTTTCATTCTCATTAATTTCGAGTTAGAGAAATTCTTAATATTTGAGTATTAGGGTTCGGATGGAAAATATTGTAGATTTCACCAAAAAAGACGTTCTTATCAAAACAAACTCTCGAGCGTTTGAACTCATCATCCACGGTTGAAAGCTTGTAGTTTACGACAAATATGATTTTTCTAGCAACCATTTTGCTTTGTTATAAAATTGTTTGTAGTAGAAATTCATAGTTATATTAGCTTTAGATATTTGAGTAGTTTTAATTTGATTTTTCTTTGTCTGAGTTAAATTTTGTTTGCTCACAATTTGAGCTTCTGTGTCAACTGAAAATTTATTGGGTTATTTAACCTATGATATTTTATTTTAGGAAATGAAACATGAAAATAACAATAACAACAATGATGATGATGATGACGACGACGATGACATTCTTTCTTTATTTCAAATTTTTTAGTGTGAATAAGTCACACCTGCTTGAAAATTATTTATATATACATAAAATCTCTATAGAGTAATATAAATCGGACCACCAAAATTTATTAATTAATCTATAAACCAATAATTATTAATTTATATATTAATATGAATTTTGTCAATTTATAATGAAATATTTAACTTACAAAAATACCTTTCAAACTTCTAAACTATTGTACATATCAAATGAATGACCCGATTTGAAAGTACCATTCAATCTCACACATTATTATGCTTCTTATGTTCAATGTTTTACTTTATAGACAATAAAAAGTATTTTCGATAAATATAAGAAACTTTCTCAATTCATTCATGTAATAATATGTAATATAAAATGAAGTGCTAATTTATAATTTACATGGGGCCTATAGAAACTATACAAAAATGTATTAACTTATAATCCTATCCCCGAGTAGGGATCGACCAAAAATATTATCTTGAATAGTTTATCAAATAATCGAGTATTAATTTACCGAGTTTCTATTGCACTGTTTTTATTTCTTTATTGTTCCCAAAATGAAGTGACTTTGGTGCGAGTAATAATTAGATCTTACCAAATTCTTCAAACTCCAATCATTCCTCAGTCGATAGTGGAATGGCTGATCTTACGTATATGAATCCATTATGACAAAAATTATTATATCAGCTTTCAAGACAATTTGATTAACTAAATATGTCGTTAAATTTCATAGGGAATGATATTGATATATGTATATAATATAATAATTATAAGTTTTAATTCTAGAATGCTACACCTAAACCTAATAATGATATAAATTTAATTTATCTATGTTTCAACAAATATATTATATTTCTGTAGATTATATATTATATTTAGAGAGAGAGAGAGAATCAAGTAAATAAAAAAAATTAAAACGACAGAACAAGAAGTAATTCAACATGAACTTTAATTTATTTTATTTATGCAATCGAATATGACTTTAGTCTTTAAAACTGTAGTTCATTATAATTTTCAGTAATCATCACTAATTCACACAAATAATTGAGTACTTTCATGGTTGATTATATACGTCAATCAATTCATTCTGGAAAGTAATAATTTGGTAAGATGTAACTGTCATGGATAATATGAGAGAAAAGTAAAAAACAAATAATACATTACATCCATCGTTTTAACTCTTTCTTTTCCTCTGTCCAACAAGACACTGTCTGCTTTATGCGTGGCTCATGTCTATACATGCAGTGTGATTTTAGTGGCTATGAAAGTCTGGGCTCGAGTGGCCGAACCGAACGGACTACTGGGCTATGGCCAACTTGGACTGCGGCTCGACATTATCAACATGCACACCAATATAAGTCCTTTGGTGCTTCAGTCAATAAATGATCATTCATATAATGGTTTTCTCTTTGGTCATCGATCGCAAGCAAATTAAAACATGGTTAAGGATTTCAAGAAGCAGGCAAGGAGCGGTAATAGAATGAGAGTGGGAAAGGAAATTGATAGAAACAAAGAATTTCATAAATGATTATATTAGAAGCTATGTTGCTTCTCAAAATTAAGAATTACTAAGCTGTTTGTGCGTTTAAATAAGCTTCTCGGTTCTCATTTATCAAGAAACTGAGATAGCTCAATGTTCTTGCAAATCTGCACGTAATATCAACAACAAAAGCGATTTGAAAAAAGTTTGAGGGGTTGTATTAGCCCAAGGATGTCTCAAATCGGGTGTATATGAATGAGCGATTTCATGCACTGCAGGTGAAAAAAGGTGCATGTATGTGTATCAGATCATTTAAGTGTCTTCAATGGTGTCGTCAAGATGGAATCCACCGGAGAGAAGGCTAGATAATGAACGTAATAGTTTATAGAAAAATCAAACTTTTTTCGTTGATGGCGGAAAGAGGATGAACTCCATAATGAAGCAAGTTGTGATATTTGTTGGACATGTGGACAATCTTGATATATTAAAAGAAATTTCCATAAAGGTGGAACGGATTCAGCAAAGGGATCCAATCAGTCGATAGAGGTATCGAGGAAGACTGATATTTAGGGGTGAGCAAATGCGGATATCCGAATCCAGATTTTCGGATAGCTAAATATGAAAACCGCATCCGCTCCGGTTTCATTCGGATATCCGTTTTTCGGATGTCCGATTTATTCGGATATTTAAAACCGGATATCCGCATCCGCATTTTAAATTTAGAATTGAACTTTATTTTTTTAAAATTGATTTTTATTTTTTAGAAAAGTTGCGCATTTTTCTATTTCTTACCCAATAAAACATATATATGTCACCTAAACATTTATACACATAATAATTCACACAAAACATAAACGCAGTTAAAATATACTAGTATTTTAAACGCACTCGATGCGTGTGTTATAATATATATATTATTTTATAATTGAAGAGTTATTTTTAATTTAAGCCTCTTAATAGAAAAAGTTTTAATTCTAAATGTTTATTATTTAAAAAAATGATTTGTGGAATATAATTGAAATAAAAAAAAAAATACAAAGGATAAAATTGTAGTTAGAAATAACATACGAAATTATTTGATTATTGTTTACTGTAGGATGCTGAGCGTTTATAAATAGGTTAGATACGATCTAACAATTGCATCACACGATGGTACTCTATTAAAAATTCACATGATAGTTCTTTCATTTTCCTTTCTTCTCTTTTCTTCACTTTCTTTCCTCTGGTTTTTTTCGATTCTCTATTGACGTTTTTGCAAGAATAATATAAATTTTATATTGTATTTTGTATAACAGTTCAATAATAGATGTTGGACCTCTTTTTTTCTTTTTTTTTTCTTTTGTACCACTTTTTTCTTGTTTTTTCGGGTCATTATTTAATTTATTATATTTTTTAAAAAATAAAACCGGATATCGGATATCCGAATTTTAGGTTGGCCACTATCCGCATCCGATCCGGTTTATCTTAAAATAAAGCGATCGGATATCCGATCCGGTTTTTAAAACCGGATATTCGATTTTTCGGATTTTGAAAACCGAAAATCGGATCGGAATCCGATTTTCGGATATTTTTGCTCACCCCTACTGATATTGTCTCTTTCTATCTCCATGGAAGATATTTGCTAAGGAGAGACGAGAACGTCTTTATGAGATATCGTTAAGTTGTCATTAAAGATTATGTGTTACTATTAAGGGGTCCATAGTTTGTGCGAGCATTGATTTGACGATGATGTACGGTGTGTGGTTGAAATTTCATGCCGACCACTGATGAAATTCCATGAAAGCCCAATGTGGAAGTTCCACGACATTAGAAAAAAAACAATTCCCTAGGTTTGATGGGTAAAGTTGATGGTCCGATGGGTAGATGGCTCAATTCTCATAACTATCACGTTGGGTGAATTTGAAACGAATTATACATGACCCCGAAGATTGGTCCCATCTTTGATTGTGTGGTGCAAGTAGATAGGTGATTGAGTGAGAATACCTCGAGTTAAAAAAATAAAAATATATATAAAAAATAGGTAAAGTTGATGGGTGTTTTTAAGGTTTAGGTGATAGTAAAACAATTGTGTGATCCCTCTTAAATAGTAGATGATTTTAAGATGGTGCCTTTCTTGTTTTGTTAATTTATTTTTACCGTGATAATTTTTGTGTGATACACGCTGCTTATCTCATGGATCCCACTTATCCAGAATCGAATTCTGCTGTGGGGGCTCATCTAACACTACGGGGCCACCCGTCTTCCCAACCATAATGGCTATGGCATCCATATTCACGCTGGCCAAGAATGAGCGACTGAAGGTCGCCGATTTTCCATCCTCCCACTGCCGCAAGCTGTAATAACTCCACGCCGTTCAACCCACTCGGCGCCACATAAGGCGACCATCGTCTTCGGAATCTAGTAATATGTGGCACACAAGATGTTGAAAATATATAAACTTGATTTGGGCCTAGAGTACTTACTATAAAGTGATGGGTTAACATTTTGGCCTAGGAGAATTATTAGCCCAATATCTAGAAACTTATGAAGATTATAGAGATATCCATAGAACTCTATAGAACCTCTTAGAACTAGATATTTATTAGTGAGTATTCTAGATTATGATGTGTTGGCTAAATATTAGCCACACATTAAGGAGGTTAAACTAGTATAAATAGGGATAAGTTACTTAGCATTTGTATCAAGCAAAAATTGTAACAAGTTCTAGTACAAAAGCCTCTTCCTCTAAACACTTGCCTTTGATATCAAGTTCTTGCCTTTCAATGTTGCACCTATGGAAGAAAAAATAATGGATCATAAATAGAATAAAATCCACAAAACATTCATACTTTTTTTAATGTATATATTCAGTTTAGATAATAAGGAAAACATCAAATAAATTGATAATAAAGTATTGGAGGTTAAGCGTATGATCAGTCAGGGATGGCAATGGGTATACCCATTTAGACCAGACCGCACTCGATTAAATAATTAGCATAAATCCGACTTAATCTTCCGAAAATTTTAGTGTTAATTATCTAAACTCGGACCCATTGAATCTTTAAACAAGTCCTTAATGGGTATTTTTGCCATCCATAAAATTAATAGCGTCTACTCATGTGGCGACCCCACTTTTTAAACATAAATAGTTGGCGGGTTTTCGCAACGAAAGCCGCGGAAAGCCCATTTTTCAAAAACATATTTTTGAACAAAATAATATACATTATACAATATATAAAAGAGTCGTTTTACAAAAGCCGTACTAGTCTTTACAACGGGCCGAAGCCCCAAACTATCAAACTAATCCTACGCCTCCACAGGTCGCGTCCCATGTACTGCATCCGCCCCCAAAAGCCCGTGGAGTCACCGCCACCAACCGCTACTCACCCGTACCTATAAAACATGTAACCCTGAGCAAAATTGCCCAGTAGGTGAACACCAAATAATGCGATGCATGCGTGCACATGTCCCCAAATCCCAATATCTCACATGACAACTGCACGCTCATTTTTCTCATATCTCAATACTCAGGGCCCTAGGTTAGACTCGGCACCTCGCGCGCAACATCACATCAATCATCCGGTCACACAGACTCGGAAATCACATTTCATGGCGGTGGGCACCCCGAGTCGCGTTTTCACGCTATACCCGGGTAGATAGATCGGTCACGTCTATCTCCCGCTTAATCTCATCTCATGACGGTAGGCACCCCGAGTCGCGCTCCCACGCTGTACCCGGGTAGATAGAACGATCACGTCTATCTCCCGTCGAGTCGAGCCATCCTACGACGGTGGGCACCTCAGGTTGCTCAAGCCTGAGTAGACAGATCGATCACGTCTGTCTCCCGTCAGGTGCGCCTACGAGTCTTAACCTCACAAATCTCTGCCAAAGAAAGGCATACACTCTCCCATCGCATAAATGCGATCAATACCCTCGTCATGACATGCCGTGGATGCATGAACACTTAATCGCAGAACATATCAAGTATATCCGAAAAACCCTCAAAAATCATTAGAATATATAAAACGTACTTTTGGTTCAAATGCTTAAAATCCCAAGAATAGTGAATTATTTAAGACCCAATACTCCTCTATCAGTTGACCCGAAAATGGGGTCGAAGTTCGAAAATATTTTATAAAAGTTGACCTGGCGAAAACTGTGGAAGTGACGAAAAGCTTTGGTACGAAAAACAGTGGCGAAAAGCTTTGGTACGAAAAACAGTGGCGAAAAGTTTTAGTTCGCGAAAACTGGCTTTCGGCCCGCGAAAACTGGTTTTCGGCCCGTGGTGTCTCACAGTTCGCGAAATACCTCAGCCCGCGAAAACTGATTTGCGGCCCGTGATGTCTCACAGTTCGCGAAATACCTCAGCCCGCGAAAACTGGTTTGTGGCCCGTGATGTCTCACAGTTCGCGAAATACCTCAGCCCGCGAAAACTGGTTTGCGGCCGGCCCGTGATGTCTCACAGTTCGCGAAATACCTCAGCCCGCGAAAACTGGTTTGCGGCCCGTGATGTCTCACAGTTCGCGAAGTAGCTGGCCTGCGAAAAACTTAACATGGCCCGCGAAAATGGTTTTCGGCCCGAAAACAAGAAATCATACGAAAACACAGAACAGTATACGAAAAACACTGTTCTTCAAATCTTCATATCTTCAACGCATTCCAGAAACTCATAACATAATTAAAACCCATATTTTGGGTTGTTAAACATCAACAATCACACATAGCATTTAATCACACCAAAAATGATGGTGATCCTTTCACCATAGATATACAGCTGTAAAACATCAATTTTGGGTTTGTAGATTTCACCTACCTCACGTCCTAAGCAGTGTTTACGCAGGTTTTCGTTGATGAAGGTGGGAAGAAGCTTTTGCCAAATTCCCTTTGTCTCTTTCTTCTTTCTCTCTCGCCTCCCTCTCCTTCCTCTCTTGCTGTTCTTATTTCTTTCTAATGATGGTTTTTACTGCTTTTGTTCAGCAGGTGATGAAGCATAGACGTGTTTTTCCTCTTAAGCTAAGAAATGGTCTTTTTTGTAATTTTCCCCCTTTTTAAAGAAACCTCATAGGTGAGCAACGTATCTTCTTTCTTTATTGGGCTTGGGCCCAATTATTATTTGGGCTCAATTTCAAGCCTGCCCAAACTTATCTTTACTAATTTCGAAGTTTTGCGAAATCCCCGTATTAAATTTTCACGGGTATTACAACTCAACCACCACATTAGTTATAACAAAATACATAATATAATATAACAAGTTAACTATTAAATAAAATCAAGCACAATAATGGATCTCATCATCTCTTATTACCACGCCACGCCACCATTGTCGTCGATCATCTTGGCCTCTTCTTCCTCCATAGTATCGCAAGAAACCCTACCTCTTGTCTCAGGCAAGCACAGCACAAACACCCCACAAACCCCAATCGCCAAGCCGAACACGCCGTAGCTCACCCACAAGCCCTTCTTTCTGCCCAAAGCAACCAACAAGGGACTCAAAACCCCACCTAGCACAATGGCCTGCCTCACCATAGACGTGGCCGAGTTTCTAACACAAGTAGGAAACAGTTCCAAGCTATAGATCAACACAACATCAGTAGCCGTACATGCGCCGAAGAAGGAAACCATCTCTAACCCTATCTGAATACCTTTGCTCCGTCGCACCAAAACGCAGCACACACTGCACAGAGAGCTTAACAGCCCCAAGCCAAGAATTGATACCCTTCGGCCCGACGTTTCGATGAGAAAGAACGTAAGAAGCGAAGCTGGGAGCTCGGACAGTGCGTTTAGGGTTACGCTTAAGTATAGGTTCATCGAGAGGTTTCCAAGGCCTAATGGCATGCCGTAATAACTCATCCCGGCACCAAATGCCACGACCATAATGGCTAAAAGTCTCTTAAACGCCCAACTCTTTCTGATCAACGTCTTCATCGCCGAGCATATATCTGTTGAATCGTTAACGTTGTTAACCTCGAGATGTCCGAATAAGCCTTGTCTTAGGCTATCCCTTTTTGATGGAGTGGCGAGGCTTCTAACTGTTTTGACGAATTCATCTTTTCGACCTCTTATGAAGAGCCATCTCGGAGACTCGGGCACGAGGAAGTGAACGAGAAAGGAGTAGAAAACTGAAGGTAGACATGTCCACAAGTAGATAAGTCTCCATGAAGAACCCTCGAGCAGAAATGCAATTAAGGGTAAGGACAAAAACCCTAAAGTGAAGCAGAAGAAGTTCAAGAAACCAGCCTTTCCTCTCCATCTCTTACCTACCAATTCAGTGGATAAAACCAAAGCGCTCGTGCCGATAGTTGCTCTTCCGAAACCTCCGATGAACCGTAAACCAGAGTACACCCATATGTTGTTTGCAAGAGACGTCGAAGCTCCTGCTACAGACATGAGCAGACACGACATAACCAGCATGTTCTTCCTACCTAGAGAAGAATCTGCCAACGTGGCAAGAACGAACCCACCGACTAGACATCCCAGCAAGAAGCAAGAGGCCGGCAGACCCGTCGTGATCGAGCCTGCGCACTCGAGGTTCCACTCCGAGATGATCGACGTGGTCTTGGGCTCGATCCATGACCAAGCCTGCCTTGGGAGATGACAGAGATCTGAAGTCGTTATTGTGCTATTAGTATTACAATAACTGCTGCTGCTGCAAGACCATTTGGGTTCTGCGTCGGTGAAGACGCTTATGAACGCTTGCTGTGCGTCGAAGAACCATGCGAAGGAGACTATGAATGCTTGGAGAAGCTGCGGCCAACTGAAATCTCCGATGCAGAGTTCGATTGTTTCGTCAAGGGATTGACCTTTGTGGGCTTTGCGAAGGAGTGCGTTTGGATCTGCCATCTTTGGGAAGATGATCGTTTTTTTTTTTCTCTTTTTTTTCTTTTTTTTTTGTTCTTGAACTGTGCGTTGAATATAGGGAATTCAGACAGGTGTGATGTGGAATCATCTATTCCAGTTTTTGTATTCCATTTCGTATTTCAACCTACGAAAATCGTTACATCTTCATCCGCCTAGTGTTAAAACATCCGTAAACATCATTACACCCATGAATATCATTATACCAGGTGTTAAAATAACAAAAAAGATCAATATATATTTTAATATATAATACCGATTTTTTCTATAGCAAAGTAGAAAAATATATAATATTGATTTTTTTTGTTATTTAAACAATTGATATAATGATATTAAAATATATATTGATCTTTTTTGTTATTTAAACACTTCGTATAATGATGTTTACGGGTATTTTAACAATGGGCGGAGGAAGATATAACAATTTTCATAGGTTGTAATACAAAGTAAAATATTAAAACTGAAATAGAGCATATCTCACCGGCCTGATGTGCATGCAATACACTTGCAATATCTTCGCATCTGTCAACTATTGACTTGCATCATGCATGAATATTAATTATTATATGTGACGTGTAATGCACAATTATATATTATATATATATAATATTGTCAATCACATACCCTATTTAATTATTTATGTGATTTCGTGTCTGTGGAAGTTTCTAGTTTTATTAATAAAGTCCGAAGATTGCGCGTTGTTAAATATTTATACGACTGAACAAACACTGACCCACATTTTCAGATGTTGGTATGGGTATCAAAATTTAGAAAATGACAAAAAAAAAAAAAATTAACTTAATAACTGAAAGTTACTACTAAGTATCCACACTCCTTTGGGTTGTAAAAGTACGTTTTTCTTTTCGGTAAAGAAGGAGCCGAAGCTAAATGAAAATTACATCGGGATGATGAAAGGCCATTAGGAATAGAATATAACAGATGAACTCCAATTGGCACAAGGCTCGATCCACGACCAAGCGTTCCTCGGGAGGTGACAGACGTCTGACGTCGTCGCGTTATTACAGGCACTGCTGCTGCTGCAGCAAGACCATCTGGGTTCTGCGTCGGTGAAGACGCTGATGAACGCCTGCTGTGCGTCGAAGAACCACGCAAAGGCGACTATGAACGCTTGGAAAAGCTGCGACCAACTTAAATAATCTCCGATGAAGAGTTCGATTGTTTCGTCCAGGGATTTGCCCTTTTGGCCATTGTTGATGAGGAGCGGGCTTGGATCTGCCATCTCTGCCTTTGACGACGACGACGACGACGACGACGATGGTTTCTTTCTTTCTTGCTGTTTTTTGTTAAACTGTGCAGTGAATATAGGGAATTCAGACAAGTGCATATCTGTCAGCTAACTGCGAGTTTGCTATATATTGACATGAAATGAATGCATGAATATTTTATATATACCGTGTCACATGCAAGAATATTTTACACGTCACATGGAATAATATTTTATATGTACCGCGTATGGATTAAATTATAATATAAAAATTTTCATGCACATATCGTTTTAATTATTTATATGATTTCGTGTAACATACTATCTCTGAGTGCTTGTTTGGTTGGAAGGTTTAATAATTTTAAATGTTGGTTTAATACTTGTTGAGGTGTTTGGTTCATGGGTTTATATATAACAGCTCTAAACCCATGTATGAGGGTTTACATAAACCTACCATCTCAGGTGGGTTTTTATAAACCCACCAACCAAACACAAATTTTATTTTATACTCACTAATTAATTTTATATAAACCTTACTAACTTAAATCCTCCTAAACGTAAATCAGCGTACCAAACAAGCACCAAAAGTTTCTACTTTTGGTACTAATTCTCTAAAGGATCCGAAGATTGCGGGTCGTTCAATAGTTATGCAAATCACGATTGTACAAAATTTGACCTAAGGTTTAGAAATTAATGACTAAAAAATAATGAAAGATTTTGGGCCGAATAGGAAGAAAGAAAGAAGACTAGGTACTATAGGAGAAGTTTGATTGGGTCTGGGACCAATAAGAATAGGCTGATTTGTGGTTGAAAACATTTCAAACAAACATAAATTTAAATCATAAGTTAATACTAATTAATTTCTTTTTTCATTATGTTTTATTTAGGCTAAATTGCATAGAGTACTAGCAAAACAAGAATAGGGTTTCAAGTGTGTGTATTTCGTTGCGCAGTTGAAGCTCAAAGAGATGATGAGAAGGGTTTTGAGCTATATTCCCTTGGAAGTCTTGAACATGGGCCTCATGAAGCTTTTAGATGGGCTTAGTAAAGATTAAGGGCCCAATAATATTATTCGATCTAAAAGTGCAAATGGACTATATCTTCTTTCAACACAAACACGAGATAATTTAACGATACACACTACATATCCATCCATACAAGCATATCAAACAAGTCCTTATGGGCGGTTGTGATGATTCGTATTCATGGTCTTTTTGTCCGAACTCTAATATCATATTAAATTATCACCTCACTTAAAAGCTTAAGTTTGAAGCAACTGTATCATATTTTAATTTTACATATTATATTTCCAACACATATATATCATCAAATATGATTAATTGGCGTATTAAATATGTATTTTAGGAATTATATGATTTAAATATTAATCATCTAAAGATTGAATTTTTCGGCATGCATGCACAAAGCATATCAAGATCACGAAATATAATTATATAACAAATTTGCTTTTGTAAGCTACAAGTCTTGGCAATGATTTAATTTTATTGACTATATAAAATGGGAATGTGTGTTGGAAAGTAGAACTAGTTCAAATTTGATTTAAATTTCTTACATATATATATATATATATATATATTTTTGCTTTACTGTAAGTTATGTTTAGTAATTATTATTAAGACATTATTGCTAAAACTAAGCCTCTTCTTTGGAAAATGTGGGAGGAAATAAGGGAAAAACATTGATGAATCAATCTAATTTCCTTTATAACTTTAAGTATCATATTAATCTCCTTCTGGAAATTGAATTATAGAAAGAAAAAAAAGGAATAATCAAGATACTAATTAACATGATAATATAATTTTCCTTTCCATTTTTAGGAAAAAGAAAAGGTATAACCTTCCTCTATATAATTTAAGAGCCTGTTTAATTGAGAATATTAGAAGGAATTAGAAAAGTTAAATGTAATTAATGCAGTGTTTTGTTGGATTATTCATTTTATTGTATGATTCTTTTGTTTTTATATTGTGAATGGCCTTCTTTTGTTTTTATCTCTTTCTAAAATAACACCTCTCTCTCTCTCTATATATATATATATATTTGTATTGTAATTTTTTATAAGTCACTGAAGTACTTTCACCTACATTTCGACTTCGACTAAGTTCTATTTGAATTAAATATGAAATTTATTGTCGACTATGGAACGATTCCAACTTCCAGCATTCCTATATCAAACCCACACAAATATCGAAGAGTTAAGTAAAACCCGAGTGTTAAGTGGATAATCATTACCGGCGACTTCGACCTATACCTCTCAACGATTCGTCTCTAATTCACAGTCGTACAAACTCCAAAAACTCACAGAATTATTGAACTCAACACCATTTGGTTCTATTAAACTACTCATGCAATATTTCATTACCGTTAAAAATTAAGATAAAATACGCTATTATACTAAAGAAGGAACATTTAGAAACTTGTTCTCAAATCCACATGAAAAAGCATGTTATCCCCGAATACTATATATAGTACAAATAGGCTCTTATTTAGATAGATAGTGTAAAGGAACAAAGAACTAACTTAAGGTACTCATCATCTCATATAAATACAAGGAAGGGCGAAGCAAATAATTTTGTCACACCAACCTGCTTTAAACAAATTCAGGCAGGATTATTTATTTTTGCTCAAAATCAAAGATGTCTAGACATAAAAATACACAAACCTTCCTTTCGGCTTTTCAACTCATATTTCCCAAGCACACATATTTCATCTGCAAAAATTGTAGATTATTTATAATGAGAAGAGATTAGGAAACTAATATGCCTCCTCAACCCAAGAAGCAATGCTTGTTAGTGAATTTTAAATAGGGCCACAGACGTAACATAACACGCCCGGCATTTGAAATCATTTACTACAGTTCTCACTTTCGAACAATTGCGTAAATCATGGGGCAGTTCAAGAAATGTCGTGTTTCATTAGCTAAAGATTGCAAGGTTGAATATGTGTGTGTGAGTTTACCTCCAAATATTCATCAATTCCGTATTTAGATCCCTCACGGCCAAGACCTGACTGTTTCACTCCTCCAAATGGAGCCACCTATGCACCGAAAAGATCATAAGGAAGATCGGGCATTACTTTCCTCCGTTAGTCATAGTGTTGCAAATCGGAGAATAAATAGATTTACCTCAGTTGAAATTAGTCCTTCATTAACTCCAACTAGTCCATATTCAAGTGCCTCAGAGACACGCCAAGATCGTTGGATGCTGTTTGTGAATATGTAAGCAGCGAGGCCTATACAACATGATTTCAAAAATAATCGCGTCTAAGAAGATGATTTTTCCGATAAAAGGTTGTGTGTTTCTATTTTTCGTTAAAATTTTAATCTGCGCCTAGATTTTTACCTGCATTGGTGTCATTGGCCATGCGAATAGCATCTTCCTCTGTCTTGAATTTCAAGAGAGGTGCAACTGGTCCAAATACTTCTTCCCTGTAAAGGAAATTAGCACCATGTCGAACTTGGTTCGAAGTTTCGGTTGTGTAAAAGATCAAATAACATGATTTTAATTTATTATAAAGACAAATTTGATATGCATATCTTATGCTGACCATAAAAAAGATTAAATCATTGTGAATATGCACATATTAGCAAACATGACCAAAGAGAAGAAGAGTCAGTAACTATTCTAATTGTCTAAACATGTAACACCGAGCAAGAACCTCCAACTCTTAATTTGCAGGTCATCCATGCAAGAAATTTAGGAGCGACAGCCGGCCCTGTTTTTCTGTTTATCAGTCAGTTCCATTCCAGTCATCATCTTCTACAACTACTTTGGCACTTTGCAATAAAGGTAATGAAGCTATGCTTAGAAAGCATTTAAAAATCACTCAACTGTTCGCCACGGCTATTTCAAACGATGTTTCGGCAAAACCAATAGTATAATAATAGTGACAAATATATAAAACACACATAGAGTTGCAATTAAAACATTGGCATTCTAAGTCCAGATTACATGCTGCTACAACAGAGCAGCACACGAATAAAATGAGAAATTACCTTGACAGGAGCATCTCACTTTTCACATCAGCAACCACTGTAGGCTCATAAAACAACTGTCCCAAACTGTGTTTCTTTCCACCAGTAAGGACTCTAGCTCCCTGGGATGCAAAAGATATAATATGTTAACAACATGTGAAGGTAATCCAGTAAAAAAAAAAAGTTAAATACATTGCTTGTGTGTATCTTTTCAGTTAGGAAGCCTTTTTTTTCCCAGGCAAATGATCATAGAGTTATTCAAGGTTCAAGCTCCCAAACAAAGTTTAGATTGCAAGAATAGATGTATCATCATTTTCATTAGCACGGGAAAGAGCATGCAAGCCAATTAATAATATATATTTTTGTGAATGTGTATCATCTCACTGATTACTCTGAAAAGGGTACATAAATGAAGATTACATCATATCTCGTGTGGAACTGTTGTCTAACTACAAGAATTACGTAAAGGAAACTTGTATTCAGCTTCAGGAAGTTCACCGAAATGACATAAAGATAAGGCCATAACTTTATTTATATAGTTATAGAGGCAATGGTCAAACCTTCGAGACAGCCTCTTCCACAAATGATTGAACCTGTTAGTTAATTCGAGAAGAATGGTTTAAACCATCATGGAGAATTTAGCAAGAGGAAACGAAATACGTGAAATGGTATGGTAGCCAGACAATGAGAGAGAACCTTATGCACCGCAGCGTCATTAATAAGAGGACCCTGCATCCAACATAGAAAGTAGCTTATCAATTGAAAATGAGTAACTGATCTATATGTCTCAATTAATCTAGAAAGGGTCAATGCCATGCCACATGTTAAGATGATGCAAGATAGATGTCATGAGGGAATGATCCAATAGCAACTCCGCATATATCTGCCGATATGGCATTAAATACCTGTGTCACGCCTTCGCCAAATCCATCACCAACTTTCATACTTTCAACAGCTTTCGTAAAAGCACTCGCGAACTTTTCATATATCCCTAAAATGGAAGATGTAAAAATCAATACCCCACTAAAAATTCATGATAAGCTGAAATCTTGAAATGTAAATTCTAGCAGAAACAGCTAACTTACGTAAAATAAGTTACGGGACGAGTTACATTTTTATTCTTTTGGGCATTGAAAGTTCTATGTGCTGTATGTAATGAGGTCCACTAATTCTTTCATAACAATTTGCAAGTTCAAGATGAATGTCAGATTTCTTTTGAAATACCTTCTTGCACAAGCACTCTATTTGCACACACGCATGTTTGTCCACTGTTGCGAAACTTTGTTGCCAGCTGAATTAGCGGGAAAGCATAATAAATCAGTAATGGAATGTCATCAAAATATTGATGAATCATTGGTAATGATATGCATAACGGTCAGAGAAATGTATCAATATCAAGTGCCTGATCGGAAACAGTCCATATGATAATGTCAGAAAAACTTGAAATTCAACATCAAGTGGAACATTTCCCACTTGAGTCGGCAAGTGTTTATTGAGTGATTTGTAGCGGTTTCCAGTACAACAAAAAGAGCATACAGGAATGATGCATCCACAATTTCCATTATAGAGTAGGACTGTTTGAATGAGTAATTAAATGAAATGAAATGAAACTCTTCATAAGCAAATCAGACCATGACCCTACTTAGAAAACTTGTGGCATCAGTACATATATTCGGAAAAATAATTCTTCTTACAGTTCCTTTCAAGGCCACATCAAGATCTGCATCATCAAAAATTATGCAAGGTGCATTTCCTCCCAGTTCAAGGGACACCTACACGCACACACAACAATCCTCATCAGCTAGCTACAACAGATATAGCAGTCTTAAATACTTCACAAACTTAATAGCTTGCCTTTTTAACAGTTGTTGCAGCACCAGCCATTAACTTTTTACCCACAGCTGTTGAGCCAGTAAATGTAATCTTTCTGACCTAGATAAATTTGCAGTGACTTGAATGGGTATTTTCTGGGAGTTGAAAATTTCTCATAGGTCCGACAAAAAGTTAGTTGCACAAAACCTGAGCACTTGCAAGTAAAGCGTCTCCAATTTCTGATGCATTTCCCATCACGACATTCACTGCTCCCTTTTCCCATAAAACAGCACAGAACAGGAAAAAAAAAAGGGGAGAAATCAAGAAATTAAGATCAGCCATCAAAATAAATTCGATAAATGACAAATAATCAGCCACAGGTGAAAGAAAATATATATTAAACTACAGTTTCTTAACTTACCGGAGGTATGCCAGCTTGAATGGCAAGATCAGCTGCTGCTAGAGCGGTCAACGGTGTCAGTTCTGAGGGTTTTATGACAACAGTACAACCACAAGCAAGGGCAGGGGCGACCTTGTATCAACAGGAAACACACAACTTATTTTTACATGATACAGCAGAAGCTTCTCCATTTAAAAACATAGTTGCGTACCAATAACTAGTGAATGGTGATTTCAAGCCTACCTTGCGTGTAATCATCGCCAAAGGAAAATTCCAGGGTGTGATTGCCCCAACGACACCAACGGGCTGCAAAAGAACTTACCTCGATTAATTTAATGTTAAAATCTGAGAGTAAGAATTAATAAGCAAGAATGAATTAAAATAAAAAATGAAAATTCCCACCTGCTTCAATACAAACAAACGACGATCAGGCATGCTTGCTGGAATTATGTCACCGTAAACTCGTTTGGCTTCCTCTGCATAAAATTCTATGAAGCTTGCACCATAACCGACCTGTGAGATGCATGATTGACGTTGCTGTAAACATATGAAATGCACAATACTTCAATTAAGCTTAATGTAAAAACGAGGATTAAATACCTCGCCAATGGCTTCCTTTAGAGGTTTTCCTTGTTCTAAAGTCATGAGTTGTGCTAGTTCTTCTTTGTGGTCCATTATTAAATCGTACCACTTTCTTAAATATTTGCTCCTTTCAGCAGCTGTTAACTTACTCCAAGCTTCATTGGTCACAAGATCATGCGGAAGATTACTCGGAAAAATGTTCAAATTTTTTCAAAGTTCAATGCTCTATGATTTTTAACGTAACTACAAATGAAAATATGGGATTGGAAACAAGCTAAAAACTTAGCTTGCAAAACTTTGTGACTAGCAAAATGTGGGTTAAAAGAGGATGTCTTTAAATCCACAACCATACAGTGATCTATGCTCATAACAATAACATCAATCAAAGACTAAAACTACAAAATTGGAACAGGGCGAAATGACTGGGAATAAATGAAGATAACAGAACCAACTCACAAGAAAATGTTTCATAAGCTGAAGCAATTGCATCATTAGTCTCCTTCCCACCCATACATGACACATTTGTGATAACTTCACCAGTTGCGGGGTTGCAAACCTGTGATACCGATAACTAACATTATCCAACTTGGGACAAAGAAACACGTCATCACAAGTTTGCTCAAATTTTTTCTTTTATGCTACTTTCTCCAACACATAAAAGATAAACCAACCAACCAACCTCTATAGTTTTCCCATCATATGCATCCGTCCACTTCCCTCCAATAAAACCTTGAGTTTTTATGAACCCAGCATTGCTCAGCCTAGCTGCAACACTCTTAGCGTCCGTACTCATCTAGCATAGTCAGATATCAAAAGATTCTATCAAAATATACCACAATGTGGTCAACAGGATTATGCATGCGGGCCTATAAACAGCAAAGAAATACATATAGCTTGGCCAATACTAGTTGCATCAAGAACTCATCATTTAATTGAAGTTGCAACACGGAATTCATAACCCAAATAAAAACCTAGTCAATGATAAAGAACCGAAATCACGCCCTTTTCCTTACAAGGAGATGAGTCAAAAAAAAATCAAAAATACCATTTCGGACACTTGATCACAGCACACAATAAGGAACTTAAACAAGAGAAGCACCTAAAATCATCGTAACATCGAGAGAGAGAGAGAAAAAAAAAGGGCAAAACAGCTGTTAGCCGCAATTGATATCTTTGAACTCATATTTTACAAAAAGTAAACTCCACTGAAAGTCAGTCCCAAATTGAAACCAACAATAACGTTCTAGCTCCTCGACGAATGCAATTACAACCACTGATACAAAAGTACACAACGTCCTAATTGAGCAAGAAAAGAAAATAATCACGATCAATTACTGGCACCAACCGAACAGCAACCAATTACAATCAAAAGAAAAAGAATTATGAAAGCAAAAGGTTGAAACCTGCCGGGAATAATTGGGGGAAATGGAGCAAGCATAGATCGTTGGAGAGAAAAATGTAGGCGTACAGAGACGAAGCATGGTGCCTAGGCGTGTAGTAATCGTCATTTGATTGATTCACAGCTGACAAGTGTCTGTCTGTCTCAATACTTCGTAACGGATTTGAGCAAGGGCTTCTTATCTAATTATTTATTTTATATTTAATTTATATATTATTTTTATTATAATAATACTTATATTATTTATTATAGTCATCATTGTTTCATTGTCGGATTCGAATGGTAGCATTCATGAAAATGGTGAATGTGTTTTTGTCCATTGCAAATAAAATTAATTAAATTTATTAGTAAATAAAAAATCTTGCCAACGATCTTGACTTAGTGATTAATGGTGAGGCTCAGCTCAGGGATTATTAAGTGAAAGAGAGGGATAAAAACTGTCAATTTTGGTACGTAAACTTATTTATATTTTATCATTTCCTTTATAATTTGTTTTAATTGAGTAATTATCATTTTAATCCTAAACTTATTTTTATTATAATTATATCTTTAAAAATTATTTTTATAAATATATATTAAAAATAATAGTTCATCTATTAAACAATATAAATTACAAATAAAATATAAAAAAATTATATATTTATATATTAAGCGCACACATTGAGTGTGCAAAAAATATTAGTATAAATTACGTCTCTAAGCACACATAGATTTTTTGAGTGGACCTGAACCTTTTATATTGGATTGGTAGTATTTTAAACAATGTGGGTAAACTAATATATAAAAATATATAATATTATTTTATATTTTAAGAGTTTTTTTTTTAATTTAAAATATTTAACATATTGAAATTATAATTTAATTAAATTTTGTAATATTTTTAAATATTTAAAGAAAAATTAATTTGTGGGAATATGATTGGAATAACGGAAAAAAAATGAATGATAAAATGGTGACTGAAACGTACCATACCAAATGAGAGACCAATTAGACGATTATTAAGATGTCTTCAACTTTATTATTATTTTTTTGTTTGACCCAATAAACAAACCTGATCTTTGGACCAAGTAAACTCTGAGGGCCTGCAAAATAGGCCGCCAATAAGATTAGCCACTCTAAGACAAGTCCATGCATAACAGGCTAACTCAAAGTATTTGATAGTCATGGATATTCAAACATAAGACCTACCACTTCAAAGACTTTTAGCTCCGCAACTTGATCATTGGGCCAAGTCTCATTGACAAGATGCCTTCAACTTCAATTAAATACCAATAAGATCGTTATTAAGATGCCCTAACCTTCAATTAAATAGAATAGATGATTTATATGATTGGCGAGCCTATTGTATTATATTCTCAAATTTATTTAGTCCCAAAGGTCAAAAGATCAACTGGATTAACAAAAATAAAAATAAGCTTGTTTATCCGTGAATATACATATCTCGTCTTCCAATATTTTATTTACTCTGCTCCATTACATTTCCACCAAAGATTATAAATATCTCTTTTAAATAGTAAATTATTTGTATTACTCAAGAGTTGTAATGACAAGTAAACAGCGGGGAATGGAATAATATATAGAAGGTTCACTTTCTCTTACATTAAAAGGCTTTCTTTTCATAAGAGACCAAGCCGTGAACACCTCCTTCAACCTGCGCTGCCCCACTTCTTACCTATATATATAACAAAAGTCCAATAAAATTCTCAGCAATACACAATACATATATATATATATATGTCCTAAATTAATTTTCAAGTTCATCAGTAACAAGAATCATCTAAAAGGGTCAAACGAAAAACCTCAAGTCTTAGCACGCCCGATCTCAACAGGTCGTGAGCTGACTGAACGGAGGATGCGCCGAGATCCTGAAAACCTTGCTTCACGGCTTGCATTGTGTAAGGTACGAACTTCAAGACCGAACCCTTGTCAGCAACCGCGCCAACCACGCCTTGAGCGATTTTCAGCTTGGCTTTATCACCCAAGTAGCGAGCATCGCTTCCTTTCGTCATGGCTTCTAGGGATCCCATGCCTCTGTACTTTTTGACTCGGCGATTGCTCTGTTTCACACAATTACACAACTCATCAATTATAAGAAACAATTCACACATTCACAAGGAGAGGAGCTGAAACAGTATCTCCTGAATAACGCTGGAAAAGTTAGCATTGGACAGTTAAAATCATAGCAAACATTGCCGAGAGATTTTGTAGCGTTCGAAATGATAAAGATAAAGGATAAAACTCTACCAAAAGAGTGAAAATTGTTAAATCTTTTACAGAAAGAATAACTAACTAAACCTGAATTTCATAAACCCCGGGAGCTTCAGTACTTCCAGCTAAAAAGCTTCCCATCATCACAGTTGACGCCCCCAGAGTCAGAGCTTTGACTATGTGGCCGGAATTTGAGATGCCGCCGTCGGCAATTACAGGCACATTGCTCTCTGAAGCAATTGATGCCACCTTGTAAACAGCCGTTGCCTGCAATGAAATCGTTATTTACTCCACTATATCAGCTGATAAAACAAGAAAAAAAAAACTAAAACTAGCGCCCCAATGCCCAATTAAGCATCACACAATCCAAATCACTCATAAACATATCGTAAAACCAAGAGCAGGTTGAAGATTACCTGACCACGACCTACCGCACACACTTCCTGGGTCGTGCAAATCGACCCCGACCCCATCCCGACCCTCAATCCATCGACGCCGGCCTGTATCAAGTTCTGTGCTTGGTACATTGTCACCACATTCCCACCAATCAAATCAAGGTCTGGATACATTTTCTTTGCGTACTTGATCATCTCAATCTGATAAATCGAATTCCCTTGAGAACTGTCAAGAACCACCACATTCACACCAGCCTTCACCAAATGCTCCAACCTCACCTTATCTGATTCCCTTGTCCCAATCGACGCCCCAACCAAGATTTCCCCATTGCTATCGAGTGAAGGTAATCCCAACTTGGGAAAAGCGTCAATCCGCTCAACATCATCGGCAGTCACAAAATTCACCAGCTCTGCATCCTCATCCTCCCCATATTTCCACACCAACGGCACTAATTCGAGCTTTTCCTTTGCCAAATAACCAGCCACGTCCTCAAATTTATAATCTGCCGGGATTGTCGCTTCCGATTTTACCATGTATTCTGAAACTTGGGTTTCCTTATCCCCCAGCTTCTCCCAATCGTCCCTCTTAACGTAGCCCAACACCTTCGACGACTTATCCTTCACAAACACGACGTGAGAAGAACCAAAGTCATCGCCGCTCAAAATCGAATCCGAGGGGAACTTGATCACAATCTCGTGAGAAAACGGTATCCTGTGAGCTTTCGCGAAGCGGACGAGCCTCGCCTGTTCCGAAGCTGTATTGTTGGAGTGAATGATACCGATTGCTCCGAGCGAGGCCATGGCGGCGGCCATGGAGGCCTCGGTGACGGTGTCCATCGGAGACGAGACGCACGGCGTGGCGAGCGCAATGCGTCGGCTCAGCTTGGTGGAGAGGGACACGGCGTCGGTAGGGAAGTCGATGTAGTGGGGGAGGAAGATAACGTCGTCGTACGTATACGAATAGCCCCTGTTGAAGAGCTTCGTGGCGGAAAATCCATCTTCGAATTCGGTGGCGACTTCCATATATCGGCGGCCAAGGTTTAGGGATTTTCTGTTTCTTTAGGGTTTTTCGGGGGGGGGGGGGGGGGGGGGAAGATGCAATAGCGGTTTGTAGAAAGCTGACTCAGCAAAGTTATGTCTGAATGAAACTGACTCACTGAGGAGGTGGTGTGCTCTGTGCTGATCTACTGGGACCCACAAACTGGAGAGAGAAATCCTAAGGCATATAATACTAATCACGACCCGACCCGACTGTTTCCGGAACCAGGCTTTTTACCCGACCCGGTAAGGTGAGAATAAAACCCGAAAACCCATTGTTAAAGCATATTGGTTGTGTTAGTTTCTCTCTTTTCAACTGTTCCTAGACAGCCAACGATGTTACAAATATTTCACTCGTATGATTAGTACAAGAAAGTACACCTTGGTTTCAAACTTGGCTCTTGTGCTCGGGCCGATGAGTAAACTCAAAGTCGATATGTACGAAAGCCCGCTCGACCTCGGGAAGCTGCTCGAGCTTTTCTTGCAGCGTCTCCCCGATGTTGTGCGCCTGGTTCAACAGCATGTCTTCGGGCAGCACGATGTCCACCTCCACAAAGTAGTGGGACCCGAAAGTGTAGGCCCGAACCGTGTCGATGTGCTGGATCAGCCTGTCGTGGTTCCATATCAGATACGTCAGCTTCGCCAGGAAATCGGGCGGGGCCGTCCTACCTATTAGAGACGACACATTCTCGATCACAGTCCTCGCCCACGTGCCAATCGTGTATAATGCAATCTATACGAAAAACATAAAAAATAAATAAATAAATAAAATTAGAAGAGTTTATTCAACTGTCGGGGAAGGGGTGGGCTCTGGTCAGATTCGACCCGCCCGCCCGACCGACCGACCGGCCCGAATTAAGTATATACGGTATAATACTACTACTACTACTACTCACAATTACGGCACCGGCCGGGTCGATCCACCAGTAGTATCGGATGGCGAGAACAGCGGTGGCTAAGCCGACGGAATTGGTGACGACGTCGAAGAAGTGGTCTTGGGCGTAGGCTCGGACTATCTCGTTCTTGAATTGCCGGCAATAGAGCATAAGCAGGAACTTCACTATTGTGACAGACACCATGATTCCTATCATCCACTTCTCTTTCTCGCGGTCGACGTCCGGACCAGACTGACGAATTTTTTTTTTTATATAGTCATCAAAAGGAAGAAGAATGTTGCTTCGAATATGTCCATGGAAAAAATACGAAGTACCTTTGCGATCAGTTGTCGAATGGACTCCAATATGATTTGCAATCCCAGCGTCGCCATTACAGAAGCAAAGACGATGATTCCCTTCAGACAGAGAAGCACAATGTCTTTCATTAAACAACAATTACTATTGTGATTTAACTAACACCCAAGTGAGGATAGCATACCACGGGCTGCATCCGCTTCTTTCCGATAGGGTAGTGATACTGGTTGGGGTTTTTCATAGCATGGGAAGTGAACCAAAGGATCAGCCCGGATAATAGGTCGAGCAAAGAGTCTAACGTCGAAGCAATGACAGCCAAAGATCTGCTCTCGATCGAAGCGTATATCTTCGCCACAAAGAGGACGAGGTTAGCGATATTGGACGCGCGGATAGCCATTCTTTCACTCTTGGCGAGCTGCTTCATCTCGTCCTGGCAAACATTTTTTCAGAAGGATAAAGACGATTATACCAATTATGACGTATGAGAAAGGAAAAGCAAAACTCGAGGATTAAAGAAATTGAACCTCTGTAAGAGCACCTCGTGCACTGCCAGTCTCGTGGATAGTCTCCATTTCATTGAAGCCTTCGAGGAGCCTCTCTTGCTGCTTGTAATATTCGGCAACTTTTCCCTGTTTTTCTGTCCGAAGCAACAGAAAAGAAGATTGCACAAAGCTAAGAGATACATTCAACTCAGTTCCTCAGGCTAAGACACTCATGAAAGGGTAATAATATACATATAAATTCCTGAATCCATCTTCACTCAACCTCAATTACTTGTCCTGAAGCATTCAATAAAAAAGTAACAAAAGCATCTGCCCTAAATTACGAGTGCTCTTCCATCACAACCAATTGATGGGAGTAAATAAGAATTAGATACAGTAAGTTTTTCCAAAATCAAAGCATTTCTTTTATCTGTCTTCCTCAGTCGCCTTTGGACTCGCTCAGTAAAACTTCTGTACTTTTTCCCTTTCTTATCATCAATTGCTTTTTTTTTTCCCCTAATTTCACGCGCGATTCGTTGGGTACACTCACGAAATGGCATAATCCGTGGCCTATAAGCATACACGTAAACAAGCCAAACAGAAAAACGTGCGACATACTTTTGCTTCTGAAAATGCGCCGGAGGCTAAACGGATGGTGACGATGATCGGAGCCTCTCTCCGGCAGCCGGAACTCGTTGATGTTGAGCCTCCACGACGAATCTCCGACGTCGTTTCCGTCCACGCCACCTCCGCCTCCGAGCAACTCCCTGTTGCTGTCGCCGACGACGATATTTTCCGACTCCATCAATGAGGTGCTAACAAACTTCAAATCATCAAAATGAAGTGCAGATTTTAGAAGACAGGTGGACTCTACTCTGGAAAAGTTGCGAACTTCTGTCAAATCACTAGTATATATAAAAGCATGGGAGGTTGATGGTCGATGCTATCCTACCCACTTGGGTAAGTCAAGGGGGTTGAGATTGTGATATGTGTTCCATCGGTGGTGCTGAGGTTATCACTTGGATTGGGAAGGTGTGACGCATTTTATAATCTTAACACAATTGGGTTATACCCAAGTGGGTAGGTAAGAATAAACCGAGGTTGATTTATGTACACGTGGATGCGATGCATCTTTTAACGGCTGAGATCATACCCTTTTCTTTTTTCTTGAAATTTTTCTTTATACCACTCAAACTTTCAAATATACAGTTTTAGTCTCCAATGTAACTAATTCTCACACGAAAGTTTGGATTAATGTGTGATTTTTGTTGATAACTCTTGAAACAGAAAAAAAGTTCAAAAATCTCGTATTGAAACAAAAAAAAAACTTCAAAAATGTCATATTGATCGAAGCTGAATTGATTCGCTTGCTCTACAGTGAAATTCTTTTATATCAAGTTTACATAATAGAATGTATGTAAAAAAAATCAAGTTATAACTATTAGTGCTCAAACTTTTAAATGCGTATTTTTGGTTCCTTAAGTTTGCAAAACCGTTCTTTTTTTGTTCTTTTACCGATTCGTTAGGTTAAAAAAACCAAAGATGAAAGGTATATTTGAAAGTTTAAATACCAACAGTGAGATTTTAGTATAATATAAGAACCAAATTGCCGTTTACTCTTTTAAATATATATTAATTAATCAATTAATTAATATTCTTCTTAGATTTTTTTTTCAACGTGTCTTTTCTCGTGTTCTAAAGTACCTTTGTTCATCAACGTAGTCTATGAATGGATTGGTCTTTGTCCCACAACACATTCAATATAACTTATTATTAATAATAATAATAATAATAATAATAATAATAATAAATTATTATTATTATTATTATTATTATTATATTATTATTATTATTATTATTATTATTATTATTCTAATTATTATATTTTTTTTAATTTTTTTTATTTTGTCACTATCAAGTATCAATACTCAAACGAGAAATTACCACGTATTATATTTTATAGGACGTGTCGGTAATAGACTTGTATGATACGGCATGTGTCACATATTAAACACTAGTAATCCGTGCACACTCAATGTGTGTGCAATGAAACTTAAAATATAAGTACAAACAAAAATAAGAAATAAAATTAATTTTAAATAACATATTTAAAGTACCGATAAATCTTTTATAAGATCTTTTTAACTAATAAAACAACATCGATATACTCTATTCATTGTATCTAATAACAAAAAATAATTAAAAAAAATTAACTATACTTTGAAAAATATCACGAAGTTTGATCGCATGTCTGGCCGAGAAACACCTCTATTCAGCATGTTTGTGGTTCTCTTTCGCTACTACCCCGCTCTCCTCTTGTGGTGAAGATGTATGTTCTTATTACTAATAAATGAAAATGATTCATTAAAAAAAAACAATACATATAAAGTCCATAAAACATACTTCATCAAAACTGGAGTTTCATTACACACACCTTTCAAAAGACTTCTCATCAGCACATCTCTACAGTTCATCAAGTCATCATCATATTCATCTCCCCAAGCCTTCTCGGCGATGTCTGATAAATCGCAGTAATGATCAGATCATAAACAGTTTCCAACCCCTCAGCTTCTCTTCGTAATCTTCTTCTCAGCAGTTTGATTGTCATCCACCTAAAGCCTCCTTAATTATTTGTTCTCGGTCTCGTCTTTCCTTCTCGCTGGATTCCAGCTTGTCTGCGAGCTTGTCATTGTCGTTGATTCCAGTAAGTCTCCGCAAGGAGAATGACGAAGGAGAATGATTTGCAATTGAAGGAGAAAGAAATATTCATATACAGTTATGGAAGAATGGTGAAGTTATTTATGGATCGTGGGTGGTTTTCATACACTATTCATTGTGTTTATGGAAGAATGGTGAAGTTACTAATGGATCGTGGGTGGTTTTCATACACTATTTATTGTATTTATCTATTTTTATTTTATTAGACGGTTGAAATTGACATACCAAAGTGTATTGGAAATTGACAGACCAAATGTCGACGGTTATTATGAGGCCCTCGCACATAATAAAATAGAATAGATAATTGGAAAACTATATCAATTGATTAATAATATCTTATCATTTCTGCATAAAGCAACTTTTATTAGTAAGTTCGAATCAGATTCGGACAACATTAAAATCTTTGTCACGTATGTGCTAATGGAAAAAATGGCCCAATCATGTAGAAAAAGATGTATATCTATCGATGAACATATATACTTATACCGACACAATTAAATAATATATATATACTAGCACTTTTGCACACTTGTGTGTGCTAAATATATCAATATACATAATATAACTGTATTTTAAAATATTTAATAGATGAAATTATAATTTAAAATTTAATTATATATTATTTTTGGTATTTAAAAAGATTAAATTGATTTTTAAGGATATAATTATAATAAATATAAAATTTGAAGGGATAGTTTTTGAATTAAAATAAGGATAACATAGTAATTAACAACTTCTTTAAAATTAAAATTGACATGCCAAACAGTTTCTACGAGGTCCTCACCAATAATAAAATAGAAAAAAAAAAAAAAAAAAAAAATAATAATAATAATAATAATAATAATAATAATAATAATAATAATAATAATAATAATAACAACAACAACGTGGATAGTATCAATAGTTTAGATATGTACTAAGAAAAAGCATAATGATACTTTAATAATGTGACTAGAAGATATAATTATAAAAAACGCATTCAAAATTAAGATGATAATTTGAGAAAACCACAATTAATAATTAATAAAATATTATTGTTAATAGTAAAAATATCAATTTGGAAAAATGCCAATAAAAATTAAAGATACCGATTTTAAAAAATAAAAGTTAAAAATAATGGCTGGCAACAATAAATACTAGTATTTTACGCACACTCAGATGAGTGTGCATTAATATATAAATGAAATATAAAATTATTTTTATAATATGAAGTTACAATATCAATTTTAATTGTAAATTATTTTTTATAAATTAAAAATATGATTTTTGAGATATAATTGGAATAATTTGAAAATTAAGGGTAAAATATTAGTTAGTATTGTCATATCAAATCAATTTGATGGTAGTTACTTTATGGTGCTCTCCTTTAATACATAGTATAGATATTTATTTGGAAAAATTATCATTAAAGTAAAAAATCGTCCTTAATAATAAAGATTCAATTTAGAAAAAATAACCGATAATAAGTAATAAAACGACGTTAAAGTAAAAATATCGATTTGGAAAAATTATCCTTAATATTTACTAAAAAAAACCGTTTATAATAATAAAAAAAATGGTGTATATATTGATACCTCGAACAATATTGAAAGCTTTAAAAAATGAAAATAGGTGTATGGAGTTTGATATTTTCATCCTTTGATTTTAATAACTCTAATATCATTTTGACATATCAAAGTGAAAATATGATTCACAAAAGATAAAAAAAATATTATATTACTAGTATTTTACGCAAACACAGATGCGTGTGCTCTAATATATAAACATATAATATTAATTAATATAAAGTTATTTTTATAATATGAAGTTATAGTATTAATTTTATTTGTAAATTATTTTTTATAAATTAAAATTTGATTTTTGAGATATAATTGGAATAAATTTGAAATAAAGGGTAAAATAGTAATTTGCAATGACATACCAAATTAATTTGATGGTAGTTGTGCTATCCAATAATATATAGTATAGATGTTTTATACCATTATTGTGGAGAAGGTGATTCTGATATGCATAATGGATGAAATATCTTATCCGAAGGAATATAATTTGGCATTTTTGTAAAGAAAATTAGTTATTGGTGACATTAATCGTGACATATTCATGCTTATCGGATTCAATTATTATTGTAGTTTCATGTCGCTTTAAAATAGGTCAAGAGTTGGGTGAACCCCTTCTTAGTTTGTATGAAATATTTCCATATGTATGATCATTTAAATAAGATATAATTATAAATTTAAGTCACTGAGTTTATAATCTTCGAATTGGATAACAATATTTTATAGTTGAAAAAATGTCTTAAAAATATTCCGGCCTCATAATTTTTCCAAAGTCGAGAATCATATTTGACTGCTTGCGTGAAATATTTTATATACACTTAGTCGCTGACACGGGATACTGCCAAATATTTAAGGTCTATTCTATAATACGCAATTGAGTAATAACGCAACTCCATGAAAATGATGACACCTAAGCAAAATAAATAAGTAAATTATTATGTGTCAAACATCTAAGGTAGTTGGACTGACGTACCAACAGAGTTAGTATAATGGATCAGATTTAGGTTTAGCGAGTTATTTTACAAACATCAAATATATGGACAAAAAAAATAAAAAAATTGGTATACTTATCCGACTTTAATTATAATTTTGTCATTCAAATTACAAAATGGATTGGTCGAAATTAGTGAGATATTTAATTTGTATTATGTTTGATTATTATTTTTTCTTAGCACATGGTTTTTCACAGATGCAACGTCTTCTGAAGCCTTTGCAATCTCCATCAGTGAAACCTTCGCCAACACAAATAGCAGCGCAGTTGTGGTCGCTGAAACAAATACCCTTGAAGATCGAACTTGGTGAGTCACATGTCCTACTCATTACCACCTCTGTAAATAAAATAAAAATAATAATAATAATAATAATAATAATAATAATAATAATAATAATAATAATATGATAAGGGGGTGGGTTGTCATGAAATGAACGAAAAAGAAAATTTAAAAAAAAAAATTACCAGAGGACAAAATGAGAGTCAAGAGCAGAAGCGCAAGCCCAAGAATGTGATTATTTTTGTTCATTTTTTTTTGTTAAATATCAATTATTGACCTAATTAACTCTTTGCTTTTCAATTCGGTTTAGTGCTCATTTGTGGGTATTTATATTACGTTAGTAAAAGATGTAATGAGATTTAAAAGAGGATAAGCCAACTAAAGTTTATTTTCCATTACCCCAAGACATGGGTAAGAATATTCAATGCTGTCGTAATTTGTTTTTAAACAATGATCGAAACTATAATTCAACAAATAAGCTGACAATAGTCAATTGAAAAGAGAGATGTTTTAAATTGACTAAATAATCAATATTCTAATATTCTTCTTGTGCATGTTAATCGAATAGTTTATCATCACATAACCTTAGGCCATTTCCAACCATTCCTCTATATAGAGTTGCTACAATGCAATTTCTCTAAATTTACAGTTTGAACAGTATCATCATACTCCAACCATTCCCTCTATATTTTTCTCTATAGAATAATATTTTCAATCTATTCCTTTAAGTTAAAAATTTTAATTATAATGATATTTTTTAAAAATAATGAACTTTTAAATTCTACAAAATAATAATAATTAATATTAGTTTATCACATAATTAAACAAAATTATTGTACAATAATTTTAAATAAATAATAAAATAACCAGCATTTAAATGTGCACTATATTTTATTATAATTCGCTGTTCTTTTATTAAAAAAATCGTATGAATTAAAAAATAATGATAACTTATTTGTATTGGGATAATTTTGCAATTGTGATTCAGTCTATGGGTATAATTGTAATTAAAAAATCAATTCCCCCAATTTTTCCATCGTCCTCCATCTTCTTCCTCCTCTTGACTATGATACAAAATTGATTCTCCAATTCAATCTCACGCTTTAATCTAAAATCTAAATAAACAGAAAAAAAAAGAGAAAAAAAGGGTTTGGCGTGTGAACAGTGTCCCACTCAACATAGCGTGGCACTGTAGCTTTCGGTTCGCCATTAATGGCGTAGAGTTTGCAGTTCCTTTGAAGTTCTCTCAACGTCATACATGGAGTCCAACGCCAGGAATACAGGACCGTTGGAGATGCTCTTAGAGATTATGTGGAATAAATTCGAGTCATAAACTTACCCATAAAAATTGATTGTAATTTAAATTCATAATTTTTTATTACACAACTATACTTTATTTTTTTGACAAAGTAAAAACAAGTATACTTAATATAAATGTTTTAAAGTTCCTAACCCTTCAGAAAGGAATACCAAAGTCAACAATGTAAGAACAATGCTATTGGCATAAGATTAAGTCGACCGTCGAGGGTTGCAATAACGTACGACCCGAAAATAATAACTTTAAAAAAAAAAAAAAATCTGTTCAATTCGAACGAATCTCTCTATGTCCGAAACGTTAGTCAAAGATTAAAAGAACGTTAGTCAAAGATTAAAAGTCGAGCGGGCATCGCAGAGCAGAATAAACAGCTTTCCTAAACAGAGGATGAACGTCTTCGGTTAGAACCTCGGCGTCCAATTTTTCCACAAGAGGCCAAATCTGTTTCGGTCCACAAGAGAAAAAAAGAAAACGATAGCCGAGCATCGAAATAATAGAAAAGCAAGCAAATATCAAGGATTCGAAAAAATCAGACATTTGTATGCGAGATTATTACATCTAATCCGAAATGTAAGATTATTTTTTTTTTTTTTCCGAAGTGATATGAAAACTTACTTCTGATGCGTACTGGCGAGTAAAGGCTCTCAAATAACCGAGGGTTGACAAGCACCATTGCTGTTTTTCGCCGATGTTATAGCTATTATTGGCCTTACCACCATTGGAGAGACTACATGGAGAAACCGAAACAAAATTTGAATTAATCGAAGGAGAAGATGAAAAGGAAATGAAAAAAAAAAAAAAGTCGTGGATATTTTTTCAAGAAAGGCGGCACCTCTTTTGGGGTCTTTCGCCATCTTTGTCCAACTCCATAGCTGATGAATCTTCGTTTTCATGGTCGACGGGCATTTCGTCTGCACCATCATCAAGGTTCAAAGTTCCATCTGTATCTCTAAGCCGTTCAGCCAACACATCGGAGAAGCTTTTGTATATTAAGAATAACAATTCCTGCATAAACCATGTAAAAATTAATAAAAAAACGATCAGAATATATCCAATACAATATCGGGGAAAAAAAAAAGAGGACATTATATGACATACCTCGCCTTCATTACAAGCTCTCGCTAAAAGGGCCTCTTTTGCCTCTAACGATTCACGCTCTGAAACCTCCTCTTTCTTTGTTTTCACGACATTCGCATTCAGACGTCTCATTTTAGCCGGATTTTCAGCAAGTACGGGCTTACCATCGACAAGACTGAGAGTGAGCTTCGACTTTGCATTTTCCAATTCAGCTTCGGCTTTTGCAGCAGCTTCTGCAGCTACTACGACGCTCTTCTTGAGAGACAAAGTCGCTTTTCTCAGATCAAAGAGACGGTTGAAAGTCTTGTTAACAGCATTTCCCAGAATCTGTTACCCACCCGAACAGAAACCATTACACTGTAAGATTGAATAATCGAAACAAGCGTTTATCACCTGAAAACGTACCTCCCACGGACGGTCAGAAACATGAAACTGCTCGATGTTTGATGGAGAGAAAACCCACCTCACGATAGACAGATTGGATAATAAGCGATATCCCATCATTCTGTCGACGGCTATAGCAGTCATTTGAGGTTTATTCTTCCAAAAAGTATTCACTTCCGAAATCAACATGACTTGCTTGTCCTCATCTGAGCATATCTTTGCAATGACTTGGCCATACCGCTCCAGAGTAATAACCAAATGTGTAAAGCTTTTCGAACCAATGTTTAGTAGGGTTTGAACAACCACGCTGAGGGTTGTTTCCAGCCCATGAGCTGGAAGCACTTGACCTTCAACCCATGATATTATTTCTCGGGTAGGCAGACGTTCAGCGACCATACGAACTAGTTCCGCGGAGAGGTTAGTTTCAGCTTGAGCCCCATCTTCTCCACTGTATTTGAAATTCGTCGTGCCTTTTGGTGGAAGTAACTCTTCCAAAGCTGGAGCAGTTTCAATGCTCTAAGCGAATGGAAAGCCAGGGAAAAAATAAAACGACGGTTGATAAGAAAGCAGCAAATTTGGACTCAAAATCCTAATTAACAAGTCATAACATTCGTTGAAGAGATAGTACATATGTATTACAAAACCCGGAAAAAAAAATGTCAAGAAATATACAAATAACACAATTTTCATGAATAAACTGCAGAAGCAGGGCACAAAGAGCCAATGAAAGATAAGCATACTTATGCCATCCATATACTATACCTGCTTAATTTTGTGCCAGAATGAAAAGCGTCCTTCCCTTTCCAAAACCTCCTGAACAAAGACCCGTTGAGGAGCCCATTTCGGAAGGTCCAGGACGTGGGCCCATTCTTCCCATGGCCAGACAAATTGGAAATTTGATCTGAAACACACATAAAATGGATATTGGAATATTAACGATGATTCATTGCTCACGATGATTCATTGCTCACTATTATTACAGAACCTAATCACTACTCGGGGAGAAAAATGATTAAGAACAGGACAACGAACACGAGAATGTTAAATAATAAGACCGTTTTGTACATGGTGGTCACTATTTTACGTAACTTTCATTTCTGGGAACTGAGATAGGCATATATTGACAACAAAACGCTATTACCACTATATGGTAACAGTTATTGGTCTGCAGAGAGAAACAAAGCTACTATCCCGTGCCATCTAATGAAAATTAGAAGGAAAACGACTTACAAATGTTGAGCAAACCAAAAGATAAGACGTGTTCGACACTCCATGTCCAAATCGGCAATTTTGTCAAAAAGAGAACGAACAGCCCCCGCCACAACAGCAGGAAAGGCACCAGGAAGAGCCTGGATGGGACATTACGGTAAGAAAACATAAGAATGTTTTGACATTTCAGTACAACGGCTAAATTGATTTCAAAGACTGATTATAACGAATGACAGAGATGTAAAGCAGCAAGAATGGGATACCTTGCATAGATCCATAATGACAATTGCATAATACATGGGATTGAAAGGTGGCTGTGGCAACATAAGTATCTGCACAGTAATATTTTATTTTAAGTGTGGTGCCATGGTGGAATCTCACTCATGAAATGTATGAAAATTTCAGCTATTTAATGAAAAATCAAGAATAATAAAAAATTACGATTAACGTCAACTACTACCCTATAATCCCCAGTCATAACTGTAACGAGCATGCGATTTGTTCCTCAAAGTCAGACAGTCTAAGCCAAACTATATCAAGCTTATATGGGCCCAGCACATTGCTAATTCAGACATTAGAAATGCTGAAACTGCACCGAGTTCTAAACTCTAAACTACGTATAAAACACGTGACCATCTCTTTTACCTGAGAAAATATTGTCTCAGCCATCAGATGCTCATAACGGAAAGAAACAGGCAGGCAAGCCATGGCTGAAGCACATTCCTTACGACTAGTTGCCAAAACAGAGACAAAAAGGAGTAAGAAGATAGAACCAAGAGTTCCAAGTAGATAACAAAGCAACCTAAGGATAGAAACTTTGCACCGACGTAAAGGAACTCAAAAAGAAGAGACGATCAAAACTTCACTTACCATCCATTTAAGAAAAACAAAACGTCCAACAGATATTCTTCCACAACAAACCGATCGATAGGCAGCAAATCCTGATAAACAGCACAAGAAGACATGAGCCAAAGAAGTACAATCAGGATGAGGTTACGTACTTTTCATGGACTACGTTTAAGTAATCCAGACCTCCAGATACGTTTTCTGAGAGAAACACACAAAATATAAAAATCCTAAAAATTAATAACAATCGGTCTTGTTAACTCTTGATACTTTTTCTGAGAGCAAAACAAAAAGTTCAAATGATAAAACGATCTTACGATTTTACCAAGTGGAGGGAAATTATAGCAGCAGCAGATTGATTTAACCAAAGACAGCTCAAAACAGAGCCACTTACATGATACATCAAGCTATCTACAAATTTTTCATAATATCAGTACTGTGTTTACAAATTTTCATAGTATCACTTACACCATGCATATGTAGAAAATTTAACATCAGAAAAGGGGACCGTTGGAACATATGCAATATTGCTTTACAAAATATAGAAAATACCCCAATCTTATTGGCTGGAAAAATATTGAGTCTCCATATACGCTGAGGATATTTTAACGCAGCTTCATGATTTTGTTTTCCAATGGTAATATCGTTTAACTGAGTTGGTGGATCAGGTAACTCGGGGCAGTTTATTGGACCAAAATCATGTGACTTCCCAGCAACAAGTTGTGATTCAAACGAAAGATGCGGTCTGGGTACTGAAAACAAACCTAAGTCAGAATGATCCTGAATACATTACTCGTACAAGTATATCCACCAGGAACAAGACATTAGAAAAAGAGAAGGAAAAGGGTCTAGTCATATAATGTTACTTGGTCAATTTCAATGCATTGATGCAAAAACAAATAAAAAAAACACAGCATTTATCTGAAGTTGCCTTGATATTATTGTTTTTTTTTTTTTTTGAAAAAAACAATAATATCAAGGCAACTTCAGATAAATGCTCAAAATAGAACTTTAATGCTAAAAAAATAAAGGCGTGACTGGATTCAACTCACAATGTGGTTCTTCTATAAACCAAAAAAAACAGTTACCAAATTTTAAATCCTACACCATGAACAATGTGGGATTTTATGAAAAGCAAAATTCTGTTGAGGAAATATCGGACATTGTATGTACCAAAAAACTTGACACCATAATATTCCTTCATGGTCATCATGAAGTTATTTCCGAAAAAGTTGGCAAATGCATCAGAATGTCTTAACGTGTATCAGTGCATAGAGTAAAATGTAAATAAAGAATACAAATACCAAAACAACATTTTACCACTATTAAGCTTCCATTCCCTGTTTGAAAGATCTTGGATTCGGTCCCACAAATCCTCCAAGAAATCCTATATCCGATACAACAACAGATTAGTTCTCGCTAACTGATACCTATGATTTGAGAAGGCTAGCATTATCTTTATGTAAAAAAAAAACAAGGATAAGGACCATTTAATACATACTTTCCCACTTTCAGTCTGATTCCTATCATCGATGTACTCGAAAGGAGAGTAGCCTGCATCAGAGACATGCTTTCTGATACTCATGTATGCTTGTATTCCCAACATTACCCTTTCTAACTCTTCCGGAACTTGCTGGCAAATTAGAAAATTATTAAAGGTAACAACGATACACCAAAAGAAAATATTTATATAACTATATCAGCTGAAAGGTAATACCTCAGCGAGTTCCGCTCCTCCCCAAGGGAAACAAGCTAAAATACAGCTAACATAAAAATCAGCACAAGGTTGCCAAGATGGATTGCCCTTATCTTCATCTACTGTTGTTGCAGAAGAAGATAACAGTGTCTCGAACAAAACTACTATGGAACTTGCATGCACAACCTTGCTGCACATCTGTTCTCCACATTGAAAAACGAAAATGATATATGCATAGAACTTTCCACAAAATGCATAGTCATGTTTCAAGAGGAAGAAGCAAAAGATGAGTGGCGTATATTGTCTTTTTAAGTTATTTGCATCTATGGTATCTAAAAGAAGAACTCATACCAGGGCAGTTAGAAAACGCATGAGTAACCGTATCCTGTTACAATCCCCACAATCCAAAGCAGCCTGTTGAAAAAAAAAAGAAAAGAAAATGCTTACTATTAAATGGATAATGATCCATCTACATGATTTTTAGTCAATAATAGCATTAGCATGGAGGAACGTCGCCTGCATACTCCTATACATAGACATACACGAGGAGCATAGACAGTAATAAAAAGAATATGAGAGCAATATAGAGAAGGTTATCGCACCTGCAAATTATTGCGGGTGTCCTCAACAATTTTCCCGACCAATTCTTCATCTTCCAAATTTAACAAACCAACCTGCAATAGGAGAGTGATCTCAATTCCATCATTCGTGGAGCTTTTGTTCATTTTTCTAAACAAAAATTAGCCCTAATGCTAAGCAAATATAGTCCTTTGAAATGAACCTCTAAAGTAAGCGTCAACCAATTTGTCTATACATAATGAACCTCTAAAGTAAATCCCAACGAACTTACACTTAGAAGATGTTCATTAATATGATGCACAATGAAGGAAATCGTATATTGAGCATGATTCATGAATAAAAAATAGAACACAGAAAGAAAAATTCAGAGAGTGCCAACGCCTTAAACAAGATTTTCAGTGCATAAGATACCATACCAGTGTTCCATACAGTGGTGCTTTGTGAGGCAACTGTTCGGCACATTCCAGAAGGAACTGCAGAAACGCAACAGGAAATAAAAAAGGGGACTTCTACGTTAACAGAATTGCGAGGTTAAATTTGAGATATCGATATCCAATTATATTATCCAATTGCACTAGCACTAATGCATAAACAACAAACACATCTCATCATGTACAAGAGTTAGGCTTATACCACTACAAATAATCTTAAGCAGGCGTGACAAAAAAAAAAAAAAAAAAAAAAAACCTCCGTACAGAAATTATGGTAAACTTATAATCTAATGCAATTAAGTTAAAACATGGAAATCAAAGAATGAAAAATCTACCGACCGATAGTATTTCGTCTTTCGAATGCAGTAATTCCCGACGGACCACTCCAAAGCATGTCTCCTGCAATAACAAATCAACAAATAAAAAATTTTTTTTAACAAAAAAAATCCAAGAACCAAAATTACTTCAATCAAGATCGAGCCTTTTGCACCGATCCCACCATTAAACAAAAAAAAAAAAAAGGAAGAGACGGACATAGCTAGATACAAGATTAAATTAGGGTTTAAAAAATGAGGGGCGAAAAACAGAATTAGACACTCACGAGATGGTCTTTGTGGTCAGCACTCCCACCATATTCGTCGGAATTCTCTCCAAGGCGGGCGAGCAGGGCAGTCCAGCTGCTCATTTTCACGCAGGAATCACAATTGGTGCAGCGAAGAAATGTTTTGAGGAAATTGGAAATCAAAGAGCTTTGCCCTGCGGAGGACCAGCTTTATAATTTATTGCTTTGCTTTGCTACCGTTTATAAAACCCTCGAGGAGACCGATGTAATGTCAAACGCTGGCGGTCGTATAGTATAAGCGCGGTATGCTCGAATCGAATCGAATCGATAACCTCTCCCTCCTTGCAGTGGAACATAACGGGCTTTTGCTTGTTGGGCCGATTAAAGTCAATCGGGCTGGCCCAATTAAACTTTTTTTTAAAACCGTAGTTTAGTATATTAACAATTAACAAAGATATAATGTTAAATACGTCGACGAATCATTTGAATATAATCGAGCAACCAGTAGCAAAGAAAACTATAGAAAGAAACGACAACAGAGAATAACAAGAAAAATAATGGCGAAAGAAAACAATTTTCAAAGTTATGACAAAAAGAACTAAAGAACCAACTACAGTTACCCTAATACTCCATAAACATAGCTTTAAGCCTAGATCTACAGTGTTTTTCACCTTCTTCCATCCTCAACTTCCAAATCTTATCTTTTTCTATAAAGATATTCCTACACGGGGAGAAAAAAACTACTACAAGCTCCGAACTGGGAAGACTCGGAAGCCAAAAAAAGAAAAAGCAAGCAAAAAACAAAGAAATAAGTGTTATAAAATATTATAACTATTAAGTATTTTACTAATGACGATATAATTAGAGAGATAATAACTTCTTTCTTCAATACTTTCTATTATTTTTACACATCCCAAATCACCAATACAAAATTCACCAATGACATCCACAAAAAAAATATTACATCAACCACACAAAAATCTCATCTACCATTCTAATCAATAAAATAATCACAACCTCCATTCTAAACCACTCCTTTTACTTAACCACCATTCCAAACAATATACATCCACATATTTATTTAATACAATATACTCCCCCTTGGATGTATATAAGGAATATGCCTCGTTAAAACCTTACTAGGAAAAATCCAGCGGGATAAAAACCTAGTGAAGGAAAAAGAGTACATACTTCCTTTTGTACGCTTTCACTTGTTGTCTCATTAAAAACCTTACTGGGAAAACCTCATAGGGAAAAAACCACAGTTAAAGAAAAAGAGTACAACGCGCACTTGCTTCCCCTGATGACAATATCACTTCAGATCTCGAAGTTTTCGAACTCCAATTGAATATACTAATTTTCTAAAAATAATGGGAGGAGTGCTTTTGTAAATAAATCTGCAAGATTTTCGCTTGATCGCACTTGTTGTACATCAATATCACCATTTTTCTCCAAATCATGTGTAAAGAAAAATTTCGTGAAATGTTTTGTTCTATCCCCTTTAAATATCCTTCCTTTAATTGGGCAATACATGCCGCATTATCATATAAAATCGTTGGAAGTAATTTCTCAGATAATATCCCACAAGTTTGCTGTATATTGAATTACCGATCGCAACCAGACACATTCTCGACTAGTTCATGAATTGCTAGAATTTCTGCATGATTAGAGGAGTGGCAGTTAAACTTTGTTTAAACTGATCGCCATGAATAGCGGTTCCACTATATGTAAATAAATAACCAGTTTACGATCGAGCATTATGTGGGTCAGATAGAAAACCAGCATCTGCATACCCAATTAAATCTGCTTTCGATTCATTTGAATAGAACAATCCCAGATCAGTTGTTCCTTGAAGGTATCGAAATATCCGTTTAACCCCGTTCCAATGTCTACGAGTCGGTGACGAACTATATCTCGCCAATAAATTTACAGCGACACGCATATCAGGTCGCGTATGACTCGTAAGATACATTAGTGCTCCAATAGCACTGAGATATGGTACTTCGGGACCAAGTAAATCTTCATCATTTTCACGAGGTCTAAATGGATCTTTATTCACGTCTAATGATCGGACAATCATCGGAGTATCCAATGGATGAGCTTGATCCATGTAAAATTTTTCAATACCTTTTCGTATATGTCTCTTGATGTACAAATATCCCTTCTTCAATATTCAATTTGCAGTCCAAGACAAAATTTCGTCTTCCGAGATCTTTCATTTCAAACTCCTTTTTTAAACAAATAACAGCATTTGATACTCTTCGGGAGTTCCAATTATGTTAATATCATCAACATAAACTGCGATGATAACAAATTCACTACGCCTTCTCATAAATATACAGGGGCAAGTTTGATCATTTTGTACCCCTCTTTCAATAAATATTCACTCAGGCGATTATACCACATACGCCCAGATTGCTTTAATCCATAAAGCGATTATTCAGCTTAATCGAGTAGTACTCGTGTCGGGGCCCTGAATTTTCAGGCAACTTAAATCCCTCGGGAAGTCTCATATATATGTCACTGTCAAGGATCCATATAAATAAGCGGTGACAACATTCATAAGACGCATATCGAGTCCTTCACGTACTGCCAGACTAATTATATAACGAAAAGTAGTTGCATCCACCACAGGAGAATATGTCTCCTCATAATCAATACAGGTCGTTGTGAGAAGCCTTGTGCAACAAGTCGTGCTTTGTATCTCACAATTTCGGCGTTTTCATTCCTCTTTCTGATGAAAACCCATTTATATCCAACCGGCTTTACATTTTCTGGTATGCGGACTACAGGTCCGAAAACTTTTCGTTTCTCAAGTGATTTCAATTCTGCCTCGATTGCATCTTTCCATTTTGGCCAATCATTTCTTTGTCTGCATTCTTGTACAGACCTTGGTTCATGATCCTCATTCTCATTCATCTCATTCATTTCATGTAGAGCTACGTTAAATGAGAATTTATCGTCAACGTTGACTTTTATCGGTTCCATCTAATTCCATTTTGGGCATAGTTTATCGAGATCTCTCATTATCATTATTCTCAGAATTTTCAGGTACCTTATTTTCATTCTCATAATCATTAATGCCCATTGACTCTTCTAGAGTCGATAAATCTCGACTGGGACCATTTTTATTATTTGCTTTTCTTTTTTTCGAGGATTTTATCTTTTTGGAACCCGAGGGCCTGCACGTTTCAATTGTGGTCTAGGCTCGATAAAACACTCTTTGTATGTTCTGCGGAAATCGATTTTTGCAGGAGCATTAAACAGCTGGTATATGTGACTTAGTCACTCTTTTAAGGTCAGTATAAAGCTATCTGGCAGTTGATTAGCTAATCCTTGTAAATGAATTATCTTTTGAACTTCTAGTTCAATTCTTTCGTTTGAGGATCATAATGATTATTTAGCGATAATTCATTCCAACTAAGATTCTTTTCCAGCTGTTTCATTTCTCCCCCTAATGTCGAAAAATCGATTCATCAAAATGACAGTCGGCAAATCTAGTCGTAAATAAATCTCCAGTTAAAGGTTCTAAAATTTTATTATTGATGGAGATTCAAATCCGACATTGATGGAGATTCAATCCGACATATTCCCAACCTCCTTTGAGGTCCCATCTTAGTGCGTTGTGGTGGAGCAATTGGAACATAACCGCACATCCAAAAATTCTCAGATGGGAAATATCTGGTTCCTACCATAAACCATTTGTATGGGGAGATATCATTATAACGTTGCCTGATGCGTATTAGTGCAGCTGCATGTAATATAGATGTCCCCAACAAGATGAAGGAAGTTTCGACTTCATTAATAATGGTCTTGCAATAATTGCAACCTTTTAATTAATGATTCTGCAAGAGTTTTGCGTATGAACATGTGGCACGGGGTGCTCAACATCAATTCCATAGACATGCAATAATCATTAAATGCCTTGGAAGTGAATTCACCAGCATTATCAAGTCGTATTTTCTTATAGGGCTCTTAATCGAATCAACTGAGCAAGCAATCTCGCAAAGGCTACATTGCGTGTTGATAACAAACATACATGAGACCATCTAGTTGATGCATCGATCAATACCATGAAGTATCTAAATGGTCCACACGATGGATGTATCGGTCCACAAATATCACCTTGTATACGTTCCAAAAATCTTATGGATTCATTCTTTATTTTTACTGGTGATGGTCGAATAATCAACTTTCCTTTAGAGCAAGCAGCACATGATAATTCATTAGATTGAAGAATCTTCTGGTTCTTCAATGAGTGTCCACGTGAATTTTGAATTATTTTTCGCATCATAACTGAACCGGGATGGCCCAACCGGTCATGCCAAACAACAAATTTACTGTCATTAATAAACTTCTGGTTTATGATAGCATATGATTCAATCGTTCTAAAATGTATAATATAGGCCAGAATCAAAAGATGGTAATATTTCCATAATTTGTTTACCATTCGAAGTTACTTTTGTAATGTGCAAATATTCATATCTCCATTTTCTGCAGTCTCAACGTGATATCCATTATGTCGAATAGCTTTAAAGCTTAATAAATTTCTTTGAGACTTAGGAGAATACAAGGCATTTTCAATCATCAGCCTTGTCCCTCTAGGCAGTAAAACATTAGCTCTTCCGGAGCCTTCAATTATATTTGTGCTGCCTGATATAGTAATAACACTGGCCCTTTTCATATCAAGATGATCGAAATATTTCTTATTTTTCAGAATCGTATTAGTCGTTGCACAGTCTGCAAGACATAATTCTCCATTGCACATGCTCGCATCCATCAAATAAATATCCTTTATAAACAAACACATAATATTTATTAATGAAAAAGAAATATTGCATTACAAACATATAGATAACTTAAAACAAATAAAACACACAATAGTAAAACATAATACATAAATAAAATCAAAGCAGATTAATTTTCTTCGATCAGAAAATCCGAAGCCTCTAAATGAGCATTTTCATCATTGGCATCAGAGGTAGAGGGGAATTCTCCCTGAACAAAATTCATTTCAATTTTCTTTCCTTTGCCCTTCTGAGATTCTTGATATAACTCAACAAGATGTTTGGGCGTACGACAATTGCGCGACCAATGGCCAGAACCACCGCAACGATAACACTTTTCATCATTATTCTTTTGTTCAGTTTGCCTCTTCTCATCTTTATTATCATAAATTTTCCTCTTCTGGGGAAGATTTTGATGACTGCCACGATAATTATGATAACCACCACGATGATACTGATAACCACCACCATAATATCCTCGGCCACGACCTCGGCTTTGACCACTTGACCACGACGTCCACGGCCGCGAAATCCACCACGACCACGTCCACGATCATTACCCCGACTATTATCATTATTAGTTTTGACTGCATTCGCTTCAGGGAGTGCAGTAGAACCAGTCGCTCGGGATTCGTGATTTTTTACCAGCAATTCATTATTTTGCTCAGCCAAAAGTAAGCAAGAAATTAAATCGGAATACTTTTTAAATTTTCTCTCCCGATATTGCTGTTGTAATATCATATTCTGCGGATGGAACGTGGTAAATGTTTTCTCCAGCATATCATTATCGGTAATTATCTCTCCACATAATTTCAGTGTGGAAGTAATTCTATAAACAGCAGAATTATATTCGCTTACCGATGAAAAATCCTGCAATCGTAAATTCAGCCATTCGTACTTTGCATTGGGAAGAATAACGGTGGTCAGATGGCTATATCGCTCTTTCAGATTTTTCCACAACTCAGCTGGATTCTTTTCTGTCAAGTATTCAACTTTCAGATTTTCGTGAATATGGTGGCGAAGAAAAATCATGGCTTTCGCCTTGTCTTGTATAGTTGTTGTTTTCGTGGGATCAATAGTGTCACCTAAACCTTTTGCTGTCAAATGGGTTTCGGCATCTTGAACCCAAGGTAAATAATTTTTGCCAGTGATGTCGAGTGCAACAAACTCAAGACTCGTCAAATTCGACATTTACTATAATAAAATACAAAACATGTTATAATAATTAAAATACAAAACATGCTATAATAATTAAAACATTATACAAAAAAAATATAATTAATCTTCTTTTAAATCTTCTTTTGTAAAAGTTCTGATGAAAAACGATATCCACATCCATATAAGTGTCGCCGTAAAAATAATCATGACCAATAGATTAAACATCAGATAGAGCGACATCCTTCAATTACAAAAATGTAAAATAAGTTTCGTGATTATAACATCAAAGGAAAAAGTACAATTAATCATAATATTTAAAAAGCCTTAAAAATATTATCCACATAGCGGTAAGGATCACCGTAAATAAAGTAAGAAGAAGAAGATCCATCTTTGTATAAAACGACATGATTCTATAATTGAAAAATAACATAATAATTAGATAACATAGATAAATTATTATTAGTATCTTTAATAACGATAATATTGTAAATAAAATGAATAAGTAATCTGGGAGAATGACCGATCCAAGTCAAATTCGTAATTAGGCGGTACTCCGCTCTAAAGCAAATTTGTAATTAGACGGTAATCCAACCCAAAATTTTTAATAACGATAATATTGTAAATAAAATGTTAAGTAAATCTGGGAGAATGACCGATCCAAGTCAAATTCGTAATTAGGCGGTACTCCGCTCTAAAGCAAATTTGTAATTAGACGGTAATCCAACCCAAATCATTTTTTTTTAAAAAAAATTCCACATGCCAACACCGGGGATCGAAATCTGGACCTCTCGTCACTTGTAATGACGATATTCCGCGAAACCACTCGGCTATCGACGTTTTAGTTATAAATTTTAAAATTAAATATTTATTATATATAACATTATTAGAGAATGATTAATGTAAATACAAAATAAAATTTCCATACCTAAACTCGTACAATATCTTCGACGGAGGTTGAAACTGATGACGGAGAGCGCTCGTGCTGATAACGTGTTATAAAATATTATAACTATTAAGTATTTTACTAATGACGATATAATTAGAGAGATAATAACTTCTTTTCTTCAATACTTTCTCTTATCTTTTTACACATCCCAAATCACCTATTTATACACAAATTCATCCAATTACATCCACAAAATAAAATATTACATCAACCACACAAAAATCTCATCTACCATTCTAATCAATAAAATAATCACAACCTCCATTCTAAACCACTCCTTTTACTTAACCACCATTCCAAACAATATACATCCACATATTTATTTAATATTTCATAATAATAAGGAAACCACCATTCCAAACAATATACATCCACATATTTATTTAATATTTCATAATAATAAGGAAGCTCAACCTACCCTAATATTCTAGTTTTTTTTTTTTTTTTTTAATTAGAGATAGGTGAGATATTTTTTGAGTTAGAGACAGAACTTTTTTTGCCCAATTAAACTATCAATCTCTCTGAAATTTTTATTTAGAAATTAAAATAACTTTTAATTGTTGAATTGACTTTCAATGGTTTTTTTTTCAAAAATTAATTTAAATTATTTTTAGAAATGAACTCATAGCATGGTTTAAAGTTTCTAAATGGTTAAATATTAGACCAACAATGGACATAGTACAATCTTTTAACTCTCAAAAACATAACTCAAATCGAAGAGTGAAGTAAAACATTAGGTAATAAAAGTATAAAACTTGGGCTAAACTCATTCCACTTCCTGCAAGTAATCATCAATCTCAGACGGGGTAAGGATCCTGATACAATTCATAAACTATGGTTAGTAATAAGCCATCATCAACATCTCATAAATCAAGCTGAAAGGGTAATCAAAATATCTCGAGGGCGATGGCTAACGAATTACTTGAATGTTCGGTCGTTGCCAATGATGCCGATCTCGATGTTTTTCCCGGAAATCTGCCCTTCAAATCTGTAATAAGCAGTATACGAATGAATGCAGTGAAACGAATGATCCAACCTAATTAGTAATAATTTTCCAGTACAAGAAAAGTCCCCAAGTACTCACCCTTCCTTCAGGGTCAAAATTGCGGTATGCACTGCGTCGTCAAGTTCCATGTCCTCAGTATACCTGAGGTGTTAACGAAATTCTCAAATCGACAAAGTGTGTGATAAGATTGGGAATTTAGGAGCGAAGTGGAATACCTCTTCTCGAGAAAGGTCTTTGCATTCGAGACATTCTTCCCCATCGCTGAAGCCTTCCACGAGAAGTATGAACCAGACGGGTCCACCTATGTATAAAATAAAATGGACCGTAATAATGCCTCGCCATGGTATGACAAATGGGATGAAGAGAAGATTCTGATACAGCTAAGAAATCATCTGCCTTTGTGTGTACCTGATATAGCTGTGGACCTTTGTCATCAAATCCAGCAATCAGGAGCGAAACGCCAAATGGCCTCACTCCACTACCAAGGAATGAAAAAAAAAAAGTAAAAAATCAGTCATACTTTTGAGGTGCTAGAATATTCAAGCTAACCTCTCTAGAAATTGCATACTATCAAATTTTATTTTATAAACTCAATCCCAATTATGCTTGATCTGTTTTATATGAAGGTGGATAACATGTAGCTAAAGGTGCTGTCTTAACTTTATCCTTGCAACCCAACGGTATAGAGCAAGTATAACAAAAGCAAAAAAAAAAAAAAAACTCACCCAGATTGAGTAAATTCCTGCATAACTGTTGCAGTTTCCCTAACCAATTGAGTTACTGGAATCGGCTCCTATGATAGAATAGGAAGAGACAAACAAAGATGAGGAAAAGATGTAAAGGAAGATGTTATATTTATGACATGACTAAGAACAAGAAGAACTAGAAATTAAGGGAAAAAAAAATTACTTTGTACAGTCGATAGTATTGTTCAGCCTGTTTTCGACTTTTCCGCACCAAAACTCGAGAATCGGGGCCCATGCCACTGTGCAAGATAAAACCATAAACTAATTCATAAGAAGCCTCCATTGTTATCAATGACGGATGGAGGGACATGGCGGAAAGCAAAGAACCCGCCATATATCTATGGCATGGCGGGAAAATTGCGGTACATGGCGGAAATACAAAAAACCGCCATGGCGGATTTTTAACAACACTGGAAACCTCAGGTCCCAATATAACTCAGATTTATTAAAATAACAATTCTTTTATAGGTCCTGTTAGCAGAAGATGGTGTGAGTATGATACCATGTACTTTTCGGAATTTAGAGAAATGTCAGATACATAGCAGTCTTATCAACCACAAAACAAGAAAGCTGCACAACAACGTATGCTCTAACGAATATAAGTAGAATGAACCATTCTGAAACTCAGATATATATACCAACCTGTACACAACTCCAATATTCGGTGTCAAAATCTGGATTTTCTGCACCTGTATAAAGAAATGATTTGCTCATAATTAATAAGAAGAGTTACATAACCCCCTTAAACAATACAAGGAAACAAGCAAATCAGAGTTTAGATGGAAATGAACATATCACAACGGACGAGAATTCTAAAGCATAAATTACAAAAACTACCGATGTTTCATCGACCAAAATTGAAGGCAGCTTCTTCTCCGTTGCAATAACAACACCATTAGCAGCTGCAAAAGCCCCCACCAACCATCAGTAAGATCAACAATTTCTCACGCCACAAATGAATGTAATTAGCAAGCAGAACTTCATTTTCACAGAGCATTTAATCCTTAAAGATGTCTGACAAAGAAGTGTGCTCACCCTTAATCCCCAAAGATGTTTGACCAGATCCAACCGCTGTCAAAGCATGTTCAATTTGAACAAGCTTCCCTGAAGGGCTGAGAAGAAAACGAAAACGAAAAATCCCAACCTAAGTAAACATATTACACACACACACACACACACACACACACAGAGAGAGAGAGAGATAGAGAGAGAGAAGTAGTAGAGTATTGAGCAGAAAAGCATTAGCAAGGGAACGCATAGTACCTGAAAGTGGTGAGGGAAAAAGAGTACTGACTATCACCCATTCGAGCTACAGAACAACCTTAAGCCCTAATTTCAAAATCAAAGCTGATCAATTTCAGTCAAGCAAACTTGAGACACACAAAACACAACTCTACAATGCGAGAATCACCCGTGTGATCTACGAGAAACGCACGATCAAACAGACGCTCAAACAAAATGCAGCAAAACAATCAATCAAACACAAAATATGGAGACCAACGGCACAACGAAATAATGGATCTTCTTATCTACCTTGTAATTGTTCTTGGGAGGGAAATCTGCTCGAATCAATGCAGTGAATAGGCTTTTGTGTTGATGTTTCTTGTGGAAAAAGAACACTCTTTTCACCAACGATTTGAAAAAAACAAAAAAAAAACAAATTGGGCCTACACATTAAATTTAGGCCGTACATGGGCCTATATGGGCTTACATATGGCCCATATGACAAACAAGAACTCTTACTCCTATCACATTGGATCAAATTTAATATGAGATGGTATATTGAAATTTTAATACAACATTTCAAATATTAATATAATAAATCTTCATTAAATTTAAATCAAGAAATTGAATTATGATCAAACCTCCCTACCCTACCCCAATAGTTACACGAAGTACACTTTCTTTTCGTTGGGTCAAAGGAGAAGCCTCATTTAGTAATTAATGGGTTTACATTCACTATGACTTGTCGATCCAATTTTAATATATATATATATATATATATAGTTGACCTATTTATTATTCTATGGCTGCGTTTAGTTGTCTGTATAAGAAAACGTCCCGCAATTTTATCTCAAGATTATAATCTATTTATTTATACGGGTTATATGTTCACTTTGCAATATTAACAATCCGACATTTTATTATTATCTTGTTTAGTTTACAAGATAACAAAACTTTTGTCTTTGTATTAATTATAAAATTACAAAAGTAACCTTTATATCATCAAAACTTAGTTTACAAAAATAATCATTCTTATGAATATCGAAAAATATAAGATATGGTTGTCAATTTGATCGTCATGAAAAAAGGAATAAATTGGTATTGTTTATTTATTTTTATCATTAAATCACATGAAATAACTATAATTTTATAATTTGGTGAAATAAGGGTATTTTGGTCTTTTCGTAATTAATAGGTGGGTTGGATTAATTATCTTACCCCGAACAATCGTATGAATTATGCCGGGCTTATTTGATAATAGTAGCGGGCCGATGTTTTATAGCGGGCCTTATACGGTTGAAATTCATTTAGAGTGAACAGTATTAGATGTGATAATTTTACTTTATCTAGGCTTATACGGACAACTAAACGCACCCTATAGCAATAGTAATAATTGCGTTACATTGCATTTATCACACCATCAATCATCATCGCTTCCAATTTAGATTAAATTAAATAAATCCAACATGTTATCTTAATTGTACGCCCAATAAAAATGGATCGGAATGAATCTCCTTTGTATTGGAACATTGTAATAAAATAACCCACTAACATAAAATTTTAATATATGTGTGTAAATTAATGCTATTGAAATCTGTGATTTCTTCAAGAAAATTGATACATCTCAAGATTGCAAATGAGGATTTTAATAACAATATATCCTTTTCTATAAGATCAAGTCCCCTTAGATATATTCCTATTTTGTCACATTCGTAGTTGAAACATAAGAGAGTCAATGATATTAATTGCCAATCAAAGAAATATATTAATTGCCACTAATTAATACCAATTAATGAGTACGACTACTTCGTTCCTAATATAGTTTTCCTTGCGCATTAATGTCAATCAAAGAAAATACATTTCAAACCTATTTTGATCTTTTGGAATGTAATGCAAGTCACTTATTTTACATTTTAAAGTCAATTATGCTGATCTCCTATATAAAATAAGATACTTCTTCGATTTTCTATCAATTATACATTTCTTGAATTTTCAATATATCTACGGAAAATGCAGTGTTATCTTTACTTCAAAGAAATTTTTTACTCCCTCTCATTTAAAAAACAGGACGTTTTACATTTTTTTTATTCCTAAATGAAAGTTGTTTTACTATTATAAGAAAAATTGTACATTTTCAATTTTACCCATCATCTTAAATATACGTGTAATTTAATTTAAATAGATCATACAATTAACTTGAATAAGAGATATTTTACTTTATTTCTTTATATGTGTGTAACTCCCTTAAAAAATTTGTTTTTCAAATCAGAGCAAAGTATTTAATTTTCAAAACATGATCATATAGTATCACTTTATTAGCGTAGAAACGTATGTCGATCCAGCTCGCAAACTCGATGAGCTAACTCGACAGAAGATCAAAGCTTATTTATTTAATATTTAAAAAAAAATCAAGGTCAAAATGAATTCTTCCTATATAAGCTCACTACCCCTTTTATAGCTCGAGCCTAGAAAATAAGTCAAACTCTCTTGTAGATTACATCCCTAGAATTTATAGCTATTGACTTATTTAAATTCCACAAATAGCTAGCAAATAATAAACACACAACTTCGGTGATGATTAATGAAGATAACTACAGGCGACTAATACGGTAAAAATTTAAAAAAAAAAAATAAAAAAAAATAACCAAAGTAATAAAAATATATAAATATATAGGAAGCCATTAAAATCATTAATGAGCTATCTAAGGAAGCCAAAAGGTCTTTGTTTTTGAAAATTGGCATTAAATTCACAACTGTCCTTACGTGTTCTCACTCAGCATTTATTGCTATCATTACTCAATGGGGCCTCACCAACATTAAATTAATATGCATATATATAGAAATAGTTTTGTCATATATATCCATTTAAATTATAAATACGTAAAGTCCCTAATTATGACACATTAAATAATTATTATATTTAGTCCGTATAACATATAAATCACCTCATCTTCTTATATAAAGCGGCTTGGTGGGTGAATCCATATATTTCACAAGCTAACATATGTAATAAAATTTCAAGAAGCTTATTTCATATATTATCATCTACAACTTTTATAGTATATGGCTGCAGAGGTTAGCTCTTTGATGAGATCTTTGAACGGCGGTGATGCCCGTGGATCGGAGAAATCAACGGCTCAGATGATTACTATGGATTTGCTTGATGGGTGTAATAGTAACAAAACATCGCCGTCATCTTCTTCAACATCATCGTCTTCTTCATCATCACTTGAGGCCAAAGAATTGGATCTTGATTTGCAGGTGCCTTGTGGATGGGAGAAACGCCTCGACCTAAAGGTTTAATCTGATTTATGTTGTTCTTTTTTTTTTCTTTTCTTTTTTCTAAATTTTTTTTTCTTGAAAGATTTATGTTTCAATATATAAGTAAGAAAATGATATTACTTTGTTCATCATATTATGGACTTGACACAAAGTTGATCTCGAGTTTTATAGCATCGTATATGTTTACCTAATTTAAAATATGAAGTTTAGGATATTCATTTTATAAATCTTTTTTTAATAAACCCTAATATTATGTTGACCTTATTTCCTCATTTAATTTGAATTTAGTTTCGTTTAGCCCGTGCATGGGAAGTAATTAATGACTCATTCAATGAATTTATTATGAATTACTGTATCTAAATTCTTGATTCTTTTAGTAAGTTGTCACTATCACAATTATTCTCGTTCATGTTTCTCAAATCCTTGACGAACGATTATTCAACATATATATATATATATATATATATATATATTTCTAAGTTCTAACATTATATATTCCAACTTATATTTCGATGCAGTCAGGAAATGTCTACCTAAGACGATGCAACAACAACAACAATACATCCAGCTTTTCCCCATCTCCATCATCATCGGCTGATCAAAAGCATAATAAACAAATGATTAGCTTCTTCGACGAAAAAACCCTAGACTTGAAGCTCGTCTCATCGTCCAATGCTCATTACAACAACCAAAGCGTATGCACTTTGGACAAGGTTAAAACCGCGCTAGAAAGGGCCGAGAAGGAGAGCTACGTTAGAAAGCGATCGGCGGCATCGAGCTCGACCAAATCCCGCCCGTCGCTTTTTAATCCCGATTCGTCGTACGCTTCGGGATGTCCGTGTTGCTTGATGTATGTCTTGATCTCGACGGGCGATCCAAAGTGCCCGAGATGTAATAGTATCGTGCCGTTGCCCGCGGTTGCGAAAAAACCTAGAATAGATCTTAATATAGCTATTTGAAATATGAGATTTAAATTGCTTTTTATGGAAATTAATACGATGTATTATGGAGAAGAAGAAAAAAAAGAATAATGGTCTTCTTTCTGATCTGCAGCCAAGTAGGAATTTCTCCCTGATTTTTTTCGGGAAAAAAAAAAAGTTATAGGGATACCAAATTAGTTCATGAGGTTAGTGACACATATTTTGCAAATATCAATCTAGTGATCAAAAATTATATAATTTGTGACGTATATTTGTAACTTTGACAATAACAATATTGGTCAGACTCAGAGGTAGGGGTGCAAACGAATCGAATCAGGTCGAATATCATGATATTCTATTCATATTCTATTATTAAATTTCGAATTCGAACTCGAATACGAATACTATTCGAATACTAAAAATCGGTTTGAATTCGACTTGATTATGACATTCGAATATCGAACCGAATATTCGAATATTATAATTTAAATTTATATTTTATTATTATATATTTTTATTTAATAAAATAATAATAATAATAATATTTATTTAAAATATATATTTAATTATAGTATCTTATATTTAAATATATGTTGAATTATAATATGTTTTATTTAATAAATATATATATTGAATTATAATATATTACATTTCAATTATATATTGAATATTAATATTTATATTTAGTTTTTTACTAATCGAATCGAATATTGCGATATTTGTATTCTTATTCTAAAATTATTCGAATCGAAAAAAATATTCTTATTCGGATTTAATATTCTAATATTTCGAATTCGAATCTCAATTTTCGAATCGAATATCGAATAGAACAAAAAAACAAAATTCGATTCATTTGCAACCCTACTCAGAGGTATGCATATTTCTAAAAAAAATAAATCTTTGGTTATTAAGACTTGATTGGTGATATAGTTAAATAACAATAAATTGATTTTTTAGGCAATAATTTTAACATTTTGATATAAAACATTGGATTTGATAAGTTTTCAAGCATTTCTTAAAAACGATCAAAACTCATTTGAGTTGAGTGTAAATTTAAATAAAAAATACCTATGAAACTAATGTTAGACAGGTGACTTGTATCAATAAAATTGAATTGTCAGGATGTTAAATTCTGAAGCATTTAAATTCATGTAGCAGTTGTGAAATTTAATATTTGTTGCGTTTCTTCAGAAATAAATGATCGATAAATACATACTACCCACCTAAACTATTAATGTGACTTCAATATATTTTTTTGTGGCTTCTTTCATGAGAGCACTAACTATTACATTTATTCCACCGTCATTATTATATACCTAACAATAACAAATTCGATTGGCTGATCATATAGCAATATTTTGTATTATTTCCATTTTGTTTTATTCATTTATTTTATTATTTAACACGATGTGTTCGAGGCTTGCGCATCATTTACTAAAAATGATCTATGTTATCATCAATTATGTTTGAGAGCGTCTTCAAATTAAATATTTAATAATTTAGATGTGAGTTAAATATATATATATATATATATATATATATATATACACACGTAATTATCTCGTTCCATGGCGCGATCAACACAAGTATGCGATAACATATCTAATCAACCTTCATCTATTATCATATTGAGTTTAAATTTACTTTATACAATAAATTAGCAATGGAAATAATAGTGCAAATTTATAGATTTAGCTCATTAAGTATATTATTAAAAATATAAACAAACCCTAATTCTATTTCCCTCAAAAACCTCCCTACAGAAAAAATTCTAATTTGTTTTCTTCTCGGCCATAGATTTACTTCCAGCATGGTCGTTGGCGGATCGGCCATATATTTCCTTAATATATATTCTATATTTTATTTATTCTCTTATATGAGAGTTTTCTTCTTTCGTATGATAGTATTTCAATTTGAATAAGAATTTGCAATAAAAACTAATATAATTAATGTGTCAGATTAAATTTATGTCTCGAATCATTTTTCGAATAAAATAATTTGAAAATCCTAATTAGCTGTTCAAATTATTGATAAGTTGTGACCCAAAATAAAAACTCCCAAATTTTATAGAAGAAAAGTTTTTGTATTATTATTATTTTTTTTCCGAGATAGAGATGAGAATCTCAACACACATTTAATTGAAGTTATCTTAATATTGATGATATTATATATTGGCGGTCCTTTTTTTAATATTAAATCAATTCAACCTCTTACAGAATTTATAATGTCATGGTACCACAAATTGCAGATATATGTGAGCCCAAATTTCCTTTTTAGGCAGGTCAATTACTTTATTTAGTTGAATGATGACATATCCAAAGGAAACTATAGACGTTGCTTTCAAAATTAAATGCACAATTAAATTAACTCACCGCTTCAGAGACGATATATGAAAATTTCAGGGTCCATAATAAATAAGAAATCTATTTTCTATTTTAATGTGGCAGATTAATAAGGTTTCACCGAATATATACATATATATGTGATAATTATGAGATCTTATCAAAAAAATTAGTCTTTTTTAGTTATTTATTAATATATATTGAAATAGGGTAAATATATCCCAATCTTTATTATAATAGTATTTTAAGCCGATGTGTTTGCTCTTATATATAAAGATATTTAATTATAATTTATTTTTAATGGAGTATTTGTAGTATATATAAGAAAAAAAATTAATTTGTGAGGATATAAGCTGAATAAATCAAAAATTTTAAATTTCACACGATAAAAATTAATTTATGAGAATATAATTAGAATAAATAAAAAAAATTTAATATTATAACTAACATACAAAATTAATTAAAGGATAATCAGAATTGTATAGATGATGATCCCCATCACAGTTTGTTGTTGTGCGTTAGCGTCAACCAACTAAATTTATTAATTTATGGACAACAAATAATTAAATGCCGCCTTGGTTTGGTTCGAAAATCGCGTGTAAATAAAAAAGAATCTATTATGAAATAATTAAATGTGGATGTTTTAAATAATAATATTAGTTAAATTATTGATGATTTGGAAGTATTATATTAAATGATGATAATGTGATAAGATGATAAGATGAGGTGTTTAATTGAAGAGTTTGTATTTTAGTGTGAGATGTATAATTGTAATTAATGTGATTAGTTGTAATAGTGAATTATTAGTAGTATAAATAGGTGATTAGAGTTCATTGTAAATCACACCAAGTATTGAAATATTTAATCTCTCTCTAATCTCTCTCTCTTTATTATTATAAGCTATATTATCATTATAATTCAATATAAGTATCATTATAATAAAATAATCTTAATATAATATTAATCACAATTAATATTTTTATAACACGTTATCAGCACGACCGCTCTCATCGTCAAGATCAACCTCCGTCGAAGATCTCGTACGAGTTTAGTCGAGGTACGGTAATTTAATATTTAATTTATACTAATCATATATTAATTGTGATTAATTTAAAAATATATTATAAAAGTATATTTTAAAAGTTTTATAACTAAACGCCAATACCCGAGTGGTTTCGCGGAATATCGTTCACTATAAGTGACGAGAGGTCCAGATTTCCATACCCCGTGGTGGTGTGGAATTTTTATTTACGATTTTTTTATATATATTCACGTACACAACACCAAAAGCCCACGAGGTCTTGTGGTTATCCCCACCTCAGTAGCGGCATATTATTGATTTTTTGATTGAACAATCTTGAAGTAATTATTGGACCGAATAGTTTTGACTGGACAAATTTTATTACCGCAACCTTATCGGAGCTTGGACAATAATTATGAAATAATAAAGAACGAGTTTCATAAAACAATTCATATATTTTATCATTGATTTATATGTTATCTGATTATTATGTTCTTTTTCATGTTATAGAATCATGTCATTTTATACAAAGATGGATCTTCTGTTGCTTACTTTATTTACGGTGATCCTTACGGCTATGTGGATAATTTTTTACCAATGTTTTTAAAATATAATTATTAATTATAATTTTTCTTTAATATTATAATTATGAAATATATTTATTTTGAAGGATGACGCTTTGTCCGATGTTTGATCTATTACTTATGATTATTATTACGGCGACAGTTATTTGGATGTGTATATCGTTTTTCATTAGAACTTTTACAAAGAAGATATAAAAGAAGATTAATTATAATTTTTCCTTTTAATATTTTAATGATGATTTTATTTTTATGATATCAATATATTGAATTTGGCAAACTTTGATTTATCACTCTCGATTTTATACTTGCTAGTGATTTACGCAATTACTTCGGTATATTATAAAGCATTCATCACGTTCAGTCCATCGGATATAATACGAATAAATATCGTGAGAAAATGATCAGAAAATATTATGATGGATGAATGAAAAACATAAGTCCGACTAAATGATTATGTTGCATTCCCTGAAGTGAATGTATGCGCAAATAATAAAAGTGGTCGTGAACATTATATTTACCGTGGTTATTATTAATATTTCCCCCGAAGTGGACAACTAGTATATGATTGAAAAGATGTATTGAGCAATATAAAGATTATTATATTTATCGTTGGTTATTATTCGCACCCAAAGATCCCGTTGATCTTTATAAAGAGCAATTAAAAGTGAAGTGTCGATGAAATTAAATTTTGCTCAAGATTACGATATTTCAGAAAATTGGTGCTAGATCCTATGCTCATTTGAATATTTGGTTTTTGTTAAAGATCCAAATAAAGAAAACTGAAGTGTCGTTATAAATTTTATTTAAGCATTATTTATTTATTATTTTATCTTTATATATATAATTTTATTTTGACGCTTATTTATTTAATAATTCTAGTTATTATATATTTATCAATACAATGGATACAAGCATGTGCAATGGGGAGTTATGTCTTGCAGATTGTGCAACGACTAATACGATTCTAAGAAATAAGAAATATTTCTCCCATCTTGAAATGAAAGAAACAAGTGTTATCACTATATCGGGTAGCACAAATATAATTGAGGGCTCCGGAAGAGCCAATGTTATACTGCCCAGAGGGACAAGGCTAATAATTGATAATGCCTTATATTCTCCTAAGTCTCAAAGAAATTTATTGAGCTTTAAAGCTATTCGACATAATGGATATCACATTGAGACTGCAGAAAAGAGAAATATTGAATATTTGCACATTACAAAAGTGGTTTCGAATGATAAACGAGTTGTTGAAATATTACATTCATTTGACTCTGGATTGTATTATACGTATGTTAAAACAATTGAATCGCATGCTATCGTAAACCAGAAGTTTACTAATGATAATACATTTGTTGTTTGGCATGACCGGTTGGGCCATCCCGGTTCAATTATGATACGGAGAATAATTCAAAATTCACGTGGACATTTAATGAAGAACCAGAAGATTCTTCAATATAATGAATTATCATGTGCTGCTTGCTCTAAATGGAAGTTGATTATTCGTCCATCACAAGTAAAAATAAAGAATGAATCCATAAGATTTTTGGAGCGTATACAAGGTGATATTTGTAGACCGATACATCCATCGTGTGGACCATTTAGATATTTCATGGTATTGATTGATGCATCAACTAGATGGTTTCATGTGTGTTTGTTATCAACACGGAATGTAGCTTTTGCGAGATTGCTTGCTCAGTTGATTCGATTAAGAGCACATTTTTCGGACTTTCCAATAAAGAAAATACGCCTTGATAATGCTGGTGAATTTACTTCCAAGGCATTTAATGAATATTGCATGTCTATTGGAATTGATGTTGAGCACCCCGTGCCACATGTACATACGCAAAACGGTCTTGCAGAATCGTTGATAAAAGACTGCAATTAATTGCAAGACCATTATTAATGAAGTCGAAACTTCATTCATCTTGTTGGGGACATGCTATATTACATGCAGCGGCACTAATCCGTATCACGCCAACAAGTTATAACGATATCTCCCCGATACAAATGGTTTATGGTCAGGAACCAAATATTTCCCATCTGAGAATTTTTGGATGTGCGGTATATGTTCCAATTGCTCCACCACAACACACTAAGATGGGACCTCAAAGGAGGTTGGGAATATATGTCGGATTTGAATCTCCATCGATAATAAAATATTTAGAACCTCTAACTGGAGATTTATTTACGGCTAGATTTGCCGATTGTCATTTCGATGAATCGAATTTTCCGACATTAGGGAGAGAAAAGAAACAGCTGGAAATGAGTACTAGATGGAATGAATTATCGCTAAATCATTATGATTCTCGAACGAAAGAATGTGAAGTAGAAGTTCAAAAGATAATTCATTTACAAGGATTATCTAATCAACTGCCAGATAGCTTTACTGACCTTAAAAGAGTGACTAAGTCACATATACCAGCTGTTAATGCTCCTGCAAAAGTTAATGTTCCTGGAGAACATATAATGATCGAGCCTAAGCCACAACTAAAACGTGGTAGGCCATCGGGTTCCAAAGATAAAAATCCTCGAAAACGAAAATGAGCAATTAATAAGAATGGTCCAGTCGAGGATTTATCGACTCTAGAAGAGTCAATGGGCATTAATGATTATGATAATGGAAATCAGGTATCTGAAATTTTTTAGAATAATGATAATGAAGAGATCTCAATAAATTATGCCCAAAATGGAATTAGATGGAACCGAGAAAAAGTCAACGTTGACAATAAATTCTCATTTAACGTAGCGCTACATGAAATGAATGAGATAAATGAGAATGAGGATCATGAACCAGGGTCTGTAAAAGAATGCAGACAAAGAAATGATTGGCCAAAATGGAAAAATGCAATCGAGGCAGAATTAAAATCACTTGAGAAATGAAAAGTTTTCGGACCTGTAGTCCGCATACCAGAAAATGTAAAGCCGGTTGGATATAAATGGGTTTTCATTAGAAAGAGAAATGAAAACGGTGAAATTGTGAGATACAAAGCACGACTTGTTGCACATGGCTTTTCACAACGACCTGGTATTGATTATGAGTAGACGTATTCTCCTGTGGTGGATGCAACTACTTTTCGTTATTTAATTAGTCTGGCAGTACGTGAAAGACTCGATATGCGTCTAATGGATGTTGTCACCTCTTATTTATATGGATCACTTGATAGTGATATATATATGAAACTTTTCGAGGGATTTCAGTTACCTGAAAATTCAGAGCCCCGAAATGAGTACTCAATCAAGCTAAATAAATCGCTTTATGGATTAAAGCAATCTGGGCGTATGTGGTATAATCGCCTAAGTGAATATTTATCGAAAGAGATGTATAAAAATGATCAAACTTGCCCGTGCATGTTTATGAAAAGATTTAAAAGTGAATTTGTCATCATTTCAGTTTATGTTGATGATATTAACATAATTGGAACTCCTGAAGAGTTATCAAAAGCCGTTAATTGTTTGAAAAAAGAGTTTGAAATGAAAGATCTCGGTAAAACGAAATTTTGTCTTGGACTGCAAATGAAATATTTAAAGAATGGGATATTCGTACATCAAGAGACTTATACGAAAAAGGTATTGAAAAGATTTTATATGGATAAAGCTCATCCATTGGATACTCCAATGATTGTTCGATCTTTAGATGTGAATAAAGATCCGTTTAGACCTTGCGAAACGATGAAGAACTACTTGGTCCTGAAGTACCATATCTCAGTGCTGTTGGAGCCCTAATGTATTTAACGAGTCATACGCGACCTGATATAGCGTTCGCTGTGAATCTATTGGCGAGATATAGTTCGTCACCGACTCGTAGACATTGGAATGGAATTAAGCGGATTTTTCGATACCTTCAAGGAACAACTGATATGGGATTGTTCTATTCTAATGAATCAAAAACAGATTTGATTGGGTATGCAGATGCTGGTTTTCTATCTGACCCACATAATGCTCGATCGCAAACGGGCTATTTATTTACACATGGCGGAACCGCTATTCATGGCGGTCAGTTAAACAAAGTTTAACGGCTACTTCTTCTAATCATGCGGAAATTTTAGCTATTCATGAAGCTAGCCGAGAATGTGTTTGGTTGCGATCGATAATTGAGCATATACAACAAACTAGTGGGCTAGTATCGAAAAAGTTACTTCCTACGATTTTATATGAAGATAATGCTACATGCATTGCCCAATTAAAGGAAGGATATATTAAGGGAGATAGAACAAAGCATATTTCACCAAAATTTTTCTTTACACATGATTTAGAGAAAAATGGTGATATTGATGTACAACAAGTGCGATCAAGTGAAAATCTTGCAGATTTATTCACGAAAGCACTTCCCCCAATAATTTTCAAAAGATTGGTATATTCAATTGGAGTTCGAAAACTTCGAGATCTTAAATGATGTCATCATCAGGGGGAGTAAATACGCGTTGCACTCTTTTTCCCTTCACTGAGGTTTTTCCCATGTGGTTTTCCAGTAAGGTTTTAATGAGGCAACAATCGAAAGCGTATCTAAAAGAATCATGTACTCTTTTTCCTTCATTAGGTTTTTATCCCATTGGGTTTTTCCTAATAAGGTTTTAACGAGGCATATTCTTTGAAAACATCCAAGGGGGAGTATTATGAAATAATTAAATGTGGATGTTTTAAATAATAATATTAGTTAAATTATTGATGATTTGGAAGTATTATATTAAATGATGATAATGTGATAAGATGATAAGATGAGGTGTTTAATTGAAGAGTTTGTATTTTAGTGTGAGGTGTATAATTGTAATTAATGTGATTAGTTGTAATAGTGAATTATTAGTAGTATAAATAGGTGATTAGAGTTCATTGTAAATCACACCAAGTATTGAAATATTTAATCTCTCTCTTTATTATTATAAGCTATATTATCATTATAATTCAATATAAGTATCATTATAATAAAATAATCTTAATATAATATTAATCACAATTAATATTTTTATAACAGAATCAACGTTGTTACTCCTTTGTTATCATCTCTCACAACACAATAATAAATATGTATTTTAATTGATTATGACAGAAGCGCATAAATAAATGGTTAAGGGTGAAGATGGTGCGGTTAGGACGATTTATATTCAAATTTTAAATCAACTTGATGTATTACAATTTTTAATTCTATACACAAATCCAATCATAAAAATTTTAACCCGATACACTGCGATTTGCTTTGGTTGGGTTGGGTTGTGGCAGTTTTTTGCGGGTTCTTTACATATTTTTTATTATAACGAAAAATCAGTAACATAGTATATGTAATATTCTTAAGTATCGGTGTTGTAAAAAAAAATATAATATAAACTTGTTTACAAAAAATAAAATTTTATGTAGAAAAATATCATCATAATAATAAACAATAGTAACAAATAATAATTTATGACCTTCCCAATTATTACGTGTTACGACTGATATTTATTAATTTATGACATATTTAATAAAATAAAGTAAAATTATAATATTATTTAATGAGGTTGGATGCGAATTTTTGCATTTTAAAAATATAAAATCAAACCCGATTGTACAAGATTCAATTTTATATTTTAAAATCTAAATCAACCCATCAAGTCATCAACCTAATACTTGCGGTTTGGATTGGGATGGATTGGGTCGATTGGATGGGGCGGTCCGACGGGTTAAATGCTCACTCCTAGGGTCTAAAATCCAAATTTAATTTGAAAGAGATGCTAATTTTCATATACAATTTACATGGAGATATTAGATGCTGTCATTGTTGACTTGCCTAATTAAAATTAGTGGCCATCAATGCTTTGGGATTATGTTCATATCATCATATAGCTATTAAAGATGATGTATTTGATAAATCTTACTCCACCTCTTAAAATTCAATCGAAATAGTAAACATAGTATTTTCTATTTATTGATAGTTAATATGATGGGCCTCGTGAAGAGAATGGCCCATATTCATTGATAGATCCTAAACATCCATGGACCAATTTGTATTTCTATAATAGAGCTAACTTCATAACCTTCTCAATATTTTAATCATGGTTATACTAAAATTGGTGGAGTATTTAGGACTACATTAGGTTTAAGTCTTATAGTTCATCACTTATATAAGTGAGAAGTGATACCACTTCAATAATAACAATTATAAATCCGAGATATAGTATACGGCCGATACGGACACAACATAAGAATCGAAAGAAATCAGATTCATCATTGTGTTTATGATGTTGTCTTGATTTACACAAAAAAAGCTGACAATTCATGACATCATGTTCACTGAGCAACGAGTAAATTCGATAGCATTTTACTTAGAAAGGTTCAAAGCCACAAACTACCTAGAGCCTGCATGCATTTGTATTAATTTCGATTCATGTGGGGGATTGTTGGAATTTAGACTATTTAGGTCATTAGGACCAATGCTGGATTATTTAACCCAAGAGTATATCACTGTTAATTGAAATCGAGATGTCATCCATTATTCACTGCCATCATTCACAGAACTCGAAAATAATTAAACATCAATGATCTACGTTTTGAGGAAAATTCGTAGAATTTTAATTTGCTCAAAACTGATATCGGGAGAATGCAAAATTAATTTTCAAAGTTGACCTAATAAAGAAGTATTAAATATATTAAATATATAAGTATGAGAACGTTGTCCCACATTAAATAATCACCCCAAGTTTAACTTGTTTATATTGAATTATCTTGTGTGGGTTATTCAAAGAGTTTGTCTTGGATGGACTCATATATGCCTATGTGAGTTTTGATGGAATTGATCCAAAGGCGAGTAGGTGCAACGCGCCTACTAGACCGCACCTCGCATGTGGGGGGCTCATATATATAGAGGCCGAGATCGAGACCAAGCCGTGACATGCCACATGTGCAATGAGCGCTTGTAAGGAGCCCTTTACTCCGCATGTACGCATCATCGCGGGGAGTACTAAGGAGCTTAAATTTATGATCCGATTACATGGCACCGAAGGTGATGTGTTGGCTAGGTGTCCGGCGTCGTGGTGGTGAAGTGGCATCTCGAAAGACGTATTATAGACACGTAGACAAGTAAGCGAGATAAGGTGTTGTGTAAGCACTGACTTGGCACGTGAGATGGCATGATCCATTAGAGCGATGGGTCACAACGGATTGAGATGAGGTGCGATGGGAGACATTTGATCACACAACTGACCCGACCCGACCCGACCCGACCCGACCCAGGAAACTGATCTGTGGTTCGGTTCGAATCGATGGGTTGTGTCAAAAAATGGATCGTTGGATTTCTATTAAACGGATCAGATTGAATCAGGTTATTCACAGATAGTCTATTGCATTTTTCGTGAGAAAAGCCATCGAAAGTGAAGTTTTCGACGAAATATACCAAAAACTTAGAATAAATTAATTTGCAAAAAAAAAAAATCGAATAAAATATAAGTTGTCTAAAAAGTTATTTCTTTTTAAATTTTAAATAATATCGTGTTCGTTGGGAACGCCGTCAAAATATTTTCCGCCACGTTTTCGATGGAATGTTGGTTGGAATTTTTTTCGATGGAATTTTCGTAGAAAAATTTAATCACTTTTCATCGTAAATTATTCGAAGTATGTGTCGTCGTTCTTTTATTTTTGCGACGAGAATGTAGTTGAATTTTTCGTCGAAATTTACGGTGAAGGATTTCTCGAAATATCATCTAATTTTTTAGTGAAAAATGATTTTGATTTAAAGACACTATAATTGATAATTACAAAAATAGGTCACTAACTGTATATGTCGAAATAAATTTGGACCTCTGGTTATTTTTTCTATAAAATTATTTGTAAATTCTACTTGGTTGTTGACATGTGATATATTTATTGAATCAACTTTATAATAACAATGACAAAACAATATATTAACTAGAGATTAGTCTCAAAGAAGTAACATTCAAATCCTTATACAATTTTTTTGTTTTCTATCCCAAAGTATCCCTTCTCAACCGATTATGGGCTTACGCCACAAACTCTGGAAATGAGACTAATCTCCGGGGTCAAGTGAGGATGTCCCACTTTCCACGTGACAACGAAAGTAAAGGTCCCAAGCGAAATCGAACTCATTACCTCCAAGTTGAAATGTCATGGACCTATCTTATAGGTCATACTAGGGTTGCAAATGAATTGAATGTTTTTTGCTTGATTTGAGATTCGATTCGAAAATTGAGATTCGAATTCGAAATATTAGAATATCAAATCCGAATAAAAATATTTTTCCCGATTCGAATAATTTTAGAATATGAATACAAATATCGCAATATTCAATTCGAATATTCGATTCGATTCGTAAAAAAACTAAATATAAATATTAATATTCAATATATAATTAAAATGTAATATATTATAATTCAATATATATATATTTATTAAATATAACATATTATAATTCAACATATATTTAAATATAAGAAACTATAATTAAATATATATTTTAAATATAATATTATTTTTATTTTTATTAAATAAAAAAATATAATAGTGAAATATAAATTTGAATTATAATATTCGAATATTCGATTCGATATTCGAATGTCATAATCAAATTGAATTCAAATCGATTTTTAGTATTCGAATAGTATTCGTATTTAAGTTCGAATTCAAAATTTGATAATAGAATATGAATAGAATATCATGTTATTCGACTCGATTAGATTCGTTTGCACCCCTAGGTCATACGCTTAAAACAATATCCTTGTATAATTAAAAGAAAAAAAAACAATTACAATTATTTTATAAGGGTTTTCTTAGACGGGATTAAGTAAAAAAAAAAAGGAAAATTGAAACAAAAGAATAAACACAAACTTATTTAATTATTATAGTGTGGCGTGGCCAAATTGATAGATCTTTCAACCAATCATGCTTAATGAAGTGAAAAACCTTCACCATTATTAACAAGTAATATAATTTGTGGCTTAAACTCACAATTCAAACTCGCATTCACTTTTACATCATATAAAACACAAACAAACAAACAAACAATCAAACACTTCTTCTAACCATTCTCACTCTCAATCCATCCTTGGCTTGAAGAATGATCGAGCCACGAGGCTCAACCTTGTGCCCTTCAACCACCTCAACATCATAGTGATATATAACCGCCGACGCCACCATTTTCATCTGAACGAAAGCCATCTCCTTGCCCAAGCAAGTCCTCGGGCCCGCGTTAAAGGCCGGGAACTTATACGACGGCTCGTGCCTAACACCGCCGCGCGGCGAAACCCACCGCTCAGGCTTAAACTCCAAGCAATCCTCCCCCCAAACGCTCTCTAACCTCCCCGTCGAGTAAAACGAAACGATCAGCCTCGTTTTTTCCCGAACGCCATGACCGCTCGGTAATAAATCGGGCTTGATCGGGGTTTTGTGCTCCAATGCCACGGGAGGGAAAAGCCTTAGAGACTCGCACAAAGCCCCGTGTAGGTACACTAACTTTCTACTCTCTTCGACCCCCAAAACCCTAAATTTATTACCGTTTTTTCTTAGGCCCGTCACTTCCTCGATCTCCTCCCTTAGCTTCGACATCACATTAGGGTTTCTTGCCAGTAGCCAGAAGAGCCATGTGAGGCACGTGCTCGTAGTGTCCCGGCCAGCAAACATTAGGTTTAAGACGGTGTCTCTCAAGAAGACCCTTAAATCATCGGCGGTTAAAGAACGACCAACGTTCTTTTCTCGGTATGCTTTGCTAAAAGCCCTCAAAAGGCTGTTATTATCAGCCAACCTTGAGTATATGAACTCATCGAAAGCCTTCCAAGCTTCGACTAGCTTCCGTTCTTTGCCTATTCCAAGCCATTTTTGCACCTTCCAAACCATCTCGGGCAGTAAATGCCTATGCAACAAAGAGTCGATAGCATCGTTGAAGGCTTTCTCGCAGGGTATGTAAGGCAAGTCCACGGACAAGCCCCGAGGATCGTAGTCCAACAGAAGGGTGCATATGCTGTCGAAAGTGAACCTCTGGAAAATATCTTGAAGGTCCATGTCTGACCCGCAGGTGGCCTCGAGGACGGGCAAGAGCCCTTCTTCGATCTTTCTCCGAACCGAACCTTCGAGCGATCCATAGAACTCCGAGCCGCTCAGGAAGGAATGGGTGGTCCGGCGGTGGAGCTCCCACGTTTCGAAGTCTGCGTTGAATATACCGTCGCCTAAGATTTCGAATATCTGATTGAACTCTTGGCCTTTGGGATAGTTGTGGAAGTTTCTGCTGAAGATGTGGTGAGTGTTCGATGGGTCGCAGGTGACCAGCATGTCCATGTTGCAGAGCCATGGACCTTTGAGTAAGAAGGTCCCATTGCTCTCGGCTAGGATCTCTGTGACGAAATCGTGGATGCGGTCGGCGTTTTTGAGCACCGACGGTAACATTCCGACCACCGGCCAGTCTGTTGGGAGCTTCTTCGCCGCCGATCGTGCTTTGATGATGAACATATAGAGCAAGACTGCGATGGAAATGGGGAGGAAGGGTAAGAAGGTTTCAGGGCAGTGATCAGAGATAGCCATTAGAGCAAGTGAAGAAGGAGAAGAAGAAGAAGATTGAGCTATTTCTTTATTTATTTTGTTTTTATAATGTTGATTTTAGCTTTTGAGAGAGATTATATTGTTCACTTTTTATGGGTTTTATGGGCGCGCTGGCTGCATGGGAAGTTTTTGGATTAATTACGGACAAAAATATTAAATAACAAATTGATTAGCAATTAATTGCGAAATTATGATTGATGGATACGTGGCGAGTAGCCATTGGTCGAAAGGTGATAACGATTGAAATGTTTTATCACGTTTCCATAATATGTGTGTATATAGGGTAATTATATTAGTACCTCATTTATTTTATTTGTAACCCCTAATTAATAAGTATAGTAAATTATTAAATACTTATCAATTCAAAAAATAATTATTTCAAAGAATTAAATACATATTAATTTAAAATCATTAAATACGTACTATTAAATTAAATCAATTCTAATTTCAAAATGCATCAATTAAAATATAGTTATTCAACAATTCAAACTACATCAATTTAACCAATTCAACTACGTCAACAAAGCATTTTCAAAATTTACCAATTTAGCTAAATATTATTACATCTGTGTTCATTTGATATTAATATTAAATATTAACATTTGACTTTAATATTTTTAAAGTTGATATAAAATTGTAGCGAGTAATATAAGGAGTAATATAATAAAATATAAATTAAATATTGTATCGATGTGTCATTGGTTAAAATAACTTAATTAATATTATTGAATAACTCATGCAATTTATGAGTTGAATTTTATGAAAATAAATTAATAAAATAATTATTGTTGAATTCATATAGTGGAGTAAATAACTTTTATAAATTTGAAGTGTTTTGGGGTGTAAAGGTGTGAAGGGAGACATGAATAGTAGGACCCTAATATATATATATATATATATATATATATATTTACTCAATGGAAAATCTAAGTAATTGAAAAAATATTCGTAACGGCAATAATATTGATTAATTATACGGAAATAATTTTTTCGTCGTGAAATGAAATTAATTTTTTACGTTTCGAGTTATATTATTGAACATATAGAAATAGAATAGACTGCGTGCATATAACACCGCACATGAATTGTATAATAATACAAAATAGGAAACAAATATTATTTCACGGAAATCAAGCAAAAGGAAATTAAAAAGAATAAAATCAAAGAATTGTATATGAGTTGACGTGGCTGGTGGCTTCCCTCAAATTGACGAAGTCAACAAAAATCGCTTTTATTTTCTTATGATTTCGTACTTAACATTATAATTTATATCATTATTATTATATAATCAATTACTTATACAACTTCGCAAAATTAATTTCAAGAAAAATTATATCATAATGAGGAGAGGGGCAATGATGTGATGACATTCTAACAAATGTGGTGTGTGATCGTTTTCTTTCCCTAACATTTAGCTTCGATATAATTAATTATTTTGGAAACCGTCGCATTCATCTAATTTAGACTATACAATGAATTGATAACTCTTACACGCTTATCATTTGTGTTTATGCCTTCTTAAAAGGAGTCCTACACGCAAATTAGGTTAGCCATTGAATTAAATTGCTTCATAATGTTGATAGTTATCTAATTATTATATTATTAATGAAAGAATAGATATTGATTGTGGTGAGAGACCATTAGATTATTAAACATCATCTTCTAATGCCATCATTTAATTGTGAAATTGATGCATCGGAAAAAAATCTCAACGATGCCTTGGAATAAGCCGATCATTTGAGCCGAGATGCGTTAGAAGTTGGACGTTGTTGCTCTTGATGCTCAAGTCAGTCGGAATTTCTTTTCTTTTTCTTGATTTTCTTCTAGTGTAATATAATTTTGTATGAAATATAGAACTATGTATATTCGTTTCTCGGTGTGTGCCACTTATATATACTATTTATTAAGGAAAATAATGGTTAAAAATTGTCAATTTGGTCTGTCAGGTATAATTATAATTTTATCCATTTTTTTAAAATTTATTTAATTTATATAATTACTCTTTTATGCTTCAACTTTTTTATTTATTTTAATTATATCTCATAAATGACTAGTTTGTTTTTATATACTTAAAATAATACGTAATTAAATTTAAATTATAATTTCATATATTAATGCGGTAAATTATAAAAATAACTCAAAATATAAAATAGTAGTATATGTTAGTACACGCGCATCGAGTGTGCGTAAGATACTAATATGAATAAACACGCCTTATATATGTGTAGAGTTGTTTAAATTTTCCAAATTAATCAGCTTAACCATATTCGTATTTATTTCCTTAGTTTTCTAAATATTCTCAACTAAAATATCCTCTTTGGATATGAAATATATTACCTGATTAAGAACCGATCTCAGATTCCCTTACATTAACTTTTGATAAAAATATGACATATTTAGAATCCATACAAGAGGAGCCAATGTAATAAAGGTAGTAAAATGGTTTTACATCATAATTTTAGTTTTAGCTCTATGTTCACATGCGCTCTAAAGTCCAAAACTCTTTTAAAAAAAATGGGCGGAATTGGGTCCTAGCAAGTTAGATGGATCCGACTCGTTAAACCATGGAGCAGATCGGGTCCACGTTGTGGACCGAAGACAATTTTTTTTCGAAACGATAATTTTTCAAATTCCAAAAATGAATTTATAAGGGGCTAAAGAATCTAAGAAATTCCTCTAGTATCATCGATGATCCAAGGGTAAATACAACTCTCTAGGGAGTCGCATTATTCCTCTAAGGTGAGTCGCATATATATAATATATGTATACTAGTATTTTATGCCCACTCTGCATTCTAATAAATAAATATATATAACTTGATTTTATAGTTTAGTAGGTATTTTTAATTTAAAATGTTTAATATATGATATTGTAATTCAATTTTAATTAAAAAAGTATTTTGAAATAATAAAAGAAATATAATTTATGAGGATTTGATTAGAATAAATTAAAAAAATTGAAGGACCAAATTATAATTAAACATGATAAAATTGACATACCAATTAAGTGTGCAGTTATTATAATGTCCTCCTCAATTATATAATAACTAGTATTTCCCGCACACTCGATGCGTGTGCTTAAAATATAAATAAAATATAAAATTATTTTTATAATATGAAATTATAATATTAATTTTAATTGAAAAATATGTTTTATAAATTAAAAATATAATTTTTGAGGTATAATTAGAATAAATTTGAAAATTAAGGATAAAATGGTAATTAACAATGTCATACCAAATCAATTTGAATTTGCCATACTATTAAGGCCTCACCAATTATATAAAGACTAGTATTTTCCGCACACTCGATGCGTGTGCTTAAAATATAAATAAAATATAAAATTATTTTTATAATATCAAATTATAATATTAATTTTAATTGTAAATTATTTTTTATAAATTAAAAATATAATTTTTGGGTATAATTGAAATAAATTTATAAACTAAGGGTAAAATAGTAATTTATAGTGCCACACCAAATTAATTTGGTGGTAGTTACTATAGGGTGCTCTCCCTTAATATATAGTATAGATAATAGATAGATATCTTCGATTATATTAAGAATCTTGTCATCATAGTAAGTAATTGCTGTCATAGTATGTCAATTCAATACCATTGATTTATTACTAATTTACACTTATTTTGTTAATTAATTTACAAAATTATCATGTTACCCTTCAAATTTTATATTTATTATATTTATATCCTTACAAATCAATTTAATCTTTTTATATACCTAAAAATAATGTATAATTAAATTTTAAATTATAATTTCATCAATTAAATATTTCAAATTACATATAAACTAAATATATATTTATATATTATATCACATGTTCGGCGTAGCTATTTCAAATCATTTAATTATCAAAGATCTATGACTGGATTTTCGTGCTTTGACTGATCCTTACGTACAATCTTCATCATCCAAGTAATTATTTAATATAATGTTTCTGACCATTTAAGGTAGTTATCGTGTTTGTGTTCGTTTAATAATTATATTTTTTCATTTCTTTGTTCTTGGGTTTTAGGAATAGAAAAATATAGTTTTTCAATGTTTTCCAATAATATATTATACAATTTTTATATATTAAAAAAAATTGAATTAATATAACAATTATTGGTTGCTTCTTCCAAGTTTTAATTGGATTTGTTCCACGAGAAGAAAAGTGAAGCAACGGTCCAAAGTCAAACATGTTGGCTCGGACTTTGAATTTTTGTTCCCCTTTCAGTCTTACATTAGACAAACTAAGAAAAATAAAATAAAATAATATAAGCACTATTAACGTCAGAATGAAGTCACAAAACACACAAATCAACGAAAATTTAAGTGTCACTGATGAATAGAAAATAATAGAAACTTATAATTTCTAGGTCAAGATATATACTGCTTCTGGAATATTTGAATAAGGTGAGAAGTGTTATACTTCAGTTACACACGCAACGACAATTTGGAATTAGTGAATATAGCTCATTTTGTATTTTGAATACTATTACATATTAAAGGGAAAAAGAATATAAACTGTGCTATTGATATATTAAATCATATGTACTTCGTATTTTCGTATATGATGAATATCTTATCTGTTAGGATCGATTAGGGTGTTTAGAGGTGGGGTGAATAAACACTGGCTATTTTTCGGTTGTTGGGTGACTGGTGTGACCGGTTACTGGTGTCAGATTATTGGGTATCTGATTTTGCAAGTGGTAACCGGTTAGTAAAGTGCAGTGTTTGTGTGTTTGAGTGCGCGGAATTGTTTCTGGAAGTTCGGAGCAAAGTCCCCTACGTCTCCCCTTCTTCCCCTCGAGGAAGGATATCACTAGCAACTGGTTTTACACGTTACAAGGAGCACTCTACTCACTAACAGTAACCTACCAAAGCTAATGCAACAAAGGCAGTTGTATAAAAACAATCCACCTAAAACTTCAACAGCTTTTTAAAGTCCGTTGAGTACAAATCTCTCACTTATCTAATCGCTCGTGATGAACTTGTGAGAGAGAACTTCTGAGATTGAATGATTGTGCTTGAGTTGTGTTTGCAAGAGTTCAAAAGTTGTGTTGAGTCTTCACGCTCTTGGTATTTATACTTGTTCGGAATTGAACCGTTGTGTGAAGACTCTGACCACCTTCCAGACATTATTAAATGTCGTTTCCTGAAATAGGCTGGTTTCAGAACCTGATTCAGGTTCTCTGCAGACTGCGCCTTTCACCAAAATGGGCATGCATCAGGCCAACGTCTCTTTGGTCGCAGCCTTGACTTAAATGCATTTTACTGCATTGTTCTCCTTAATCGATGCATATTTGAATTTGGCTTCTGGCTCCTGGTTTGACGTTGAGTTCCTGACTCTTAAGTGTAAATCACCAGTCGCCACAGCCTTGAGCTTCGGGTGCCTGTCTTGAGAACTGGTTTCTGGTTCCTTAAGCGTTCTTGATCAGATGCTCTGTCAGTTCCTTATTTTATCAGGCGCTTGTTTAAGTTTTGTTCACCGAAACTATTTAATTCTAAGGGTTCTGAATTCCTTAACAATTTCCCCCTTTTCGGTGACTGCCAAAACTTAAATAAGAGTAACTGGAAGAAGAATCTTTTTCATTAATCAGGGAAGTTACAGACTAGTCTATTACATGAGAAATGTAAAGGAACTAGTCTATTTCTTCCTTGATCGTCCCTTATCTTCCTTCTTCTTCCTCTCAAGCTGGGCATTGGCCGTTAGGAGCTTCTGCTGCTTCTTGTCATGCATGCAAATGAGCTCATGGAGCTGCTGTTCTGTTAGGTTGCATGCAATTGACCTCAAGGATTGAGGGTTGTATATTCGCTCCAAAGGCAGAAGGTCCTTGCCCGTTCTCAGAGAGGAATCCATTTTGGGCAGGTCCTCATCCGGTAGTAGTGCCGCTTCTTGTTGTTGTCTGTCTTGAGTCTCTGGCACATACCGGATCGTGGACATTTGGTTCGGTCTCTGAGGTGAGCTAGGATAAGGCACTGAAGCTTGTCTTGTCGGCTGATGCTGCTGCTTCCCTTTCGCACTTTCCCCCTTTTTGGCAGCACCGGAGGCTCCTGACGTTCCCAGATGCTCAACGATAACCGCCAGTTGAGCTTTAACAGCAGTCAGGTCCTCTCGGATAGTATCTTCAACGCCCCTTAGATCAGTCCGAAGAAGATTCTGGTTTTCGTCAAGCTTGTCACACCATTTCTTGAGTTCTTTTCGTGTGGCGACTTTCTCGACGTAGACCAGTTCCGATTTTGTCCGCGCAATCTTGGCCAGTATCTCAAGGGTCATGACCTTAGTATCTGTCATGGTCTGTGTGACCATGAAGTCTTCTATGCGGCGCTGGAGTAGAGTGACTGAACCAGATCCTTGCTGAGGGGTTGAGTCACTTGGTCGGAGAATCTTCGCCACCTCTTCGAAGGGCATTGTGGCAATGGGCGTGGGGCAGGGGACCGGCTTAGGTTCTGGTGCCGGTAACAGCAGTGGCGTAGCAGACTGAAAAATCGGACCAGAAGGCAAAATTGGAGATGGTGGAGCAGTTGCTAAGTCCTTAGAAGTTCCAGAAGAAGCTGCTTGTTCTTCAAGTAGTGGACTGCTCCTGTCCAGCTCAACAGATCCTTGAAGCAGAAGAGGCTGAGATACTTCTGGCAAGATAATTTTCGGTTCTTTTAAAATTCTGGAAGATCATGCTCCAGGTGGGGACCCGATCGGTTGCATTTGAACTTCGGTGATTTGCTCAGTCCGATCAGGATCTGAAGATACTGAAGGATTTGCAGGATCTGATGGTTGAGCCTGCGCAGACTTGGACTTGTCAGTGACTTGAAAACTGGAGGAATCAGGAAACTGATGTCCCAGTTTGTTGAACTCAATTCGGTACAGGTCCTCCAGCTTCAGTCGTTCTACTTCAAGTCCCGCAAGAATCGCTCGATCGGTAGCTGCCGTTGGAGAAACTAGGTTGAAGTTCTGTTCTCTGGTGTTCAGATTTTCAACCAGATAGAGCAGGCATAGATGTAGCTTGAATAAGTTTTTGGATTGCAGAAGAACTTCTACGTCGTCGATTTCCATGCTCTTCATTAAGAAGTCTTCTGTTTTCCTAGCAGCTGCCATCATATCCTTCTTGATGCACTTTTTGAGAGGAGTGAGCCTCACAGTCCTCCACTCCTCATAGTTATCCATGCGGTCGTCTACTCGGGCGCATACGTCCTTCAGCGTCAGCTCCACTCCCATAGCAACGTCATCAGTTGGGACGGAGGGCATCTCGACAGCAACTGCATTCCCTTTCCCTTTGTCGCTTGGTGAAGCGACTGGTGTCGATGAAGCAGCCGGTTCCCATATGACAATACCGGTTGCTTTTGGGCGTTGGGCAGCTTGTTGAGGAACCAGGGCGGTAGATTCAGGCACTGATGCGACCTCCATCATTGGTTCAAGCCCTAAGACTGGGTCCGTGATGATTTTAGATATCACCGCATCCAGATTTGGCATCTCGGAACCCGATTCTGATCCCTGCATTTCTTCTGCAGTCTCTGGTTGTTCAAGGATCAGTTCCTCTGGTTGTTGGCTTATAGTTGGACTTGGAGCTCCTTAGTGTATTTCTTCAGGCTCCGCTTCAGCACCAGAAGCTATCATTGCCAATCCCGTTTCAAGATCTGCCTCTTGTTCCGTCGAGCCTCAGCAGGGACTGCCTGCTTCTTCTCCTTCTTCTCCTTCTTTTCTTTCTTTTTCTTCTTTTTAGCCTTTTTCTTCTCCTTTTCTTTATCTTTTGGCTCAGCCTCTACCGATTCAGAGTCAGGTGCTGGCCTTTTCCCACCCATTTTCATATCAGACGCCATTTGAGTGGCCAGGAACTGCCTTATCAATTCGGTGGTGAGCAGTTTGGCACCAGACACTGGCTGTACTGACTCCAGTCGCCCTAATTTCTCCTTTATTAAACAAGTGAGCTGGGGCACGAAATTCTTGAATTGTCGGTCTCTGGCCCGGACTACATTGAGCAGTGCCCCAAATACCACACTGCCCCAATTTACGGCCAAACCCATCATAATGGCCGTCATGGCCTGAACTTTCTCCGTGGTGAGAACATCAAAGGAGCCACCCTTCCCAAGAACTGATTTTGCCACCAGATCATGAAGTAACCGATAGACTGGTTTTAGTGCGGTTCTTTTATCGGACTCTTTGAAAGTCTCTATAGATGAAGCAAAGATCCCGGCACCTTTTCTCCTCATATCTGAATCGATCTCTGAAAGTGAAGTGGCTCCAGACGTGGGCAGATTGAAGAACGTTGCAAAGCATTCTTCATTGAATGAGATGATACTGCCTTTGATGGTGGCGCTGATGAGTCCGTCCGAAATCACCACCGATTCGAAGAACTCTTCCACTTCTGCCGTCGCCACCTCTGGCACACACCCTAAGAACGGTCGGAGCCCGCTGTGTTGAAGGGCAAGCAAGATTCGTCCAATATCAGAGTCAGACGACGTTATAGGTTCGTCGATGAAGTATGTTTTTGAATAGAGCGCTCTTTGATGTGGCCATTTGAGAGAAGAAAATGAGTTTGATCGAGAGGGAGTTTTAGGGTTTTGGGAGGTTTTCGATTTGCAGAGAGTGAGAGAAATGAAATGAAGAAGATGATCGGATTTGGGTTTAAGTAAGGCTGTGAAGTGACGTTTCTCTCTCCTTCATTTTCCCGCTCACTGTTTTCGTACTGTAGCACGCAGCCTGTCCTTTCAGCATTAATTTCACGCAGTCCTCTGTACCGTCAGTTACCTTAAACATGTTACTGTCGCACCATGCCTTTGGATGTATGCATTTAAAGGTGTATAATAAATAAGAACGAAACCGGTTAAAGGTTAAACGACAAACAAGGTACCAGTTACTAGAGACCGGATAATTTAGTACTCTTTTTGGAAAAGGTTCCGAAAAAGGTACCCGAATGAGATTTTTATATATATATAATATCAGCTGAGTAGCTGATAGAGTACTATATATATAGGGTAACTGGTCTTTTAGTGACTTGAAGAAAACGGGGCAGAGTCTATTAATTAGACCGATTTTGAGAATAAGAAGAGAAAAGCCTTTTGAAGGAAATTTCGGTTGAATGAAAAAACACTTATATTAATGCAATATTTTTGTTAAAGTGTAGGCAACTGGTTAAGACAATATGCACAATCAGTTCTGATTAAGAGTTACATCAAAATCAGTACTAACCCTTTGTTGTGCTGTCTTAACTTCGTTCCCCCTCACTTTATCCACTTCCGTATCGGTTACTGAGATATATCTAATAAACCGAGTGCATTACGAAAGTAGATGAACTTAGCTTCCGGCAGGGGTGTTAGGAACCGAAAACTTTCTTAGATGAATACTGAAAGTTTCATTATATAGGATCGAAAATTTTAATTATGTAGAAGGTTTATCATGAAGCTAAGAGCATGATTTTTTTATAGTAAAGATATACATGATCATATCAGTTTAGTCTAGCATCTCTGTCGTGTGTTCATGTCCATTTTTAAAATAGTTACGCTTCGAATATGAATAAAATCAAAACATCAAAGTTGTAGATAATCAATTAGCTGTTCATAGGAATTTGAATCAGGGTAATTTATGCCCTGCATCAAAAGTTATGGTTGAAAAGGTATTGACTGCCATCAACATTCGTAAACCATTCGTAAACCCATTCGTAAAACCATTCGAAAAGCTTTGTGTCTCATTTTCGAAGTAGATACACTTCGAACTAGATAAAGTGCAAAACATCAAAGTTGTAGATAATCAAGTTAGCTGTTCCTATTGAATCAGGGTAATTGATGTCTTTAATCGAAAGTTATGGTTGAAAAGGTATTGACTGCCATCAACATTCGTAAACCATTCGTAAACCCATTCGTAAAACCATTCGAAAAGCTTTGTGTCTCATTTTCGAAGTAGATACACTTCGAACTAGATAAAGTGCAAAACATCAAAGTTGTAGATAGTCAAGTTAGCTGTTCATAGAAATTTGAATCAGGGTAATTGATGCCCTGAATCAAACGTTATGATGAAAAACGTATTGACGATATCAGTATTCGAAAACCTTAGAGACCATGCCGAAAACTTCATGTCTATGCACATAGGTATCAAAAACTTCTAATACCTATAAGTGCCGAAAACCTCTTTACTTAATAAGGAGTATGGCTCGAAAATCATCTATAAAATGCATATAGAAAACCCTTGACAAGAGATAAAGTAAAAGATAAGATCAAGACTATCTTGAGTTTGACACCTCATGGTTAAGAGTGATTAGTAAGCACCTCTTAGCCAATCATATTACTTTAATCACTTAGAAAACCAGAAAGTCCATACCAAAAGAGAGGAGGAGCACGAACACTTGAGGAGAAAGGAGGGTGAAAGCATCATCATAAGAGATTAGCCAAAAACACACTCAAAGTGTAGTAAACCAAGCTCAAGTGAGGTCGAGACCCTAATAAAGGCAAGGATAAGGCCGAGTAAAGAACGGGAGTAAAACTGTGAGTATGATCGGCAACGTGTACTTATGTGCCTATGTGAACTGTTTGACTAATGATTTCACAGTAGTACATAAATTGATATGATACGTTATGTGATATGTCTATTACAATATGCCTTGTATATATGTAATATAATTGACAAAATACGTGATACGTGAAAAGTGATGAATTACGTGATATACGTGGAATGTGAATTGATTTGACATGTACGGCTTTATGTCATATGTCATGTGCATTCATATGTTACAAAAAGGGAGAAACCGTTATGACTGCTACGGCTTCGGATGATGCGATGTATTATGCCACGGTTACGTCCCTACAAATCGGGGGATGGCAGAGTCCTGTACAGGCACCAAAAGAAAGAAATGCCTACAGAGTCCCATGCATGGGCACACATATATTCGATAGTTCGAGTCGAGCCGGTTCATAACGGGAGTATCGTCATATAGAATTGCATACGTTATAGGAATCACATGAACGAGGGTTACGTGATGGGATATCTGATGGAATGGTTATGTAAACAATGCTTCGACGGAATTTGAATGTTATCTGTTTACAGCTTAATAGTTATGATATTGATTTTACATGTTGCGATCATACTCTGAATTGTTGTCTTCACAGTTTGTATTATAGATAATGGACTTACGGTCGGCCGGCTGCGCTCTAATCCTCCTCCCTCGGCTCATCATCTGCATATAGTTTTTAAGTGAGATTCCACTGCGATATGTATGTTTTGAAATTATGATATGTGAAATTTTATATGTACGACTTTGACGAATATGTCATGATTGAAAAGATTTTCAAAGAGGAATGAAAGATCGGCGGTTTTTGAAAAGCGAAAAATTTATACGTGAATATTTCATAGATACATGAAATATGTGCCTGGACTGTGATATAAAAATTGGGGTGTGACCTTGGAGTGGTATCAGAGCGTAGGCTTTAGGTTCTGTAGACATTTATATAGTATATTGTTATTGCATGGGCTGCCCTGGATAAATTTCTATGCAAAGGGCAGCAAATGAATAGTTGCATATAGAATTTGATGAGCCAACGATAGAGGGTGGAGAAGGATCAGCCGCGCCATAGTAAGTATTCATCTTATAACAGATACGTGACGAAAATCTACTGACAATTCCCCCAAGGAAAATTCCCCAGGAACGATGTAAACGAAGGTATGATAGATTAAAAAGATTAAGTATAGTTAACAGTATGAATTCTACTGATCCCACGGTTACTGGTATATGATTGGGATGGACTGAGAGGATTTTGAATATGATACAGTGTTACTAGTTCAAATGAATACTTACGCCTAATAAGAAACGATATCGAAGGTTTAAGAGGATTTTAAAAAGGAAAGAAATACATTGAGAATTGAGCGAGGAATAAGATTGAATACGGAATATGAAACAAGGTTTGAACAACCTTCTAGTATGTGATTCATCCAATTTGATTCAAGAAAAGGGAAAAAGGTATAGTAAATTTGAGGCGGGGCTTTGATTTATGATTCAGCCGATAGAACTTTGTATGGAGAACTAAAAGCGATGGTCTTACAGATGAAAGGATTGGAAGTTGGATTAAGGAATGTAAAACAATAAGAAATGAAAGATAAATCGATTAAGTATAAAAGCGAAGGAAAAATATTCGACATTTTTTATAACCTTTTAAGGTAATTCCAAGGAGAAGACACGGAGAACATATTAAGCGGGAGATGTAGGGATATGACAGAATTGTAATGAATTTTGAAAATGCAGTTGGAATAACCAACGCCTAAAGGTATTTATGACATTGATAAAGAATGGCTTTAGACCTTAATTGGATGGACTAACGATTTTGCTACTGACGATATTGGTATATTCCAAGTCGAAAATAGAATGTGAACGACTCTTAAGAGTTATACTCCCGACCTTACGACAAAGGAGTTAAGGGCAAAGTCATCAAGATGAAATATGACTCGATGAAAGGATATTTTAATACGATGACGATGACAGATAGAGTTACTAAAAGGGTTGGGACAATATGATTCAGTATTATCTGACAAGAATAAATACTATGACCGATACTTGGAATCGGAAATAGTATGATATTATGGTATGTCTAATAAAAGTCTGTTTCCAGATCTGACTAAATTATGGAAACGGATATGAAAACAAGCGATACTGACGGAGATGCATTTTGATTTGATTCATTATGATTGATTAAATTAAGCGACTACGTATAGATAAAATGCTTGTAATATAGCTGAAAGGGTGAAACAAAGGAATTCGAGACATATGTCTATAGATTTCTTTTATGATTTGTTTACTCATGAGTGAAAGAAAAGATGGATGCCGTAGATTATAAAGATTGACGTACATAATCAACTTAGAGCGACTTTGGATAAGCAAAAGAGTTTTACAAACATATGCCGAAGGAAAAATACATTGAGCCTCGATGTATTGGGTTATATAAAGTACATGACAGAATCAGACCGTTTGGTAGACTGACTGAACATAGTCACCAGAAGGATCATCAATATACAATGTTTTTCTGGTCGGTATGTTTCGACGATATAGAACAGATAACAGGTTCAATGTGACGGACCAATTAAATTGTTACAATTATAGAAGACCGATGGGAAATTTTAGAATATAAGGACGAAAATTAAGAAACTAAATGAACGAGATAGAAAAAGAGTATGGAAATGAAAAGCGTAATATGATTTGGAAGAAAAGAAAAGTTGAGCCCGCGCTATATCAGACTATATGAAATACTTGAAAGGATTGGACCATTGGCGTATCGACTGGCGAAGCCACCTGGGAAACAAAAATATATATATAATATATATATATATATATATTATATATATATATGAAGATACAATATCCATGGTTATTAACAAATATAGATATGAAATTTCGAGGTCGAAATTTTAAAAAGGGGGGGAGAATTGTTAGGAACCGAAAACTTTCTTAGATGAATACTGAAAGTTTCATTATATAGGATCGAAAATTTTAATTATGTAGAAGATTTATCATGAAGCTAAGAGCATGATTTTTTGATAGTAAAGATATACATGATCATATCAGTTTAGTCTAGCATCTCTGTCGTGTGTTCATGTCCATTTTTGAAATAGTTACGCTTCGAATATGAATAATATCAAAACATCAAAGTTGTAGATAATCAAGTTAGCTGTTTATAGGAATTTGAATCAGGGTAATTGATGCCCTTAATCGAAAGTTATGGTTGAAAAGGTATTGACTGCCATCAACATTCGTAAACCATTCGTAAACTCATTCGTAAAACCATTCGAAAAGCTTTGTGTCTCATTTTCTAAGTATATACACTTCGAACTAGATAAAGTGAAAAACATAAAAGTTGTAGATAATCAAGTTAGATATTCATAGGAATTTGAATCAGGGTAATGGATGCCCTTAATCGAAAGTTATGGTTGAAAAGGTATTGACTGCCATCAACATTCGTAAACCATTCGTAAACCCATTCGTAAAACCATTCGAAAAGCATTGTGTCTCATTTTCGAAGTAGATACACTTCGAACTAGATAACGTGCAAAACATCAAAGTTGTAGATAATCAAGTTAGCTGTTCATAGGAATTTAAATCAGGGTAATTGATGCCCTGAATCAAAAGTTATGATGAAAAATGTATTGCCTGGATATCAGTATTCGAAAACCTTAGAGACCATGACGAAAACTTCATGTCTATGCACATAGGTATCAAAAACTTCTAATATCTATAAGTGCCGAAAACCTCTTTACTTAATAAGGAGTATGGCTCGAAAATCATCTATAAAATGCATATAGAAAACCCTTGACAAGAGATAAAGTAAAAGATAAGATCAAGACTATCTTGAGTTTGACACCTCATGGTTAAGAGTGATTAGTATGCACCTCTTAGCCAATCATATTACTTTAATCACTTAGAAAACCAGAAAGTCCATACCAAAAGAGAGGAGGAGCACGAACACTTGAGGAGAAAGGAGGGTGAAAGCATCATCATAAGAGATTAGCCAAAAACACACTCAAAGTGTAGTAAACCAAAGTGAGGTCGAGACCCTAATAAAGGTAAGGATAAGGCCGAGTAAAGAACGGGAGTAAAACTGTGAGTATGATCGGCAACGTGTACTTATGTGCCTATGTGAACTGTTTGACTGATGATTTCACAGTAGTACATGAATTGATATGATACGTTATGTGATATGTCTATTACAATATGCCTTGTATATATGTAATATAATTGACAAAATACGTGATACGTGAAAAGTGATGAATTACGTGATATACGTGGAATGTGAATTGATTTGACATGTACGGCTTTATGTCATATGTCATGTGCATTCATATGTTACCAAAAGGGAGAAACCGTTATGACTGCTACGGCTTCGGATGATGCGATGTATTATGCTACGGTTACGTCCCTACAAATCGGGGGATGACAGAGTCCTGTACAGGCACCAAAAGAAAGAAATGCCTACAGAGTCCCATGCATGGGCACACATATATTCGATAGTTCGAGTCGAGCCGGTTCATAACGGGAGTATCGTCATATAGAATTGCATACGTTATAGGAATCACATGAACGATGGTTACGTGATGGGATATCTGATGGAATGGTTATGTAAACAATGATTCGACGGAATTTGAATGTTATCTGTTTACAGCTTAATAGTTATGATATTGATTTTACATGTTGCGATCATACTCTGAATTGTTGTCTTCACAGTTTGTGTTATAGATAATGGACTTACGGTCGGCCGGCTGCGCTCTAATCCTCCTCCCTCGGCTCATCATCTGCATATAGTTTTTAAGTGAGATTCCACTGCGATATGTATGTTTTGAAATTATGATATGTGAAATTTTATATGTACGATTTTGACGAATATGTCATGATTGAAAAGATTTTCAAAGAGGAATGAAAGATCGGCGGTTTTTGAAAAGCGAAAAATTTATACGTGAATATTTCATAGATACATGAAATATGTGCCTGGACTGTGATATAAAAATGGGGCGTGACAAGGGGCTTGGTGAATATGTCGGCAACTTGCTGATCGGTGGCTATGTACTCCAGTCTGATATCCTTGTTGAGCGCATGATCCCTGATGAAGTGGTGTCTGATCTCGATGTGCTTGGTCCTGGAGTGAAGCACCGGGTTTTGGGAAATGGCTATAGCACTCGTATTGTCACAGTAGATGGGAGTCTCCGTCTCTGTTATCCCATAATCCTTGAGTTGATGCTGAATCCATAGGATTTGAGAGCAGCAACTGCATGCGGCTAGATACTCAGCTTCTGCGGTTGAAGTTGCAATCGAAGTCTGCTTCTTACTAAACCAAGATATCAATCGATCACCGAGAAACTGGCAGGTACCACTGGTGCTTCTTCGATCTATTTTGCAGCCAGCATAATCAGCATTTGTATATCCTCTGAGCGATAGACTTGAATCCTTAGGATACCATAGTCCTACATTCGTGGTTCCCTTGATGTACTTGAGGATTCTTTTAGCTGCTGTGAAGTGGCTCAATCGAGGATCTGCCTGGAACCGGGCACATAGACACACGCTATACATTATATCTGGTCGACTAGCTGTAAGGTACAACAGTGACCCTATCAGTCCACGATACTTGGTTACATCTATACGTGGTCCTTCTTCATCCTTGTCCAATTTGATCGAAGCACTCATAGGTGTAGTTGCTGCTGAGCATTTATCCATACCGAATCTGCTCAGAAGATCCTTAGCGTATTTGCCTTGATTGATGAAGGTTCCTGATTCCAGCTGTCTGACTTGAAGTCCTAGAAAGAAGGTCAGTTCCCCCATCATGCTCATTTCGAACTTATCCTTCATCAGTTTTGAGAACTTGTCACAGAGTTTCTGATTTGTTGATCCGAAGATGATGTCATCGACGTAGATCTGGACAATTAGTAAATGTTCCTTCTTTGTGTACAGAAATAGAGTCTTGTCAATAGTTCCTACTTTAAATCCGTGATCAGTCAGGAACTTAGTCAGGGTGTCATACCAAGCTCTTGGCGCCTGCTTCAGACCATATAGAGCCTTCTTTAGTCTGTAGACATGGTTCGGAAACTCGTGATTCTCGAACTCAGGTGGTTGTGCTACATACACTTCTTCAGTCAAGAGTCCATTAAGAAAGTCACTCTTTACATCCATTTGATACACCTTGATGTCCTTTGAAGCAGCGTAGGCTAGGAAGATTCTGATCGCTTCTAGTCGAGCGACTGGTGCAAAGGTCTCGTCGTAGTCTATTCCTTCTTCTTGTCGGTACCCCTGAGCTACCAGACGAGCTTTGTCCCTTACTACCAGTCCTTCCTCATTGGCCTTGTTCTTGAATACCCATTTGGTGCCAATGACCGTTTGGTTAGGTCTTGGAACCAGGTACCAGACTTCATTTCTCTCAAACTGGTTGAGCTCTTCTTGCATTGCGTCAATCCAGTGACTGTCCTTCAATGCTTCTTCAACCTTGGTTGGTTGGACTTGAGAGATGACGGCGTAACTGAAGAGGTTCTGCATTGACTGCCTTCTTGTCTTCATTGGAGCGTCTGCTTCTCCAATGATCAGTTGTCGAGGATGATTCAGATTGGTTCTATTCCATTTTATGTGTTTCCCCTCAGCTGATGCATTTCCTTCTTGAGAGGAGGTCACCTGATTTGGTTCAGGCCCTTCAGTAGGTTCCTGATTGTTGGAATTGCTCCCTTCATATCCGGTATTCTCTAGAGTTACTGGTTCGACTGAAATCTCAGCAGCTTCTGGTTGACCCCCAGTTTCTTCAACTGATATATCCAGTAACTCAGTGTCTGGTTCTTCACTGATCTTATCCCGACTGTTTTCAGCTGGTAGCTCCTCATCACTAGAGTCGTTTAGATTTGTTTCTTCGAGCTGATTGCTCAGTCGGTTGATATTTTTGGATGTCTGATCTTCCATGGCTGATTCTTCAAACACAACATGTGCTGATTCTTCAATGGACAGCGTCTTGCAGTTGAACACCCGATAGGCTTTGCTGATATCTGAATATCCCAGAAAGAATCCCTTATCAGCTCTTGCATCAAATGCTGACAGATGATACTTCCCATTGTTGTGGATGAAGCATCTGCTTCCAAATGTTTTGAAGTACCCGACTGAGGGGATATTCCCGGTCCACACTTCATATGGTATTTTTCCTTGCATCTTGCAGATCATGGACCGGTTCTGTGTGTAGCACGCTGTGTTGATGGCTTATGCCCAAAATTTCTGAGAGATATCTGCATCTAGCATGGTTCTGGCAGCTTCTTTGAACGTCCGATTTCTTCTTTCGGCTAAACCATTTTGCTGCGGTGTCCTAGCGACAGATAACTCATGGCGTATACCATGGTTATCAAGAAATTCAGTTAGCACATGATTAATGAATTCAGTACCTCGGTCACTACGGATTCGATTAATTTTCTCACTACGTTCGTTCTGAATCCTTTTAAAAAGCTTTATTAGATTTAAAGGAGTTTGATCTTTTGATTTTAAAAATATGACCCATGTAAATCTAGAAAAATCATTTATGACCACTAGAGTGTACCTGGTTCCCCCTAAGCTGGTTACTGATATGGGTCCGAAGAGATCCATATGCAGTAAGTCCAGGCACCGGTTGGACCCGGTACATCCTTTGTTTTTAAAAGTTGACCTGATCTGTTTTCCTAGTTGACATGCGGTACAAAGTTAGTCTTTTGAAAAGTTTATTTTTGGCAAACCTTTGACCAGATCATTTTTCAAGAGTACTGAAATTGTTTTAAAATTTAAATGATTTAATCGTTTATGCCATAGCCAGCATCTAGAATCTTTGGCCGGAAGACACATTGGTGAATGTACCGATTGGTCTTCCCAACGCACCTTATAGGTTCCTCCGATTCTATTTCCGGTTAGGACAGTTTGACCAGAAAAATCTTTAACACAACATTTATTCTTTTCAAAATACACGTTAAAGTTATTTTCACAGAGTTGACTGACACTAATCAAATTATAATGTAAATTCTGTACCAGATGCACATTCTTTAGGGTAAGGTTACCGTGAGTAATCACTACATTCCCTATTGTTTTACCTTTACCGTTATCACCAAAGGTGATGGTAGGTCCGGTGTGCTGCTTCAGGTTCCTGAGCAGCTTATGATTCCCAGTCATGTGCTGGCAGCAACTGCTGTCCAGATACCATTCCGACTGGTTCAGTTCTTCTTTGTATACCTGCAAGAAATATATATATATACTTATTTAGATACCCAACTTTACTTGGGTCCCGGGTGAATCAGACTCTTAGGTACCCAGATTTGGAAGACTCGAACAGTTCTTCCAGTTCTTGGATCTATCAGAAGCTTAGGGAATTGGTTCCTATTTCTATTTCTTAAATCCTGATTATTTCTAGGGTTGTGATTGTAGAAACCTTTTCTGGTCGAGTTACCGTTCAAGTTGCTATGTTTTGGTGGGAAAGATCTCCTAGATGTAGTTCCTGGATTCCTACTTTCCCTAGCTCTAGTGTATTCTGCTTTTTCTGAATAGCCTATGCCTTTTCGGTTAGGCTGCCTAAGAGTTGATCGAGCTGGCTCAGGGAATTTCCTTACAGGAACTATCCTCTCTTCTGCTACCTTATCAGGAACTAATATGGGAATGCTAGAAGGGATGAATTGGATGGTATTGGATTTTTCAGGTCTGGCTGCAAAGATTGGTGATTGGTTTCCAAAGCCTAAACCTGATCTATCGTTCCCATATCTCATGTTCCCCTGAATGCAATCGATTTTTCTTGAGGAATCTGTCCCGGATTGAATGACAGCATCTATCCTGGCATTCTCTGTCACTTTTTCTTCAGTGGCTCTTTTCAGATTTTCATTTTCCACCTGAAGTAGTCTAATTTCCTCAGTTACATCATCGGGTAATCTGCTTTCTACTTGAGCTTCCTGGTTACCCTTCAGCTCAAGCTCCTTGATTCTTAAGATGAACTGCTTATACTCAGCAGGCATATCACTAAGAGCAATCAATAACTCTTCCTTAGTAAGGTCAGATGAAAATATACCAGTTACCCCATCCGCTGACCTATCTGCAATTAGGCATTTGACTTCTCCATCGTCGTTGTCCGACTCTTCAGAAGTGCTTGCTTCTGAGTCGGAGTCCGCCCATGTGGTCCTGCTATCGGCCACCAACACTTTGTGGCCTTTCTTCTTGTACTTTTTGACTTCTTTACCTTTACCCTTTTTGGGTTGTCTGCACTCCGATGCAAAATGTCCCTTTCTACCACAGTTAAAACAGGAGACATCAGATTCGTTAGCATCGGGGGATGTTTTCTTACCAATTCGAAGATTCTGATCTTTTCTCATGAATCTTCCGAATTTCTTGACGAAGAGAGACATGGCCTCTCCACACAGTTCCTCAGCCGTTTTTGCTGCAGAAGCTTCGGGTGCTACCAGCGCCTTGACCGGTTGCTCGACGACGACGACTTCTTCCATACGCGTCTGGAGTTCCAACTCGTATGCCTTGAGATCGGCGAAGAGATTGTGTAGCTGCATCTGGTTAAGGTCCTTAGACTCCCACATGGCCATTGTTTTCACGTCCCATTCCCTGGGCAGTGCCTTCATGACCTTTATAGCGACATCTCTTTTATTCATTGTTCTCCCAAGAGAAGTTAGGTCGCTGATGATACTGTAGAAACGCTTTTCAAATTCAGCCATCGTTTCCCCGGCCTTCATCTTGATGGTGTCATATTTCTGAACGGCCACGATGATCTTGTTTTCTCTGGTAGAGTCGTTTTCTTCACAGATCTGGCACAATGTTGTCCAGACTTCACTGGCCGTTTTGCACAGCGTCACATGTCTGAAAGTTTCAAGGTCCAAGGTCTTGAATATGATGTCCTTGGCCACGCTGTCCAAGTTCATTAACTTCTTCTCGGTAGGAGTCCAGTCACTCTTTGGTTTTGGAATCGTTTGAGGCAGGGACTGGTCTGCTGCATGAGCTATATTAATCTGTGTAAGCTTGGGAGGCCCCAAGACAATAATGTCCCACATGTCTTCGTCATGAGCTGTTAGGTGGGTTTCCATTCGGATCTTCCATTCAAGGAAGTTTTCCTGGTTGAACATGGAAAGCTTGTTTGATGCACTCATGATTCCTGCTCTGATACCACTTGTTAGGATCGGTTAGGGTGTTTAGAGGGGGGGTGAATAAACACTGGCTATTTTTCGGTTGCTGGGTGACTGGTGTGACCGGTTACTGGTGTCAGATTATTGGGTATCTGATTTTGCAAGTGGTAACAGGTTAGTCAAGTGCAGTGTTTGTGTGTTTGAGTGCGCGGAATTATTTCTGGAAGTTCGGAGCAAAGTCTGCTACGTCTTCCCTTCTTCCCCTCAAGGAAGGATATCACTAGCAACTGGTTTTACACGTTACAAGGAGTACTCTACTCACTAACAGTAACCTACCAAAGCTAATGCAACAAAGGCAGTTGTATAAAAACAATCCACCTAAAACTTCAACAGCTTTTTAAAGTCCGTTGAGTACAAATCTCTCACTTATCTAATCGTTCGTGATGAACTTGTGAGAGAGAACTTCTGAGATTGAATGATTGTGCTTGAGTTGTGTTTGCAAGAGTTCAAAAGTTGTGTTGAGTCTTCACGCTCTTGGTATTTATACTTGTTCGGAATTGAGCCGTTGTGTGAAGACTCTGACCAGCTTCCAGACATTATTAAGTGTCGTTTCCTGAAATAGGCTGGTTTCAGAACCTGATTCAGGTTCTCTGCAGACTGCGCCTTTCACCAAAATGGGCATGCATCAGGTCAACGTCTCTTTGGTCGCAGCATTGACTTAAATGCATTTGTACTGCATTGTTCTCCTTAATCGATGCATATTTGAATTTGGCTTCTGGCTCTTGGTTTGACGTTGAGTTCCTGACTCTTAAGTGTAAATCACCAGTCGCCACAGCCTTGAGCTTCGGGTGCCTGTCTTGAGAACTGGTTTCTGGTTCCTTAAGCGTTCTTGATCAGATGCTCTGTCAGTTCCTTATTTTATCAGGCGCTTGTTTAAGTTTTGTTCACCGAAACTATTTAAGTATAAGGATTATGAATTCCTTAACATTATCCAATCATGATTGACCATGTGTTACATTACTAATTCTATATATAGCATTTGTACCCTCATTTCAGATATTTAATTTGATTTTGCACCAAATTTTTCTTCTATATGTATTTAAGTACATACATAAATTTATTTAATATATTTTTTCTTATGCTTTTAAGGGAAAGACCTAAGTGATGTACCCATTCAATCCTTATTGGCTCCTATCCGAAAGATGACGTCAGGACATATCATATCATTGAATTTTATTACATCCTTGTCGTCACTGAGAAATATCAGAAAATCTAATAAATTAAAAAAAAAAAGGGAAATGAGATGATAACAATTCAATGCTCACGACTTTGACCATATTATAAACAAAATCAATAAAATGTCCACGTTATCAGCATTGCTTTTTTTCAATAATATATTCACGCCTCATGAATATATATCTTCTGCTGCGCCCCTCTTTCATAATGAGCTGAGCATCAACTTATTACACTTCCAAGCCCTAAATTAAAATTACAGAAAAAATAATATTAATGGAAGATGAATATAACGATGATGATGATGTTGTTCCATTACCAGGGTTTAGGTTTCATCCAACAGACGAAGAACTTGTAGGGTTTTATCTTCGAAGAAAAGTCGACAAGAGACCGACCAAGCTCGAACTGATCAAGCAGGCCGATATCTACAAATACCATCCATGGGATCTTCCAAGTATGCTATATATATATATATATGTGTGTGTGTGTGTGTGTGTGTTTTCATTTTATTATTATGATCTTCTTTTTCCTTACTTTTCGAATTCAAATATTGTTTAAAGGTTATCACTTTTTTATGATGCTATAGCTATTAATTATGTTCTTGATTCGCGTTTTATTAGAGATTAGGTTAGTATCACTCGATCTATAAATCATTTAAATTACATATCAGATATATATATATATAGCGATATGATTATGCTTTATTAATTCCGTTGTAATAGCATATTAAATTCTTTGTGTTCTTGAATTTCTCAGAATATTCGAACAACGGCGGAGACAAAGAGTGGTACTTCTTCTGCAAGAGAGGGAGAAAATATAAGAACAGCGTAAGACCTAATCGAGTGACGGGCTCGGGCTTTTGGAAAGCGACCGGCGTCGACAAGCCCATATATCCTTCGGGCCCCACGTCGAAGCCACCACGTGTTATCGGCTTGAAGAAATCGCTGGTATATTACCTCGGAAGTGCTGGTAAAGGAACTAAGACCGAGTGGATGATGCATGAGTTTAGACTACCCCACGACAAGAGCGGTAGTAAAACCGACCAAGAAGCGGTAAGAACTTTGATTCGACGATCAGCTCAGCATTTTTTATTCCATTATTTGATTTCCCTTTTCATTCGAGCTTTTCATTCTTTTCAACACGTGTTAGGAATGTGGGATTTTGTGAGTGTGTGTGTGTAATGGAGAATTTTCGATCTTTGTCTTTCGGGCAAACTAAGAGGTTTTCCTCACTATTTGAGACTTTGTCCTAACTCATTTGTGTTAGAGATAATGCAAGAGACATGTCAATTAATGAGTTTTGAGGTGGTTTTTATGATTAGGGTTTTGTTTAAATTTTGTACGACTATATATATATATATATATGAACTATCGAGTTGATCGATTAATTTCGACTTTATTTCCGCAGGAAGTTTGGACCCTTTGTCGAATACTAAAACGCGAAGCTTCTTACAACAAACGAAACATACCAGATTGGAGGGAATTCGCCTCGCAGAAGAGATCGTCACTAACCAATAACCCTAACATCGATATGAACCCTATGATCGATGTGAGCTCAGAAGCATATAACATGGAGTATAGTAACTACGATGGAGAAAGCAACAACTACATTAGTTTCAGCAGCACGCCATCGACGGTTAAGATCGACGATCATCATCAGATCGACCGTGGGATGAAACCCTATCAAGTAAACCCTCAAGACATCGAAAGTCGGCAGTTTAAAGCTCAGCCGTCGACGAATTTATTCCCGAGCTTTGCGTGTAATGACGTGAACGAGCTGCTAAGGCATGGAGATTGGGAGTATCTTAGAAGCATTCTCGACTCGGCGTATATGTAAGAATTATCGTTAGCCTTTCTTGTAAATAAATACATATTTATGTGTGTGACATTTTTGTGTTTTGGATTAGTTGTCAAATAATTCAGTAACTTCATGTGTCGATTTTGTATTTATGTAAAGTATCATCACCCTTAGTGTGAATTTCTAATCTTGTTTACATTAAAAATTCTTAAATTAAATTCAACATGTGAAAAGAAAATACCCAAATAGCCAATTGAGACTTGGATTCAATTAATATATATATATATATATATATAAATTATATATAGTGTTATTGATCGACATTCTGATGCTGATGTGGCATGTTGACGTAGCACAGACCATAATGCAACATCAGTATCAGATTAGTCGATCAATGGCACCTAAATATCACATCAGCATCAGCTGTATCGATTAATGGCACTTAGAAGATGTCAACTAATATCATATTACCTCTGATATTGACGTGGTATGTTGATATGACACGAATCAGTGTCACATCAACAGGTGTCCACGCAAGGTGCTCACATAAGGTTTCATATAATTAAGATATATATATATATATATATATTGTTGTTGTTTAATTAAGGTAGGGTTTAATATAAATGAGAAAGTTATGTATACATACTCCCATAGTGTTGGTCAGTTTCAAGTTCCTAAGTCCAATCTTTGCACGTTGAGAGGAAATAATGTCCTGGTCAAAATTAAGATTGGAATTCATATTCGCATTTAAAATTGGTCAAAGTCAAATGTCCGTAAATAATTTTCAGTCCAATATTGACCGAAATTATATGCTACTGCTACGTATAACTATTTTTATTAGATCAAGAATTTAACTCTCATAAATATCATCTTAACTTAATATTTGGTTGAGGGCTTACAATTAAGTTTTGGGACTAGCATTATTCATATAGGTCACACCCCACATAACCTAATAATCAATTTCTCTAAAAGAAAGTGAAAATATAATAGAGGAAGTACGGATTTGATTGAAAAATACCATATCAGTAATACTCGATTGTTTAAAACTCTCTAAGATAATAATTTGTTTGGCCCGACACGGGAAAGCAATAATTCGCTAAAGTTATAAGATAATACATATTTTATAATTTCTATGGGTCCCGTATAAAATATAAATTTATCATTCTTTATATAGACATACTATTACATGAAAAAATTACGAAAATTTCTTGTATTTAAAAGTTATGTGTGTATGATTTGTTTGTATTATTATATTTAGATGTATTTATATTGAAAATATTTTTTAATATCCATAAAGTGAAACACTAAATATAAGAAACATAATAAGATATATTATCAGATTGAAGGGTTCTGTAAAGTGTCAAATTGAAGGGTTCTTTAAAATCGGTTTAGATATACATATATTATACAATAAATAAGTGTAAATTTGAAATTTATTTATAAATTAAATATTTCATTATTCATTAATAAAATATTAATTAATATATAAATTAATAATTATTAAATAAGTCTCCTAATTAACAAATTTTGGTGGTAACTTGTAGTACTAACTTATAGGGATAAAGCTCATATTTTTTTTTAAAAGTAGGACAACTCATAATAAAATCATAAAGCCACGAGCATCACAAGTCACAACACTAGACAGCACCTACATAGATAGTGTAATAGTGTATCACTACGAAATAACATCAATGGTACAAAGATATCTCAGCAAGACAGTGATGAGTAGCAAATAAAACTGCAAGAAAACAGCATTTCGAACTGGTAATAACGAGCCAGAGAGGCGAGGCTGGTTTATAAATATAGATCGATCTTGCTTAAGGCTTGCGAGGCGGCGAACCGCTGGTGCTGCTGCTGCTTGGACTACGTCCTCCTCTTACAGGCCTGACGGGAAAATAAAATAAAAAGTTAAAAGCGTTCTCGCCAAATAGCTTGTTGGTCTTCGCCGTATATATACTATTCGAGCTTACCTTGTGGGGCTGGCGCTTGGACTTCTTCCTCTTACAGGCCTGAAATAAAAATAAAAGAAACGAAAAAAATGTTACGTGCGTAATTGCTAAAAAGATCATTCTGTATTCACCGAAAGCTACCTACCTTCTCGGGCTGGCGCTAGGACTCCTTCCTCTCACAGGCCTGGCATGGAACAATATCGATTTTAACAAAGCATAAATCACCAAGAACTTGGAATTCGATTTCAAGTTTAAAAAAAAAAATAATTTAATTTACCTTCTGGGACTGCGGCTTCTTGAGACTCTCTTGGGACCCTGCAATATATTTAAAAGATAAAAAAGCTGTGTCGAAGGAGAATGAATTCGCAATGTAACATGAATATGCTTGATATATTTCAAAATAAGATACTTACCCTGCGAGGGTTAGGAGATGATGACGACGAAGATGGTGATTTACCACGTCTTGGAGGTGGCCCACGTCCTCTGCATAAAAATTTTGCATATTGGAGGATTAGTTCATCAGAGTAAAGCCATGACTATTTGCAGTGCAAAAGATAAAAAAAGGGCAATTTTTTACAGTGCCGACAACTAATATATCTAGCCTTCAGTGGAAATAAACACCATTTAAAAAGAAATTCAATAAGCAAGTGTCAGGAAATAGATATGTTGATTAATTGAAGGGGAAAACGAAGTCAAATATATGGTTATTCTGGTTTATACCTTCTTGGAGATGGCGAACTTGATGGGGAGCGAACTGGCCTTCTAATGGGTGAGCGACTACGTCTACGGCCAATAGGTGATCTTCTCGGCGGGCTTCGAAGGCGTCTAGGGGAACTAAAATCATCCCAAATCCATAATGACATAAAAAAGTTACAATCGTTATAACAATTTTCAGCTGTCTCAAGATTATATATATGTATCTTTTCAATGAGCGACCAACTAGTGAAAGAAACCACAGATTGGACAGGACACAGGTTCGATTAATCATTCCTGGATTCAATATCTCATACTTTTATCAAAAGCAGTAATGGGATCAACCACCGTAGTATGATAACATAAAGGTTGGTTGACTAAAAGGAAATGCATTGCAAATTGCAATTACATGGCGGATGAAGATAGGCCATCAGCCCATGAAAGAATTTCCGAAAATCAATGAGTTCATTATCACATAACTTGCAAGAACGAGATTAAGCCCAAAAAGACTCAGAGCTCAGCACACAAAATGGTAAACCCAATTGATCAGCTGAAGCTAATTTTGTCAGTAGTATAGACAAAGCCTGACTTCACATATTATGTAATGATTCCTAACCAGACATACCGTCGCCTTGGAAGAGGAGAACGTCTACGAACAGGACTACCACGCATTCTTCTTGGAGAACCCCTGTCAAATGTTACACACATCAAATAAAGTTGGCTTTCATAAAAACGATGGAAAGAACGATCAAAGCGCATATTATATTTTGAAAAAAACTAACCTCGGAGAGGACCGGTAACGTCTAGGAGGTGAAGATGGTGAACGACCCCTAGGAGGTGATTGAGGACGTCTTCTGGGAGGCGGTGAGTCACCTCGGCGATAAGGAGGACTACCTCTACGACGGACAGGTGAATCCACTCTTCTTCGAGGAGGAGGAGGAGGAGGAGGAGAATCTAATTCTCTACGTGGGCTACCTCTTCTCGCTACAGGAGAACTTCTTCGTGGTGAAGAGATAGGCTTTCGCCTTGGAGAATCTGATCGAATGAACAAGTTCATTTGGAACCTTACTTTGAAAAAATAAAGTGTGTCATTATTTTGTTAAGAGAAATATTGTTGCACCTTCTTTTGACTGCTTCGACACTTCGTTGTCAGCTTCATCAGTTTTTGGGGCATCCCTCCTTGATGAGGTAGCAGCAGCCTTTGGAGGTGATGCGGGCTTCTTCCTCTCAGGCAAAGTAAATTTCGCACGCACAACTTTTCCATCAATCTGGGCCTGAACGAAAATTAAAGATGTATTAAAAACTTCATATGAAAAAGTGGATAAAATCAATAACCAATAAGACACATGATTCATACACCGTCCATATATAACAGGGCTTTTTCAGCATCAGCCCTGTTCTTGAACTCAACATATGCAAATCCTTTAGGGAGGTTAACCTGTACGACATCATAATCAAATGAGATATGTACAATAGATAGGCCTTTTGTATAAACAGATTCCGGGGCTGCAGCGGAACAACTTACAACATGATCAATAGCCAGCCGTACAGTAACCACTTCACCAAAATTTCCTGAAATAAAGGGAAATAGGGTTAAAAAATCATTCCTGGCACATTACACAGTTTATGTGGATAACATATAAGGTACCACGAAACAGAATCTGCAAAAATGAAAATGAATGGAACTGAAAAGCAACGAGGGTACCATTACTTGGTATAAAGGCTGAGTTAACATACCAAATATTTCTTTCAAATGGTTTTCATTCACATTCCTACTCAACTGGTCAACATGCAGCACAAGGGATTCCGGAACAGGAGAAGCTTTCCTGGAGAGTACAAAAAAATATAAGAATTAACAGAAATTAAAAACCAAAGCCACAGACTACTTGTTTACAGAGTAAAGACGAAGTATAAACACTACTAACTCTTTAAGATAAGTAAAGAATCAATCTCACCTCCGTGGAGGTGATGCTCTCTTAGTTTGTGCGGGTGGAGAACGACCTCTCTTAACTCCATCAGCAGGACTATTCAACATAAACAGAAAATCATCATTTGCATTATAAATCAGCCAATACACAATAACACGGAACTAATGCATGAAAAATCAATTTCAAGTATCACACTGACACATAGAAACAAAAATACATACACCAAGGAATGTAGTAATTCGCATAACAGGCCGTGCAATAGTACAATCCAGCAAGAATGATTTCAGTCCCGAATACTTGCCCCATTGTACAATATTGGTACAATCACTTAAAAAATGATCCCAAACAGTCTCACAATCTGCATATTTTCCGCACTGTTGGAACCAAATTCCCAAACCCAACACTAGGTTTTGACAAAAAGATCGTTTTAGCAGTTGCTGTCTTTAATTTCATGGGTATGGAAAAACCTAAAAACGCACTCTTTTCTCCCTAAATACATCACCACGGAAGCCATATATCTCCACAAAAATAAAATTATAGCAAGGTAGCGAAAATAATCGATACAATCATAATATATCAATGAATGATCTAACAAATAAAACACAAACACGAAACTTAACCTTCGTTTTCTAGGAGGCTGGCTAGGGCTTCGAGAGCTAGCACTGCGACTAGGAGATGAAGACGACGAAATTGACCTCGACCGCGAAGTAGAGCGCGACGAGCCCGAGTACGAACGGGAGCGAGAAACCGAACGCGACCGTGACCGAGACGGCGATGACGAGCGGCGGCCACGTGAGGGTTTCGCCATTCTTTTCTTTACTGAGCGCCGTAGTTGATTTTGGGGATATAAAGCCCTAATGCCACCTAAGAAGAAGAAAGTAAAATGCTCCAAGGCATTGTTTGGTTAGTGACATTTTTACTAGATTTAGAATATACAATACAACTAATTAAATTATGTCACATATCTTAAGCCATCTTGAACCCACAATACAGATATAAAGTTAATTTTATACGAAAATATAGTTACTACAATATTTTTATTAACAATCCATTAACTTTATTTTCTTCACTAATTTTTACTCCAACTTTATTAACTCTATTTTTTAGAGAAAAAAAATATTCCATACATATCTTATATATTAATACAAATAGGTTTCTTATAAAAAAGCCACGTGTCCAATTTTTTTTACTAATTTAATTAAAAAATAAATTAATATTATTATAAAAAAACATAAAAAAAATTATCCACTATCACACCAATAGAAAAAAAAACTATTTTTAGCAATACATACGATCCGTCATCTGAAAACATTGTTAAGATACATAATTAAGACACATGCATTGCACGGGAAAAAAACTAGTTTCTATAGTATTAATGTAGGTATATCTTATGTTTTAAAATTTAATATAACCCTATATTATAATTGTTAAAAATATAATATATTATCTTTCGATTATATTAAGGGTGAGTGTTTTAGAGTAACTACCTTCCAATTAATTGGTATGTCTAGAGATGTCAACGGGACGGATCGGGGGCGGGGATCTAATCTCCGTCCCCGCCCCGCGAAACAAACGGGGAAAAAATTGGCCCCGTCCCCGCCCCACTAATATTTTAAAAAAAAATTAAAATTTTATAATTTAATATATAAATTTAATATATTTTTTTGTAGAATATAATATAAAGTATATTTTAATCTTATTTATATTAATTTTTGTATTATAGAAACTATATTTTGATATTATTTATATTATTTTAATATTATTTATATATTATATTAGGGCGGGGAACGGGGCGGGGATCACTGCGGGGAAAAATGTCTCCCTGTCCCCGCCCCGCGGGGATCAAAATTCGGGGATTCCCCGCCCCATTCGGGGTGGATCCCCGCGGGGACGGGGAATCCCCGCTCCACTGACAAGCCTAGGTATGACAGGTGTAGTTACTATTTTGCTATTTATTCCTTAAGTTTATTATGATATTAATCTATTTATTTTATTAAGAATACATATAGTAATTTGTAATTAATTGGTATGATAAGTATAATTACTATTTTGTCATTTATTTATTAAGTTTATTATAATAATTTACAATACTTACTTTTACATACATACAAAAAATATTTACTTAACATTAAATTTATGATTTCGTTTATTAAATATTATGAATAATAAATAACAACTAAAATATAAAGTAATATTATATATATATCATAGCACACACATCGAGTGTGCGTAAAGTACTAGTAATTATTAATATTTAAGATTAGTTAAATTATAATTAGCATATTACTTAGAGCTGGCGAACCTGAATTTATTATGCCGGTCGACGGGCCAACCCGCGAGGGCCGCGGGCTTTGGCAGGGCAATATATGAATATATATATTTAATAATGAAGTAGCATTAAAAATCTAGTAAAATTAAATTTTTAAGGGTTTTTAATAATTAATAAAAAATAGTGAATGAAAAAATAATAAATTTTTTAATCAACAATATTTTTTTTTGTGAATGTGGGCGTGCCAAGCCCGCCAGCGGGGGGCTCCGTTTCCTAGGCCCGCCTTGCGCCGCCAAATGGCATGCTTTCCGGGATCGGCCCGTTTTGACGGCTCTAATATTACTTAAATTTTAATTTTATAAACTTTATAATAAAAATATAAGTAAATAAGGGAAATAAAAATTATATATTTTTAGTTTTATTATGATAATGAATATAAAATATATTATACATAATTAAAATAAGTTTTAAATTTAAAAAGTATAATGATAAAAATAAAAATTATAACACTATTTTTACGTTGATGAATAAGTAATATGATAAAATTGAATAATATTGTTCATCAACATAATAATAAAGTTAAATTTAATGATTTATTGGAGAAGAGATGTATTCTATTTTTTGTGTAATACAAAAATAGTCCCGGAGATGTTGTTAGAAGTTGAATATTGATATGTTCAATATATTGCCAATAAGGCATTGGCCTATTGGTCAGGGAGGAGGTCTTAAGGATTTGTGAGTTAGGTCGTGAGATCGTATCCCTCCTTCACAATTCCTTGAGTAGTTTTCATAGGATTTATTTCTCATGATTATCGTTGAAATGTGAGTTTGGGACGTATTCATCTGACCTCGGGGATTAGTCCCACCACTGGAGTGTGTGGCGCAATTAAGCCTCCGCCAGGTCTGTGTGGCGCAAAGCCCACGCCGGTATTTAGGGCCTAACCCATAGCCAAATCGAGTGGGGATACCTCGAGACCGCAAAAAAAAAATATGTTCAATATATTTATGATTATTCTTAATTGTATTTTATCTTCAAATTTACGATTCATTACAAAACGTATGTTAATTCTGTTTTTCGTAGTAAATTTTTAATTTTAACTATAATTCTTCAATTTTACATACTGAAAATTAGGATTATTAATTTTGTGACAAACAAATTAGGACAAGGTGTTTAACAATAATGCGAAGTCCACTCGTATTATGAAACCATTGCCTTGCTTTATTTTATAATCCTAACATAAGGAAAATAAAAAATAAAATAAAAAGGAAAAAGAAAAATAATGTCGCGAAATTTATCCAAACGCTAGGGTTTATACATCATTGCCTTGCCGTGCCGTTGGCACACAGCTCTTAAAACCCTAAGTTCTAGTTTCCGGCGAGGAAAAAAAATCATAAAAATGATTACTGGTGGAAAGAGTTTCCTCTCTTCGCCGCCGGCGTTCTCAAACGATGCCAAGAGAATTCTCATATGCACGGGCAGCACTGTTTCCGTTTTCAGTACCTCAACTGGTCTACAGGTATGTTTTTTTGCTCCCTGTGATTGTGAGTTGTTAGTTGCCACTATTTCGCAAGTATTCTGTAAGATTAATGATTGATAATGTTTAATATTCCGTAGACTAGTGAATTGGAAGGCCACAGAGCTGAGGTGACTTCAGTGATTGTTGTTCCGGCTAATAAGGTAATGAGCTATTGCTGGACTTCGTCGCTTGATGGAACTATTAGGCTTTGGGATTTTGCTGCGCCTGAGTTGATGAAGACGATTGATATTCGGTTTCCCATCCGCTCCATGGTAATTGGTGGATGTGTTGATTGTAATTTGGTTTGTCGTTGTTAGGCTGTAATGTGAATTTTTTTTTTTGTGATGTACTCGTGCAGGTGATTCCGGGTGTATTAGCCCAGCCAACTGATAGTAGTGGGAAAGTTGATGATCTTTTTGCATACTTACATACCGAATGTGGTCAAGAAGAGAAAAAGGATAAGCACATTTCCTTGTACGGAGAGATTGTGAAGTGTAATCTAACGAAGTCTCGTTTTCTTCGTGGAGCTGCTTTGGGCCAGGTACTTGTTTTTTTACCCTGTTTGCAAGTTGCTGTGTTGAGCACAGTATAAAAGAGCTCAAGATTCTTGGTTTTATTTGTGGTCCACTATCCAGATAGGCATTATATATGTGATATATATCTTGCATGAAATCTCCTCTTTACATAACACGGCCAAAACATGCCACTTTCTGAATCGGTCTTTCCGATATTTATAAATTCATTAACTTTTGCTGTTGGACAGAGTGACTGTTTTCCAATGTTACATCCGTGCTTTAAGTTGAGATAAGTTTCAAATGTGAGGACTGAGGACTAAACAACAGAGTCGTATTACTTTTATTTATTTGTTATGAATAACTGAGGAAGCCGATCTCTAACTTTTTAGCGTTTGGCAATAAGTGGCATGGATGAAGCTGGGTTTTAAAATACTATCTATGACAGTTATCTGATTTAGAATTTGTAGTCCTTGTTTTTCAGAAGATATTTCAAGCAGTTGCAAATTCTGCGACTGCTACATGGCCACAAATAATTTCTTAACTTGTTGTTGCACAGACTTACAAACCAGGCTTAATAACTGTTTCTCCTTCCGGAAAATACATTGGTATATGTGACAAACGCAAGCTTAGAATATGGGAAATTCCAGCACAAGATTCAGACAGTGTTGTTTGCAAGAAAATCAGATTGCATCATACAAAATCATTTACAACTCTGGCTTTTCATCCTACTGAGAGGGTGGTGGCAGCAGGTGATGACACAGGAAGGATCTTAATATGGAGGGGAGTTGGGCAGCAAACATTCTCGGATCGTGGTAGACTTAATCATGGAGGACTGAAAAAGGTTGCAGTGGACAGGCCAGGAGTGAGGGATAACGATGATGCGGATTCTTGTACCACGTGGCATTGGCATTCTGCACAAGTTACTGTTCTCTTCTTCTCTTCAGACGGTGCTTATCTGTACTCAGGTATTATATGATGCCTTCAATGCTGATATTCAATGCCGTCTATACCATTTGGTTTAAATTCAATTTTTCCTTTTAGTTTCGTCAGATCCTTAGTTTTTCAGGATGTTTGTTCTTTTGAGGTTCCGGTTTTAAGATCTTAAAAATTTCTAGGTGGGAGAGAGGGAGTACTTGTAGTGTGGCAGTTAGACACTGGAAAGAAAAAGTTTCTGCCAAGGATTGGTTCGCCACTTTTGTATTTAGTCAATTCTCCAGATCCTTCATTATTGTCTGTAAGAAATGAGAATTGATCTTTATTTAAATGATTTTTACGCACTTTGGTATGATGGCCTTACTAATGTATTTCTTCAGATTTCCTGCACAGATAACCGAGTTCATCTACTGAGAGTGCCTTCAATGGAAATCTTGAGGTCCATTTCTGGGATTCAGGTTTGTTGCCAAAAGCTAGTATGGAGAAAATAAAAGAGAGAAATATTAACTTATTTTATGCAGATTATCTTTAGTATTGCTGCATCAAGTATGTATTATTTATGATTCTCTTTTCCATGTAATTTTCAGCTTCCAAGTTCATCCATGAATACCCATGAGGGATATGGCTCAGTTGTTTTCAATCGCACTTCGGGGTTGATTGCAGTGCCCACTGAAAATTATTGTATTCAAATTTACAGCTTGCTTGATGATCGCGAGATTGCTGAGGTCAGGCCATTTAATTGTTGATTAATCCAATCAATTTTAAATATAATCTTGATCATTGGCCATGAATGGGTACTGTACCTGTACGAGAATAATGCTATTTATTTTAATTACTCATTGATTATTATTGCCATTGTTCTACCCATTCTTATCAAATTCTCTTCCAGTAGCTGGTGATCATATGATTTAACTGATGCATTTTCTTTGATATATGGCTTCAGCTTGATTTTTCTCTTGATGTGCTATGGCTTCACCTGAGTTGTATATATTAGATTGTCTTCGGTTTCATTTTTTTTCCTAAATGTCTATGATGCTGTATCTATGTTCCTGATGTTTGTTTTTGAACCATTGGTTATAAATATGAGCTTTCAGGTTCAAGTTTGTGAAAGAAACCATCAGCCAGTTGATGAAATCACGGTACACAAATTTCTACTTTTCTGCAGTTCATTTTGAAGATGCTTGATTTTCTCTTGTTGAAATTGGTCATGTGCTATATCTCATTTTTTTATTCCGTTTTTCAAACAAAAAATTGTTAATGTTGAAGGATGTCTCTATGCTTCTTATAATTGCTGTTGGCATTGTATTTTCAGACATGCATTTATTTAATATCACAGCAAGCCAGTGGCTTGGTGCACATCTCCTTTGCTAATATTGCTTCTTTTAAGAATGTTACCTTTTGTCTATTTTTATTATATTTTCGGACTGTTATTTTTTTTACTGGTTATTCGCATTTATCTGCTGTTTACTTGTTTTGCCCCCATATGTAGCTAATGCTGCATCATGAATTTATTTTAGCCCTTTGTGACTGCAATTTTTTTAAGATCGTGATCAATGTACCCATCATTTGAGTTTTTCTCTCCTTAGTGATAGCAAGTTCAGTTTTTGAACTCCTTAAGGTGAAAATAAGTTACCCAATCATACATAATATCATGCTGTTTTTTAGTTGTACATCAGATTGATGAGTGTAATTTAGGATACCTGAGTGTTTTGTTTGCCCTAGAGTTACAGCATTTCTTTTCATGTCATATCTTGTAGGTGAAAGTCAACTTGATAGCACTTTCCTCAGATGGTTCTACCATGAGTACCGTTGAAACTAGATTTCCTGAAGAGGGAATTGGTAATCTTGTGAGCCTAAAGTTCTGGGCATGTGACACTCAGAACAAACACTTCAGCTTATCTACAGTTATATATGAACCGCACAGGTTGAACTTCTTCCAATAATTTTTTTTTCTTTAGCTTGTATTGCACTGCACTAAGCACTTCAGATTTTTTGTTTTCATGTTTTGAAGCTGATGCATTTGGGTTAACTCCATCATAAAATCATGTATTGAGTTCATTACTTTTTTGAATGAAACATAGGGATGCTGGAATTTCATCCATAGCTTTCCGGCCCACCGGTCGCATGGCTGTCAGTTCATCATATGGCGGCGACTTTAAGGTAGGTAGAGACATGGTTTAGAGTGATTTCGTCTTGTAAATTGTTCTTGATAAAATTTACTAATGTTTCAGATCTGGATTCAAAGACATGACATTTCCTTGAAAGACCAGACGCTGCAAAATTCTGGTTGGACTTGCCACGCTGTTGGATCATACAAGTAATTTCTATTTTCAATTTATATTCATAGCTTTCAGAAGTTGGCATGTGATGTCAATGATTAAAAATTGTTATTACCTATAATTTTTTAGGTCAGGTTCTGTTAAGACGCTTTTTATTGACTTAGAGGGAAAAAAGAAAAGTTGACATTTGGGTTTTTTAGGTTGTTTGTCCTGATTTGATTCGCCTTAGAATTGTGTTATTTGTGCTTTTGTATGGGTAGATGAATATCATGAATTTCATTATACTGTCTTTTTCCCCTAGTGGCCCCCACCTCTAATGACTACGCTCAGCTCCCGCCGATCTCATTTAATCAGTCGCAATCATTCATTTTGGTCACCAAGATATATATATGAATTCCGCTTATCGGTTCCTTTTTGTAGGAAGAAGCCTATGACAGCTGCTGCATTTTCTTGTGATGCTTCTGTTTTGGCTGTTGCGGCAGAAAACTTGATCACATTATGGGATCCAGACAGAAACACTCTGCTAGCTGTAATGGGTGATTCTTTGGAGGTAACTTTCGAATGCCCTCTCTCATTGCATTTCCAATTTATCCTTATGCTTGCTTATGACTGCAGACAAATAATTGCTCGTTGATCAAGCATGCTTATTTATTTTTTGACTGCTTTATCTGTGATATGCCGCTCATGAAAATATTCCTATTTTTTGGCAGCAAATTACAACCCTTTCATTTGTTGGGAAGTCAAATTATCTTGTGTCTGCTTCGTGCGGTACCAACTCACGTTTAACTCTATGGAGCCTGTCAGAATTGCGTGTGGCCTGGTCCTACACACTTGATGTAGAAGGTGGGTTTTCTGTTTCCTTAATACGATGTAAAATGCTGACTCGTCTTTCTAGTCTTTTTATAATTCTATAATTGTTGGGTCATAATTTGTGCCAACTGTTTCTTGGAATTGTAGTTAGTTGATTTTTATGTTTGCACTCACTCTCAACGATGTACTAGTTTAGCTTTATGGGGTTAACTATTACTTTTATAGAGAACTGTATGTCAGAGTCGAATTTAGTGACTGAACTTAACATTGCTATCCCATTAAGTAGATCCATATCATATCTACCTGTCATACAATATTTCGTCGAAAGTCTCTTTCACAGTTGTGCTTAATACGAGGCTTGAGTCTACATAATTTTCGTATTGATGAAGGTTATAATTTAATTTTATACATGCAGCTGTTACATGTTCAATGGAGGATTCTACTTTCGCTGTTCTCGCACCCTACAAATATTTGCACAAAACGTCTCCCGAGGCAGTGATCCTGCTCTTCAATGTAAAAGAACCCGTGCCAGTGTCTTCATGGTCCGTAAACAAGGTAATTCACTCACTCCGACATACCAATTCTTACATCTGTACTACGATTTGCACGTAAATTTTATTGATGTCCGACATAAATTTTTTTAATGCTTTGAAGGCTCGTGGCAGTGGACTTTCTTTTATTAAATCAGTTCCTACATCCGAAGATGAAGTTGGAGCAACGAAAACACACGAAGTACTTGCTTACGTAAACAATTCTCACGAATACGTTCTCTTTAACCCATACGATACAGAGGCCATTAAGCTCAGCACTTTCCGCCAGCAAAATTTCGGTGACATTGGTGAAAAAGGTACATTGTTTCTACTTAGTTACAAGATCAATTCTTTTCTTTTCAAGATAATAATAACTTCTGCAACCATTTCCACACCGTTGACTCACTTTCATGGTCACCTCAAACAGAAGGATATGGTTACGCATCAATCTATGGTGAAATACCGGAATTCAGATTCGAGCCTAACCACACCACTCAGTTGCCAACGATGCTGTCGGAGAAAAATTGGGAGGATATATTCCGTGGGCCATCTCACGCGCTCCCTCCTCTCACAAAGCTTTGTTCGGTGTTTCTTGAATCGCTGCTTGAGCGGAGATCAACCACCGTTGAATGAGCCGAGCGAACAAAAATGTGAGAATTTGTTGTGACGATATTGCGGCATGTATTACCATTATTATTGGGTGTCCTTTGTTATGTGCTCGTAGTTTGTAGGTTCACAATTTTTATATTAAGAAATTTTGGCGTAATATGATATGATTATTATGGAATTTTTGTGAAAATATAGATGCGTCATGGTTGCATGGTTTGCTGAAATTGTCTGGTCCAACGTTTTATTAGGAGTTAGTTACTATTAAATAAAAACTTTCGAAAATTGATTTTATTTTCTTACTAATAGAAAATAACACGGAGATCATGGATTCGATTTTACTTGAGCTCTTTCCTTGAGGTCGTTGTTTGTGTGAACTTAAGAAATGATACATGAGCTTAGAATATTAGTCCCGTTGGAAGTCGGTGATTAACTCATTCCGGACAGTGAGGTTCATATTTGATTCAAACTGAGCATAGTCGGAGCGTAGGGACTACAATCATTTAAGGTGAGATATCTTTCGTCGTCGACAAACAAATAAATAAATAATTGGAAATGGGCCAGAAAACTCGAGTTTTGTTACTGATAGTCTTAAATGTCAAATTAAGAAAGATAGTTTGGTAAATATCCAATACATCTTAGTTTGAACTTCTTTTTGTCATTTTGCACAGATAATCAATTAATGTTTAATTAGTAAAAGCTTCGAATATACAGTTTTTATGAGGATCAATGTGATTGTTTCGAACAAGATAACCCTGAGATGTTGCCATCACAGTAAAAGGAAAAATAGATGGTCCAAAATTAAACTATTCAAAGCACTTGGACAGACCCATGTGAATAATCATTCTTTTTTTTTTAATAATAGATATAAATAAACGATGTGCTCTGTGAGTGGATTTGTGGGTCAAAATTAATATTCAGTCATCAAGGAAAAAAAAAACATTATTGGATCTTCAGTTATGTAAAAACATTTAAATTTATTGGATCATTTTTATGAATTCTACTGTAATATTTAAATAAATTCGAGTCTGGTAGAGTATTTTCATCTAACCTTTCCGCTGAAAATATAGAAAAAATTTCTTTTATTTGAGTTCCCCTGATTAAAAATGACTGATATTTCGAAACTCATAGTCAATTATTGAAATCATATACTTTTATAAAATTATTTTTAAGTTTTTTTTTTTAGGTGAAACTACATAGACTGAAAATGTAATCTTATCAAGATTACTGTAGTGGATGAGGTTTTTTCTTTTCCTCGTTCTAATCCATTTTTCTTTTCTTTTTTTTTTTTTTAATTTTCCTTTTGTGATTGTGAAATGAATCGAATCTTAACATTACCTAAAATGGATCATTTTCTCAACTTTTGTTAGTATTTCTTTTGGTTCGAACGCATACAATGAACTAGTTAGTCATGTAAGACATGTAATTGTCACATAATTGAATGTGTTTTAACTTCTAATATGCTATATGACTTTTTAATTCAATTTCTACTGAATTTCCATGTATTAAAAAATTTAAAATTTCCCCCTAGGCGGTACCTACTTAAATATGATTTCGACATTATCGAATTTTTGTGTTCGTATTTATCCTTTTAAGCATTCGACTTATTCAACTATATACATATAATTACGTTGAGGGATAGAGCTTTTGTTGTTATATGTGAGTGTCTTAACTTGTTAAACTACTACAAACATAATTTAATTAAGCTATTAGATAACTACTCTTAGATGAAAACCCTAAATTTATTTAAATTCAATGAGAAATGATAATTATGAAAACCAGAAAATATGACAACAAAATTTGAAGAATTGTGACTGGGAAACACATCAGCACCAACTAAGACTCCACGTCAGCAAACAGGCTTAAAGAAAGAAAACAAATCCTCCTCACCAATTAAGGTGGGGGCATCACCTTAACCTCCCCAAATTCCTTTGTTGACTTGATACTTGATTAGATTCCTTTTACAACCAATGATATATATACCATGGGATCCTCTATTCCATTTTGTATTCCAATAGGTATTCCACCTATAATAAAATCATGTTATTTATTTTTCTTTATCTTATTCATCATATTTTCTCTCTTTTCACCTTGTCCATTCCATGTTAAAACACCCAAAAACATTGTTACATCTAATTCCTACGTAATACTTTTTTTTCTATCATATCACACATTTTTAAAATATGTGGAATACCTAGTGGAATATAAAATGGAATAGATGATCTCACCGGATATATATATATTATATATATATATATATGTAAGTATATGAAGGGATGCAAATTATATTAAAAACTTCCCACACCTCTTCAGTTAGAACATCTCAGTCTTGTCAGTGAATAATAATTTGTTTGTGAACTAATTAAGGTGGTATTCATACGATGTAGTCTAGTCAACATATTTTTTCTTATAGCTGTATAAACTTTTGAGTATATGCTTCATATCAAAATCAAGACTTTCGTGTTCCACGCTCCCTCAAGTAATCTATATATATATATAATATAATTACATAGAAGAGTTGATGCATACAAAAAACCTCTCAATAATTAAACTACTACTCCCTCTCTCTATACATATTTCTATATATATATATATCTATATATCCTCGCCATCGTCTTCGTTCATCTTTATTCCTCTCTCTCTCTCTCCCTCTCTCTCTCTCTCTATATATATATATATATTGTATGTAATAAATCTAAACATTCGAAAAATAATTGAAAAATTATGAGTTGTTTGAGCACGGTGGAGGCGAAACTTCCTCCTGGATTCAGATTTCATCCTAAAGACGAAGAACTCGTATACGATTATCTGATGAGATGGATTATGGGTTCTCCTCTTCAGTTTCCATTGTTGATCCAAGTTGATCTTAATAAGATCGAGCCTTGGGATATACCTTGTAAGTTAATTCCATTAATTAATGCATACTTATTGATATTTTTCAATGATCATCGTCACTTATGTGCAATATAGATATATCTCAGTCATGTTATGTGTGTGTTAATAAATATGTGTATTATTTCATACTTATTTGCTTATTAAACTTGACTATATTTGAGATATTATGCGTGTGCGTGTGTTCTCCATATATATATTTTCTCAATCATTTTTCCTGAAATTCCCATTCAATTAGCTTTTTTTGAAGAAATTGACATTTTTGTTATATCATAGAAACATAATTGTAAAGTACATGTTTTTCATATACTCGAAACCTAATTACAACCATACGCGTGTGCCACTTATTAATATGTATTATTAATAATAAATAATATATATATACTTATCACAATCATAATATCATAATCTCTTTGTCATTTAGCTTATTATGAGGATTAATATCTCTATAAATTAAAGGATATGAATCTACAATTATAGATATCTTGACAGTTTGGCCATGCAAAGCCATATTGGCCATGAGTACATATTACCTATTTATTACAACTTGCCACGTGCCTGTTTATTAGAGGACATCAATATCACCACTCAAAACATTATTACCCACATGATATTTATTATACATATAATGAATTTATATATTGAATTTTGGGAATTTATTTAACATCATCATTTGATTATTGTACAGATACTGCTTGTGTTGGAGGCAAAGAATGGTATTTCTATAGCAAAAGGGATAAGAAATATGCAACCGGGCTTAGAACGAATCGGGCCACGACCTCGGGCTATTGGAAAGCGACCGGCAAAGACAGGCCCGTCGTGAGGAAGGGAGCCCTCATCGGCATGAGGAAAACCCTCGTCTTTTATCAGGGCCGGGCTCCGAAGGGAACCAAAACCGATTGGATCATGCATGAGTTTCGCCTCGAAGTTGTGGAGGTAAAACACTATGAAAATTTATTTTCGTTTTTACCTTAATAATATACAAGTGAAAATGTGTCCAAGTGTTTTGTAGTATATATAAATCACCATCTCAATAATAATTTCAAAGTATTAATCAATGAGAAATAATATGAATGGTTTTATCATTTCTATTAATGGTCGATTCATCAAAAGGTGATAAAGAATGTGCTGTTGACGTTTGTAGCTATCCAACTCACTTATGAGTCATTAAATTGAAAACTTATCTAAATGGTTGTGGTAATAATAATATAGAGTAATTGTAATGAAGCGACTTTAGAGAATATCTTAAAATTATTTAATCCTAAACCATTTTCTTAATAAATTGCGCATTTGTAAATATACAACCTAATTGACTAATAATCTCCTTGTTTTGTCTTTTTCTGCTTCTTTGATCTTCAACATAAATATTAGTTAGCAACAAAAAGTCAACCTAAATTTACCTATAAACTAAATTAATTTGTAATTTTTTTCACGTGTGTACCAAAAACCCTAATCGATAGTGTTGCATGATTTTACACTTGCAGGATCAAGAATGGGTTCTATGTCGGGTTTTTTGCAAGAACAACTTTCGATCATCGTCGCCAAGATCAGATCAAATGTCACCAGAAATAACAAATCCAAGTACATATGAAAACCCTAATCTTGATTTGATACCAGCACCTTCTTCTTCGTCATTTCCATCGCACATCGAGTTTTCCGATCATTACAACATCGAATTCGGAAATAACAACAACAATGGTTCGAACTATGGCCACAACGGGCAAGTGCCCTGCTTCTCCAATATTATTTACACTTCAAACCACTCAAACCCTTGTGATATTCTCAGCATGAACCCTAACCAAGGAATGCTATGCAACGATAAAATAATTCATCATCCTCCTTTACTTGGCGATTCTCGGCCAATATCTTCTAGCAGTGATGATAAGAAGGTTATCAAGGCATTCTTGAATAGTCTTACCAAGAAGGAATTGAAGAATAACTATCAGCATTGTAATAATATCGGGATCAAATCGTCTTCGTCGTTGTCGTGTTCTCCAGGCTTTGGGGATCATGGAAACTCAGAGGGTACTCTTCTTTCTGAAGTGGGGTTTTCTTCCTTTTGGAATTAGTACAACTGTTTATGTGATTGCCGTTGTATTATTTTTTCCATTAGAAAAAGGATTGTAAGAAATGTAATATTTTGATGTGACATATTGTATTATTGAGTTAGTACCTAAATATGTGGAGTGATTTGTGTTTTATTGCTTTGTATTTAGTGTAATGGAGTATGGTATTCGTATCAAATAAATGTGATTAATAGATTTTGTTGAGATTCAAATCCCATTTGGTAGAAAAATAAAAATTCAAAGTTAGTTTAGATTATAAAACTAAGTACTTCCCATGAAAAATGATAAATAGTAGTTGGAATTAATGAATTGCCGCCGCCCTATATTCCATTAATTGAAAAATAAAATAAGTACAAGTGGCTTTTAATATGTTAGTTAGCTCATCAGATCAAACTGAGATTTAGGACCAATAAAATCCCAAGAAAAGTTGTAATTAATTGTTAGTTTTCTTTTGAAAGTATATTAAGATGTGATAGTACACAGCGGAGTCAAATAGAATAATTATATACAAACCAAATAATGGGAAATGAAAAGTCAAAAGATTTATGTATATAAAATTATTCACTTGATTAGTCACTGTTTGATGGTAGACATTTGTATTTGTCTTTTTGTGGTTGAATATGTGACTAAATTCTTAGTTGAAAAAATGACCTTAACTGGCAATTAGTAGGCAAAGATAAAGTACTAATCAACTTGACAAGAAACTTAGTTTTTACTTGATGTTTAATGCATCGTTATAAATCTTGATAACTAACTATGTTAGTTTTGGATTTATGGTTACTATATTTGTTAATTGCAAAAAATAAAAAATAAAAAAATTATAAATTTCATAACTAAAAGCAAATTTGGGTGTCGTATCGTTTTTTCGGCAAAATAAGTCGAAAATTCCAAATCATCGTATTCAAAGTCAGTAGTCAATCGGCGGAAAATACTTCAACTCATAGGATGAAGTAAATTTTTTAACCTATATAGTTGAAAAAAGAATAGAAGATCCAAATTTGTTCCGCAAAAATTTATACCTATTTTTACAAATATCATACATGAAATCTACAACCACTATACCTAGTGATCAAAATTAATAGTTTTTCCTATGCTTAATTATATGAATATATGTTTGTGGTCATTGCAGGCCGTGAGGACCGAGAAAAACCGAGGATTGACGTAATAGCCTGCAAACTACACCAATCATACAGACCATATTAGGACAGGTTCATGTATGATAGACTCGGTCAAGATATTTGGTAGCTAGTGATAATGGAGATTGGATCATGCGACATTCCCAAAGACTTTGAGCGCCTTAACATTGACCACTAAGTCAATGCCTCATCAGCGCCATTTGCTCAGTTAATCAAACTATATTTTATCATTAATTGGTTGGTTTTCTTCATACCGAAATATTGATTATTTAATTTCTCTTAGTAAAAAATCATGGTAAAAATAATATCAGTTCACATTGAACCATTCAAAAATTTAAATTAATATATAGAGGATTGCAGTCAATCGCATCCAATTTGCTCATTTAATTACAATTTATTGACTCTTACTTTTATTACTTATTAATTAGTCCCTTCACCCATCCGGCAATATTGATTATTCAATTGACGTAACTGATGAAGTAAAAATATACATTTATGAATTGTTGTATAATAATGAAAGTTAAGAGAGACACTGAGATGTCAAACACTAAAACTATACACTTCCAATATGTTAAATTGAGAGTTAAAACATATAAAATCCATCACGTTCTTGACAAGTAAGCCTACGTTAATTTATATAATTAAATAATTTGACTATCATTTTCATCCAAGATTTTAACTGAAGATCTGTTGCGTCCGAATACACGTAGATATTACTAAATCATGGATTAGTTCGGAAATGATTCAATTTAGGGTTTAATCCTTGAAGGCTTATTTTGATTTGTATTGTATTTAGCCCTAATTCAAGAAGTATCTTCAATAAATTCGTAATAAGATTTGAGTTTTATATCACGTAAATTTAGACACCTTTCTTCCAAGAGACATGTACCATAATATGATGACGTCTTTCAAATATGAAAAAAAAAATCTAATTATATTTATAGTATCACGACCAGATAAAATTATGAAAATTTCTGGTTGGAATCCATGCGTTTAAGCCTTTTTCAGTGAGTACCGAAAGTATTTTTCAACTTCGGATGGTACCTCTTTTAAGGCTTTTCTAGTTTAATATATCAAGTCAACCCTAATCGTTCAAGGTAAATGTTATATAGTTACTTTGGGCTTAGGAAATCATCATGAGGGTTTTTAAATGAGCCTAAAGGACTAATGGGTCTGATATTTAAAGAAAAGGAAGAAACAGATAAGGTATCCACAAATCCATGACTGAGCAAGAAATATTCCAAGAAATCCAATGAAATCGTTCGGGCAAGAATCGTTAGGATCGGTCTGTAGCGTTTGTAGCGGATGAATAAACACTGAGTCGTTTTTCGCTTTTTCGATTTGTAATACTAGCTTGGTTCGGTTTGAACTAGTTAGTGATTCTCAATCCGCCGGCAAGGCATGGTGCGATAGTGACTAACTGCACTCAACTGTGAATCGGTTCGTAGGGAGTGTGTGCGTGTCAATTTGAGTTGAACACATGACTTTGTTTATAGAAGTTCGAAGGCTGAATCCTTCTAAGTGTCCCCTTCTTCGGAAAAGTATTACTAAAAGACACAAAGTGCATTTTACACCCACCTAGTTTGATATTTCCTAACTATAGTCCTAGTCACTTTACAGTCAGTTGTTTTAACAGATTGTTAAAGTCCGTTGAAATAACTTGACGTGAACTTGTTTAGATAACGTTGATCTTATAGAAACTCAGTTCTCTCAATATTTTTCTCAAATTCTTAACTGTTTTGTTGGATGCCTTTTAAGGCAGATGATTGTTGTGATCGAATCAGTCTCAGAATATCCAACATATAAGCCCATTTGAAATTTTATTCTAAAATTAATTTGCAATAGAAGGAGTAACTCATAAGCTTATATAATATGCATGTCACAATTATTTTTTATCCATCTGATGTGGAATTGGAATTGATACCCCAATAAACTCTGCTCAAACAAAAGACCACCAGATGAATCTCTCCTTCAACGATAATCAACTTGTATCGCTGTTTCTTTCGATCGCTATCTGACCATCATCAATGTCTGGAAGACTTCTAACAAAGGGCTCTAAACGGATCGAATTGTGCCTAAGGTCAAACGCTTTTAGATTTGTATTCAATGATTTTTATTTAAAACATGTGTTGGTTGATCCCTTTTGTAGACTTTAATGACAAAGCAACTTGTAGTAATCTATCTGCTTTGTCAAATTTCAACTGGGAACATTTTCCTGTTACTCGGAGGTAATATGTAACTACTACTCTCTCCAAACAAATAAAATATTATGTCCCATCGTATATAAGAATTTCACCAAGTTGATAGCTATTTTCTAACATTTGGTGATCACTGCAAATTATCAAAGTTCGACTTAACAAAATTTTCAATATTTGAATGCGACATAAGCAGTTGATAACGTTGAATACTGTCGAAACAGTTGCAAGATTTATAAACTCATGAAAAAATAAAGAATGAAAAAAAAAAGAGTCCATTGGTCGTACGCCATGGTTGACTTTAAACAATACTACGACTTTCTCGACGTCTGACGCGTCAAGTTCACACTGAGCCCACGTACACATTTAGTCTCATTACATTCCCCCATATGAATGCTATTTTTTTCATTCTTACAATAACAGATATATATATATATATAAATATATTCATAATTCTTCTTTGTACTAATCATAAGCAATAATAATCTCAAAGGCCAACCACACACAGCTATGAGCTGCTTTTCATTCTTACGCAGTAGGAGGAATCGCTCAAGAACAGCACACTCTCCTCTCGACCTCGGAGATGGTAATAATAATATTCTTCACATCGACTTATGAAAACCCTAATAACATATGTTAGAATATCAGAAAGTCGACGTTTTTATTCATCGACTTTGTTTCCTTTTTTGTTTGCAGAAGAGCTCTCCTCCAGCCTCACCCTTTACACATACGAAGAGCTCAGAATCGCCACCAATGGCTTTAGCCCGGAAAATAAGATCGGCGTCGGAGGGTTTGGCCCAGTTTATAAGGTAATGAGAACTCTCTCTCTCTCTCTCTCTCTCTATGGCATGAAAATACCATAATTGTGTGTCTGTGTGTGTTTTGGGATCATAGGGAAGGTTGAGAGACGGTAAGATGGCGGCGGTTAAGGTTCTCGACACGAAATCGAGACAAGGCGTTCGGGAGTTTCTTACGGAGATTCGAATAATCTCGGACGTCGGTCACGAAAACCTCGTCAAGCTATATGGATGCTGCGTCGAGGAGAATCAGCGGATCCTCGTGTACAACTATCTCGAAAATAATAGCCTCGCGCACACTCTCCTCGGTAATTCATTTTTTTTTCTTCTTTCTTTCTTTTCGTTTTCTTTACCTTATCGTTATCGAAGATGTCGGTGTGTTATTTCAAACGTCGATATTGTTGGGCGGGAAAAAAAATGAGATTTGGTCATTCAACATGGTATCAGAGTGAGACTCAGATCCTAATATCAATATATACGTTGGAGGGTGTGTTTGAATTAAAATATATAAATGTAAAGATGGTGCGCTTAACAATAATTTTTTTTATCGATCGGCTAAATAATTATTTATAATCGATTTTCCTCGGTATTCGAAAAAAAGGTAGCGAAAACATCTATTTTAGCTGGAAAACGCGAGTCAACATCTGCGTAGGAGTCGCGAGGGGCCTCGCTTATCTTCACGAGCAAGTGAGGCCGCACATCATACACCGAGACATCAAGGCGAGCAACATTCTTCTCGACAAGGATTTGAGGCCTAAGATCTCGGACTTCGGCCTCGCCAAGCTAATCCCGCCCGACGCCACTCACGTCAGTACCCGAGTAGCCGGAACTATGTGAGTTCTTAGTTTTACATTATATATCTCTTAGAATCTTCTAGAAATTTCCCTTGTAATAATTCTCGCAAATCGCACGTGTCTCACCTCAGAGGCTATCTAGCGCCGGAATACGCAATGAACGGCCAAGTGACGCGAAAGGCGGATATTTACGGTTTCGGCGTTCTCCTCATCGAAATCGTTAGCGGGAGGTCCAACACGAACACGAGGTTGCCCGTCGGGGAGCAGTATCTTCTCGAACAGGTACACAATTAATATATTTTTTTTCCGAAAATAACCGCACGATAAACAGATATACATTATAATAATATTAGTTATTAAGTATTACATTGAAATTATTTTGATGTTATTATACTTATATTAAGAATATTACGATACTGTTATGATAATATAACTTCGGCCCTTGTTTGGTTTATGGATTTAAAAATTTAAATGTTGGTTTATAGCATGTTGATGTGTTTGATACGTGAGTTTATATAAAACACATGTTTATATATAAAAATTCTAAACTCATGCAAACATGTTTAGATAAAGATACACACCTCTCAGATGAGTTATTGTAAACCCACTAACGAAACACACATCTTATTTTGAACCCATTAATTAGTTTTATATAAACCTTAATAATTTAAATCCTCCTAAATATAATCCGATATATCAAACAAGCCATAAATATTAAAAGAGAAATAGTTTATGAAATAATTTTTTTAAATGTGAATCAACTTTGCAGACGTGGAAACTCTACGAGAGGAACGAGCTGGCGGAGCTAGTGGACACGTCGTTGGACGGAGATTTCGACGAAGAGCAAGCCCGCAAATTGCTGAAGATAGCGCTGATGTGCACTCAAGATTCTCCACGCCTTAGGCCCTCGATGTCGAGCGTTGTCCTAATGCTCTTAGGTAAGAAGAACGTGGAGGAACAAGAGATTACAAAGCCGGGCTTTATCGCCGATTTGATGGATTTGAAGATCAGAAACGAGCCCGCCGTTAAGGTTGTTCAAACGCCTTCGAATTCGAAGTATTCTTCTTCGGGTTCGGGCTTGGGCTCGGGCTCGGACAGTGCTTGCGATACGGGCTTGACAACGCCGTTTTCGTCTCAGGCCACCGTGTCATCGTCTAGTGCAGTGTATGATAGAAGCATGTGTTGAAAGTTATGCATGATGGTGGGATATAAAGAAATACTCTACAAATTTTCTTGAAGACTTTCTTTTAATTTGTTCATTATTTTTTGTGCTCGGCCCTAGAATTGAACTAAATATGTAGCTGTACGGAAACTCAGAATAGTTTATGTAGAAAATAATATAAGTGTTATGAAAATATTATTTATATTAAGATTTTTTTTTGATATTATTAACTTATGATATTATTATGATAATAAGCTTATAATATTATTATGATAATAAGCTTATTATGATAATAACCATTATTTGATATTATTATGATAATAAGCTTATGATATTAGAGAGAAAGATTAGAGATATAAAGTATGAAATATTATTCAATACTTTGGTGTGTTTTTCAGTACAAGACTAATGACCTATTTATACTAATCTAATTTCACTATTACAACTAATATTTACATCATTTAATACATTTCATCTCATTAATCATCCAATTATTTTTACAACATTTAATATAACTAAAATCACAACATTTAATTCATCTAATTATATCAACATTAAAAACATCCACACCTTTAAACTAATTAATACATAATAATAAGTTCATATTTATTGATGACATAATATATAGGTTACATATGAAAACTAGTTGTTGGTGATTGATCCTCAATATCATCCTAATAGAATGCTATATCATTTCCTAAGGTTCAGCTATCTATAACAGCAAGATAAAACCCAGAATAAACTTAACTACAACAGCAAAAATAAAGTTCAATATAATTAATCTTACCCATTCATCTTAGTTTATTTATATCGGATCCTTTTGGTAATAATGAGCTCGTCTATAATAACGGGCTGGATAAAACAGACCAAACACAATATTATATAATATTATAAATATTATCTAGATTAATGTGGGAAAGCAAACGGGCCCATAATGTAAAGATTACAATAATGATTGATCGATTTATTCCTTATATGTCTCTGTTGAAAAATGGTTGGTGAGGATCTTTCAACTTTATTCTTCAACTCTCCCCTCACGGCTAACTATTTTGGTACTGATATTATCAATCTTCGCCTTAGATCCTGGAATCCTCTATTTTGTTGGAGGTTGGTTTGTAGTTTATGTAAGGGATAAATCTCAAAATGGTCCCTAATGTTTATCATGTGGATCAATTTAGTCCACAATGTTTCGTCTGAACCAATTTCGTCCTCGATGTTATCGATTTTGGACCAATTTGGTCCTTCCGTCACGATAAACGTCAATTTTAACGGAAATCTCACACGTGCCTCACAATAAATCATATCTGGTGGCTAAGGATAGATTCGAGCCCGTGAATAGATCCGCCCCTGCATCCACCGATATTATTGAAAATTGGTGGCTACGGATAACTTATTGCATCTCCCAGGTTTTATCACATAGTTACTTGTTATTATTGGCAAAATTATAAACTTGAATAACTAAATATTCCGATTTCAAATCATTATATTTCATAATAGCAAAAATAAGTCATAATTTCATACGCTGAACAATATTTAGATCTTCCATAATTTTTCTGACAAAATAAATAAATTGGATGAACTAGATCACAACATGATTTTCCAACTTGAGATAGATGTTCTCTTACGTAGTTGGTCCGAAAAACAATAGTTTTCAAATTTCTTCATATGCATATTAACCAAAAAAATCAGTAAACTTAGTGCACCAAATTTATTATATTTCCTTTTATTATTCGTTATGTATGAAATATTATTCTTGTTTCTATAAAATAATCTCTCCTTATACCATACCAGTACAAATAGAGATGCATTAGAACTTAGAATGTCTCAAATTGAAATTGCCATAGACAACAACAAATAACATATAAGTATTATATAACCAAAATATATATATATATATATATATATATAATGTTTGATGAAGTTTTATATTAATTTATATTACGATGAGGTAGCGGAGCAACTAACCCGACGGTTCAGAGTTCAGACTAGAAGTGTGACAAAGGACGTCACTGACCGTGCAATAAAATAACATTCCAATATAAACATAGTAATTAATTAATTAATTAATTGACGGGATTTCCTATTTCCTGATGTAAAGCAAATATAATTGAATTTTTTTTAGAGTAATATGATGTCAATTTAATTTGGTATGTAAATTGTAATTACAATTTTATTCTTCTATTTTTTATTTATTTTGATTTGAGTACCATTTTACCCTTTCATTTTTTTTAAATTTATTATACTTAGACACTCAAATTAATTTTTTTTATTTTTATATAATTCTAAAATAATACATAATTAAATTTTAAATTATAATTAGGAAACGCATTGTACAAAAATACTAGTTAAAATTAAGGTTCATTAGATTTCCACTTACAAAATTAAAAAGAAAAAAAATATTAAAATACTCTACAACAAAAACGGTGATGTAATAAAAGAGTGAGCGAGCGCTTACCGTTTGGAATAGTCAGGGTCATTTTAATAGAAGGGATTAGTTTAGGGTCATTTTAAAAAAAAGGGATCGTGTCTTTAAAAATTAAACGGAAGGGACCGACATGATTACTTAGTAATTAATTTTTTCTTTAATATTTATTTCTTTTTTATACCTTTTCTCAGAGGCGGAATACGACTCGAATGCGAATAAGGGCGCGAATAATATTTAAATGCGAATAAATAATTAAAAGTTAAAAAAATAATTCAACTACCACCAATAACCCCATTAATGTTTAAACAGAGCAACCACAACTAACGATCACATAAATCAGAGCACAAAAACCAGATCTCAATGTATCAATCGAGCACAAAAACCAGATCTCACCATATCTCGTATATGACCCTATCAAAATCAAGCCATCAAGAGATTGATCGAGTCGTTTGACGAAATCAAGCAAGAATCGTCCTACCCAATAGTTTTTTTTTGAAGAATTTTTTGAAGAATACGGTGAGTAACTAAGTCTCTCTCATTATCCATTTCACTTATTTAACCATTGCATTTCTATCTAGCATTGTTCTAATTTGCATAATGGCTTTTGAATTTGAAAAATAGAGAATTCGAATGCTTTATAATGCGAATAATTTGAATTTCTTTAGAATTTGAATCAATTCGAATAACATGTGAAAAGAAATTTCGGAATATCAAAAGGATTCGAATTAATTCGAATACATTCGAAAAATTAATTCGAACGATAAATTAATTCGAATTAATTCGAATTAATTTGAAAAAAAATTTCGAAGTAATTCGACTTTATTCTAATAATATTCGAAAAAGTTTATTTGAATTATTTTTTTTAAAATTCAATAAAATAGTATTATTTAAAAACAATTATCCACTCGTGCAGATATGCCGACTAGCATCATCATTAACTATGATGGAGAATGGGAAATCGGAGGTGATCACAAATATGCGGCCTATAGGCTTGGACGCAGATTGTTATTTGTTGGACGATTTACGAAATGAAATATATACATGTATTGATGCCAGCGGAAGACCAGAATTAAAGTTGAGTTATCAACCATGTTTTAAGGGTTGTGAGGACGGCGCTCCATGGTATATAAGAAATGATAGCGAATTGAAAGGTTATATTTATTTAGGCAGTCCAATGGAGAGGCCAATTCTCCACGTAGAAATCGAGCATGCTAGTACCCTTTGTCCTCAAACTCTTGCCGAGGATGAAGCTATGCCCCTCGAAGATGAAAATCCAATAGGTAGTCATGATTACCATGATGACTATTTTGATCGTATTTTTTATGTTGGCCGTGATGAAAATTACATTGATGAAGAGCACAATGAAGCAAACTTGGATGATGAAAATTATGTTGATCGTACAGCACGTAACGTGCCTTCATGTGATCGAAATTATTCCAAGTGAAGATGGCCTAAAGAAGAATTGCTATAGATGCGTCCTTCGAGATCCGGAATATCAAATCTTCTCGATCGATATATGCCGTCAAATGCAAAGAGGAGGGATGTACTTGGAGGATATGGACATCACGGATAAAGAATACGTCGGTATTTTCAATTCGTACGTATTGCAACACTCATACATGTGACCTCGCAAACAGAAACGCAAGAGTGACTCAAGCATCTTCATCGGTAGTGAGCGACATGTTACTTGAATCTTTTCACGGTTCTACAAGTACACCGGTGCCTAAACTAATCCGAACTATGATGCGAAATCGGGGTATCGAAGTTTCATATTTCAAAGCATGGAAAGGAGGCATTTTAGCTCAAAATGCATTGAAAGGTGACCCGGACGAGAGTTATAGGTTGTTGCCATCTTACTTGTCAACTTTGAAAAGATTGAATGTAGGCACCATAGTAAGCCTATGTGTGGATGATGAACGGAGATTTAAATATGTATTTTTATCACTTGGTGCTTGTATTGCGGGATACCAGAACATGAGGAAGGTTGTATGCATCGATGGGACTTGGTTGAAAGGAAAGTATAACGGAATCTTACTCGTTGCATCTGCCGAAGATGGCGACACCCATCAATATCCTTTGGCGTGGGGCATAGTCGATGTAGAGTCCACAGATTCATGGTCATGGTTCTTGAATGAGCTATTGGCGGTAGTACCCGATGAGGAAGACCTTGTTATCGTGTCTGATAGAAATCCGGGAATCATAGCTGCTGTTCAAAACATATACAGACTTGCACATCACGGTCACTGTATCTGGCATCTCTCGCAGAATATGAAAATTCGTTCTAAGAAATCGGGTGCGACTGAGATGTTCATACGCATTGCAAAAATCTACAAGCAATGCGAATTTGATTCAGAGTATAAGGTTTTTGAGAACCGATTTCTCATTGCTTACGCATATTTGGAAAGTACAGATACTAAGGATCGATGGAGTCGGGCTTACTCCCCCGTGTCTCGCTACAACATTATGACGACAAATGGCGTGGAATCGATTAATGCAAGGCTTCGGGACGAAAGAAAGCTCCCGATCATTGCGCTTCTCGACTCTATACAAAGGATGACGTCTGAGTGGTTCGCTAGATACAGACAAGCATCGAGCCAAGCAACTACACAATTCACTCCTACTGTGGAAGCATTAATTCGTGAAAGGTATACGCTAAGTCAAGGGTACGAAGTTAATGAAATAGGTTTGCTTGAGTATGATGTTCGATCGGCAGGGACTCGTGCTGTTGTTAATTTGGGGTCGAAATCATGCACATGCCGAGTATTCGATATCGACAAAATTCCTTGTGCTCATGCAATCGCATCAAGCTTACGAGCGAACATGTCGTTCTATCCATTATGTTCATCTTATTACTGTGTCCTAACTTGGCAGCTAGCTTATCATGAACGGCTTTACCCGGTTCCAGATCAACCTGAATGGGATAACGTGGAAGATAATTTGGTGTTGCCACCTCGTATTGTAGTTAGGCGTGGTAGGAGAAAAGAAAAAAGATTTCCATCTGTGGGTGAATTTGGTAGTAGTAGTAGAATTTAATTGAGTTTGGTCCTAGAAGTATTCCTGTTGTTATATTATTCGCAGATATTATTCGCATTGAATTTGATGGTAGTAGTAGATATTAATATTATTTGAATTCATATTCGCAATATTCGAATAAAAATTACTCTCATTAAGATAACATTCGAATTCATTAAAATAATAAAGTATTCCAATTATATCTTATTCGAATTAAAATACTATATTCGAATTAATTCGATTAAAATAATATATAAAAAATTATTCGAATTAAAATTTTGTTCGCATTAAAAAAAATTAAACCTTATCGCATTAAATATTATTCGAATAAAAATTATTCCCATTGAGATAATATTTGAATAAAAAAATAAAAATAATTAAACACGTTCTCTTTTATGTAATTTCAGTCAAGCAAATTTTATTTACAATTAATAATTGATAACAAATAGAAAAAAAAATTAATCCACGTTCATGTTAAAGATAAAAAAAACTGTCATTCAATTTTATCTTATTTTATCTACAATTATTCTCTATTATTAAAAAACAAAATAAAAAAAAATTAACCCACGTTCATCACTAAAAATAAAAAACCGACACATCTCTTTATTGAAAACAATGTGAAATCCACCGGGGGTTCGAATTCGTAAGAGTTTCTTGCAATGTGGTTCTTCCTTTGTTTTTGTTATTAATTTTAAGGATTTTGATATCCATGCATGTTGATTGTAAATTTTAATTTTTTTTTGTTCTCCTTTAGGCTTCCTGTGTTTATAGCCGAACATGATTTCAATTATCTATATTTTGGTAGTCGAGATTGATGACTGACGTATATTACCAATTGAATCTATTTATAATTATTTAAAATTATATTTATGAAACTTATATCAATGTTGCTCTATGTTGATGACTGACATATTTTGGTACGGCACATTACTCTATGTTGCTCACCTATGAAACTTATATCAATGTTTAGATGTATTACATTTTATTTTAGTTGTGTTATTATAAGACATGCCAATGAAGATGCTGAAGTTTAGTTGCACTAATCATAAAGGTAAAATTTTACTTTTTTATATAAGTATTTGTTGCACACACGTCGAGTGTGCATGGTGGACTAGTCTATCCATCGGAACATAGTCTATCCATCGGAACATCATTAAATGCACTCTCTACATTTTCCCACGATGGAGCTGAACTTTTGCCACCAAATTTGGTGATCCAGTGGCACATCCGAGGTAAAGGAATCCCTCTCCCCCTTCTCTTCCGAGCAAATCTTTCCCCGACACTCGGCCAACACTCGTAGACAAGAATCTGAAAATGAATATGAATATAAAATCAGAATTATTAAAAAACATAAGTTAAATAGGAGAAATAATTTAAAAAGGGAGAGAGCTACTTAGTTGAAGCGGAAAAACGAAACCACTAATATCAAAGGTACCCACAGTTTTTTGCTTTTCTGTGATGTACCTATGTTTCTCAACCAGATCTTTGTTTAGACCAAAGACCACTTCCTCGTACGCAATTCTTCCCCATGGATAGTCGTTGAAGGTGTCGAACTCTTCAACCAATCTCATCCACTCACCTTTCACTTTAACAAAATTTTTTACTCTCCTTGGCCCTAATACACCAGCAACAAAGTAAAGGACCGCCATCTTCAGTTTCTCGATGTTTAGCTCCGTGTCGATCTCATCGTCCATCCCCCCGTCAATTTTCGACTCCAAGTCTTCCAAGCAAATTATTTTCTTATCTATAATCAATAAGAAAACATTAAGTAAACTATGATAACAACAACAAAATGGTAAGATAAGTAACATACATACCACCAAAGTGTCTTCGGGAAAATTCATTAGACGATGGAATGACTTCTTCTTCATCGATGGCCGAACAGTTAAGTCCAGTGATTAAGCAATACTCCACCAATGAAAATCGCAATGGCCTTTCCCGTACAACTATCCAGAACTCTTCCGTGTCCGGCCAATAATCGACTTGCCTGCTCATCAAATACCACATCATCATGTTCGAACTATAAAAGTTATCTGCAGCCTCGATCAAATTGCCAAACTGGGTGGCCGCTACCATCTCCTCCATTTCCCTCTTGGAGAGAAATCTTCGGATGCGCTCCGAAACTTGGATATAACGGGATGTTAGCGTAAGAGTTGAGTGATAGAAACTCTCAGGTGGGAGCTTAGTCGGCCAGTAAATCTGAGAAAGTGGCACATAAACACCATGAGTATACAATTTGGCAATAATAGAACCTTAATCGAATTGATTCGAATTAATCGAATTAATTCGAATAAATAATTCGAATTTATTCGAATTCGAATTATTTATTCGAATAAATTCGGAACGGATCGAAGAACCCTAAAATCCAACAACCCTAACAAATCGAAACGCAACAAGCTTAAACCCATAAACTAATCCATAATTATATCGAAATTAAACCCTAAATTAAAATCGAAATTGATGATTAAACTTACTGTAACTCGATTTCCTTCCACGATCTGTTCAATATTGTTTCTTCTCAGCACCACAGGTGGATTGCGCTTCTTTCTCATCTCTGAATATTTCGTTCGCGTTCGAGTGGCGTTTCAAGTGTTCTTTGTTCACGCGTTCGAATGGATGGATCTTTCTTCGCGTTCGAGTGGTTCGAATATGTATATTCGTTCGAATGAGTGGTTCGAATATGGTTGAATAGATGAATAAGTATATGCGTTCGAATATATAATATATCTATTCGAATGAGGAATGTTTCGAATAGACTGTATATATTCCTTAAATAATTATTAATTGGGTAAATTATGAGGTTAGATTGATTAAGTAGAGGGTATTTTGGTCATTTTAAAACTCAATCCCTCTCCTTTAATTAAAATATACATGGATCCCTTCTATTCAATTTCCCCGAATAGTCACAAGATCCACATCACACCTACTGACTCACCTGAATCCCCTTTGCTCTCTCTCGCCATTGTCACTGTGACCCTCTCTTCCATGGGGCCAATTTAAGAAAAGGGATTATTATTTATTTTTTTTAAAAAAAAGGGACTTTGACTTTGTCAATTAAATAAAAGGGATTGAGTTTAATTAAGGTATAATTAACTTAAATAAATCATTTAATTTTTTTATTTTTTTAATAAAAAAATCCAACAAACAACCAACGAACATTAATATCCAACAACCAACTTAAAAAAAAAAAAGAGCGAACGAAGTAACAAGATATACTCTCGCACGTCAAGATCCAAGGCATTCAAACATCACCCAACAAGCTCGTCGAAGGTATAAGATCGAAGCAAACACATTCGCACAGGTCGAACACATCAAATTCGCACAGGTCGAAGCCATTAAAGGTTGGTTTTTCGTATATATTTACATTCCAGTTATTTCGTCCAAATTTCACTTATTATGCATACATTGTTCATTATTCATCGTGGGTAAGTCCAATCTGAAGTTGTTTTACCTCGTCACGTACTGTGCAGCTCGATTGAAGAAGATGTGTTCGTCCAGTCGTTAATTTCGAATTATTATTTAATTCAAAGTTTATTCGAATACGAATTCGATACTTAATACAACTATTATTCGATACTTAATTCGATATGGTTTTCTCATTAAATATTAATTCAAATATTTCTCAAATATTAATTCGATTAGCTTTACGGGGTGAATTTGGTCTCAAATATTAATTCGATACGGAATTAATTCGATTAGCTTTCTCAAATATTAAATATTTCTCAAAGCAGGCGCTCCGCGCATTAGATCATGGGACCCGCACATAAAGCAGGGTTCCCGCACGTTATATCAGGCGTCCCGCGCGCATATACGCAGGGGACCCGTGCATTAGTGCAGGGGTCCCGCGCATAATCGATCGGTCTTAATAAGTTAATAATTAATAAAAAATTAATTACTCGACCGATAAAAAAAAAAATAACCTCAACCTTAACAGTACCTAAGGCTTCGAAAAAAAAATAATCAAACATGTATTTCTTGTTGACCAATCTCATAAGTGTAGATAGAAAAAGAGCACTATAAAAAACATATATTGTGTTGGTGAATTTTGTAGGATGTAACAATCTTATACATCGATTGTAATTCTTGTGATTTGATCCAATTTTTTGGTTTTGTGCTATTTTATGATGTTTTATATTGTTATAGAGGATAAACATTGTATACAAACTCACAATTAATAGCTTAATTCGATGAATTAAAATTGTAAAAATCGTACATGAACACAGGGGACCCGCACGTTATGGGCAGGGTTCCCAAACGTAAAAACAGGGGACCCGCACAAATTCAGAGGACCCGGCCGTTATAAGCAGGGGACCCGCGCGTTATAAGCAGGGGACCCGCACTTAAATTCAGGGGACCCGCACTTAAATTCAGGGGACCCGCACAGGGGATCACGGTCCATGGCTGAGGGCACAACGTCTCATGGCCATGGGTTATGAAAAGTACCAAACGATGTCAGATGGATTCGAATGACCCCTCGTTTCGTACGTTGGGAAGTGTAGAATCACGTCGTAAAATTTGGTATCGATCGGAAATCATTTCGTATGTCAAAATATCAGAAAACGAATGACTGTCACAGTCCATGGCTGAGGGCAGAATGTCACACGGCCATGGGTTATGAAAAATACCAAACGATGTCCGATGGATTGGAATGACCCCTCGTTTTGTACGTCAGGAAGTGTAGAATCACGTCGTAAAATTTGGTATCGATCGGAAATCATTTCATATGCCAAAATGTCAGAAAACAAATGACTGTCACAGTCCATGGCTGAGGGCAGAATGTCTCACGGCCATGGGTTATAAAAAATACCAAACGATGTCAGATGGATTCAAATAACCCCTCGTTTTGTACGTCAGGAAGTGTAGAATCTCGTCGTAAAATTTGGTAGCGATCCGAAATCATTTACTATGTTAAAAGATCAAAATACAAAAAACTGTCACAGTCCACGGCCAAGGGCTGAACGCCCCATCGCGCGCATTGTAGGCAGGGGACCCTGCGTGCAAGAGCAGGGGACCTGCACTACTAAACAGGGGACCCGCACTTAAATTCAGGGGACCCGCACAGGGGATCACGGTCCATGGCTGAGGGCACAACGTCTCATGGCCATGGGTTATGAAAAGTACCAAACGATGTCAGATGGATTCGAATGACCCCTCGTTTCGTACGTTGGGAAGTGTAGAATCACGTCGTAAAATTTGGTATCGATCGGAAATCATTTCGTATGTCAAAATATCAGAAAACGAATGACTGTCACAGTCCATGGCTGAGGGCAGAATGTCACACGGCCATGGGTTATGAAAAATAACAAACGATGTCCGATGGATTGGAATGACCCCTCGTTTTGTACGTCAGGAAGTGTAGAATCACGTCGTAAAATTTGGTATCGATCGGAAATCATTTCATATGCCAAAATGTCAGAAAACAAATGACTGTCACAGTCCATGGCTGAGGGCAGAATGTCTCACGGCCATGGGTTATAAAAAATACCAAACGATGTCAGATGGATTCAAATAACCCCTCTTTTTGTACGTCAGGAAGTGTAGAATCTCGTCGTAAAATTTGGTAGCGATCCGAAATCATTTACTATGTTAAAAGATCAAAATACGAAAAACTGTCACAGTCCACGGCCAAGGGCTGAACGCCCCATCGCGCGCATTGTAGGCAGGGGACCCTGCGTGCAAGAGCAGGGGACCTGCACTACTAAACAGGGGACCCGCACTTAAATTCAGGGGACCCGCACAGGGGATCACGGTCCATGGCTGAGGGCACAATGTCTCATGGCCATGGGTTATGAAAAGTACCAAACGATGTCAGATGGATTCGAATGACCCCTCATTTTGTACGTTGGGAAGTGTAGAATCACGTCGTAAAATTTGGTATCGATCGGAAATCATTTCGTATGTCAAAATATCAGAAAACGAATGACTGTCACAGTCCATGGCTGAGGGCAGAATGTCACACGGCCATGGGTTATGAAAAATACCAAACGATGTCCGATGGATTCGAATGACCTCTCGTTTTGTACGTCAGGAAGTGAAGAATCACGTCGTAAAATTTGGTATCGATCGGAAATCATTTCATATGCCAAAATGTCAGAAAACAAATGACTGTCACAGTCCATGGCTGAGGGCAGAATGTCTCAAGGCCATGGGTTATGAAAAATACCAAACGATGTCAGATGGATTCAAATGACCCCTCGTTTTGTACGTCAGGAAGTGTAGAATCTCGTCGTAAAATTTGGTATCGATCGGAAATCATTTCCTATGTCAAAATGTTAGAAATCTATTTTCCGGCGGAAGCTTGGTCGGAAAATATACCTGAAATGCAAAAAAAAAAAAAAAAGTTTGAGTTAATCGAGTTCGATTTCGAACTAATTCGAGTTAAATATGAACTCGACTAAGTATGAAATCGAGTTAAATATGAAATCGAGTTACAAATCGAGTTAATCTTCTTTTTGTACTTTCTTTTTTTACTTTAGCGTTATCGAATTGTTTTTTACCTCCTTTAACGCAAGTCTAACTCGAGTGTCCTTCTTTTTTTAACTTTTCGGCATTGTTTTTTTTAATCTTCTTCTTAATTAATAATCAACGACGGTCCTTCTTTTTTTTAAGAGGGTATTTTCGTCAATTTAATACTCAATCCCTTTTGTTTAATTCTTTTAGATACCGATCACTCTTATCAAAATTATCCCTCTTCCATGTTATCTCACTAGAAATCGTAAATGGGTATTTGTTACTCCTCGTCGTCAGTCAGCAGCAGCAGCAGCAATGGCAGGAAGCAAACTGGAATCGTTAAAGGGGATTTGAGGCGGAAGAAGAGCGTCGGCTCGGGCGACTTCGCCGCCTTCATCAGTAAGTTTGGAGGAGCAGCCGTGGTTGCGGCGGAGGAGCGCGCGCTCCATCAGATTCCCGGGCGGCTGGCGGCTAATGGGTCGAGCGCCGTCGCGAGCTTGTTTACTCAGCAGGGCAGGAAGGGTACTAATCAAGACGCCATGATCGCTTGGGAGGTCAGTGTTTTTTTCCGTAATTTTTGTTAATTTCGTGTAGTAATAGTTACTGTCTGGAAAAATCCATGTCGACGCGAAGTTGGTGTTGAAGCTCGTTGAATGAGTTGTTAAGGCATTTTCTGAATAATACGCCATACCTCAAAAGGAAACTCAGGTCTTCAATCATTGTTGTTTACTGTCATTTTATTTTATTTTGTTGTTGATGGGATCAAAGTTAGTAAAACCCCTAAAATAATTGAAGCAATTTGGTGTACTTATTGCATATTTTCCCGATTTAGGGATTACATCCTCAGTTATTACCATATAACTAGAAGGTTTGTGGAAAGTCCGTTGATTTAACTGTGAATATATTCTTAATTCTGATAAAACAAATGCTGGGGCGATGAACTAAATGGCTGAATCGTATTACTTATGCTGCAGAATTTCTGTACTGGCAGCATTATCGACGCGACGTTTTGCGGCGTATTCGATGGCCACGGTCCTTACGGTCACTTCGTTGCAAGAAAAGTAAGAGATTATCTCCCAATATTGATCCGTGCCCAATGGGTAAATCACCGCGATGAGGAACAAAAGAAAGATCAAGAAAAGGAGGCAGATAATCACGAAGGGATGAGGCGTTTTGATGACTTCATGGATGAAGACGGCTGTGAATCTGTGGAATCTGAGGAGATTGAAAAGATTCCCGAGACTCACCTGCCTCTCAAGAAATCGATACTGAAGGCTTTTAAGCTGATGGATAAGGAACTGAAACTGCACCCCACGATCGATAGCTTCTGCAGTGGTTCCACTGCCGTCACTTTGATCAAGCAGGTATAATTAGGAAATTATATTATTGCAATGTTTTGCCGAAAGTGTTATTACAACAACTTATATAGCTCGCCGACACCATGCATTTATTATTTGTTGAGTTGAAACAAATGTTCTTGCGTTATAGGGTCAAGACCTCATAATCGGGAATGTCGGGGACTCGAGAGCTGTTCTAGCAACACGGGACAGAGATAATTCTTTGGTGGCTGTTCAGCTGACCGTTGACTTGAAACCCAATCTTCCGAGTACATTTATTTTACTTCATACGAAATTAATTTTACACATTTTCAAGAAAATCGTTTTAATTATTTTATAGGGGAATTCGTGCGGATTAAAAAATGCAAAGGAAGGGTTTTCGCGCTGCAAGACGAGCCAGAAGTCGCGCGTGTGTGGCTGCCCAACAGCGATTCACCCGGCCTGGCAATGGCCAGAGCCTTCGGAGACTTTTGTCTGAAGGAGTTCGGCTTGATTTCCACGCCCGACGTTTACCACCACCGTATAACCGAGAAGGACGAGTTTGTCATTTTAGCCACCGACGGGGTAATTTTTGCTTTCTATGCACTCTTTTCCTACTATTTAGTACATTACACAATTATGGGTCTAAATATATGTTGTAATAGGTATGGGACGTTCTTTCGAACAAAGAAGCTGTGGACATAGTCTCCTCTGCTCCGAGCCGTTCGACGGGGGCTCGAGCCCTCGTTGACTGTGCAACAAGGGCTTGGAGGCTGAAATATCCCACGTCGAAAAACGACGACTGTGCAGTCGTATGCTTATTCTTGGACGGTATCGTTCGCTCCGAAGCACAAACACTAAACGACGAAAAGGCCCCCGAAGAAAACAAAGAGATTGATTCGTGGGATCGAAACGTCAACGCTGGCGAGATCGAAATCGTGCCTGCTGCTGAGGAAAGTTCCTCCAAGGGGCAAATCGGTCAATCGAAGAGGAGCTTAGCCGAGTGCATTTCGACTGCTGAGGACGACGAAGAATGGTCAGCTTTAGAAGGTATCACTCGAGTCAATAGCTTGCTTAGCGTTCCGAGATTTTTGCCTCGTTTCGACGATATTAAACGGTCGACTAGTTTGAGAAAATGGCTATGATGATAATTCATATCATTATTTTTATTACAAGAATGGTGTCATGCATTAAAAAAGAATGGTGTCATGTATTTATTTTCTCTGTAAAAGATTGAAACTTTGTGGCAGATTAACTTGTATGAGTTGAAATTTGAAAAGGGTTGTAGCTAAATCTTAGGTTGAATTTATTTATATCATGGGTTTATCTTTTTATTTTTAAATTTTTTCAAATATGGATTTGAATCTTATTAAATCTCTCACTTTTGAAATAATCTTAAGTGAGATATGTATGTATTGTAAGTTGATTGATGATTAGTTTAACATATTACATAGATTCGAAACTATTATTACACACAATGAACATCAAGTCATATCGGAGAAGCAATTCGGTTCAAATCGTGGGCCGGGTTCGGTCGGGTCGGGTCCGATTGAAGATATCACAAATTCATTTATTTTAAAGCAAAATAAAAACGCCTTTTAATAAACCCTCTTCTTCCTCATCAAATTGGAATTATGGCGTCGTCGTCGAGCAGTGGACTGACGTTCAAGCTCCACCCGCTGGTGATCGTTAACATCTCCGACCACTACACGCGCGTCAAGACACAGACGCTGTATGCCGCCGCGGAGTCAGATCCACCACCTCAGCCACCTCGTGTCTTCGGATGCGTCATCGGTGTCCAGCATGGACGAGTCGTCGAGATCTTCAACAGCTTCGAGCTAGTCTACGACTCCGTGACTCACTCCCTCGATCGCGCTTTTCTCGAGAAAAAGCAAGAACTTTGTAAGTAGGACTATTATTGATTTGCTTGTTTTCCCTATTTTATTAGGGTTTTGGGGCTAGGTTTTGGTTCATTGGAAATATATGTTGCTGCATAATTCTAGATCTTTTAATTTCGTTAAAAATCGTATTAATGGAAGGAAAGAAGGTGACCGGCGGAGTATGGCCATGACGATTTTTTGAAAGGACTAATTTTTGCATTCTAATTCCAGGGTTTGCTTCGTTAATGTTAGTCCAGAACTTTGATTTCCGAACCAAAATGCTTTGTTGTTAATTGTTATAATTCTGTATCCAATGTAGGATAGGAACTACTTGATAATTCATCGATTCATTAACCATCGTTTGTGTGCTTCGTCCTGGTTGGTTAGATCCTTATCAATATCATGTGTTAGGTAATATGTCCGTTATAAACGATGCATAAGTTTTAATGACTTGGTAAACTACTTTATAACGCATCAAATCATTATTGTTTCACTTAGAAATCTTGGACACCGAAGGATTTGAAGGTGTAGATAGATAGTTGGGTAGAATATGATTTTAGTTCTTTTTCAACCTGTCTTTTCAACTTTCGCTATTTATATATCATTAATACTGTTAATTTTCTAAAGATGCATAAAGAAATATGTGAGTGTTGGCTCGTCACAACAGTTTAACGTAGATGTTATCATTGTGGTGGGCAGATAAGAAAGTATTTCCTAACTTCTATATACTTGGCTGGTACTCAACTGGGAGCGATGCAGAAGAATCAGATTTGATCATTCACAAAGCTGTATGTTTTTGGTTCTCTATTTCCATTATACCCAGATCAGTCTTTTCATTTTAGCATCATTTAATTGATGCATGCATTACGAGGCCCTTGCCTTACTGCGACTGCATATCCACATGATGTTGTTCTGGTTCGTAAAATGGCGCTTGCGTTTCTGACAATTTTGTTCTGGACATTCTGTTAGAGTTTATATGTTCTGGTCAGGCTAAGAATTCATTGCTCCATTAACGTTGAAATTGTAGAATGCATATTTTTGTGTATAAGTGAAGGAGGTTGAGTTAAAAATAGTGTAAGTTGACTACAGAGCCTACTTATTTCTTTCAGTTAATGGATATCAATGAGAACCCAGTGTATGTTCTTCTCAATCCTTCTACCAATCCTGCTCAGAAAGATCTACCTGTCGCTATCTTTGAAAGTGGTATGTTTATTTTATCATGTTATCATTTACAAAATATATATTAAATGTATTTCAAATTTATCATCTCATCAACATTGCATTTGGATGCTTTGCTTTAAATGAATCTTCGACGTGCCATCCGAGAATCGAGATACATGTTTTCCCTTAAGAAACCAGTCCCGCCAATAAATTTAATAAAGAAAATAGGATGCACAGTTAATACCTTGCTTGTTATTGAAGTACTTAGTCCCGATACTCTTTGATGGCCAAGTTTTTGAATTTGACTGTGATGAAAAAATAAAATAAATAATTTTACATTTTTTGAGACAGTTTATTTATCTATTCGTTTTGACACTTATGCTGACAATTTATTTTCGAAGAGATGCATGTTATCGAGGGCATTCCACAACCTATATTTGTCCAGTCAGGCTACACTATTGAGGTAAATTTTGTTGCGACTCCTTTTTCCCTTTCTCCCTAGATAATTAAGAATCTGATCCCGCCCTGAACTTGCCTTGAACTAGACAGTGGAAGCTGAACGAATATCAGTGGATCATGTTGCACATCTCAAACCTTCTGATGGGGGCTCTGCTGCTACTCAATGTGAGTCTCATATTGCTCTATCCTCTCCCTCGCTGTTTCATTTTGTATTTTTATCGTGGCGTCTTGAAAGTCTAATTCTTCTCTTCTTCTGTAGTGGCCGCTCATCTTACTGGCATACATAGTGCGATCAAGATGCTGAATAGCAGAATCAGAGCGCTGCATCATTACCTTCTCGCAATGCAGAAAGGTAGTCGCTCTGTCCTTTTCCAACTATGGAGCGGTAATGTAATCAGACAGGCACGCACCCACACACACACAAACACACACATTGTTTGTTCTTTTTCTTGGCGGGGTGTGAAAAATTGTGAATGCTTAAATTACTGATCCTTTACACACGTATTGATGATTTTATGTAGCATATTATCGGGATTTCTTACATGTTTCTAAAGATTATTGCTCACACTTGCAGGGGAGGTTCCCTACGAGAACTCATTGCTGAGACAAGTCTCTAGTTTCTTGAGAAGATTACCAGCCGCTCAGTCTAAAAAATTTGAAGATGATTTCTTGATGGTGAGTGCTTTTGATCATATCCTATACGACGAACTTGTTGGTGTCGTTTGGTCGTTCGTTAACTTTGCTCTTCGTCAGGAATACAACGACACTCAACTGATCACTTATCTTGCCATGTATACCAACTGCTCGAGGTATGTTTTTTTAGAATTACCGAACCAATTCAAATCGTTTTTTATTAGGCCGTTTTTTTTCAAGTGATTTACGGTTTTCGTATCTAAATACAAGAGCAATCATCGAGTGACTGTCTCTAATTTAATTCCTCTGTGAACAGTACGATGAACGAGCTGGTAGACAAGTTCAACGTCGCTTACGACAGGCATAGTCGAAGGGGTGGTCGATCTTCTTTTATCTAACGAGGGAGCAGAGGGCTTTTTGGATCTAAAGATATATGTCTGAGATTATCAACTCTTTTGCTTACTTTTTTTTTTTTACTGTAATTTATGTTCCAAATGACTAAAAACTATTGAAATGCTTTGGAACGTTTAAAATTTTAAACGAATTTGAGAAGTTAAACCACCTGAGAATCTTTTCGCGGATGGATATGGGCAAAAGGTTCTGTTTAAAAACCGCTGGTTTTTGGATCGATCGAACCGTCCAAACCGGTGGTTCACGGTTCCAGTTCTAACTTATTTTAAGGAAGTTTGAAAAACAGAAAAAATTATGGACTGGTTTATTTTTTACCGAGAATCTTTGTTTATAAAAAAATAATATTTGTTTTAAAAAAAATATATACACTGTTAGCGTAACCGTCGATACGCTAATTAAATTGATAATCTACAATTTTGGAATAGGGTAAATTATAATCGAACTATAGGTATTATGGTCAAGGTTATGGTTGAACCATTACGACGGTTTTGATCACGGTTAACTGTTTTATTGTCGAAACAACATGCGAGACACCTCTCTCTCTCTCTCTCTCTCTCTCTCTCTCTCTCTCTCTCTCTCTCTCTCTCTCTCTCTCTCTCTCTCTACCATAATGGAAAAAAACATCTTCCCTCCCCATTCATCTATTGGGGAGCCTTCGATTGATTAGTTACTTTTCCTTTTTTTTTTTTTCTTTAGTTCGTGAGTCTCTTAAATTGGGAGCTTGAGTTTTCTCACCATATCAGTTCCTTTCTCTCATGTATTAGTGTCATTTTTCAGATAAGATATGATTTGACAGTTAAAGACGAAATTAAGTGAAGATTACTGTAGATCTGGACTTAATAACTATATTTATGGAATTTTACATTGATTTGTAGTTTAGTTCTTTTGTTCAAATATTTAATCTTGTTTTCTTTTGATTTTATTTTGTCTTTTTTTTTTATTATTCGTCTAGTATGTTTTCCTCTTGATGAGAGTTTTATACACTCTAAACAATCGAATGTTTCAAAAGAATCTAATGAACTCTTTAACCCCCTAAATTAAACTTTAGTAATGAAAATTTATCGTTTCGAAAAAAAAACTAACGTTTTATTTATTATTTTATTTATGGTTTAAATTTTGTATATGCGTGACCGGGAATAAATGGGATAAAACTCAAAATGGTCCTCGATTTATCATATGGACCAATTTAGTTCATGATGTTTCACCTGAATCAATTTAGTCCTTTCATCACGATAAACGTTAATTTTAACGGGAATTTTGCACGCGCTCCACACTAAATAATGTGTAGATCGATAAAATTGAAATAATTACTGAAATTATGACACAGAAACTAAAAATTTCTCCTCCAAAATTCGAACACGAGCTCTAGTCGTCTGCTTCGCCGAACTTCATTGACTGTAGAAGAAAACAGTACAAACCCCACAAATCTTGCAAATATTCCAAAATTCGATTCATACATGATTTAGTGTGTGCAACGTGCGAAATTTCCGTTAAAATTGACGTTAATTATTATTGAAGGATCAAATTGGTTCAAAATTGACAACATGTGACTAATTTAGTTTAGGCGAAACATCGAAAACTAAATTAATTCATAGGTAAACATCAAGGATTATTTTGGATTTTATCCACGAATAAAGAGACTGTTTTCAACTTGAGTTATTTATTTATTTTTGCGTTATTACACCATCCACAACCACAACCACAACATTTCATTTACTAGGGTCCCACCTAACAATTGTCACACTGTTCTCTTTTTAATTTATTAATATCAATAATAATAATAATAAAAAAAAAGATTGAGAAAAAGAAAGGTCTAAGAAAAAAGAGAAATTATACATGCTGATATTTGCGTTTTCAAGCGGCATGGCTGTTGTGTTGTGTTGTGTGCACCTAACCTAACTCTTCATCATCGATTCGATAATCATCTCCAAGATCTCTATACAGGCACACAGTAATTTATTCTCATGATTGATACCATAACCACGCTTGGATTGCGTTACAATTAACCAAATATATATTTACCATATATTCAGATACGCAATAAATCGGCTGTCTTTGTACCGACGAATGTAAATTACTAGCTGGAATCGAATTTGTTTCCTGCCGACGGAGGTGATTTTTTTATTGTTGTGGTTGTGGTGGTCGTGGGTTTGTTGCAATTTGAACTGATGATGGACGATTACCTGGATCTGAAAGACTGAAACCCTAATTTCAGTTTTGGACTACCCAACTCAATTTTGACCGAGGTAAAACCCTAACTGATTACCTCAAGTTGACTATTTTAGCTCAGATCTGAAGGCCGATGGTCTGTTTATCAGAACAGTGTAGTGATCCTGCCCTTTTGTGAAGCATGGCATATCTACAATGAATTTCATTTTAGACGCCTCAATTGGCAATGGTGATCTTGTATTTCATGTGGGTCACGAGAAGGACAAGAGATTAATTCTTTAGGCTTTGTGGGTAAACTGGTGAAAGGGTTAAAGAAGGAACTTTGATGTCAATTCCTGATTATTTGTTGTCGACACTTTTTGTTCTCTTAATAGAATTAATTTTAGCCGTATGGTTGGATTCATATGTTAGCGGTAGTTTGGCTGAGTGGTAGTTTTTTTAGTTTACGCATGGAAATGGGTTGTCTGAATTTCTGGTAAAAGATATTTCTCTGAAAAATTAATAAGCTGGTGTTGTCTTGTGATTTGTAAGTCGGATTATACTTTGTAGAATTTAACTTAGGACTGCATAACATAAGTTTTGAGTAACTTCATCTGTGAAGGTTGAGGTCCATCGAAGATTCTCTGGTGAGCACCGCACGCATAATTGGAAACCGACAAACGTCCTTCGTTTTTTTTTTTTTTTTTTTTTTTGTGTTCTTTGGGAGAATCAAGAAAGATGCGTGGAAGATATCGAAATGGCCGGGGAAATGGTTTCCGGTCTAATGCTATGGGGCCAGGGAATGTAGGTTCGACTTCCCGAATCTCGGCTGAAGGTTCTTTTAAGGGCCATCGAATTCATAATTACGAACATAGATACTACAATCGTGGAGGTTATGGGCGTGGTGGCGGTGGTAATGTGAAGCATTTTCAGCCACCTCCTCGTGAGGCCAATGTCTTTGTAGAAGCGGGTAGGCTAGCAGCTGAGTACTTAGTCTCTAAAGGCGTGCTACCTCCAAATACACTCTCAGGAAAGTTGCCATTTGAGGACTTGAGGAACCTGTTGAACAATTTTTCAGGTTTTAAGCAACGTGAAGAAAGCAGTTCTCAGACATTTGAGGATGTTCGTGGTTCTTTTCGTTCTCGCTTGGGAAATAGTGGTATTGATCTAGGACAAGAAATGAGGAATTACTCTGAAGAAAATACTTCTACTGCGGCAAGGAACTCAATCAGTGGAGGAAAAGGCTTGGGTTCCTTAGACAGGAATGGTTCTCATGTGAACAAACTTGAAAGCCGTTTATCATGGGCTGAAAAGGGTACAGCTTCCCCTAAAGTGGAGGCTGATTCTGATTATACTTCTGCTGTAAATCCTGATGAGCATGACCATCAGGAAAACGAACAAAGTAATGCTGGGATAGAGAAACCATCTCCTGGAGAAGTAAAGCCAAAAGGTAATGAATCTCATAAAAATCATGAATTGGAGAAATCTGATGTTGTGGAGGGTCAAGACGCTGACTCAAGTTGTTTTAAGAATTCTGCTAATAACCAAGGAGGAGTGAGCATTATATCTGTTGATGCTGCGGCTAAGTTTCGTGGTGATGCCATGTGTGTTGAAGCAAGAAATGATAATGACTCTGAACAAACAGATGACAAGACCAAGAAGGACGCATCGTCCTCAGGAGATGTTGGTGAGGGCTATGTTGATTTGGCGAAGCAGTGCAAGTTCATTAATCTTCCCACTAAAACTCGATCTTCTCTGAAAAACAAGAATTTAAAAAGTCATCTGAGTTCCACCTGTGGACCTCAGAGTGTATCTAAGGGAGAAGTTTCTGAAGTTCCCGAGGTCCATGTCGTAGATCTTGTCACTGGCACTTCATCAGGTAATGTCTTGCCTCTTCAAAATAATGAACCAAAAATTCTTCAGCCTGATTCTGTAAAGGATCCTAAGTTGGAGGTAGGGGAAAGTGTTACAGTCATAACAAGGCAGGGGCATCATCTAAGATCCAATTCTTTTCCTGAAAGATCTTTCCTTGAAGATAAAAAACCAGGTGAAGAGCTTTCACGATTCGCAAGTTTCGATCCTGGGATTTTAGAGAAAAGTGGAAAGCGGGTTCTTGGTGATGAAACCGATCGAAAGGAAGGGTTCAAAAGATTAAAAGAATCTGATGGCCACCAAAGATCTTATAGCTCAATGGATAGTCAATCTCACTCAGCATTAGATGAGCCAAAAGCATCACCAATGGCTCGTTCGATTTTGAATTCCGACCATGGATGCTTAGATGTTTCTATATATCCTAGGGCTCAAGTCGACTCTAGTGGGTTCATGCAAGAGAAGCTTCTGTTACCAGGTTCGTTCAAAACTTGTGACCTGAATCTTGCTGGAGCCAGCGACCGTGGTCGGGTTGTTGTTCCTTCTCTTACCCAAACTCAAAAAGAACCAAAACCCATCAATATCGAATTCTCTACGAGCAATAACATCACTATCCCGAGTAAAATCGGTGCTACAAGAGACACCATCGAGATTATCGATTTGGAAAATGATTCTGCAGAAGAAGACAAGATCTTTGGCAATCCTGATAGAAGGTTAGTTTATACGGAGACTTCTGGCAACTCTTAAATTTGATTTTGGATTAGCACATATGACTGTCTGCTTAAATATATATCTCGTCGACGCAGGGGAGTCACAGAATTTACAGATCTCGACGGTTTTCCCCATAGTGTACATAACGCTAACGAGATGCCCGATGCTGTTCAAGACGGCTATGGACTCATGATATCTGAGCTTCTTGGAAACCAAGGCCCGAGCAGTTCGTCTGTCCCGCCAGATTTGAATTCTTTGCACGGTCTTTCCAATCCCGAGGTAAAGTAAATGGGTTCAGCTCTTGGTTCCACTACGGTCCTCGCAAGAGATATATCTGATGCATAAGTTGATTGTTTCATACATATTGGTTGCAGGGAATTCTTGGCGACGATGAGTCGATCTATATGTCTTTGGGAGAAATACCATTAAGTACACCTAATACTCTCTCTTCCTCCCCTCTCTCTCTCTCTCTCTCTCTCTCTCACCGACACATTGATACTATGTATTGTAGGTCTGCTAGGGCCATGGGAGCAGCCGAGCCAAGACTATGGGAAACCCTTTTGAGTTCGCTTTTTGGTGTATTATTGAAAACATATTATCATCACCATCATCATTGGGCTCTTCTCATGGTTGGTTATTGAAGCTACAGAGGATGACCTTATATCTATATTTTCCGACATTACTCTCTAGTACTAGGTTTGACAAGCATGCTCGAGTACACTAATCTCTTAAGCTATCCACTGATTAATCAAACACTACACCCCAAGACAAAAATCTTGAAACAACGGTACATACAGAAAGCACAGCTTTTTTCCATCAATCAACGAACACAGAGTCGATCGATCGGTCAAAGAAGTTGGGAGCATAGCCATTGCTCGTCGACTTCAACGGGCTCGAAATAAGAGAAGCGGGAAGTTGGAATCATAGTCATTGCTTGGTGTGAATGAAAATTTTGTTTATTAGCGTAACATTTATAGATACGAAATTGAAGTAAATTATTGGTGCCTGCTATGAATTACGGAACAATGTATGAACGGAAAACCTACGTGATTTAGAAGAATTCATGGGGCATAGATTAGGCGAAAAAGGTTATATGCGGCCGAAGCTTAAAATGGATATATGTTGTTTTAATCTTCGGCTGCATTTACCATTTTTTGCCTTAATTTAGGCCCTCTCGAATCCTTCAAACTCACGTGGAATTCCTTCCATCCGTTGTTAAGTAACCCACAAAAAGTATGTAATGATTTACTTAAATTTTCCAATTTTGTCTATATACCCTCTATATAATAAAATGACTAATAAACAAAAATTTTCATAAACATGCACGTTCTCAGTTGAAGAAGACGAACGAACCTGTCCAAGAACAAGGACAATCTCATGCTCAGGGTTGAGCTCTGATTTTCTCTTGATGGATGGATGTTCATCGTGTAAGAGAGAGACTGCTGAACGGAGCGAACAATTCATCGGCTTAGCGGCCGGATTTTCGATCTTCATGTAGTGACTTAGAGTATATATTCATCATGCTACAAAGGAGAAATCAGTTTCTTGGCTATGAGATGCTCATGCTTTTCCATCTATAGATAAAAGGCTGCAAGAGAGAAGGCATATATTTTTTTTATTGCTTTTATATTTTTTAATTTTTTTTTTTTTTTTTTTTTATGGTGGTAAAAAGCCCTAGTTTAACTTATTGAGTATTTTCTGTAAAGGGCTTTTTTAATTGGGCCTAACAAAAAGAAAAATCTATTTCAAATATACACACTAATACTCTTTAATGGTTCGTTTGGATATCCGAATTTCGATTTGAAATTCGAATTTCCTCCAAATCACTCGTGTGAGAATTGAACGGATTTCGATTTCGATTTCACCCAAATTCGAGGATAATTTAAACATTTGTTATTTGTTGAATTTGAAATTTGACGACAAATGGTCCATTTTCGAATTCAAAAGTCTAGCTCGTAATAAGTTCGACGGCGGCGGACTGCATCGTCGGTGATGGTCGACGGCGGACGACGTCGTCAGTCAGCATTGGTCAGTAGTCGACGGTTGGCGATGGTCGGCGGCCCGCGACGGCCGACGAAATCTGAATTTCGAAATCCTAATGTTTGCCAAATAATAAATTTTTATTTGAAATTCAGATATTGAAATTCATAATTTAAAATTATGTTTGTTCGTTCAAATACATGAATCCAAACATAGTCTAATAAGTAAGAGAGCGTACAACACTATTCAATAAAGCCTTGGGTACAAGATTGTTGATGCATAAGCTGCATAAACGTTTTTCAACTATATTCTATAAATAGCATAATACAGTGTGCATGTAGGTATGTTCATGAGTGTATATGTTTCGATCGAGAGCAATTCGGAGAAAGTTGTAAACACAAAAGTTAGAGAGAAAGTGACAATCTTGTAAAATCCTCTTTCGGATTGAATACAAGAGCTTTATTGGTCCGTCGATATAGGCCAGAACCTCAGCCCGAACCACGTAAATTTGATTTCTATGTTTTTGTTTTAATCTGCTTTTTTTTTTTTGCATCCGATCACCTTCAAAATCGTGTTTCTTGATTCGTTTATCATACACACTTGAAAGAACAACAAGTTGAGAATCAATGGGTGCCATTGTCTTTACAAATGGTCCTGTGATCGTAGATCGAACACGTGATCAAGAAATCGATCGTGGATCAAGAATCAAGTAATCGAAGGAGAGCCCGAATACGATATGGATGACGTGTCATCGACCGTTGCAATAACGATTAAATGATTATCGTTAAAAGGGGAGGCCCGTTTGCTGGTCTTGAGTTTGAGGAGAAAATTGTTGGGGTGACAAACTCAATCCAACATCGGATAATTGAAAGATGGATGCCTTGTATATAAGAGCTACTCCCTCTAATTGTCCTTTATCTTTTAGGGTGGAACCCCATAGGCTTATTATAGGGTTGGAGTTTTCGAAATTGATTGGATCCTTAAAGATATACGTTCTAAATACCAAAAGAAAAAAAAAAAGAGCAACCCCACACAATTTTTTATTTAATTGACAATATGCAAAATGCCAAAATCAATAAAATTGAAAATCTTGCAAATCAGCAGTTGATTTGATAACATCTTTGCTTCTACATGTACAGAACCCATTTGCCTTTTTGTTTTTGTTTTTTTTTTCAAATAATTAATGCCGTCCATTGCAATAGCATATAAGTACGTCCAAATTGCCCTATTCGATAAACATATATATTCTCTCAGCAAACAAGAAAACGCACAGAAGAATCTTGAAAAGGTAATAGAAGAGTTTAATTAATGGTTTAATATCCAACTAGGTCATGTAGTATCATTACAATTGGTTAAACAATGAAAACTCAAAAGTAATTAAACATGGTTGACATCGTTCTTTTAGTCAATAAAAAACCCTAATATATATATAGAGATTTGCTATGGTGCATACCCTACCGTGAGCACCCCGCGAGCATCGCACACATACTTCGCCTCTTTTCGCTCCAAAACGAAATTTTTAGCCCAATGTTAATCACATCTCCTTACACAACAACATGATGATGTTGTAAAACAGATTCATCTTTATAAAAACACGCAAAAGATCGATAAGAAGCATCACACGGATGTGATATTAAAAAAATTGTTCTTATCGACCTTTTGCGTGTTTTTATAAAGATGAATCTGTTTTACAACATCATCATGTTGTTGTGTAAGGGGGATGTGATTAACATTGGGCTAAAAATTTCGTTTTGGAGCGAAAAGAGGCGAAGTATGTGTGCGGTGCTCACGGGGTGCTCACGGTAGGGTATGCACCATAGCAAATCTCTATATATATATATATATAGAGAGAGGGAGCTAGGAAAAAGAAAATTTCCGACAATATAGAACCACAGAAAATATTATTAAGATATATATGTATGTATATAAGATATATACGTATGTATACATACATAGAGAATAAAGTAGTAGAGTAGAACATTATCAAGATATAGAGCAACTCGGAGGATCGGAATCATAAACTGCGCACTCGTAATAACCGAGCCTCGGATAATAAGAACCGAAGGCGGTGGGACACGGAGGTGGCGGACACAATGGTGGAGATGGCGGTGGTTTATCTTTCGCCGGCAGTGGTTGTGGCGGCTTAACTTCTTCGACGCTTATAATATCAGCGTAACAAAATTTTTTCCTTAAACATTTGACCAAACAAACCCAATCGGTTTCTTCTCCGATTACAACAAGCTCCGTACCGTCCTTCTCTATGCTCACCGAGCAAACTCCTATATATGTGTATCATATCATGCTTTATATAACAGTTTTTATTTTATGTAATAAATATATTTAAGAAAAAGGGGAAAAAGGTAAAATAAATCATAAATATAAGATGTTGATACAACCTTCTGCAGCTGAGGCGATTTCCATGGCTTTCGACCTAGCCTCTTGCCTTTGCATGGGCAACTTTAATACAATCTTTTGCTGTAAATAATGAAATGAATAAACACACATAAATTATTCAAATACCAAGGAAAATAAATTTAAAGATTAAAATAACTGAGATTTAATAGATATATGGTTATCTTGCCTTCATTTTTGCTCAATGTACAGCATGCGAATGAATGCTACACTTTCCTCTCCAGGCTGATAAGCTTCTAATTCATTTCACTTAGAAATTATAAGTTAACAAATGTCATAAGCATATATTTAGGTTATAATGCGCATCTTTAAATATGTAACAAGATGTTGGACTTTCGATAATACCTTCCCAAGCAATAACTAGTAAAAAAGTGTCGATGGGAATTTATTATTAAACAATGATTAATAGAAGTCATTTTTTTTTTCCTGAAAAAAAAAATAGTTTGAGACTAAATCAACATATAATTAAGATGGTTATAATGGCCCATAGTCCTAGTTATAAATTAAATTGTACCAATGCTAATAAAATAATAATTGGGCATACATCCACACACAGAATATACTATCTTAATATAAAGATATTCACTTATTTTCGTTATTTTGATCGAGAATCAATTATCTGTACCGCGTCGCATTGATTTGCGGTCCAAGATTGTACAAGAAGACCTAACAGATTCATAGAATTTTCAAAAATATAATAACATTTGATTTTCAAATAAATCTTTATCAGTAATCATTATGAAAGACTAGTTCATTAGCTATTCTTGAATAAATAAATAGGTAACTTCTTCCTAAAGAATGTATAGAATATCGATCCATGGAATTAATTATCTTATTACAACAACGACCACCACAATGATAGTGATTAGTTGTATTATATTATTATTATTATTATTATTATTATTATTATTATTATTATTATTATTATTATTATTATTATTATTCAATGTTGTAAAATTCGCTAGGCGCTAGTCGGGCGTCCGGGAGGGGCCTAGCGCCTAGAGGGCCTAGGCGAAAATTAATCGGTTTACTTGTTTTTTCATCAGTATACATAAAATATTCCAACGAAAATATTCCATAACATTAACCCATTATAAAATAAAGATCCATAACATTTCATTAAAATAACAAACTCATTATGAAATAAAGATCCACAACATTCCATAGCATTCCACAACATTCTCAAAATTACCCATCAAAATAAAGTCCAAGTTGGAAATATTCTAAAAACGACACCATTCCGAAAACGAAAACATAAACACAAAACAAGTCGGTCCATCATAAAAGCAAGACACCAACACACTTCACTTGCCTTGAAATGCCTCCTACTTAATCATCGTTTACCTCATCTTCAGATTCGAAATCATCATCGTACAATTCCCTTATTGTTCGATACTTCACACTCTTGAACTTATCTACTCCTTCCTCTCCTTCATCCACCACATCATCATCATCACTAGCTTCAATTCCATTGACGATCCATTCTTGAGCAGTGGATGCATTATATGAAGATAACACATCTACATCACTTCTATCCTTTTCTCTTTTTTGTCTACCCACATTTGATTCATCTACAGCACGGAGCAACATTCCCTTGTATGTGTGCTATGTGTTCTTTGATTCTGTAAACTCCACCGCTCATCGTCTTCCCACATTTGATGCATTGAACTTTGTCCATGTTCTTGCCATCAATTAGCATGCCGTAATCCCATCCAACATCTTTTGATTTACGTTTAAGAATTGATGGAACCTCTGAAGGTTGAGAGACACTTTTTGAACCCGCACTTGAGGATGTCATATTAAAATTCCTGAAATAAAAATCAAGCATTTGTGTTGGGTTCACGATTGATTCACAAATCACACTAATAAGCAATAACTTCGTACCCATGTCATGATGACCAACCCACATCATAGGACACACGTAATATTCACACAATAGCAATGAAACTTGTCGAAATCGCACGACCCATTGATAATCGCATAGGACACATAATAATTTCTCCCCATCTCATCCTCCAAATCACGCACGTAATAATCGTATCGGCACCACCCACCAATAAAGCATACAAGTACGAGATGAACAACCCCTCCATTACAAGCGAGAAATCAATATGAAACTTGTTGAATCTCACCTTGCAATTAATCAAATCGGCACCACGAGACGGGCGGCAACCGGGGGCGACGGAGGGTGGCCGGGGCTGACGGCGAGCGACCTGGGGCGACGGCTGGTGACGGGAGATGGTGGCGGAAGGGCAGCAGCGATTTAGGTTTGGTGAAGTTTTTTTTTCTGTTTTTGTGTTCTGTTCCTGCTGTGTCGCGATTTAGGTGTTAGGTTTTTTTTTTTAATATTTTTTCGTTTGAAATTGTTTAATTAATTATTTTAATTGCCCGATTAGGCGCTCGTAACTCGGCCTAGGCGCCGCCTAGGCGGCTCTGCCGATTAAAACGGCCGATTAAGTGTTTTTCGCCGCGCTCACTCACCGAACAGCGCCTAGTCGGCCGCCTAGGCCGAATTTTGCAACACTGTTATTATTATTATTATTATTATTATTATTATTATTATTATTATTATTATTATTAATTTAGGGGTGAGCAAATGCGGATATCCGGAATTCGGATATCCGTATTTTCGAATAGCTAAAAATGAAACCGCATCCGCTCCGGTTTCATTCGGATATCCGGTTTTCGGATATCCGATTTATTCGGATATTTAAAATCGGATATCCACATCCGGTTTTTAAATTTAGAATTGAATTTTATTTTTTTATAACTGATTCTTATTTTTCAAAAAAATTGCGCATTTTTCTTATTTCTTACCAATAAAACATATATATGTCGCCTAAAAATTTATATACATAATAATTCACACAAAACATAAACGCAGTTAAAATAGAGTAGTATTTTAAATGCACTCGATGCGTGTGTTATAATATATATATATATATATATATATATATATATATATTATTTTATAATTTAAGAATTATTTTTAATTTAAGCCTAGTTTTAATAGATAAAATTTTAATTCTAAATGTTTATTATTTATAAAAAAAATAATTTGTGGAATATAATTGAAATAAATAAAAATACAAAGGATAAAATTGTAGTTTGAAATAACATACCAAAGTATTTGATTAGTGATTACAATAGGATGCTGAACGTTTATAAATATGTTAGATATGATCTAACAATTGCATTACACAATTGTACTCTAATAAAATTTCACACGATAGTTCTCTCATTTTCCTTTCTTCTATTTTCTTCACTTTCTTTCCTCTGATTTTTCTTTTTTTTCTTTTCGATTCTCGATTCACGTTTTTTGCAAGAATAATATAAATTTTATATATTGTATTTTGTTTCACAATTCAATAATAGATGTTAGACCTCTTTTTTTCTTTTTTTCTTTTTTCTGTTGGACCACTTTTTTCTTGTTTTTTTTGGATCATTATTTAATTTATTATATTTTTTAAAATATAAAACCGGATATCGGATATCCAAATTTTACGTTGGCCATTATCCGCATCCGATCCGGTTTATCTTAAAATAAAGCGGATCGAATATCCGATCCGGTTTTTAAAATCGGATATCCGGTTTTTCGGATTTTGAAAACCGGATATCGGATCGGAATCCGGTTTTCGGATATTTTTGCTCACCCCTAATTATTATTATTATTATATTGTCCACGTCTATGCTAATGCCCAAGAATTCAGATATTGGGTTTTAACGAAAAATTTAAACATGGCTCATAATATCTCATAGGATTTCTCCATAACATTGATTAATTCCTCATTTGGGTAAAAAATAAAAAATAATAGTGATATTACTTACAGACATACATACATACATACAGCGATGAAGTGAAGGGAAACCTTCAGCAGGTGTAAGAAAGCTCCCCAACAGGCATCCATCCATTTTCGTCTGATATAACATTGCAAAGTTAACTTCACTCACCAACGAATCTTTGGCTGTAGCTTGCGAGGTCGGATAACTTGACAACATAAGTTAATGCATAGTCAACACGAGCTTCGATTACGTATAGTATGTATGTAATGTATGTATGTATGTATGTAACACGCTTGCGTGTGTGTGTGTGTGTGTGTGTCGAAACATACCTTCTTCGATACTGCAGAAACTTTGTGGAGGAAATATTATATCAGTATCCATTTCCAGCTGCAATGGTAAATGCAGAGACACGGAGCTTTTGCTGCGGAGAAAAGGCGAAAAACTACTGAGAAATCAACATTCAACATTGTTTTAAACGAATTCAAACAACTAACCTGGCCCACGATGGAACATGTTTCTTTGTAGGTAATTCACCATCGTCATCCTCGTCGTCGTCGTCATCTGAGCACTGGTAAGGAGAGATATCATATGATCGTTCTTTATTTTTATGAGGTAGTATGTTCTCAGTTGGAGGGGATCTTTCTACTACCTGTGATAAAATTACATCGATCACAAAATTTGAGTGCAGAAAAGAGGCATCAATAAGCTTACTAGGGGTAGGATTCCATGTATATTTCCAGGAATTATGTATATTTCGCTGTCTGATATCGATGTGAAGACAGAAAAGCTGTATAAACAACATAAATACCACATAACTTACTCTACATAAGTTGTATCTCTGTTTCATTACTTCAAAAGAGAAAAATATGCTAAAGGGATTACCTCTCCTGCTTTAGCAACCTCGTCCGCAGGCGACTTAATGTCTGTCTTTCTCACAGCTAGATCATCTCTTGTAGTTTCCTTTGTTGGTTGCTTTTCTGATACGATGTCAATTCCTTTCTTGTTCGTTTTCAAATCCTATAAACACAGAGAAGTGAAAATGTATTAACAGTAAAGGATACGCAATGGCAATTTGTAGTTATTAATTAAACAGAAAAATTAAGACCTTGATTTGCTGCTTTTCTTCCTCAGCTTTCTCTTCCCTTGGGAGCCGCCTCTGCTCGACCCTCAGTTTTTTCTTCTCCTCCTTTCCTTCATCTTCACCCCTCATCCTTTTCCTTGCAATTATATCAGGATACTTTTTCTTGTGTTCTTCTTCCTTACTTCTCTTTTCTAATTCCTTTAATTTAATTTTTTTATCCTCCAACTTTGCTCTTTCAAGTTTCCATGCTTCCTTCTTCATCTGGCGTTCTTTCTCTCTCTTCTCTTCCAAACGTTTTGCCGCCTCAGCAGCTTTAAGGGCTTTCACCTTGACATCTTTTTTCCCTGTAAGGCAAGTATCCCACATGTATTATCGAGAGCCATTCAATATAAGGGAAAGAAATATGAATCTCTCTCATATGCTTTGTTGCAAAAACCAGCAGCATGCTTTCCATATTCTATTCATCTATTGTAAAGACATCAGGAAATGCTCCTACCCAATGCCAAAGATCAGAAACAATCTCAACATGAAGTAGCTCCTATAAACACAGTCTATCTTATATGTCAATTCCTTGTTATACAAGATCCATAAAGGATTAACATTCACTTGAGCCATATGCACACATTGACCACATAATAAAAGATAGTCTGAAGCTTCTGTGATAGATATCATTGAGAAGCTGTTCAGAATTTTCCAACATCACCCAAGTAAAGTTGATTTAAATCACCAAAATAGTTGGCCTTATAATTTTGAGGAAATTTTCAGTTTTCAAATATACTGGAAATGAACACTAACTAGGGACACAACCTCGATCAGCCATAAAGCACGACATAGATTGAAAAGAATTGCATTGACTTATCTGTTTTTCTTTTCACACAGTTTAAGATGTTGCAGTTAAGATATAGCTGCTACGGAACAAGCAATGCTCTGTAAAGAATTCTCATTAAATATCTCTCAGAACAGCGAAAAAACCACTACCTGGAGCAGCCGCAGCAGTTTGTTTTTGTTGAATCAATGGTATGAATGAGCTAACATTTGAAACAATGTTATTAAGGCTGCTGGTAGTTGATTCTTTGATCTTGATTTGGTTTGTAGCAAAAGACAAAGCTGGGTTGGTCCTACCACCGTTAGCCGGAACTGATGAAGCGTGCTTTTTCGTGGACACGCTCTTATTCCTGTCACAATGTCTTGGGTTATCTACGGCCTCCTCTTGAGACCTGGGTGGTTTTGAGCCGGAAACTTTATCTATCCCAAAAGCTTTTTCTTCGTCCGAAACTGGCTGTAAAGGATTTGAACACAAATTTGTCAGATCCTGAAGTGGTTGCCTGTTTTCACAGCTCTTGACCATAGATGGACCGATTTCCCTGTCAACATCATCGGCATTTCCAAATGCAGCATCATTATCTTCACTTGTTGTAGGATCTTCCTCGATTGGAAAGCACATAAGATCTGGATTAGAACTCGAACCTAAACGCGGCCCTGAACTTCCCGAATATGATGAAATCCTTTCCCTCAGCTTGCCAACAGGAGACGGATGTCTGCTTCCTAAGTCAAGGCCATATTCTGAAACAGAATAAGGTTGAAAATCACAATAAGGCATGTGTCTGATTGAGTTGCTCAATTCATGTGTAGGAGTTGTAGGAGGAGGAAGCTTTTCGCCAGCATCAATTGTAGGAATCCTAAACTCTGATTGATCAAGTTGAACATTACCAGTAGATGCATATACATTTTGGGTCTCCTGAAACTCAACAGAAGATGAGAAGCAGGCCAAGGGAGTAGCCAAGCATGCAGATTTACAAAGTTCAGCTAGAATGCTTGCACGTTCTATGGTACTTCTTGATGAGTTTAATTTGTCAAAATCAATTCCACCAGCAATATGATCTAGTATGCAACTGTTTGTTTCTGAGCCTACAGAGAACCCTTCAAAGGCAGGCATAGATTCATCAATATCAGTAAAATCCATTTCTTCACTTCTTGAAGAAAGAACAGAATCATGCATCTTCGGCCCATCCTTGATCTTGAGAGATTGTTCTCCAATCATCCAATTGGTGAGAGTTTCCAAATTTTGTTTGTCACTGGCGTTTCTATTATCGACACTTTTGCAACTAGAACTTAGTGCGCCAAATTTCTCAATAAAGCATCTCTGTGAACTACATTTTTCCTTTGTGAAGCCAGAAACCATCCTTGTTTGTATATTCTCCGACTCATCATCACAATGTTCCACGTCTACCTGCATTAAGTTTGGTATAATCTAAGCTGATGAACGAAACAACTTGTCTATTAAACATTAATCAGATAGGTGATATTTTCTGAAACTTAAATATGGATCTTCTTTGGCATGGAAGGGAAAGCTTAAGCTATTAATCATATGAGCTGACCAATATGTCCAAATGTTGCACCTGTCATACTTGCTAAGCTGAATATTGCCAAACATCATACGGCCACATTCAGTAGTATTATAATAACAAAGAGAATGTGCATTTATGATATAGATGCAATTCCTTCATCCGTTTCCATGTCTTTAAATGGACGATGAATGCATAACAGAGGAATGATAAAAATAGAACGCAGTGATTTAGATACCTCGCTTGGCATGAGGATAAAGAAAAGAAAAGATTCTTGAAAGATGTCCTCACGATAACTATGCATAAAAGCACACAGAAAGTGAACAATCCTGTAATATGTAAGTAAAACAATCAATACCTCTCTATCTCGAAATGAGAAAGTACATCCAACTGCTTCTGTCACGCCAGTATCCATCTCCTGACGGAAATCAAGATCGACACCCTTATTTGATTCACATGCCTCAATCAACGGCGTGCCTGTGTTTTTCGTGCTCTTCAAGGCATTTCTTTGAAGGTCGCGAGGTTTCTCCACCCAAAAGCTAGGAGGAATAGAAAAACTCTGTCCTTTTCTATGTTCTATCTTCCTCACCTTTCGCGGTGGCTGTGATTCCATGCTTGGTATTCTCTCAAGTGACGAGTTATCACCATGAAGATCCCTACAAGTCTTACCTGAAACAACATCTTTCTCATCCATGGTGGGCTGTGCGATGTGGTCACATACTTTGCCTCCGGGAAATGGCGGCATTTTTAAATTTTGTCCCAAGAGCGGATTTATTTCGCCAATAACACCACCACTTGAAAAGTTGTCGTTTCCGTCACCACACTGAGCAGCCTGCTAAACAAGCTAGAACATAAGATGTAAAGACCATAAGAAATGAATTCATATGTTCAATGTTGAATTTATCAAAGTCCAACGTTGTGCTCCTCTTGCGAACTTCACTCAAATTATTCATGAGAGAAGTCTACCACACCGATCGTTGTGATAAAATTATTCTGTTTGGCACCATTAGAACAAAGTCTACCACACCGATCGTTGTGATAAAACTTATCAGGCTCATTGAATGTGACAGAGCCGACATTACCACGCTCATCAAGAGAGTCACGCATTCCATGACAAGAATTAGAAAATTGACTACTTACATCATTTTGAAGGTCTTCATTTGCACCAGCATTAGGTGAATCATCTGGTTGTTCAAACATAGTATCATTGAAACTAGTTATATCATTAGACAATACAGGCGCAGGCGTGTCTTTGGCAGAGCGTGTTTGCGACCCTGTCACCCTGTGGTCAAAACCAAGGGAAGATCTAACAAGAGCTGGATCCATATCTGAGTCGTGGACATGTAGTTCTAATATCTTACTTTGTGGAGCTTTACTATCATCGTCAGTCAGGGAAGACTCAGAGGGTTTATCAAGATATTCATAGGCTTTTTGGAGGTTAGAACTCAAAGATGCAATTGTGTGATTTTCTTGACTTTTTTCATAAGTTGACGTCGTTTCTTGGACCTCAGAATCTACTTGAGAAGTATTCCCTTCTGACCTATCAACAACTATGTGGACTACATCATTTCCATAATCCATAATGAGGGTATTCAACGTCTGACGATTATCAGAACAGATGGCTCTTGAAGAATCTTCAGAGCGACTTTTACGTTTTGCACCAGTTTTGGACATAGCACATCTAGCACTCTCTATTTCCCCATCCTTAATGAGACGGTTTTCACCATCTAATTTACTGCCCACAACTACCTTTTCAGGAAAAGAATTATTTGTAGGCTCCTTTTTCATCAAGGTAGCAATATCAGAGCAGATATCCACCTTGCAATTATCAGAATAGTGAACATGTATTGGAGACCCTGTTCCAATATCAGGAAGTTTCTGCTGACTTATAGACCAACTAATCCTACCAGAGGTATCCATCTTCTTCTCTTGCTTTTGGAGCTCCACTGCTTCCAAATCACTGTTACTTAAACTTTCACCGCCACTGACACAAACTCCTTCGAATCTTTTCAGCTCATTCTCCGGACCTGATTGATTCGAATTCGAAGCAGAAAGAATAGCTCTAATTTCACTGGAAACGCAATCCTTACTTTTTCCATGACATGACCTACTCTTCGATACTGTCTTAGCACTGTTACGAAGCTCCAGAGCGTTTTGCCTAGATTTCGATCTCTGCAACCCAGCTACAGACTGATTTGCTGCATTTAACCTATTTACAATTTTTTCATCAGTCTGATCAACTGGAGACCTAACACTGATATCTGTCTCGGGACCAGCATTTTGAGCACTTCCAGCATGATGCTCATCGGTTATTGTGGGGATTGAAGATCCATCATGCACAGTAAGACCTCTATCGGGAGTGACTGGTTCAACTCTTTGCAACTCATCCTCCTTATCAGCATGATTTGCTCTTGCTGCGGAGAGAGAAAATCCCATATCACTGGAAGCATAGTCATTGCTTTTCTCATGGCATAAGCTGCTCTTCGATACTGTTTTTGCACTTTCACGAATCTCAAGAGCTTGCTGCTTAACTTCAGACCCATGCATTCCAGCTAAGGACTGATCTCCTGCATTTAACATGTTTACGACTCGTTTACCAGTCTGATCCTCTGGCGGCGTAACACTGATCTCAGGAACAGCGTAAACGGTGCCTCCAGCACGGTGCTCACCACAGCACATTGTCGGCACTGATAAGCCATCTGTCATATTGGGACCTCGATTGAAAGCAGCATTGTTCGCAACTGTCCTATCAGATAACTCTTCCTTACATCCAGCAGCAAGTGGGTTCCTGTACACTGGGTAGAGTGTTGAAGAAGCACGAGCTGAAGGCAGTGGATACTGAGGACATAGAAGTTTGGAGATCAGCTCTTCTTTGTTTACCTCTGCAACATCAGGACAGGATATTAATGGAGAGACTTATATTCCACAAGAAGCAACTTAAATCCCACATTCCATTCAATTAATTACTAATGGAAAATGTCCAAGGCAGCCATTAGCAACTAGCCAAAACTCGAAAATAGAATACATATAAATCTGGACCGAAAAACATGCAATGCAGCAAATCTCACAAAACTAGGATAAGATAATAACTAAAAGCACAGAACTTTAAAGCAACAAATAAAGATTCTACAGGCTTCATAGAAATGCACAAATACAGCAAAACAAATCATATTTACCGTTTCCATCCGCGGATGAATTAAGCTTACAAAGCCACGGGGGAGGGGTAATTCCACCAATCAACAACTCCGAAGCGAGGTGCTGGTTGTACAGCTCCGTTTGTCGCTTCACTTGTTCGATTATCGAATTCTTTCGATCGAAGATCTGCACCAGAAGCTTTTCCACCGTAGAGGTAGACATCCTGCTTGCTTACGACGACGTTTGGTACGGCTATCCAACGGATCTGATTGAAACTGTTTTCAGCGGGATCGATTTATGTTTTACAACCTTTGAATAATAAAAAAAAGGTTATTTTCAACAAAAAAAAATTAAAAAAAAATAAAATTTTAAAAAGAAAAGAGTGTGTGAGCAAGCCACGTTAACTTTATGGGCCATGGGCGTTGAACTTGAACCAAATTGGGCTTATTGTGGGCCTTTTATATTGGGCCTTTCACGTAGGCCTTTTCAATATGCGCCCTCTCCACATAAGATGCCAAAATTCAAACTATAGGGAGTAATTACACTACAATGTGTTATAAAAATATTAATTGTAATTAATATTATATTAAGATTATTTTATTATACTTATATTAAGATTATAATGATAATATAGCTTATAATATAAAGAGAGAGAGATTAGAGAGAGATTAAGTATTTCAATACTTGGTGTGTTTTACAATGAACTCTAATCACCTATTTATACTACTAATAATTCACTATTACAACTAATCACATTAATTACAATTATACACCTCACACTAAAATACAAACTCTTCAATTAAACACCTCATCTTATCATCTTATCATCATTTAATATAATACTTCCAAATCATCAATAATTTAACTAATATTATTATTTAAAACATCCACATTTAATTATTTCATAATACTCCCCCTCGGATGTTTTCAAAGAATATGCCTCGTTAAAACCTTATTAGGAAAAACCCAATGGGATAAAAACCTAATGAAGGAAAAAGAGTACATGATTCTTTTAGATACGCTTTCGATTGTTGCCTCATTAAAAACCTTACTGGGAAAACCACATGGGAAAAACCTCAGTGAAGGGAAAAAGAGTGCAACGCGCATTTACTCCCCCTGATGATGACATCATTTAAGATCTCGAAGTTTTCGAACTCCAATTGAATATACCAATCTTTTGAAAATTATTGGGGGAAGTGCTTTCGTGAATAAATCTGCAAGATTTTCACTTGATCGCACTTGTTGTACATCAATATCACCATTTTTCTCTAAATCGTGTGTAAAGAAAAATTTTGGTGAAATATGCTTTGTTCTATCTCCCTTAATATATCCTTCCTTTAATTGGGCAATGCATGCAGCATTATCTTCATATAAAATCGTAGGAAGTAACTTTTTCGATACTAGCCCACTGGTTTGTTGTATATGCTCAATTATCGATCGCAACCAAACACATTCTCGGCTAGCTTCATGAATAGCTAAAATTTCCGCATGATTAGAAGAAGTAGCCGTTAAACTTTGTTTAACTGACCGCCATGAAATAGCGGTTCCGCCATGTGTAAATAAATAGCCCGTTTGCGATCGAGCATTATGTGGGTCAGATAGAAAACCAGCATCTGCATACCCAATCAAATCTGTTTTTGATTCATTAGAATAGAACAATCCCATATCAGTTGTTCCTTGAAGGTATCGAAAAATTCGCTTAATTCCATTCCAATGTCTACGAGTCGGTGACGAACTATATCTCGCCAATAGATTCACAGCGAACGCTATATCAGGTCGCGTATGACTCGTTAAATACATTAGGGCTCCAATAGCACTGAGATATGGTACTTCAGGACCAAGTAATTCTTCATCGTTTTCGCAAGGTCTAAACGGATCTTTATTCACATCTAAAGATCGAACAATCATTGGAGTATCCAATGGATGAGCTTTATCCATATAAAATCTTTTCAATACCTTTTTCGTATAAGTCTCTTGATGTACGAATATCCCATTTTTAAATATTCAATTTGCAGTCCAAGACAAAATTTCGTTTTACCGAGATCTTTCATTTCAAACTCTTTTTTCAAACAATTAACGGCTTTTGATAACTCTTCAGGAGTTCCAATTATGTTAATATCATCAACATAAACTGAAATGATGACAAATTCATTTCCAGATCTTTTCATAAATATGCACGGGCAAGTTTGATCATTTTTATACCCCTCTTTCGATAAATATTCACTTAGGCGATTATACCACATACGCCCAGATTGCTTTAATCCATAAAGCGATTTATTTAGCTTGATTGAGTACTCATTTCGGGGCCCTGAATTTTCAGGTAACTGAAATCCCTCGGGAAGTTTCATATATATATCACTATCAAGTGATCCATATAAATAAGCGGTGACAACATCCATTAGACGCATATCGAGTCCTTCACGTACTGCCAGACTAATTAAATAACGAAAAGTCGTTGCATCCACCACAGGAGAATACGTCTCCTCATAATCAATACCAGGTCGTTGTGAAAAGCCTTGTGCAACAAGCCGTGCTTTGTATCTCACAATTTCACCGTTTTCATTTCTCTTTCTGATGAAAACCCATTTATATCCAACCGGCTTTACATTTTCTGGTATGCGGACTACAGGTCCGAAAACTTTTCGTTTCTCAAGTGATTTTAATTCTGCCTCGATTGCATCTTTCCATTTTGGCCAATCATTTCTTTGTCTGCATTCTTTTACAGACCCTGGTTCATGATCCTCATTCTCATTTATCTCATTCATTTCATGTAGCGCTACGTTAAATGAGAATTTATTGTCAACGTTGACTTTTTCTCGGTTCCATCTAATTCCATTTTGAGCATAATTTATCGAGATCTCTTCATTATCATTATTCTCAAAAATTTCAGGTACCTGATTTCCATTATCATAATCATTAATGCCCATTGACTCTTCTAGAGTCGATAAATCCTCGACTGGACCATTCTTATTATTTGCTCCTTTTCTTTTTCGAGGATTTTTATCTTTGGAACCCGAGGGCCTACCACGTTTTAGTTGTGGTTTAGGCTCGATCATTATATGTTCTCCAGGAACATTAACTTTTGCAGGAGCATTAACAGCTGGTATATGTGACTTAGTCACTCTTTTAAGGTCAGTAAAGCTATCTGGCAGTTGATTAGCTAATCCTTGTAAATGAATTATCTTTTGAACTTCTAGTTCACATTCTTTCGTTCGAGGATCATAATGATTTAGCGATAATTCATTCCAACTAATACTCATTTCCAGCTGTTTCTTTTCTCCCCCTAATGTCGGAAAATTCGATTCATCGAAATGACAATCGGCAAATCTAGCCGTAAATAAATCTCCAGTTAGAGGTTCTAAATATTTTATTATCGATGGAGATTCAAATCCGACATATATTCCCAACTTCCTTTGAGGTCCCATCTTCGTGCGTTGTGGTGGAGCAATTGGAACATATACCGCACATCCAAAAATTCTCAGATGGGAAATATTTGGTTCCTGACCATAAACCATTTGTATCGGGGAGATATCATTATAACTTGTTGGCCTGATGCGGATTAGTGCCGCTGCATGTAATATAGCATGTCCCCAACAAGAAGAGGGAAGTTTCGACTTCATTAATAATGGTCTTGCAATTAATTGCAACCTTTTAATCAACGATTCTGCAAGACCGTTTTGCGTATGGACATGTGGCACGGGGTGCTCAACATCAATTCCAATAGACATGCAATATTCATTAAATGCCTTGGAAGTAAATTCACCAGCATTATCAAGGCGTATTTTCTTTATTGGATAATCCGGAAAATGTGCTCTTAATCGAATCAACTGAGCAAGCAATCTCGCAAAAGCTACATTCCGCGTTGATAACAAACATACATGAGACCATCTAGTTGATGCATCAATCAATACCATGAAATATCTAAATGGTCCACACGATGGATGTATCGGTCCACAAATATCACCTTGTATACGTTCCAAAAATCTTATAGATTCATTCTTTATTTTTATTGGTGATGGACGAATAATCAACTTCCCTTTAGAGCAAGCAACACATGATAATTCATTCGATGAAGAATCTTCTGGTTCTTCATTAAATGTCCACGTGAATTTTGAATTATTCTCCGCATCATAATTGAACCGGGATGGCCCAACCGGTCATGCCAAACAACAAATGTATTATCATTAGTAAACTTCTGGTTTACGATTGCATGTGATTCAATTGTTTTAAGATATGTGTAATATAGCCCAGAGTCAAAAGATGGTAATATTTCCACAATTCTTTTGTCATTCGATATCACTTTTGTAATATGCAAATATTCAATATCTCCTTTTTCTGCAGTCTCAATATGATATCCGTTATGTCGAATAGCTTTAAAGCTTAATAAATTTCTTTGAGACTTAGGAGAATATAAAGCATTTTCAATTATCAGCCTTGTTCCTCTGGGCAGTAAAACATTAGCTCTTCCGGAGCCCTCAATTATATTCGTGCTACCCGATATAGTAATAACACTGGCTTCTTTCATATCAAGATGATCGAAATATTTCTTATTTTTTAGAATCGTATTCGTCGTTGCACAGTCTGCAAGACACAATTCTTCATTGCACATGCCCGCATCCATCAAATAATATCCTTTATAAACAAACACATAATATTTATTATTGAAAAAGAAATATTGCATTACAAACATATAGATAACTTAAAACAACGATATATAATAAAACACACAATAGTAAATCATAATGCATAAATAAAATCATAGCAGATTAATTTTCATCGATCAGAAAATCCGCAGCTTCCAAATGAGCATTTTCATCATTGGCATCAGAGGTAGAGGCGAATTCACCCTGAACAAAATTCATTTCGATTTTCTTTCCTTTGCCCTTTTGAGATTCCTGATATAGCTCAACAAGATGTTTGGGCGTACGACAATTGCGCGACCAGTGGCCAGAACCACCGCAACGATAACATTTTTCATCATTATTCTTTTGTTCAGTTTGCCTCTTCTCATCTTTATTATCAAAACTTTTCCTCTTCTGGGGAATATTTTGATGACCGCCACGATAATTATGATAACCACCACGGAAATATTGATAACCACCACCATAATATCCTCGGCCACGACCACGGCCTTGACCACGACCTTGACCACGACCACGTCCACGGCCGCGATATCCACCACGTCCACGTCCACGATCATTACCTCGACTGTTGTCATTATTAACTTTGACTGCATTCGCTTCAGGGAGTGCAGTAGAACCAGTCGTTCGGGATTCGTGATTTTTCACCAGCAATTCATTATTTTGCTCAGCCAAAAGTAAACAAGAAATTAGATCTGAATACTTTTTAAATTTTCTCTCCCGATATTGCTGTTGTAATATCATATTCTGTGGATGAAATGTGGTGAATGTTTTCTCCAGCATATCGTTATCAGTAATTGTCTCTCCACATAATTTCAACGTGGAAGTAACTCTATAAACGGCAGAATTATATTCACTTACCGACGTAAAATCCTGCAATCGTAAATTCAGCCATTCGTACTTTGCATTGGGGAGAATAACAGTTGTCAAGTGGCCATATCGTTCTTTCAGGTTTTTCCACAACTCAGCTGGATTCTTTTCTGTTAAGTATTCAACTTTCAGATTTTCGTGAATGTGGTGGCGAAGAAAAATCATAGCTTTCGCCTTGTCTTGTTCAGTTGTGGTTTTCGTGGGATCAATGGTGTCACCGGCCTTTTGCTTTCAAATGGATTTCAGCATCTAGTACCCAAGGTAAATAATTTTTTCCAGTGATATCGAGTGCAACAAACTCAAGGCTCGCCAAGTTCGACATATTACTATAATAAAATACAAAACATGTTATTAAAACTTTACATAATAAAAAAAAACTTATAATTAATCTTCTTTTAAATCTTCTTTTGTATCTTCTTTTGTAAAAGTTCTTATAAAAAATGATATCCACATCCAGATCAGTGTCGCCGTAATCATAATCATAAGTAAAAGATCAAACATCGGACATAGCGACATCCTTCAAAATAAAATATATTTCAGTAATTATAATATTAAAGAAATTACAATTAATAATTATATTTTAAAAACATTGGTAAAAATATTATCCACATAGCGGAAATGATCACCGTAAATAATGTAAGGAGTAGAAGATCCATCTTTGTATAAAACGACATTTTTTTTCTTATTAAAGAAAGATTAATAATATGCCGCTACTGAGGTTGGGATTACCGCAAGACCTCGTGGGCTTGTGTTGTGTACGTGCATAAATAAAAAAAATCACACGCCTCCACGGGGATCGAAACCTGGACCTCTCGTCACTTGTAGTGAACGATATTCCGCGAAACCACTCGGGTATTGGCGTTTAGTTATAAAACCTTTAAATAATACTTTTATAATATATATTTTTAAATTAATCACAATTAATATATGATTAGTATAAATTAAAAATTAAATTACCATACCTTGACTAAACTCGTACGAGATCTTCGACGGAGGTTGATCTTGACGACGAGAGCGGTCGTGCTGATAACGTGTTATAAAAATATTAATTGTGATTAATATTATATTAAGATTATTTTATTATACTTATATTAAGATTATAATGATAATATAGCTTATAATATAAAGAGAGAGAGATTAGAGAGAGATTAAGTATTTCAATACTTGGTGTGTTTTACAATGAACTCTAATCACCTATTTATACTACTAATAATTCACTATTACAACTAATCACATTAATTACAATTATACACCTCACACTAAAATACAAACTCTTCAATTAAACACCTCATCTTATCATCTTATCATCATTTAATATAATACTTCCAAATCATCAATAATTTAACTAATATTATTATTTAAAACATCCACATTTAATTATTTCATAATACAATGCAATTTTTTTTATTTTTATTTTTTGATCAGAAAGGATCTTTATTTATTTATATCCGAAAGTAGGCGGTGATACATAGCTTCGGTCGGAGGCGACCGACCCTCACCAACATAACCTAGATGTTTTGCTGAGTAGTGAGCAACGCTATTGCCTTGCCGCTTAACAAATGAAAAACTAATAGACCGAAAAAACGCAGCAAGCTTCAGACATTCGTCAATGAGGCCTCCACAAAGAGCTGATTCGCTAGAACTCTTCCGTAGGTTTGTAATGATTGAGAGACAATCACCTTCTATAATGATAAACTCCCAGTTGTGTTCCCTAGCCATCATCAAGGCCATACGAGCAGCCATGGCCTCGATGACTTCCGGTTCAAAAGCTCCCTGAAAGAACCTTGTCAACCATCTCAAACATCTTCCATTCGAATCGCGAGCTACTATCCCACCTCGCTTCTCGTGTAAAGCTCCATCAAAATTGATTTTAATAAAGGATCGGCATCTCAACAGATTTGATTGTTGCATGATGGTCATCAGTGCAGGTTTGGTATAAAGCTGATCCTTTATGCACCACTTCCTCTAGAGGCATATTGAGCTGCTCCATTGTCCATTTATTGCGCACAGACCATAGAGACCAACAGCAGCACAACAGGCGTTCATAAACCTCACAAGGTACCCATGTATACAGCTCGCGTAGCCATACCTCAGCAGAGTTACGCCATGATTTCAGAATTTCATAAGAGAGATTGGTGAGTTCCCAGAAATTCTTCGCTCTCACGCAGCTGACGAACACATGACGATCATCCTCGAGACCTGAGTCACAAAAACTACACACGGGGGTTTTCACGCAGCTTCTTCGGAACAGGTTTGATGCAGTGGCCAATGTATTCGTGCATAATCGCCAGGCGAAATTCTTAACATGAGGAGGGATATCTCGATTCCACAAAAATTTCCAGGATTTGCCCTCCGAGCTTGTAGATGGTTGAGTTCGCATACCAACATCCCGAGCTAACCAATAAGCTGACTTTACGGAGAATTTCCCGGAGTTTGTGTAATGCCAAATTAACCGATCCTCCTCTAGTATTGAGCATGGTGGAATACCAAGTATAGCTTCGGCGTCAATCGGCAGAAAGATAGCTCGAATAAGTGACTACAATGCAATCTATGCACACGTCGGGTAGTTAAATTTAAATTGATTAGCAATCACAGTAGTCCTCACACTTTTTTATTACGGTCTGAATCGAATTTGAACCCCATTATTAATTATGTGACGACCATCGTCTTCTAGTAAGATTTTTACTCCTGATATTCCAGAATCGAATTCCAATCTCATTGTCGTCTATAGGATGACCTTCGGCTTCCAGCAAAATTTATCATCCGAATCGAATTTGAACATCACTATCAGTAATGTGACGACCTTCGACTTCCATTGAGATTTATCCTCCTGTTATTCCACTACATTCTCAATCGAATCCGAATCGACTATGGGACGATCTTCGGCTTCCAGCGAGATTTATCTTCCTGGTATTTCACTACAGACAGCCTGTATCGATTTTGAAGCTCATTATCGACTACGGAATACGGAACGACCTTTGGGTTGCAGCAAAATTTATCCACCTCGTACGTGTGACTTGTTCCAAGGCATTAAAAAAACATTGATAGTCGTAAGCAATTGAACCCGTGACCGAGACAGTATGACACCTCTACCTATTGACTCGCTTGGGCCTGTTTGAGCATTCTTACCTTCTTGGCATTGGCCTATTGGGTAGCTATCAGTCAACAAACTAAGGTTTATTATTATTATTATTATTATTATTATTATTATTATTATTATTATTATTATTATTATTATTATTATTTCAACCTTACATGGATAGTAGAACATGAATGGTACAGGCCAAAGTTTCTATTGTTAAATAGCAAAGATAATTACCAAGAGCTCTTTTGGCAATGGATTGGTCAGAAAAGAAGTTGGGAAATACATTGCATTTGGAAGAAAATGAGAAATCCCAAGGCCAAAAAAGGAAGAAACCAGCATCTACTCTTATTTGAAAGATCTTACACATGGATGGTTCCAACTCATCAAGACATTAACATCAACCAGAACTAACTCAGAAATTTCTCGAACAACTCATGTGCTGATTTCCAGGCAAAAGACTCGAACGGCTTACCTCTCGGGAATTAGTTTTGAAGATTTCAGATGACTGTACCGCAAGGAATCAGAGCATCCTTTATAACAGTGACAATACCGCTCTTGATGAAGTACCCATCTGTTTCTCTAGCAGCTTCTTGGACATTGTCAGAGTTAATGATCTGAAGTAAGTAATCACCGAGTTTGTATCCATTTGACAAGGAGAGGACTAAGTGACGATGTCTAATTAAAACAATTTTTCGAAAGAGTTTGATTAGTATATTAACCTTAACGTTTTCTCCAATTCGAGCGTTCTTGTCAATGATGGCTCTCTTTATGTGCGTGTTCTTTCCGATGCCAATTGGGACACCACCTTCAGCAGCCAAAACCTTCCTGTCTGCGTCGGTCTGAGTCAAAATCAAGATATTAGTGGGATTGGATCGTTCGTTTGACTGGAAATCTAGTGATGCATCTATGTAGCTGCTACAATGTTCTGGTCCAGTCGGAATAATTTTATTATTACCTCATAATAATCTGCACCCATCAACAGTGAGTCCTCTATGATCGCACCCTCAGCAATGCACGATCGAAGCCCCACCACGGAGTGGTGGATTTTACAGTTCTGCGAGTAGAGAAGAGAAGAGAAACGAACTTTGTATGAGAATAGTCAATACAAATTGTGTTTTGCTGCTTTCACTTAGTGTAAAGATAGGCATCGAGCCAGCGCCATAGTGGAATGGAAACTCAAACACATTGGGATTTCAACTGACTGATAATGTTGAATGCCTCAATATAAATGTCAGGGATTTGATTGCTCACCTTGATAACACAGCCTTCACCAATAACTGAATCAGTGACATCAGCATTCAGCATCTTGGACGGAGGCAGATATCGAGGCTGGGTATAGATTGGAGCTGATCGGTCGTAGAAGCTGAGAAAGAAAAAACACGGTCAGAGCTTCGATGGCACCTACAGTAGATGCTCATGTTCGCGTATAGAAAGCTTCCAAGTAAAAGTTGTATACAAAAATACCTAAAGTCTGGCACTGGCTTCTTTGTGATCCCCAGGTTCGCATTATAGAAAGCTTCAATGGTACCAATATCTTCCCAATATCCATCGAACAAGTAAGCTTGAACCTATGTTACAAAACAGCTAGGTCAAGATGAAACAGCCTCATAAAAAAAGATGCAATTTTACTTTAAATAATACAAATTTTGCATGATTGTGGGATGCATGCATCTCGATAATGTTACGTACTCTCAATCCCATGGAAGTAGCCCCGGGGATAACTTCACTTCCAAAATCATTGGCACCAGGAAACTCATCTCTGAGAAGATTTAACATCACATCTTTGCTAATGACATATATTCCCATACTTGCAATGTAAGGCATCTCTTGTGCTCTCTTATCGTCGAGACCCAGAATGGTGGTATCAACCTTCAGAAGTCGAATGGAAATAAAAATGAAAGTTAAGACATCAGTGACCAGTACTTAGTATTCTAAACACATGTAATATTGTACCAAACCACCTTCATGGCTTTTAGCTGTTCTCCTTTAGGCTTTTCGGCAAATTCAACAATCCGCCCTTCATCGTCGATCTTCATCAGACCAAATGCTGTGGCACGCTTTTCATCCATCGGCAATGCAGCCACAGTTATGTCAGCATCCGTTTCTCTGTGGGCTTGGATGAATCTCTCATAGTCCATTCGGTACAGATGATCTCCAGCGAGTACGAGGAACTCAAGAACGTCGTGCTCTTCAAACAGCCATAAGTATTGCCTCACCGCATCTGCTGTACCCTAGATTGAAAAATAATTCCAGTGCTCAAAAGCTTTGTCAAACGACTGCAGCGTTAGAACAAACATGTTTTGATGCTTCATCCTAGTGAGTAGTGGGAGAAGATGGAGAGTTAATGCGACACATCAGTTTTACCTGGAACCAATTGGGATTTTCGGGACTTTGCTGAGCTGCAAGGACCTCAACAAAGCCTTCATTTTTGTAGCCACCCATGTTGCTAGCATATGCCCTAGAAAGGTGCCGATTGAGTGAAGCCGAGTTGAACTGTGTGAGGACATAGATTTTGGATATGTTACTGTTCAGACAATTGCTCACAGGGATGTCAATAAGCCGATAATTTGCCCCAAGAGGTACAGCTGGCTTTGCCCTCTTCTTCGTAAGAGGATAGAGTCGAGTACCAGCTCCGCCTCCTAGAATAATTCCTAAAACACTCTGCATGAAGAAAAATAAGATAAACAACTTCAGTTTGATTGAAAAAGAAGAATGAATTAACTTGTTGGAACTTGGAAGGAGCAGATACTCGTATTCAATCAGTTCATCTCTTAGAGCAGAAGTAGCTCGTTTGAAAAATGACGATGAAGAATACATACATTTTTCCCAGAAAAAATCAAGGTAATTTAGATGTCAAAAACATTGAACTTCTCTCACTTGACTTCAAAACAATTTGTACATTGGTTTCCAGCATTTTCTACAAAGAACCATAGTTCGCTAAAAATGGTTATAACCTCCAAGGTGCAGAGTTTACGTCTGACTCAAAAATTACAGGAATCAAGAGATCACATGTATGATTAAACTTATTTTAAACTATTATTAACATCCAAAATGACAGGTGCAATCTAAAAAATTGGAATAGCAATAGTAAAATCGATTCAGCAGCTAAATGTTCACACAATTGAATTAGAAAAGAAACAAGGTCTATATAATAATCTAAAGTCTTTCTTATTTGTCTACAAAAGAGAAATGTTGGATCTTAGGCAACAATAACTTCAAACAAAAGCAAAGGTTTCTAATAGCAAATTCTACCATTACAACGCAAATCTCCAGAAATCACATCTCCACCTCACCATCTACAAATCAATCCACAAATAAGAACAAACACGGCCAAATCAAAGATCAAACATAAAAGTAATACAGCTCCACGCATAGTTTCATTAATACCATGCAGATGATCACAAAATAAACCAGAAACCAAAAGAAACATGAAAAGAACGCCAGCACAGAACACATACGAAACATCAACAGATTAACGAAGAGATATTTAAGCACTCACTCGACTAGCGTCGGGGTCGAGACAAGTCTGCGAGTTCTGCGAATCTGACACTGCTTTAGGCTTCACAACGAACGGCAATTCCGCCTGGAAACCACGCCTTCGCACCGAAACCGTCGCAGGCGACGTCAGCCTGCGGCCTGCCACGTCGGAAGCCGCGAAAGACAGACTCCCAAACGGCGACGGAGTAGCTGCGGTTCGACAATTCTTCTCGTAGACGCTGATCTTCGTCGTAGATATACTCGAGATTTTGCTCGCCATTTCAGATTAGCTTACAAATCAGAGCAATAGGAGATGTGAGGAAGATTCAAAAGAGTTGATTCAGCTTAGACTAAGAAGAGAAGAGAAGAGAAGAGAAGAGAGTGTCCGCTCTTTATGATGCAGTGATTGTAATTAATTATATAGGTGGATTAATATTAATAGCCTCGCATAACATTATAATTATAAATAAAATTATATTAAATGGAAAAGACATTTATTTATATCATTTATTTATTTGAATGATGATGATGTGGCAGGTGGACACGTGAGGAAGGGTAAATTGGTAAATTAACGGTTGGTCCATTTTGCCGCAATTGGTTGAAACGTTTGGTGGGATTTCTGCTGCATTATTGGCCGATGTCACCATTTCCCAAGTGAAGTTGAGTGTGGTGGTGGAGGGGCATAGTCGACATTTCAGCTGTCACGTGGGGCATGTGAAAGGAAAATATCTGTTTTGAGGCTGATTGTGCACCGTTGCTCTAAATTTTTTTTTTCGTCATTTTATTTATTTTTATTTTTTCATTTCTCTCTCATTATTTTTTTAAAAAATATATTTGCAAACCGACAGACACAAAAATTTCCCGACTCTTCCATGATGGGACACGTGAAATGTTGATGAAGTGGCGGAATCAAGAATGGTGGAAATATGCATTATTTTGAAAATACTTTATATTTGATGAGTTAGCATGCAATTAGTGTGAGTTAATATGTACAAATTGTTATAAGTTGGCCTTAGTCGAGCTTAGCCTTTTTTTAGCTCGATTATTGATATTTAAGTTCGAGTACGAGCTCTTGTCATAAGCTTTGACAAGCTTCGATACATATAAAAAAAATTTTAAAAAATAAAATAATAATATAATAAAAATAATAAAGCTCACAAGACTGCTTATGAGTTTCGATCCCTCACGAGCAAGCTCGATATCAACAAATATGATCTCGAGCTTGATTTTCATGAGTTCAAGTCGAACTTCTATCGAGTCGGCTCATAAGTGAGCCGACTTTGTTCATCTTTCACCCATAGTTTTAACGATACAAGGAATACGGAAAGATCTTAATAATCAATCCAGTGAATTTTGATAATAATAATAATAATAATAATAATCATAATCATAATGTAGGTTTTTTCTATCCTACCAAACGTATGTAGTTATGCATAATACTTCTCCATTGGACATTCGATGCACCCTGAAAAAAATTCAAACGTTCGACGACGCTATACTAGTATTTTACGCATACTCGATGCATGTGCTATATAATATATAATATTAATTAATATTTTGAGTTATTTTTAATTGATAAAATCATAATATTAATTATAATTGTCTATCATTTTTAAATATATTACAATTTTGATTTGGAGGATATAATTGGAATTAATAAAAAAGATAAGGGTAAAATAGTACTTTTAACTATCATACCAAATCAATTTACTTACCGTTGCTCTAAGGTGCTCTCCAATAATATAATAGATATTAAAAACCCTATTTTCTTGTAAGGCTGTTTGAGAGCCAAAATCTGCCTCATAAATAAGCCTCAGCTTGAGCCGAGCTCGACTCATTTTCCAGGCTCGAGCTCGAAAAGTTTAATGAAAATCCCACGAATCGGCTCGTGAGCTCTCGAACAGTTACGACAAAGCTCACAAGCTCGAGCTTGAGCCGACTCATCGATGTCATGGGCCAGCCCGACTCATCTTTCACCCCAAAATTAAAAGCATCAGTTACGCAATAAATAGCTGGTGAAGAAGCATACAAAATCTCTACCAAGATTTTTAATTGCATTTCATCCCATGTCAATTAATTCACTTACATCCAAGAAAATTCAAAATCCCTCTACCTTTTCTACTCCACGTATATGCCCATGCAGCACACTCCCTCACCTAACTCATTTACACCCATGCAAATATAAACCTTATACATATATATATATATTATTAATTATATTAAATCAAATTAACAGCGTGTAATTAAGCTGTAAATATAGCTCATTAATTAATAACATGCAAGGTTACAAATAGGGTTTCAAAAATGTATATATACAGCACTTAGCTTTTTTTTTTTTTTTTTTTTTCTTTCTCTATCTCTAGCCTAATGGAGACGATGAATCTTGGCGGCGATCAAGAGCAGCGTCGCGCCCAGGAAACATCCGAGCTCGACAATAATAACCCGAATAATAACGATGGCGACGGAAATGATGATGCTTACAGTGCCTCGCTTCCTAGGCCCCGTCTGAGGTGGACGCCCGAGCTCCACGATCAGTTCGTGAAGGCCGTCGATGAGCTCGGCGGAGCAAACAGTTGAGTCGTAACATATATATATATATATATATATATATATATATGTATCGTTCGTTTGATTAGATTCTTCGCCCATTTATTTCATTGATTAAGGCGGAGTTTTCGTGCGGTTTGAATTGCAGAGGCAACTCCGAAAGCGATTCTCGGTTTGATGAATGTGCAAGGGCTCACTCTTTACCACCTGAAGAGTCACTTACAGGTCAGAACTATGCGTTCTTTTTTTCTGAATGACCATTTCACCTAAAAGATTAAGCTTGAAGGGAATTTTCCAGCACACGCCCCATTCACATCTAAGCTGATTTTTTTTTTCTTATCTAACATTAGATATGAAATTTCTTTTAATGGGTGGTCGTGATGATTCGTACTCATGACGTTTTAGCCTGAGTTCTGATATCATTCATGTTGGATGATCAATTCGCATAAAGCTTAAACTTGAAAGGCGTACATCATATTTTAATTTTGTGTATTTTATGTTCAGCTTTTTTCACGCAAAAAAACATTAGTATAACCGCATTCAAAGTGTTCTAACATTATATCTGATAATGTGACAGAAGTTCCGGCTTGGAAAGACTGCTAGAAGATTGTCGCTGAGGAAAACCTTGTCAACTGCGGACTATAGTAAGTTTTTTTTTTTCCTAGTTTAATCTTCAAGAAGTGTGCGTTCATCAGCTATTCGCGTATATATAACCATTGATTATTCGATGTTAATGACTTTCGACTTATTCATCTGCCGTTTATCGTGTTCTAAGTCTCAGGCGGAAACAAAGAGGCGGCGATTCCCTCGGTAAACCTACAAGGCCAAGGATCTTCAAGCCTTCACTCACTTCAGATGGGGTATTATATCATCACACTCTTTCTCTTACACTATAAATAATGACATTGATAACTTTGCAATATCATCAATCTCTCAGACCACCCTCACAGCAAAGTGGATCCAAAGTGCCTGAAGCTCAATCTCATGTCAATGTTCTGCATCAAATTGCTGAGGTGAATTACCTTCTGTATGTATATATATTATATATATATATATACTATATTTTTTACAGTATCACTAAATTTTTCCAATGGATCGAACCATTTTGTTACGTTGTCTCAGACAACAGCGACAAACCTGGGAAACGCAGTGGGAATCCCAGCTTCCTACAGAGTTCCATCACATGGTGCAGCAAGTAATAAGGGAAAGGAAGGTTTTGCTACCGCCACACCACCGCCGGCTCTATTGCCACTCTTTCCATCCTTTCGAGTGCCCGGCAATGAAGCGGACTACGCCATGGCGACTCAGTACTACTCGGAGTGGTACAATACGGTCGGTGCTTCCAGGGAAAGTTTGCTGTTTCCAAGGCCTGTAGACAACCTCTTGATGGATGATTATGTGAAGTCTCTCGGCTGCGCTCGTAATAACAACAATAGCCCCGGGAATATGAATTCAGCTTATAATAAGGGGGCCCGGCCGAGGGGTTCCCGTGATGATGACATGGCGGGCTTCTAGAAAGGTTGAGTATCTGTAAGGATGGAGATGAAAGTGGCTTTTGTGGTGGTTCTTTCTGATGAATTATTATTATCTGCTAAGGGTGTAATATGTTTTATTAGGTGGTGTAATGAAGTAGTAAACTCTTGATTTTACTTTTGTTTTGAGATGAATGATGGTTTTAATAATTAGATGCTTTGTTTTTCTCATCAGAAATGTGGAATTATTTATCCCAAAGAAAATAATGCTCATTACAAAGTGTTCAGATTCATTACAACACAAACCCTAAAAACATATGATCACTTGCTTATTAGTGGAACTTAAGGCTTGTCAGGACATTGTTGTTCACTGGGTCAGCCAAGTGGTCCAAAAGGTTCTGGAAAGGTCCGACGCCAGTGACCAGCCCTTGCACGAAGTAGCCCAAGATGGCCAGCATGGCTAACCGGCCGTTCTTCACCTCCTTCAGCTTCAGCTCCTTCATCGACTTCTCGTCCTTTCCGAAGCCCAACGGGTTGAAGAACGGTCCGCCCGGGTAGGCCGGGTCGCCCGACCCGCCGAGGCCCTTCTCTAGGCCGAGGAAGTACTGCTTGCCCATGGATCCGGGCTTGGCCCAGTCCTGGAACCTCCTGTGCTCCGCGAAGCCCATCAGCGCCATCTCGAGGACGAAGAGCGTGTACGGGTCGGCCCAGTAGCTGTAGGTGCCCGCGGGCGGGATCACGCCCGTCTTGAACCAGGAAAGGGCGGTCTCCGGCGGGATCAGGCCCGCCTTGCCGAGGATCTCCGGGGCGATCGCACCCGCCGCGCCCAACATCGCAAACCTACCGTTGATGATCTCGCCGTAGGCCAGCCACTTTGGCTCGATGAATCCGCCCGTTCCCTCCGGGTCGGAGAGGCCCAACGGGTCAAATCCGTAGTCGCCGGGTAGGCTAACAATAGAAGAAAAGGAATGACATTTATCAATTCCCATGTGAAAAAAAAAAAAAATCAAATCAAGAATTGGGAATTCAAATAATTGAAGGAAAAGGTAAAAGAGTGTAAACCAATGATCACCTGCCATCTAAATAGGACAAGCTTTGCTTGGAGGCAAACCAGAGAGGCCTGTCTGCTCCTTGCTGTAAGAAAATTATGAACATATACACATTATTGAATCCTCAAAACATAAACAGTTAGCCCCTTTGTAAAAAAAAAGTGAACTTTTTTCTCATTTTCGCCGCATAAATAATATGCAAAGTTGTGTTTGTACCTTAACAGGAGGAGTAGAAGCAGCTTTTACAACAAAGGAAGCCTTTCTTGAAGAGTAACGTGATGGCCTTGATGACCCAAGGATTTGCCTTGCGGCATCAGCCGAAGAACAAATGGATGAAGAAGAGACCAAGGCTTGCGTTGCCATTGAAGAAGCTTTTCGCTTTAGTGTGTGTGTGTGTGTATTAAGTTACCGTTCGACGATGACGATGAGGAGGTAGTATGGTAATGAATGGCGAGGCAAAGGAAATAAGGGCCACTCCACTAGGGAGTAGATTTTAGATTTGTGGGGCTTACGAATTGTGGTGTAAATTTACAGAGATGGGAGGATATGGGATGATATTATGATCTTGGTGTCAAATAGAATATGCACACGTGGACTGATTTCTTGGATAATATGGGGGGATAAAGATTGTATATTTTTTTTTTTTTTCGACAATAAAGATTGTATTTTTTGGCTATGAAACTGCGGATAATTTTGATAAGAGTGATCGGTATCTAAAAGAATTAAACAAAAGGGATTGAGTATTAAATTGACGAAAATACCCTCTTAAAAAAAAGAAGGACCGTCGTTGATTATTAATTAAGAAGAAGATTAAAAAAAACAATGCCGAAAAGTTAAAAAAAGAAGGACCCTCGAGTTAGACTTGCGTTAAAGAAGGTAAAAAACAATTCGATAACGCGAAAGTAAAAAAAGAAAGTAAAAAAAAAAGAGAGAAAAATTACAACGCCGAAAACGCCGAAAAAATCGACAATGCCGAGGCCAAGAAGAAAGATCGCCGTGACTCCGAGCCGAACCCACGTTGAAGAAGTCATCGACGACGAAAAATACACGGTAAAATTCCTATTTTGTCGGTTTAGTGTAGGTTTTTTGATTTGATGTTAGATATGGGGGTTATGGGTGATGGGTATAAGTTATTTAGGTTGGATTCTCCTCTTCGTCGTTGATTTCGGCCGGAAATTCGTTTGGGTTCGCCGGAGTCGGCAATTTGAAATTTTGAAAATCGTCTGTAATCGCGTTAACGATCGAGTTATTTTAACTCGATCATTAACTCGATAGGTTCCTCGAGTGAACTCGAAGTTAACTCGAGGACTCCATCGAGTTAAATATTAATTCGATATGAACCTCGATACATAACTCGACATTAACTAGATTTTGTCAGTAACATTTAACTCGATTTAGCTCGATCGATGTTTACTCGAGGAAGCAATCGAGTTAAAGATTAACTCGATTTGTAACTCGATTTCATATTTAACTCGATTTCATACTTAGTCGAGTTCATATTTAACTCGAATTAGTTCGAAATCGAACTCGATTAACTCAAACTTTTTTTTTTTTTTTGCATTTCAGGTATATTTTCCGACCAAGCTTCCGCCGGAAAATAGATTTCCGTGCATTGTATGCCTGGAGTCGCACTACAATGCCGCATCGAACCGCATCCTGGAATTTCTGAACGAGGCGGAAATGGGCGTGATGGTGCGAGACACGCAGTTTGGCAACCTCATCACGGCTGCCACCGAATACTGCAACTCCAATCAGATACTGTGGTATCTGATGAGTCGCCAGGTTGAATATTGGCCCGGAGCGGACGAGTTATGGATGGTGGTTCGCGAGAGGCCGCTCCGATTTTCTCTAACGGAGTACTGCCTCATTACCGGCCTCCACTGCGACTCCATCAGCACTCATTCGATACCGAATTCGTTTGAGTTTTTACGGACAAACTTCAATAGTAAGATTTCGAACTATTCTTAATATACGAACTAATGATTTTCTCTTTTGCTAATCTTCGAATCAAATTAATATTTATAGATAGGGCGTCGATTTACCTACACGATCTGGAGGCGAAGATGGCCGAGATGGGAGATGCCCAGGGGTCCGAGGTAAACCCCGAGAAGCTAAGGGTGGCGGCTCTCTACTTTGTGTGTAGTGTGCTCGGACCCCGTAGGAAGAAGAAAGAGATCATCGTGAGCAGGGAATGGGTGAAGCTGGCCTCGGATTTCGAGGCATTCAATAAGTATCCCTGGGGTAGGGTGGCGTACGAGGAGGCCGTGTACGGGCTGAACAAGGACCTGAACGAGAAGTATAGGTCCAAGGTTTCCTCGGGACGGGCGGCGGCCACCTACGACATTAGCGGATTCGTTCAACCGCTCCAAGTAAGTAATATTTTTTTTAAGTGATCTCACGTTTATTTGTATAATTATAATATTAATTACACGATGTATTTTTAGATTCTTGCCTACGAATGTTGGCCGGCTATCGGAGACCTTTTTGCTTTCCATAAAGACCGGGAGGGTCTTTCCATGCCACGGATGTGCCACTGGAATACAAAATTCAGTGGTAGAAGCATGTCTCCGTCGCTAGAGATGGTGGAGAACGCGTTCGACGCTGCGCCGATGGATGTAAGTGAATCTTTATAAAATTTTAAAATATTTACTTATAAGTATAGTTTAAATAATAACAATGACACAACGCACAGAATGTGCGCTGTTGGCTTACCCCATCCGACGAGGAAGTCGGATCGTCGCATTTTGCGACGATTTCTGATTTGGAGGGGAACGCGGAAGATGCCGTTGCAGTCAGAATCTCGGAGCATCTCCGCGAGAATCGGCAAGTGTTCTGCAGTCAAGAACACTTGCAGCCACAGCCGGAGCCGGAGACGGAATCGCGGGAGTGTCATGACGACTTGGCGATCGATGACGACATCCCTCCCCGGTCGGAGACGGACGTCCCACAGCAATCGGCGCCACACGTCCCCCAGTCATCGGCACCGCACGTCCCCCCGTCATCGGAGCCGCACGTCCCACGACCATCATTGATTGACGCCCGATTTACGGCGATTGAGGCCAGCATCATGGCGATGTCTGCGGCGGTTACGACGATTGATGCTCGGCTTACAGGCTTGGAGGGCGTATGCGGCCTGATATTAGTGGAGGTGAAGGCGATTAGGGGGGGAAGAGGCGGAGACGGCGACTGGAGACGAGGTACGTATAGCTTTTCTTAATATATTCATGAAATTTTATTTTTTAATATTATATGTTATATTGCAGATGACGGAGGATACGGCGGGAATGACGACGATGCCGGAGATGGCGAGGGCCGCGGAGATGCCATGGATGTGGAGGTCGAGAGGGAGGTGAGGGCCGTGGAGGAGAGGGTCGGGGCCGTGGAGGAGAGGGCTGAGGAGGAGGCGAGGAGGGCCGTAGAGAGGGCTGAGGAGGAGGCGAGGAGGGCCGTGGAGGAGAGGGCTGAGGAGGAGGCGAGGAGGGCCGTAGAGAGGGCTGAGGAGGAGGCGAGGAGGGCCGTGGAGGAGAGGGCTGAGGAGGAGGTGAGGAGGGCCGTAGAGAGGGCTGAGGAGGAGGCGAGGAGGGCCGTGGAGGAGAGGGCCGAGGAGGAGAGGGCCGAGGCCAAGAAGAAGGCCGAGGAGGAGAGGGCTGAGGAGGAGGCGATGAGGGCCGTAGAGAGGGCTGAGGAGGAGGCGAGGAGGGCCGTGGAGGAGAGGGCCGAGGCCAAGAAGAAGGCCGAGGCCGAGAGAAGGAAGAATGCCGCGGCGGAGAAGAAGATGAAGGCCGCGGCGGAGAAGAAGAAGAAGGCCGCGGCGGAGAAGAAGAAGGCCGAGGAGGATGAAGTGAGGGCCCAGACGGCGAAGGAGTCGGCGCCGCCCCCCGATACTACGTCCACATCTACGGGGCCGGGTGGTAAGTTCATTTTTTAGTTACTATTTTAATTTATAGGTAGATAGTAATTGATAATGTATACATCGCAGACACATCCCCGAGCACTCCCCCACGTGAGAGGAAGCGATCCCGTCTGTTGAGGTCGCCGTTCACGGCTTTGCCAGAGTCGACCTCAGTTGTGAAGCCCCCCGTGATGCACATCCGAAATAATATCGAGATGACGGTGCGATGGGGTTGGGGTCGCGTGGAACCGTACTTGAAGGTGCTCGAGGCGGATGTTAAGGAGAGGGCTGCAAAGGTGCGAGGACATGACGGCCATTTCTGGTATGACCTGACTAAGGTTGGAGCGTGGCTTACTACTGAGGTATGTCATCGAGTTTATTTCGTAGTAAATATAATTCGTGCGACTCATTTTTATTTTATGCAGCATGTGGACGAGGCATTCATGGGGTTCATGAAGATGCAGGATAGATATAACCTGCCCGTCAAGGACATATGCTTCATCCCGACGACGTTCACGCAATTACTCAGATTTGCTCGTCTGGATGGGGCCCCGCCGTTCATCCTCGATCATTTCCGCGATTTTTCCACCGGCGCATTCAGTGGTTGGCCGTCCATCCATTGGAAAGACGCGGAGCTCATCCTCGTGCCTCTGTGTTTCAACAGCCATTGGGTACTAGTAGAGATTCGTCCGAGGTTCGTCTTTAGGTATAAATTTTTTTACTAACAAATGATTACTTTTTAATTATTTTGTTATCGTTTCAGCTTGGGGAAATTGCGGATCTTTGACTCGAACTGGTCATGCGACTCCGATATGCGCTTTATCAACATAGAAATTGCATCAATTAAAGAAGTGGTATCGGAGTTGCTCCTGGACTTGAAGATAACTTCCAGTTTAGTAGACCTGGAAGTTATTAGAGCGGCAATGCCTCAGCAGAAGCAAAGGTATGTTTACGTATGTTTTTCATTTTTTAACGTTGGGCAATTATGTGATTTTTTTCAACTGACAGTGTTTCGTTTTTTGTTTTTTCAGCGGTGAATGTGGAGCCTATATGCTGAGGGTGGCCGTTGCCTTGATGTTCGACCAGAGCGATAGTTTACAGTCGCTCGACGACGGTCAGATTTTAGAATTTAGAAAATATTTAGCTGTGCGTTTCTACGACGATAACTGGCAATGGGACAATAATTATTGAAAATAAAAATTAATTTTTTTAGCTGTTCTTTTGATTTTCTATTTGTGATTTTGCATTGTTTGTGTTTTATATATGATGGGATAGAACATACTGTCTTGAGGTTCTGGTCTGTTTTTATGTATGAGGTTCTGGTCTATTTAGAACATACTGTTCTGTTTTTATGAGGTTCTGTTCTGTTTATATTGTTCTGTTCTGTTCTGGCTCTAATCGAATTAAAGTCGAGTTACTATCGAATAACATAATAAATCGAATAATATAATTCGATTATATTCGATACTTAATTCGACAAATTTCTGGAATATAAAGTGAATCTCTCTCTCAAATAATTTCTGAAAATCGAATAAAAATTGTTCTCTCTCTCTCAAATAATTTCCTCTGCAACTCAAACGCAATTCCGAACGTCAATCGACAATGGCAATCAACGCGAGACCCAAAAAAGTGAAGGTATTTGTTCTAACCCTAATTTAATGCGGACCCGTGGTTGCAAGCATAGGACCCATGCTTGCAAGTATAGGACCCACGCTTGCAAGCATAGGACCCGTGGTTGGTCGCCGAGGACCCACGCTTGCAAGCATAGGACCCGTGCTTGGTAGCGCATGTAGGTTGTGAAGGCATCGGACCCGTGCTTGCAAGCATCGGACCCGTGCTTGCAAGCATAGGACCCGTGCTTGCAAGCATAGGACCCGTGCTTGCAAGCGTCGGACCCGTGCTTGCAAGCATCGTACCCGTGCTTGCAAGCGTCGGACCCCTGCTTGCAAGCGTCGGACCCCTGCTTCAAAGCATCGGACCCGTGCTTGCAAGCGTCGGACCCGTGCTTCAAAGCATCGTACCCGTGCTTGCAAGCGTCGGACCCGTGCTTGCAAGCATCGGACCCCTGCTTGCAAGCGTCGGACCCGTGCTTCAAAGCATCGGACCCGTGCTTGCAAGCATCGGACCCATGTATATTATCATGGGTCCCGCGCATAAGATGATGAGGTTCTCGCGCGGGTCCGATGAGTATAAGCACGGGTCCGATGTATAATAGCACGGGTCTTCTGATCTTATAAGCAGGGGTCCCATGCTCAGCTGTGCATAAGGGTTTTATATTTTCAATATTCATACCCTGTAATTTGCTAAATTATGTTATAATTACGTATAAATTAGGTTGTGATGAAGAAGCAATTGAGAGGCGACGAAGGTTATGATTGCCGTGTTACGCTGACCTCGCTATGTCCACAGTCCGCATGTCGCACGTGAAGCATCGGTTGGAGGAGTTGGCTGGCGACGAGGAACGAGTGGAAACGGACAAGTTGAAGTTGGCAGACGTCTACTTCGCCACCGCGGTGTTGCTGCCTCGACTCTCAAAGAAGGATACCATCGTCAGTTCCTGGGTCCTTCAGCTTGTCGAAGACGAGATGTCTTTCTCCCAATTTCCGTGGGGCAGCGTGGCTTTCAAGGAGGTCATACGGGCCGTACAACAAAACCTACGGGAGATGAATGACGGGGCGAACGCAAAAAGCAGTTGGCTGATCAGTGGGTTCGTACAGCCACTTCAGGTGAGTTCTACCTGAGCTTTGACATATTATTGATGTAATTTATAAATAATTGCTAATATTATTTTCGTTATTTGTCTTCAGATACTAGCATACGAGTGCATACCGGGCGTTGCACGTGAGTTTGCGGGGCGTAGAGAAGAAGATTTTACGCCACGCATGTTGAGGTGGGTGACGAATGATTGGAGTCGAAAGGGATGCCCGAAGCTGGAGGCGGTCGTAGCTGCCGCCCACGGGTCCCCTGTACTAGGGTTGTTAGTGCCGTCAGCGGACGAGTTGGAGGCCATGTACTTTCGGGACAGCGTCTTTGATGTTGGGGCGGCGCACGAAGTGTTCGACCGTGTGACGGGCCTACTCGAGCAGGGAGTGGATGTTAGTTGTTCCCGTCGTCGGGCGGAAGGAGATCGCAACGAGCGCGTTGCGATCCAACAGATCGCCCAGATCCCCGAAGTCCCCGAACCTCCACCGGAGGGACCATCACATGGATATGGCTTTGCGTCGGAGGCACGCTTCGAAGAGTTTTCTTGTCGTGTGGAGCAGCGATTCGACGAACTTGGGACCGCCCTCTCGCAGTTCCGAACGAAGAGGCTCAACGGTGGGAGACGAACGACACTCGTTGGAGCCTCATGCAATCGTGGGGCGATAGCATCAGAGGGTTGGGGGACTCGTTTCAGGATCTACAGAACGACCTGGCGAGTAGATTTTTTGGTGGATCGCGCACTCCGCCTGCCGAGCCGGCTCATTGTAAGTTTTGTATAAATTTTTTTAATTAGTTCTGTAGATTACTTATTAATTTAGTAATCACGATCCGAGTCGGCTTACTGTGAAAAAATTATTATATACTTATTGCGTGCATTTCTTGTATAGATTACGACGATAGATGGACCAACGCCACGAGGTCGTACGAGGGTCCGAGGGGGACACATGGGACGGTCACAGTCCGTCTGAGTGGGAGCATCCCCGTTGGGCCGATTTCGTCCAATCGGAATGGACCGGCGAAGAGGCAGATCGAGAGGGAGAGGTGGACCCATCGTCGTGGAGGGGCGGGTACGATTCGAGGCTCAGGAGGTCGAGCCTCAGGTCGAGCCTCAGGAGTACGAGGCTGAGGAGGTCGAGCCTGAGGAGGTCGAGGCTCACACCGAGGCTTCGATTTCTGACCGAGCGGCCGACAAAGGAAAAGGCGTGTTGAAGGATAGTACCCCTGAGCGGCCGAAGAAGCCATCGAAGTACCAGATGTCGCAGTTCACAGATTTCCCACCGACGACTGAAGTCCGCCCTCCAACACTTTCGATGTTCGAGCGGCACGTCCAAGTGAAGATCGTTAAATTCTGGCCCACTGTCGAAGCTCAGCTGCTAGGTTTGATATCGGTCCACGGTACGGAAGTCGAGGGCCGGCTCCAAAAACACGACCCGCGGTGGCTACTAAACTTGGCGACTGAGGGTATGCCGCTCGATGACATGGTACGTATGAATTTACTAAATTCGTTTGCGCTTACTTGAATATTGTCGATAATGTTCTATATTTGAATATTGCAGCACGTCGATGAATCCATATATGGGATCCTCGCAATGCAGAGAACTAGCACGGCGTGCACGAGGAGCGTGGCGTACATGCCCCACATGTTTAAGACCCGAGTCGATGCGGAAGGGGTAAGTATCAAAGGGACGGCGCACCCGAAAGGGCTCAAGCAATGGCTCAAGTACGCTAAGGGAGAAGATGACCTTTGGATGAACACGCCGTGGGACATAGCGTCCTACATCGCCATCCCGGTCCGTACCCGAAGCCATTGGGTGTTGTTGGTCATTGATACGAAAAGCGGATATTCACCGTTTACGACTCCGACCCAGCTATGACGGGGACATGCGCTACGTGAACCGTGAGTTCAATAGCCTGTCGATCGTGGTCCCGGCGATTTTCAAGGCGTTGAAGCTAACAACTCGGGTGTTCAAGGGCAAGAGTTGGCCATCTGAGTGGTGTCGCGACTTCAGAAGACAAGGGCACCCGTAAGTTTTAATGATTGTTGCGTTTTATTTGTGCTTCGTATTTTAATGATTGCTACGTTTTATTTGTCGTTTAGTAGAGACCACGGTGTGGCAATGTTGCGGGCGGCGATATCGCTTATGGTGCCGAAGGACGACGTCTCCTGCCTGACGGCTGCTCGATTGGCGGATTTTCGAAAATATCTCGCCATTTCTATTTTCAAAAATTGGGACAGTTTTTAGTTCAATCTCTCTGTGTTGAAATTTAATTTTATGTGTTGGATTTTAATATTAGGTGCTGAAATTTATTTTTCTCTGCTGAATTTTAATTTTCTGTGTCTTCTGTGTTGAGTATTAATTTACTGTGTTGGATATTAACTTTATGTGATTGTATATTAATTTGACATGACGGCTTGACACCTATCATACCCACCGTAAAAATCAAAACGACAATAATTGGTCAATAATTGAGAATGGGTTGACTGTGTGTGCGGCGCATCCTTGGTCCCCTGGATGTGCCACGCACGTTCATGGTCGGGTCCTATGAATTTAAGTTCAGGACCCCTGCTCATAACGCGCGGGTCCCCTGTGTATATGCGCGGGACCATGCCTGATATCGCTGGGGACACGCGCCTAATTTGAACGGGACCCTGTTGTACGTGCGGGTCCCCTGTTTTTACGTTCGGGTCCTATGTTTTTACGTGCGGGTCCTCTGTTTTGACGTGCGGGTCCCTTGTGTTCATGTGCGATTTTTGACTTGTTAATTGATGGAATTATGCCATAATTGTGCGTTTGTATACATTGTTTATCCGTTACTACAATATTAAGTCATCATATAATAGCAGAAAACCGAAAATTTGGATGAAATCACAATAATACCAATCAATGTGTAAGATTACTAATCCTACAATGTTCAACAACACAATGTATGTTTTTGTGGGTGCTTTTTTTGAATCTTGACATGTGAGATTGGTCAACTCGAAATACAAGTTGGATTAATTTTTTTTTTTTTTTACGTCAAAGCCTTTGGTATTGTTAATGTTACTGATATTTTTTAACAAATTTTCATCAAGTAATTATTATTTTATTAATTATTAACTTCGTAATAATTTTAATAATAATATTATTATCTCACCCTTTTATTAACGAAATGCATCAAATGTCAAATGTCAAATCATCTGTGTGTACAGATGTAAAGTCATGACAGTCTGACAAGTGAAATGAGAAAATACTTTTGACCAATAATTGAACAATAAGCGAACGTGACCAACCCTAAGTTGGCATAGAACCCAAGACCGTCCATAAGCGCACATGTTATCAGCACGGTACCGTGTTTCAAAGTGCGGGTTCCCTGCACATAACGCGCGGGTCCCTTGTTTAGATGTGCGGACTCTTGTTTTCAGGTGCGGGTCTCATGCGCAAATACGCGCGGGTCCCTTGTTACTAAAGAAAACTTAACATGGCAACAAAGCAGAAAAAGACTGTTGACATTTGAAATTGACTTGGTCAACAAAGTAGAAAAAGTCAAGAGCGCTATTTTTTTAAAATTGACTTGGTCAAGCGCTATTTTTTAAAAAGACTGTTGACCAGGTCAAAGGCTATTTACTTAAAAAATCCGTTTTTTTAGGTTTCTCTTGAATCGAATACAAAACGAATTAAATGATAACTCGAGTATTAATTCGATTTACTCGAATAATGTTCGAGTTATATGTTACTCGACTATTACTCGATTACATAAAATATTACATATAATATAAATTTCGAGTTATATTGTTACTCGACTATTACTCGACTATTACTCGATTACATAAAATATTACATATAATATAAATTTCGAGTTTATTGTTACTCGACTATTACTCGACTATTACTCGATTACATAATATTACATATAATATAATTTCGAGTTATATTGTTACTCGACTATTACTCGATAACATATAAATTGTTAATGCCTACGACTAAATTCACCTACGGAGGAGAATCTTCTTTCTTGTCTCCGTCCACGCCTTATTACTACATGAGGAGGCTTCACCAAATTATCCACGACATTCCATTCGTCTTGATCGGGAACGGGGTAAACTCGACCGAAATAAGCACATCGCCAAGTGTAAACCGAATAATACTCCGAACATAGTGGATAGAAAGACATACTGTTCGTAAACTTGCCGCAATCGCATGAGCACAAGGAATTTTGTCAATGTCAAATACTCGGCACGTACACGATTTCGTATCCAAATTCACAATAGCTCGCCGCCCTGCTAATCGAATATCAAACTCGCTCGTACCTATTTGCATGACTTCGCAGCCCTGACTTTGTGTGTACCTTTCACGAATTAATGTTTCGACTACCGGCGTGAATTGAGTAGTTGCTTGCTCGGATTCTACTCGGTATCTAGCAAACCAATCGCATGTCATCCTCTGGATAGAATCCAAGAGTGCAATGATTGGTAGCTTCCGTTCTTCACGAAGTCTTGCGTTGATCGATTCAACGCCGTTCGTAGTCATTATATTATACCGAGACACGGGAGAGTATGCTCGACTCCAACGATCTTTAGAATCCGCTGTGCTCAAATAATTCGCCGCATCGGGGAACAATTTCGTGAAATCTTCATACTCGGATTCGAAATGGCTTTGCTTGTAAATTTTTGCAATGCGTAAAAAACGATCAGTCGCGCCAGATTTCTTACACTTAACTTTCATGTTCTGGGACAGATGCCAAATGCAGTGACCATGATGTGCAAGCTTGTAAATACTATCCACGGATGCCTTGATCGCCGCGTGTCTGTCAGAAACAATCACGAGCTCTTTCTCATCTGGTACTACCGCCGTAAGTTCGTTGAGAAACCATGACCACGAATCGGTGGACTCTACATCAACGACAGCCCACGCGAGCGGATATTGATGCGAGTTACCATCCTGGGCCGAAGCAACTAGTAGGGTGCCATTATATTTTCCCTTCAACCAAGTGCCATCGATACAGACAACCTTTCTCATCTGACAGTATCCCGCAATGCAAGCACCAAGCGACATAAAAACATATTTGAATCTGTTGTCATTGTCGACGCACAAACTTGTTATGCTACCCGGATTGGCTCTTTTCAACGCCGACAAATAAGAAGGCAACAATCTATAACTCTCGTTCGGGTCGCCTTTCAATGTATTTTGGGCTAAAATGCCTCCTTTCCATGCTTTGAAGTAAGAAATTTCGATCCCTCGATTTCTCATCATAGTTTGGATTAGCTTCGGTGTTGGTGTACTACTCGACCCCTGAAAAGATTCGAGCAACATGTCGCTCACCGAAGATGAAGATGCTTGCGTTAATCTTGCATTCCTATTTGCCAAATCACATGTATGAGTCTTGCAGTACTTCCGAATCGAAAACGCGGACGTATTCTTCATCTTCGATGTCCAAATCCTCCAAGTACATCCCTCCTCTTTACATCGCACGGCGTATATTGATCGACAGGATTTGATGTTCGGATCTCGAATGATGCATCCACGGAAACTCTTTGAATCGCCTTTTTCGCCGCGCTTTTATTTTCAAATTCATCCCCTATTTTCATGGTAGAACAGTCCGTAAAAGAATATCGATCACTAATAAGGACGTTCGCACTCTCCACATTTCGCTCCCCATTTAGCCCGTCCCCTTCGTTCAAGGCATCCTCATCATTCCTCAAAATATTATCTTCGTCGTCGCCAAGATCGATTTCCACATTCCGAAGGTGCGTTTCATAACTATCCTCAACCGGGACAGCTTCCAACGGAGATGGAAAATCTTCGACAACATTATCACGGTTGATAAATCGATCAAATAATCGTCATAGTTCGCGTTTACATCCGGGATAGCTTCCACCTGAGATGCAAAATCTTCGACGGGAGTGCACATAGCATTTGCGTGGCCAATTTCTACGTGGAGAATCGGTCTCTCCATTGGACCCCCTAAATATATATACCCCTTCAATTCGCTATCATTCCTTATATACCATGGAACACCATTATCGTATCCCCTTATAGATGGTTGGTAACTTAACTTCAACTCCGGCCTCCCAATCGCATCCATACATGCGTATATTTCATTTAAGAGATCCTCGAACGAACAACAATCTCCTTGAAAACCAATAGGTCGCATGGTTATTCCTGAATTTGGTCGCCATCTATATTTATTATCATTGCCGATCTCCCATTCTCCGTCGTAGTTAATGATGATACTCGTCGGCATCCTGCAGTAAAAAACAAACAAAACAGATTAAAACATATTCGAATTAAATATCGCATACTTTTCGAATTAAATTTTACCCCGTAAAGCTAATCGAATTAATATTTGAGAAATATTTGAATTAATATTTAATGAGAAAACCATATCGAATTAAGTATCGAATAATAGTTGTATTAAGTATCGAATTCGTATTCGAATAAACTTTGAATTAAATAATAATTCGAAATTAACGACTGGAACACATCTTCTTCAATCGAGCTGCACAGTACGTGACGAGGTAAAACAACTTCAGATTGGACTTACCCACGATGAATAATGAACAATGTATGCATAATAAGTGAAATTTGGACGAAATAACTGGAATGTAAATATATACGAAAAACCAACCTTTAATGGCTTCGACCTGTGCGAATTTGATGTGTTCGACATGTGCGAATGTGTTTGCTTCGATCTTATACCTTCGACGAGCTTGTTGGGTGATGTTTGAGTGCCTTGGATCTTGACGTGCGAGAGTATATCTTGTTACTTCGTTTGCTCTTTTTTTTTTAAGTTGGTTGTTGGATATTAATGTTCGTTGGTTGTTTGTTGGATTTTTTTATTAAAAAAAATAAAAAAATTAAATGATTTACTTAAGTTAATTATACCTTAATTAAACTCAATCCCTTTTATTTAATTGACAAAGTCAAAGTCCCTTTTTTTTAAAAAAAAATAAATAATAATCCCTTTTCTTAAATTAGCCCTGAAACTGAGGTTTGGTCTCGTAGTTCAGTGATGAGTTGAACTTCTCGTCGATCGAAATTCTCGAAGGGTTTTTTTCATCTATCAGTTTTATTACATGAAATATTTTGTTTGGTTGGGAAAATAGGTTTAAATGATATTAGTTTTAATTGGGTTTAGATAAAAATTTTGGAGTGTTTTGTTGATGAGTTTAAATAATAATGTATAATATGTTTGTTAGATGAATTTAAACGGTATTATATTTAATTAAATTTAATTACAATTTTAGCCTTATTTTTTATTTAATTTTTTTATAAATAAAAGATAAGTTTATCAAATATGCACTAGATTAGATAAAAGGAGGGGGAGTGACTGATTTAATTAACATTATTGAAGGTATTAACAAGATATTAATTAAAACCTACCACTAAATAAAATTTCCAACCAATCATTGCATTAAATTAAATCTAATTCCTTTAATCCACCTAGTACCTCCAATCAAACGGACTCTTAGAGATATTTGAACTTGCTGGAAGTAATTATCCCAAGCAAAGTTGTTTCTGAAACATAAGAATGACTAAATTATTACATGATTCACTTAGTTTTCCATATGTATAATTAGGGGCATGATAAGGAGTCAAAGATAAGTGAAGTCGTAGAGCTTGAGCTTCATCGTAACTATTGGATTGACTCGTGACCTTTTTATTTATTTTTATATATCAATATATATTATATATATATATATATATATTGTTTGTGTGAGCTCGTTTTGAGCTTGTGTGAGCTCGTTTCGAGCTCGAGCTCTAATATAAAATTTTAGAACTCGGCCCTAGAAAATGAGCCAAGCTCGACTCGACTTCAACTCGTTTCCTCCAAATCACCCGTTTGAGAATTGAACGGATTTCAATTTCGTTCAAATCTTAGGATAATTTAATGTTTGTTATTTGTCGAATTTTGAAATTCGATGACAAGTGTTCCGTTTTCAAAATCCAATGTCTAGCCCATAATAAGTTCAATGACGGCGTCGGCGGTGACGGCCGGCGGCCGCACGCCCCTGGCGACAACGAAATCTAGATTTCGAATCTTAATGTTTGCCAAATAATAGATTTTGATTTTAAATTCAGATTTTGAAATTTATAATTTAAAATTATGCAGTATCGTTCAAATAAACAAATCTAAATGCAGCCCTATGATCTTGATTATCGATGCTGAGTGAAAATTAGGATATTTTCTCCCGACATCGATTGTTAGCCCTATTCTCAGAGTGTGTGATAAAGATCGATAGGATATTAAAAATAATAATAATAATAATAATAAATAAATAAATTCTTTTGTATATGCCCTAACATGATCTGAAAAGGCAAGTGAAGTGGATTGCATTTGCATATTCTTTTCTGAGTATAATATTATTACAAAAGCATACGGCACTGTTAGAAATCCACTTGAACATTATTCATTACCTTCGTAAACCCTCGCACGCATCTCTCTTAAACATTCCGACACAAATGGCTGCGCCGGCGTATACCTCATTCTCCACCACCACCCCAGCAGCCTTTTCGAAGACATCAAGTGAAGCACGCAAAATATCGCCTGCCCCCTTGGGGTTCCTCGCGTCCTCTTCTCCCTCTCTGAAGCCGCTCCGTGCCGCCGCCGTCCGAGGCTCGGGGTCAGCTTCGGGCTCGTCCCTCGCGGCTCGGATGGTCTCCTCCGTTCCTGCGGTCAAATCCCCAGCGATTCTTGATTTCGAGACCTCTGTTTTCGATAAGGAGAAAATTAACCTCGCTGGTCACGATGAGGTGCGCTGTGATGTTGTGGACAAATTCAGCTTGATGAGATGTTCTTTGTTGTTTAACTGAACTTAACAAACCATCTGTTGGAATTCTTGCTATATCTTATGAATGAGATGATCTCTGACCATTTGCAATTTTTTATTCTTATTTGGTAATTGACTGCTTGAATCATTTTATGTTGTGCGATGTAGTACATTGTGAGAGGTGGGAGACACTTGTTCAAGCTGTTGCCTGATGCGTTTAAGGGTATTAAGCAGATTGGAGTTATTGGTTGGGGCTCGCAGGTAAAGAATTATCATTTCTCTAGCACATGTGTCTTTCTTGTTCAGTTTATTTTATGAATATTCGGAATTTTTCTTTCTTTCTTTTTTATTACAAAGATATCTGCCCAGGTGACTTTTTGATTGATAACACATTTAAGCATCTCTTGCCATGGCGGAAATTTTCTGTTCACAAGATAAAATGATACTCTACTTCTTAAGTATGTTTTTGCTGGGGATATTAGCCTAGAGCTATACTCACGATAATTTTCAATTCATGAAGGGACCTGCTCAAGCTCAGAATTTGAGGGATTCTCTATCTGAGGCTAATTCTGATATTGTGGTGAAGGTAATACTTATTGTATTGCTTTGTACAATCTTTCCACATTCGGTGAAAGAAAGATGCTACTACTTAATTACTTCCAGTCCCATTCTGTAAATCGTAATTGTTCATTCTCTTATGCATGTCTATGTATGCAGATTGGTCTGAGGAGAGGTTCTCGTTCATTTGCAGAAGCCCGAGCTGCGGGGTTTACTGAGGAAAATGGGACCTTAGGTGACATTTGGGAGACTATCTCTGGCAGTGATTTGGTGTTGCTCTTGATATCTGATGCTGCTCAGGTATAAGTTGGCCTCATCTTTCCAAGATATAAGTGTTTTTTTAGTAGCTTTAGGCGTCTTTCTTTGAAATGAACAAATAAGGATGAGATTTGCTATATCTTTTTAAATACGATACCTTTTCCTACTGCAGGCTGATTGTTATGAGCAAGTGTTTTCACACATGAAACCAAATAGCATACTCGAGCTGTCCCATGGATTCTTGTTGGGCCATTTGCAGTCCATTGGCCTTGACTTTCCAAAAAACATCAGTGTGATCGCTGTGTGCCCTAAGGGGATGGGACCATCTGTAAGAAGGTTGTATGTTCAAGGCAAAGAAATCAATGGCGCTGGTATTAACTCTAGTTTTGCAGTCCACCAGGTAATGCTAGCATTTTTTGTGATACCTTAATTTTTTTTTGGTGACGATTTTACTCAATATACGAAATGAATTACTATTTTCCTTTTTCTGTTCAAGGATGTCGATGGACGAGCCACCAACGTTGCTCTTGGATGGTCAGTTGCTCTTGGTTCACCATTTACTTTCGCCACAACCCTTGAGCAGGAATACAAGAGTGACATTTTTGGCGAGCGTGGTAAGTAATTTCATACCTAGCCAATGTTAGTTCAAGCTTATCTGAGTCAGAAAATTCTCATGCACATAAATTCGTCAGGCATATTGCTTGGTGCGGTACGTGGCATTGTGGAGTGCTTGTTCAGAAGATACACAGAGAATGGAATGGACGAGGATCTTGCTTACAAGAACACCGTTGAAAGCATTACTGGAGTAATATCTAAGACAATCTCAACGCAGGTTTAATTTAATTTGTCTTGATTCAACTCCACTCCCTTTTTTTTATTCAATTGACATTACTCTCCTAGATCCTACGTCATTGTCTTTTTATTGCAGGGTATGTTGTCAGTGTATAATGCACTAAGCGACGAAGGCAAAAGAGAGTTCGAGACAGCTTATAGTGCTTCGTACTACCCTTGCATGGACATCTTGTACGAATGCTATGAAGATGTAGCAAGCGGAAGTGAGATAAGGAGTGTTGTCTTGGCCGGCCGTCGCTTTTATGTATGCTATTCTAATATAATTCTGACTGACAACCTTATCAGAGCTCAATTTGCTCTTTTCCTTATACTTGTTTTTTTTCTTTTTAATATAAAGGAAAAGGAAGGATTGCCTGCTTTTCCCGAAGAATTTTATTTTATTTTTTTTTAAATTCCCGAAATTATTTCATTTTGTTTTGAAACAACAGATTGAGATATTGAGGAGGAAAGGCCATTCGTACTCGGAGATCATAAACGAGAGCGTGATCGAGGCGGTAGACTCTCTGAACCCGTTAGTCATGGCAATGGGGCGGGTCCAGCCGGACCCGAGACCCGCCCCGGTTATTTTTCCCCGGACCCGGGACCCGCCACGCCCCGCTTCGGGTCTAGACCCGCCCCGCCCCGGGTCAGACCCGAAGCGGGGCGGGTCCAACCCGCCAGACCTGCCTTCTATTTTTTTTTTTTATATTCTAACATTACCTTACACGTTTCAAGGACAAAACATAAACAAAATAACTTATAAATTAACAGTTGAGGTGAGGTGAGGCTGGGCTGCTGTTGAGAGGTGAGCCATCGATGAAGACGGGAGAAAAAATATTAAATTCAAAATCCTAATTCTAATATATATATATATTATATATTAATATTACATTAACTCGTTCGGGGCGGGTCTCGAGGCGGGGTTGGGCAAACCCGAGACCCGCCCCGGACCCGGCCGGGTTGGGCTCTTTAAGGCCCATAACCCGCCCCTTAACCCGAAATTTAAAAAAAAACCCTTCCCAATAGGGGCGGGTTTAGGCGGGTTCGGGTCTCGGACCCGCCCCATTGCCATGCCTAGAACCCGTTCATGCACGCCCGGGGCGTCTCCTTCATGGTGGACAACTGCTCGACCACGGCTCGGCTCGGGTCGAGGAAGTGGGCCCCGCGGGTCAACTACATCCTGACCCAGCAGGCCCTGGTCGCGGTCGATGGCGGGGCCCCCGTGAACCGGGACCTGATCAGCAACTTCTTGTCTGATTCCGTGCATGGTGCGATCGAGGTCTGCGCCCGGCTGAGGCCCACCGTTGATATCTCCGTGCCGCCCGATGCGGACTTCGTGCGTCCCGAGCTGAGGCAGTAGAGCTGTTAGTGAAGTCGAAGGCATATTTTGTTAGGGTATTGTGTGTCTCTTTGGAATAATGTTTTGCTTTGTGCTTTCAGTTGTAGTAATGATGTTATGATGTAATATGGACGTCGGTAAGTTTGTGACATCTTATTCTCCTCTTACCATATCAAATTCTATAATTCAACACTAAGTTGCACACAAATTTAAAAATAATAAAGAGACAATTGTCTCTGTGGGTTGGCCTAGTGGTTGAGGTGAAGTTGATATCCCGTTGGTCGCGGTTCAAAGTTCAAATTCATTACGGTCAATGTTTTGTAGTGGCTTGAAATAATAGGTCACACGGACTAGAAGAATTAGTCTTACTGGAAGCTGGGTGGTGTCACATAGACGATGATGAAGTTCAGATTCGATTTAGGCTAAGCATAGTCGGGGTGTGGGGATATTGGAAACTAGAACTTCTATCGATGGGAGAAACTAGATATCGAATGCTAGTGTTTGGAGGAAGAGACTTTTGTATTAGAACTTGTTACAATTTTGGCCTGATGATGCTCGATATAGGTTTATCTTACTTGATGATGCTCGATACAAATGATAAGACCTCTCCCCTATTTATACTAATTCCACATCCTTAACATGTGACAATTATATTGCCATATCACCTAATCTATCCTAGGTAAAACTCTACTTCTATGATGTTCTACATAATTCTATGGATATCTCTAGAATATTCATAAGTATCTAGATATTGGGTTAATAATTCTCCTAAGCCTAAATGCTAAATCCACAACTTAATAATTTGAGCCTAAATCAAGTTTATATTTTCTTCAACCGGGGATGTGACAACATAAAAGGAAAAAAATGATAAAGACAACTAAAAAAGATTTCAATCTTCATGCTAACATTACTCAATTGGATCAAAAGTCCACCGTTGATTACTCAACGCATTAGTGTATTCATCTGTTCAAACCTTATGCCGCCCTGTTAGCTTTTTAACATGAGTTTGAAGGTTTGAAGGAAATAGAGAATTGAAAACAAAGTACTTGCTGTAACTTTTCTTTCATCACATAGCACATTCAGTCATACATTACTTCATTCATACAATACACATTACTTTATAGATACTACATGGTGGTTACTAATGATAAAGTTCAAACATAAGCCCATGCTTGTCTAGCCTAACACATTTCAAGGCATGGTAATATATGACTTTACAAAATATAGTACAAAACATCATCATTGTCCTTAAGAAAAATATTATAATGCATATATAATTTTAACACTCCTTAATATTTTCCTTAATGACACTTAAATTACTCTTAGATTTGAGTATTCCTTTAGGTAAGGACTTCATCAAAATATCAACATTTTGATCATCGGAACAACAATGACGGAGTTTCACCTTACTATCCTCTTTAGCTTGTCGAATAGAATGAAACTCGACCATTACATGTTCCGTTCCTCCATTTGCAGCGGGTTCTATGCCTTGATCATCATTCGGGCGTTTTTCATCTTGAACAAGAGTTTTTGGCTTCGTCTTGATCCGCTTAATTCTGAATTTCTTCGAAGGTCCGGGAACCAGTCTCGAAACTGATCTTTTACAAGCATCATCATCTCCTCCTTCATCTCATGTCTCCGTTCATCATACTTCTCCACTTCTTCTACTGAGGAAGATTCCATCATGGCATACATGCATTGTTCAAACATCTTCGACGTAGGAGAGACTAGAGGTGAGTCATCATCAACATTTGAGACATATTGAACAGCTTCATGTCTCTCATTAAACTTCAAAGGAAAGCATTTTTCAGCCATAGCTACCTTTGCCAACATCACATCATTCAGATCATGGACAACACATGCATTGTGTTAATGTTGAGCCTTCAACATTGGCAATGTTAGGGTAACATTCTAGTCAACATTTGTTGTCTGAGAATGTTCCCTATCTCAGTTTTATCTTTCATGCCCAAAACGTGTTTTATTGATGACGTGTCATTTTTCTAGTGATATGCAGGATTTGGATAAGAGTTGGAATGGATCAAACCGTGTGGAAAGAGTGTGGAGCAGCTGGAGTGAAAATTGGAAAAGAACTTACTAAATATAGGAAGCTTGGAGCAAAAGATGAAGACCAAGTTGTGTTGAGCTAATCCAACTAACTCCCAACGGTCACATCCACTTAGTGGACGTTGAGGAAGACTGTGGACAAGTACCAAATCGTTGGAGAAGTCCTTAAGGAGTCGAAGACATATAAATAGCGAAAGGACTTCACCATTTCAGTAGACGGAACAAAAAACGAGTTTGGAAGAGCGAGTTTGAGCGATTACTACTTTTCACGAGAGTTTCTTTTTAGCCTAGCTTTCCAAAGGTCGAGTGACTTTGTAGTTTGCAGAATCATTTGATTCGTAGGTTTTGCTAGGCTTGATTTAACTATCCTTTTTTGATAGTTTGTAATCCATCTTTATAGTGGATTTTGCGCCTTGAGGCACGCAGCAAGTTTTTATACTTGCTGCTAAATTTACTTCTCGTGTTCGTTTCATTTCGTCTCTAATTAATCATTTATTCCGCTGTGCGCTTTGAGTGTGAGAGTGAGTGTTAGCCTAACATTTCACCCAACATCAGTATACAATTCAGTAGTGTTACATCCATTTAGGGACCACGCCACTTCAAAGTGGTATCAGAGCCAACGCTTGACGTTACTAAGCGCTGACAATCCTCTTCAATGGATGTTACAAGCTCGAATTACATTGGCAAGGTTCCGGTGTTAGACGGCACCAACTACGCGTATTGGAAGGTTCGTGTTCGGCAGTGCATCAAGTCCATCGATGTGCGAGCGTGGGAGTCAGTACTCCTTGGTTATACGACTCCAAAAACTGCTCCTGACGCTGATGGAGAAGTCTTTGATAAGCCGGTCGAAGATTGGACGGTTATGGAGCGAAATGCAGCAGAGTTCAATGATAAGGCACTCAACGCCATCTTCTCATCAGTGGACATTTTTATGTTCAAGATTATTCAGAATTGCCAGACGGCGAAGAACGCATGGGATCTTCTTCAGAGGTACTGTGAAGGAGATGCAAGTGTGAAGGAAACCAAGTTACGGCTCCTGCTCAACCAGTTCGAGAACATAAGGATGAAGGAAGACGAAGATATCACCACATACTTCGGGAAGCTGTTGACGATTTCAAGCGAGTGCGCCAGCTTAGGAGATCCGATCGCAAATAAGGTACTAAATTCTAAAGCTATTCGGACATAACCGAGAAATTCAATGTGAAGGTAGCTGCGGTCGAAGAAGCTCACAACTTGGCAAATATGGAGTTCAACACATTGATGAATATCATGAAAAATTACGAGACCAACCTTGAAGTCCAAAAGAGGGCCTCTCGCGGCAAAAGCCTCGCTCTTGTCAGCCAACCATCCAAGGTTCAAATCGAGGAGGACTCTGACAGTGAGGATGATACGGCCATGCTTGTGAAGAATTTCGCAAAGTTTCTCAGGAAGAAGAAGAATGTTGAGAAAAATGTTGGCCCGACATTTAGGAAGGGTCAGAATGCCAGATCTGAACCTCTTCTGCTCCCCCCTTCATCAAACGCAAACCAGATGGAAAGAAGAAGAACATCAACTATGATTCAGTAAGATGTTACGAATGTCAAGGCTGGGGCCATTTTGCCAACGAATGTGCAAACACCCTTCGCAAGCACGGAAAGGCCATGTGGATCGATCTATCTGATGATGAAGATGAGGATCCATGTCCAAAGGAGACCAAGCAATCATCTGTGACCATTCAGTCCTTCTCTGATGGCGAAGAAGAAGAAGATTATCAAATCGGCTTCACTGCGGTAACGGATGTTGAGCCAACATGTGACTCAACATCTGAGAATCAAATTATTTTTTATTATGATGACTCAAACTGTTTTGATGGGTATTCTAGTTGTGATGATGCAGATCTAGAAACAGACGTATGTGTTGAAGTCCAAATCAATGAAGCCGTCAAGATGTTGTCCGCACAATATGAGAAGGAAAATGTGTTTAATGAGCATCTCAAAGCCGAGGTTAAGAAACTATTCGGCGAGAATGAGAAGAATGAAAAGATGATCGAAATCTTGGTCGATGGAATGAACAAAATGGAAGCCGTACTAACACGAAAAGACAAAGAGATCGACAAGTTACAGAAGCGAGTCGACGAGGCCGATCAGACCTTTACGAAGTTGAACAAGGGTAAATCTACCCTTGATGAGGTATTGTCACTAGGTATTTTTGATAAGCTAGGTCTAGGATTTAATTCTCAGCCTACCTGTGATGCCCCAAAACCCGTGACTCATGTTCAGCCTAAGATAGTTTTCGTTAAATCTCATGCTTCGAATGATGTTTGTGAATCTGTTAGTGCTAAAAATAGTTCCGAGCATGCTGCCATTAAGAATAAGGATACTTCATATATATGCCATCATTGTAAGCAAACTGGTCATTTAAAGCCATTTTGCTGGAAGTTGAAGAAGGAGATTTCGAAGAAATCTATGTTGACTGAAATGTCATCCAACATCCCGCCTAACGTTGAGAAATCAGTGTTGAAAGAATCTGTTGGAAATGTTTCAGTTCATGCTTCTTCAAGTTCTAGTAAAAAGAATGCTACTTTGTCATCCAAGAAAGTTTGGGTCGAGAAATCTGTTCATAAATGCCATGTTGTGTATACCTCCTTGCGAGCTAACGTGACAGGTTCTTGGTACTTCGATAGCGGGTGTTCCCGACACATGACGGGTACCAAGGAGTACCTAAGTGAGTATATGCCATTAAGGAGTGGATCTGTGACGTTTGGAGGTGGAGCTAAAGGGCGTATTCTCGGCAGAGGTAGATTGAATGTGCCCGACTTTCCCAAGCTAAGCAATGTCCTCCATGTTGACGGGCTTGTTGCGAATTTGATCAGTATAAGCCAACTCTGTGATGACGACCTTGAGGTAAGGTTTAATAAAGAGTGTTGTGAAGTATTTAACCGCAATTCTGTTCAAGTAATGGCAGGAAAACGATCGAGCGATAACTGTTACTTAGTCGGCGACAAAACCAGTTCGAAGGATGTGTGCCAATTGTCGAAAGCCGAAGATGATGTGATTCTATGGCACTACAAACTGGGCCATGTCAACTATCGAACGCTGGAGCAGCTTATCAAACACGACGCGATCAGAGGCATTCCGAAGCTTAAGGAATGTGGTAAGGTTGTGTGTGAGTCGTGCTTGAAGGGTAAGCAAGCACATGTTAGCCATAATGTTGACCAACATTCTGCCCAACATTTTAAGACTGCACATTGTTTTCAGCTTATTCATATGGATTTGATGGGTCCGATGGAAGTAGATAGCCTTGGTGGTAGGAAATATGCTTATGTGCTCGTTGATGATTATTCTAGATATGCATGGATATTTTTTCTTAGGGAAAAATCTGAATCGTTCGATTTCTTTAAAAAATTCTGTGCCATGATTAAGAATAATTTTATTGCTTCGATTTTTCGCATTAGGTCTGATCATGGTAGGGAGTTTGAAAATCGATTGTTTGATGAATTCTGTGATAAGAAAGGTATTATGCATGAGTATTCTTCTCCTAAGACGCCCCAACAAAATGGGGTGGCCGAGAGAAAGAATAGGACCTTACAAGAAATGGCTCGTGTTATGTTGCAATCTAGGAGCATTTCTAAGCGTTTTTGGGCTGAAGCATTGCATACCGCATGTCATATATCTAATCGTGTGTTCTTTCGTCATGGTACTAAGAAAACGTCGTATGAGTTGTTAAATGGGAAGAAGCCTACGGTCAAGTATTTTCATGTTTTTGGATGCTATTGTTACATGTTGAATGATCGTGAATACTTGACTAAGTTTGATTCGAAGAGTGATAAATGCATATTTTTAGGATATTCTTCTAATAGTCGTGCATATCGTGTGTATAATTTGCGCGTCAAATCTGTTCAAGAGTCCATTAATATTGTGTTTGATGATGCTACTGATCTTAGAAGAGTTCCTCCACAAGTCGATATTTCAGATGTTGTCCAAGCTGTTGATGAAACAGAGGAGACTGGAGAGGAAGATGTTGGGCCAACATCTGACCCAACATCACCGAATGAGCAGAATGATGAGATCGAACCGAGCGAAGTTCGAAGAGATCCCCCAGCTAAGATTCAAAAGGATCATCCTACAGACTTAATCATTGGAGACGTGAATGAAGGCAGAAAGACTAGAGACAAGCCGCGCAAGGACTACAAGTCTATGGTAAGGAACGTATGCATGAATACGGTATACGCTGAGGTACGTTTTAATTGTTTTGTTTCAGAGATAGAACCTAAGAATGTTCTTGAAGCTCTCAAGGATAACTTCTGGATTAATGCAATGCAAGAGGAACTCTTGCAGTTCGAGAAAAACCAAGTATGGACCTTGGTTCCACGGCCGAAGGACATTAATGTCATAGGCACTAAGTGGATCTTTAAGAACAAATCTGATGAACTTGGTAGAGTTGTTAGAAACAAAGCTCGTTTAGTAGCTCAGGGTTATACCCAAGTAGAAGGCATAGATTTTGATGAGACGTTTGCTCCTGTGGCTAGGTTAGAATCGATTAGGTTGTTGGTTGCAATTGCATGTTGGCTTAACATCACTTTACATCAAATGGATGTTAAGGGTGCTTTTTTAAATGGGTACATTGATAAAGAAATCTATGTCGAACAACCTAAGGGTTTCGAAGACCCGCATTATCCTAACCATGTCTTTAAGCTGCAGAAAGCGTTGTATGGATTGAAGCAAGCACCTCGAGCTTGGTACGCAAGGTTAGCCACATTTTTACTTGAATTTGGGTTCGTACGAGGTGAGGCAGACCGCACTCTTTTTGTAAAAAGGGTCGGTTCTGATATTTTGATTGCCCAAATTTATGTTGATGATATTGTTTTCGGCTCAAGCTCACAGTCTATGCTAGATCAGTTTGTGCAGGCGATGAACACCACCTTTGAGATTCGCATGATTGGGGAACTAACTTACTTTTTAGGCTTACAGATCAAGCAAAGTAGTGACGGGATCTTTATGTCCCAAGAGAAGTACGCTAAGAACACAGTCAAGAAGTTCGGGTTGGACACGGCAAAGGTAATGAAAACGCCTATGGGATCTACGCAAAAGGTAAGTAAGGACGATGTTGGGCAGAATGTTGACTCAACATTGTATCGATCTATGATAGGCAGTTTGTTATATCTTTCCGCTAGTAGACCTGACATTATGTATAGCGTATGTGTATGTGCTAGATATCAATCTGAACCTAAGGTTTCCCATCTTAATGCTGTTAAGCGTATTCTTCGTTATGTGAGTGGATCATGTAGTCTAGGATTGTGGTTCTCTAAAGATACTAATATGAGCCTTGTAGGCTATAGCGATGCTGATTGGGCAGGTGACGAGGATGATCGCAAGAGCACAAGTGGCGGCTGCTTCTTCTTAGGTAACAATCTAGTTGCATGGTATAGTAAGAAGCAGAATTGTGTGTCTTTATCTACTGCTGAGTCTGAGTATGTTGCGGCGGGTAGTTGCTGTACGCAATTAATGTGGTTGAATAGCATGTTGTGTGACTATGGTTTAGAGTGCGAATCTGTCCTCATGTATTGTGATAACCTTAGTGCCATCAACATATCTAAGAATCCCATCCAACATTCACGCACGAAGCATATAGATATAAGACATCATTTTCTGAGAGATATGGTAGAGAAAGAGTTAGTGCGCATTGAGCATATAGACACAAAGCATCAGTTAGCAGACATATTCACGAAAGCATTGGATTCTGAAAGTTTTCGGACCTGAAGAAATCCATAGGTTTGCACATGTCAGTCTGAATGTTGGTCCAACATTTGGATCAACATAGCATTTATCGAATTTGATGGTTACTGCTTTAATGTTTGATGAGATATTCTGTTCTGTTTTCCTGTGAAATGACTTGACTTTTCTTGACTGGTCCCTGAATGAACTCGATCCCTTAAGAATAGGCTCTTGGTAATAAGTTCCCTAGGTACACGGCATTCGCAGTGACGATGTACTCTTTGCGACAAAAAAAAAAAAAAAAACCTTGGATACATATAAGCGTGCTCATAAACTCTATGCTAGATAGAGATATTTGGTAATAAGTTTCCTTAGGTACACGGCATTCGCTGTGACGATGTACACTATGCGACAAAAAACCAAACCTTGAGGCTAAGGGTATAAGGGCAGTGCATAAATTCAAATAAAAATAAGGTGAAAAAGAGAAATAAAGGGAACTGGTTTAGAGAAAAGTCGAGCAGAAAAGTCTAGGATTACGGACTAGAATGTTGAGTCAAATGTTGGGGCAACATGTGTGACTGTCAGTTTGATATTGCTATATTTATGTGCTTTCGTTTTATTAGTATTTGTTTTTTGTACTGCATTTGTTAGTCACGTGTGTCTAGTTTAGATATCTCTCAGAATTGCATTAGAACTCTCGAAGAACAGCTTGTTACATTTGTCTCAAGTAATCATCATCGTCGCTCAAACGGTCAGTCTCGCTAACGTTTACTATGATTTTTGACTTGGTATTTTTGGGTGAATCATGATCTGATGTGCTCCTAAATTCGCTCATGACCGATTCCCTCATTTACTATAATTAGCTCCATGTTTAGGCAAGGTTTTAACCGTTGAAACCCTTTTTATTAGGTCTGACTTGGTTAATCAATGGTCATCATTCACAAACCCTAAGTGTTTAAATCGAGTCTCCCTTTCTCTCTCTCTCTGCAATTCCACTCTGCTATCTGTGTTCTTCAGTTCAAATTCTGTGATTCTCCTTCTTGATTTTACAATGTCGAACTCACCAAATCGTGAAGAATCGCAGAATGTTGACCCAACATTGGGCGAAATCGTGTATGATGTTCTCCCACTTCAGACAATCCCGGCGCCAATCGAGGATATCGATCACATCCCTCTCAGCATTCTCTTTCCGGCCACCGAATCACCAATGATACCACCAGACGTGCCGGCGAAAAAGCAGAGCACCGCCAAGAAGCCTCGATCCCGACCACCGACTGAGGTTAAGGGTCCAGTCTCAAAGAAACGACGCATCAACAGAATCCGACAGTCTCAGGTCTCAAAGGGGTCGAAATCAACTGCAGACAAGCCCATCCTCCTCTCAAGTTCTTCATCTGACACCACGGCAACCACCTCAGAGGACGATCCTGCTCCAGTCACCGCCGAAGTTCCTGTTCAGGGGGAGACGAGTGCTGCCACAGCACAAGCGCCATGTCCCAACCAAGAACCAGCCCCAGTTCAGCCATCATCTCCGTTGAAGGCTTCCACAGAGGAGATTATCGATACCACCACCTATGATCAGCTGGATGAGGAGATAGGGACTCCAGAGGCAGCCACACCATCTACGAAGTCTACTTCCCCTGCCACTGAGGACAAAGGCAATGATGAATTTGGTCCAACTGAAACCCTGGCCACCTGGAAGAACAAATTGAAGAAGAAAGCTGGAAAGAGGCCAATGAGTTCAGAGGACAGACCTCCGAAGCGCCCACGATCAGCGGGGTCCTCACAGCCAGCAGCGAGCAGCCGAGCCGTCTTGCCAGCCCCCTCAAGCAGTGAAGATGTTGAGTCGGATGTTGACCCAACATCTGACTCCAACTGGGAAACTCCTTTGCCGAAGGGGAGATTTTATGCATCTCTGAATGAGGAGCTGTGGCCATACTTTAGCCAGAGGGTGCTGCGTATTGAGAGGACGGTGGATGTGGTGAGTTTTCGGAGGTTTGGGGTGATGCAGTTCTTGGAATCTCGCCGCTTTGACAAAACAGTCACCATGTTTGGGACCTACTGTGATACAGTGGTCCGGGAGGTATTTTCTAATCTCTTCCCTTGTATTAATGATCCTAGTTCTAGAAAGTATGGAAAGGTGTTTTGTAGGGGGAGGTTATATAATTTTTCGGCTAGGGACATTAACGAGTTTTTGGGGACCCCGAATGTGGAAATGAGGTAGACTTACGACAATGATGAGGTGGTGAGTTTCTTGACCGGGGGTAGAGTGAGAGAATGGGACGGGAATTTTTCGGTTAGTTTCTTGACTTCGCTGTACTCAGTGTTGTTCAAAGTGGGGATATTTAACTGGTGGCCAACGGCAAATGAGACCCGCGTTGCTGAGAATATGGCTCATATTCTATATGCTCTTGGGCGGAACTTGCCCTTAAACTTGGGTGAATTAGTGCTGGAACAGCTTGCCAAGGAGGCCGAGAAAAAGGCACCTGGAATTCTCCCATTCCCCTCTTTGATTTATGGAATGTTGGTTCGCGGAGGATTCAGGCCAGCACGCAAGGACCAAGTGGTCACTATCAAGATCACATATGCTGTGTCTCACATGCACCTGGCCGGGTCGAACAAAGTAGTGGATCTTCCGTGGCAACCTCCAACACAGGATGCTGAGCCAAATGTTGCCTCAACATCTGCCCAGCCATCCAGCCTCGATCGCCAGATTCAGTGCCTAGAAGAAACTATTGCATTTCTGACTTCCCAGCTATCTATCCTGAAGGATCTACATTCTTCCCAAAAAGGGGGAGAAGAGGCAGAAGTTGCGGAAGATCGAGCTGGAACGAGTGGAAATGGCAGAGGCGGTTTCGAATAGGCTGAACAAACCGAGCAGCAAGGGGGAGATGGGGCAGTTCAAGATCATGGTGAAAAAGAAGCAGATGATTCGATCGAGAGTCTAAACATTTAGACTTCGAACTTTTGTGCATGCGCTTTTTGCTTGTGTTTGCATGCCGTTTTGCTTCTGCTTTTTTTTGCGTGCTTTAATTTGATGAACCATGTCATTTTCTTTTGCAGATATTTCTCAGGACCTCTTATGGCTTGTACTAATTAGTAGTACTTTGAATAGTTGTAGTGCTATTCTGTTTTCGTCTGCTCTAACCATTTGTTTTAATGTTTTGTGGTTGAGTAGATCTGGCCTTCAGGGGGAGTTTCACCACGACTAACTTCTGCTTTGTTTTTGGGAAGAAAGATAAAAAGGGGGAGATTGTTAATGTTGAGCCTTCAACATTGGCAATGTTAGGGTAACATTCTAGTCAACATTTGTTGTCTGAGAATGTTCCCTATCTCAGTTTTATCTTTCATGCCCAAAACGTGTTTTATTGATGATGTGTCATTTTTCTAGTGATATGCAGGATTTGGATAAGAGTTGGAATGGATCAAACCGTGTGGAAAGAGTGTGGAGCAGCTGGAGTGAAAATTGGAAAATAGCTTACTAAATATAGGAAGCTTGGAGCAAAAGATGAAGACCAAGTTGTGTTGAGCTAATCCAACTAACTCCCAACGGTCACATCCACTTAGTGGACGTTGAGGAAGACTGTGGACAAGTACCAAATCGTTGGAGAAGTCCTTAAGGAGTCGAAGACATATAAATAGCGAAAGGACTTCACCATTTCAGTAGACGGAACAAAAAACGAGTTTGGAAGAGCGAGTTTGAGCGATTACTACTTTTCATGAGAGTTTCTTTTTAGCCTAGCTTTCCAAAGGTCGAGAGACTTTGTAGTTTGCAGAATCATTTGATTCGTAGGTTTTGCTAGGCTTGATTTAACTATCCTTTTTTGATAGTTTGTAATCCATCTTTATAGTGGATTTTGCGTGCTACTTGCTGCTAAATTTACTTCTCGTGTTCGTTTCATTTCGTCTCTAATTAATCATTTATTCCGCTGTGCGCTTTGAGTGTGAGAGTGAGTGTTAGCCTAACATTTCACCCAACATCAGTATACAACTCAGTAGTATTACATCCATTTAGGGACCACGCCACTTCACATTGTCTTTGAATAAAAGAGAGTATCCTCTTTCCAACATTCTTGCGACACTCAAAAGATTTTGAGTTAAATGAGGAACATAGAGAACATCGGCAATATACTTTGTACCTCGCTTAGTGTTGACGGGTATGGTACCTTTTCATTCGGCTTGAATGACTTTGCCATCTCCTATTCGAACCTTAGTCTTGATGGATTTGTTCAAGCTCGAAAACATCTTCTCATCTTTACACATGTGACTTGTGCAACAACTATCAATGAGCCATACTTGCTCATTTTTCCCTTCAGGCATCGCCATAAAGAGCCATTCTTTAGCCTCGTCTTGATCGTCAGAAAAGTTGGCTTGTTGTGGTTGAACATAGGCTTGTTTTTTCAGCCTACAATTCTTTTCAAGATGCCCCATTTTCTTACAATAGTTGCATCGGATTGCGCCTTTTTCTTTGTACCAACAATCACCGTCGGTGTGGTTGTTTCTATAGCAGATTTTGCACGATTAAGTCGGCTTCGCTTTGAACTTGTGATTTTCAGCAACTATATCTTCATCATCTTTGTCTTCACCTTGGCTTTTACCCTCTTTTACTTGTTGTTTTCCTTTGTTCTTCACTTTAAAGGCCGGTAAAGCTCCTTCAAGGGCACCTTCATCTCTCATATTTGCCCTTTGTTCTTGAGTTTGAAGCTTGCTAATGAGTTCGGCAACCGATAGAGTTTTGAGATCACATGATTCTTCGATTGCGGAAATTTTTGCCTCAAACTTCGAAGGTAGGCTTATCATCATCTTTTCCACCACCTTTGCATCATTGAAGTCTTCTCCCATCAACCTTATTTTGTTAACAAGGTCTAAGAGTTTGGACGAATACTCCTTTACCGATTCTTCATCCTTCATCTTTAACATTTCAAACTCTCTTTTTAAGGTTAAGAGTTTGATAGTCTTCACTCTTTCGCTTCCTTCAAACTCCTCCAATTTATCCCAAGCTTCTTTCGGATTTTCAAAAGTCATGTTTCTTGTAAAGATTGTATCGGAAAGAGCCGAGTGCAAACATGTGAGGGCTCTTGGCTTTTTGGCCATATCTTCTTCATGCTTCTTCATTTCAGCAATAGTCGGGTTTGCTCGTCAGGTCGGTGGATCTTGATCACTTTCCACCACATCCCATAAACATAAAGCTTTCAAATATGCTTTCATCTTGATAGCCCATATGTGATAGTTTTCGCCATTGAAAACCGGAGGTCCCATGCTTAGAGAGTTGTTCGCCATCTTTCTTTGCTTTCTTCTTCTTCCTTTTTTTTTACTCACAAGTCCCTCAAGAAGTATGCTCTGACTCCATGTTAGCTTTTTAACATGAGTTTGAAGGTTTGAAGGAAATAGAGAATTGAAAACAAAGTAATTGCTGTAACTTTTCTTTCATCACATAAGCACATTCATTCATACATTACTTCATTCATACAATACACATTACTTTATAGATACTGCATGGTGGTTACTAATGATAAAGTTCAAACATAAGCCCATGATTGTCTAACCTAACACATTTCAAGGCAGGGTAATCTATGACTTTACAAAATGTAGTACCAAACATCATCAGTGTCCTTAAGGAAAATATTATAATGCATATATAATTTTAACACGCCCAACGCTATTCCAAACGTCCATTTCGTCGCTCGTAAAACCGCTCACCACTACGTGCACCATCGTTCCGCTCGAGGATACTGAAGAGTTTCAAACCATTCCAACGGGCAGTCGACTGTGATGGTTTTATCATCAATAGGAAGCATTACCATATGTCGCACGGGACCTCGATGGCAGCGAGAACCAAAGGGTCTTGTTCGCATGAGAAGAACTGACATTTTGTGTGGAAAGCAGTTACACCTCCTAAAACGAAAAATCTTACGAGGCGCATAACCTCTTTAAACGTAATTGTCTTCCTCGTTCAAATTGCGCGAGATGTTGAAGACATTCAGCATGGTTCGTTGCATGTCTTGACTCGAAACATCTTTAAATTGGTATTGGGACGTCCAAATGAATTTTCTAAATTCATCCCAACTTGCTCGTCTATTTGGAGAGCTCGAAATAATTGGTTAATGGAGAATACGAAATAGAAACCTGCAGACCTATTTACAAAGCCGCTTGAAGACAACGGCTTTGTAAAGAGGGCTGTCTTCGCAGCTCTTTCATTCATTTTTCTGTCCAAGATGAGCTTATGGTAGACTAAGGCTCATCTTGAGGAGGGGCTGAAGAAATATCGTTTCAACCCGCCTTAGCTTTTTCAATTGTTGGAGTCGCATTTTATTTTCACGCTTTTGTTCTCTTTATAAGTTGTTTTTCTTTTTGTATATAGAAAAATACTGTATAACCCAAAACCGTTGAGCGTAATAGAAATCAAAACATTTTTTTCCCTCCTACGTTCTCTCAATCTATTTCAAGATCTTCGTTTGTCAGTTTCGACAATCGCCGAGAGAAAATGAGTGAGGGATTGATCAGTGGTAGATAGAGAGCGTAAGTAAGTTTTTAATCTTGTAATCTATGTGAGGAAGATTAAGAACGTTTGTCTTGTAAATACTCTAACGTGGTCAAAAATGATATTGGGTTTTCTCCGTGGACGTAAGATTCATTCAATTCACTTCGAATTGAACCAGAACCTCGTTAAATTTCTTGTCTTTCAATTCGTCTTAATATTTCATATTGTGGGATGTTAACTATCTTGGTCGGCCGATAAAATACCAGCAGAAGCCCTTGAAGCTTGTGAAGCGATTTTGTTTACCTTGCGACGAGGAGGGACAAAAGTGATTATTGAAGGCGATAACATTTCGGTCGTCAAGCAACTAAGCGCACCTGAGATTTCCTCGAATAAAGTAGAGAGCATCATTGCAGAATGTCTAAGATTTTGCTCACATTTCATATCAATATCTTTCTCCTTCGTTAAATGAGAGAATTTACGTAGCTCACTATCTCACCAAATTGCTTGGCTATTATAGTAAAGATCGTTGTCCATCGTTACAACTCCTGGCCGATGCCATGTATGCAGACTATGCGAATTGATTTATAAAAATTTATTTTTACATAGTAAAAAAGGCAGCATTTTTTTCTTTAACAAACGGTATATGGAGATGTTTCTCTGTTAATCATGTTTGCAAAACTAGGGTTTTGATTTGTATGGCCGAATATTCTCTAGAATCGTGTATTTGGAATTCACTTTCCAAAGACAATATTTGGACCATTTGCTTGAGTTACACCAAATCTGTCCCGGGATAAGACTAGAGAAAATTGTTGCGTTTGTATGAATTATGTGTGTTTGTGTTGAGTGTTTCGATGCTTATTTATAACACAAAATATGATCATTTGTGTACATTCATAAGCATACATGTATTTTCAAAGATGGTGTCCTTTGACACATCTTTTCAGTTCAGGTGGTGACACCTCTTCGGGTGGTGATGTCTCTTCGGATATTTTAGGGTTTTCGAGTGGTGATGCCTCTTCGGGTGGTGATGCCACTAGGGGCGCTGCCCCCTTGACCCCCGCATGCTCTTAGAGTTCCGACATAAAATTATCTACGAACGTGCACTCCGCACCTCCTAACTCGTACATGTTTTATTTCCTAATTATACTAAAATATACAACAAATCATATGATCATCATATCTCAGATCCGATTGATCATTATTCGCTATTGCTGATTAATTTGATTGAATTCTCTCGTGTACCTAAGTTTCAGTTTGGTTTAAGGATTTCTACGTGGAAAAGAAAAGGAAATATGTAATGATACTTGATTGAAGAAGTATGGTAGAAGAATAAAAAGCACTCACCAAATGCTTACACGTCATATAATACATTAGACTAAGAGAAGACTCTCATCACTGGGAACATAAACAGATTATAAGTTGTATCCAGGGAACATAAAAGTATTTGTATTATCCCCTTTAACTTAAAACACGTTTCTCAAGTTATCTCATGATATTTAAAAACGTTTTGGGGATTTTTCTCAGAAGTGTAAATGATTGTAAAGTGTAGTGAGACCATGATTTTTTTAGAGGTTATACCCCCAAATGAGTTTACTCATCTCCTTGAGGTTTGCTCCTCAAGTGTTTTATCAATCAAAATTGTGTTACCGTAATTAGTTACCATAGCTGATTACAGCAACGATGATAAATACAATCAGTCAAGAATAGATAGCATGCTTGAGCATCATGATAATGTGCATTCTGATCATAATATATTGTATTCTGGTGATGAGTTTGGTGAGCATGACAATGTTTTTGCACAAGAACGCTCTAGTGATTTAATTAATACACATGATGATGTAGTTCAAAATAGAAATGAAAATCAGGAATTGGCATTAAGAAGATCTAGTAGAATAACTAAACCTCCTTTTTGGGCAAAAGATTTTATATCACCATTTACAAATGATACTAACCATGCACATGTTATTAGATATCATATTTCAAAGTATGTACAGTATGGTGGAATCAAGGAGCACCACAAGACATATCTTCAAGCCTTGACATCAGAACACATTCCAACTAGCTATGATGAGGCTGTCAGGTCTGAGAATTGGAAGCAAGCTATGGACACAGAGTTAAAGGCACTCGAGCTAAACAGAACATGGAAGGAGGTAGATTTACCTCCAGGAAAAGGCCAATTGGGTGCAAATGGGTGTATACCATCAAATATAATGCGAGTGGCAAGGTAGAAAGTTATAAAGCTCGGTTGGTAGCAACGGGCTATAGTCAAATTGAAGGTTTAGACTATACTGACATTTTCTCCTATTGCAAAACATGTTTCTTCAATAAGATTAGAAATGTCTTTAACTTCTATTTCTAATTTGCCATTGTGACAAATGAATGTTACTAATGCTCTTTTACAGGGAGATTTAAATGAAGAAGTTTATATGATCATTCCACAAGGATTGCATACAAACAGTGGTAAGAACAAGGTTTGTAGACTTGAAAAATCCTTATATGGATTAAAACAAGCCTCTAGGCAATGGAATACAAAATTTACCATGGCCATGAATGATTTTGGATCTATACAATCAAAGAATGACTATTCTTTGTTTGTAAAATCAAGGGGGAGTAAAGTGGTTATTCTCTTAGTGTATGTTGATGATATTTTGATTAGTGGAAGTGATATTGATATGATTAATCAGACTAAGTATTATTTAAATAGCACTTTTTTCAGGAACCAAAACCAAAACTTTACCTCATAAATTCATGCATTCATATGACTTTTATGTATTATGCATGTTCATCCTAAGATTTGGTTGAGTTGATAGATTTTTAAGTATAAAGTCAAAGTTAGTACAAGTGTGCCGAAAATTTTATCTCGACATTTTTAGAACCGAAAAATCATGTGAAGATCGAAAACTTTTCTTCACATCAAAAAGTTTTTGTGTATTATATACAATAGAATCCAAAACCTTATAATGAAGGAAAAGAAAACTTATGCATGAGCCAAAAGCTTTGAGGTAATGACACCTCATGCTTAAGAAAGCTTAGTAAGCACTTATTATTTTATACCCCTTTGAACTCGAAAACCTTATCATTCTCAAACAAAAAGGTTCCAAACTAGTGCCTTAGGGTTCCTTGAAGCTTCATAAGAAATCGAAAAGAAAGCTTGCAAGTAAAGAAGAAACTAGCCGATATAGCACACGTGAGGTAAACATGAGATTCTTTGATTCGAAAACTTATTATGACCCATTTTCGAAATAGATATACTGCGAATTTCGAAAAAGCGTAAAACACGAAAGTTGTAGACAATCAAGTTAGCTGCCAATAGAAGTTCGAATCAGGGTAATTGATGCCTTGAATCGAATGTTATGCTTGAAAAATTGTTGACTGTCATTTCTGGACAGCAGCATTCGAAAACCACTTCGCAAACCACTTCGAAAAGTTTTGTGTCTCATTTTCGAAGTAGATGCACTTCAAACTAGATAAAGTGCAAAACATAAAAGTTGTAGATAATCGAGTTAGCTGTCTTTAGAAGTTCGAATCAGGGTAATTGATGCCCTGAATCTAAAGTTATGGTGGAAAAAGTGTTGATTGTCATTTCTGGACATCAGCATTCGAAAACCATTTCGAAAACCACTTCGCATAAACCACTTCGAAAAGTTTTGTGTCTCATTTTCGAAGTAGATACACTTCGAACTAGATAAAGTGCAAAACATGAAAGTTGTAGATAATACAGTTAGCTGTCCAGAGATGTTCGAATCAGGGTAATTGATGCCCTGAATAGAAAGTTATGCTTAAAAAGGTACTGACTATCATTTCTGGAAATCAGCATTCGAAAACCACTTCGAAAACCAGTTCGAAAACCACTTCGAAAAGCATTGTATCCCATTTTCGAAGTAGATAAACTTCGAACTAGAGAAAGTGTAAAACATGAAAGTTGTAGAAAGTAAAGTTGGCTCTCTAATGAAGTTTGAATCAGGGTAATTGATGTTCTGAATCAAAATTTATGTTCGAAATAGTACCCACTGCCAGTTCTGGGCAGAAACACTTGACCAATTTTATCAAAAGTGTTCAAATGGATAAACCGAACGCTAGGAGTTCGAGATAGAAACATGCTTATACATACAGTATTCATATCACGCATATGAATTATTCATGTAAGTCTCATGTTGATTATCGAAAATGACGTGTTATAGGTCAAAATCCCGAAAAAGGCGACGACAAGACTAAATAAAGAAAATTCGAAGTTTACGCCAAATTTGTGAGTATGATTTGCAACGTGTACCTTATGTGCTATATGTTTGTTTGATATGAAAGATTACTTGTATATGTCATATGCATACATATGAAAAGGAAAAGAGAAACCGTTATGACTGCTATGGCTTCGGATGATGCGATACAGATGCTACGGAAGTTCGAGTCTAGCCGGTTCATAACGGAAGTATCAGCATATAGAATTGCATATGTTATAAGGATCATATGAATGATGGTTACGTGACTTAATTTATGACAAGAATGGCTATGTTAGCTTGACGGAATTTGAATTTTATCTGTTTACAGCTTTATAGTTACGAATATTGATTTATGTTGCGATCATACTCTGAATATTTGTCTTCACAGTTGTTGTAGATAGCTAGCAAACGTCTTAAAGCACAGCTTCCGCATAAAAGCATAGATTCAAGGTCGGCCGGCTACGCTCTCATCCTGCTCCCCTATGTTCATCGTTTGCATATAGTCTAAGAAACATTACCGACTTTTGTATGACATATAAATAATCATGATATTTGAATATATGTATATTATGTGTGAAAGTGATTCGTCTGGATGTGCGCACCCGTTTTTATTTAACAGGAATGATTATGAAAAGCGAAAAATTTTACGTGAATATTTTTATAAATGCATAGAATATGTGTATAGAATGTGATAGAAAAATGGGGCGCTACAACTTTCCACATGAAGGACTTGGGGACTTTGAAGTTTTTTCTAGGTATTGAAGTTGCAAGATCCGAAGAAGGCATTGTTTTGACCAAAGGAAATATGCCCTAGAGTTGCTTGCAGATGCTGGAATGCTTGGCAGCTATTCCCATTGATCAGAATGCAAAGTTGGCATATTACAAAACAGGGAATAACTCTAAACCTTCATCTAATGACCCTGATCCCTTGATTAGTTGTGTTTCTACATACCAAAGGATAGTAGGCAAACTTATATACCTATGCTTAACTAGACCGGATATCTGTTATTCTGTCCAGATTTTATCAACATAGTCCTAGGAAATCCCATCTTGATACAATGTATAGGGTATTGAGATATATTAAAGGAAAACCAGCTCTTGGTATATTATTCAAAGCTGACAGTGACATATGTTTGAAGGCTTTTTGTGATGCTGATTGGGCTTCATGTCCGATGTCAAGGAAGTCTTTAACAGGGTATGCCGTGTTTCTTGGAGGATCATTGATATCATGGAAGACAAAAAAACATGCAACCATCTCAAGAAGTTCGGCAGAAGCGGAGTATCGAGCCATGGCAATGGTCACAGCCGAGATCATGTGGATAAGAGGGCTGATGAAGGATTTAGGGATAGCAGTTCAAGGTCCAGTAAGCATATATTCAGACAGCAAGTTATCAATACAAATTATGGAAAATCCAGTTTTCCACGAGAGAACGAAGCATATTGAGGTAGATTGTCATTTTGTTAGAGACAAGGTTCTTGAAGGGATCATTGACACGGTCTACATACCATCAAAGGAGCAGCATGCGGATATACTAACGAAGGCACTTGGAAAGCAACAATTTGACTATCTTTTGTCCAAGTTTGGTGTTCTAGATTTATATGAACATCAAACTTGAGGGGGAGTATTACGAACATAAAAGTAAACCCGTAGGGACTGTTTTGTAATTACTATTATTAGAGGGATTGAATTGAGCTGTTAGTTTAGAATCAGTATACATATGTAAATATCTTATCCTGTAAACATTGAATTCAATTGAAAATTGCTTCTTCTTCACAATATCTCAGATCCGATTGTTCATTAGTCGCTACTGCTATGCCTTTGATTGAAAGATATCGACGTGAAAAAGAAAATGAAAGATGTAATGATATAAGACTATGAAGAATAAAAAGCACTCACCGAATGCTTACGCGTCAATATAATACATTAGACTAAGAGAAGACTCTCATCACTGACTGTGTCAAAGAGACAAAGACAGCAGCAAACATTCTTTCAGCAAATATTACTTTGAATTTAATAAAGTCAGATTCTTTGTTCATCAATTGACTTCCAAAGGTAATGGGATTAAATTAAATAACATAAAATTTCACCAAGAGTCATGAAGGATATTTTATTACTGAAAAATAATATTATGATTCTGATATTTAGAGCTAAGAAAGGATATCTTAATAATGAAAATTAATAACAGATTGTAAAGGAGATTTAATTAATTAAAAATCGAACTGAGAAAGGAGATTTCATTTATTAATGAAAATTAATGAGATTGTAAAGGAGATTAAGTGATAATAAAAATAAAAATCGAGGTAAGAAAGAAGATTTCATTAATGACATTTGGAAAAAGGAAATTTTATTATTAATGAGAAATTGTTGACGACAAAATGTAATAAATAAATGAAGAATACATATTATAAAATTAATGGTTTTGTAAGGGTTTTGCCTTGCTTTTTGTTTTCTTCTCGGTACTGAGCTGAAACCATAACCTCCCTCGCTTTTGTTCTCTCTGAATTTATTACCAACCATCACCTCACTTTTGTTTTCTTTTCACCTTCTCACCTTACCTCCCTCGCCTTTATTCTCTCTAAAGTTATTATCATCACCTCGCGGCGCCTTGCTTTTGCTCTCTCTGAAGTTATCACCATCACCTCGCTTTGGTTTTCTTTTCACCATATCAAAGCCTACGAAGAATGTCTCCGTCATCTTCGACACGGCGTTCGACAACCAAACGCAAGCTTGACGATCAAGGTGATGACACCAACCCAGCTACCAGGACACGAAGAGACGAAGACGCCTTGGTCCTCCAACCCGCCCGACTGCAATTCTTCGTACGTGTGATCTGCGGGAAAACCTTATTTGTAATCCACGCAGAACCCTCTGACAACGTGGGATCAATCTGGGAGAAGATTGAATCTACCTCTGAGATAAGCAAGGACGACCACAGATTGATATACAAAGGCAAAGTGCTTCAGGACGAACTAACCCTAGTCCAATGTGGTGTGGTAAACGACGTTACCTTGTACTTGGCAGCAAGGATACACAGCACCGAGAATCCACGTGCTTGTCAATTGATAAATGACGTACTTGCAGTCATCTTGGACCTCGAAACCAACAACTGGGCCACCACAAAGCCAGACGGGCCTCTCATAATGACTACTTCTTCTAGCACCCTGAGAAATAACAGAAGACTCAAATCGATGCTGGAGGAGTATTTATCAATGATGACGACCAAGAATTTCGGTCCAGGTTCAGTCAAGAGGCATTTGCGGCTATTTCGCAAGTCTTCGGTTCCCGCTGCTTTGGTGATGCTTTATGAGTCTCCTCTAAAGCATAATAAGGTTATGGCTGATGTGTCAATCAGGCGTTTCATAACTGCGTGCAGGACCAAAGTGTCGGCGGTGAATCGTTGCTCCTTGCTGCGGATAGTCTTGAGATTCTGTGAGTTGCTGAGGGTCCTTTCAGGGGCGGACGATCCCTTGTACCATTTCTGCCGGAGCAATTTGGGAAGTATGTTGGGAGATTGCAGGTTATGGTGTATATCGAGGCATCAGAAAAAACGTGTTAAAGAGATCTTCTCGTTTGTGAGCGAGTTGGCCAGTAGATTATCTAGCGATTTATCTTGGTTAGGGACGGCTGTGGGGGCTGTGAAGGATCTCTCACTGTTCCTGATGCCTCTGAAGTATGAGATCAAGCATACCTTTGTGTCTAACCGCGGGCCGATTAGGCTGCCATTGTCCGATCAAGAAGCTAGAGTGGGTTTTTCACAGGAAGTTTTTGAGCTGTACGCAATTTTCTCCGATTTGTTGGGTAAAATGGACGAGCGTATGAAGATGATCGACGACTACGTGGAAGCAAAGTCCAAGGGGGAGAAGCTGGTTGTCATCTTGGGAGTATCTCTTGAACTCGAACAGTATCTCTCGGTCAAGGAGCATCTCTCGATCCTGAAGGAGCTCTATTACATCTCAGAGCTTTACCATGACGGCGTCGAGTTGTTTGGAGATCTTATAAAGAGGAGAAGTGAGGCCCTGAACTATCTCGTCTTGAATCACGCGAAGAGGAGTGATGACAACTCGTGGATCTTTCAATTTAAGGAGGCAACTACTTTTCGAGGCCAGGCGCCACTTGGCTATGATGATGCTCCCGGAGAAGAAAGACGAGCAGTTTTACGAGATGATCATCGAACGATCAAGATTACTACCCGACTCAATCAAGTTCATTGATCATGCACAACCAGAATCACTGCGCAGTGGTTTGATTGTGCAGTTCAAGAACGAGTTGGCCACTGGACCTGGTGTGCTGCGGGAGTGGTTCGTGCTGGTTTTCCAAGCTTTCTTTGACCATAAAAAGCCATTTTACGTTACTTGTCCTAATGACCGAAGAAGATTCTATCCTAAACCTGGTGAGAACTAGTTTGTTTTTGGTTCTTGGTTTTTCATTCCTTTTGCAATATCATATCAATTTCATTTTGTCAACTTGCCAGCATCTAGGGTGGAGGCAGTAGAGGTCCTTACAGGCTTTCGCTTTTCAGGAAGGATGATAGCTTTGGCATTAATGCACAAAATCCAAGTGGGGGTCGTGTTTGATCGCATCTTCACCAAGCAATTGGCTGGCGGAGACATCACATTGGAAGATATAAGGGATGCAGATCCTTACATATACAACAGCTGCAAGCACATTCTTGAGATGGATACCCAAGCTGTTGATGAAGATACGTTGGGTCTGACCTTTTCTCACGAAGTCGAGGTGTCAGGAAAAAGAAGGGTCTTCGCGCTGTGTCCAGGTGGAGAGAACATAGCTGTAAACAGCAGAAATAGGAATGAATATGTCGATGCTCTTATAAGGCATCTGTTCGTTGAGTCAATGAAAGATCAAGTAGCCAATTTTGCTCGAGGTTTTGGTGATATTGCGACTTCAATACAACTCCAAAAGTCGTTCTTTCAATGCTTGAGTTCTGAAGATCTGGACATGATGCTTTATGGAACTGAAAAACCGCTATGTGTAGAAGATTGGAAAGCGCATACGGAGTATCGAGAATTTGCACAATCAGATGATCAGATATGTTGGTTTTGGGAGGTATGAATATTCATTGGATGTGAGTGTATGTTCAGTTACGCCGGAATAGAATTGTTTGCTTCTGTGTTTAACTGTAGTAGCTTTTTTCTTTTAACTATTATATGGCACAACAAAAAACTTGATAAACAAAGGAAATGTCTCTATTTTAACATATTTTACAATTAAAATTTGTTGCATGAATTTCTATAGCATCATTTGCAACCTGGCCAAATTTCCATAACCATAGTCAGCCAAGGACTGTTTACGCGGGTCGACGATAAAGAGCCCATTTAATATAGAAATCGCCAACCGACATTTCATTTGGAAAATTTCTCTTTATTGAATGCATCGATTGCCTCGACCATTAGTTCATTGAACTCGTCGGTAGCACCGACAACTAGATATATTGAAATCATCGGTGCTTCCGACATTTTGTATTTTTTATTTTTATTTTTGCTGAAAATTGTTTGTGCTCCCATTGACGATTCTTTTTTTGTTGTTCTTAATATTGTTCTTTATATGTGTAGTTAATGAAAATATCTTCATATATAGTAACCTCTATAACGTTTAAATATAATTACGAAGGGCGTGATTTATTGTACTGCACCAGACTATTCGAAAGTTTAGTGCGGCCCTATCCATGATCCTCGACGTTCATTTAATTAGACGTGTAATTCTTGTTTCAGTGTTGTACATTGAATGCACTATTAAACAGAATTATGTTGTCTCATTTGGCGTTGTCTCTGTTGGCACTAATGTAATGTAACATTTTTTTCAGTTCACGTACGATTTGTCTGCATATCGATGTTATCAGATTTTCCGAGATTTCGACTTAATTTGGTGTGATATACTAACATCTTTGTTTTCTCCAGATTGTGGCTAGTATGTCTTCGGAGCAGAAAAGGAACCTCCTTTTCTTTTGGACCTCGATCAAGTATCTTCCTGTCGAAGGTTTCAAAGGCTTGGCATCTAAGCTTTGCATCAGTAAAGCTTCGGTGAACTCCGATTTCTTGCCAACCTCGCACACGTGCTTTAACCAGCTAAGCCTCCCTTCATACCCATCACATTCTCACATGACGGAGCGGCTCAATATTATCACAAAAGATCATGTCGGATGCAGCTTCGGTGCAAGCTGAAAGAGAGAGTGGCACATGGGTTTTTTTTCGAACTTCGACGAATGGGATCCGGTGGATTAGTAACCGAGGAGGTGTTAGGATCTCATATTATTTATTGAATTGCTTATTTTTAGGTATGTAGGGCAGCCTTGTTTTGTATCAATGCAGATATTGTATTAGATTATATACTGATAATATGAGATTTGGAGTCACTCATTTTTTCTTTGTGATAAATCAAAGAAAAGAAATGTTTTGGTACCTAGCAATCTAGCTGTGAATGCCTGTTTCCGCAGCAGATAGTACGCGCTGTCGAGACATTATTGCGAAGATTGTTTCATTCAGGACTATCTATTTCATCTTCGAAGATTTTTTATATTTATATCTATGTTCATATATTTTGAGAATCTCACTTGAAAAAAAGTATGCAGCTACACAAGTCAATGGGAGCTACCCATTCAAATGTCAGCTGAACTATATTAGGATAAAATTATATAAATATAACAGTGGGCTGTACTTTTTTCTGTCAAAATTTGTCAACCGAAGGTTATTTGAATATCCAGACTTCACAACAAAATTAATCGAGATGCAGAGTATAAAGAAGGAAGTTGGCAGTCATGTGCGAGCTCTCTGTTTCAAGAAACTAAAACCGGATGAACAGAATTACATTAATATTCTGTGTGATGAATGAGTTAGCCTCTTATACTGTTTATATCCTTTATGTAGTATGTGAGGGGTTGTAATGTGTTAACAATTTGCTCAATGGTAATAGAATATTTTCTTAAAAAAAAAAAAAAGGTTTCTGTGTTGATAACCAAACGATTCTCCCAGAAAACAAAAAGACTTCTGATATGAAGCAGGATGAGCAAGTCGAGAAGTTGGACGAGGGAAACCGCCAACCATTTAGAATTTACGTAAGGCGAGCGAAAGGGACAAAAGGGGTGAAGATATGAATAAGATATTAGAAGATTATCTACCATAAATAAAGAGAGAAATTTTAGGCAACAAATCCTCTTGTTAGGTATTAGAATAAGTTATTTAAATATAGTAATTTCCTAGGAGATATTATTGGGATTCCCTTTTATATTGAGTCGTAGTGGTTATAAAAGAGCATGTATGCTCTTCTCATTAAGTGTGAAATTTTATGAAAAGAAAGGCTCGTTTAGAGTTTTTTTTTTTTTTTTTTTTTTTGCGATCCCGAGGTATCCCCACTCGATCTGGCTGTGGGCTAGCCCCTAAATATCGGCGTGGGCGTTGCGCTACACAGACCTGGCGGAGGCTTAATTGCGCCACACACTCCAGTGGTGGGACTAATCCCCGGGGTCAGATGAATACGTCCCAAACCCACCTGACAACGATAGTCATGAGAAATAAATCACATGGGGACTATTCAAGAAATTGTGGGAGGGGATACCTCGGGATCGTTTAGAGTTATTACGAAAGTTCGATCTTTGATAAGGAACCAACCTTGTCAAGATCCCTCGTCTCAATTATCTTCTATCAACTTCACATTTTAAGAGAAGAACCAACAAAGAAACAATGGATTACCAATGGCACATACCGTCTAAGCGATATTCAGGAGCCACATAACCTAAGGTTTCTAATATCTTCACCTTGGCCTCATTAAATCTGGCTCCAGTAGTTATTGCAAGGCCAAGATCACAAAGCTGAAACTGCAGCGCAGATAACAAGATTACACGATAGGCTGGTAATAGCGAAAAACAGGGAAATCTGCATTCATTACATGGAAAGTAGTTATTGCATTCATTACCTTGGCGTTGAACATGGAATCGAGAAGAATGTTAGAAGATTTGATATCTCTGTAAATCAATGCCACACGCATGCACTCGAGCGTTCCCAACGCAAATAGAACCAAGAAACAACGCTCAAAACCGACAGACTCGAAGCAATCATAAGAAATCTCCAAATTATCGAAAATTACGTTTCGAGAGAAATCTGTAACTATTGAGTTTTGTCGACATTAATGATGTGTTTAAGAGATGTTTCCATCGCTCCTGGGGTGTCACCAATGGTCGGAGATGGTCAGACGATGTCGGGTGGGTGGAATCGTAATCGGGGCCGTGGTTTCGTGTGTGTGTCTGAGTGTTCGTACAAATGAACTTTTTTATTATGTATTTATTAAATTTGTGGAATTCTTAATTTGTATTATGTGGGAAATTGGGGTTTTGCATATGCTATTGTCTTTGAATGAACTCATTGTGACGTCGAAGGAGATGGCGTATATATTTTCCAGAATAACTTAAATTCAAATATATATTATTACAAGTATTGACAAAAGGAACACAGCTATTGGGGGACTATGTTCCTTCTGCCAAGGAGTATGATCGAGTAGGTGGACCAAAAATGTAGAGAATTCCTGTGGGGCAAAGGGATATGGGGTAGAACAAAAGGTTTAGTTGGATGGAAAACAGTCTATCAAAAAAGAAAATTTGGGGGATTGAATATCAAGGACTGTATGGCACTTGGTATTATGCGTGTTTGGGTTAGCAGATCTGGGACATAGCGAGTAAGCAAGACAATCTCTGGATAAGGGTGGCTAAACAGTATCTACTTACATGGTACAGATATCTAGGATTACCAAAGTCCTTTGGATTGCAGTTGGCAGTGGATGCAAATAAATAAAGTTAAGTTAAGGAACTTTTTAGGGCAGGATATTACAATGGAAGATGGATTGATGTGCCTAATGGGCACTACACTGTTATGTCTGGAAATAATTGGTTGAAGGTAGAGCCATGATGCTACAAAGCCGTTGCGGCTGTGTGGAATAGATGATTTCTACCAAGACAAGCTTTTATTTTGTGGATGAAAGTACATCGAAGGTTACTCACACGCAATAGATTGATAAAATGGGGGATGCAAGTGTCAGAGGTATACTGTCTGTTAAGGCGACAGACAGATGAATCACTTGAGCACATATTCTTCTCATGTGCATATAGAAGGCATGTGGTGGAAGAGATTGGAACTTGGCTCAAGATGCAGATCCCACTAAACTTTGACAGATGCGAAAAGTGCATTATTGGGCTAGGAAAAAGGAAGAACAACCAATGCAGACTGCAAATTTCTGGGATGGCAGCAACTATCTACACACTGTGGAAAGAAAGGAATGCAAGGTATCACATAACTTGGCTCGCCCTGCAGAAGTCTTGGTGCAGATGCTAAAGAAAGGGATAAAAGATCATGTGAGAGCCATATGTTTCAGGAAAGTAACGATAGCTGAGATGAAGTACATTAATGAAATTCTGAGCTGACGTTCTTATTCTGATGTAATAGCGTTGCTCGATCTGAGTCTAGGTGATGTATGAGCATATGCTTACGTGGTACTAGAATCTCTTCCTACCAAAAAAATGTATTGACAATTATGTGTCTTCAAAAAGCTACAATCATGAAGTGGTATTTTTCTCTTTGGAATGAATTGGGAGAGAGAGATTGATGAATGAACGTTTTGAGATAAAGAATTTAGAAGACAGAGTTTGAAGTCAATTTCTTACACGCCAACGGAAGAATAAAAAACACTCATCAAATGCTTACACGGAGAGAGACAACAAAACACATTCTTACAGCAAATACTTAGAATTTAACCTCGTTATTTTATTTTATTTTTTTTCATCTTTTTCTTTTCTTATTGTTTTTGGTTTTCCTTTTTCTCCACTTGCGGGGAGCTTATGTCTCCCCCTTTGAAGGATGAAGCTCGGATTTCGTAGGATTTCGGCTGGTGATGGTTGCATTTTCAATCAAAAGATACGGCTTCAACAAAGCTAAGATATGACTATTCTCGAGTCTAAACTCACCATCAGGGGTGAAAAAATTTAGTCAACAACAATCTTACTTTAATAGTCATCGTTGTTGTTGTGGACTTTTAAGATTAGGTAGGTATAAAAGTTTTAGATATTAATTGTGGAATTTTGAAATGTTTCATACATTCAGTTTCTATTTGTTTGAGTTACATTTGTGTGTTCTTATATTGAGCTTATTTCTCTATTGGCATTCTCATATGTCACCAGAGAGAATTCTTAGGTTACTTTCTCTAATGGTATTCTCATATGTCATCATAAAGATTTTTTGGGTTACTAAATACATGTATTTGGTTATTTTGAAATACAAATCACTTCCGTCTTGAAAATTAAATGATTTAATAAAGTCGAAGTTCTTTTTTTCATAGACTTTCACAGGAAAATAGATTTTTTTAAATAAAAGTTGACCAAGAGCTATGAAAGGTGATATTATTAATGAACAATAAATAATACGAGGTATTAAAGGAGATTTAATTAATTAAAAGTCGAGATTATAAAGGAGATTTTATTAATGCAAAATAATATGAGATATTAAAGGAGATTTAATTAATTAAAAATCGAGCTAAAAAGTCGAGATTATGAGAGATTTTGTTAATGAAAAATAATGTGATATTAAAGGAGATTTACTTAATTAAAAATCGAGCTAAAAACTAGATTTCATTAATGAACAATAAATAATGAGATATTAAAGGAGATTTTATTGATACAAATTTGAGATTAAAGGATATTTTATTAATGAAAATTCATAAGAGATTTTAAAGAAGATCTAATTAATTAAAAATCGAGCTAAGAAAGGAGATTTATCAATGAAAATTAATTATAATTAGAAAATGAAATTTTATAAGGAGAAGTTGTTGACGACCAAATGTAATAGATAAAGCTATATTTAATGATTAATGGTTTTTGTAAGGGTTTTGCCTTGCTTTTTTTGTTTTTTTTCTCAGTACTGTGCTGAAACCATAACCTTCCTAGCTTTTGTTCTCTCTGAATTTATTACCATGTTCTCTCGGAATTAATTATCATCACCTCGCCTTTGTTTTCTTTTCACCATATCACTGCCTACGAAGCATGTCTCCGTCATCTTCTACACAGCTGCCGATCTCCAAACGCAAGCTCGACGATCGAGACGACGACATCAACCTGGCGACCAGGACACGAAGAAACGAAGACGGCCTCCCTGCCCGACTGCAATTCTTCGTCCGTGTGATCTGCGGCAAAACCTTTGTAATCCAGGCGGAACCCTCTGACAACGTGGGATCAATCTGGGAGAAGATTGAATCTACCTCTGAGATAAGCAAGGACGACCACGGACTGATATACAAAGGCAAAGTGCTTCAGGACGCACTAACCCTAGTCCAATGTGGTGTGGTAAACGACGTCACAAGGATACGTAGCACCGAAAACCCACGTGCTTGTCAGTTGATAAACGACGTACTTGCACTCATCTTGGACATCGTTACCAACAACTGGGCCACCAGAAACCCAAACAGGCCTCTCGAGATGACGACTTCTTCTAGCATCCTGAGAGAGGAAAGGAGAATCAAATCGATGCTGGATGAGTATTTGTCAATGATGACGGACATGAATTTCGGTCCAGTAATGCGGCATCTGTGGCTATTTCGCAAGTCTTCGGTTCCAGCTGCTTTGGCGATGCTTTATGTCTCTCCTCTAAAGTGTAATAAGGATGTGGCTGATTTGTCGATTAGGCGTTTCATAGCTTTGGGCAGGGCCAAAGTGCCGGAGATGAATCATTGCTCGTTGCTGCGAACCGTCTTGAGATTCTGTGAGTTGCTGAGGGTCCTTTCAGGGGCGGAGGATCCCCTTTACATTTTCTGCCGGAGAAATTTGGGAAATATGATGGCCGAGTGCATCGTAAAAAGGGTGTAAATCGAGGTATAAAAAAAATCGTATTAAAGAGATATTCCCGTTTGTGGTCGAGTTGGCCAGTAAATTATCCAGCGAATTATCTTGGGTCGGGGGGGCTGTGAAGGATCTATCAGTGTTCCTGATGTCTCTGAGGTATGAGATCAAGCGTGCCTGGGTGTCTAAACGTGGGCTGATTAGGCTGCCATTGTCTAATCAAGAAGCTACAAAGGGTTTTTCACAGGAAGTTTTGGAGCTGTACGCAATTTTCTCCGATTTGTTGGGTAAAATGGACGAGCGTATGAAGATGATCGACGACTACGTGGAAGCAAAGTCCAAGGGGGAGAAGCTGGTTGTCATCTTGGGAGTATCTCTTGAACTCGAACAGTATCTCTCGGTCAAGGAGCATCTCTCGATCCTGAAGGAGCTCTATTACATCTCAGAGCTTTACCATGACGGCGTCGAGTTGTTTGGAGATCTTATAAAGAGGAGAAGTGAGGCCCTGAACTATCTCGTCTTGAATCACGCGAAGAGGAGTGATGACAACTCGTGGATCTTTCAATTTAAGGAGGCAACTACTTTCGAGGCCAGGCGCCACTTGGCTATGATGATGCTCCCGGAGAAGAAAGACGAGCAGTTTTACGAGATGATCATCGAACGATCAAGATTACTACCCGACTCAATCAAGTTCATTGATCATGCACAACCAGAATCACTGCGCAGTGGTTTGATTGTGCAGTTCAAGAACGAGTTGGCCACTGGACCTGGTGTGCTGCGGGAGTGGTTCGTGCTGGTTTTCCAAGCTTTCTTTGACCATAAAAAGCCATTTTACGTTACTTGTCCTAATGACCGAAGAAGATTCTATCCTAAACCTGGTGAGAACTAGTTTGTTTTTGGTTCTTGGTTTTTCATTCCTTTTGCAATATCATATCAATTTCATTTTGTCAACTTGCCAGCATCTAGGGTGGAGGCAGTAGAGGTCCTTACAGGCTTTCGCTTTTCAGGAAGGATGATAGCTTTGGCATTAATGCACAAAATCCAAGTGGGGGTCGTGTTTGATCGCATCTTCACCAAGCAATTGGCTGGCGGAGACATCACATTGGAAGATATAAGGGATGCAGATCCTTACATATACAACAGCTGCAAGCACATTCTTGAGATGGATACCCAAGCTGTTGATGAAGATACGTTGGGTCTGACCTTTTCTCACGAAGTCGAGGTGTCAGGTAAAAGAAGGGTCTTCGCGCTGTGTCCAGGTGGAGAGAACATAGCTGTAAACAGCAGAAATAGGAATGAATATGTCGATGCTCTTATAAGGCATCTGTTCGTTGAGTCAATGAAAGATCAAGTAGCCAATTTTGCTCGAGGTTTTGGTGATATTGCTGATGGCGGATCCTAGGTCCCGAAATGGATGTAAACTAAGTTATGGGCACAGAGACCTAAATGTTGAGACCAATGTTGAGATAACACTGAACCCAACACAGATAGCACAGCGGAAGTGTTTAAGAAACTGTATAGAAAAGAGAGATTGACAAGAGCTTTAAAATATGCAGCAAGTAATAATACTTGCTGCGTGCCTCATGGCGAAATTCCACTATAAAGATGGATTACAAAAAACCAAGCCTAGAAAAGACGAATCTTACGATCCTACAAAACTACAAAGTCCTAAGACTTTTGCAAAACGAAAACTAGGCTAAAACATAAAGCTCGGTCTTGCTCCCCTCGTGTATACTCGTTTCGCTCTCAAAGATCTCGCTCAGTGTATTGCTCCGTGTACACCCTCGTGTGTGTCTCATTCGGTCTATCTTTTCTCGGCAAAGTGAAGTCCCTTTATATAGGTCTTCGACATTCCTCTAACTTGAATTAGTCCATTCGTGACTGGGTAGAATAAGTCTAAATGACTTAGTCTTGACTTGAGCTCCAATTCTCCTATTTTTAGTAAGTTCCACTCCAAGACTCGTTCCAGCTTATCCACACGTTTTCCACACGTTTATTGAACCATTCCAGCACTTATCCAAGTCCTGCACATCAGTAGATAAAGCCACAAAACTAGATTAAACGGTTTTTAGGGATGAAAGATAAAATCGAAGGTTGACCAATTCACAGACAACAATGTTGACTGAAATGTGGTCCCAACATTGTCAACGTTGAGCTAGTCAACATTAACAATCTCCCCATTTTTATCTTTCTTCCCAAAACCGTTGCAGAAGTTAGACGAAGTGAAACTCCCCCTGAAGGCAAAGTATACTCAACCACAAAGCAATTAAATATGGTTAGAGCATAAAACAGAATAGTCACTAAACTATTCAAAGTACTTAAAAATAGTACAAAGCCGATTCCGAGGTCTGACCTTAAACATCTGCAAAAAATACATAGATCACACGCAGGCAAGCAAATCACTAAAGATAAGCAGATTAGGCATGCAAAAACACAAAAGAAAATCATGCACAAACATATAAGACCGAAGTCTAAAAATCCAGACTCTGGATCGAGTCCTCTGCTTCCTCAGTTCCTTCTTCCTGTTGTTCTCCTTCTTCATTTGTGACTCCTTGGTCTTCCTGTTCAGTCCTAGCTTGATTTTCACCATCTCCCCCTGAATCTTCAGCATCTCCCATTGAGTTTTCAGCTTCTGCCTCTCTCATTGCTTCTGTCTCTCCCCCTTTTTGGGAAGAAAGTATGCTCCTTAGAGTAGTAAGCTGCGTTGTCAGAAAGGTGATGGTTTCCTCCAGACACCGAATCTGTCTCTCCAGATCTGATGTTGGTGCGGAAGTTGACCCAACATCATGGCCAACATTCTGAGGGTCTTGCCATGGGAGATCAATCACCCTATTTGGACCAGCTAGATGATAGTGCGAGATAGGATAGGTTCCTTGGTGATGTACCACTTGATCTCTTCGGGTAGGCTGGAATCCACCTCGGACTAATAGCCCATAGATGATCGAGGGGAATGGAAGAATTCCTTTGCCAACCTTCTCGGCTTGATAGGCAAGCTGATTTAACACAAGCTCTCCCCAATTCATAGGCAGATTGTGTCCGAGAGCATAGAGAAGCTGTGCCATATTCTCAGCCACTCGAGTATCATTCTTAGTCGGCAACCAATTACAAATGCCAATTTTGAACAAAACTGAGTAAAGAGAGGTCAAAAAGCTTACAGAAAAATTTCCTTCCCATCGAGTCACTCTACCCCAGTAATAAAAGACACCACCTCATCATTATCATACTCAACACCCATCTCAACCTCAGGAGTCTCCAAAAACTCATTAATTGCTCTAGAAGAAAAATCATAAAGTCTACCCCGAAAGAAAACTTTCCCATATTTTCTAGAGCCTAGTTCATTGACACTCGAGGAGAGATTAGCATATACCTCCCGGACTACTGTATCGCAGTAAGTCCCTAAACTCCTCACCATTTTTCCCAAATGCCTTGATTCAAGAAATTGCAACACGCCATAACGTCTGAAGCTGGACACATCTACCACCCTTTCAACCCTGAGCATTCTCTGGCTGAGAGACTCCCACAGCTCCTCGTTTCGTGGAGCATAAAACTTCCCGTTAGGCAAAGGCGTCTCCCAATCAGAGTCAGATGTTGGGTCAGAGTCTGACTCAACATCTTCGTCAACATTTCTTCTTGGTGGTTGTGAACTCTCAGCCATCCTTGGACGTTTAGAGGGCTTTTGTCCCGGCAGAACAGGTCGCTTTCCGGCCTTCCTCTTTACCCTGTTGAACACAGTACTTAATAAATCATCATCACGAAAGAAGTCTTCATCTTCTTCTGGAGGAGGAGGAGTCGGCGAGGCTTCAAGAGACTCGGATTCTGAAGAAGATTCTTCTCCCCCTGAAACATTGAAGTCTTCATCTGAACTGTCAGTGTGGATCTCAGCGTCTTGATTTGATGCGGCTTCTTGAGGAGTGTTCGCAACTTGTTCAGCAGGGGACTCTTGAAAATTAGGGTTCGTCGCCGCTGAACCTGCCGGAATGTCGTCACGAATCTGAGGAGGGGGCACGTACGGGACGATATCGAGTATCGGCGGAATCGCCTGCAAAGGAACGGCATCGTACACTATCTCGTCGAATGTTGGGTCAACATTCTGAGACTGGTTAGCGGGTGAGTTTGACATGGCAAAATCACAAGGGGATTCAAGAAACAAAATGTCGAACTGAATGGATAACCCCAAATTTTATCAAGACTCTTGAAAGAACAGAGAAAAGAGCTCGAATTATGCAACACGTGTTTGCGAAAGTGAAGATACTTCACAGCTGAGCCAAGTATAAAAACCTCTGTTTTTCCAACGGTAAAAATGAAATGGTCAAAAAATTGATTGAAACCCTGAGAAATCGTGTGGAATGAGTAGACGTGAGAGATAAACTAGCCGTTAGAGGCCTAAAAACGATTTTAAAAAAAAACAGTTTATTTCAAGAAATAGTCAATTAGGTTTAAACTGTAAAAAATCGTTGAGCTAAAATAGGAACTAAAAGTCAGGAGCAAGTCATGGTTCAGAACAAAAAAATACTAAGTCAAAAATCAAAGTAGAGTCAAGCGATACTTACCGATTTAGATAACGTCGATGAGCTCATGAGACAAGCGTAGCAGACTGTTCTTCAAACTAATGCAATTCTGAGAGATATATATACTAGACACTGACACATGCAATCCTAAAACTAATGCAAATAAACGGGAAAGAGAATAAACAAAAAAATGTAGCATAATCAAACTGACAGTCACATATGTTGCCCTAACATGAGACTCAACATTCTCACTCTGAATTCTTAGACTTTTCCGCTCGACTCCCTCAACTCAATTTTCTTTCATTTTCTGCCCTTTCACCTTAGATATTGATTCTGAATTATTGTGCACTGCCCTTATTACCTAAACATCAAGGTTTGGCTTTTTGTCACCAAGAATACATCGTCACCGCGAATGCCGTGTACCTAGGGATACTTATTACCAAAACCTATTTTGAAAAAGGTTTATGAGCATGCTTTTTGCACGGGATTGGGTCATTTCAGAAAACGGTTAAGGTGGGTCGAGTCATTTCACAGAATAACAGAGAGAACATTAAATCAAATATCAAAGCAGTAACAATCAAATTTGACATATGCTATGTTGATCCAAATGTTGGACCAACATTCAGACACACTGATGCAGACCTATGGATTTTTTAAGGTCTGAGAACCTTTCAAAATCCAATGCTTTTGTAAATATATCAGCTAATTGATGCTTAGTATCTATATGCTCTATTCTAACTAACTCTTTTTCGACCATATCTCTCAGAAAATGATGCCTAATATCTATATGCTTGGTACGTGAATGTTGAATAGGATTTCTAGAAATGTTGATGGCACTTAGATTATCACAATACATGAGCACAGACTCACACTCTAAGCCATAATCACATAGCATACTATTCAACCATATAAGCTGAGTACAGCAACTACCCGCAGCTACATATTCAGACTCAGCCGTAGAAAGAGAAACACAATTTTGTTTCTTACTATACCAAGATACAAGATTATTACCTAAGAAGAAACAGCCGCCGCTTGTACTCTTGCGGTCATCTTCATCACCTGCCCAATCAGCATCACTATATCCTACAAGATTCATATTAGTATCCTTCGAAAACCATAACCCTAAGTTACACGAACCACTCACATATCGAAGTATACGCTTCACAGAATTTAAATGAGAAAGTTTTGGCTCAGCCTGATATCTAGCACAAACACAAACACTGTACATAATATCAGGTCTACTCGCTGAGAGATATAAAAGACTGCCTATCATGGAACGATACAATGTGGGGTCAACATTCTGTCCAACATTATCTTTACTTACCTTCTGTGTTGAACCCATAGGTGTTTTCATTACTTTGGCAGTATCTAGCCCAAATTTCCTCACCGTATTCTTGGCGTACTTTTCCTGGGACATGAAAATACCGTCATTGCTTTGCTTAATCTGCAGACCTAAGAAAAATGTTAGCTCACCAATCATACTCATTTCGAAGGTAGAATTCATAGCATGTACGAATTGGTCTAACATAGATTGAGAACTAGAGCCAAAAACAATATCATCTACATAAATTTGAGCAATCAAAATATCAGACCCAACTCTTTTTACAAAGAGTGTCCGATCGGCTTCGCCTCGGTTAAACCCAAATTCAAGTAGGAATGTAGTAAGCCTACCATACCAAGCTCGAGGTGCTTGCTTTAGACCATAAAGTGCTTTCTGCAACTTAAAAACATGATTAGGAAACTGAGGATCTTCAAATCCTTTTGGTTGCTCAACATATATTTCTTTATCTATATAACCATTCAAGAACGCACCCTTAACATCCATTTGATGTAAGGTAATGTTGAGGCAACATGCAATAGCAAGCAATAACCTAATTGATTCTAGTCTAGCAACAGGAGCAAACGTCCCATCAGAGGAAGTTTCGGAGTTGTACGCAATTTTCTCCGATTCGTTGGGTATAATGGACGAGCGTATGAAGATGATCGACGACTACGTGGAAGCAAAGTCCAAGGGGGAGAAGCTGGTTGTCATCTTGGGAGTAGCTCTTGAACTCGAACAGTATCTCTCGGTCAAGGACCATCTCTCGATCCTGAAGGCGCTCTATTACATCTCAGAGCTTACTGCGGTGGAATCGAGTTGTTTGGAGATCTTATAAAGAGGAGAAGTAAGGCCCTGAATTATCTCGTCTTGAATCACGCAAAGAGGAGTGATGACAACTCGTGGATCTCTCAATTCAAGGAGGCAACTACTTTCGAGGCCAGGCGCCACTTGGCTGTGATGATGCTCCCGGAGAAGAAAGACGAGCAGTTTTATGGGATGGTTATCGAACGATCAAGATTACTACCCGACTCAATCAAGTACATCTATCGTGCACAACCAAAATCACTGCGCAGTGGTTTGATTGTGCAGTTCAAGAACGAGTTGGCCACTGGACCTGGTGTGCTGCGGGAGTGGTTCGTGCTGGTTTTCCAAGCCTTCTTTGACCATAAAAACCCATTTTACGTGGCTTGTCCTAATGACCGAAGAAGATTCTATCCTAACCCTGGTGAGAACTAGTTTGTTCATGGTTCTTGGTTTTTCTTTCCTTTCGCAATATCGTATCAATTTCATTGTTCTAATGAGCGACTAATATGTTTATAAGGTCAGTTATGAGCTACTACATAAATACTTGGCAGTGAAGAAAATGTTGTTTATTGTCTGCATGTTATATAACGCATTACTAGCTAATTAATATTGCGCCTTTTCTCCGTTTTCTCAACTTGCCAGCATCTAGGGTGGAGGCAGTAGAGGTCCTTACAGGCTTTCGCTTTTCAGGAAGGATGATAGCTTTGGCATTAATGCACAAAATCCAAGTGGGGGTCGTGTTTGATCGCATCTTCACCAAGCAATTGGCTGGCGGAGACATCACATTGGAAGATATAAGGGATGCAGATCCTTACATATACAACAGCTGCAAGCACATTCTTGAGATGGATACCCAAGCTGTTGATGAAGATACGTTGGGTCTGACCTTTTCTCACGAAGTCGAGGTGTCAGGTAAAAGAAGGGTCGTCGCGCTGTGTCCAGGTGGAGAGAACATAGCTGTAAACAGCAGAAATAGGAATGAATATGTCGATGCTCTTATAAGGCATCTGTTCGTTGAGTCAATGAAAGATCAAGTAGCCAATTTTGCTCGAGGTTTTGGTGATATTGCGACTTCAATACAACTCCAAAAGTCGTTCTTTCAATGCTTGAGTTCTGAAGATCTGGACATGATGCTTTATGGAACTGAAAAACCGCTATGTGTAGAAGATTGGAAAGCGCATACGGAGTATCGAGAATTTGCACAATCAGATGATCAGATATGTTGGTTTTGGGAGGTATGAATATTCATTGGATGTGAGTGTATGTTCAGTTACGCCGGAATAGAATTGTTTGCTTCTGTGTTTAACTGTAGTAGCTTTTTTCTTTTAACTATTATATGGCACAACAAAAAACTTGATAAACAAAGGAAATGTCTCTATTTTAACATATTTTACAATTAAAATTTGTTGCATGAATTTCTATAGCATCATTTGCAACCTGGCCAAATTTCCATAACCATAGTCAGCCAAGGACTGTTTACGCGGGTCGACGATAAAGAGCCCATTTAATATAGAAATCGCCAACCGACATTTCATTTGGAAAATTACTCTTTATTGAACGCATCGATTGCATCGACCATTAGTTCATTGAAATCGTCGGTAGCACCGACAACTAGATATATTGAAATCATCGGTGCTTCCGACATTTTGTATTTTTTATTTTTATTTTTGCTGAAAATTGTTTGTGCTCCCATTGACGATTCTTTTTTAGTTGTTCTTAATATTGTTCTTTATATGTGTAGTTAATGAAAATATCTTCATATATAGTAACCTCTATAACGTTTAAATATAATTACGAAGGGCGTGATTTATTGTACTGCACCAGACTATTCGAAAGTTTAGTGCGGCCCTATCCATGATCCTCGACGTTCATTTAATTAGACGTGTAATTCTTGTTTCAGTGTTGTACATTGAATGCACTATTAAACAGAATTATGTTGTCTCATTTGGCGTTGTCTCTGTTGGCACTAATGTAATGTAACATTTTTTTCAGTTCACATACGATTTGTCTGCATATCGATGTTATCAGATTTTCCGAGATTTCGACTTAATTTGGTGTGATATACTAACATCTTTGTTTTCTCCAGATTGTGGCTAGTATGTCTTCGGAGCAGACAAGGAACCTCCTTTTCTTTTGGACCTCGATCAAGTATCTTCCTGTCGAAGGTTTCAAAGGCTTGGCATCTAAGCTTTGCATCAGTAAAGCTTCGGTGAACTCCGATTTCTTGCCAACCTCACACACGTGCTTTAACCAGCTATGCATCCCTTCATACCCGTCACATTCTCACATGAAGGAGCGGCTAAATATTATCACAAAAGATCATGTCGGATACAGCTTTGGTGCAAGCTGAAAGAGGGAGTGGCACATGGGTTTTTTTTTCGAACTTCGACGAATGGGAACCGGTGGATTAGTAACCGAGGAGGTGTTAGGATCTCATATTATTTATTGAATTGTTTATTTTTAGGTGTGTAGGGCAGCCTTGTTTTATATCAATGCAGATATTGTATTAGATTATATACTGATAATATGAGATTTGAAGTCACTCATTTTTTCTTTGTGACGAATCAAAGAAAATAAATGTTTTGGTACCTAGCAATCTAGCTGTGAATGCCTGTTTCCGCAGCAGATAGTACGCGCTGTCGAGACATTATTGCGAAGATTGTTTCATTCAGGACTATCTATTTCATCTTCGGAAATCCCAGGTGAGTTGAAAATGACTGCATTGATAAAAACTAAAGCTGTTGCTGAGCTTGTTAGTTTTTCTTGAAGTTTTATGACTTTGAATAAGGGAAGAAGAAAGTTACTGGAATTTTTCTTTAGTTCATCACATTCATTGTGATTGAATTCATATCATACGCTAACTTTTGACAAAAGTTTCAACATATGCCATGCTTTGAGTACCTAACACATCTTCAAACCATGGTCACCTTAGACTTTACAAAAGACAACATTAAGCATCATCATTGCGGAAATATTAATGGTAAACATAATACTTCAACAGAAATGGTATCAGCGGATGCAATGCTTCGGGCTATTTGAACTAAGTGATCTTTTCAATTGCGTTTTATTAAATGTGTAGTGTGTGTGTGTGTGTGATTCTAACAACCTAGGACTACGGAGCAATTTGATCCTAGAGGACACGACTGGTCAAGAATCGAAAATACTGGCTACACTACACATATATCCTTGGTCTCACTGAATGAAAAATTGCAGTTAATACATAAGTTACCAACAATATTCTATGGATCGAAAAAGCAATTAAAATTGATTTGTTGTTTCTTATGTTGGATATGCCATTGGTGGTTACAATGAAACGGTGATGGTGTCGAGCGTTGACCATGAACCAACCAACGGAGGGGATCTATGTCTATAGCTATTTTGGATCAGTGTTTGCACATTTCTTCTATCTGCCCACCATCTTATCCATTGTTCTTGTTTCTATTAATCCTCATTGTGCTCAATCTGTGTTTGATTTTTTCGGCAATGACTAAGTTTAATGGATTCTCACATCTTGATTCTGGATAAGATTTTCTCAAGAAAACATCATCTCGTCATCACAGAAGAAGAAAGCCGCACATAGAGGTCATGCTGCAAATCTTTCATATCTAAATAGTCGAAGTTGCTGTTTACTTACGTGTGTGAGAATTGTATTTCCAGTTTTTTCACTGATTCGTTAATCTTATTTTGTTGCAGTTGCTGCAAACCAAAGATCAACCTGGTGCCAACATGTTGATTAACCATTTAAAGGGTCATGGTATGCCATTGGCCTTGGCTACAAATTCACCGAAAGCCGATGTTGAGGTTCTTGCAGCCTAACCTGTTCTGTACTAGTTAATCAGTCATTTTTCCCAATCACTCGAATTTTTTGTCTCACAGAACTCTCGTGTTTATGTGCTTGTGTGCCTCTTTCGTTTACTTAGTTTATTTTATTCGCAATCAAGTAGGTAAAAAACAACAAGAGATACGGACAACCCGACCCCAACCTTAAATCTTTATTTCAGTGGTAGATTACAAGGAATTTCCCCAAAGAACACGCAAAGGTACTATGTCGAATTATCTAAAGTACAGAGGCTGCAATGTCTACTTATAGACTGACTACTTGTGGCTTACAACTCAAGCCACTTGAGTGGGAATCGTCTTGCCAAAAATAGTGGTCTGCCCAAGTCTAGGCCACACCTCATGCCCGAACGTGTGGATTTCTGTGCAGCATTGTTGGATCGTGCGGTTTCTATGCATAAGCCACATCTGATCGTGGTGAAACTGCCCTGAAAACCATCATGTCCGCCCATGGAGCAAGGCCGCCGAGCCAAGTAATGACTTGGCTTTGTTTTCTCGCCCTTTGCCTTTTCTTCTTAGTCCAGCTCGCGACAACTCGCAGCATTCCCCTCGTTTGGCCAACACTTCCCACAATTTCGCCCACAAGTTTAGGCGCTCTGCGAAGCCAGCACTCATCGTTGTCAAGTCCCGCACTCAGTGTGCAGCGCGAGTTATCTAGTCACTCCACCAAGCAGCGCCTGCCTTTGCTGAGTCCCGGGCGCAATGTGCCGCGCGAGATGTATTCCTCATAAGACTTCAAGTCCTGGCTCAAGTCGCGGTATTCCACCAAGCAAACGCCCAATGCTGTCAAGGCTCGAGCCTCATGTGCCGAATGTGACGTGCGGCCATGCCAGCCCTAAAGTTAAGGGTCTGACAGTATGCCTATCTGCCTATTTTCAGATCATATTTTTGTAAATATATATATATATATATATATACACACACACATATATATATATATATAGCATATTAATGTGAAACCGTTAACCTTCTCCTGCTTTGTTCCTGTGACCAACTTGGATCTCATTGACAGCATTGTACAAATTTTAGGGTGGAAAGGGTCTTTCTTTCTCTGTCATTTTTTGGAGGCGATGACGTCACCAAGGGAAAGTCGTCTCTGGAAATGTATGGTGAAAAGAGTGAGATTGATCTGTTGGCTTTATTTGGATTCTTCATCAAAAGTATTACAACTAAGTTCATTTGGCTTTTCATATTTGAAGATGCCTTGAAGCTGCGAAAAGGACGAATGTAGATTCTTCAAGCTGCCTTGTCATTGAAGATTCAATGTAAGTGTTGAAAATTCTTCTTGCAATAACTGTACCTCTTTGCAAGTACGAGATTGGTTTTGACGTTTCCTGTGTTTAGGCCATGGTTAAACACATGGGCGGCCAACATACAACGTTTGAGACCGATCTTGAGACTTTTGACGGCCAAGAAGACTACCAAGAGCTTAGAACACGATTCCGAAGGTCTACCAAGGCATTTCTCCATCAGTAACATGACGGAAGACTCCGAGGAGACGCGTGACGACTCAACATCGTGAGGGATGAATTCTTCTTATTCTAGGCGTTTTCAATGATTTTTCCTTAAATTCATCGTTGTCTTCGTTTAGAATTATGCTAGCTTAATTTCTTTTGTGATTAAAATCATGTTAGGCAGAATTATGACTACGTATTAATGATATTCATATTCTATTTAATCTGCTTTTTTGGTATGTCGGTTTATATATTAGAGGGTTTAAATTATTAAGGCGTATATAAAACTAATTAATGTGTATAAAATAAAATGCGCGTTTGGTTAATTGGTTTACCATAAATCACCTGAAAGATGTGTTTATCTAAACTCGCATACATGTGTGTAAAGTTATTATATATAAACCCATATTTTATATAAATCCGCGTACCAAACACATTAATATATTATAATCCAACATTTAAAATTTTTAAACTCATTTACCAAAGAATCTTCAGTAGGTAGGTTAAATTTAGGATGGTTTAAATCATTAAGGTTTATATAAAACTAACTAGTGGGTATAAAATATGTGATTGATTAGCGGGTTTAAAATATGTCCTCGTTTGGTTCATGAGTTTAGGCATTTTAAATGTTGGTTTATAAGATGTTGATGTGTTTTGGTTCATATGTTTATATAAAACATACGTTTATATATAATAACTCTAAACCTATGTATACAAGTTTAGATAAATACACCTCTCAGGTGGGTTATTATTAACCCACTAACCAAACACACATTTTATTTTATACCCATTAATTAGTTTTATATAGATCTTAATAATTTAACCTTTCTAAATATAAACTCACATACCAAACAAGCACCGAGAGGTGTGTTTTCCTAAACATGTATGCATGCGTTTAGAGTTATAATATATAAACTCATGTTTTATATAAAGTTACGTACCAAACACATTAACATATCATAAAACCCATATTTAAAATACTAAACCCACGAACCAAACAAGCTATTAAAGTTTCTACATTACAGATCCAATTATGAATGGCAAACATCGTTCTCTATGGATTACACAAGCAGTACACCTTAGCTACCACCACAGAATACACTGAATTTTACTGTCAAAAGCACTGTGTAAATGACTCCAACCAATGGCAACTTAGTATGGATCAATCTTTTCTTATGTAACAAAATATTATATTGCTATAGTCAGAAGCTGGAATAGAAGTGATAGCAGAACCATCTATCCCCAAACAATCTCACCTTTTCACCTCGGCAGATGAAGTGAGCAAATTCTCTGCTGGACTGGCCTACCCTCATTTGAAGAATGTACGCTTCTAACAGACTTCTATTTTTTTCTTATCAACACTGTATTGCTCGTCTATCTGTAACGCTTCTTTAGGGGTAGAAGGAACTTTATTGGTAAATTGGAGGTCTTGCAGTTGGACTTTGAACTATCCTGTGATAAGTCCAACTTGGAAAGGTATTTTGTAATGTGGTCGATGTGATCGGTCTTTGTACCTTTGTTGTTGGAGACTGGAGTTCTCTCATTGGACCCTTCTTGCTCCAATATATGGTAACCAAAATATGAGACTTTTTCTTTTTATTCAGTGGACATGACCCTCTATACCGTTGAAGGCATTTTGAGGGTTCTACCATCTGTATCTTTTTTTTTTTTTTTGTGGCTCCGATGTGTAGAGCATTTGTTATGTTGTCTGAATCTATATTCATTTTAGACAATGCTCAATGGGTTTAGGGGTTTTTATTATTTTTTTAAAATAAAAAGAAAAATGACTGAACAAAGAAATGTTACTTCCCTATCGGCGTGGTCCGCTCTATCTTGCGGTGACTTCCTCCGCCTTGATCGATGGCCTCAGCTATCTGATCCCCTTTACAGTTTCTGCCGGAGAAGTTTGGGAGATATGATGGGCGAGCACGTAGGGTTAAGGTTGAGATCGAGACTATTTTGGTGTATAACCGTGAGCCGATTAGGCGGCCATTTTCTAATCGAGAACATCAAGTCATGTCTTTCTCTGAGGAAGTTTCGTTGGGAGGTATGAATATTCGTATGTTCGATTATGCCGGAATAAAATTGTTTGCTTCTGTGTTTAACTGTAGTAGGTGCTTTGTTTTAAATGTTATAATGCAAAAGAAAAACTTGATAAACAAAGGAAAGGTCTCTATTTTAACATACTTTAGAATTAAAACTTGTTGCATGAATTTCTATATAATCATTTCCAACTGGGCTAAAATTTTCATAACCCCCGGCACTATGCATCCTAGTTGACGACAAAGGTCCTAAAGAGATCATCGGTCGACATTTCCATTTGTTTTTTATTGAACTCGTCGGAGCAGAAAAAGAACCACCTCTTCTTTTGGACCTCAATCAAGTATCTTTCCATCGAAGGTTTCAAGGGTTTGGCACTTAAGCTCTGCATATGTAAATCTTCGTTGAACTCCAATTGGTTGCCAACTTCGCGCGCTGACACCGGAAAATATAGGAGAAGTAGGAGGTAAACACAAGGCACACTCAAAATTCACCACTCTAGGAATCCATCAAGAGTACAATTAGAAGATACAATACAATCCTCTAAATGATAAGGTTAACGCTCAAGATGATAATTTTCGGCTGTGCCCTCTCCTATTACATCGAGATTACTCATTGACCATCTAAACAAAAAAAAATTAAGTGAAAACTAAATGAAGAACGTTGAAGGACTGACTAATAACTAAATTTGATGATAAATGATCCAAAAACTTGGTGATCTTTCCAAATTCCCGCTTTTGACTCTGTGCTGGCAGTCTGCAGTCAAAGGGTCGTAACTTCTTCCACACTTGATTTATTTTTTTTCCGTTAATTTTCTTGGAAACTAGACTCATTTGGCTTTCCCATGGTATCAACAGGAGTTTGATGAACCAGCCGTTTATTCTGTGAAGTTGATAGTTCGACAGGAGTATTTTCAGTGTCACGCGCGTGCTTCAACCAGCCAACCCTCCTCTTCGTACACATTAGGGCCCGAATTATATTATACAAAAGAGCACGTCGGATACAGCTAAGGTTTAAGATGAAAAGAGGAAAATTTTAAGTTCTTTGTTTTATCATGGTGGGCATGATCCACTTTGTCATGAAGGTGATTTCTCTTTCCCTTGCGATGACATATCACACAGCTTCTGATATGCACTTGTTTCTTGATTACTCGTGTTTCAGTGACTGAGCGGCCGTGCTTCTTGATAATAAATACATGGGATGGAAATCTGATTTGGTTGCTTCAATATCTCGAGATAGAACAGAAACTTCCCCACATGGTAAAAGCGCGAACAATGTCAACTTCAAGCAGGTTCATCAGTATACGTTTAACTGATTCATAGGCATATAATCAGGCTGAGATGAAAGATGAACTTCAAAAACTTGAAAATAGACGCATGAGATTATTGTCTACATCCATTAAGTCCACGGAGTTGCCCGGGGAAGCTTGTGTCTCTTGCCCTTCTTCTTTTTATATTTTTTTTCCTCTAAAAATATATGAAGAAATGCACGCAACCCATTTGCAGTGGAGATGTACAATGTTGCCAGAGATTAATGGACTCCACGGCCAACCAAGAAGGAGGATATAGAAGAGAAACGAGCAGGGGTCTCACTCAATGAAAATTGTCATGGTTGGGAACTCAAGAGTGCTATCGTTTTTGAATGAACTCATTGTTACATTGAAGTATATGATTGAAATATATTTTGTAGCATATCTTGATTCAGATATATGCATCAATATATTCCTACTACCCAAAGCTATGCTTTTTCCATTCGGACACAGCTCAATGGCCTTTCTCGTACCCATCTCCTCGATTTCGTGAACAAAGGTCAGACTGTAATGTGTCTTGATCAATAACTGTCAGGAGTCCCCGGATCGCCCGGATCACGAACACGAGCATGCAAAATAACGTGGAACTAAAAGGGTTCAACCTTTTACCTTTTACGAAGACTTCGTTCTTTCGATCCCCGGCTCGCTTTGCTTTGCCCGTACGTGTCGCGCCTTCGTCCTTGACGTCTCTTTTGCGAAAACTTCGTTCTTTCGATCCCCGGCTCGCCTTGCTTTGCCCGTACGTGTCGCGCCTTCGTCCTTGACGTCTCGCGCGCTGCTGCCCCTTCAAGAGAGTCACGCCGACCCTTCGGTGTGCCTCGGCCCGAACCTCCTTGGATGGCTAGAGATGGTGCGGCCGGGAGAGAGTGAAAAGACGGGTTTTTTACGGTTTTCTTTTTGCTTCAAAAGCTATGCAAAAAACATATGCTAATCGAATTACCAACATCAAGGGAGAGGATGGGCAGGACATAGAAGAACCAAAAACCATAGCTGACCACCTGATAAAATACTATAAAGGAATATTGGGGATGACCACAAAAAAGCATGTGCGCATAGATGACAGAATAATTGAACAAGGGTCCACCCTGACTGTCGAGGATCAATGGCACTTAATACGTCCATTTGAACGGAGAGAGGTGAAAGATGCTATCTTTGCAGTTCATAGAGACAAAGCCCCCGGACCAGATGGTTTTAATAGCGAATTCTTTAGAAAGGCATGGACTGTCGTAGGAGAAGAACTCACGGATGCGGTGATGGACTTCTTTGATAAGGGACGTTTGTTGAAGAAGTTAAATCACACTATGCTGGTGCTAATTCGCAAGACTGCTCAGCCTTCTACAGCACAAGATTACAGGCCAATAGCTTGCTGCAAACACATTGTATAAGTGCATCTCTAAGATGATGATATGTTCACGCATCAAAGAGGCGTCTGATACAGCTAAGGTTTAAGCTGAAAAGAGGAAAATTTTAAGTCTGCCTCTTTGTTTTATCATGGTGGGCATGATCCACTTTGTCATGAAGGTGATTTCTCTTTCCCTTGCAATGACATATCACTCAGCTTCTGATATGAACTTGTTTCTTCATTACTCATGTTTGGGTGACTGAACGGCCGTGATTCTTGTTAATAAATACATTAGGTTGGAAATCTAATTTGGTTGCTTCAATATCCCGAGATAGAACATAAACTTCCCCTCATGGTAAAAGCGCGAACAATGTCCACTTCAAGCAGGTTCATCAGTTTACATTTAACTGATTCATATTGGCATATAATCAGGCTGAGATGAAAGATGAACTCCAAAAACTAGAATGCGCAGCATTAGATACCCACGGGCTTGGCAGCTGATGAATGACGTAGTTGCACTCATCTTCGACCTCACCACCACCGCCGCCACAAACCCTGACCTGACTCACTCAACAGGCATGAAAGGGGACAGAGATATTAAATCGATGCGTGAGGAGTATTTATCAATGATGCCGGACAAGGATTTTGATTCGGCTGCTAAGGGTTTAGGGCATTTGAAGGTATTTTACAAATCTTCGGCAGCTGCTGCTTTGGTGATGCTTTATATGTCCCCTGTTAGTCATAATAGAAATATGGCTGACGAGGCAATCCGTAATTTCATTGCTATGGCCGGAGCGGAATCATTGCTCGTTCGTTAAGATAGTCTTGGAATTTTGTAAGTTGTTGAGGGTTAAGAAAGGGTTGAACTTGGAGGATTCCCTGTACACTTTCTGCTGTAGCAATTTGGGAGTCATGTTGTGGACCCATTAGGTTACCGTTGCACGACGAGCTGGTCAAGCGGCTTCCATTTTGTAAGTATGTATGACATTTTCTTGGATTTGTTGGGTCATTGACTGTTATTGTATGAAGAAGATCCAGGAGCGTGTGGAACTAAAGTCAAAGCTGGACAAGTGGGCCAGCGTCTTTAGGTGGAATCGGTATCTTTCGATCTTGAAGGAGCTTTACGAAATCTCAAAACTTTATTACAATGGCGCTAAGTTGTTTGGAGGTGTTATGAAGCGGAGAAGTAGTGCATTGAACTATCTTATTGTGAGTTATGCGAAGAAGAGTGATGATAATACTTTAACTTTGCTGGACGGATTATCGCTTTAGCACTAATGCACAACATTCAAGTTGGGATCGTGTTTGATCGTGTCTGAAGTATAAAATACGCCTAAGAGGGGGGAGGGGTGAATTAGGCTTATAAAAATTTGCTGCTTCTTTTCAAAAATCCTTTTTGAGAAAATGTGATAACAGTGCAAGTGAGAAGATATATCCTAGGAACGATTATATATCTACGTTATCACAGTTAAACCTCGAAAGCGTTTCTGAGGTTATCTCCTGATGCTTTGAAAACGTTTTAGGTTATGTCTCACAGAAAAGTAAATAACTGAAAAGTAAAGTGAGACAGGAATTTTTATAGAGGTTATATCCCCAAACGGGGTTTACTCCTCTCCTTGAGGTTTGTCCCTCAAGAGTTAAATCAATCACTAATTGATTTACCGTTGTTGGTTACAAATAAATGATTGATGCCCCTTACACAACCGAAACACGTTGAATACTAGACCGCAGCTAGGTTGCCTCATGCCGAGTTTCGTTCCACGTCGTTTCCCAGGGAATCACCACTCCCCGACTGGACACAGCTCGCTCCCGAAGGGCCCCCGGATTCGCCGATCCTTCCCTTCACGTGCAGACAAACTTCAACCGTGCTTCCTTGTGTAATCACCACGTCCGAAGACAGAATTTGCAGTAAGGTTGTAGGAGATCACTTAAGGGTTAGGCTGGAATCGCAAGTGGAAGCGCAGGCAGCAGAATAACGAATATTCGCAAGTGAAAGCTCAGAACTTAATGTAAATCGTCTCTGCTGTTTTTCTCAGTCTCGTTAACCCTTTTCTTCTCTGGAGTGCTCGATATATAGATGCCAATGATGCCCAGCACTCAACATGGAAAGTTGATCACAAGAATATTCCATTTTTGCACACAATCCATGCATTTAACAAGTAACAATCATATCAAAATAGATCACACAAATCCATAATGATTAGCAACATTCATAAGCTCAATTAGTATGATTCTACGCCATAAATATTCACAAAATTCGGATCAAGGCATGTATAACTCATTAAGTAATATATTTTCCATGTAGGGCGATTTTCACATATCCAGCATACTCAAATATATAGTTCCAAATGGTAACTTGCCAGGAATGCAATTAGTCAATGACTTTCCATATATAATTCCAATCAGTATCAATCAATGACTTTCCATATATAATTCCAATCAGTATCAATCAATGACTTTCCATATATAATTCCAATCAGTATCAATCAATGACTTTCCATATATAATTCCAATCAGTATCAATCAATGACTTTTCATATATAATTCCAATCAGTATCAATGTAATTCCAATCAGTATCTTGCCCAGAACAAAATCAATCAATCATTGACTTTCCATATAATCATGATCCAATTTGCACAAGGAAAGGATTTCGATTGACCATGCACATATAATATCAAGCAAGATACATTATGATTTTTTTTCCTAATTAGAGCACGTCTCAAACTGATTCCTCACACATTATGCACAACTCATATAGTCTTTCCATAAATAGCTTAACAGGAGATCTCATTCATAGTGTAAAGTTCAATCGGATATTCCAAACAGATTTTTCATGTATAGCACAATGACTTACCATAAATAACTCTGCAGGATATTCCCTATATACGAGATATGTATTGAATGATGATCATCAGGATATCACAATTAAGCACATGATCACATTAAAATCAAATATTCGACATCTTTCAATAATGAACCATACATAAACATACTTAGTCGAATATTATCATATACTTAAACATTAAATCCGAATTTAACACGTTGTAGACCTCACTATACATAATTACACGGAATCATCAAAACTCTCAAACACATAGGACCAAAAAGGTCAACAGTGTCTTCTTCAAGCAATTAGCTGGCAAGAACATCACATTAGAGGACATATGGGATGCAGAACCCCCACTTGCACAGCAGCTGCAAGAAGATTCTTGAGATGGATCCCCAAGCTGTTGATCAAGACACACTGGGTCTGACCGAAATCCCCAAGGTTGTCGAGCTGTGTCCCAATGGAAAATGCATTGCTGTAAATAGTAGGAATAGGGAGGATTACATTGATGCTCTTATTAGGCGTCTATTCGTTGTGTCTATAGCTGAACAAGTAGCCAATTTTGCTGATATTGCGGGCTCAAGAAAACTCCAATATTCGTTCTTTCAGTGGTTGAATGCGGAAGATCTTGACATGATGCTCTATGGAAGTGACAAACCGATTTGTGTAGATGATTGGAAAGCTCATACACAGTATCGGGGATTTGACCAGAGCGATGATCAGATATCTTGGTTTTGGGAGGTATGTATATGTTCATTTAATGTTTGTTCTAGTGGTATTGCGGATTTTCTTCTTCCTTTTTTCTTGCATGAATTTCTGCAGCATCATTAGTAATGAGTTAAGCTTTCCATATCCTTCAACATTCATTTCATTAGACATGTATAATTCCTGTATTTGTATCTCATTTTGGAAGTTCTCTTTCTAAGGCATCATTTGATTTCTGAATATTGATGTTTTCTGCTTGTATCTCCACAAGCTTGCATACACAAATCTCCTGAGATTTCCACTTCGTTTCTTACAATATGTTTAACTTCGTTAATATTCTTCAGATTGTAGATAGTATGTCTGCCGAGCAGAAAAAGACCCTCCTTTTCTTTTGGGCCTCGCTCGAGCATTTGCCCGTCGAAGGCTTCAAAGGTTTGGCGTCTCAGTTTTACATATATAAATCCTCTCATAACTCCAATTGCTTACCCTCTTCGAACACATGCTTTTACCGACTAAAGCTCCCTTCATACCCGTCGTGTTCTCATATGAGGGAACGGATCCATATCATCACCCAAGAGCACCGTTCGATGCAGCTTCGGCGAATGGTGAAAGAAGAAAGTTTCAAGTCTGCAGTTTTTTTATTTCCTTTTTTTTTTTTTTGTACATCATTGATTGAATTTGTGGTTTTTAAGTTTCACTCTAGAGACTAGAACTGCAATTCAAGTCTTCTTCTTGGATCAAAATTGTAATTATTAGGCCTTTTTTTTATTCTTACCTGTTTTTCCGTCAACTGTTCATATGTGGGGCTACAATACAATGTACAGTTCTTATATACTTGGCTGGATATTCATTATGAATATCGTCATATGATAGTCCGTGTAGATTTGCTTGCTTATCAAGCGTTGGTACAAACAAAGAGAGAAACGTTGTTGGCTGTAGCGATTTCGCCATTTCAAATTTACACAAACCCAACGAATCTACATACGTTATTTATGTTGTCTTTTTCCACATATTTCCAAGGCATATATATGAAGTCTTTTATTAGATTTCTCATCATGCTCTAAAGAATGAATGTTATGTTACAAAAATTGGCCAAACGAGGTCGAAATATTTATGCACCTTTTTCCACATATTTCCAAGGCATACCTTGGGCCCAACGCACTTAGTGAAAAGTTATTTCCCAATAATTCGTAGAGCTAAGCTAACACTAGGTTGCCTTTTTATTTTAATATATTTTATATACAAATAAAGAAACACAACAAATCGTTTCTTTTCTTTCCTTACCTTTCCTTTCCTTTCCTTTCCTTGCTCTAATCGAAGCCGACCTCAGCGTGCCAATGATTTGTGAGCAAAACAAAGGAGACTTGCATTTTATTGCAGGTTCATTTGAATCATTTTACTTAAATTAATTAAATTAACAAAGATTAGGAACAACGCAACATAGTGGGAACCTGCCTAATAATATTCTTCTGCTCTCTCCTTATTTTTTTTAATTAATTAATTAACCTTTTATCATGTTCAATGAATAATCATCATGCAATACCCACGACCCATAAACCCGAAAGGACCCATACTAGTCGGGTCTGACCCGTTGAGAATCCCCAAGAAACATCACATGGGGTCCTAAATTTTGTACTTACTTTTTTCCTTGGCAAAACCATCATCAACAACATTGACTACCTTTCTTGCTCAATGTTTTCACATAACAGAGGCAAAGTATCCCAAACAGTGTGAAACTTAAGGTAATGCAATGCAACTCTCTTCTAACACTGTTTCATTAACATCATGTAATGACAAATGGAGCATAAGAAGCAGCACGTGATCGAATCAGTGGTCAGGACAAAGACAATGCATAGGATAAAACGGAAGAGGACGACGATGATTGTTATGGGCTTCACATAGCACAAGACAAAAGCAAGAAAAAAAAGGGGGGGAAACAAAAATCAACATAAAAACAGAGATGTGTGAGCCAATAGGTTTCAAACCCATAAATTTCTCAGATATATTTTTTTTTTTCCATCAACAAAATGGTATAAGTTTAGACCCTTTCTTGACAAATGTAATGTATCAGTTGGAAACACAATAAATGTTCACCATAGATTCACACAAGCTATTGGCGCATGTTTTCTGATCAAATGAATGCTTCAAAGTGACAAAATCTGATGCATATCTGACATTGAACTGAGGTTACATGCAGGTCAATGGCAAGAGACTCAATTATTGATTGATTAACTATCAGAATCTTAGCATCATCATCAGCTGTAATAACACAAGTAATCAAACTGAACCAACCAAGCAAGAACTTCCGTTAATTTACACAGTAGGAGGGAGATATATATTTCACAATCCCACGTTTTCAAAAACTAACGAGCTTAAGATGGAACTCGCAAAAGCTGCTTATAAGCTAGGCAAGCATAAAAGCATAAAGAACAAAAAGGAGGGTAAAAAAAATCCAAAACACACCTTTTGACTTGAGCAGCTATCTAGCCCCAAACACCACCCCATATCCTCTCCCCGAGGAAACTAACGAACCTCCTCACTGATCCCTTCTGCTCCTCCGCCGCCGCCGCCACGCCAGCATCCTCCTCCTTCGCATCAGCCTCCAAACCGACCTCCTCCTCGCCGCTATTAACCGCCGCGTCATCTGGATACTGCTCCTTATTACTCACCAACACCTCCGCCTTACTAGGCCCCTCTTCCTTCAACCCTACAGCATCAGTCAGCAGGTTTCCACTCGTTTTCACGTTCTTACCCTTCCTCTTATCCTTCTTACCGCCAGCACTCTTCGCACGAGGGCGGTTCTCCTTCTTCAAAAGAGAGTCCTCATAGGCATCGATAATCTCGTGTATGAGCTGCCGATTGGGCGAAGTGTCCCACCTCACCCAGTAACTCATGTAGCACCCGAAGCAGCTGCAGCTGAAGCTCGGCGCGTGGTCGTCGCTCCTCTTCCTCTGGTGCGTGGAGTTGGTCGCGGAAGAGGACGATATCAGATAAGCCAGCACCTCCTTGTCCGACGGCGAGAGAGACACGGTCAACGCGAGCATCACTGCCGGAAGGAAGGAGAGGAGATGGTCGGAGACGATTGACGGCGTTGGGTGGACCGTCCCCTTGCGATAGAGCTTCTTCATTTCTAGAGAGAGAGAGAGAGAGAAAATGGATGGTGTTATTGTGTTGCTAATGGTGTTTCTAGGTTTTTACTGAGAGAGAGGGTTAGGGAGGTTTTAATCTGTGTCGCTCGCACCTCACCTCACCTCACCTCGCACGAAGCTAATGATGACGTGGAATTTAATTTTTTAAATTAATTAATAAAAACTGATAATTAAGGAGGCAGTGTTCATGTGCGACGCGGCATCGGTGATACAGTGGTCTTTAGTCGTCGATTGGCTGATGGGGAAACGTCGCCACTAAAAGCGATTCTGAAACCCAATTTCTCGGCCCAATATCAATGGGGTAGGGTTTGGTTTTATCCCTACAACGCTTTATATACGTCACACGCAGACGCAGCCTCTTCCTCTGCAAGATTATACTTGAATTCCTTTTCCTTCAAATCGCCGCCGATCGGTGGCAGCAGCTCCACGGTGGTAACGGATTGCGGCGTTGAGGTACACGATGGATCGTAATAGCGCGATGATTTTTTGATTTTGAAAAGTTTTTTTTCCGTGTGGTTTGTTGTTTTTTTTAGCTAAATGTACTCCAAGGAAGGGTTGATAGTGTGCCCTTTGTCCTTGACTTGCCGTTCATCGGCTTTAGCTAAATTGAATCTCCGAGAAGTTTTACTGGCCGGTTGTTGTAAACGTTGGGGTTTTATCTCGATGCCGTCGGCATATCTGCTTACCGAACTTCTTATATCTTAAATTCTTGCTTTTCGTCCAATATCCTTGTTGTTCCTGTTACTGATTTAGAGCTCAAGCTGCGAAATATTTTTGTTTTTTTTCTTCTCTTGATTTTAAATTTGGGGTGTTGTTTCAAGAGTTGAGTTGGAAAAGTGAAATAGCATTTGATTTTACCTCCTTTTGATGAATCAATTGTGTGAATCAGCTATTGCTGAATTAGGGTTAGGTGAATTGGGAATAATCCTTATCTGCCTATTTTTCTGTTAGCAGATTGAATAGTGCCATTTGGTGATTCTATGTTTCCTCGATCCTATGGTTGCATATTTCTTACACTGTTGTTTTTACTCACTGCAACAGATTTGAGACGAATAATATCAAAGCTGATGGCTTGTACCATAGATTTTCGCAACCTAGACGAGGGCTTCGGCGGTAAGACTTTAAAACGCAAGAGAGCCGAACAAGAAGCAGAGAAGCTCCAAGTCCTAAACGAACACAATGAAGACACATCAATGGACTTGGACAACCCCAACCCTCCATCTTCCAAGCGCCACGCAGTCGAATCTTCAGACAACCCAAACAAGCCCTCATTCGGAAAACCCACCTACGATGGCGTAATAGCTGGGAAAGTCTCGGGGAGGAAATGGAAAGAAGTCAGAACCCACAGATCCTCGGCCGTTCACGTGAGCAAGAAGAGAACGACTTTAGAGGAGCGAACGAGGCAGAAGGAGATCAAGAAGGCTTACCAAGAGAGGATGAAGGAGCTTAAGGAAGAGATTAGGACTAACAAGGTGGAGAAGAGGAAGAGGAAGGAGGAGAGGGAGAAGAAGAAGCAAGAGAATATCTTGAGGTCGGGCACGAAGCTACAGAAGATTACTAACCCGAACACGCTCAAGAAGATTGCAAAGTCGAAGCAGCGGAAGCTCCTTAAGGTTGTCCCTGATGAGCTTCTTGGTAATAAGAGCAAAAAGAACTGATGTCGGATTTCTGAATTTATGTTTTGAATGATCTATGATTGTGAGCTTATTGCATTACTGGGTAGTTGTCATATGTATTGAATTTTTTCCAATTTTCGTCCCAAATACTGATCTACATAGAGTTTTATGGTTTTACTGTTTAAGAACCATTTGGATTGTTGAACTGAGCAAAATATAGAACCTGAAAACTTGAACATAAATTTTGATCAACGGATATCAGAAAGTTGCGTGTTGTGTATATATGTAAAGATGTTTATATCTAGAAAGTGACAAAACTCAAAATGATCTTTTATCATGTGTACCAATTTATATCTTGATGGCCGTCTGAATTAATTTAGTCTCCGATGTTGTCGATTTTTGACCAATTTGGTCATTTCGTCTCGATAAACGTCAATTTTAACGGAAATTTTACATGTGTCTCACAATAAATCATTTATGAGTCAATAATTTTTAAATGGTTATTGAAATTAGGGCATGAAATTAAAATTTCTCCTTCAAAATTCGAATACGATCTATAGAGCATCTGCTTCGTCGAGCTTCATTGACACTTGAAAAAAAATATATGAACCTCTCAAATCCTGCAAATATTTTAAAATTCGATACAGAAATGATTTAGTGTGTGACGTTTGCGATATTACCGCTAAAATTGACGTTAATCATGACGGAAGGACCAAATTTTTCTGAAATCGACAAGATCGGAGACAAAATTTGTTCTTACGAAACATCGGTGACTAAATTGGTCTACATGGTAGACTTTGGAAACTATTTTGGATTTTCTCCCAATGAAATACTATTAATTACAATAAATACATGATATTAGCATAGACTATATTGGATTTTCTTCCTAGAAATATTGTATAAAATATATAGTACTATAGGATTACAATAAATACATGATATAAGCATAGGTTGGAGTTAGATCGTCCATACTTGCAAGTATAATTAATGTTGGTAGGGATGGATAAAGACTGAATACGTTTTATTATGCTTTGGTAATAAATAAATATAAATAGGGTCCAATCATTTCATCTCCAATTGCGTGGGGATTTCTTCCTCTCAGCCCTTAGATGCGTGGTGATTTTAGTTTCATTATTATTTCCATTTTGAACGAACTAAAACATTTTGTACAATGGTTCAAAGTTTCAAAAACATTTTCTATAATTAGCTAGAAACTTATATATATATATATATATTCGGTTGAAATCATAGGATAAGTCATGATTTTTACAAAATACACTCAAATAAATCCACATTAAAGCAAACAAAGTCCCGATGTAATTTCCTTTTTTAAAATTATATATATATAATACATAAAAAATAGATGAAAAATAGTACTGCATGAAACACAAGTATATTTATCTGATTTTTAAAAAATCACGAAAAATAAAATCTTTGCTAATCATTGGCAATGGAGAGTTGACTACAAGAAAAAAAAGACACACAAACAAACATCCACATAAAGCCACCACAAATATGTCGTAGTACATACTATATATATCTATATCATCATCACCAACGCAGACTAATATATATATATATATATATATATTATATATCTACAGAAACACACCGCTTAATCAAAAGAAAACCATTGAAGATGAACTCCCACTGTCGTGACCAAAAGCTCTGTCCGATCATCGGAATCCTCGCCTTCTTCTTCTTCCTCGTATACCTTAACTTCAACGAAAACCTCGAAAGCTTCAACCTTCCATTGATCGCAAGAAGCTTACCAAAGATGGGCTTCGTCGGGGTGAACCACACGAGATTCGTCGTCCTCAGCGACGGCGACGGCCGAGCTGCAATGAAAGAGGTGTACGTCAACGGTTGGAATTCGTATTGGTTGATGGAAGAGAGCGCGAGTGGCGATCACGCGTCCCGCCGGAGGGTGTCCGAGATGCTGAGGAGAGGGGCCGAGATGGGGCTGACCGTTTGCAGGATATGGGCTTTCAACGACGGGCCTCGGCCCAACGGGCTTCAAGTCCTTCCCGGCGTCTTCAATGAAAGGGTCTTTCAGGTTTTTCTTCAACCTTCAATTATTATTAGGCTTGGCAATGAAGTGGAACTTTACTGACCACATGGCCCAATAATTTTAAGAGAAGGGCCCTATATTATAAGTATATTAAAATTTTGGTCCAAAAAATGTGACCTCATCCTTTAAAAATTTGGGCCTAAACTTCGGTGGCCTTGTGCAGCGGGCCAGGATGCACATGTCCAAATCCGGCCTGACTGACCACATACTTATCAATATCATAGATTCCCCATTTTATTCTATCTCGTGGGAGTCAAGGTTTTGAAATCGAATCTAATTTTTGAATATGATCAAGAAATTTAACTGGTTTAAGATTTAGTGGTTCAACCGAAAGCTAATTGAAGTAAAACTGATGCATTTAGAACTAATAAAATATATTTTATGAATCAAAATAAAATGAAAGTAAATAATGGGGGTACAAAAGTTAAATAAAAGTATCATGTGTTAGGATGATAAAAATTAATTGTAAAATAAGGTATTAAAAACTAATTTAAAATAAATTTTAATATGTACTATAGAAACAAATTGGATCACAATCCAATGTAGAAAACCAACCCTAAATGAATTACCACTGGGCTAAAAGAATATTTTTTACATTTAACTTATATATTTATTATATTATTACATTTTCGATTTTTTTTAATTAAATGATGAATTGGATCGGAATCGAAGCGGAATTCCGACCGGTTCCAGGTTTCTTGTCCAGAACCGATCGGTTTAGTCCGATTTTAAGAACCATGGTAGGAATCTGTCAGGGTCCCTTATTTTGGAGATGCCCGCCTCGCGTCATTGTTAATGCATAATAGTTTTTGCTTTATGACTAACTTGAGTAATAACAAAATTAAAATCGAAAAAAAATACCAACATAAATAAATAATAACATAAAAGGGAACCCATAAAGAAATATTAGGATTTATATTATTCGTAAGAGACTGAGAGTACGAATCCCATCTCCACGCCCCTATCTGGACAGATTTTCGCGGAAAATAGGGAATTTCCGCCATATTGCCAAGCCTAATCATCACCGTCATATAGTATAACAAGCACTTTGTTTTTTTAATGTAGTAAAAATTCTCTCTTTTCAATTCATATTTTTAAGGCATTGGATTATGTTTTGCTTGAAGCAAGGAGAAAAAAGATAAGGCTAATCCTAAGTCTCGTGAACAATCTGAATGCATACGGCGGCAAAGCACAGTACGTACGGTGGGCAGAAGAAGCTGCGGCCATAACAAACGCCTCCGCCGCCGCCGGCGACTTATTCTTCTCTCACCCCATCATAAAAGGCTATTACAAAGACTACGTTAAAGTAAGCCATAGCATAGCCATACTACTCACTGAGAATGTCAACTAATTTCTTGGCCAATTACATCCAATGCCTCACTTCTCAGGCCATACTAACGAGGAAGAACTCTTACAGTGGAGTCAGATACTGCGACGATCCGTCGATATTCGCATGGGAGCTCATAAACGAGCCTCGCTGCGAATCCGTTTTGTGTGGCTTAGATCTTCAGGCATGGATCACGGAGATGGCCGCCTATGTGAAGAGCTTGGACGAGAAACACCTCGTGACCGTAGGGGTCGAAGGGTTTTACAGCTCGACGTCGGCCGACGAAAGTAGTAGCTATGGGTCGGCGAATCCCGGGATTTGGGCAGCTTCGCTTGGATCGGATTTCATCAACAATTCAGCCGTTAAGGGCATCGACTTTGCTTCGGTCCATGCCTATCCCCACAGCTGGTTAGTTGATCAATTTACTTTCTTTAGTAAAAACACATCATAACTAATATTTAGTCGTATTACTTTAATCAAATTCGTTTTTGGTCCTGCTTAGGAGTAACTAAAATTTTAGTCGTATAACATTTACGAAATTCGCTTTAATCCAGTATGCTTACACCATTTATCATAGACGCCTTTTTTTTTTGTAATTTTTCGGCCATTTATTATAAATAGTCCTTTCACAGGCATGTGATTCTCTGGGCCCCATTTGTGTTCCAATCGCATGTTTCATTCTTCAGATATTGACACGTGTCAAGATCTGGAAAATAATTGACACATGCCAACATCTAGGGAATGAAAGATGAGATTGGAATGCAAATGGGACACATAAGATCCCAAACGCCTTTCACACTGCACAAATTTAATTTACGTCTTGTTGAAACAATCATATTTTTCTTGAAGAAAGCAAGAATAAAATTATCGACAAAATTACAAAAAAGGACTATTTATGATAAATGGTGTAAACATACTGAATTAGTTTTGGAGAGAGACATGTGGAAGACGGAAAAATTAGTTATGGATAGAGAGATGTAGAAGACGGAAAGCAAATTTCGTAAAAGTTATAGGAGTATTTTTGGACAGAAAAGTTAGAAGACGGAAAGCAAAGTCTTTGCACGTTATAGGACTAAAATTAAGTTTACTCCAGTAATTACATGATGAACTTCGGGCTGGTAATAGAAGTCTTTGTGACGTGTAGGATTCCGCACGCAGACTTGGAGGAGATGAACACGTACCTATCGAGCTGGGCCGACGCGCATATAGCGGACGGCGAGGACTCGTTGAAGAAGCCCGTTCTCTTCACGGAAATGGGAGCGCCCATGACGATTAAGGCGGGGCATAATGCGTTATTACACGACCGAGACGTAATGCTGAAGACGATATACGACAAGATTTACGAATCGGCGAAGAAGAGAGGGGCGGGGGCGGGAGTTCTGATCTGGCAGTTGCTGGTCGAAGGGGTCGAGAAGTACAGCGACGAGTTTTCATTCTTAGCTTGGGCTCATCAATCGACTTATAAGCTCATCTTGGAGCAATCTCGCCGGCTATGCGACGTGGCGGTGGACCCTCCTCGGGATTTTCAAACGAGCTCGGGCGGTAATGATCCTTGTTGCCTCGTCGACAAGCACGGCTAGTACGTCGCTACAAAATACGTATGATGATGGTGTTAGGGTTATAGTTTGTCTTGAAAGAAGAAATATAGAATAGGCAAGAACTTGTAAAAAAAGAAAAAACTGTTAAGTGTACCAAGGGAACAGTTTAATGGTAGTTTCCTTCCCATTGGGGGTCTTGTCTTACTCACTCAAAATTAGGGGTGTTCAAATTTCGGATAAAACCGAAAAAACCGGCCGAACCGAAATTTTCGGTTTTTTCGGTTCGGTTAATTCGGTTTTTCGGCCGGTTTTGGTTTTGTATTTAGAAAATTTCGGTTTTTCGGTTCGATTTTCGGATTTCAGAAAAAATAACCGAAATATATTTAATTATATATAATTTATATTGGACAAGTTTAAAATATTGTAGTTTATGAAAGTGATTAATAGTTATAGTGATAATAAAGTCCAACAAAATAATTATATTTTTCATAAAAAATAATTAAAATTACCATGTTTATTTAATAACGCACTATGTTATAACATTTAATTCATATATATATATATATATATATATATATATAGATGTTATAAAAGGTAATTCGTGTTTATATATATACACGAATTACGCACACATATGAGTAATGCAATTATCATATCATTACTATTTAATTCATATATATATATAATGCAATTATAACATATATATATATACATATATATGTTATAAGAGTTAATTCATATATATATGTATATATAATACATGCACACATGAATTAAAATCTTTAACGGTTAACCGAAAAACCGAACCGAAAAAAACCGAACCGAAGTGTAAAAAATCGAACCGAACCAAATTAAAATGGTTCGGATATCGGATTAGGCATCTGTAAAACCGAAAACCGAACCGAAATTTGAAAAAATCGGACCGAACCGTCCAATGAACACCCCTACTCAAAATGGGTATAATCCAAACACCGTTCATATTTTGACACTGTCATCTTAATAATATTTTAAAAGTTAAATTGATAGTGGGTGTACCAACATAGATGGGACAATGATGATGGAATTAGACTGTAACCATTGGGTTGGTCAACTGGTTGATAAGAGTTGTTAAATTCCAGGCGGGTTCAAACCACATGAATTTCGATGTTTTTGTAGCTTGGGGATATGCCACGTGGATTAGGGTTGCAAACGAATCGAATCGAATATTATCATATTTTATTTGTCTTCGAGTATCGAATCGAATATTAGTATTCATATTCGATTTATATTCGAATCTTAAAATCGATTCGATTGGAATATTCGAATATTTGGATTCGACTCTATCTTTTATTTTTCAATTTTTTATTACGTAAAATCAGTTTAATAAAAATAATATATAAATAATATTTTATTAAATATATATTGAATTATAATATATTATATTTGAATATATATATTAAATTATTCAGATGGAATATTCGATAAATATTCGAATCAAATACTGCGATATTTGTTTTTGTATTCAAATTTAGCGAATCAGGAGAAATATTCTGATTCGAATATTTCGATATTTCGAATTCGAATCTTAAATTTCGATTTAGATCTCGAATTGAACACACAAAAAATCGATTTGCAACCCTAACGTGAACCAAAAAAATTAATTTCGCTGGAATGTCGGAATCGTCCCACGGCTGATAGTGACATTCAAATCCACTTTAGAACTTATCTAGAATGCATGATTACTTTGACACTTTGTGGGTATATTGTTGGGGAAAAAATTTAACTAATACTTAGTCGCGAAAATTTTACTTAGCTTTTGGAATTTATGGTCCTTATTGCATTGCATGACTGACCGACTAGTTAATTTTAGTTAACTTGACAAAAAAAAAAAACAAGTAATTCTAAATTTTAAAACTCATAACTTAATTAGTTGCGAAAATGATATTTATGTAATATCTAGTTCTAATTATTGTGAAATGTTCGGGGAAAGCATCTAAATTTTTTTGCAAAAGATTGTAGGAAAATAAATTAAACAAGGATCTTTTCCTTCCCTTATTTAATAATTGATTGTCATATTTATACAAGCATATACAACGATTATTAATTACTTTGTATAATCATCTAATTATATTATATTAAAAGAGGGCTGCCCTCTTTAGTGAGCGCAAACACATTGCCGCCATCGTCTCTTGAGATGCGAAGCTCATCGTCAAGGTAAGTCGTCAACAGCCAAGACTCTGCCTTCACAACGCCGCCGCCTGAGATCGGAAACTTCAACGGCGGCTGACTAGAGATTGACTTTGCGACCGAAGAGGCTGCGTTCTGAACAGAAGTGAGCAGACCCTTCAAAACCGTATGATCTGCAACTGCGACGCTCTGCCCTAAAAACTCCACATTCTCCGGCATCACCATGGAATCTATCACCTGGGGCGTCCCTATTATTCCTTCCTCGAATTTAATCTGCATAAATATACAGAAAAAAAAAAAAATTATACCTTGATGAATAATTATAGAAGTTATTAGAAGGGAGAAAAACCTGGACACGCTTAGGGCTTCGAACTTCAAACTTCGCGTTGGTAGAGATGGAAGTCGTGGCTAATGGTCCTGAGAAGACGATGGAGTTTTGGACAGTGAAGTTGTCTGAGTCGATGGTCTGAGATATCTCTTCGATCTTAACTAGCGGCGGAGATATGGATGGGAATAATCCCACATGAAACAACGATGTATACCTGCCATGATATACTAAATCCTTCACGAACTAATAAACACCTAATGTAATAAATAGATAAGAAGAAGTAAAAAAACGATGTCAGACGCAAGGATCCATTTTCCGTTGAGTAGCGTCAAAGCCTCGGTCGGAGCAGGGTTAGGGTTCTCGGCCATGACCCGTGAGATGAGCTCGGCGATCTCGGCTCGGGCCTCGTTGGTGGCGGACCAGCCTCGGTTGGTCCCGGCGAAAGAATCCACCAGCTGCTTCTTCAGCATATCGATGCCTTCTGAGTCGTCTTTCTGGAGGACCGTCGTCGTGACTGAACAGCCGTACTGATCGTGATTATCGCTGTCGTCCTCCGCCAGTGCATGGCTGCTGCTGGTTATTACACGGCGGCGGCCGTGAGCAGACTTTTTCTTGATAATATGCTTTGTCGCGGTTTGTGGTGTTTTGAGCGTTGGACTGATCTTCCAAAGAGCTCTTCGATTTGGGATTAGGTTGATGGAGATCATGAGAGAAGCCATTTGTCCTTTTTCTTTCTTTTTTTTATTTATTTATTTATTTATTTTTTTATGTGTTGCTGTAGTTGTGAAGGGGACATGCTTGCATATGGTGGTCGTATTTATTTGGCAAAGGAGACCCTTAGATGGTTAAAAGGACAATTTTGTCCTCTGGACTGTAATGCTTTGTATTGGTGATAGGTGAGGGTATTATTGGGCATTCACGTTTAATAATTTATTGGAATATATATGGAAAAGGATTAAATTTGGCTTTTTTGTGTTTTGTACTAGGAAATCTAGAATGGAACAAACACATAGCATGGGATTTGGCCTACAATTAAAGCAATCCCAAAATAAATAATAACAATAATAATAACAAAGTGATTTACATAGCCATTACTTTTATTTAACTTTTAGTAGTAATTTTCCTTTTTGAGAATATGCTCTCCAACATTAAGTTCATTAGGTCAGTAAATATATTTTTAAATACTTGCTGCTAATTTCATGTAATTATTTATTGTATGGCATCGCCATATTTAGTGAACAATACAATATAGTGTATTTCATTTACTTCTACGTACAAAATTTTAGGAAAATAGACCTAATTTTATTATTAGTTGGCAAAACTACCGTCATTTACAACACGCAGTACTGAACGTGCATTCATGCATATTATAGACGGCACTCAATATTAATGCAAAATGCATTCTTTCACAATTATTTTTTATAGCACATCATTTAGTAAAAATAGTGTGCATTAACATGATTATTTAATTATTGTCCTCAATCGATAAGTTCATATTTAACTTAGACTGAACTTAATCGAAATAAAGGGACTATATTCGAAAAAATAAATAAAAAAAAAACTGCATGATCAATTATTGATTGAGTTGGGTCTCAATGAACTTGAAATTTCACGAATCAAATTATTATTTTATATAAAATTGGGTTTCCTTTTAACTATTAATTTGGTACTACTTGACATTTTTTTTTCTCTGTAATACTAACCATCTGAGTGCTAAAAAATGTCCTGCTATTGTCCCATGATTTATCCCTTAATGATTTCTAAATTATTATTGCAATGCCAATCTTTTTTTTATTGTTCTATTATGTAAGTTGGGCAATTAAAAAGATTTTTTTTTCCAGTAATTAAAATGAATTTTGAGAGTCCTTTTTTTAAACTTGAAAACAAGGTGGAGACATTAACTTTACACGGTCTTCTAATTTTAACTAGATACATTTTTTTTTTCCTTTTATTTTTTTTTTCTGAAAACTCTATAATCAAGGTAGAGATTAAATTAGACACTCATAACATCTCACATTATGATGATTTGTAAAGAAGACATATAGGTCTGAACGCAGATGTTAAAATGATAGTTTTACCTAAAATTTTAATTTTGTAGGAGTATATTATATTTTAATTTTTATCAAATTTATTTCCAATACTTCCCAAACGATAATTAACAAGCAAACCAAAATTTAATAAACTTGATTTTTCAAAATAGTTTGGGTTGAGTCTTTTGAAACCGAAGGCAAACGCCACACATGGAACAAACCTCGATCTATGTATGTATGTATGTGTGTCTAATTTTCAATGCCCTTTGACTTTGCCATGGACAGCAACAATTCTCAACTAATGTAGTTCATATTCTTGATAACTAATTAGTTGGTTACAATACTAACCAGTTTAAAAATATATAAAACTACCTAAGTCGAAGAAGTATAAATAATTAAAAAAAAATGGAACCTTTGTATATTGAAGTGTACATTATAGAAGTCTACATTATTCATTGAAATAAAGAATATAATGTGTTGTTCTTTGTAGCGTGAAGTAATCAAGAATTAGATCTAAGTTATCTATCGAAATCATTAACTAAAAAAAAAAAAAAAATGATGTCCGTTCTTAAGCAAGAAAAGGTGATATCTTTAAGGCCCCTCACCGCCCTCTCCTCTCCTTGTCTTTCTCCTCTCTACATACTCATAAACATTACCAAGAGAAGCTGTCAGCAAAAGCATCCTTTGGACCAAAAGCATCAACTAACTGAATTCACTTCACAGAGGTGGTAATAAGTAAGTGGTGGGCATTTGATGTTTCTGCAATTTCACGAGCCTCCTCATATTAATTCCTTCGATGCTCTTCGCGTGATTTTTGGTGATTTCTGTTTGTCATTAAACTCTGCTGTATTTAGGGTCATGTCATGAACACACATATATATATATGTATGTGTGTGTATATGTTCGTTTTTGTTGAGATAAAAAAGATGGGTCAGACTCAGATAGGTGAAATGGTGAGGTGCCTTGGGTTTCAGGGCAGGTTTGAACTGGCCGAGAGGGGCGCGAGGACGATCGTCGATCTGTTGAGAGAGAGGATGGACGGTTCAGATCGCGCCGCGAGGAGGCCGAGCTTGAAAGAACGGCTGGGATTGATGGGCTTGAGCTGCTGTGGCGCCTCGTTGGGCGTGGGTCCCAACGACGTGAGCGTGACAGAAGACGACGACGACGGAGGAGGAAGAACAACAGTCGAAGCAAATGGGCTCGGCCCAGCGACCCGAATAGAAAACGGGTCGAGCCCACCACCGTGTGGGATGAACCTGGCGGCGGCGCTGGCAGCGGAGAGGCAATTTTGGGCCGCGTCGGTCATTGCTCGGCCCAATAGAAGCCCAAGACCCACGAGCGAGGAGAAGGTTGCAGGTAGTATTAGTAAAGTAGACAACGTATTCATTATTATTATTATTATTATTTTATTACAGGAAATTTTTACGGCTATAGTAAAACTAAAATTGCAGGGAGTGTGCCGTCGAGGGTGTCGTTGATGAGATTGCTGGAAGAAACGGACGGCCACGATTGCTTGATGGAGAGTGGACGGATTGATCAGCTGTGCTGCGTGTGCATGGGATGGAAGAAGGGGGCTGCTTTTATACCCTGTGGACACACTTTCTGCAGGGTGTGCTCGAGCGAACTGTGGCTGAGTCGAGCCACGTGTCCCCTTTGTAACCGTTGGATTCGTGAGGTTCTCCACATATACTAGCTAGCTAGCTAGCTAGTCGTGGGCCGATGATTGATTCCTAAGCTAATAATCATATATGAACGAACATATTACATGTATGTATGTATGTATGTATGTATGTATGTATGTATGTATGTATGTATGTATGTATGCCCTGATTTATAATATTAATGATCTTTCTTTTAAATTTTAATGATGTAAATTTTAAAGCAAGTGCTGGTATATAATTAGCAAGCATATGCTGATTCAACAAAATATTTATTTTAATAAAAAAATATATATATGTTATTTAGTTCCATATTATTGCGCATCTTCATATATCAAAGTAACTTCAAATCGTTTTACTTGTCCAAATCTAATTGTACTATTAATTAATCATACGATTTATAATTTTCAGCTTAGAGAATATACACAATGATGTTGTGTCATAAATATGCATGACTACCAATTATCCAACAGAATCCACACACCCACTATGATATTTTAAATAAATTATTAACTATACTAGAGAATCTACATGCTATTATATACATAAAAATTTGACCACCATTAATTAGCCTAGAGTGGAAAGTGCCATTTATCTCTCCCTATAAATACCTCTCCGTAGTTCTTTCATCAACACACAACAATTATAGAGAAAAGAGATATATAACACACAGTACTAAATTCTTACAATAAGGCTGTGATAACTATCTGAAAAATGGCAGCTAAGTGTTTTCCCATTAATCAACCTGGAGAAGATTAATCTTCCATATTTATATATACATTTATATAACTTACCTACAAAATTAAATAACCACTTAAATCTAAAAAACCCTAGTTTTAACCATCTATTAATGTAGCAAAGGAGACAAATGCATACGATGTGGTATTATTTTCTTGAATCATATACATGCATGTCTTATACAATTGGTAACATTTTCTTGTTAAAAGGTCATAACAGATGGGAAATACAAGAGCGCGCCACACCGTGTGTGTCATGGCACAAAAGGAAGGAAATAGAATGTCTCTCGATCGCCTCGTTCTATAACCTGAGGGGCGTCGGAATTGGCTGATGGTAATGAAGAGGATAACATGGTATACCCTAAATTTGTGTTCGAAGACTACATGAAGCACTACCTTGAGGTCAAGGAGCCAAGATTTGAAGCATTTAAGGGCATATGATGAAGATAACAATAGTGGGGATTGATTCAATGCACAACTATAGAATAATATAGAATGTGTGCTGCTTAATTCTTTATTATGTTTTTGGATAAAATTTAATACTAGCTATGTTGAACTCATATATTTTAATATATTTGTGAGATCGGTATTAATAAGCGACCCTTTTGTCATTACTTTAGGCAAAGAAAATTGAAATTGGACCATAAAGCAGTAAATGCAATTATGATACATAAATAAAGAAAGCATAGCAAGAAGTAATAATACCAGCATTATATATAATCCTTCTCCAAGGGTTTACAAAATAATCCATCTTTTCTTTCATACTCAATCAAAGAGGAAACTAAGACCTTTCTCAAAAAAACATTAATTAAAACTCGCATGTTAAGAGCTTCAAATTGAACTACATTTTTTTGGCAAAAAATTGATAAGGAAAAAAACCAAATACAAACATTATTAACAGAGCAAAAAGGAGAGGTAAAAGGGCTACTTTACCTTCATGTTTATTATTTTCCGGGTAGTGCCGAACAAGGCAGTCCGTCAAGTCGTCCAATCGATACGCTAAAGATTGTATCACAACTCCAAATGTAAAGGCGGGATAAAGGTTAACACCGATGACACCAGTGCATCCAACAATTATGAAAATGGAAAAGAGTGTCGTACGTAGTTTTCTGTATTTCGTATTCCATTCCTCATAAAGCTCATTTGTAATGGCGAAAACCCCAACTGTTGCGAGAAATAGTGTCGCATAATAATTTCCATACTTGACGGCTGGCGATAAAGACGGCTCCATCAAATCAGTACGCCAGAGGTGAATAAGCGCTTGCGTTTCGGCTATGACCATAATAGAATACAATGAAACCAGCACCTGATGATGAGGATGATGATGATGATGATGAAATAATAGTTAGTTAGAAGAAAAAGAAAGGCAAAAATAATTAAAATCTAAAGGTTTACTTACGATCTTAGAGCATATATAGAGAAGCATCCTCATTTCAGATGTAATAAATTCTTTTTTTTTTTCCTGGGACGATCATATTAGAAGAGCTCCAACTAATGCAACTAAACATAAAGAAATATGACAACGACTACGACGACAAGGTAGTTATAATTTAGGGTTTTGAAGTAATCAAAGTTTTCGAGAGATATAAACTCGTCTACTTATTTACTGTGGATTCATATACTGAAGTTGGAATAATCTGTTATAATTATGATTTTAGCTAGGCGAATATGTCTCGGAAAAAACTATACAATAGCTTGGAATTCATCAAAGGGCTTTGACCATGATTAAATATTTTAGAGTATATAATATATATATATATATATATAATATATATTCGGATTTCCACATTAGCAGCGAGCAAGGCGTATATAGTTTTCTCATCTCTCTTTTCGTCATATATATTTACCTTAACAATATGCTATCTATCAATGAATTCCGAAAAGTAATTTTGGAGTCTTTTTTTAATGGGATTTTGCAGCATGTGATTAGAATAGAAGCATGATTTATTTTGTTAGATAATATTTCTAAACTAAAATGGAGTACATCTCTTCTCCAATTAATCTTTATATTTAACCTTATTCTTGTGTTGATTAACATCGGTAACCTATTTTTAGAGTATCATTATTCATCAATGCTAAGAGCATTTCCAACCGGTACAAACTTCTTCTCAAATCGAACACTATATTTAACGCTATTATGGTGTTGATGAAATATTCTTCTTTTAGTTTAACACAATTTTTCAACGCTAAAAATAGTATTGTGTAATAATTATTTTGATTTTCTTTTTAATTTTAAACAGACTTGAATTATACTTTTAAAAAAACCTCTCTATAGAAAAAATCCTAATTTTTTTTTTCGCCGGCGACCACAGATCTAATGCCGCCATGATCGCCAACCGATCGGGTTGGAGCATCTATTTCCTTCACTTTCTCAATTTTCTTATTTTTATTTGATATTTTGTTTATTTCTAAAATATAAATAATAAATAACTTTTTTGCATAATTTAAATTTACGTTATGTTGTTTTATTTTTATAAATCAATTATAATAATAATTAGAAATATGTATGAAATATTATTTTTATTGTAAAAAATAAAGTTAATGGCTTGGAATAAAAATTAGAGTAGAAAATAGAGTTAATGTATTGGAATATAAACATTGTAGCAACTGTCCATTACTTTGGCCCGACCCTTAAAATTTCCCCATATTTTACATGATAACTAAAACCTAGAACCCTATTAATTTCAAATGGTTTCATATCTCGATTTTATCCCAAGTTTTTCTATTTCATTATTATTGAAAGTCTCCTCCTCGTCTTCGATAAAGAACAAAATATTATACACTAACATATATATATATATATATATATATAATATCACCTAAAACGGATATATATTTCATATGCTGACACAATTAAAAGAGTTGGTGTCCATAGCTAGTGTGTCCACACCTTGTGGGATTTTGATTAAAGGCCAAACCTCAATGGAAAATAGAAAAGGTTTGTAAATATTGACCAACTACTCTGATCGTCGATATTACCACATTTCTTATGTTTTTTTTCCAACCAAAAATAAGCTTTGTATTCTTTTTGAATTATTGCAACGATCTACTCTTAGTAAGACCCAAGACAAAGATAGTTTAAAGATTTGACTTCAATTTTTATTTTAATAGTTTCTCAAATTGGAGCACGAACTAACAAATCTCAGTGGATAATGGAGGTTTCTGAGTTTGAAGAGAAATGTGGATTCAAAAGGAAATCAAACTTCTTCTTAAACGTTGTCTGCACCTCCAGAATCTTCGCCGCTGCCCGCTCCACCCGAGGTCACCATCGCTACTACTCGTTGCAGCAAGTGGGTGGGCTGCAGCACCCTCGCCACTGCGCCAATAAGCCCAGGTGCTGCAGGCTCATCGCCACCGGCCGCTGTACGATCGCGGCCGGCTGCAGCTCTATCGTCACGGACGCCTCCACTATCGTCATGGGGACGATCACTAGTGCCCGTTTCGCCAGTAGGGCCACCACCGCTGTTTTCAACCAACATTGTTTAGAGAAGATATAAAAAAGCGCTGATTAAAATATATACGAGCAAAATAAACATGCGTAAATTTATATCCGAATTATTGAACGAAACTCCAAAGGCAAGGGTGGAATACCATGATTGAGACGACATTACTGAATTTACTCGTTCCACAACGAGATTAAAAAAAAAAAGATAATAGTAACCGGAGTAGTATAGCGTCTTCGTTGTCCGATCTCCCAATCATAAACAGCCTCAGCCAAGATAAAGAACAACCCGACCGCCGAACAGAATCTCACCACCTCTTCATATGCTGCCGCTAGTTGGGGATTCGTCTCGGCAAGTGGAGTGTTCATATTGCAAAAAATCCATATCATGTCAATGGCTAGTATCACGAAAAAGACGAAAGCGAGCACCTGATGAAGTTCCAAAATAATCAGAAGAAAATTAACGAGTAAGCAAGACATTACTACGGGCGCGCAGCCAGCCTCACTTCAGGTCGAAACTGAAGGAGCACGCTTGGAGCAGGTACGGCGGGCAGAAGCGGCGGCTGCTCCTCAATTTGGATTGTGTGGTTGCGTATAACAACTGTGGATGGGGGCAGATGTTGCGCTCGGAGCCCGGGCGGAAACTGCGGTTGGACATGGGCTCGAACTGGGAGGTTGGCAATGGGTGGGTGGTCTAGCACAACCTGGCCACGGGGTGCTGCTGGCGGCCTGGGCAGCCTCGATGCTATCCAACGCAAAGGGCGCGAGAAAAGATGCTTGGATGTGGTGGTGAGGCTGACCGGCCGGCTGGACGGACTGGACTGATGATCTTCTCAAGACATGGCTCTGCATATTGACAAAAAATAAACAACCAAGGATAAACATGTTGAACTCGGTTTCTTCACAAAAAGAAATCCAATGTATAGAAATTTAATGAACCACGCACATTTAATTTCCAGCCAATCTCATTTCTATATACTCTATAACTTTTGTATCAGTCATCATCATCATAAATTCTCCACCGTCATCTCAATCTAAGTAACCCATGTTTGTTGGGTCTGCTAATAGATAAGATAAAAGAGGTAGTATGGGGGCTCTTATTGACTCTTAAACACACATGTAAACTGCTCTACAGACAGACAGACAGACAGACACGTAGTTAACCCAGCATCATCGACAAGCATTAATGGAACAAAACCCATCACAGAATAAGATAAATCTCTAGCCACGCAGGTTAAAGCCAAAAACAAAAAGAAGAGCTAGCTAGCAACGTCGTCTACCCATTCTGACTCTCAAGATGGGCAAAAGAAAAAAAAAAAAAAAAAAAAAGTTCAGTAGTCCAAAATCACGGCAGTGTGTAAAATATTGCTTGAATAGGTTATGATTTCTCAACAAAAAGAAAGATTTAGAAGATGATGAATACCTGGGCTGGGAGCACTTGGATGAAGAAGCTGAGTAATTCTTGAGTGAATAAGTTTTATGATCTCTCAACAATTAATGTTTTCCTTGGTCGTCCTTTTGTTAAGCGCCGTTGTCTTGTCTGACATACATAGAGGTTATACGTTGTCTCTGACATTCGTTATACCAAGATGAGAGAGAGTTTTCTACAAATTTTTAATGTAAAATATCGATAACTTAAAAATACATAGTATTGAGCAAATAATATAATAATAATTACATAAATGACTGATTTTTTTTACGTGTCACATTTTAGAGTATTTACTATGAATTAAATTTTTTCATATGCTCGCTGCAGCAGAGATTTTGGTGACGTATGATAGCTAAAATAATAAACTCATTTATATATTTTGTCGATTCAGAAAGTGCAAAGAAATTATTTGTTAATTGGAAATATTCTCTTCAACATGAAGCAACTTAATTAACAACATAAATTTAATTTTGTTAGATGCCAATTAATGTGTGAGAAATACACGTCGCTTTTTTTAGCAAATGCGTATAATTTCTAATATACGATACATCAAATTTAGGGAATCTCTCCAAAATAGATTTGGCAATGGTGCAGATATTCTCTGTTATTAGCAGTTCGCTCCGAAAGGGCAGAAATTTCCCGTCTTTCACTCCCCGTGGGGGTAGGCAGAAATTTTCTCCACGTTGGCGGGAATGGGACAGGGACAGTGATCATACTCCACACTCATGCGGATTCGATATATGGAATTCCAAAATAGCCGTTATTGATATTGTAAATCCTTATATTTATTATTCTCTCTCTCTCTCTCTCTCTTTTTTCACTTTTTCCCGATCGTCAGTTTTTACAATCATAACTCTTAACTTTTGATCAGTTACATATATTATCACGAAAGGCACGTCATATCTACTCCATTGTTTTCCACATCGTAGAAAAATATTATTATACAATAAAAATGATGTGGATCGGAGATAATCCGCGGGAAAATGAATCCTAACAAATCTCCATGGGATTGGGGACGGGGAGAAATATCTCCCCGTTTGGTTAACAGGTATTGGGCGGGGACTTTCCGACAAGTATCGTGATGGGATGCAGCCCTCCAAAATGATAACTGCCTTTTTTTGTTTTTTCTGTCAAAGGATTTTCTGTGTCATTTTTGTCCAAAATGATTTGTGCGAGCTAAAATAATACAAAATTAATATTAGAACTATATATGCTGAACAAAAATGTCGGCATTCTGCAATTATGATTACTAGTATTTCAAACACACTTTAAATATATAAATATAAATAATATTATTTTTTAATTGTGTGAGTTATTTTTAAAAGATGTAATTATAACCATAACTTTAATTATTTATTATTTTATTTATATAATTTTTTTATTTGATAGGATATATTTGAATACAAAATGACGGATAAAATAATAATTATAATAGTCAATCAAAACAATTTAAAGATAATTACTCTATAGGATACTCACGCTCACTCAATATATATTTTCTTTTTCGTACTAAAAAAATAAAAGAAAATGACACTTTGGTGAGTACAATGCAATCTAGCTGGTACGGACAATTGTGGCAATTCTGCTATTCATTTCATTATTTTTTGTTTATTTAAGAATATTTATTATAATAATAATAATAATAATAATAATAATAATAATAATAATAATAATAATAATAATAATAATATGGAATATGGGTTAACGTTTGGCTTAAAAACAACTATGCATCTTTATTATAAAGCTTGAATTTGTAGGTATACTATTTGTATCAGCCATATGATCTATTTGTGCTTGTGTTGCAATTCGTTTGTGCGCTATAAATGATACTAGTTTTATAAGTACACTCTATGCATGTGCTAATATATAAATATATACTATTTAATAATGTAAGATTTATTTTAAATTACTTTAATATATATGAATTATACTTTATTTTTAATGATGTATTATTTTTTTCAAAAATAATTTATGTGGATGCAATTGAAATAAATAATAAAATAAAGGATTAAATTATAAGTTTACATTCAAATTGATACACCAAAATTGACAGGTTTTTTTAAAAGGAGGTCTCCTTTAATAAAATAGATAGATTAAAAGAAATAGAAGGATCGATGAATTAATGTTTCTGTTTAATTGTGTGAATGTTTGGATCCAATTTAAAAAGAATGATATAGATAGAGAGAAAATTGTACTTAAATACCCTTTTATACAAAAAAAAAAGGGCAAATTTCGTTTCAATCCCGATCGAAGTTTGAAATTCCTCTTAAATACCACTTCAATTATTTTTTCATGTTCAGTACCCATCTGCGAAAAGTTGTGTGTTTAATACCCCCAAACAGTGAAAGGACAAAAATAACATTTCTTCACAACAAACTGAACATAATGATAACAGTTGATATAATATTCAATCGTGTTGGTATAATAACGACAACAGTTGGTATAATGTCCAGTTTTGTTTGTATAAAATTATAATAACATTATTTACTGGTATAATAATAATAACAGTTGGTATAATAGCGACAACAGTTGGTATAATGTCCAGTTTTATTTGTAAAAAATTAGAATAACGTTATTTGTTGGTATAATAGTGATAACAGTTGGTATAATAACGACAACAGTTGGTATAATATACAGTTCTATTGATATAAAATTAGAATAATGTTATTTATTGATATAGTAGTGTTAACAGTTGGTATAATAGCGATAACAGTTGGTATAATAGTCAATTCTATTGGTATAATAGTGTTAATAGCTGGTATAATAGAGACAAAAGTTGGTATGGTGTCCAGTTTTGTTGGTACTAAAACTGTGAAGTAAGGTTATTTTTGTCTTTTCAACAGTGAAAAGACCATTTTAGGTACTGAACAGGAAGAAATTCGCAAAATGATACTGAACAGGAAGAAATAATTGAAGTGGTATTTAAGAGAAATTTCAAACTTTGATCGGGGACTGAAACGAAATTTGCCCAAAAAAAAAATCATCATACTTTTATGTTAAGGTATCTTTTTTAAATAACTTTTTATTTTTGTACCCGTTATTTTGAAAAGACTACTTGCATTTCACCTGCTTTTCGAATCAGCAGGTTCAAGTTTTCTCCTTTATAAATTATTGTGATAATGTTTTTAAGGGCTAGTCGGGAAGCTACTCTGATGGTCCAATTTAACAACGTTTCTTGTTTGTTCTCGCTCTAGAACAGAGCAAGGTTATGAAGGCGGCAGCAAGGAGTCGAGGGAGCAGGACCTTGTTGACGCGAGTTGACCGGAAAACATCGAATAAGTTGATATCGGAATTTGGAGTGCTCCTATTACAAGACGATTGTATTGGAAAACGATTGTCGTATCCAGTAAACACTGTGAGCAGAGCAATATTATTTTAAGGACATAAAGTCTAACGCTAACATCGACAATAAAAGTAGTTTTGCATCCCGCATATATGTCGATATATTATATTATTATATATAGATATACAACATACGTACGTAAATTTTACGTACACGTTAAACGTGGTCTTGTGTTCGTTGATGTTCTAAGTATTCATAATTCTTTCTTGGAATCAAATCAATCGATAAATAACACATCCAAAGATATGAATATAATTTTTCCGTCAAACTACCACCATCTTGCGGGAGTTTGTTCTAATATATATAATATATATTACTTTATATTTGAGGTTCATTTATAATTAAAAATATTCAATATATGAAAATATAAAGTTAATTTTAAATGTGTATTGTATATAGAAAAAATATATATAATTTGTTAGGGCATAATTGGTGTAAATTAAAAAATTGAAGAGAAAAATAATAATGAAACATGACTTTCCAAATTACAATTAATTGGAGGTTGTTTTTATCTATCTCACCAATTATAAATAGATAGCTAAAGAAAGCATAGCAGCAAGAAATAAGACAATTATATCCTTCAAGGTGTACAAAATAATCCATCTTTTTCTTTCTTACTCAGCCACAGAGGAAATTAAAAGACCTTTCTAAAAAAAAAAAAAACATTGATTAAAACTCCTCCCAAACTACATTTTTCTGCCAAAAAATTGGTAAGGAAAAAAAACATATAGACACATTATGGACACAGAAAAACAGAAAGATAGAAAGGACACATAAAATTTATGCTTTACTCTCTTGCATGTATCTTCTTCCCAGCAGTAACGCCGAACAAGGAAGTGTGTCAAGCAGTCCGATCGATACACTAAAATGTGTATCGCAGATCCAAATGTAATGCCGGGGTGAAGGTTAAAACCGATGAGACCAGTGCATCCAACAAATAAGAAAATGGATGAGATTGTAGTACATAGTTTCCTTTCTTCCTCCCATTCTTGATAAAGCTCACTTCCAATGGCGAAAATCCCAGTTGTTGCGAGAAATAATGCCGTGTAATAATTTCCATACTTGGCGGACGGCGATAATGGCGGCTTCATTAATTCGTCGCCACCAAACATGTGAATAAGTGATTGCAGTTCGGCTATGAATATAATAGAAAACAATGAATTCAGCACCTGGCCATGCTGGTGATGATGATGATGAGATTTCAAATAATTAGTAAGAAGAAAAAGGAAATGTACAAAAGAATTATAATAAAATTAATGGTTATTTACTTACCACCTTAGGGCATAGATAGAAAAAAAGCATCCTCATTTCAGATGTAATAATAATAAATTCCTTTTCTTTTTCTGGGAGCAGATTAGAAAGAAGGAGCTCCAATCCAACTAATAATGCAACTAAACTTACAGAAGAAATATGATGAGGAAGACAAGACATGCATGGTAGTGTTATTTATTTAGGGTTTTGAAATAATCAAAGTTTTCGACAGATATAAACTCTGTGGATTCATATACTACAGTTGGAATAATCTGTTATAATGATTATTTTAGATAGGCGAATGTCTCGGAAAAAAACTATACAATAGCTTGGAATTCGTCAAAGGGCTTTGACCATGATTAAATATTTTTAGAGTATATATAATATATATTCGGATTTCCACATTAGCAGCGAGCAAGGCGTATATAGTTTTCTCATCTCTCTTTTCGTCATATATATTTACCTTGACAATATGCTAATCTATCAATGAATTCCGAATAGTATTTTTGGAGTCTTTTTTTAATGGGATTTTGCAACATGTCCTCTAGTGATTAGAAATATGGTGATATATCCTATTTTTATTAGACTAAAGTCACTTTGGGCTTTAATCAAGGTAAATAAATAAAAAAAAACGATATTTATGTTAATATCTAAGGAAATATATCTAAGTAAGACAGTATCTAATTACGACTCTTCTCATTAACTTCTATTTATATGATATAGAAATGCGTGAACATATCATCTTTTGAACTCTATGATCTCTATCTTTTTTATCTTAATTTTTACAATACAACTAAAGAAAGAAATAAAGAAAGCATGACAGTTCCTTTATATGTTTTTGGATAAATTTAGCTATGCCGAACTCAAACTATAAAATATTTGTGATATCGTTATTAATGACCCTTGTTTTGTCATTACTTAGGCAAAGAAAATTTAAATTGGATCATAAATTTCCAAAGTATTATATGTCAACCAAAACCCAGGCCCAAGTGGTTTCAATATCTCGATCTTATACAAATTTTAGTTCCATTATTATTGAAATCCTCCGATCTTTGACTAAGACCAAAATATTATATATTAAAAAAAGATACGTATAATGTATATTTATCGAATAAAAGGGATATATTTTTTATACGTTGTCACAATTAAACAGTTATAGGTCAATTACGCGCCACGCCTTTGGAGGCTTATTATCTTTCTTTTTCTTTTTCTTTTTTTCTGATTTATTCTATCACAGTTAATGCGTCCACACCTTGTGGGATTTGAATTAAAGGCCAAACATCAATCAATATTTGCTTAAATTTGACTCTTATGTAATAATATATAGACTTACTGCTTTGTGCTTTGATCATTGTTATTACCATATTTTCTCTTTTTTTTTTTCTTTTTCCAACCAAAACATTAGGGTAATTGACAAGCTTTGTCTTCTTTTTGAATCATTGTAACGATCCAGTTAGTAACAGCTAAGACAGCGATAGTCCAAAGGTTTGGTTTTGTTTGACCTTTGTTTGGCAAACAAATTTGAATATTTTTTTTTTAATAGTTTCTACAGTTTTGCCTCGAAACGTAACTAACATAATATTAACCTTTTTTAATACTAATTATATATTTTTAAACGAATTTTGAATAAGTATATTGAAATATAAATGCTCACAGCCACCATTGAGGTTTCCTTAGTTTTTTTTTTTAAGGTCTAAGAATTAAAATCTCAGTCAACTCTCCCCACCCTTGTTTTCAACGGAATTTGGTTTTTTCGTTTACTTTGAATTTTGACATTTAATTGACGATGTCTATTTATTTTTCTTTTTATTTCGAATAATCAATATTTAACTAAGTTTAAAAAAAGAGAGTATATTGAAGTGAAGGGATTGCTCGACTGTGGGCATCAAATATTGTCCCAATAAATTTAATCTAAAATATAATTAAATTATAACCCTACGACATGAAAAAAGTTTTTATGTATATATACTAACTCGGCCATGCAAAATAAATATAACTTGACGCATGTTACGTTATTACGAGATATGAAATTTGTCACGTGCTTACTTCACAATCGTGAATATAGAAATTTTTTTTAAAAAAAAAAAAATAATAATAATAATAATAAAAAAGTGCAAAAGAAATGTCTTCATGTATAAACGAGAGGAGTAGTGGGGTCATTATGTTTGCGCGTGTGTATATATTTATATATGTATGTATGTATTAATATATATATATATATATATATATATATAAGAAGGAAAAAAAATATGTATACTAAATATTAAAGTTGAATTCGCTTGAACATAAACAAGACTTTATGATATAAAGTTTATTCGTCGGTGGCCAATATTCTTCTATGTTAACTTTTTGCACTTTGGTAATATGTAGACTTCACACAAGTGATCAATTCTTGTTCATTTTCAAATAATATCAATAACATTTTTAATTTATTTTTGACTAAGCTAGTTCATGATGGTACTAGATAACTTCCTATATTAGAGACGAATAAGAAGAGGCCCACTCATGACTATAGTCGACCAACGCCATATCTTTTTCATTATTAAAATCTTGCCCGAAAAGTCCTTTTAACGTGGCAGTTTGTGCATTAACTTGCATGAAACATAGTCGTAATTGTGTGATTATTACGTCTTTTGGTAATTACTAAATTACCAAGCTCCATTAAAAATTAATTAATTTTTTTTAAATAAGCGTCAAATTTCCAAAAATTATTTTGTTAAGTAACGTTTGGTGTTATTAGGTAAGTACGTCTTTTAGGGGGTCTACTTAGGTTACAATAGATTAAATGTGGAAATTTGGACCTAATGCAACTATTTCTCTTTGTTCTAGTCTAGTTAGAAGTTGAATAGACAATTTAAAAATGGAAAATATGTTTGATTTTATTTAATTTAACAAGACGTTGATGATAACGATGTAAGTTATTAATTATGAATTGAGTGATCGATCCCAATGGTTGCATATAAATATTAGAGCCAAGTGTTGGTTTATCTCTTGATAATTATTTATTTTTTATTTTATATTATTTAAATGATGGGGACACTCGGATAAAGCCCACTTGCACAAGCCATTGACCTAAAATCGATTTATGAGATGGATAGTTATCAATTTTGTATTTTACTATAGTTGATCTCATTAAACTTATAATATATATATATAATGGACGGTGTGAATAAAAATAAAAATGTAGTCCCAAATGTCCAAGCCGTGACAATCTTTAATTCGTATTGGTGTAAACTTTAATAAATTGGATGTATGGGATTAGGGTTTTTAAGACAGCTAAGGCTAATTTAGGTTTTGAATCTTATGCAATATTTGAGAAATTATTTTAATTAGATCTTATATATATTTTACCGATTTGAATATAAAATAGTTTAATTGGATTAATAGAACCGTCAACGGTCAACGAATTGGCAAAAGCGCCCACAATTTCCCCAACCTATCGACACTTTTCAACTTTACACACACTGAGGTCGGGTTGGGATTCCTATAGATTGGACCATATAATAATAATAATAATAATAATAATAATAATAATAATAATAACAACAACTTAGCCTTTTTTTTATGGAATATATAAATGGCGCATGTGCTAAAGAAAAAACAATCAATATCGAAACAAATTAATCTACAAAACCCTAATTTATTTTTCTTCTTCGCCGACGGCCACAGATCTACTGTCATCATGGTCGTTGGCGGATCGGGTTGGAGCACTCATAATATATTTCATCGTCTTTCTTGGTTTTCTTATTTTCAATTTTATATTTTTTTTATTCTCTCGTATGAGAGTTATTTTTCTCTCGTATGTGAGTATTTATCTCTTGACTGAGAGTTCGTAAGGTCTTATAAAATTATCTAAGAAATGTACATGTGCTAATTCAAATAATGAAGTTATGAATCTTAACTGGATAATGTCAAAAGTGCTTGAAGAGCGAATTGTAGTTAATGATACTATTTGAATAAGGGTGATTTCAATTGGTGATACTATTTATTGTTCCTTCATATTCTTTAAAGTTCTGTTTATTGATTCAATTGTAATAATTTTGTCCAATTGTTATTATGGAATAAAATTATAGTTTCCTTCGAAAAGAAAAATGATGGATGTGCTATCAACATAAATGTCAAATTCATTTCATTTATTCTATTTAATAACGAGATAGTGCACTAAAAAACGGTTGATATGTAGGTTTATTTAACATTTTATCCTTCAATTATTTAATTTATTTCCTCACAAATCAATCATTTAAACTTAAATTATAATTTTAAATATTAAACGTTTTTAATTGAAAACAACGCTTACAATATAAAATAATATTATAATATAATTATATATATCATAGCTTAAAATACTAGTATTTATTATTACATAATGTCCAAATATTGTCGGTCGTATTTACACCGATGAATCATTTATTTGATAACTTTGAAACCAGTGGAAAATCAATACATTATTTTTTAGTTACGAAATAGTTAAATGCCGAGAGTCGTTGTAACGACATTTAATGTTTGAGTGGTAGAACTTTTATCTTGTGGGATAAAACCCAAAATAGTCCCCGATGTTTATCATATTGACCAATTTAGTCATCGCTGTGTCGTTTGAACCAATTTAGTTCCCGATGTTGTCGATTTTGTACCAATTTGACCTTCCATAATGATAACCGTCAATTTTAGCGGGAATTTTGCATGCGTCCCGCACTAAATCATGTCTAGATCGATAAAATTGAAATGTTTACTGAAATTAGTGCATAAAACTAAAAATTTCTCTTCCAAAATTCGAACACGAACTCTAGATCGTCTGCTTCGCCGAGCTTCATTGACAGTATAAGAAAACAGTACAACCCCCCCCCCCCCCCCCCCCCCCCCCCCCCCAAATCTTGCAAATATTCCAAAATTCGATCCATACATGATTTAGTGAGGGGCACGTGCGAAATTCTCGCTAAAATTGACGTTAATCATGATGGAATGACCAAATTGGTTCAAAATCGAAAACATCGGGGACTAAATTGGTTCAAGTGAAACATCGGGGACTAAATTGGTCCATAGGGTAAACATCGGGGACTATTTTGGATTGTATCACATTATCTTGTCACTTTGTATTTTATTGTTTAGGTCGTGGGCATATATACATCATAAGATCGTCGTTCATACATATAATAAATACTTGGTAATAAAGTCTTATCCTATGAATAAATCAAATAAAAATAAGATAAGGTCACAAAAAGCATTAATGTGAAGAGCATCTTATACTAATCAACAAAAATTCAGAATATATTCATTTTTCGTACACGAAACGCGCCGCACAGTTCGGGCCGGTGCATGCAGCTTTTATCAATTATCAGAAAATTAGATAGACCTAACCTCTAACATAGTCTACGCTACGTTATTCACCTCTCATTTTTTTATTGAATAAATATTTCATAAAATCAAAACAGATGTAACTAAATATGTTTTACTGCTAAATTTTCTGAAATAAATCTTGTTTGATAAGGAATTGAAAAAAATACATGTGTTTTTTTTTTTTAAGAAGAGAGGTAGAATGTAAAAAATAGATAAAAATAAAAAGAGATGGAAATCATCGGCAACTTGGAAATGATATATACATTTACATATATGTATTTATTTATATATTTGTCTTTTTTTTTTCAATTTTCGAATTTAAAATGATGAACGAGTCAAAATAAAGTCTTTGACGAAGAAGAAAACGAACTATTATCTTCCTTTCTCACGATATTCCTCTCAAAGTCTACGAATGTGGGGCCCATTGCCACCTGGCCCTGACGCATCACCTTACGTAATAATAGAAATAAAAAGAAAAAAAAAAACCATTTTTTCTTTCCTCCCTATAGCTTCCCAAGAAGCGATTATATATAGCCTCGTCCATAGCCCTTGCTAGAGACTTTCTCAGATTCTTGAATGCTACACTGAAATTTTCTTTCTAGAGATAAAGCATATACAATAACATCAAAGATTTTATTTTAGTTTAATTTTTTATTTTTTTTATTCATAGATGGACAAAGGATCATGGGGTCTCACACTTGATCATAACCCCAATAATCATCATCAAGTTGGGTTTTTCGGAAACAAGCCATTGTTTGGATTTGACCTAAATCCAAGGTTGAGTGATCATAACCATATCAGAGACAAAGGTCCTATGATGTTTCCTGCCATAGATGCAAGAGAAGAAAAGCCTGCTGCTAATGAAGTAGTTGACTTTTTCGCCGTGAAGGAGAACGCCGTGGATGTCAACGTGCGTAATGATACGATCTTTTATACATGTTTTGCTTCATCTATTGAGAGTTTGTGCCTTTGATCTTGATTTATTTTTTCTTTATTTATTTATTTATTTATTTCATATATATATATGTATGTAATAGACTGGTCTGCAACTTGCGACTTCGAATACTGGTGGAAGTGATCAATCAATTGTGGATGATGGGATAAGCTCAGATGGGGAAGATAAGAGAGCTAAACTTGAGGTATTGTTTTTATGGATTATTATTATTAATTATTATTATTATTATGATATATTTTAAATTTTCTTTTTTTTTTTTTCTGAAAATTTTAGCAGCTTAGAGTAGAAATAGAACGGATGAATGCTGAGAATCAAAGGTTGAGAGGAATGCTAACTCAGATAAGCCACAACCACGCTGCTCTTCAGATGCATCTCATGGCTTTGTTGCAGCAGAAGCAAAATGAGGTAATAATTTTAATCATGTAATTTTAGAAAATAAATAAATAAATAAAATGCTTTATAGTTTCTATCCTTGTATATTTTAACAAACTGTTTCATTAACTTCTTACATCATCAGATTGCTAATGTGAAAGTAGAAGCAAAGAGAGCTGATAATAATGAAGGAAGTTTAACAGTTCTTCCAAGACAGTTCATGGAGTTAGTTCCGAGTTCTAACAACTCTGCAACAGAAGAAAGAACAGCTTCTGAATCACCGAAATATAACAAGAGAATCGATAGAGAAGAAAGCCCTGATGAATCTGAGGCTACAAATAAATCTCGTCCCAAGTATAATAATAATGTTAATAGCAGTCCTTCGAAGCCTTCTGATCAAACCGTCGAGCCCACGACGATGCGTAAAGCTCGTGTCTCAGTTCGAGCAAGATCCGAAGCTCCCATGGTAAGTATCGACTGATTAATAATTCGATAATTCTAGAGGAATCATATATATATATATATATGTGCAATAGGTATTTTGATTATCTTTATTTTTTCTTATATATTTGCAACAATTTTTAATTTGTGATAGATTTCTGATGGATGTCAATGGAGAAAGTACGGACAAAAGATGGCTAAAGGAAATCCATGCCCACGAGCTTATTACCGTTGCACTATGGCCGTTGGTTGTCCCGTGAGGAAACAAGTATGTCTTCTTCACTTTAAACTAATATTACAAACATCTATGCTTCAAAATTCAACAAAAACAAAAAACCCTAACTATAATTTCGTACTAAATTCATTATACGTGCGGTTATTATCGCAGGTCCAACGATGTGCCGAGGATCGAACGATATTAATCAGCTCCTACGAAGGCAGCCACAACCACCCCCTACCGCCAGCAGCCATGGCCATGGCCTCCACCACCTCAGCTGCGGCCAGCATGCTCTTGTCGGGCTCGATGCCTAGCTCGGACAACCTCATGAACCCTAATTTTCTTGCAAGAACCTTCACGCCTTATAACTCTTCGACCATGGCCACGATCTCGGCCTCAGCTCCATTTCCTACCGTCACATTAGACCTGACGCAACAGCCTAATACTAATAACAATGTCATCCCTACAAACCCTAATAATAGTTTCCAAAGAAGCCCTCTACCACAAATATTCCAAGTCCCATTATTACACGGCCAAAACGCAAGTTCGATGATTCCTACTCAAGTTTTCGGACAAGCCCTTTTTGGTAATAATAGTAATCAGTCCGTTTTTTCGGGCTTACAAACTTCTGCTCGAGAGGGTAATAATGTGAACGCTGATGCGATTAGTGCGATCACGGCTGATCCAAATTTTACGGCGGCTTTAGCTGCGGCTATATCTTCGATCATCAACGATAATCAAGCCGGCGTAAATACACAGTAATAATACCGGCAGCATTAATCGGCATCATGGAATTTTTTTGTTTCATTTGAATTTTGTATAATTTTTTTTTTCATTAGGGTCGTTGGTTTTGAAGTGATTGTTTCTTCCTAAGTATAGTTTTGTGTTTACGTTTTCTTCTTTATATCCTTATTTTTATTTTTCTGAATATATACACCCACGATAATAACAGGGAAGTCTAACAATTGTGGGACATCAAAGTAAATGTAAAAAAAAATAATATAAAAAAAATATCATAATCGTTGTTAAATGATCAAACGATATGGTAAATTGATCAGTGAAAGTCGAAAAAAAAAAATTAGAAAACAATCAAGTGTATGATTGAACAAAGACAAGAAGACTATTAGTTAAATCAATATTCAAACGTAACATATAATAATAACAATAAGGGACAATTTCATTTCAGACCCTTTTTAAATTTTCACTTATTGTTCAGTCCCTGTCAGAAAAGCAATTAGTTTAAAGGATCAAGTTTCTATAAAGTTAAAGTAAAGGACCCAAAAATATGATTTGACGAAAATACCCATACTAAAATGCATTTTTTTCCCAGCGAAAGTCCTGTAGAAATAGAGGGTGTGTTGTTCATGAGGCTTATATAAAGAGGTATTTTTACTTCAGTTTTCTGTTACTCAGTTACAATATATTGTTACTTTAGAAAACAGACACGTTATTTTTCAATGATATTGTGTTACTTTACTATTGTAAAATGTTACAACAGTAAATCTTTTTTGTTTTTATGATCGAACTCATTTTTTTACACTGAATCGAGCACAAAAAATTCAACTGCCTCATCAACCAACCGATTTCGACGTGTCATTTTGGATTTATTATGATATTGACGACGCACGATGTAGGATTTATTTATCTAATTAGGGTGCAAATTCGAGAATATAATGATAAATCAAAACTAGATTTCGACATAAATTGCAGCTAATCGGTATAACTTCGAGGCACCCATGGTTTGAACGTTTACCAGTTGCTATTAACGTCGAGATTTTAACGATTTTCAACATTTTTGGTTGTCATTCGCGATTTTCCATAAAATCTCCGACATCTCTTGCTTGTGCACAGAATGTGGTATGAATAAGAAATGAATCGTTACTCTTTTATGTTGATTTGTTATATTTTAAAAGACATGCGTCATATTTTCAGTAGAAAGTGTTATCCTACAAGCATGTTAATTCACAAAATAATTCACGGTTTCCAAAATTTTTGGGCGGGACATAAGAATTTGTGGTGGCACGGTTTCCAAAATTTTTGACAAGGTTTAGTAGGATGCTAATGAGTTGGGCGGGACATAAGAATTTTGTGGTTACCATAAGTATTAGGGTTCATGTGTTACCATAAGTATTAGAGTTCGTGGATTAGGATAGAGAGCTTTGAGTTTAAGGTTTAGGATTTATGGTACTGTAGTACTTAGGATATATGAATTGGTATAAATATCGTATGAAACGTTGCTACATAAACCTTAACAGGTATTTTTTGTCAATCATGTATTACCTATAATTTTTTCATTAGTTTAGGGTTTAGGATTTTAGGATTATGATTAAGGGTTTACGGCCTAATAATTTGGTAATAATATTTACTGCTAATGATTTATATGATACACCAATAAAAAAATTTCAGGATTCGGGGTTAGGGTTTAGGGTTTAGGGTTCGGAGTTTAGGGTTTAGAGTTTAGGGTTCCAGTTCTTTGATGAGGACAATAATTTTGTAAATTAGTCTTCCTATCTCGAAAATTTTCATCATAATCAACTACCATTACATTCACTTGATATAAGAGTAATGATATGATCATCTTCTCAAGAGAAGGTATATTATGTTTCCTTGACTATTAAATCCAATATTAAAATTTGGTGCACATATCATGACTCAAAAATAAATCTTGCGGTTTAACTTTATGAAATCATATATTTATGTATATGAAAATCGTATTCTAAAAAAAAGTTAATTAACAAACCAATTTAATTAATTGTTAATGCGTTATTGAGAACCATTTATGTAGTACATGTATAAAATGATATGTTATTTATTATCTTTGGTCGTTTTACTTTCTTTAACATCCGCATAAACATGTATTTATCATCAATTTAGTGATTTAACTTCAAATCATATATTTCCATGAATTCATATCTTGTACATACGACAAAAAGTGAATTTAATAAGAAAATTAATCAAATGAAATTGTGGTACGGAGAACCCATTATTTAGTACCAGTATGACTTAAAGTGTTTTTGTTTAGGCTTGATATGTTATTTTCAGCAAAATATTTGGTATTAGGTGCTGTTAAAGTGGTATCATGTAACAATAGAATAGGTATATTTCCATAAAAGCTCAGAACCTTATAGAATATTCTTGATTATTTGTTATTCGTATTGTATGATGCGTTACCATTACATATTCGTGTAGTATTCAAAATTTCTTAGGAAAAACAGTATTGTTGTTCAATTAATCATCACGATAAACAACACAAATTCAAAAATAGTTTGAGCGATGAACACGAAACAAATCATTTTTTACAGGAAAAAGCATTATTGTGTGTGTACAGAATGTGTTATTGATAGGAAATGGAGCAGTATTATTGTTGAATGATGTGCTACTTCTGCAACAACATTTGTTATGTACTAAAAGGCATGTGTTATTCTTATTGTAAGAAGTGTTACTCAGGTAGCATGTTAATTATCAAACGTTTCAATCAAATGCCACATCTAAATTCTTCGATAAATCATGATTAACATCAATAATTCTCGTTGATTATTAAGGCCCATGATCAAATTAAGTCAATTTTAACTTATTCGATCATTAAAGTCGAGATTTCACTCGTTTTTTCAAGGAAAATTTTTGAATTGGGTTTGATGCATTATTTCATTTCAAACATTTAAAATTTGCATCGATTATTAAGACCCATGATGAAATTGAGATCGTTTTCACATATTTAGGTCATTAACGTGGAGATTTCAATAATTTTCTAACATATTTTTTGTTTCGATCGTGTGGGAGAGCCGATGGCATTCTACTGTAATTTTTGCATATTTGAAGGGCAAATAAGTCTTTTTTCAGCATTTAGGTAGTTTTCTCTAATATTTTTAAATATTGGGTCCTTATCTCTAAATAAAAATTCAATGGGGCCTGAACTTTATACCAAACTTGCTAAAGGGGCCTGAAATGAAATTAGCCCTAACAATAAATATTAGTAAATTAAAGAGGTATAGTTAGAGTGTATTGTCAGATGTGATTATTATATAGAAAAGAGTGAGATACGTTATTGACTTCCGTGCACATAGAAGAAGTCGTCCTCACGAAAGTGAAGTTTAAACCAATCAACGATTTAAAATATTAATTATATAATAACTATTTGACATATAAAAAAAATATTTAAATTAATATAAATACGAACGTGTGAGATTGTGCTTTGTTACCGTACTTAATCAACCGTACATCTTCGTTTACCACTCATTTTTGACTTGTTCCTTTTTGGCCCACATGCTTCCATTCCATGTGGAATAGTCCAACTTCAACTATTAGAGTCGGCATTTTCTTAACATTTAATGAAACACTAACATTTGCACATGAATTTTTTTTTTTTTTTTTTGAAGTTGTTTTTTGGAATTATTATTCTTAAATTGGGTGGTCGATCGACTCCAAAGTAGTTGATACATGGAATGCTCCAAACCATGGTTTAAAATGCTAATCTTGATCAATGATTGCATTTGAAAATCATTACAATGGTTTCCCTATAAAGTTGACTTCTATATTTTGTATTCAATTTCTATAACTAATTATGGTTTTTTAAATTACAATAACTTTCATTACAGTTACAATGATTTTTTTTTATTTTTTTATTTTTTTGTTGGAAACGTCGGAAATGTAATATGAGTTTGCTTTGAGTATATGTGGTAAATGGTATAAAATTGTTATGGTTCTTTTGATTCATGGATTTAAGAATTTAAAATTAAGATATACGGATGTGTTCGGTATGTATCTTTATATAAAATATGTATTTATATATCACAATTCTAAACTTAAGTATACATGTTTCGATAAACACACATCTCAGATGAGTTATTGTGAACTCACTAACCAATCATGCGTTTTATTTTATACCATAATTAATTTTATATAAACCTTAATAATTTAAACCCACCTAAATATAAACATACATACCAAACAGACACTTAATAATTAAATAAAACCATAGTACAATTAAAAGAGCTTATTTGGTATATAAAATTTTTAAATGTTGGTTTATAATATTATGTAGGTGAGTTTATATAAAACATGGTTTATATATAACAACTATAAATCCAAGTATACAAATTTAGATAAACACACCTTTCAGGTGGGTTATTGTAAATTCACTAGACAGATACGTATTTTATTTTATACGTATTAAATATAAACCTTAATTATTTACACCATAAATATAAATCGACATATCAAACAAGCACGAATTGTTTAAGAAAAAATTGTTCTCAATTAATAATGGGCTCTTTAAGTAATAGAAACTTATGTGATGTATCCTTATTATGCGTCATAAATGGTCCATTGCTTCTATACTGGGCCTGGGCATCAGTATAATGGACATCGTATTTATATTGGAAAGGAATTAGTTCGAAATTAAATTATATTGGATTATAATTGTTTGAAACAAATAAATAGATGAATGAATTACATATTAAATGGGTTTTTCTTTTTTAATCTTTCATTTAATTTTTTTTTACTATCAATTAGAGTCAACTGCCAACGAAGGGTGTAAATAACGAAATATGAGATTAATGAAACTAATAAAACGTTGTAGCAATACCAAAATAATATTACATCAAATATATATATATATATATATATATAGTATACATTTATTCCATTTTTTGGGAGATCTTGAATGGGATTTTATCCATCACGATAAAATCAAATTAATGGATTAAAAAAAAAAAGCAAATTTTTAGTGCGCAAAACATATCAAAGACCGATTCTTCCCACCAAACAAGGAAACCTATCGTCATTATTAAATATTAATTAGGATACTTAATTATCAAGCAAAATTAAAAGACAATAAAATATATATGTTTTGGAGCGACCTCACGCTTTGCAGACACGTAAGCGTAACGGCGTCGTTTGGCCTTTTGCATCACGTTTCTTCAACCGTAAGATTCTCACGAATCATCTCACGCCGTTGGATCAAGATCCGACGATTCAGATCAATCGAAGAATCATAAATATCGTGGACCGGCGATGCAGCAGATCGAATATGAGAAATGTTCCTTGCCTCCCTTAAAAGTAGCATCTCGTGAAAGCGACGTATATAAAAGAAAGACGAAAGGAAATCGAACGGCTGTGGTTGAATGTTGCAAGACGAGTCTGACGGTTAGGATCTTACCAATTATAGCTGATGTCAAGGAGATAGTTTGAGCTTTGCCTATTTATAACGCACACTCCTCACCATCGTGGGTTGATCGTGATCTCCCCCGGAAACCTTTTGTTCTTTGTTTAGACTCATCGTTTCGGTGAGTGCAATGTATTCTTTATCGTGCATTTGTTTGCTTTTTTGTTTAGGAAATTCTTCGTCTGTTTCCATGTTTAGGGATTGATCGCAGAATCTGTCAGAACAACAATCGTGGGTTTAGCTTTAATCTTCTTTTTTTGTTGCATAGTGTTTATATTTTTTGCTGCATAATATGGCAATTGTAGAAATTATTGCTGCTGGTTCGATTTGTGGCGTTGAGTGTAACTCTAAAAAATGTGATGCATCTTTTTTAATTTGTGATTACGTTGAGCTTTCTGGTAAGGGCTTGCATTTTTGTATGATGTTTATCTGCATATCACTGGGTGATGTTGTAATTTCTGTATCTTAAAATTACAGGCCAAAATGGGTGTCTTCAGGAATATTTCGTTAGCTATTTTCGTTTGGAGCCTGTTGTTTATGGTCGCATTTTCCGAATCGAATGACGGGCTATTGAGAATAGGACTGAAGAAGGTGAAGTTTGACCAAAACAATCTGCTTGCTGCTCGTCTAGAGTCGAAAGGTGCAAATGAGTTTACGGCTTCGATCAGAAAATACAATTTACGGGGAAACCTTGGAGACGCTGCTGATACTGATATTGTTGAGTTGAAGAATTACATGGATGCCCAATATTTTGGAGAGATTGGTGTTGGAACTCCACCTCAGAAATTTACTGTGATCTTTGATACTGGCAGCTCAAATCTATGGGTGCCATCTGCAAAATGCTATTTCTCTGTAAGTATTAGTAGTTAAACATTGCTGGTTACTTGTTTGAATTTGCTGTAAATCTATGACTCTGTTGTTTTGTTATAGGTTCCCTGCTATTTCCATTCTAAATACAAGTCCAGCCAGTCTAGTACTTACAAGAAGAATGGTTCGTGTTTTTTTCCACTCGCTCCCTAACATATGACCTATGTGCTTGTGGTTTTCGAAGATTAGTCTTGTTATTCTTAATTTCTGATAAGATAAATGTCTTTGCCTATCTATCTGATGATATTAACTGGCACTCGGATTTGGCATTTCTCCGTTGCCCTTGTATATCGAATATATGCGCAAAAATTCCAAGATTTTTCAGGCTATGTTTCTATCACAATGTATACAGATGTTTATGCATTTGACATATCTGGTTCTTAGTATAAATTTTGACATGGATTTCTATGCAGGGAAGTCTGCAGCAATTCACTATGGAACTGGAGCCATCTCTGGATTCTTTAGCGAGGATAGTGTCAGAATTGGTGACTTGGTCGTTAAGGATCAGGTTTTCTGTTCTGTCTGTTAGTCAATCATATCACATGTTGGTAGGGTAACGTTTCTAACATAGGATATGCTCTTGACCAGGAATTCATTGAAGCTACTCGGGAACCAAGTGTCACGTTTTTGGTTGCCAAATTTGATGGAATATTGGGTCTTGGCTTCAAGGAGATCTCTGTTGGAAATGCAACTCCAGTGTGGTATGTACAGTACCCGATTACTGTATCATGCAGTCATCGGTGTATTTTTGCCTCTTGTTTTCGATTGGTTCTACAGTGGAATCAGTTTCAATGAAATGGGGTGCCTATTTCTTCTGTTTTTTTTTTTCCAGGTACAACATGGTTGAACAAGGCCTTGTCAAGGAACCCATATTCTCATTTTGGCTCAATCGCAACGTTGATGAAGAAGAGGGTGGAGAAATAGTCTTTGGTGGATCTGATCCTAATCATTACAAGGGTAAACACACATATGTTCCCGTCTCACAGAAAGGTTACTGGCAGGTTGTTTATCTAGACATGTTTAAAATACCAATAGCATGCTGGTATGTTATGCGTCATTCTTTAATGCTGTAGATGGTTTTGTTGCAGTTTGACATGGGCGATGTTCTCATTGGTGGCAAAAAAACTGGTATGTTCTTTTTGTGTTGTGTTAGTGAAAAAAGTTTTTTTTTCATTGCAATCCTAATATTTTACCTGTTTATCATCTGACATCAATGTACTTCTCAGGGTACTGCAGTGGTGGATGTTCAGCAATTGCAGATTCCGGGACATCTCTCTTAGCTGGCCCAACGGTAAATTCTTTTCATCATTGTGGAAGCCTTTTAATGTTGTGAATGTTCTTGTATGATTTGATTTGTTTTTCTAATTCTTTTCCACATGTTTTTGTAGACTGTGGTTACCATGATAAACCATGCTATCGGGGCTTCAGGAGTTGTCAGCCAAGAGTGCAAAGCTGTTGTGGAGCAATACGGACAAACCATTGTGGATTTACTTTTGTCAGAGGTGGATGTTTTTAATATATCCCACTTTCTTTTTTAATCCTTCGTCGGGATTTGAAGTTTTAAGGTTTATTATACAGGCTCGGCCAAAGAAGATTTGCTCTCAAGTTGGGCTATGCACGTTTGATGGAACTCGTGGTGTTAGGTTAGCCCTCCTTTACCTTACTCGTTCTTCCCAAAAAATGTTCTTTTTCGTTGCCTCTTGTCTAACTATTTGGTCTGCAGTATGGGCATTGAGAGCGTGGTGGATCAAACACGTCATAGATCATCTGATGCCATGTGCTCCACTTGCGAAATGGCCGTTGTTTGGATGCAAAACCAGCTCAGTCAGAACCAAACTCAAGACCGAATCCTCGAATATGTCAATGAGGTAGTGGATTTGCATGATATATTTTTCCATTTTGCGTCAGTTTTCCATTTTCCACAATTAAAACAAATCTTTCCATATAGCTTTGTGAACGCTTGCCAAGCCCCATGGGGCAATCAGCCATTGATTGTGCTGGAATTGCTGATATGCCCACAGTCTCCTTCACCATCGGTGGTAAAGTCTTTGATCTCTCACCTCATGAGGTATGTATATGATCTTTCTCCTTCTCTAGCTGGGAAATTCTTGTATCTAAGTTATTTTTCCGGGATTTTTTTTCAGTATGTCCTTAAGGTTGGAGAGGGCGCTGCTGCCCAGTGCATCAGTGGTTTCACCGGCCTCAATGTCCCGCCGCCCCGCGGCCCACTTTGGTAAAACATCTCGAGCTTTTTAGGACCAAAATGTGATATGATGCTCGTGGGATTTTAGTTGTTATTAATGGTGTGTTTTGTTGCAGGATATTGGGGGATATGTTCATGGGACGTTATCACACTGTTTTCGATTATGGAAATCAAAGAGTTGGGTTCGCTGAAGCTGCTTAGGAGCTACTGCTGCTGCTGCTGCATACATATCTTTCTTCATTATAAATATTTGTTATATATTTCGGGTAAGAACTACTGCTAGTAGTGACTTCTTGGTGTGTCTGTATATATATATAATATACCAAATTCCATACCATTCTCTCTGAGTCATAGGCAAAAAATCCCATGGTACCTTGTTGAAGATTTATTATTTGCAAATCTATCAACGAATAAAATGTAAAAACGTTCATATGATTTTTTGCATCTAAAACGCAAGGTTTGATTCTTACAACTGGTGTGCCACCATAACCCTAACATGTAATGATTTTTTTTGTATTATATATATATATATATATATATATATATAAATAAAAACATTAATATTTTCCTGATAAATAAATGAATAAATTCATGAGATAAAAAAAAACGGGATAAAATTCAAAATGGACCACAATGTTTATCTTATGGATCAATTCAGTCCCCGATGTTTCGTCTGAATCAATTTAGTCCCCGGTGTTATTGATTTTAGACCAATTTGGTCATTTCGACACGATAAACGATAATTTTAATGAAAATCTCATGCATGTCTCACAATAAATCATGTCTGGATCAATAAAATTGAAATGTTTACTGAAATTGGACACAAAACTAAAAATTTCTCCTCTAAAATTCGAATATCAGTTCTAGATCGTCTGCTTCATCAAGCTTCATTGACAGTAGAAGAAAACAGTACGAACCTCAAATCCTGCAAAACTCGATCCAGACATGATTTAGTATGCGCACGTGCAAAATTCCCGTTAAAATTGACGTTAATCGTGACGAAATAATCAAATTGGTCCAAAATTGACAACATCGTGAACAAAATTGGTTCAAGCGAAATATCAAAAGCTAAATTGATCCAAGTAAACGTTGGGAACTATTTTATGTTTTCTGCCTAAACAAACTAAGCATATTTTTCATACAAATCCATATTTTGCATCTTTACTATTTTGTTTTTCTTTTTCCCCTTAATTTTGACACATTGCGTTTTGGTTGGCATATTTTTATGTTGGGAACGTGTTTCTTCTCTTGTCCGTCCGTCTATATATTTCGACTCTCCCCCTAATCCTCCACTCCATCCTAGATCTTTCCTTCATTTTCTTCACTTCTGTCAGATCGTTAGGTTCTCATTTCACTCAGGTATGTGATTGATTACTTCATGTATTTTGATTATCCCCTCTTGATCCCAATCATGTATGTATGTGATTGCTTAGATTTTTCGGCTTCAACATTGATTATCACGTTTGTCTGTTTCCGAATTTATTCGTGCGTTTTGTCGCTGTAGAAAGTGAACCTGGAATCTATTTCAGTTTCTGTATTGATTTCTTCTTCCTTTTGTATTATCAGCCCTTTCCATTGAACAATTCGACTCTTCTGCCAGTCAAATCCTTAATAATTGATATATTTATTTATTTATATCGAGGTCTGAGAGGTTTCATCTCTTACAGAACAATGGCCGAGTCGGCAACTCAAGGTGTCCTTAGTCAGGAGCTATTGGAATGGCCGAAGAAGGATAAGCGTCGATTCTTACATGCAGTTTATCGCGTTGGAGATCTCGATCGCACCATCAAGTATGCTGTTTTTTGCTTTCCTTCTTACAGCTGAGATGTGCAATGAGATGTAATCATAAATCGTATGTTCGGTTTTCCTATTTGATCATCTGTGTGTTAGGTTTTACACTGAGTGTCTCGGGATGCAGCTGTTGAGGAAGAGGGATATTCCAGAGGAGAAGTATTCAAACGCTTTTCTAGGCTTTGGCCCTGAGGATTCTCACTTTGTCCTAGAATTGACCTACAGTAAGAACTTCTCAATCTCCCTACTTTTATCGATGTTCGTCTACTTACTCTCGGCAGCTCATATCATTCGATGCATCTTGTAGATTACGGTGTTGATAAGTATGACATTGGATCTGGGTTCGGACATTTCGCCATAGCTACTCAGGATGTAAGAAGAACACATTCTCTGTGTTTTTTGGTTCAAGTGTCATTTTTCTTGTTTATTCACCGATTAGTTATCTTCGGTTCTCCGTCAGGTTTACAAGTTGGTCGAGGACATTAAAGCGAAAGGAGGAACTATTACCCGAGAGCCCGGCCCTGTTAAGGGTGGTAAGAGTGTTATTGCATTTGCTAAGGATCCAGACGGCTACCTCTTTGAGCTAATACAAAGAGGCCCTACTCCCGAACCACTCTGCCAAGTGATGCTTCGTGTGGGCGACCTCGAACGTGCTATCAAATTCTACGAGAAGGTCAATTTCTTCGACTCTTTCCATTCCACACTATGATGTTTAAGGTCATTTTCCTCTTACCTTTTGCATTTGTTGCAGGCACTGGGAATGAGTCTCTTGAAGAAAACTGACAGGCCAGAACAAAAGGTTTTGATCAAAGTCTTACATTTGTGAATGATGTGGCACTTACAGTTTAATTTATAGCATGTGAACTGAGGTACTCTGTCTGATTTGAATTCGCAGTACACCATCGCGATGATGGGGTATGCCGATGAGTATGAGACAACTGTTCTTGAATTGACGTACAATTACGGCGTGTCTGAGTACACCAAAGGCAATGCATATGCTCAGGTTTATCTCATTGCTCCTCGTTATTCTCGACTGCATAGCAAAGAAGTTGAGGCATTTAAGTTTTTGTATATCGCAGGTTGCAATTGGGACCGACGATGTTTACAAGAGTGCTGAGGTTTTGAACCACGTGACCCAGGAGCTCGGCGGAAAGATAACCAGACAGCCTGGTCCAATCCCAGGACTCAACACAAAGATCGTTTCTTTCCTTGACCCTGACGGGTGGAAAACTGTAAGTTTCTTACATCCTCTGCTGTGTCTAAATACAATCATCATCTATTTTTATAGAGCCCGCGATATGTTAGAAAACTGTTAAGAACTCATGATCCTCGAGCCTTCTTTTATCTTTAAGCTTCGGATTGAGCTTCACCTTAGCAAGAGCTTATGTGCCCATTCGTTTCTGATGTATTTGTGTAGGTTCTAGTTGATAATGCAGATTTTCTCAAGGAACTGGAGAAGTAGGATAGAGCGTCCGAAGGCTATGCCATCTCTACTAGTCAGAATAATGGTGTGGAAAAACTTCTATCCCTACTACTACTAATTACTATGTTATGTGCTTGCTCTGTTTTGTGTTCGATCCTTCCTATGTATGTAATAAGAGGAGGCTATCTTGCATACTGCCTTGTGCTGGTTTTATTATATAAATATAATCAAGTTTTATAAAGTATTGAATTGATGAAATACGACAATGATGGTATGTTATACATTGAATATATTCTTGAAATATCTATACTATATATTATATGGTGATCACCTTGGTATGTTAATTATTATTTTACTCTATTTTTTTTTTTAAATAATCTAATTATCTTCACCAATCAATCAATTAATTTAAATTATAATTTAATGTTAAATATTTTAAATAAAAAAATAATATTATACATATTTTTTTATGTAAATAATATTATATATATTTAATATTATAGTATATGCATTGAGTTTACTTAAAATATTAGTTATATATGCATATCGAGTGTGTTGTGTTTAAATGATTAATTATATATACGCATCGATTCTTAACAGAATATTGACAATGAATGTACAAGATAATTTACAAATGATAGCGTAAATACTTATGACGTATAGCGTGGTTGGTAGGTAGGTAGCAGGGCTGGATTTGGGCTTGTGCATTGTAAGATCCCACGTAAATTCAATTGGTTTCTTACTCTTTAGCTGCGATGAAACAATGAATTTATGCGAATTATGATACTTTTCAGATCAGATACAAAGAGAAGGATGACGAATAAGGGAAGAGAAACAGAAGATTAGGGAGACAAGAGGAGAAGGAGATAGATGAGAGACATGCGAGAGACGATGAGAATAAGATGATACTTTTTTCTTAATCCCTTTTACCTCACAAATACAGAATATAAAAGGATTCACAGCAAAACTATAAAATGGACCAAAGGCCATTTATATGAGCTTATCAAACTTATTCTAAGTAAATTCTTAACTATCTGGGCCGAGCCCAGTTTTATATGAGCCCATAACTCTTCACTTGGATCCTGACATGCATCTTGGTCCATAGTACATGCCATCCAATTTTAGTGCTTAATTTTAAAGGGACAATATCACATTTTTTTGGTAACTTTTTAAGGCCCATATGATATAAGGTCTCACTTTGATAAAAACAAATAGGCCTCCTAAATTAAAAATATGGCCTGGTAGGTAGTAACATAATACTTTTGTACCCCGTTCGGATTTACATTAGTGAAATTGAAAATTTTCCCAAAAAAAAAAAAATTATTATGTTATCCTACATATTTTATCTCTTCCAATTATATCCACATATATTAATTAGTTTTATACATATACTTGAATAATACATAATTAAAATTATGATTTGATTTTTTTTTTTTTGTATTGGATTGCATTTATTAAATATTATAAATTTAAAACTACTTTAAAAATATAAAATAATATTATATTTTTATAAAGATAATCATAAAAATATTATACGAGTTTGGAATACATTTTTCTCTTATTTAATAAATAAAAAAAAGGTGTAAGTGGGCCCGCAAATAAAATATCTAGTTTAGTTTAGTAATTGACACCAGCCCGCGCCACGCGCCGCACGAACCCTACCTTTTCCCGCCCAGCCCGCTCGTCACTTGTTTTAAAAACCCTATCTTCCCTCCTCAGATATCTCACTCACTCCCTCATCTCTCTCTACATATCTGATTAGGGTTTCAATTCTCTCTCTAAGACTGTGCAGATCGCTCACCATGAAGTGGTCCTCTCGTTCACGAGCCACACCCCAAATGGCGACGACGTCCCACACTTATCTGAAGCCAGGTGCTCTCGCTCAGATGCGCTACACGAGGATCAACGCCAGATTGAAACAGCTGAGCGCGAAGAACCTGATCGATTTGCTTCAGCTCGAATCGGCCCTGAGTTCAGCTTCGAGGGAAGAAGATCGCAGCAATTTTCCAATGGATGGATTCCCCTGTTTTGATTTTAGGGTTCCGAAGTACCCGAGGTGCCTTGGGAGGAAGAAGCTGATTGCTGTCACGCCGATCTTCTCCCAGACTCTATCCTGATCTACTTAAAATCTTTCTTCTTGTTGATTTAGGGTTTTCTTTTTTCTTTTTTTAATTTCGTGATCTGATGAGATGGAAAGGATGTTTTAGGAAAACAATTGGTCGTTGAATAAAGTGATCTCTTCAGTTCTCTATTTGTTCACTGTTTTCTGATTTTGTTTTTTGTTTAATTTGGTTAATTTCAGTTGACCAATTGCTAATCTTACTCTGTTTGGCTCTTGTTTAAAGATCTGCTAGGGAATCAAATTTATGTCTTTGGGATTTTTATTGTGACTGATTGTTTCATACCCATTGTTTCTGCTATTGGTTGAGTTCATATGTGATAAAGCTGAATCATATCCATTTATGACCACTAATTTCTTCGGTGGCTCATCGATAGTTCATTCGATTAGCGGTTTCACTAGCTGACCCCATTAGAGCTCTCGAGGTCAATCGATTCAAGCAAAGAGGTAGTAAATCGTTGTGAATCTGAATTGGGACTGTCTTGAATTGCAAAGCCATCTGTTTTAATTCTTACACCATCTCTGTGTATAGTCTTTAGCCATTAGTATTCATCTTTCTCATTAAGATATCTCTCCTTTGGGTTGGCAGTGGTAGCCGTAGCCAAGTATTGAAATCTAAATAGGGTTCTGCTCGAATCGCAGAATTGGAATAAAATCTAATAGATTATGGTTTTCTTGGGTCGAACGTAGAGAGCTTTTAGAGTTTTCTCGATAGATTTTGGTTAGGCGTAGATAGATTCGAAAGGTTACAACTGTGTTAAATGCGATATGGCTGATTCGAATATGCATCTGTTCTTATGATCGAGCACAGATGGATCTTGGATTTATGGATTCGTCATTGATGAATTTCGATCCGTATGCCATCCTCATGGATCTTCAGTTTTTCGTAAACAGCTATAAACGTAGTTAGTGGATTGTTATTCCATTTTAAGATCAAAAGGCTAATAAACTCTAGTAAGCAAATAGGGGCGTAAACGATGCTCGATTTCTTGGGCTTTAGGTCGACGAGTTATATATTTTCGAGCTCGAAGACAAGCAATAGCTTTCGAAGTTTGTTTTCTAACCTTATCTATTTTGAGCTTGGTTGTTCTTGTTAGTTGGACTTTACTTTTATTGGGCCTATCATGGGTTCATTATGGCCCAAGTGGGATAATGGCCCATCACAAGAGTGTCGGTGGAAGTGGGAATTAAATAATAATAATAATAATAATAATATTATTATTGAAATACTATTCCCTTAATTATTGTCCTTCAAAATTTAAAATCAATGTGATGGGATATGGTTTATCAATTATCATAATAAGACTATGACACTTTCGTTTCTTTATCAAAGCATCATCTTTTGTTGTGTTGCTAAAGAGCCATTCCATTTGATAGTTATATCTTTTTCTTGTGGTAAATCGTTGATGTGTAATATATATTTGAATATTTATGCTACTTTAAAGGCACATGGTCACATTTCGAAAAAGTCCGATCTGAAACGATTTGAACATCACTGTAGACGATTTTGCCTTTTAGTTGGACTAACTTTTCCGTGTATGTCTAAAATCTATACAAACTACTACGATACGAACTAGTACACGGAAATGTCACCGACGGCTTTATTTTAAATAAAGAGAAAATTAATCTATTGTTTTCTATTAATGTCAAACTATAAACTTAGAACAATCAATGATCTTTTTATTAAATATATAAATAAAAAAAAAGCTTCAACTAAATTCATTATGCAGTCAGAGCACAGCAACAGGTGTGGTGTCTGTCAATAACAAAGGGAAAATAACAATCATTAATCAAACACTATTACAAGAAAATAAGATAGATTCTATTTTTTTCCCCTTACTATTTATTATATATACAATGAGATAAGGCACCACTGAACTTCAACCCACTAGAAAGAGAAACACAGCAAAAACGACAGAGAGAGAAAGATGCTTCCCAAAGCTCTGTTTGTCATTGCAGTAATCGTCTGCTTGTCGTCGTCGTCGTCTTCACCTCATGGCGCCGCTTCTGCAGCAGAAGACAACAACAATGGGCTTGTAATGAACTATTACAAAGACTCATGCCCACAAGCCGAGGACATCATCAAAGAGCAAGTCATGCTCCTCTACAAACGCCACAAGAACACCGCCTTCTCCTGGCTCAGAAACATCTTCCACGACTGCTTCGTCGAGGTAATAAAACAATCTGCCGCCAGATCTTTTTTTCTTTTTTGTGGGATAGTTAGCCTCAAGAAATCTTCTACTGCAGTCGTGCGACGCTTCCCTGCTGCTCGATTCGACGAGGAGGATGATGTCTGAGAAAGAAAACGACCGAAGTTTCGGTATGAGGAACTTCAGGTACATCGAGACCATCAAGGAAGCCTTGGAGAGAGAGTGCCCCGGCGTTGTCTCATGCTCGGACATCCTCGTCCTGTCTGCAAGGGACGGAATCGCCGCTGTAAGTAATGATAATCACTCTTTGCTGTTCCATCTCCTCCCCTCCCCTCCCCTCCAAATCTCATCCAATCTATGTGATGTACAAAGCTTGGGGGCCCACAAATCCCCCTTAAAACTGGCCGGAGAGACGGCCGCAGAAGCAGAGTTGACATACTCGAGCAGCATCTTCCCGACCACAATGAGAGCATGTCCGTCGTTCTTGAGCGGTTTTCAAGAATTGGGATCGACGCGCCTGGCGTTGTTGCTTTGCTGGGTAATCAATTCTTACATCTTTCTGTCTCTGTGTGTGAAAAAAGGAGCTGACTTTGAGGTTCGATTTGATATCCATTTCATTCGCAGGCTCGCACAGCGTAGGAAGAACACACTGCGTGAAGCTGGTCCACCGTCTCTACCCGGAGGTAGACCCATCCCTGAACCCGACCCACGTGGAGCACATGCTGTACAAGTGCCCCGACCCGATACCCGACCCGAATGCGGTGCAGTACGTGAGGAACGACCGTGGGACGCCGATGAAGCTGGACAACAACTACTACAGGAACATACTGGACAACAAAGGGCTGCTGCTGGTGGATCATCAGCTGGCCACGGACAAGAGGACTAAGCCCTTCGTGAAGAAGATGGCCAAGAATCAGAACTACTTCTTCAAGGAGTTCGCTAGAGCCATTACCGCCCTGTCCGAGAACAACCCTCTGACTGGGACCAAGGGTGAGGTAAGGAAACAGTGCAACCTCGTGAACAAGCTCCACTAGCTTGGCTAGGTTTCCCTTTGTCCGTGTGATCAGAATAAGGCTGGCCCAGCCCATGCTTGTGTGTGCTGAATAGTTTCGGGGGGTGTTTAGGGACGTCGGCGGTGTAATCTGTATGTAACTGTGAGGTTTGAAGGGATGATGACGACGATGATGATGGTGTGTTTTGCTGATGCATTTGCATATGTAATGAAATGTAATCTCTTAATACTTTTCTTTGAACTTTGAAACTGCTTTCATGAGCTGGAATCACTATGATTCTTGTTTGATAGTGAAGTATCAAATAGGGCCATTGGATAACGTGCAATAAAGAGAATGATTAAAAGCAATATGGAGTATGTAATAATGAAAAGTCAAATTCAACGTGAAGTGTTTGTTTGATCTTGGGCTAGCTAAAGCTCTTTCATTGCAAAATTTACAGTAAAACATAAATGGGTCCGTTGGGGGTAGTAGATTCAGGCCAGGCCTATGAGCCGCCGCCCCGCTTGAAATGGGCTAGTGGATATGGCCCCGACCCACTTGACCCGTCCGAATTGTCCAGTTCCAACGATTATTATGACACAGTATTCTAAGCTGTCTTACTAAATTCAAAGGAGCCTTTCATACAAGTGTAGCAAGTATTCTAGGATATACATGAACTAAAACTGAAATGGGACATGAGAGAGAGAGAGAGAGAGAGAGAGAGAGAGAGAGAGAGAGAGAGAGAGAGAGTTACGCGCGTCACGTGCGTGGTCGTTCTCATCAGAGTATAAAGACAAAGAAGGCACCAAAAGGCGGTTCGTGGAATTTAATGCTGCTTGCTTTTACCTTATTGCTCAATCTCTTCCCTTCCCTTCGTTAAATGCTGTGTGTTTTCTGAGTTTCCGCACCAAGAAATCACGATTTTTCTTTTCCTTTCTTTCTTCCCAACCAAAACAACAAATGTAAAGTGGGGTCGGAGTAACAAATATTGTACAGCTAATCAGCCATCTTTGCTCTGAGAAATTATGTTAATGTCCCCACATCACTTAAGCAGCTCATTCAACCCTCAACCCACCAACAGAAACAAGCCATGCTCCTCAAAATTCCTTCCCCAATCTCTCTAATAAGCTGAAAGACTGAGCGGTTCTGAGAGAATTTTCTATCCCCTTTGGTTCCATTTCAAGATTTTATCGTCTTTCGTTGTGTGCAAGCAGGAATGAGGGGAGGGTTAGCTCAAAGTTCCAATCTTTATTCACTAATTGTGGTTCTTGTCGTTCTCGGTGAGTGTTTTTGGCTTCTTTTTGTTACTTCTCTTTTGGGTTTCTCCTATGTTTTTGCTGCTTGATCTTTTGGACCCTTCTGTTTCCCTGGCTTTTGTGATTGAGCTTATGGTTTTGATTGTTTTTATGGTTCTACTATGGTTTTTCTGTTTCTGTAGATGCTGCATTGCCTTTTTGTAGCATAATTGAAGCTTATGTACAGTTTGATACTATTAGGAAATGTTGTTCTACTAGATGTGATTTTCTTCCCTTTTTCATGTTTTATGCTTATCTGATATTAGGTTTCTTGAATTGGGGAGTCGAAATTCACGAGCTAGTCGATTTTCGATTTGAAATTATAAAGAATTCATTTTAGGTTTCTGAACTTTGTGTCCCTTGTTGTTCATGGTTCAGTTGGTGCTACAGTTTTGTGTTAGTAGTTAATGTAATGATGAGCTCTTTCTATCGTGTGGATCTTTGAAAACATTCTAAACGTCGTTTTATTGCAACATTACCATATATACAGGCGTGCACGAATCTTACAGCATCTTGTCGGTTTGCGCCACCGAAAGTTCTGCGTTGGCCTCTAGAAGAGACGGCGAGCTCTTACCAGTCACCTCGCCAACTGAATCTCCATTACCGTTTCTTCCATTACTCGCACCTTCACCTTTGTCGCCGTTCACAAACAGCACAATCCCGAAGTTGTCTGGTTCGTTCTTTCCTTTCGTCGAATTTATTCTTATTAAATTCCAGATAACTAACTTTTTCTTTCAATGGCTTCATCTTTTACGAATAGGACAATGTTCGCTGAACTTCACAGCCCTTTCAGACATGATGACTATGACATCGACTGATTGCACAGCAGCTTTTGCCCCGGTCCTAGCCAACGTGGTGTGCTGTCCACAGCTCGAGGCCACGCTGACCATCCTCGTCGGCCAGTCCAGTAAATACACCAACACGCTGGCTTTAAATGGAACCGTGGCCGCTCATTGTTTGTCGGATTTCGAGCAGATCCTCGTGGGCCAGGGGGCAAACGATAGCCTATCGAAGATATGTTCTGTTCATTCTTCAAGTCTAACCGTAGGCTCTTGTCCTGTCAGTGACGTGTCTGAGTTCGAAAGTACGGTGGATTCGTCTACGCTTCTTGCAGCGTGCGGTAAGATAGACACCGTAAATGAATGTTGCGAGCAAGTCTGTGAGAATGCTATACTTGATGCTGCTACAAAACTGGCTCAGAAAGCTTATAACCTCTTGAACGTTGATGCCTCTGCGATGCTGTCTGACCGTTCGGGCACGGTTAATGACTGTAAAGGCGTGGTGCTGAGGTGGCTCGGGAGCAAACTCGAGCCTTCTCATGCGAAAGACGTTCTCCGTGGGCTGTCTAATTGCAGAATCAATAAAGGTGAAGCACAACCATGAAAAAAAAAAAAAAAAGGAAGATGCATCTTATTCCAATATTCATATAAAGTAACAGTCTTTCTTCCTCTTCAGCGTGCCCGTTGATTTTTCCGAGCACAACCCAGGTTATAGAAGGATGTCGGGTTATTACAAGCAACAGAACGGCGTGCTGCAGCGCTTTGGAAAGCTATGTCTCTCACCTTCAAAGGCAGAGCTTCGTCACGAATTTGCAGGCTTTGAACTGTGCCTCTTTGCTTGGCGTCAGGTTAAGGAAGGCAAACATCACTCAAGACGTTTACAGCCAATGCCATATTAGCCTCAAGGACTTCTCCCTCCAAGGTTGTAATATCTTGCTGCTATTTTTTTTGTCTCTCGACAAAATGAGCTAATGCAGCCGACATGGTTGTCTGAATTTTAAATATTTTCTCCTTACTTCTCTTACCAGTTGGTACGCAAGAATCGGGATGTCTATTGCCGAGTTTGCCCTCAGACGTGGTATTCGACAGATCAGTGGGAATCAGCTTCCTCTGCGACTTGAACGATAACATTCCAGCGCCGTGGCCCCTAACCTCTCAGTTGCCACCTTCTTCTTGCAATAAGAGTAAGCATAAGCCAACCGTATATTATTTACTACGACCGTTAGCTTTGTAACCATTGTACGCCTCCATTGCAGCGGTCAAGATTCCCGCACTTCCTGCGGCGGCTTCGGGGCAAAGCGGTAAAATCTCTCAACTCCGAAATGGCGTGTTCTTACAGTCGCCGTCCTCGCCACGTTTTTAACGTGAGAGAAATCTCTTTCTTTTTGCAGGTTATCGCGCGAAAGACGTCTACCGTTTGCTGTTGTTATTGGTCTGTGTCGTTCTTTCGATTGTGGTTTAGATTAGAAATATATATTATTCTGTATCAGATTTGTCAAAAGGAAAAATGTGCAAAGTTGGGTGATTTTATTGCATTGGTGTTTTGATCATTAGTCTGTTACTGTAAATTCTTAGTCTCATGTGAGGTAATCTAAGGGTAGTCTCATTGGCAAGTCTAACGGGGTGTTTGTTTGAGGTAATTCAACATCACATTAATCAATTATCATCATTGGAATGTTGATAAAGGTGATATGTCATCGCTGTATTTGTTTTGGGTGATCTTTCATTTTGCATATCAATGTATTACTGGAATATTGTGTTTGTTTCATCAATGTGATGTGTATGGTGTCTCGTATAAATTTCATATTTAACCTTATGCATAAATGATCCTCCATATTTAATCACTGTGAGGAGGATCATCGTGATTTTTTGGAGAATCGTCTATGTATAAGGTTAAATAAGACATTTACGCAACATTACACACAGATTAAACAAACACAACATTTTAATATCAACTTAATATGCAAAATGAAATATCACACCAAAACAAACACAGTAATTGATGAAATATCATCTTTATCCACATTTCGTTGTGATAAGTGAAAAAATGGAACTATCATATATTCACTTTCGGAAAATAAATTAGAATTATATTAAAATAATACCTCATTTGTAATTATAAGAAAAAATTGAATTCAATTATTATTTTACTAATCGTATTATATAAGAGGCCCTTTCAATTATTTCGTGGACCTAAATTTGAAATGGGCTTGAGTCGACTCATTGGGCTTATTGATATTTTCAAAATACCAACAATACCCCTAAGTTTAGAGGGTTAGCTTATCTTATTATCCAACTAATGAGAAAGGGTAGTATCGGTATTAAAGTATGGGGCAGCCCCCTATATATACCCCCCTTCCCCCCCGCTGTGTATGCGTGTATATAAGAGCAGAAGTAATCTTCTCTGCGAGGGCTTTATATATGCATCAAAGCTGCTCTTGGGAACGTTGGTATAAAAGAACACATCCTTTCAAATTTACTGACCTTTCGTTATCGTGGATTTCCCTCTTATTTGTGTTCTCTGGCTATTAATTCAATGGAACGTCGATGATTATATATACGAAACCCTAGATCTGTTCTATTACGGGTTAAAATTTTTGAATCGGCACTTATTTTGGAGCTTTTGGCCTCAATTTGTTTCACTTTGATTTTTGTTCTTAGAATACTTAGAGGCTGATTGAGTTTTTTAGCTCAAAGAAAGTTTGATTGAACATCTCGTCTGGGCCGGCCGATATATGCCCCCTAACGCACTCCTTTATAATGATTTTTAATGTGGTCGATTTCTTTGTTTAAATTGTCTTATTTCTATCCGAATCTGGACATGGTGATGGAGTCCTTGCTTTAAATGTGTATACATATGAATGATTTGATCGATCAAGATTAAGCGAAAAAATAGTACAATAAATCTATTATTTTTATCTAGTTGCATCGTATTGACTTGGTTTTTTTTTTTTTTTTTTTTCAGAAAGCTATTTCAATAAGAGGAAATTTGATGGCCGAACCTGAAGGTTTAGAAGGAAACCAGCCCGTCGATTTGTCTAAGCATCCTTCTGGGATTGTCCCGATTCTCCAGTAAGATATATGGTTATGTTCTGGTTTCAAATTGTTGTTTACTAATTCACATTCCTTGTTGAATTGGTTCTAATTCAAGTGGCCAACTTGGAGTAGAGTATGGTGCTTATTGATGCATGTTACTTTCACTTTGTCAAAATAGGAAAATATCAAGCATGTCTATTATGTTATGAATGCCATCTCTTATCTGAATTCGATTACACTTGAGAGTTTTGGGATTATCAAACATATTCATGGTGGTGCCCTTTTCACCTTTTGACTAAGTTTTAGTTAAAATCTCCTTGTTTTCAGCGTGTCCATGACTGGTGGTGGTGTTTAAGGCTTTACTAACAGAAGCTTACCTGACTGTACTAATTTCTACCTGTTTCTTATTGCATTGAATCTTTTTTCTGAGTGCTCATATTAATCATATAATATATAGGCTTGAACTTAATGCAGGAATATTGTTTCAACAGTCAATTTGGACTGCAAGTTAAATCTGAAGACCATTGCTCTACAGGCGCGCAATGCAGAGTACAATCCCAAGGTTGATATGTCTCATCGCCGGTTATGTCTACAGTCAATCCTAACTCGTGCTGATACTCAATCACTGCTTAATTAAGTATCTTGGTTTTATGTTTTTGGAAAATCTTATTGTATGCCACGGATCATGAATACTTATACTTAGAGGTTTTCAGCGTTTTGCTGCCGTGATTATGAGGATCAGAGAACCAAAAACAACGGCTCTGATTTTTGCTTCTGGAAAAATGGTAAGTAACAACTTTTGGTTGCGCGTGAAGAATTATGCTACAATGCATTTTGACCAGACAATGTTTTCTTGGTGATGCTGAGTTTCCTTCCTATTTGTCGTGCCCTATTAGTCCTATTTTTCCTAATAGTTCCGGTCATTGCTCCTTTAGGTCTGCACAGGAGCCAAGAGTGAGCAACATTCTAAGTTGGCTGCTCGCAAGGTATAACGTTATCCGCGGAAAGGCATGCGTTGGATTTGAATTATTAAACTACCTTTGGTGATTGTTTATTTAATTAGGTAACTCTTGAGTCTTAATAAATCCTTTCGCGCGCTGAATTGTTCCATTCTATACAGTATGCAAGAATCATCCAAAAGATTGGTTTCGACGCCAAATTTAAGGTGATTTCTTTTTCCACGATCCTTTACCCTCTTTTTGGCATGCGGAATTCGGGTGCGGAAAGCACGAAGTAAAACTAAGTTAGCGCATCGAACAATGATACTATGCGCTTACTGTACCTTCTTTTATTTTCCTAACCGAAATCCTCATACCAAACTGAGCCTTAAGGACAACTTGTTGCCCTAACCTCCACTTCCCCCTTCTCAAAATCACTTCGATGTTCTGTTTTTTTTACCCGTTGGGTACCTTATGATTCGGCTTTTCGTTGCTTGTAGGATTTTAAGATCCAGAACATAGTCGGCTCTTGTGATGTGAAATTTCCGATTCGACTGGAGGGTCTCGCCTATGCTCATAGTGCTTTCTCAAGTGTGAGTTAACCAAAACCTATGGTTAGCCCTCATTTAGTTTCAGATGTTTGCTAGATGATGATACTACAATCTCTTAATTTCTTTGCAGTATGAGCCAGAACTCTTCCCTGGACTAATCTATAGGATGAAACAGCCAAAGATAGTGCTGCTTATTTTTGTCTCAGGGAAGATTGTTCTTACTGGTGCTAAGGTTAGTATTGTCATGTTTGTTAATTGTTGGTTTAAATTTCCCCTCGCCGTTCTGTTCTTACAGTATTCCCTGGCCGAGTCTAATATGCTTCTATGTTTTTTCGACATTATCAGGACAGAGATCAGACTTATACTGCATTTGAGAATATTTACCCAGTACTTACAGAGTTCCGAAAAGTTCAGCAGTGGTATGTATGATGAGATATTGTGATTTTCGTTTATATTTTTGTATGTTTCCCTTCGTCACTCTCGTCTTCCCTTCTTGTATGCCTCATTCTTATTTTATTTTTACGCGTTTCTTTTTCCGCCCAGATTGCTTCATTACTGTGAATTCTAACATATTTTCTGTTTGATTCTCATTTCAGATTCTTTGAAAGGTTAGAGCTTATGTTGTATGTCTCTGAATGGTTCCCAATGTAATGAAGAATGATGAATGAGTTCTGCTGAATCTTTATTTGGGGTTGAATTGTAAATTCTAATTAGTTACAGGCGTAGCTTGTCTGCTTTGGACAAAGTGAGGTGGATTCATAGCATAGCATTTACAAAGAGAGTGGAGGAGAGAAGAGTTCAATACAATTTTATATTTGTTATAAAAATATTAATTGTGATTAATATTATATTAAGATTATTTTATTATAATTATACTTATATTAAGATTATAATGATAATATAGCTTATAATATAAAGAGAGAGAGATTAGAGAGAGATTAAGTATTTCAATACTTGGTGTGATTTATAATGAACTCTAATCACCTATTTATACTACTAATAATTCACTATTATAACTAATCACATTAATTACAATTATACACCTCACACTAAAATACAAACTCTTCAATTAAACACCTCATCTTATCATCTTATCACATTATCATCATTTAATATAATACTTCCAAATCATCAATAATTTAACTAATATTATTATTTAAAACATCCACATTTAATTATTTCATAATACTCCCCCTTGGATGTTTTCAAAGAATATGCCTCGTTAAAACCTTATTAGGAAAAACCCAATGGGATAAAAGCCTAATGAAGGAAAAAGAGTACATGATTCTTTAGATACGCTTTCGATTGTTGCCTCATTAAAAACCTTACTGGGAAAACCACATGAAAAACCTCAGTGAAGGGAAAAAGAGTGCAACGCGTATTTACTCCCCCTGATGATGACATCATTTAAGATCTCGAAGTTTTCGAACTCCAATTGAATATACCAATCTTTTGAAAATTATTGGGGGAAGTGCTTTCGTGAATAAATCTGCAAGATTTTCACTTGATCGCACTTGTTGTACATCAATATCACCATTTTTCTCTAAATCATGTGTAAAAAAAATTTTGGTGAAATATGCTTTGTTCTATCTCCCTTAATATATCCTTCCTTTAATTGGGCAATGCATGCAGCATTATCTTCATATAAAATCGTAGGAAGTAACTTTTTCGATACTAGCCCACTGGTTTGTTGTATATGCTCAATTATCGATCGCAACCAAACACATTCTCGGCTAGCTTCATGAATAGCTAAAATTTCCGCATGATTAGAAGAAGTAGCCGTTAAACTTTGTTTAACTGACCGCCATGAAATAGCGGTTCCGCCATGTGTAAATAAATAGCCCGTTTGCGATCGAGCATTATGTGGGTCAGATAGAAAACCAGCATCTGCATACCCAATCAAATCTGTTTTTGATTCATTAGAATAGAACAATCCCATATCAGTTGTTCCTTGAAGGTATCGAAAAATTCGCTTAATTCCATTCCAATGTCTACGAGTCGGTGACGAACTATATCTCGCCAATAGATTCACAGCGAACGCTATATCAGGTCGCGTATGACTCGTTAAATACATTAGGGCTCCAATAGCACTGAGATATGGTACTTCAGGACCAAGTAATTCTTCATCGTTTTCGCAAGGTCTAAACGGATCTTTATTCACATCTAAAGATCGAACAATCATTGGAGTATCCAATGGATGAGCTTTATCCATATAAAATCTTTTCAATACCTTTTTCGTATAAGTCTCTTGATGTACGAATATCCCATTCTTTAAATATCAATTTGCAGTCCAAGACAAAATTTCGTTTTACCGAGATCTTTCATTTCAAACTCTTTTTTCAAACAATTAACGGCTTTTGATAACTCTTCAGGAGTTCCAATTATGTTAATATCATCAACATAAACTGAAATGATGACAAATTCATTTCCAGATCTTTTCATAAATATGCACGGGCAAGTTTGATCATTTTATACCCCTCTTTCGATAAATATTCACTTAGGCGATTATACCACATACGCCCAGATTGCTTTAATCCATAAAGCGATTTATTTAGCTTGATTGAGTACTCATTTCGGGGCCCTGAATTTTCAGGTAACTGAAATCCCTCGGGAAGTTTCATATATATATCACTATCAAGTGATCCATATAAATAAGCGGTGACAACATCCATTAGACGCATATCGAGTCCTTCACGTACTGCCAGACTAATTAAATAACGAAAAGTCGTTGCATCCACACAGGAGAATACGTCTCCTCATAATCAATACCAGGTCGTTGTGAAAAGCCTTGTGCAACAAGCCGTGCTTTGTATCTCACAATTTCACCGTTTTCATTTCTCTTTCTGATGAAAACCCATTTATATCCAACCGGCTTTACATTTTCTGGTATGCGGACTACAGGTCCGAAAACTTTTCGTTTCTCAAGTGATTTTAATTCTGCCTCGATTGCATCTTTCCATTTTGCCAATCATTTCTTTGTCTGCATTCTTTTACAGACCCTGGTTCATGATCCTCATTCTCATTTATCTCATTCATTTCATGTAGCGCTACGTTAAATGAGAATTTATTGTCAACGTTGACTTTTCTCTCGGTTCCATCTAATTCCATTTTGAGCATAATTTATCGAGATCTCTTCATTATCATTATTCTCAAAATTTCAGGTACCTGATTTCCATTATCATAATCATTAATGCCCATTGACTCTTCTAGAGTCGATAAATCCTCGACTGGACCATTCTTATTATTTGCTCCTTTTCTTTTTCGAGGATTTTTATCTTTGGAACCCGATGGCCTACCACGTTTTAGTTGTGGTTTAGGCTCGATCATTATATGTTCTCCAGGAACATTAACTTTTGCAGGAGCATTAACAGCTGGTATGTGTGACTTAGTCACTCTTTTAAGGTCAGTAAAGCTATCTGGCAGTTGATTAGCTAATCCTTGTAAATGAATTATCTTTTGAACTTCTAGTTCACATTCTTTCGTTCGAGGATCATAATGATTTAGCGATAATTCATTCCAACTAATACTCATTTCCAGCTGTTTCTTTTCTCCCCCTAATGTCGGAAAATTCGATTCATCGAAATGACAATCGGCAAATCTAGCCGTAAATAAATCTCCAGTTAGAGGTTCTAAATATTTTATTATCGATGGAGATTCAAATCCGACATATATTCCCAACTTCCTTTGAGGTCCCATCTTCGTGCGTTGTGGTGGAGCAATTGGAACATATACCGCACATCCAAAAATTCTCAGATGGGAAATATTTGGTTCCTGACCATAAACCATTTGTATCGGGGAGATATCATTATAACTTGTTGGCCTGATGCGGATTAGTGCCGCTGCATGTAATATAGCATGTCCCCAACAAGAAGAGGGAAGTTTCGACTTCATTAATAATGGTCTTGCAATTAATTGCAACCTTTTAATCAACGATTCTGCAAGACCGTTTTGCGTATGGACATGTGGCACGGGGTGCTCAACATCAATTCCAATAGACATGCAATATTCATTAAATGCCTTGGAAGTAAATTCACCAGCATTATCAAGGCGTATTTTCTTTATTGGATAATCCGGAAAATGTGCTCTTAATCGAATCAACTGAGCAAGCAATCTCGCAAAAGCTACATTCCGCGTTGATAACAAACATACATGAGACCATCTAGTTGATGATCAATCAATACCATGAAATATCTAAATGGTCCACACGATGGATGTATCGGTCCACAAATATCACCTTGTATACGTTCCAAAAATCTTATAGATTCATTCTTTATTTTTATTGGTGATGGACGAATAATCAACTTCCCTTTAGAGCAAGCAACACATGATAATTCATTCGATTGAAGAATCTTCTGGTTCTTCATTAAATGTCCACGTGAATTTTGAATTATTCTCCGCATCATAATTGAACCGGGATGGCCCAACCGGTCATGCCAAACAACAAATGTATTATCATTAGTAAACTTCTGGTTTACGATAGCATGTGATTCAATTGTTTTAAGATATGTGTAATATAGCCCAGAGTCAAAAGATGGTAATATTTCCACAATTCTTTTGTCATTCGATATCACTTTTGTAATATGCAAATATTCAATATCTCCTTTTTCTGCAGTCTCAATATGATATCCGTTATGTCGAATAGCTTTAAAGCTTAATAAATTTCTTTGAGACTTAGGAGAATATAAAGCATTTTTAATTATCAGCCTTGTTCCTCTGGGCATAAAACATTAGCTCTTCCGGAGCCCTCAATTATATTCGTGCTACCCGATATAGTAATAACACTGGCTTCTTTCATATCAAGATGATCGAAATATTTCTTATTTTTTAGAATCGTATTCGTCGTTGCACAGTCTGCAAGACACAATTCTTCATTGCACATGCCCGCATCCATCATAATATCCTTTATAAAACAACACATAATATTTATTATTGAAAAAGAAATATTGCATTACAAACATAGATAACTTAACAACGATATATAATAAACACACAATAGTAAATCATAATGCATAAATAAAATCATAGCAGATTAATTTTCATCGATCAGAAAATCCGCAGCTTCCAAATGAGCATTTTCATCATTGGCATTAGAGGTAGAGGCGAATTCACCCTGAACAAAATTCATTTCGATTTTCTTTCCTTTGCCCTTTTGAGATTCCTGATATAGCTCAACAAGATGTTTGGGCGTACGACAATTGCGCGACCAGTGGCCAGAACCACCGCAACGATAACATTTTTCATCATTATTCTTTTGTTCAGTTTGCCTCTTCTCATCTTTATTATCAAAACTTTTCCTCTTCTGGGGAATATTTTGATGACCGCCACGATAATTATGATAACCACCACGAAAATATTGATAACCACCACCATAATATCCTCGGCCACGACCACGGCCTTGACCATGACCTAGACCACGACCACGTCCACGGCCGCGATATCCACCACGTCCACGTCCACGATCATTACCTCTCTGTTGTCATTATTAACTTTGACTGCATTCGCTTCAAGGGAGTGCAGTAGAACCAGTCGTTCGGGATTCGTGATTTTTCACCCAGCAATTCATTATTTTGCTCAGCCAAAAGTAAGCAAGAAATTAGATCTGAATACTTTTAAATTTTCTCTCCCGATATTGCTGTTGTAATATCATATTCTGTGGATGAAATGTGGTGAATGTTTTTCTCCGCATATCGTTATCAGTAATTGTCTCTCCACATAATTTCAACGTGGAAGTAACTCTATAAACGGCAGAATTATATTCACTTACCGACGTAAAATCCTGCAGTATTCAACTTTCAGATTTTCGTGAATGTGGTGGCGAAGAAGAAAAATCATAGCTTTCGCCTTGTCTTGTTCAGTTGTGGTTTTCGTGGGATCAATGGTGTCACCTAAGCCTTTTGCTTTCAAATGGATTTCAGCATCTAGTACCCAAGGTAAATAATTTTTTCCAGTGATATCGAGTGCAACAAACTCAAGGCTCGCCAAGTTCGACAATTACTATAATAAAATACAAAACATGTTATTAAAACTTTACATAATAAAAAAAACTTATAATAATCTTCTTAAATCTCTTTTGTATTCTTTTGTAAAAGTTCTTTAAAAAATGATATCCACATCCAGATCAGTGTCGCCGTAATCATAATCATAAGTAAAAGATCAAACATCGGACATAGCGACATCCTTCAAAATAAAATATATTTCAGTAATTATAATATTAAAGAAATTACAATTAATAATTATATTTTAAAAACATTGGTAAAAATATTATCCCATAGCGGAAATGATCACCGTAAATAATGTAAGGAGTAGAAGATCCATCTTTGTATAAAACGACATTTTTTTCTTATTAAAGAAAGATTAATAATATGCCGCTACTGAGGTTGGGATTACCGCAAGACCTCGTGGGCTTGTGTTGTGTACGTGCATAAATAAAAAAAATACACCCTCCACGGGGATCGAAACCTGGACCTCTCGTCACTTGTAGTGAACGATATTCCGCGAAACCACTCGGGTATGGCGTTTATAAAACCTTTAAATAATACTTTTATAATATATATTTTTAAATTAATCACAATTAATATGATTAGTATAAATTAAAATTAAATTACCATACCTTGACTAAACTCGTACGAGATCTTCGGGAGGTTGATCTTGACGACGGAGAGCGGTCGTCTGATAACGTGTTATAAAATATTAATGTGATTAAATTATATAAGATTATTTTATTATAATACAATTTATAATACTAATAATTCACTATTACAACTAATCAATTAATTACAATTATACACCTCACACTAAAATACAAACTCTTCAATTAAACACCTCATCTTATCATCTTATCACATTATCATCATTTAATATAATACTTCCAAATCATCAATAATTTAACTAATATTATTATTTAAAAATATTTATTTAGTTACGACCTGATGCATTTTACAACACCATCATCATCTTATTATTTCACTTATTATTATTAATACATATAACTTTTTTGTTGTTGATCTCAAAGATCGTATCCTTATTTATTTGTTATTATTATTTTGTAAAGTAATAATAAATAGTATGTGCTTATGCTATACAAGTAGACTTGCCCAAAGTTAACCGGAACCGGCGGTTCAACCTGCGAACCGCCAAACCGTAACCGGCTCCAACCCGTTCCGGCAACCGCCTAGGGACGGGTTGGCTGCGGTTTGGGATTTTCCCAAACTGCGAACCGCCAGTTATAAACCACCAGTTTGACGGTTCAACTGGCGGTTACTATATAAATAATATAAATATTATATTATATTATAATAATAATAAATATTATATTAAAAAACAAAAAATTAAAAAAAAATAAATAAAAAAGGAAATAGCAGTTGGATATTAAAAAATACATTAAAAAAATATATTAAAAAAATATTTAAAAAAAAAAATCAAAACAAAAAAAAAAACCGGCAGTTCAACCACCGATTCAAACCTTACCCAACAGTTAAACACCCGCCGGTTAACTAACCGTAACCGGGGGGCCTAACCGGCAACCGCTCCCCGGCCGGTTACATGGCGGTTGGACCTTTGGACCAACCGCCAACCGCCGGTTAACCAAAACCGGTGGTTGGGCATGTCTATATACAAGATGCAATGTTAGCCAAAAGGTTGACTAATCCTTGAAAAACTACAAGAAGTTCAAATCTGTCCGAACATTTAAAGCTCACATTCCACGCCATTGAAAAACTACCTCATGGAGAATCCATCGCCATGCTAGAGAGCTTCACGCCGCTCATCCGTTTCTTGTTAAAAGTCAAAGCCATTTTGCTGCTTGCCCGGCACCCTTGGATCCTTAGATGGGTTCGACCCGTTTGTCTCGCCCATCAAATAGTTCAGACCACGCAGGCCCGTCGGTAAGATGGTATGGTTCAAGCCCTCCAGCAATGTCCCGTTGAAAGAGTACGCCCCTCGAACCCCCCGGCCCGTCTTATCCAGCTGAACGCCACGAACCAGTGAAAACAGTTTCGAAAACAAGATCTTGTTTCTGGAAGTTCGGAGATTAATCTCTTACGTCTCTCATTCTTTCCCGCAAGGAAGATACTACTAGAGCTAGGGGTGAGCAAATGCGGATATTCGGAATTTCGGATATCCGGATTTTCGGATAACTAAAAATGAATACCGCATCCGATCAGATTTTATTCGGATATCCGGTTTATTCGGATATTTAAAACCGTATATCCGCATCCGCTTTTTAAATTTAAAATTGAACTTTATTTTTTTATAATTGATTTTTATTTTTTTAAAGTTGCGTATTTTTTCTATTTCTTACCCAATAAAAAAAATATATCACCTATCCTACACATAATAATTCATGCAAAACATAAACACAGTTAAAATATATTAATATGTTAAAGCACTTGGTACATGTGCTCTAATTATTTATAATTTAAGTCTTTTAATAAAAAAACATTTTTAATTTTAAATTTTTATTATTTATAAAAGAAAAATTGATTTGTGGGAATATTGAAATAAATAAAAATAAAAAGAGTAAAATTGTAATTAAAAATTATATACCAAATTATTTGATAAGTGATTATAATAGAGTGTTGAGATAATAAATAGTATGTATATGATCTAAATTGCTCACAGGATGGTACTCTATTAAAAATTCACACTATAATTCTCTCATTTTCCGTTCTTCTCTTTTCTTCACTTTCTTTTCTCCGGTTTTTCTTTCTTTTTTTTTTTGAATTTATATTACGTTTTTGCAAGAACAATATAAATTATATATATTGTATTATGTCATAATCCAATAATAGATGTTGGACAGCTTTTTCCTTTTTTTTTTCCTTTTGGGCCATATTTTTCTTTTTTTTGGGCCATGATTTAATTTATTGTATTTTTGAAAATATAAAACCGGATAACGGATATCCGAATTTTAGGCCGAACACTATCCGCATCCGATCCGGTTTGTTTTAAAATAAAGCGGATCGGATATCCGATCCGGTTTTTAAAATCGGATATCCGATTTTTCGGGTTTTTAAAACCAGATATCGGATCGGAATCCGATTTTCGAATATTTTTGCTCACCCCTAACTAGAGCCGCAAGAAAGCCCAAGGCCCGGGCCCATCAAAGGGGCGGGGTGAGCCTCCTTTTTTTAGGCCCGCCGGGAAGCAGGCCTGGGCGGGCCATCCCGCACGGGCCACGGGCTTTGGTGGGGCGGGCTAGCCCGCGGGCCGACCCGCCTAATATTAAAAATATATTTATTAAAGATTTTAATTATATTATATTAATTAAATATTGTATTGTGATTTTTGGGCTTTATTTTTTTAATAGACTAATACATCCATATTAATTATTGTGTTGGGCCTTGAGATTTATTTTTTTATTGGGGTAAAACTTTCAGTATCAATCAATTTATTTATTTTAATACCGGTGCGGTGGGTCTCTACTTTCTGGGCCCGCCGGGGCGGATCGGCCCGTTTTGACAGCTTTAGATACCACTAGAAACTCTCTAACCAAACTCCTAGCTTTGTTGACTTGTTTTGTGTCTCTGCACATGATATTGTTTTATCCTTAATTGGATAAATTGCAAGCTAAACCATTCTTGAAATGCATCTTTGACATTAATTCATGCAGTTTGTTTTTGGCTTGATTCAGATTCAAATTTAAAAAATACATTGAAGCTCGAGTTCTTAAATCAAGACTGACTGATATGACTTTTGTCTAGTATGTCACTCAGTTTCCTCAACTTTGAGCTGAACTTGTCATCGACCAGTATTATGTCTGACGGATTCTGGTCTTGAACATCTTGTCTTATCTTACCGGTCACAGTTAAATTAGTTTTAAGTTTTGTTTAGCCAATCACCAAAACTATTATCAATGAGAATTAGTCTTAATTCATAATTTCTAACACACCTGTTATATTTTGATTTTTTTTTCTACCCTTTTTTTAATTACATCGTGAACAAGAACACTAGCTAGGATTAGGAAGATTCTTCACTAATTTTCTAATAATTTTGCAGGTGGCAACCATTTGCTTTCTCCACTCACCTGCCACTCCACGACAAGAAGAACTTTAGTAAAATCAAGAATGATATAATTTGCTCATATTTTTTTTTTCAATATACAATGTTTATGTGGACTTCCTCATTATTGGTTGCTTTCACTAAAGTCGCTCTACCAAACTGAAGGTTTGTTTGTTTTAAATTTCTAATTATATAATTTACCTTATCGTTTCTTATATAATAATTATGTCACGATCTAACATTATTGTATTATGTATTATGAAATAATTAAATGTGGATGTTTTAAATAATAATATTAGTTAAATTATTGATGATTTGGAAGTATTATATTAAATGATGATAATGTGATAAGATGATAAGATGATGTGTTTAATTGAAGAGTTTGTATTTTAGTGTGAGGTGTATAATTGTAATTAATGTGATTAGTTGTAATAGTGAATTATTAGTAGTATAAATAGGTGATTAGAGTTCATTGTAAATCACACCAAGTATTGAAATACTTAATCTCTCTCTAATCTCTCTCTCTTATATTATAAGCTATATATCATTATAATCTTAATATAAGTATAATTATAATAAATAATCTTAATATAATATTAATCACAATTAATATTTTTAAACGTTATCAGCACGACCGCTCTCCGTCGTCAAAATCAACCTCCGTCGAAGATCTCGTACGAGTTTAGTCAAGGATATTATTTGATGGATGCGGGCATGTGCAATGAAGAATTGTGTCTTGCAGACTGTGCAACGACGAATACGATTCTAAAAATAAGAAATATTTCGATCATCTTGATATGAAAGAAGCCAGTGTTATTACTATATCGGGTAGCACGAATATAATTGAGGGCTCCGGAAGAGCTAATGTTTTACTGCCCAGAGGAACAAGGCTGATAATTAAAATGCTTTATATTCTCCTAAGTCTCAAAGAAATTTATTAAGCTTTAAAGCTATTCGACATAACGGATATCATATTGAGACTGCAGAAAAAGGAGATATTGAATATTTGCATATTACAAAAGTGATATCGAATGACAAAAGAATTGTGGAAATATTACCATCTTTTGACTCTGGGCTATATTACACATATCTTAAAACAATTGAATCACATGCTATCGTAAACCAGAAGTTTACTAATGATAATACATTTGTTGTTTGGCATGACCGGTTGGGCCATCCCGGTTCAATTATGATGCGGAGAATAATTCAAAATTCACGTGGACATTTAATGAAGAACCAGAAGATTCTTCAATCGAATGAATTATCATGTGTTGCTTGCTCTAAAGGGAAGTTGATTATTCGTCCATCACCAATAAAAATAAAGAATGAATCTATAAGATTTTTGGAACGTATACAAGGTGATATTTGTGGACCGATACATCCATCGTGTGGACCATTTAGATATTTCATGGTATTGATTGATGCATCAACTAGATGGTCTCATGTATGTTTGTTATCAACGCGGAATGTAGCTTTTGCGAGATTGCTTGCTCAGTTGATTCGATTAAGAGCACATTTTCCGGATTATCCAATAAAGAAAATACGCCTTGATAATGCTGGTGAATTTACTTCCAAGGCATTTAATGAATATTGCATGTCTATTGGAATTGATGTTGAGCACCCCGTGCCACATGTCCATACGCAAAACGGTCTTGCAGAATCGTTGATTAAAAGGTTGCAATTAATTGCAAGACCATTATTAATGAAGTCGAAACTTCCCTCTTCTTGTTGGGGACATGCTATATTACATGCAGCGGCACTAATCCGCATCAGGCCAACAAGTTATAATGATATCTCCCCGATACAAATGGTTTATGGTCAGGAACCAAATATTTCCCATCTGAGAATTTTTGGATGTGCGGTATATGTTCCAATTGCTCCACCACAACGCACGAAGATGGGACCTCAAAGGAAGTTGGGAATATATGTCGGATTTGAATCTCCATCGATAATAAAATATTTAGAACCTCTAACTGGAGATTTATTTACGGCTAGATTTGCCGATTGTCATTTCGATGAATCGAATTTTCCGACATTAGGGGGAGAAAAGAAACAGCTGGAAATGAGTATTAGTTGGAATGAATTATCGCTAAATCATTATGATCCTCGAACGAAAGAATGTGAACTAGAAGTTCAAAAGATAATTCATTTACAAGGATTAGCTAATCAACTGCCAGATAGCTTTACTGACCTTAAAAGAGTGACTAAGTCACATATACCAGCTGTTAATGCTCCTGCAAAAGTTAATGTTCCTGGAGAACATATAATGATCGAGCCTAAACCACAACTAAAACGTGGTAGGCCCTCGGGTTCCAAAGATAAAAATCCTCGAAAAAGAAAAGGAGCAAATAATAAGAATGGTCCAGTCGAGGATTTATCGACTCTAGAAGAGTCAATGGGCATTAATGATTATGATAATGGAAATCAGGTACCTGAAATTTTTGAGAATAATGATAATGAAGAGATCTCGATAAATTATGCTCAAAATGGAATTAGATGGAACCGAGAAAAAGTCAACGTTGACAATAAATTCTCATTTAACGTAGCGCTACATGAAATGAATGAGATAAATGAGAATGAGGATCATGAACCAGGGTCTGTAAAAGAATGCAGACAAAGAAATGATTGGCCAAAATGGAAAGATGCAATCGAGGCAGAATTAAAATCACTTGAGAAACGAAAAGTTTTCGGACCTGTAGTCCGCATACCAGAAAATGTAAAGCCGGTTGGATATAAATGGGTTTTCATCAGAAAGAGAAATGAAAACGGTGAAATTGTGAGATACAAAGCACGGCTTGTTGCACAAGGCTTTTCACAACGACCTGGTATTGATTATGAGGAGACGTATTCTCCTGTGGTGGATGCAACGACTTTTCGTTATTTAATTAGTCTGGCAGTACGTGAAGGACTCGATATGCGTCTAATGGATGTTGTCACCGCTTATTTATATGGATCACTTGATAGTGATATATATATGAAACTTCCCGAGGGATTTCAGTTACCTGAAAATTCAGGGCCCCGAAATGAGTACTCAATCAAGCTAAATAAATCGCTTTATGGATTAAAGCAATCTGGGCGTATGTGGTATAATCGCCTAAGTGAATATTTATCGAAAGAGGGGTATAAAAATGATCAAACTTGCCCGTGCATATTTATGAAAAGATCTGGAAATGAATTTGTCATCATTTCAGTTTATGTTGATGATATTAACATAATTGGAACTCCTGAAGAGTTATCAAAAGCCGTTAATTGTTTGAAAAAAGAGTTTGAAATGAAAGATCTCGGTAAAACGAAATTTTGTCTTGGACTGCAAATTGAATATTTAAAGAATGGGATATTCGTACATCAAGAGACTTATACGAAAAAGGTATTGAAAAGATTTTATATGGATAAAGCTCATCCATTGGATACTCCAATGATTGTTCGATCTTTAGATGTGAATAAAGATCCGTTTAGACCTTGCGAAAACGATGAAGAATTACTTGGTCCTGAAGTACCATATCTCAGTGCTATTGGAGCCCTAATGTATTTAACGAGTCATACGCGACCTGATATAGCGTTCGCTGTGAATCTATTGGCGAGATATAGTTCGTCACCGACTCGTAGACATTGGAATGGAATTAAGCGAATTTTTCGATACCTTCAAGGAACAACTGATATGGGATTGTTCTATTCTAATGAATCAAAAACAGATTTGATTGGGTATGCAGATGCTGGTTTTCTATCTGACCCACATAATGCTCGATCGCAAACGGGCTATTTATTTACACATGGCGGAACCGCTATTTCATGGCGGTCAGTTAAACAAAGTTTAACGGCTACTTCTTCTAATCATGCGGAAATTTTAGCTATTCATGAAGCTAGCCGAGAATGTGTTTGGTTGCGATCGATAATTGAGCATATACAACAAACCAGTGGCTAGTATCGAAAAAGTTACTTCCTACGATTTTATATGAAGATAATGCTGCATGCATTGCCCAATTAAAGGAAGGATATATTAAGGGAGATAGAACAAAGCATATTTCACCAAAATTTTCTTTACACATGATTTAGAGAAAAATGGTGATATTGATGTACAACAAGTGCGATCAAGTGAAAATCTTGCAGATTTATTCACGAAAGCACTTCCCCCAATAATTTTCAAAAGATTGGTATATTCAATTGGAGTTCGAAAACTTCGAGATCTTAAATGATGTCATCATCAGGGGGAGTAAATACGCGTTGCACTCTTTTCCCTTCACTGAGGTTTTTCCCATGTGGTTTTCCCAGTAAGGTTTTTAATGAGGCAACAATCGAAAGCGTATCTAAAGAATCATGTACTCTTTTTCCTTCATTAGGTTTTTATCCCATTGGGTTTTTCCTAATAAGGTTTTAACGAGGCATATTCTTTGAAAACATCCAAGGGGGAGTATTATGAAATAATTAAATGTGGATGTTTTAAATAATAATATTAGTTAAATTATTGATGATTTGGAAGTATTATATTAAATGATGATAATGTGATAAGATGATAAGATGAGGTGTTTAATTGAAGAGTTTGTATTTTAGTGTGAGGTGTATAATTGTAATTAATGTGATTAGTTGTAATAGTGAATTATTAGTAGTATAAATAGGTGATTAGAGTTCATTGTAAATCACACCAAGTATTGAAATACTTAATCTCTCTCTAATCTCTCTCTCTTTATATTATAAGCTATATTATCATTATAATCTTAATATAAGTATAATTATAATAAAATAATCTTAATATAATATTAATCACAATTAATATTTTTATAACATTATGCAATTTGTCCATCTTGATTTGTATTATTCCAACCTTAAATTAATTGGTCAATGTCAATTACTACCCCAAATGAACCGCCTTTTTTTTTCTGCGTAATCTACAAATGGATTTCTAACTTAACTACAAGTGATTGTTAGGTGCTTTGGAATAGCATTGCATTTTTATTTTTATGTTTATTTTTATTTTCAGCATGGCTGGAGTGTTCCCACATAATGAATTGTAGTTCTTACACTACGACGAAATTTTAATCGAGTTTGAAATTCCACGTCGCTTATGAGACAATCCCTTCTTCCGGCGGGTCTAATCCTCATGACATTTGTATATCGTTCCAAATACACATAGGCCACGGTAATAAAGGATTCTAAGTGTAATCGAACCCATGACCTCTACATGAAAAATATCATATACTCGACCAAAAGAATCATAATTTGAGAAAGAGTGGAATTGTAATAAATTGCCACAATATCTAAAATACGGTTGAAAAAAAAACTTTTAGCTCAACGAGGCTGACTATCGAATGATTGTCCTCTGTTTTGTTTTTATATTTTACTGACACACCCGTTACTTATTTATGTCATTTTCAGGACAACATACCTAACAAATAGAATTGGAGTTATTTCTTACCTATCCATGTTGGAACACAACCCAACTCTGTTTAGATGTTTCCACGTTGTCAAAATTTGAATTTTGATGAGGTGTCAGTACATTAATGAAGTTAGATTTTACCCAAATGGGTAGGATAGAAAATTCCAAGAATTGAGTTATTTTTAGAGAATCTCTAATTCATACTTTATTTCTCATTAAATGCAAAAATAGAGTAATTTTCTCTCCAATTTTAACCATATATTCAGCTCTATTTTTATGTTGAGTGTAAACCTAGTTTTAGTATGATATTGTTGATCAACCTAAAATTAGGGTTTTAAATTTTAAAAATTTATTTTGATCATATTTAAAGCATTTTATACATTTCAATAAAACTAAAGCCATAAGCTTGTAAAAACGTAAAACATTATTTTTTTCATTATTTATTTATAATTTTCATTTTTAATGAACTTAAATTAAAATTATATTCCTATGCTATTTATTTTTCCGAGTAATTAAATTGAACTTATTTTCTTCATTTCTATGAACTAATCATAATAATAGAATTAAAAAGTGAGTAGGAGGAATACATATAGAATCATTTGTATTTTTGCCTAAAATTGTCTGTATTCTAGTAATGTAAGTTGGAGATGCTTTCATCTGGCCAGGTGATTAATGGACATCCCTCGATTGAGTGGTTAAGCCAAAAAAAAAAAAAAAAGTTAGTACCTAACAAACGGAAGATACAGATTGGGTCAGCCCTAGAAGATGTTGACTTTTGCCTTAGCCATTGTACTACTTATTATGAGCTCACACCAAAATATAACTTAACCAAGAATAAGGTCATGGTTTCCATGATGATTAAAAGATCCCTTTTTGTGCTCTTTTCACTTTTATCGACCGCCGCCACCGCCGCCGTCTCATCGCCGCAAGCTTATCATCATCCGCTCGATAATCTCACGCCGTTCGAACTCGGTCAAATCCCAGCCATCGTTCGCAGTTACTTCTCACAAAACGTAAGCTTTCACTACGTCGGCTTAAAAGAGCCAGAAAAATCCACACTCTCTTCTTCATGGAATAACGATGATCACTTCTCCGACGCTTTGCCAGCTCGTTCCGCATTTGTCATTGCCCGAACCAACCGAACGAGCCACGAGATAGTCGTCGACCTGACCGCAGCTTCGGTCGTTTCGACCAAGGTCTACCGCGGGCATGGCTACCCTATTCAGAACTACATAGAAGAAGTAGCCGCCAGCAGGCTGGCAATGTCCTACCCTCCTTTCAGAGCCTCCATCGAGAAAAGAGGGCTTAAGCTGGAGGAAGTTCTGTGCATGAGTTCCCCGGCTGGGTGGTTCGGCGAAGAAGTGGAGAAGAGATTTGTTCGAGTCATTTGTTACTACTTGGACGGAACGGTGAATCTCTACATGAGGCCGATCGAAGGGATCACCGTGACGGTCGATCTCGACGAGATTAAGATCATAGGTTTTCGCGATAGGGTTTTGGTTCCAATCCCGAAAGCCCTAGGGACCGATTATACTAAAGCGATACGGAAGAGTGATGATTCTTCATTACATTCGAGTGTAAAACCATGTCCGCGAGGTGACGACGAATCGAGCTTCTCCTTAGACGGGCATGTAGTGAGGTACTTTAACGACGTTTCTTTGAAGTTTAGGGTTTTTATTACCGTCGATGGATGTTTCTTTCTCTCACTCAGGTGGGACAGTTGGAAGTTCCACGTGTCGTTCGACATGAGGGCCGGTCTGATTATTTCGATGGCGACAATCTATGATTCGGAGAAAGAAGAGTACCGTAAAGTGATGTACCGAGGATATGTGTCCGAACTCTTTGTTCCTTACATGGACTTAACCGAAGAATGGTACCATAGGACTTTCTTCGACGCAGGAGAATTCGGATTTGGGCTCAGCGCGGTGCCACTCGAGCCCTTCAAGGATTGCCCGGAAAATGCCGTGTTTATGGATGGCTACTTTACGTCTGGCGATGGTTCAACGGCTCATATACCCAACGCTTATTGCATATTCGAAAGATACGCCGGAGGTATAATGTGGCGTCACACCGAGCTATCAATCCCGGGAAAAAACGTAATATTAATTCGACTTCCTCGTACTTTGTCTGTTTTATTTTTTTTTCAGTAGTAATTTGTTTTTTTTCTTTTTTCGGGTTCTAGGTAAGAGAAGTTCGACGAGAAGTGAGCCTCGTCGTAAGAACGGTATCCACCGTCGGGAACTACGATTACATCATCGATTGGGAGTTCAAGAAAAACGGAGTGATTAAAGTCAATGTAAGCAGTGTTTCACTCTTGATGATAATGCTCCAAGCCAAGAACTTTAGCTTAAATGCTTTTTTCTAACATTGTGGTTTGTTATTACACATTGGCAAGGTTGGTCTGTCTGGCATTCTTGAGGTAAGAGGAACCACATACACACACAAGGACCAAATACAAGAGGAAGTGTATGGCACCCTATTAGCAGAAAACACTCTAGGCGTAAACCACGACCATTTCCTTACGTTTCGCCTCGACTTAGACGTAGATGGCGAGGCGAATTCCTTCGTAAGGACAAACCTCGAAACAGTCCACGTAGACGGGAAAACCTCGCCGAGGAAAAGCTACTGGCGGGCTCGAAGCCAGACGGCCAAGACCGAGTCTGACGCAAGGGTCAAGGTTGGCTCGGGGACTGCTGCCTTATCAGTAGTGAACCCTAGTAAGAAGACGAAAGTGGGAAATCAAATAGGGTACCGTTTATACCCTGGAGCCACGGCGGGCCCTTTGCTGACCGACGATGACTACGCTCAGATCCGCGGGGCTTTTACAAAGTACAACGTTTGGGTCACGCCGTATAACGAGAGCGAGAAGTGGGCCGGCGGGTTGTATGCCGACGAGAGCCGAGGAGACGATGGTTTGGCCACTTGGAGCCAAAGGTAAAAGTTTCTTACATTATATATATTGTCGTCCAAGAATCGACTGTTTGACGCTGAAAATGCCGCTTTTTATTAAAAGGGATAGGAGCATCGAGGACGAGGATATAGTGTTGTGGTATACGTTAGGGCTCCACCACGTACCGTGCCAAGAAGATTTCCCGATCATGCCGACTTTGAGCGAGTCGTTCGAGCTCCGTCCTTACAATTTCTTCGAGCATAACCCCACGCTTTAAGCAAGTTAAACCATTGGAAGCTAACGTTAACTTTCGACCCAAACAAGATGTTAGAACCATGGAAGTTAAACCATTGAGTGAGGATTAGGAAGATTCTTCACTAATTTTCTGGTAATAATCTTCTAGCGTAATTTTTGCTGGCAGCAACCATTTGCTTTCTCCACTCCTCTATTCGAACCTGCCACACCACGACGACAAGAAATAACTTGTAATAATAATGTTTCAATCAACAATGTTTCAATCAACATATACTATATTCCCAGAGAAAAAGAGAAATACAAAAGTATAGAAATAAGTTCTTACAGCAGGGAAACCAGCATAGTCCCCTGGTTCATTGATGTTCTTGGTGACGCAGCTATTTGCGGCTAATCTCACCTGCCCATCGTCTCAATAAAATTATTTAAAAGCAAATATGAAAATTAAATGGATATGCGACATAAGTATGTATGTATATATGTAATGTTACATTTGATGCGATGGAGACATGATCACGAACTCCGGCTTTTCCTCCAAGCGTGACATAGTCTCCTATCCTGCAATAACAAGTATGATGTTTGAGATTCTATCATACATGGGAATGAATTATCGTAGTTTATGGATAAGGCTAAGGCTTCAACAATACGAAAAAAAAAGAGACGTCGCATACGTCACTGAGCCAGCTACACCAGCTTGTCCGCAGAACATGCAGTTTCTCCCGATCACCACGTTGTGGCCTATCTGAAAACCGAAGGGCATAAGACAAATTTCGCCAGAATTATAGTTAAAAAAAAAAAGGAATATAAAATTGTGTCGCACCTGTACTAAATTATCGATCTTGGTGTAATCACCTACAGAAGTATCTCTCCAACTACGTAAAATAAAATATTGTTGCACCATAGCGTGTAATAAGCAACGTATAAGTATGATCAAAGAAGAAGAAGAAAATGTTTGGAAGTCGGTGAAGATCTAACCTTCCCCTGTCGATGCACGTGTTTGCTCCTATCTCAACATGGCTTCCAATGCGTACAAGCAAGTTCTGGCGATGAAAAAAGGGAAGGTAAAAAAAAAGTTAATGCCTTTATAGACAGTTATTCTCCCCTTCGACGTCGTTGTGCTTATACAAAAATAGAGGGCATATTGGAGAAAAAGCAGAGCAACTAACTTGAGGCTTCTTCTGCATTTGTCCTTCCTCGTCGACAAAGAATCCAAAACCTACGAAGAAACGATAATGCTGCCAAAATTAGATTACGTCCAATGGTAGCAAAGTAGAATGTTTCATAACTAACCAAACACTACCATCTTGACCAATGCAAACTCCATTATGGATATGACAAAACTCGCCTACCAAGCAATTGGCGAGCGATACCATATACCTGGAGAGATAGAGAGAGAGAGAGAGAGAGAGAGAGAGAGAGAGAGAGAGAGAGAGAGAGAGAAAGAAAAGGATGCACAGCTCGAGTTATTAGATCTCAATGTCAGTGGAAAAATAAACAAGATTTCATGATTGATGGAATGTATTGAAGGATTGATGTTGAATATGGCCAGAAATAATTTTTGAAGCTTAAGCTGCAGAAACAGAGACAAAAAGGCAATAGTTTACCCTGTTTTCGTAGATTGACCTATTACAACACCAGGGCCAACAACCGTTCCCGACCCAATGCAGACGTTTTCTTCCACAACAGCGTTAGAATGAACCACAGCACCCATCTCTATTCGAGTGGTTGGATCAATAACAGAAGATATATGGAACATTCCACCACCATTCGACCATCTCATGAATTCTCGATCAGGCACCTCAGCATCCAGCCCTGATAACAATCAAGAAATGTGTGTAATGCCGCAAAACTCATACGAAATATATCAAACTTTAGTCAAAGATTTCTTTATATGTAAGTGGAGTAACATCAGGCGCAACATCACAAGCAAAGCCCTGAGCAGAAATGATATCCACATACTTCTAAGAGGCATTTTCACAAACGGGTTGAATGGAAGGTTCAGTATGAAGCAAAATCCAAGGTCTCAACTGAAATCAGTGACTCCCATCACACTAGATAACTACTTACGAACTCACCACGCCCAACAGAGACGTCCTTAGCCTCCGAACACAATTGCTCGACAGAAGTCGTAAAATAACGACGCAGCGGACTATTTTGGGATGAGCCCAATTCAGACAAAGTCCACCCAGTTTCTTTTTGAAGCAACACCTTAGGATTGTATGAGTGTGCATAGCAACCCTTTGTAATAAAAAACGCGGACTTGAACACAACTCGCCTTGCCATAATCGACTGCAATCTAAATAAAAACCTGTGGAAGTCAACAGACGGCTCAACTGTACGACTACGGTCCTACCTGGATGGAAAGATAATGTTGTAATGATCTGAACTCAAAATCATTTTCATAGACTTAATTAACCCTTTATTGGACTTGGGTTTTTCTTTTCACTAAATTCTTCTTCCTCGGAGTTCAACGTAAGCAACTACGTGAGGGTGAGATTCGCCTGCTGAAGCAGTCAGCAGTCAGCACTAAGAGGTATATTTACACTAAGCGCCCCATAGATTTTATAATTTGCGTAACAGCCACTCTTGCTTTTGAAAATTTTGATAAATTTTTTTAATAAATAGAATACTACAAAGTTATTATATAATTAAGGGTGTAATCTGATTATTTTTTAAAATGGAGTTTAAGCTAAAAATATGATATTAGATTCGGGCCCAAACTTGAAGCTCCAAATGTATAAATATTCAAGACAATGCACATACTTAAATAATGTTATAAAATTAAGAAAAATTAATCAAAAGCTCGCCAATTCGCGAGCAAGTATTTCTCGCACGCTCGCACAGTCAATGCGTGCGCTTAAAATATTAATATATAACATTAAATATTTATAATTTATAAAATTTAATAGATAAACAATTAGTTAAAAAAAATAATATGTGAGGATGTAATTAAAATAAATAAAAAAATGAGGAGTACAATTCTAATTACTTATTAAAATAAATTATAAAAAGAACAATCAAATAGTAATTAAGTTTATATCCACCTTTCCTACTTAATAAATAATATAATTATACTACATATGAAGAATAATTGGCGTAGGGATGTCAACGGGGCGGATCGGGGGCGGGGATCTTCTAATCCCCGTCCCCGCCCCGTGAAGCAAAGCGGGGCAAAAATCGGCCCCGTCTCCGCCCCGCGGGGATTCCCCTCCCCACCAATATTTAAAAAAAAATTAAAATTTTATAATATAATATATAAATTTAATATATTTTTTTTGGTAAAATATATTATAAAGTATATTTTAATCTTATTTATATTTATTAGTATTATATAAACTATATTTTAGTATTATTTATATTATTTTAATATTATTTATATATTATAGTAGATCGGGGCACGGGGCGGGGATCACTTCGGGGAAAAATGTCTCTCCGTTCCCGCCCCGCAAGGATCAAAATTCGGGGAAACCTCGCCCCATTCGGGGCGGATCCCCGCAGTGACGGGGATTCCCCGCCCCCACTCACAAGCCTAAATTAGTGGCACTAGTCTGCTTAGATGGTCAAGATTGGCAACTTTTAATTTTCTTCATGGAAGTCCCATCTCTGTCTTGTCTTCCAAAAAGTCACGTAGACTTCCTTAGTGAAGATGGAATACGAATCATCCTATGATGTGTTAAAGGTTTTTACTTCCTCCAATTAAAATATATTACTACTAAGTACTATGTATCAAAATTAAGGATTCTTTTGAAAAAGGATAAGTTATCTTTTAAAAAATAGTCTTCTTATGTTAAGGAAATTGAAATTGTCTTCAAATTTAAGGGTATTTTCGTCACTTTCATGATAGTGTTATGTATATTTCAGGATTTCGTGCTATACACAAGGGGTCGTCTGGTTTCGGGGGATCACGTACGAGACCCGTCATAAATATAAATTGTTCCAGTCAGAATTTGTGCTTGGCGTTTAACATATCCGTTTTCTACGGAAGCCAGGTAAAAAATAAAAGATCTCTTTTCATCAAAAGAAAAATATTATTAGTTCACTCTATGAATGATTTTTCAATGATATGAGATCATCTGTTTCCATTTTTGTGTTATCATCATATTCTACCAATTAGATATTGACACGTCCCATAATTTCATTCATCTCATCATTAAATAAATGGACACATATTCGATTGTAAAATGACCATTGACCACACAGTCACACACAGAGAGAAAGACTACACACAGTTATTACAGTTTTTTCTTTTTTGTTGTTGTTGTAATAATGAAGAATATGGTTGAATCTGCAAGATGGTGGCTGCTACTGTTTATCCTTCTGCACCTCTCATCATCATCCACGTCTCAGCCCATCTGTCTCAACAACGCAGGGACCTACGCCAACAACAGGCCCTACCAATCCAATCTCAACTCCATAATATCCACCCTCTCTCGAAACATAAGCAGCCGCGGCTTCCTCGACGCCCCCGCGGGCCAAGACCCCGACCGGGTCTACTCGATCGTCCTCTGCCGGGGAGACATATCCCTCGATTCTTGCCGCTCGTGCCTCGACGCCACCGCCCCCGAGCTCGTTCGGCGCTGTCCTAACAACAGGTATATATATCATATCAAGAAAGCTGAAACTTTTAACGGTCGGCAAATTTGATGCTTATACTATATCAAAGTCTTATTATCGATGCTTAAACTTTTAAATGTGCCGTTTTATTCTTTGAGTTTTGCCAAAAAAAAAAAAAAAAAACTGTTCTCTCTGAGTTATTTTGAACTACAAAAGGAATGGTTTTGCAAAGTTTTGAAACTAAAACGACGTATTTATTAAGAGTTTGATCACTAATAGTTAGAACTTGTTTTTTATATGCATGTTATTGTGTAAACTTAACATAAAATTCAGCTTCGATCACCGCGAAATTTTTAAACTTTTTTTCATGTATTTGACCTAAAAAGAACAAAATTAAATGAACTTATAAAATTGAATCCCTGAATACGTAGTAAAATTGAATCCCTGAATACGTAGTAAAATTGAACATTTTTTCATGTATTTGACCTAAAAAGAACAAAAAATAAACAATTTTGTAAAATTCCCTAACTAAAACGACCATTTAAAAGTTTGAGCATCAATGATGAGATTTGGTAAGTATAAAAGCACCAAATTTACGGTTCGTCCATAATTAAATGAACTTATAAAGCACCCATATTTACAACCAACAGAGAAGCCATCTTCTGGAACGAGACGTGCATGGTGAGGTACTCGAACCAGCCCCTGCTCGATAGGCTGCAGCCGGCTCCCGTCTCACCTAACCCGAGCACTACGAGGGTTCCTAACCCGCGAGAGCACAACCGTGAGCTGAGGGCTCTGCTGGAGAGCTTGAGGGACGCCGCTTCGAATGGTGGAGATTTCAAGAAAGTCGCTGCCGGGAATAGAAGCACACCGTCCGACGGGCAGGTTGTATACGGGCTGGAACAGTGTACCCCCGACTTGTCCGTCGCTGACTGCGCCGGGTGTCTGAATAGGGCTATCGACGATGTTCCCGACTGCTGCGGCGGGATCATCGGGGCCGGAATTTTGAGGCCGAGCTGCACTCTGAGGTTCGAAAATTACAGGTTTTTTAATGAGTCCATGGCTCAAGTCCCTCAGCAGCCATTGAAAGAAAGTGCTTTTAAACTTGCTTTTGAAATTCTTGAATCTTAGTGAGTGATCATATAAATACAATGTGTGTGTGAACTAAATCTTCGGATATTCATGCAGAAAAGGGTAAGAATAGAACGGCGATTATCGTCGGCGTTTGTCTTGGTGCTTTGGGGTTAGCTGTAATAGCAGGATTCTTATTAAGATGGAGAATATTGAGTAGGAAAACGACGACGAAGAAACCAGAGAGTATGCATTTTCTTGATCATATATGAACATAGATTTTCTATTTTATTTTTTTTTTCAAATCATGAGGATATATATGTATATGTTTCTTACCGTGAAACCAGCCCACGGCGACGTCGACAGAGTCGAATCCCTACAGTACGACTTCTCGAAGATTCGAGCAGCTACTAATGATTTCTCCGACGAAAACAAGCTTGGGCAAGGCGGTTTTGGAGCTGTTTATTGGGTATGTACGACTCCGCAAATCTATCGTAACACTGTGCGCATTTTGAACAATTTTACTATCGCATTTTTTTTATTACAGGGAAAGCTCGACGACGGGCAAGAGATTGCGGTGAAGAGGCTGTCGAAGAACTCGGGACAAGGGAACGTAGAATTCAAGAACGAAGTCATGATATTAGCCGGCGTACAGCACAGAAACCTGGTAAGGCTCTTAGGGTTCTCCATCGAAGGGCCCGAGCCGCTGCTCGTCTATGAGTTTCTTCAGAATTCGAGCCTCGACCACTTTTTATTCGGTAATGACACTGATTTTTTTTTTTCATCTTATCATTACATTTTTTTTCGTCCTTATATATATTTTTTCTTTTCAAATCTCCATTTTTACTTATAGACCCAGCGAGACGTGGATATCTCGACTGGAATAGACGTTATAAGATCATAGGAGGCGTTGCTCGAGGATTGTTGTACTTGCATGAAGACTCTCGTCTTAGGATCATCCACCGCGACCTCAAAGCCAGCAACGTGCTTTTAGACGCAGACATGAACCCTAAGATTGCGGATTTCGGCATGGCGAGGTTGTTCGATCAGGATGATCAAACCCAGGGCAGCACAAGCCGAATCGTCGGGACATAGTAAGGGAAAAAAAAACATAATCATTACCGAAATGCGAAATTTGAAGCATGTGTATGTAAGATAAAAGTTCGTTCTACATTGTTTCAGTGGATATATGTCGCCCGAATACGCAATGCACGGGCAGTTCTCTGTCAAGTCAGATGTCTTCAGCTTCGGCGTTCTCGTCCTAGAGATCGTGAGCGGTCAGAGAAATAGTTATGTCGGGGACGGGGAGAGCGCGCACGACCTTTTGAGCTACGTAAGTTGTTAAACGTCACTTCGCCGCCTAAAAGCTTAAGATTGAAGGAAGCGTATCATATTTTAGTTTTATATATTTAATTTCGAGCACGCCCCTTCACATTTTTGGCTGATTTCTTTCTTATCTAACCTTAAGACGTATAATTTTCTTAAATGGCTGATAACCACTTCGCCTAATAGCTTAAGCTTGAAGGAAGTGCACTATATTTTAATTTTATATATTTTTTTCGAGTGAATGACAAATTTAGTGCTTATACAAAAGTTTCATTATTTGCGCTCGAACTTTTAAATACGTCGTTTTAGTTCCTGAATTTTGCAAAATCGTTCATTTTTTATTCTTTTGACCTAAACAATAAAAAAAAGGAACGGTTTTGCAAAATTCAGAAACTAAAACGTAATACTTAGAAGTTTGAGCACTAATACTGAGATTTTTGTATCGTACAAGCACCAAATTTGTCCACAAGTGTGATGTCCTAACGATGCGAAGCAACAACATGCTTCAAAAATTATTCCAGTCTATATTTTATATGGCGACTAAAAAAGGCACGAAAATTTTTATCCTTCAGGCATGGAGAAAGTGGCGGGAAGGACGAGCCGAAGATGCAGTCGATCCCATACTAAGGGCTAATTCGGATTCGATTCGAGACATGGTGAGATGCGTCCACATTGGCCTATTGTGCGTTCAAGAAAATGCCGCGGATAGGCCGACGATGGCTTCGGTTGTGTTGATGCTGAACAGCTTTTCGATGACTCTGAATATTCCCTCGGCGCCTGCATTTTACGTAGGCGCTCGATATGCTTCGGAGAATAATCCTACTATTCAAAACTCAACGTCGACAAGTCGGACGGTCGCGTCGGAAGATTCGTCACTCAACGTCGTGTCGTCAAGCTCGTTTTATTACCCTCGATGAATTTGTAGCAATGGTTTCATTTCGTTTGTAAGAAAGTCATATTTAGACCTAAAGCCCAAAATAACAACCAATATAATCTGTTGATTAATTCTATGACTTTAATTAGAATAATCTCTCATTACAAGACTGACTTTTTAACTTATTAATGTCGCTAATCTTCCAAATGGATGTAGTGGTTGGGTTGACATTTTAATTAATATTAATCCAAGTCGATAGAGATTTAGATCCTAGCCTGAAGACGTCATGAAAATTGACGTGTAGATGATATTTTTTTGTTTTAGATGATATTTTTGCATACGTACAAAGATTAGTTGAAAAAGTTCACGAAGTATGTCCTACTTGATGATTATTATGTTTTAGACTTTTATCAATTTTAATTTATCAATTATCGTCACAAGTCAACAATACCTCTTTCTACAATACATGTATATATATATATATATAGATAGATAGATAGATAGATAGATAGATAGATAGATAGATATATAGAGAGAGAGAATATTAAAATGCAAATATATATATATATATATGCCGAATATGTATTTAATTATTGAATCAGTATACCTAATCTCTAGCAATCAACTCCACAATTAGAGCAGCACTAATCCATTGTAATAGGTTTCCTTCCATGTTTTTATTATTTTAATATTTTTAGAGATGTTTGTTGTAATAATAATAAACCATTATGTGTTTGACCCTAATGAGGCCCATATGCAATCTACTCAATTCAAAAACACTTCGCATGCGTTTACATGGGACCCGAACTCGACCCGCTTTACGAACTCGACCCGTTTTAGAACAATGGTCGTCTCTCTCATTGCTATTTTTACTAACATTATGTAACCCATCCACTTGACCAACCTCATCATGTCAAATACGATTATCTTAACAGAAGGGAAAGAACAATACAATATCAAAATGGTTAGAACTTAGAAGAAGGGCCGTCGCCAGCAACGATGTCCCGCCCTTCCTAACGTCTTATTTTCGTGATTTTTTTTAAGAATTCAACGGATGAGAAGATCCCGGCTAAGGGTATCGATCTATTACAACGCATCAGTGAGACGGCGGAATTTTTAAAGGTAGGCAAGTGTTGTTGATGAAATGAAAACACTGTTTGCCTTTTAAAAACATACAGACAATAGCAATACATAACGATATATTTATCGTAGGCTTCGATAATGCAAAGCACGGTGACAATGTTTTCATGACCTGCAAATGTTTAAATGGAGAAGAATTATTTCAATATTATATGTTTGAATAATATATTGTGTTAAAATAGTTTGGTTACTGTCACTAGCATTAGCATAACATAGGTTGGGGGTGAAGTATTTTTCCATGCTTTGTTTATAGCTAATACATGATATTTAGATAGGTCGTCACTGATTTATTATAAACCCTTAATTTAGTAGTTTCTGCTAATTTTGAGAAGTTAATTGCATCACGTTAAAGTTAAAAAAAGAATAACCTAGCTACATTTTTTTAATTAACAAGGACTTTTCTTCATTCATCAATTTATTTTTAAATATAAATTGATCTAATATTCACACTGTTTTATTTTTTACACATCATTTTTTATTTTAATCTAATTTGGAAATTGATAGTCAGATGAAGTCCCAAAATCGAACCACAAACTAACGGGATGAATGAAGCTTAGAGGAGTAAAATATATTTATAGTGTCTAGATTTCAGAAAAAAAGATTTAAACGTTACAGATATATATATATATATATAGTCTGATTCTTGAAATTAAATTAATCAATTATAGTCGTTAAAATTCCGGTTATTCCGTGGATATATAATCTCCGATGGACCAAAGAAAAGATAGAAAAAGCATTCGGTCCTAACTATGACAATGCAAAAGCCATATTAATAACATTTTTATTCAGCCACTGGAAATATTTTATGCTCAAAAGTGAAAACAACAAACAAGAAAAAGACATCAACCAGATTAAAAGTAAAAATAAAAAAATAAAAAATATATAAATTAGCTGACGATATAGAATAAAATCAGTAGATATTTTTACTTAATTTACATCCTTTTTCCCGAATTTATTCATCGAATATAGTTTCGTGCATTAGTAGTTTTCAACCCTCTAGTTTATCATGGTCAACATGATTGCATTAGTTTATTTCCTCTGTCACACATACACACATTTATATATATGAAAGATTTATATATTATATAACCAAGCCAAGAGGTTGTCTTTCATTTTTAAGTCTCTAGCAAAAGAGGTGCTACAAAGAAAAAGAAACTGAAAAACATCGTTTCAGAAGATTGATCATATGTCTGAGGAATTTCAAGGAGGGATCTATGGAGAAAATCTATGGAGCATGTCCAGAGATTTCTTCGGCTCCTCGTCGTCATGTTCTATTTCGAGTTGGTGTAATAACCATCAAGAAGTGTTCGATCCAATGAACTCCTCATCAAGTCCAAGTGATCATGATCATGACATAATTCAAGACCTAGAAAATTCTCATGTTTGGAATCAAGATTTGATGTAAGTATTTCAGAATAAAAAAGTCGATTCCATATTATTACATATCTTTATTTATTTATTTTTGTCATAGTATCTGACTAATAATCCCAGTTTCTGGACATGTTTTTATTTGGATTGATATGGAAAAGTAAGCCACAAAGAGGATGATGGATGACAAAGGGTTTCATAATTTTCTTCTTGTCTTTATTTTCAGATTTAATAATGAAAGAGCTCATGAGGAAATAACCTTTGCTGACAATATATCACTTGAAGCTATGATCAATTCTTGGCAGCAAACGAGCCTCATGGATTGTCCTCAGATGGCTCATAAAGCTCGCCAAAGCCCTTCAAACACATACCCTAATGTTCTAAGCAGTTCAAATTCATACAGCTATGACAGTTCTCCATCCTTATTACAAAGTTTGCTTGGGACAGATGATGCTCAACAGCAGCAATCTTGGTTAGAAAACCCTCAAATGAAGAACTATTCAAGTGATTTTCCTGACAAAAGACCGTCTAGTTCGTTCCTTCCAGCATCTCATCGTAGGGAAACTAAAGTCAATCGACGTTGTTGCTCGAGTACATCGGTGAGAATAAATCGGCATCCATGTTTATTTTTGCAGTATGCTATATATGTATATTCGAAGTTTGTGATCTGATGAAAACTTGCTGTTGTTTGCAGAATGATCATGGAGAGAGAGATTTGGTAGGCTCAGTTGCAAAGAAAGCAGTCTATCATGAGCCTGAAATGTTAAAACGTCCTAGAGTTGAAACTCCATCACCATTACCAACCTTTAAGGTAAAATTAGATGCTAATCTAGGATGGATATTATGTATATTTCAGATTATATATGTATATATATATATATATGTAGGTTCGAAAAGAGAAGCTGGGGGACCGAGTTACTGCCCTACAACAATTGGTTTCACCTTTTGGCAAGGTATACTAAAATAAATAAATAAAATTAAAATGAAATTTTGGGTACATATGCTAATATTTCCTAATAATAATAATGGGTTGTCTGTATATTTTGATATTTTTTCCAGACTGATACTGCATCAGTTCTTCATGAAGCTATTGAATACATCAAGTTTCTTCATGATCAAGTCCGAGTAAGTTATCACCTCTCTCTCTCTCTCTCTCTCTCTCTCTCTCTCTCTCTCTCTCTCTATTACAACATATGCTTTCTTGGAAAAAAAATTTAACTTGTGTATAATAAAATCTTAAACCACATGTTGACTTTTTGATGTAAATATACACGTTTGTAGGCATTAAGTGCACCTTATATGAAAAACGCATCATCTTCAATGCTGCTGCAACATTATCATAGAGAGGTAGTAAAGCCCAATCAACTTCATTCAACATCACTTCATCCCATATAGTGTGTTTCATGGGACGATATTAATTATTAATTTACTTATATGCGCAGTCTAATATTCATCAATATCATGGTAATAACGATGATGAAGAAGGTGGAAAAATTCAAGACTTAAAAAGGCACGGACTTTGCCTCGTGCCCATTTCCAGCACCTTCCCTTTAGCTGCCGAGACTACTGCTGATCTATGGACAAAAAGTTTCAGATGAACGATGGGAGATTAAGCTAGAAAGATTTTTATTGTGTAATAAATAGAGAAACTCAATAAAACTTATAATCATTTGATCAACTACATCACCTTAGATTGCAAGAAAATAATAGCTCTTTTTTGTAAGTTAATAACATGTAGCATACATATATAATGGTGTGTGAGTGTGGATTATACATATATTGTTAGAAATCTGCATCGAAAGTACAACTTCGAGTTCTTCACATTCTTCTGTTTCTTGTCAAGATTCGATGATGAATATATATTATTGATTGGCGAAACTTGAATTATATATGAAAATACCAAATAAAATATATATGGAGAATACATAATTAAATATTTAAATTCAAGGAATATTTTGTTGAAGAACCTCTTGTGTATATATATGTCAGGCAGGTTAGTGTATGTATTCCGAGGATTGTGATAACATGATTTCCTTAAAACAGATTTGTCCCCTCCCGAATGGGCAAGAGAATCGTGGACAATTGTTTTCCAGGATACTACGGAGACGTAAAGTCTACTTTGCACGAAGTAGCCTTACCAACGAACGAAACTATAAGACGAACACTGAGAGAAAGCTTATACCGACTCAGGTTTTTCTCCAACTCTAGTTATCGATCTATATTTGAAATGAAAAGTGACACCTCTATTTATAGGTGAACGATGACCGAATTTTATTTAATTCATTCACTATGAATCCAATTTGTTCATGTATTTCATTAATTCATTCGAATGAATATATTTAATTCATTCAAATGAACTTAATTAGTTAAATGAATCTTACTTAATTAAATGAATTTACTTAAGTCGATGAATTTAGTCGGTCATAAATTCATTAGGTTAAACGAATTCAACAATTTGCATTCAACCCCTTAAATAAATAATCATTTATTTCTAATATATTTTAAGAATCTAGGTTTTGATTTTCAGGAACATAGGAGCCATACAAAAAAAAATTGTGGTAATAAGGATTTGAATATGTAATCTATTATGTTGGATTATAATATCTAGCAATTCGATTTTGATAAACACAAAACTTATTTTTGTGTCACTAACATATTTACTTGAGTGCGCAGATGAACCCGACTCGAAAAATGGATATCAGATATGAGCTCAGTGTGAAAAATCGAGTCGGTCAACTGTCGGTCAGCACTAACGCTTGGTCAACTGGGTGCCTGGTCGGCTGCTAGCTGCGTCCTGGTCAAGGTCTGGCTTGGTTCTGATCAGGATCTGGTCACTGGCTCGGTTCTGGTCAGTGACTGGGTTCTGGTCAGGCTCCTGGCTGGGTTCTGGTCAGGACCTGAATACTGCGGGTTCTGGTCAGGCTCTGGTCGCGGTTTCTGGTCAGGTCCTGGTCAGTGGCTGGGTTCTGGTCAGGCACCTGGCTGGGTTCTGGTCACCGCGGGTTCTGGCCATGTGCTGGCTGGTTACTGGTCCTGGTCAACTGGATGCTAGCTGATGTACAAGCACCTTACTGCAGCAGGTACAAGCAATTGAAGCTGACAGCTTTGACCAAGTAAGAACAAAAGCTTCCAACGGCCCTTTTATTGTGTCCAACGGCTACATCAAGGTTGGAAAGCTATAAATACAGTCCAAGTACAACAAAGAAACGTAGGATCCTAGAGACAACAAGAACACATTCAAAGAGAGATCCAAGAAAGAAGAACAAGATCAAAGAGGCTAATCAAGAGAGTTCTTCTTTCATGTGTGGGATACAAAAGATAAAGAGAGCTACAAAGTTCAAACTCACACACCTCACTCACACAATAGAGAGATGAGCAAAATAGATTAGTTGAGTGAGAGTCTTAACACAAAGACGTTAAACTATGTGTTTGTAGTCTTCGCACAAAGACGTAAAACAAGTGCTTATGGTCTTAGCATAGAGACTCTAAAGATGTGAGCGGATTGTGAGGTTGCGGCCTACAATCATTGTGTACCGATGGACTTTAAAAAGCTATCGAAGATAGTGACCTTGCGGGGTGCTACGGTTGAGTGCTAGGAGTTTAGTTAGCGGGAGTCTAGCTATAGAGGGTTGTACTTAAGTGTACATGTGACCGAATCTTCTAGTGGAACCTTCCTTGCGGGGAAGAAGGGGAGACGTAGGAGATTAAGCTCCGAACTTCCATAAACAAATCCCGTGTTCACCTCATTGCATTCATAAGTATAGCATGCATAGTTGAAGCATTTTAAGTGTTTGATAAAATGCTTCAACCAAACCGGTTTTTAACTTGCATAGTTTTGAAATACTTTTAAAAGACCCGCAAAACCAATTTTAAGAGGATTAGGTCGAGTATTTTCCGTTTGGTTTAAAATCGTAACTCGCTTACTCTCTCGGTGCTCGTATATTTCAAGAACCCGAGTTATTACAACTCAAGTATGTTTAAATTTTTTTTAAAGTGTTTATTCACCCCCCTCTAAACACTAACCGATCCTAACAAGTGGTATCAGAGCGGGTTGTTCTTGAAAATGCATTTAAATCGTTTTGGATTCGAAAAAAAATCATTTTTAAAATCACGTTTAACACATATGCAAAGTTGGAATTTCTGGCAGATTGCAACAGTTTCGGGAGAAATCGAATAAGCTTGTGCTCAGATATCCAAATTCCGGTCTGCAAGTTTTGATAAAAACTAGACTCATAGACGGTCGCAATGGTATAGGATTCGCGGTCTAGTTCTTCCTGGAGAAAAGCAGCTTATTTGCCTAAGTTCTGCGCATCGTCGATTGCAGCAACTTCACGAGAAATGAAATAAATTCATGCTCAGATGTCCAAATTCCGGTCTGCAAATTTTGCTGGAACTAGACTCGTAGACGGTCGCAACGGTATAAATTTCGCTGTCTAGTATTTTCCAGAAGAAAGCAGTTTATTCGTTGAAGTATAGACTACTGCGCTGCCTCGGTTTGAAACCTTAAACTTATGCATGTGTTGAACATTTTCTTGCATGATTATACTAACTTATCCCCACCTTTTTACATATCATTGATAAATTTAGGTGGAGCATTATTTTCTTTTGAAAGGGGGAGAAATATGTTAGAATTTGTGTGATTTTTTTTAACCGAATCGTCATTCATTTGTTTGATTAAATATTAAACTGAACGAGTTTTTGATTATCACAAAAGGGGGAGAAATATGTTAGATATGCTCTCATGTTAAAGTTTTGTGTAAATCAAAAAAGGGGGAGATTGTTGGATTATAATATCTAGCAATCCGATTTTGATAAACACAAAACTTATTATTGTGTCACTAACATATTTACTTGAGTGCGCAGATGAACCCGACTCGAAAAATGGATATCAGATATGAGCTCAGTGTGAAAAATCGAGTCGGTCAACTGTCGGTCAGCACTGATAAACGCTTGGTCAACTCGGGTGCCTGGTCGGCTGCTGGCTGGGTCCTGGTCAAGGTCTGGCTGGGTTGTGATCAGGATCTGGTCACTGGCTCGGTTCTGGTCAGTGGCTGGGTTCTGGTCAGGCTCCTGGCTGGGTTCTGGTCAGGACCTGGATACTGCGGGTTCTGGTCAGGCTCTGGTTGCGGTTTCTGGTCAGGTCCTGGTCAGTGGCTGGGTTCTGGTCAGGCACCTGGCTGGGTTCTGGTCACCGCGGGTTCTGGCCATGTGCTGGCTGGTTACTGGTCCTGTTCAACTGGATGCTAGCTGATGTACAAGCACCTTACTGCAGCAGGTACAAGCAACTGAAGCTGACAGCTTTGACCAAGTAAGGACAAAAGCTTCCAACGGCCCTTTTATTGTGTCTAACGGCTATATCAAGGTTGGAAAGCTATAAATACAGTCTAAGTACAACAAAGAAACGTAGGATCCTAGAGACAATAAGAACACATTCAAAGAGAGATCCAAGAAAGAAGAACAAGATCAAAGAGGCTAATCAAGAGGGTTCTTCTTTCATGTGTGGGATACAAAAGATAAAGAGAGCTACAAAGTTCAAACCCACACACCTCACTCACACAATAGAGAGATGAGCGAAATAGATTAGTTGAGTGAGAGTCTTAACACAAAGACGTTAAACTATGTGTTTGTAGTCTTTGCACAAAGACGTAAAACAAGTGCTTATAGTCTTAGCATAGAGACTCTAAAGATGTGAGCGGATTGTGAGGTTGCGGCCTACAATCATTGTGTACCGATGGACTTTAAAAAGCTATCGAAGATAGTGACCTTGCGGGGTGCTACGGTTGAGTGCTAGGAGTTTAGTTAGCGGGAGTCTAGCTATAGAGGGTTGTACTTAAGTGTACATGTGACCGAATCTTCTAGTGGAACCTTCCTTGCGGGGAAGAAGGGGAGACGTAGGAGATTAAGCTCCGAACTTCCATAAACAAATCCCGTGTTCACCTCATTGCATTCATAAGTATAGCATGCATAGTTGAAGCATTTTAAGTGTTTGATAAAATGCTTCAACCAAACTGGTTTTTAACTTGCATAGTTTTGAAACACTTTTAAAAGACCCGCAAAACCGATTTTAAGAGGATTAGGTCGAGTATTTTCCGTTTGGTTTAAAATCGTAACTCGCTTACTCTCTCGGTGCTCGTATATTTCAAGAACCCGAGTTATTACAACTCAAGTATATTTAAAAAGTTTTTAAAGTGTTTATTCACCCCCTCTAAACACTAACCGATCCTAACATATTACTTCCATGACTGACTACACTACCACTGATCTACCACTCACATCGCCTTTTACATCACCAGTTTGAAATAGAAGCTATTTTCCTAAAGAACCATCTAAATACAAGCCCTTCTACTAAAAAAAATAAGTTAAATGAAATGATTAAGTTGAAGCACATGCGTTCATAATAATCTTTTATGATTTTGATCTTTTTCTTTTATCAAATGTAATTAGAATCATATAGTCACCAATCAAATCTATGTTTTGCCATTGATAGAAAACTCTTCAATCAGTCTTCAGCACTAAGTTTCTTTCTACATAATATCTTCTTTGCGAATCTTTTGCTTTATGCACGTTCGATCTTTATTACATTTAAAGCCATTATAGTTTTTAGAACCTTTGGGTTCAAAGAGTGGAGCTATAATGTCTCCTCACAAACCCCACATATATTCTCTAGTATAAACAAAATATAAGATCGTTGGTAACATTTTTTCACCCTATATATGTCCCTTTTTATTTAATTCTTTTAATTTAATATTTTCATCGACTAAAGGCAAAAGTCGAAAGCTATCATCATTGTGTTTCATCCATCAAAGTATTATATCATTTGTAATAATAAGATCGGACACATAAGATGACAATTTCCACTGACTAAATGATTCATAGACCGCGAGAAAAGGGTATATTATATATGTACATAAAAATGTTCTTTCAAGGGTATATTACTTAAGGATTAGGTCGTGTGATCGAATCTCCCGTCCCATAATTCCTTGAGTAGTTCCCATGGGATTTATTTCTCATAACTATCGTTATCAGGTGGATTTGGGACGTATTCATTTGACCCCGGGATTAGTCCCACCGCTGAAGTGTGTGGCGCAATTAAGCCTCCGCCAGGTCTACGTGACGCAAGCCCACGCTGGTATTTAGGAGCTAGCCCATAGCCAGATCGAGTGGGGATATCTCGGGACAGAAAAAAAAAGATTCATTACAAATAGACAGTGTTAAAAGCAAGTTCAGCTCATTTTCTAGGCTTGAGCTGAACTTAGAGCTCGATAAGTTACATATTTTGAAAATCGAACTCGAGGATAAATAATTAAGATCGAACTGGGATCATGACATCGTTTACTTGACTGAAATTTAAAACTTAAAAATTTAAATTTTAGATTAAAAAAAAATTTCACAAAACCTTATGAGTTTTTCGAACCCTTAGGATGAAACTCGAACTTGACAATCACAAAACTCCATTTTCCATCCCTAATTATAAACACCACACAATCTCAACAACTAAAATTAATTACTCATGCTTCATTAAGCACTTTAATAACTTAAGCCTAAAACAAACTAAAAGAAAAAAGTTAATCCATTTCCATTAAACCCAAAAGCCCATCATCCTCAGCACCTTATAAAAACAAACAAATAACAACAATTTTTTTAAAGATATGTAATAGCCAATCAATTAAGGATGTAATATCCGAGCCCTCAAACATATCGTTTGGCCAATATAATTCATGCATTATGCTTGTTCACTTATATGAATTACGTATTTTTTTATATTCGCATAATTCATATGAGTCTTACGTGTTGCATATGAGGTGCATTTTATATGTTGCATATTTTATGCAATTTGTTTTGCTAAAGTCATACCGACTAATTTTGGCATTATATAGGATAAATAAATTGTAGGAATTATAATAAGGACAATTATTTAGAAGTCTTATCCGATTAGTTGAGTCGGTATTGTAATAACACACGTGTTTGTCCCTAGTATGCGACTAGTTACATGTGTATAACTTGTATGTTTCCCAAACATTTGTATAGGTAGATATCCATAAGTTTTATTAAAATCATAATAAAATTATGTAATTATTTATGAATTAGGGTATAGGGCGCAATTTTACGGTCCTTAGTTGTAATTTTCTTACTTAATGAGTAAGGAAATGACATCACCACCTTTAACCCTTCATAGCCACGAAACTCACCATCATTATCACTCTTAAACTGAAAGAAAATAATACAGCAAGAAAGAAAGAAAGAAGAAGAAGAAGAAGAAGAAGGAGAAGAAGAAAAATAGAAGAGAAAAGGAAAAACTAGCCAAGAAGATAGGTTAATCACTAATCTAGTGCCATCTTCCTTATTTCTATGTGATAATATGCTTTGTGTTTAACTTTAAACATGTTTGTGTCTTGTTTGTTAGCTTGAGGTTGTAAACAACTAACTAAGTCTTCGTCTAACACCTGAGGAAAATCTGTTTTCAAAGATTCAAGGTTACAGGTAAGTGAAAATCCAACTACGACGCATGGATATTATCGAGTATTGTTGAGTGTTGGCATGCATGGTCGTGATCGCCGGGGAGCGATGTATATGTGCCGATTATTGGCAGGCAGTTGAGGTGTAGATGGTTATTACTAGTGCACCATCGACGGAAGGGACGACCTGGGCAGGGGCGACCTAGGGTATGAGACCCTAGTGTAGGCTACCCAGAGTAGGCTACCGTCATATGTTAAGGCAGAAGGGGCGACCTGGGAAGGAGCGACCTAGGGAGACCTAGCGTAGGCTACCTGGGCCACTGCCATATTATTGATGCGGTATGAGCGACCTGGATGGGGCGACCTAGGGTATGGAACCCTAGCGTGGGCTACCAGCGTAGGCGACCGCGACAGTAGGGGCGACCTAGTGTTGGCTACCCAGAGTGGGCCACTGTCAGATGATTTATTGAGAGCTCTTGGTGGTGCATAGTATTTTAGCCACGGGCCCAGACAGAGGATATGAGAGAGATGATACATTTTTAGATGTCGAGTCACACGTAGATTATGCGTATGATGAGGATTTGCATATTTCACTCAGCATGCATGATTTTTACTTACTGGACTTCTAGCTCATATAGTTCATGCGTTGTAGGTGAGCGTGATGATCTTACTTGACTGATGTATACGGCGAGGCTGGTCGTTGGAGCTTCCATTGGCTTTTGAGGTGGACTGTACATGGACGACGACCTGTGTGGCGGGCTTGTTCCTTTTGCTGCGTCTGATAGGTGTTTGTTGTATATGTCTGTTGTCGAATGTCTTTGTATGTACGTCATGTTGGTCGAGTCGGGCTGTAGACATATGATGATTGGGGGCGGTTTGCTTTTATCTTGTTGGGATATTTGTGGTTAGTTTGTTTTGTGAACTGCTGAGACATGATATGTTTTTTAATTACTCGTGGTTTGAGTTCTTTTCATTTTATTCAGGGTGTTTTGATGAGTTTTAAACTGAACTCATGCAGTTACCTATGAATTTTCTTGGAAGCTTCCAACCAACGACTTTCCATAATGAAATAAGAAAAATATAATTTCAAATGTATAGCAGAGCAGCAGCTGAAGTAGCTAACTATCCACAGCATTACCAATTTGAAATAATATTTTATATATAGACCTATACTACTATTCAATCATACTTAAACCTCCAATAATTATTAATTAGAGTCACGTCTCCTCGTATTTATATGTCAAACAAAATCACCAAAATTATAAAAAGCAAAAGGCAAAATTATGAAATTGGGTCACTACGTATACATGTTTTCGTTTTTTAGTCATTATGTTTGATAATTGCAAAAGTAGGTCACTAACTTTGTATGTCAAAACAATTTTGAGTTATGTTTTCAATTTTTGGTCACTAAGTATATATTTTTCGATTTTGGATCACTAAGTATCAATTTTTCAATTTTGGGTCAATTTTTAGTAAGCCAAATGAGTGACCCAAAATCTAAAAATTGATACTTAGTGACCCAAAATCGAAAAATATATACTTAGTGACCCAAAATTGAAAACATAACCCAAAATTATTTTGATATACAAAGTTAGTGACCTACTTTTACAATTATCAAACATAGTGACCCAAAAACGAAAACAAGCATACTTAGTGACTTATAATTATAATTTTGCCAAAAGCAAAATATAAAAAGTTATACAAGCATAGCATCACATTCATTTGCAGGAAGAGCAGAACAAAGGATGATCCTACTGTAATATTATGCATCAGTTAGCCAAGCATTCATACAATGCAAATCCATTACAAGGCAATAGGAACACATTTGAGTAAGTATTATTTACTTGTCCAAAATGCACAATCAAAGAACCATTTTCTTTTCCCTACTTCATCTTTTTCTTACATGCCATGTCAAGCAAGCATTGCACAACAACAAAAAAACATCCATAGAAACTACAAACCTCCCAAAATATACTACACCAAAAGACACAATCTTTCTTCGCTTTCAAGACATCAAAGATCCAATCTTTATCGCAACCTATGACTCTCAAACGTTTCCCCGCCTCCTTCCCTGCAAAACCCGAATCAAATTCCTCGCGTTTCTCCTCACTTTGTCGTTTTCGTCTTCGACTAACTCCACACACACCTCAAGAATGCCTTCACTCAATGCTTCAACTACAATCTCCTCACTACAACAGCACAAACAGCTCAATGTCATCAAGGCATAAGTAACACCCCTCGAACTACTCCCTCCTTCTCTTACAGTCCTCACTAAAATCCCGACCAAGCCCTCGATCCCCAGCATTTCTTCGCGGGCGCTGCTACATTTTCCCAGAACCCCTAAAACCTCCACGGCCCGTTCGAGGCCCGAATTCAGATTATCGACAAGAACCCTAACTACTCCGCTCCTCACGGCACGAATTCGATTGTCTGCAAAGGAGCAGAGTGTGAACAAAGCCGTGGCCGACTCTTTCCTCTCTCGGAGACACCCAGACTGTAATAACCCGACCAGACCCGGAATTGCATCCGGGTACGACCCGATTGTGGCTTTGTTCACCTCCACGACGGTCAGGCTCGTCAGAACCGTGGCGGCCAGGGCGCGCGAGTCTCCCCTGCCCCACTTAAGCGCGTGCACGACGCGCCCCGCCACGCCCTCGGCCACGAGGCCCACCTTCGAGTCGTCGTCGAGGCTCAGGTTAAGCAGCAGATGGAGCGCCTTCTCCTGAACTCCGACGTCCCTCGAGCCCACGCAGGTCAGGACGGCCGACACGACCCCGGACTCCGCGAGCCGGCGACGGGACGATGAATCGGTCTTACACGCGCGGGCCATCTGATCGAGAGATGCGGCGCGTTCCTCCGGCGAGGAGGACAGCAGCTTCTGCACAAGGGTCTGCGGGTTCCGAGGCGAAGGGCTGGGCTGGGGTGCGGGGAGAGGGTTGAGGGTGAAATTGGAGATGAGGGAACGAAGGGCGTGGTTTGGGATGAGGGTCGGAAGGGTGGGAAGGGTCATCTTGGTGATCGGGCAGGTTCGGTTGCCGGCGTCGAGCCACCGCTGTATGGAGGGTCGGTCGAAGGTGTGACCCGAAGGAAGGATGACCGGGTCGGACATGAGTTCCAGAGAGATTGGGCATTTGAAGTCGTCGGGTAGCTCACTTCCCTTCGCACTCTCCATTTTCCTCCTCTCGTTTTTTCTCCCTATTTACTCTCTCTCTCTCACAGACACAATCTCTCTGTATATAAATATATGGTATCTATTATAAAATAATTAAATGTGGATGTTTTAAATAATAATATTAGTTAAATTATTGATGATTTGGAAGTATTATATTAAATGATGATAATGTGATAAGATGATAAGATGAGGTGTTTAATTGAAGAGTTTGTATTTTAGTGTGAGGTGTATAATTGTAATTAATGTGATTAGTTGTAATAGTGAATTATTAGTAGTATAAATAGGTGATTAGAGTTCATTGTAAATTACACCAAGTATTGAAATACTTAATATCTCTCTAATCTCTCTCTTTATTATTATAAGCTATATTATCATTATAATCTTAATATAAGTATAATTATAATAAAATAATCTTAATATAATATTAATCATAATTAATATTTTTATAACACGTTATCAGCACGACCGCTCTCCGTCGTCAAGATCAATCTCCGTCGAAGATCTCGTACGAGTTTAGTCGAGGTACGGTAATTTAATATTTAATTTATACTAATCATATATTAATTGTGATTAATTTAAAAATATATATTATAAAAGTATATTTTAAAAGTTTTACAACTAAACGCCAATACCCGAGTGGTTTCGCGGAATATCGTTCATTATAAGTGACGAGAGGTCCAGATTTCCATACCCCGTGGTGGTGTGTGGAATTTTTATTTACGATTTTTTTTTTTATATATTCACGTACACAACACCAAAAGCCCACGAGGTCTTGTGGTTATCCCCACCTCAGTAGCGGCATATTATTAATTTATTTATTGAGCAATTTTGAAGTTATTATTGGATCGAACAGATTTTGGACAATGGACAAATTTTATTACCACAATCTTACCCGAGCTTGGATAATAATTATGAAATAATAAAGAACGCATTTTATGAAACTATACATATATTTTATCATTGATTTATATGTTATCTGATTATTATGTTCTTATTCATCTTATAGAATCATGTCGTTTTATACAAAGATGGATCTTCTGTTGCTTACTTTATTTACGGTGATCCTTACGGCTATGTGGATAATGTTTTTACCAATGTTTTTAAAATATAATTATTAATTATAATTTTTCTTTAATATTATAATTACTGAAATATATTTTATTTTGAAGGATGACGCTTTGTCCGATGTTTGATCTATTACTTATGATTATTATTACGACGACAGTTATTTGGATGTGGATATCGTTTTTCATTAGAACTTTTACAAAAGAAGATATTATAATTTTTCCTTTTAATATTTTAATGATGATTTTATTTTTATGATATCAATATATTGAATTTGGCAAACTTTGATTTATCACTCTCGATTTTATAATTGCTAGTGATTTACGCAATTACTTCGGTATATTATAAAGCATTCACCACGTTCAGTCCATCGGATATAATACGAATAAATATCGTGAGAAAATGATCAGAAAATATTATGATGGATGAATGAAAAACATAAGTCCGACTAAATGATTATGTTGCATTCCCTGAAGTGAATGTATGCGCAAACAATAAAAGTGGTCGTGAACATTATATTTACCGTGGTTATTATTAATATTTCCCCCGAAGTGGACAACTAGTATATGATTAAGAAAGATGTATTGAGCAATATAAAGATTATTATATATTATCGTTGGTTATTATTCGCACCCAAAGATCCCGTTGATCTTTATAAAGAGCAATTAAAAGTGAAGTGTCGACGAAATTAAATTTTGCTGAAGATTACGATATTTCAGAAAATTGTTGCTAGATCCTATGCTCATTTGAATATTTTGGTTTTTGTTAAAGATCCAAATAAAGAAAACTGAAGTGTCGTTATAAATTTTATTTAAGCATTATTTATTTATTATTTTATCTTTATATATATAATTTTATTTTGACGCTTATAATTCTAGTTATTATATATTTATCAATACAATGGATACAAGCATGTGCAATGGGGAGTTGTGTCTTGCAGATTGTGCAACGACTAATACGATTCTAAGAAATAAGAAATATTTCTCACATCTTGAAATGAAAGAAACAAGTGTTATCACTATATCGGGTAGCACAAATATAATTGAGGGCTCCGGAAGAGCCAATGTTATACTGCCCAGAGGGACTAGGCTAATAATTGATAAAGCCTTATATTCTCCTAAGTCTCAAAGAAATTTATTGAGCTTTAAAGCTATTCGACATAATGGATATCACATTGAGACTGCAGAAAAGAGAAATATTGAATATTTGCACATTACAAAAGTGGTTTCGAATGATAAACGAGTTGTTGAAATATTACATTCATTTGACTCTGGATTGTATTATACGTATGTTAAAACAATTGAATCGCATGCTATCGTAAACCAGAAGTTTACTAATGATAATACATTTGTTGTTTGGCATGACCGGTTGGGCCATCCCGGTTCAATTATGATGCGGAGAATAATTCAAAATTCACGTGGACATTTAATGAAGAACCAGAAGATTCTTCTTATCTAATGAATTATCATGTGCTGCTTGCTCTAAAGGGAAGTTGATTATTCGTCCATCACCAGTAAAAATAAAGAATGAATCCATAAGATTTTTGGGTCGTATACAAGGTGATATTTGTGGACCGATACATCCATCGTGTGGACCATTTAGATATTTCATGGTATTGATTGATGCATCAACTAGATGGTCTCATGTGTATTTGTTATCAATACGGAATGTAGCTTTTGCGAGATTGCTTGCTCAGTTGATTCGATTAAGAGCACATTTTCCGGACTTTCCAATAAAGAAAATACGCCTTGATAATGCTGGTGAATTTACTTCCAAGGCATTTAATGAATATTGCATGTCTATTGGAATTGATGTTGAGCACCCCGTGCCACATGTACATACGCAAAACGGTCTTGCAGAATCGTTGATTAAAAGGCTGCAATTAATTGCAAGACCATTATTAATGAAGTCGAAACTTCATTCATCTTGTTGGGGACATGCTATATTACATGCAGCGGCACTAATCCGCATCAGGCCAACAAGTTATAACGATATCTCCCCGATACAAATGGTTTATGGTCAGGAACCAAATATTTCCCATCTGAGAATTTTTGGATGTGCGGTATATGTTCCAATTGCTCCACCACAACGCACTAAGATGGGACCTCAAAGGAGGTTGGGAATATATGTCGGATTTGAATCTCCATCGATAATAAAATATTTAGAACCTCTAACTGGAGATTTATTTACGGCTAGATTTGCCGATTGTCATTTCGATGAATCGAATTTTTCGACATTATAGGGAGAAAAGAAACAGCTGGAAATGAGTATTAGTTGGAATGAATTATCGCTAAATCATTATGATCCTCGAACGAAAGAATGTGACTAGAAGTTCAAAAGATAATTCATTTATAAGGATTAGCTAATCAACTGCCAGATAGCTTTACTGACCTTAAAAGAGTGACTAAGTCACATATACCAGCTGTTAATGGTCCTGCAAAAGTTAATGTTCCTGGAGAACATATAATGATCGAGCCTAAGGCACAACTAAAACGTGGTAGGCCCTCGGGTTCCAAAGATAAAAATCCTCGAAAAAGAAAAGGAGCAAATAATAAGAATGGTCCAGTCGAGGATTTATCGACTCTAGAAGAGTCAATGGGCATTAATGATTATGATAATGGAAATCAGGTACCTGAAATTTTTGAGAATAATGATAATGAAGAGATCTCAATAAATTATGCCCAAAATGGAATTAGATGGAACCGAGAAAAAGTCAACGTTGACAATAAATTTCATTTAACGTAGCGCTACATGAAATGAATGAGATAAATAGAATGAGGATCATGAACCAGGGTCTGTAAAAGAATGCAGACAAAGAAATGATTGGCCAAAATGGAAAGATGCAATCGAGGCAGAATTAAAATCACTTGAGAAACGAAAAGTTTTCGGACCTGTAGTCCGCATACCAGAAAATGTAAAGCCGGTTGGATATAAATGGGTTTTCATTAGAAAGAGAAATGAAAACGGTGAAATTGTGAGATACAAAGCACGGCTTGTTGCACAAGGCTTTTCACAACGACTGGTATTGATTATGAGGAGACGTATTCTCCTGTGGTGGATGCAACTACTTTTCGTTATTTAATTAGTCTGGCAGTACGTGAAGGACTCGATATGCGTCTAATGGATGTTGTCACCGCTTATTTATATGGATCACTTGATAGTGATATATATATGAAACTTCCCGAGGGATTTCAGTTACCTGAAAATTCAGGGCCCCGAAATGAGTACTCAATCAAGCTAAATAAATCGCTTTATGGATTAAAGCAATCTGGGCGTATGTGGTATAATCGCCTAAGTGAATATTTATCGAAAGAGGGGTATAAAAATGATCAAACTTGCCCGTGCATATTTATGAAAAGATCTGGAAATGAATTTGTCATCATTTCAGTTTATGTTGATGATATTAACATAATTGGAACTCCTGAAGAGTTATCAAAAGCCGTTAATTGTTTGAAAAAAGAGTTTGAAATGAAAGATCTCGGTAAAACGAAATTTTGTCTTGGACTGCAAATTGAATATTTAAAGAATGGGATATTCGTACATCAAGAGACTTATATGAAAAAGTATTGAAAAGATTTTATATGGATAAAGCTCATCCATTGGATACTCCAATGATTGTTCGATCTTTAGATGTGAATAAAGATCCGTTTAGACCTTGCGAAAACGATGAAGAACTACTTGGTCCTGAAGTACCATATCTCAGTGCTATTGGAGCCCTAATGTATTTAACGAGTCATACACGACCTGATATAGCGTTCGCTGTGAATCTATTGGCGAGATATAGTTCGTCACCGACTCGTAGACATTGGAATGGAATTAAGCGGACTTTTCGATACCTTCAAGGAACAACTGATATGGGATTGTTCTATTCTAATGAATCAAAAACAGATTTGATTGGGTATGCAGATGCTGGTTTTCTATCTGACCCACATAATGCTCGATCGCAAACGGGCTATTTATTTACACATGGCGGAACCGCTATTTCATGGCGGTCAGTTAAACAAAGTTTAACGGCTACTTCTTCTAATCATGCGGAAATTTTAGCTATTCATGAAGCTAGCCGAGAATGTGTTTGGTTGCGATCGATAATTGAGCATATACAACAAACTAGTGGGCTAGTATCGAAAAAGTTACTTCCTACGATTTTATATGAAGATAATGTGCATGCATTGCCCAATTAAAGGAAGGATATATTAAGGGAGATAGAACAAAGCATATTTCACCAAAAATTTTCTTTACACATGATTTAGAGAAAAATGGTGATATTGATGTACAACAAGTGCGATCAAGTGAAAATCTTGCAGATTTATTCACGAAAGCACTTCCCCCAATAATTTTCAAAAGATTGGTATATTCAATTGGAGTTCGAAAACTTCGAGATCTTAAATGATGTCATCATCAGGGGGAGTAAATACGCGTTGCACTCTTTTTCCCTTCACTGAGGTTTTTCCCATGTGGTTTTCCCAGTAAGGTTTTTAATGAGGCAACAATCGAAAGCGTATCTAAAAGAATCATGTACTCTTTTTCCTTCATTAGGTTTTTATCCCATTGGGTTTTTCCTAATAAGGTTTTAACGAGGCATATTCTTTGAAAACATCCAATGGGGAGTATTATGAAATAATTAAATGTGGATGTTTTAAATAATAATATTAGTTAAATTATTGATGATTTGGAAGTATTATATTAAATGATGATAATGTGATAAGATGATAAGATGAGGTGTTTAATTGAAGAGTTTGTATTTTAGTGTGAGGTGTATAATTGTAATTAATGTGATTAGTTGTAATAGTGAATTATTGGTAGTATAAATAGGTGATTAGAGTTCATTGTAAATCACACCAAGTATTGAAATACTTAATCTCCCTCTAATCTCTCTCTCTTTATTATTATAAGCTATATTATCATTATAATCTTAATATAAGTATAATTATAATAAAATAATCTTAATATAATATTAATCACAATTAATATTTTTATAAAATTATCTATATAACTGTAAGAGAGAGAGAGGGAGAGAGAGATGGTGATGGTGAGGGTTTTTATTACACTGAGTTTTGCATTAATATTAAGTTTTAGGAAATGACGCTTTTGCCCACTTTTTGTATATTTATTGCAATTTGCCGCTCAAAAATTTAGAAGAAATTATTAATTTAATACAGCCTCCGTTATTCATTTTTTATTATTTCAATTTCGTGTAGCAAGTTCTTTAAGCATGTTGTAAAAACTCAATTTTTTTTATCTGTTTTAATTGGAAAAAAAAATAGTTATGGAAATTTCCAAGAGAAAATGGATGATAATTAGTAGTGTAACTTAATTTAACTAATGAATATGGTCATGGGGCTCTTGGGTTTTTGTCGGTTGCTTTTTGTTTTCTAATTTTGATGGAAATCACATGGAAATTTAGGTTGGCTAAAGGGTCTTTTTCATCTCCTATTTTCAATTCAATTACGATATATTTTCTTTTACCCATTTTCCAATAATGGTAAAATTACGAGAATATAAACTTATACTAGTAAAATGAAAGCGACATGAAACGCATCGAGCGCCTTGAAATATATTTATTTAATAGAGCATCTCTTTAATTGTTTTTAATTTATGTTGTGCAGACATCATTTATGACTGTTTAAAGCTTGACTTCTATTTTAATTTTTTGATTTTTATGATTAAGAATTAATTATATACATAAATTACTCATTAAAGTGATCCTTTCTCCTATATTAAGTTTTTTTAATTCTTCCAGTAGATCAGCACAACACAAACCTCATCTTGTTTCTATTACATTACACGATAGATGGGCCCACCATTACCTAATCAATGTACATTACATCTGAATAATCCGTATTTAATACAAAATGAATTTTGAAAAGAAGGTCAACGCAGATCGAAGTCAACTACTTGAAAAATAAACATTTTCTGCACATTAACAATAGATAACACAGAATTTACAACCTATGAGTATTACAAAATAAATAAATTACATTAACCTTAAACTTATATACTCGAACTTGAGGATCGTTAGGAAATACCTAAATTACCCCGCTACTACACCTCTTCTCAACCAGATTGTATATATATAATATATATATATATATATGTTTCTCTGTTTTTTTTTTCCAACGTATAATTTATCACCTGCCTTCAACCACCGTGAGGGTGACGTCATTCACCGAACCACCGCTCTGCTGGCTCGGCTGAGACGAGCTCGAACCCGCCGCCATGGGCCGGTTGTGCTTTATCGCGAAAGCCGGCCGCTTCGGCTCGGGCAGCTCCACGATCTCGCTGCCCAGCATCGAGAGCACGTTCGAGATCGTGGGCCTGTCCCTGGGAAGTTCTTGCACGCACAACAGCCCGATGTGTATGCATCTCATTACCTCGGGCAGTTGGTGGTCCCCACCGCTAGATATCCTAGGATCTATCAAAGTCGAGGCTTGGTCTTCGTTCCATAGTTTCCATACCTTGCAAAAGTTGTTTAAGGCGGCATGAGTTGCTAAAATGTTTTTGTTAGGGATGCAACGGGCGGGATTAGCCCGCCCCAAGACCCGCCCAGCCAACCAACCAACCCTTCGGGCCTTACTCGACCCGCTCCGATGGCAAAAACCCATTTGACCCGTCACAAGCGGGGAGACAGGTCTGAATTACATTGCCACGTGCCGACTTATTGCAAATAATATGAAGAGGTTGTCTAGTTTAACTTACATGTCCTAAGAGATTGAGAGAGCCCTCTTGACTGTGGAAGCTCGTGTTTCTCCTCCCCGTTGCAATCTCTAACATCAGAACGCCATAGCTAAATACGTCGGATTTCTCCGAAAACCTCCCTTCCATCGCATATTCGGGAGCCATATACCCGCTATTAAAAAAAAAAACCAAAAAGTGGAAAAAATGATCCATGTCCATGTCTATTGCATACCATGTTCAATAGTTTTGGACAAGACATAGATAGATGGCTTACTATGTCCCGACAACACGGATAGTACTGACATGATCCTGCTTTGCCCCGAATATCCTCGCCATGCCAAAGTCTGAAATCTTAGGAATGAAATCATTGTCCAATAATATGTTGCTCGGCTTCAGATCTCTGTGTATTATCTTCAGCCTCGAATCACGGTGGAGGTACAAAAGGCCACGACATATGCCTTCGATGATGTTGAAACGCTTCCTCCAATCCAATACGTCATGCAACGGGTCTACAACGTGCACATCCATAGTGTTTTAGATTCAGACAATTTTTTTTTTTTGGAAAAAATATGATCAAAGAACTAACCGAAGAGGAAAAAATCCAAGCTTTTGTTGGGCATGTACTCATAGACCAGCATGCTCTCTCTATTCTCCACGCAGCACCCTAACAGCCTCACGAGGTTACGGTGCTGAAGTTTCGAGATTAGGGTCACTTCGTTCATGAATTCTTGCATCCCTTGTCCAGACGATTGCGAGAGCCTCTTGACTGCTATTTCTTTCCCATTTTCCAGCGTTCCCTGAATTTGCAAGGACGTGCTTTCGATTATTTCATTACACGAATAAAATGACGAAGATCATGGGCGAGATTAAACGAATACCCTACCTTGTAAACAGGCCCGAACCCGCCTTTCCCTAGCTTTTTCGCCTCCGAGAAACCGTCTGTAGCATACGCTAGTGTCTCAAATTTAAACAAAGGTAGCTCGTCTCGATTGAATTTGCTCAATGCATCATGCTGTGAGGAGGATTCGTATGAAGCTGGCGTGCTGGATTTGGGAGGCGCGTTCGCCTTTCTGTAGCCTGAATGGTAGAGAAATACACGCACTGAATGAAGACTGCACAGATACATAGAAATATATTGAGTGTAATAAACACACCGTCTGAGGTTATTACCTCTTTTTTTAGCACGCCATTTCCAGACGAACAAAGAACAGATGAACACAGCCACCAAAGCTACCGCGACGGCTATTATGATAACCTTCTTCGAGCCCTTTTTATTATTAGCAGCAGATGCAGCAGCTAATGAGAAATCAAACACAAAATCACCCCTCACTCAGTCTCACCAGTCATATATCTGCAAAAAATTATAAAAAGCAGACCAAGATTTGGAAGAAGTTTTATTACCAACGTCAGAGCTTGCGAGGCGGATGTAAAGATCCGAACCCGACCCGCTAGGGAACCGTTGAATATCAATCAGCCTCACGCTCCAAAACATACAGCCGATTCCACTGTCGTAGCCGTAGGCGATGCAAGAGCAGTTGGTCAAGCACACATTTCTACAAGCACTTTCCGGGCCGACCCACCTGTCCGAGTAGCCCGATATCTTCATCTGCTGGAGCCTCAAGAAACCGTCTGAGCTGGTCGCGTTTCCCTGGCCGGAGCAGTTCAGCTGGGTCCTCCTCACGCAGCCCTCGGTCCAGTTGTTGGTGCTCCATTCAGGCCGGTTCGCCGGGTCGAAGCCCTGCAGGCACGAGCAGATCGGCGAGTCCTGCGCGGCGCAGCTGCCGTACGGACCGCATCGGCCGTACGTCTCGCAGGGGTTCGCCGATGCGTTGCCGCCCTGCGCCGCGCAGAGTCTGAGGTCGCCTGAGAGGTTGAATACGGCGATGAAGAATAAGGCGAGGAGTGTTACTGAACTGCCGCCCTTGATCATGATCATAGTCGATTGATTAGGAAGGGTTCCGTTTGTTTATGACCGATGATGCTGTCGGCGAAATAGTTGTCATTGTCTGTTACAGATCTTCATGAAGTGGTAATGGAGAGAGAGTTGCAGATGGAGAAAAAAAAGAAGAAGAAGAAGAAAAGTCATATGTGGTTTTTGTGTGTTCTTCTATCAATTTCTGGCTGGAGTCGAACGTTGACTTCGTTGACTTCGTTGACTTCTTCCTATTAGTTTTTCTTCTTTTTTTTTTTTTTCTAAACGATGATTTTATTTTATGAATAGGAGAAAATTTATCAATGAAATCAATTAGCAAAACTGTTGAAACTATGGAAGAATGATAAAAAAAATATAGATGTATTAGTATTAACAATTGCAATTAATTCTTCAAATAATAACGTCAGTTGCAATTTATTGTTCAACCACTTTTTATATTATTCAATCAATATTCATAACTTTATTTTTTGAATCATCAATGTCATTCGTTACGATATTCATTGCCGCCAGATTTATTTTATAAGATTATTGTAAATTTTTATTCAAAATAAAAATACTCTGATGCGAGAGGAACATATTATAGAAGAAAAAAATCTCATACTTAAAATTTAATTTTTAACACATTTTAATATTTAATATGATCACTTTAAATACATTGGATTGTTCAAATATATTATAAATTTTCTACACCTTTTATTAAGAGGATGAGATTTGAAAGGGGTTTGTTTTATTGTCTATTCGAATAATGACTGATGATGCATGTGTAAAAACATATGCAATGAAACTCCTTTTGAATATGCAATACCAAGAATTGATCTGATTTGAGTATTTAATAATACGAACTATATAAAAATAATAATAATTCCAGTAGTTATACACCGATACGTAATCTCCTTCAATCTAAATTTAATAATTTTATGTTTGATATAATATTTTTGCCATGACTGTTATCTCCAAATTCCAATCAATGTTTACTAATAATAACTCGTTTTTATTTTCTTCTTCAACCGATGAATTTTAAAATATGAACGTGGTTAGATATGAAATCATGAGAAAATCTTTTCTAATCTCCCAATGAAGTCTCAAGAATATATAATATAATATAATATAACACATAAAATGACAGAGAGAGAGAGAGAGAGATTTCTTCACTATATAAATTATTTTTGTCTTCATGAAAGTGTCCTTGTAATAAAGAGCAAGCATTTTCTACCACCACTACCTCCACCCAAGAGACATGGACGCAAGTAGATGAACTGAAAAAATGGGTTAGATGAGAATGATCTACTAAAAAAATGGCTTTTCTCAAATTATAACTTGGGAAATCCTCACAAGGGGTCTAAAAGTCAATCGTGAGATTCCTTGTAGTAATGGTATTGAGTTACGATTTTGTGAATGTTATTTTACTATATATGACAATGATGTGAGGATCAATTGACTGACATATGGCTCATCTACTTGGCCAATATATATATATATATATATATATATATAATATATATATATATTGTTATAAAAATATTAATTGTGATTAATATTATATTAAGATTATTTTATTATAATTATACTTATATTAAGATTATAATGATAATATAACTTATAATAATATATATTAAGATTATAATGATAATATAGCTTATAATAATAAAGAGAGAGATTAGAGAGAGATTAAGTATTTCAATACTTGGTGTGTTTTACAATGAACTCTAATCACCTATTTATACTACTAAAAATTTACTATTACAACTAATCACATTAATTACAATTATACACCTCACACTAAAATACAAACTCTTCAATTAAACACCTCATCTTATCATCATTTAATATAATACTTCCTCATCAATAATCCAAACATCCACATCTTAATTATTTAATTATCCATAATTAACTTATTTCATAATACTCCCCTTGGATGTTTTCAAAGAATATGCCTCGTTAAAACCTTATTAGGAAAAACCCAATGGGATAAAAACCTAATGAAGGAAAAAGAGTACATGATTCTTTTAGATACGCTTTCGATTGTTGCCTCATTAAAAACCTTACTGGGAAAACCACATGGAAAAACCTCAGTGAAGGGAAAAAGAGTGCAACGCGTATTTACTCCCCCTGATGATGACATCATTTAAGATCTCGAAGTTTCGAACTCCAATTGAATATACCAATCTTTTAAAATTATTGGGGGAAGTGCTTTCGTGAATAAATCTGCAAGATTTTCACTTGATCGCACTTGTTGTACATCAATATCACCATTTTTCTCTAAATCATGTGTAAAGAAAAATTTTGGTGAAATATGTTTGTTCTATCTCCCTTAATATCCTTCCTTTAATTGGGCAATGCATGCAGCATTATCTTCATATAAAATCGTAGGAAGTAACTTTTTCGATACTAGCCCACTAGTTTGTTGTATATGCTCAATTATCGATCGCAACCAAACACATTCTCGGCTAGCTTCATGAATAGCTAAAATTTCCGCATGATTAGAAGAAGTAGCCGTTAAACTTTTTTAACTGACCGCCATGAAATAGCGGTTCCGCCATGTAAATAAATAGCCCGTTTGCGATCGAGCATTATGTGGGTCGATAGAAAACCAGCATCTGCATACCCAATCAAATCTGCTTTTGATTCATTTGGATAGAACAATCCCATATCAGTTGTTCCTTGAAGGTATCGAAATATCCGTTTAATCCATTCCAATGTCTACGAGTCGGTGACGAACTATATCTTGCCAATAGATTTACAGCGAACGCTATATCAGGTCGCGTATGACTCGTCAAATACATTAGGGCTCCAATAGCACTGAGATATGGTACTTCAGGACCAAGTAGTTCTTCATCGTTTTCGCAAGGTCTAAACGGATCTTTATTCACATCTAAAGATCGAACAATCATTGGAGTATCCAATGGATGAGCTTTATCCATATAAAATCTTTTCAATACCTTTTTCGTATAAGTCTCTTGATGTACGAATATCCCATTCTTTAAATATTCGATTTGGAGTCCAAGACAAAATTTCGTTTTACCGAGATCTTTCATTTCAAACTCCTTTTTCAAACAATTAACGGCTTTTGATAACTCTTCAGGAGTTCCAATTATGTTAATATCATCAACATAAACTGAAATGATGACAAATTCATTTCCAGATCTTTTCATAAATATGCATGGGCAAGTTTGATCATTTTTATACCCCTCTTTCGATAAATATTCACTTAGGCGATTATACCACATACGCCCAATTGCTTTAATCCATAAAGCGATTTATTTAGCTTGATTGAGTACTCATTTCGGGCCCTGAATTTTCAGGTAACTGAAATCCCTCGGGAAGTCTCATATAGATGTCACTGTCAAGTGATCCATATAAATAAGCGGTGACAACATCCATTAGACGCATATCGAGTCCTTCACGTACTGCCAGACTAATTAAATAACGAAAAGTAGTTGCATCCACCACAGGAGAATACGTCTCCTCATAATCAATACCAGGTCGTTGTGAAAAGCCTTGTGCAACAAGCCGTGCTTTGTATCTCACAATTTCACCGTTTTCATTTCTCTTTCTGATGAAAACCCATTTATATCCAACCGGCTTTACATTTTCTGGTATGCGGACTACAGGTCCGAAAACTTTTCGTTTCTCAAGTGATTTTAATTCTGCCTCGATTGCATCTTTCCATTTTGGCCAATCATTTCTTTGTCTGCATTCTTTTACAGACCCTGGTTCATGATCCTCATTCTCATTTATCTCATTCATTTCATGTAGCGCTACGTTAAATGAGAATTTATTGTCAACGTTGACTTTTTCTCGGTTCCATCTAATTCCATTTTGGGCATAATTTATCGAGATCTCTTCATTATCATTATTCTCAAAATTTCAGGTACCTGATTTCCATTATCATAATCATTAATGCCCATTGACTCTTCTAGAGTCGATAAATCCTCGACTGGACCATTCTTATTATTTGCTCCTTTTCTTTTTCGAGGATTTTTATCTTTGGAACCCGAGGGCCTACCACGTTTTTTGTGGCTTAGGCTCGATCATTATATGTTCTCCAGGAACATTAACTTTTGCAGGAGCATTAACAGCTGGTATATGTGACTTAGTCACTCTTTTAAGGTCAGTAAAGCTATCTGGCAGTTGATTAGCTAATCCTTGTAAATGAATTATCTTTTGAACTTCTAGTTCACATTCTTTCGTTCGAGGATCATAATGATTTAGCGATAATTCATTCCAACTAATACTCATTTCCAGCTGTTTCTTTTCTCTCCCTAATGTCGGAAAATTCGATTCATCGAAATGACAATCGGCAAATCTAGCCGTAAATAAATCTCTCAGTTAGAGGTTCTAAATATTTTATTATCGATGGAGATTCAAATCCGACATATATCCCAACCTCCTTTGAGGTCCCATCTTAGTGCGTTGTGGTGGAGCAATTGGAACATATACCGCACATCCAAAAATTCTCAGATGGGAAATATTTGGTTCCTGACCATAAACCATTTGTATCGGGGAGATATCGTTATAACTTGTTGGCCTGATGCGGATTAGTGCCGCTGCATGTAATATAGCATGTCCCCAACAAGATGAATGAAGTTTCGACTTCATTAATAATGGTCTTGCAATTAATTGCAGCCTTTTAATCAACGATTCTGCAAGACCGTTTTGCGTATGTACATGTGGCACGGGGTGCTCAACATCAATTTCAATAGACATGCAATATTCATTAAATGCCTTGGAAGTAAATTCACCAGCATTATCAAGGCGTATTTTCTTTATTGAAAAGTCCGGAAAATGTGCTCTTAATCGAATCAACTGAGCAAACAATCTCGCAAAAGCTACATTCTGTGTTGATAACAAACACACATGAGTCGTTGCACAATCTGCAAGACATAACTCCTCATTGCACTTGCTTGTATCCATTGTATTGATAAATATATAATAACTAGAATTATAAGCGTCAAAATAAAATTATATATATAAAGATAAAATAATAAATAAATAATGTTTAAATAAAATTTATAACGACACTTCAGTTTTCTTTATTTGGATCTTTAACAAAAACCAAAATATTCAAATGAGCATAGGATCTAGCACCAATTTTCTGAAATATCGTAATCTTCAGCAAAATTTAATTTCATCGACACTTCACTTTTAATTGTTCTTTATAAAGATCAACGGGATCTTTGGGTGCGAATAATAACCAACGGTAATATATAATAATCTTTATATTGCTCAATACATCTTTCTCAATCATATACTAGTTGTCCACTTCGGGGGAAATATTAATAATAACCACGGTAAATATAATGTTCACGACCACTTTTATTGTTTGCGCATACATTCACTTCAGGGAATGCAACATAATCATTTAGTCGGACTTATGTTTTTCATTCATCCATCGTAATATTTTCTGATCATTTTCTCACGATATTTATTCGTATTATATCCGATGGACTGAACGTGGTGAATGCTTTATAATATTCTGAAGTAATTGCGTAAATCACTAGCAAGTATAAAATCGAGAGTGATAAATCAATGTTTGCCAAATTCAATATATTGATATCATAAAAATAAAATCATCATTAAAATATTAAAAGGAAAAATTATAATTAATCTTCTTTTATATCTTCTTTTGTAAAAGTTCTAATGAAAAACGATACCCACATCCAAATAATTGTCGCCGTAATAATAATCATAAGTAATAGATCAAACATCGGACAAAGCGTCATCCTTCAAAATAAATATATTTCAGTAATTATAATATTAAAGAAAAATTATAATTAATAATTATATTTTAAAAATTGGTAAAAACATTATCCACATAGCCGTAAGGATCACCGTAAATAAAGTAAGCAACAGAAGATCCATCTTTGTATAAAACGACATGATTCTATAAGAAGAACATAATAATCAGATACACATAATCAATGATAAAATATATGTTAGTTTCATAAAATGCGTTCTTTATTATTTCATAATTATTATCCAAGCTCGGGTAAGATTGTGGTAATAAAATTTGTCCATTGTCCAATCTGTTCGATCCAATAATAACTTCAAAATTGCTCAATAAATAAATTAATAATATGCCGCTACTGAGGTGGGGATAACCACAAGACCTCGTGGGCTTTGGTGTTGTGTACGTGAATATATAAAATAAATAAATCGTAAATAAAATTCCGCACACCACCACGGGGTATGGAAATCTGGACCTCTCGTCACTTATAGTGAACGATATTCCGCAAAACCACTCGGGTATTGGCGTTTAGTTATAAAACTTTTAAAATATACTTTTATAATATATATTTTAAATTAATCACAATTAATATATGATTAGTATAAATTTAATATTAAATTACCGTACCTCGACTAAACTCGTACGAGATCTTCGACGGAGGTTGATCTTGACGACGGAGAGCGGTCGTGCTGATAACGTGTTATAAAAATATTAATTGTGATTAATATTATATTAAGATTATTTTATTATAATTATCTTATATTAAGATTATATATATATATAGCTTATAATAATAAAGAGAGAGATTAGAGAGAGATTAAGTATTTCAATAGTTGGTGTGTTTTACAATGAACTCTAATCACATATTTATACTACTAAAAATTTACTATTACAACTAATCACATTAATTACAATTATACACCTCACACTAAAATACAAACTCTTTAATTAAACACCTCATCTTATCATCATTTAATATAATACTTCCAAATCCATCAATAATCCAAAAACATCCACATCTTAATTATTTAATTATCCATAATTAACTTATTTCATAATATATATATCTTTAAATTACGACCTTATTTAGCTTTATTGCAAGGACCATGACAGATTTTGGGAAAGAGGTGATGTAAGAAACTTGATTAAAAAAAGTCCATTTTCAAACTTGACACAAACTGCAGTACTACTTACAAAGCTAAGCTGAGCAACACTAAGGCAAACACATCCACGGACTCAAACATACCATACCATGCAAGCAAGCAAACTCAAGAAAATGGGCACATCATCATGTTTCAGACACAAACTTAACCATCGTTGGCTCGGCCTCAGTGGCGATCAGCAAGTCCTCGTTTCATCTGCATTTGCAGTAGTAAAATTAGAATGGTTATTAAATTTATCATCAAAGGGGGTGGTGGGTGTGATATAACCGAGCGAGAGAACCGTTCGAGAAGTTTCATTTAAGATCGTATCTTCCTCCACGTCGCACATTAACAAATCAACATCTCTCAGTAAGTAGTAGTAGTAGTACATGGAAAACAAATTTAGTAGGTGCAGAAGTAATAAAGCCATAATACTTCTTGTATGTTAAGAGACGTAATTTAGGAGAAGCTCACCAAAAACTCTAAAACATCTAGTACTTTTATCACAACGACATTCAAATAGATTCAAGATGTTTAGTAGGTAGAATTATCTCTTTTGTTATCTTAACCAAGAATTACACGGCGGCTACCATAAAACTTCTTACTTTTAACGGTGGGTTGGCGTAAATTAGTAACACATGCCATTACTCGGTCACGACGGGACATCAAGTTTGTCCATACACGTATTTACATCATAATCATTAAGAGCAGATTCATACAAACTTATCGATTCCTATGACCAAGAATCAATCAATTATGAATTCCATTTTCAGTTTCAGAACATCATCAAGAACGCAAGTGTCTCATACAGATCTCCGTTATACTATAAGAAGATCATGGATTTCATACCTACATTCAGAAAGAAATATAGATCACACACAAAAAAACATACACCGAAGACAATCACCATTACAAACCCAACTCATTCCCAACACAGGCACAGAAGATAACAAACGGAAGCCTAAACAAGACAGATTTTTCGAACAAAGATCGAATTCTTCCTCATCTCAAAAGACAAGAAATACTCACCTGCATTCTACTCCAATGGAGCATCATCACCACCATGAAGAGCAACATGTTCATCGTCCTCCTCCTCAGGCACTGGATGTAAAGAATCATCACCTACCTTCAGCCCAAGCATACTCCTCCCACCATTCTCCAACCCCTCATTGAATGGCTTCTCATCATCAGGGAACCTCACAACAACCACAGGGCACACACAGTGCCTCACGCAATAGTCACTAACACTCCCCAACCTCCCACCAGCTCTCCCACTCCTCTTAGCTCCAAACCCACGGCTACCCATTATAACAGCACTCAGCCCTAACCTCTCAACCTCCAAGCAAAGCCTCTCCTTCATATCGTGGTCCTTCACGATGTGGATTTGGAAAGGAATGTTAGCTTCGACAAGGGGTTGGGCCAGATAATTCGCCTTCGTGGTGGTGAAATTGTCAAAGTCGTCTTCCTGCTCTTGCTGGGACCTCGAAGGGTCCGGCGAGCCCCAGTCAGCTCCGTAGAGGACGGAGGTGGGACGGACGTGGAGGAGCACGACTGCGTCGCCGGGGCGGAGGTAATTGCTCACCGCCCACTTCACGGCAGCTGCAGACTCGTCGGAGAGGTCTACCGCGACTGCGATCTTCCTCGGGGTGGCTGACACGGGGAATCTTGGGGAGGCGGGCTGGTGGAGTGTGGCAGACGCTGGGCGGTCGTAGTCGGTGGCCATGGCGATCGATTTCCGAATTCTTTTATTCGAATTCGACTTGGTTTTGATTTAGCGTATTGTTTGAAGAAGAAAGGTGTGGCTGTGTGCTTTGTAAAAGTTGCTTTAATGGCGAATATTGACGAAGACGATGGCCTTTGGCTTTGGGGATAACTATAAGATGGTGACTTCTCTTGTCATTGTGACGTCACGCAAAATAGTAACCGAATAATAAATAAATAAAATAAAATAAAATATTTCTAACTGTTTAACAAAATATCTTAAAAGATCTATACGATATCGTCGCTAACAGCGACAATTTCTGTTGAAGAAAATAGCTCAAAAAGCTTGGTTCCCAAATTACGAGATCTAGGGTTTCAATCGTCTTCCTTAACTATCATCTCAGCAGATTGTTGCACGAAGTTATTCTCCTAAGATGCCTCAGCGACATTCGAAGAATAACAACGACTTAGCGTTCTTCACGTACGATGAGAAGAGGAAGCTAGGGTACGGAACTCAGAAAGAGAGGTTGGGAAAGGATTCGATTAAGCCTTTCGATGCATGTTGTTTGTGCCTGAAGCCTTTTATCGAACCCATGTCTTGCCTTAAAGGTCACGTTTTCTGCAAAGAGTGCATTTTCGAATGCTTATTGGCTCAGAAGAAAGATATCCAAAGGTGGGTTGTTTATTTTTGTTGGTGGATGGTTACTTTTTAGCTCGATGGCTTATCGTACTTTCATGTTGGAATTTTCGTCAGTCTGGTGTTTCAGCTATAGGATGGCAATTGAGTGATCGTTGTGATTGGTTTAATTGTGCTTGTTCCTAGTTTTTGGAAAACAGAGTATCTGATGATGGCTCTAAGTTATCATTTCATGATTCTATTTGTTTATATGTGAAAATACTAGCTGCTAAATCCATGATTTTAGCTTTTTGATGGCCAATTGAATCAGTATTCCACTTTATCTTTTGTCTGATATTCTGTAGAAGAAAAGATTGCATACATATCCTGTTGCTAATGTGGCGTTCGAAGTCCTTCTTGCTGATTTTTTGAACGTCTCCTCGTCGGACATAGAGACTTCAAGGTTCTTCTGTTATTGTGTAATTGAGTGATTGCTCTTGAAGGGTTGCTCGGGTAGATTATTGTAGACATGCGATTTTTCTTTACACTGTGTTTGTGTGTGTAATTTCATTTGAACTAGCTGATAGATCTTTGTTACCTCAGCATCTTTAGTTATAGTATTTGATTTGCTGAAGTAGACTTTGGTTTTCATCTGCAGAAAGCTAGCTCTTCATGCAGCACAAAACAAGCAAGACAAAGATGAAGAAGAGGAGAAGCTAATGCTGCAAAAAGCCAGAGAGGTCGACGAATTTGATCAGCAGAACCATGGTGCAGTACCACATTACAACAATGACAAGAACCAAAACATAGACAAGAATGGCTTCCATGGAGCCAACAGCGTAAAAACCACTTCGTACGAAGAAGAAGCTCTCCGGACGATGAAGGCCTTTTGGCTTCCCTCTGCAACGCCCGAAGCTCCCAAGAAAGTTGAAGCTCCTTCGTCGGACACTACTTGTCCCGAGGGAAACGAAAAACTGAGGCTAAAGAATCTCTTCCCCGTCCATTTCACAGAGGATACTAGTACAGAACACAAGCGTGCGACGTCCATCGATAGAACCTATATATGCCCTAGCTGCAAGGTGACTTTAACTAACACGATGTCTCTTGTGGCCTTGAGCTCTTGCGGGCACTGCGGATAAGTTCATGGCTGTGGACAAGGTGTGCCTGGTCTGTAATAAGCCGTGCAAGGCGAAGAATCTTGTTAATTTGGCTAAGGGAGGAACGGGCTTTTCGGGCCACGGAGATCATCTCGAAGCAAAGGATTTCAAGCATCTGGGTAGTGGTTCGGGCCTCGGCCTTGTGAGGCCCGCACAGAAGACCTGAGAAGTAATACTTAATATATGCACAGAAGTAATTTCTTTTTTCTAAATATTTTTTCGGTTTCCTTACTGTAATATGGGGAATGCAGACATCTAACTAAACCAATTTGCTCATTCATCTTCTTTTCCTAATAGAATTTGGAATATTGATTTGAATGTGCAAATTTCTTGTTTAGAGTGCAATTTTCTTGTCACGTTTATTTTTACTGTATTTTATATTCTGATGATCTATGCTATGCAATAAAATTCGAATAATCCTCTAAAAAGGCCAAAACATAAAACAAATGTACTCAACAGAGCAATTATTTCATATAGCTACGCCCTTCCAAAACAGTCGGCCATTAATGGAGGAGAAGCATAACAACCATATAACACAAACACAAACACAAATTACAACAGATCGTATAATATGAAAGGTATCAATGTCTCCATCAATTAATTATTGCCTTCACAACTACGCTTCTTAAGCAGAATCTATAATGAATCAGCAAAGTCGAGCAAAACATCTCACCCAATGAGTAGCTTGTTCTCCTCCAAGAACGAGTAAGTAGGAACCTCTAAGTTAAACGGTGCTGGCCCTTTACGGATCCTACCCGAGATATCATAGTGGGACCCATGGCACGGGCAAAACCAACCGCCGAAATCACCGGCATTTGGCAAGGGAATGCACCCCAAGTGGGTACACACACCAACTACCACGAGCCACTCGGGGTCTTTAACTCTCTCTTCGTCCATTTGAGGGTCACGAAGTGAAGCCACGTCAACACTGTTGGCTGACTGGATATCCTCTTCGGTTCGACGCCTGATGAACACTGGCTTCCCACGCCACTTCACGGTCACGGTTGACCCAGGTTCGATGCTCGATAGGTCTACCTCGAGGGAAGCAAGGGCGAGGACGTCTTTACTAGCCGACATGCTCAGAACGAACTTGAGCACCAAGAGACGGGCCAGTGAGGCGTAGACGAATCTGCCCCCGGTCAAGACGAAGTAGGCAAAGGCCCTCTTGCTTGGGTCACCCGGGGGGTAACGCTCGTGGTTGTGCTCATCGTAGGTGATTTTGTTAGAGGGATTCTTGATTGCTGCTACTGTGGCTGGGACGTCAGAGCCCAATGCTGCCTCCTCACCTCGGACAAGGGTGCCCGAAGAGAACCCTGAAGAAAGTTTGTGCAAGAGTTTGATGTTTACAGAAATAGTCTTTATTGCAAAAAAAAAAGAACAAAGCATGTTAATCCAGGCAACTCTTCTCAGTAAATACTACAGCAACAACAAGTTAAAAACAGCATCAGAACAGCTCTTACAAACAACTTTAGTCCAAAAAAATGTATAAAAATCTCACAAGGGAAAAAAAAAAACCGAAAGCATATCATCAGACAAGTGAAAACAATTGGCTCACTATGTAAAATGATCAGCGCAGAATCACGATTTCACGATGCTGTTGTCTAGAAACTAAGGATCAACCCATGGACTATGCAAAAAAGTTCGATTCCCAGATCCCAAATCAACTTAAATAATCGTGATCATCATACAACCAATCCTCGCTTTATTAATTCATCAAGATAAAGCTAAAGATCAGATCCCTCCCAACTATAAAATATTAGAAACATGATGAAAAATGAGTGACCTCTGATTTGACGGAGATAGGAATTGATGAGGGTAACCGACTGAGCCTGCGTAGAGTCGAAGGATCTTTTCTGTCCATCAGATGACGAATCAACGGCGGTGAACGGATTTCTAGAAGCGAAAGCCGCTTGACCTGGTCGGAATGAAGGAGAAGAAGAGAATCGCTTCCCAGCTACCCTCAGCATCTTCGGCTGATTTAAGATTAAACTCCAAAAAACGAAAGATTGATGATTTGCTTCGACTGGAGGGAAATTAATTAAGGTTCGGTCTGTGGAAGAGAAGAGAAGGGAAGATCGATGTGGTGAAGAAATACAACAAAGAGGGTCGGTTTGTAATTTCGTAAAAATAATATTAATTAAATTAAAAATAAAATATTGGGAGTTTCGGCCTTTGTGAATTTCACTTTGGGCTTTAGTGGGCCGTTTGGGTGGGCTCACCTGCATTAGCCTTATATTGCAAATACTACATTTCTCCTTTTATCTTTTTCATCTCACAAACCAAAATCTATTTTCTCCGACAAAATCATCAAATAACAAAAACATCATATTAAAACATTTATCTATTTACCCTAAGATCTTGACCTAGCGATTCGATCCTCGATCTTTCAAGCGAGAGGTCAGTGGTTTTGGGATGGGTCTCATGGATTTTGGGATGGGTCTCATGGACCAAAAAGGATTAGTCTCGCTGGGAGTCGTTGTCGTCATATAGCCGATGATGATGTTCAGATTCAATTCAGACCAAACCTAATCGGAGTGTGGAGACTACGACGACGTTGTGTGGAGATACCTACCTGACCAAATTTTTTTCGATAGGAGGTACCCCAACCTCACTATAGTCCCCACACGCCAATTAAGTTCAGTCTTACTAGGAATCCGAACATTATTATCATCTATCTAATAACCCCATCTTCCAATGGAACTAATCCCCCTCCATATCATCATGTAATGTCTCAAATCCACACAAACTATGATATAAAAGAATCGCGTTACTTTTACTTCTAAAGAACCGCAACGAAAGGCGGCACGTCCTTTCTCGGGCCAGCAACCGAGCGGTACACAGAGACTGTATCGGGGCAGTTGCTCCCTTCCTCGTTTATTACCTCAACGTTCAACCTAGGCATCTCCCGGGCGAGGGCCCTACAACCCTCCATAGTCACGTTATAAGTCGACGTCCACAGAGACCTCATTGCCTCGTACCTGAACGGAATTGAAACTTCTGAACGAAACTCTTGTGTAATAAAAAGATACAGCTTCCGCTTTTTTCAAAATAAAAACATGGCTGCAATTACGGAACTTGTAAATTATTTATAAAAATCCGCCGAAACTACTCGAAATATTAGCTAAATATTTGATTAGGAATGACAAAGATGTCCATTAAATACCCATTATATCTTCAAAATGTCTGCGACTAGACCCAAACCTTGACTCGCCATGGTGCCGGAGGAGTGTGCGTGGGTGTGGCGCCGTAGAAGATAGTGAGTTTAGACTCAGGCCCATTTGAAGATCCAATTGATCTTAAATGGGCATTTTTGTCATCCCTAATATATTGCTCGAAACCGAAACTTCGAACCATAGCCTAATCAGTACCTGCCAAGTCCAGACAGTAGAGCTGAGTCCCCGAAGGGACAATCTCGTATCTCTAACTTCCTCAGCTTCTCGCAACCCCATAGCACGCAGTACCTGCCGTTTTCTTACGCGATGACGATGAAGTTTTCTTGAGAAAATCTTTCCGAGATTCGATAACCGCCTAAACCTAGTTTTCCGCTGCAATGTCGAATGAAGATCTTAAAATTAAACGCAAATTGATAGTGAAATGAGTGATGAAACAAGCACAGCGTAGGAGATAAGGTGCAACACTGATCCAAAACAGCTGCAGACATATATCCCACCCATTGGTCGTTCATAGTCAACGCTCGACACCATCATTGTTCCACTGCAACCACTAACGAAACGACCAAGGCTATGCCGCCCGCCTATTTTCACTTTGCTAGAGGATTGGATCGCTCCGCCATCCTAGGTTGTTAGAATCCAGCAGATACAAACACATATATCTCCTACAGATTTAATAAAATGCTACTTAAAAGATAACTTACTTCAAAATAGTCTGATCCATCCCATCCGCCGATACCATTGAGCTCAGCAGCAGCTTTAGTTTTTGGGTAAGTGGTCATTCAACACACCTAGCATTTTCGAAGACGAAATAGATAGAGCCCTGAATGAAACAGTCTTCGTAATGATGCCAAGACGTTTCTTTTCTTTGATTTATCGCAATGAAAAAAATGACTGTAACTTCAAATCTCAGTATCAATATAATCTAGTACAACCTCTGGATTGATACAAGACAAAGGCCGCCCTGCCCCAATATGACACCTCATATAAACAATTCAATAAATAAAAAAAAATGAGCATCTGTGCCCACCAAGAATACCAGAAATTTAATACCTCCTCGGTTATTAATACACTTGTTCGGTCGAAACCCGAAGCAAAAGACATGTGCCCACCAGACATAAAACAGCTCCTTTTCAGCTTGCACCCTCATGTAAGAATGCAATGGGTATGAAGGGAGGCTTAGCTGGTTGAAGCATGTTTGCGAAGTTGGCAAGCAATTGGAGTTCTGCGAAGATTTACATATGCATAGCTTAGGCGCCAAACCCTCGACGGAAAGATACTTGATCGAGGTCCAAAAGAAAAGGAGGTTCTTTTTCTGTTCCGAAGACATACTAGCCACAATCTGGAAAAAATAACGATATAAATGTATCATAATAAATGAAGTCAAATCTTGGGGAAATCAGAAAACATCAATTCAGACAACAAACGTGGCGGCTTGAAAAAGAAAAGGTTACATTACATTAGAAGCAACAGAGAACTCCCAATGAGATGGCATAATTCTGTTTAATAGTTCATTCACTGTAAAACAAAGATACAAGAATCACACATGTCTAATGAAATGAATGCCGAGGGTCATGGACAGGGCGGTACTAATAATTCAACAGTCCGGTTTGAAAGAATAAATCGACTAAACATATGAAGGGCGATATTGGGAACAAATAAAAAGTACTGTCAAGAATCGTCGGAAGCAGCGACGATTTCAATATAACTAATTGACGGTGCTACCGACGATTTCAATATAACTTATTGACGGTGCTACCGACAATTTCAATATAACTAATTGACGGTGCCACCGACGAGTTCAATAAAAAAAAAACAGATTTTCTAAATGGAAATGTCGACCAACGATTTCTTTAGGATATTAAACAGAGGACCTTTGTCGTCGACTAGGATACATAGTGTCGGGCCTGAATATGGTTATGAAAAGCTTAGCTCAGTTGTAAATGATTCTATAGAAATTCATGCAACAAGTTTTAATTCTAAAGTATGTTAAAATAGAGAGACTCTTCCTTCGTTTATCAAGTTTTTCTTGTGCCATGTGACATTTAAAACAAAGAAGCTACTACAGTTAAACAGAGAAGCAAACAATTTTATTCCGGCATAACCGAACATACGCTCACATTCAGCGAACATTCATACCTCCCAACACCAAGATATCTGATCATTGGACTGAACAAATCTCTGATACTCAGTATGAGCTTCCCAATTATCTACAGAGAGCAGTTTTTCACTTCCATAAAGCATCTTGTCAAGATCGTCCTCACTCAAGCACTGAAAGAACGACTTTTGAAGTTGTATTGAGGTCGCAATCTCGCCAAAACCGCGAACAAAACCACCAACTTGATCATCCATAGAGTCAACGAACAGACACCTAATAAGAGCATCAACATATTCCCCCCTATTCCCACTGTTTACAGCTATGCTTTTCCCGCCAGGACACAGTGCGATGACCTTTCTTGTACCCGAGACCTCGATTTCATGCGAAAAGGTAAGACCCAATGCGTTTCGATCAACAGCTTCGGGATCCATCTCGAGAATCTGCTTGCAGCGGTTGTATATGGAGGGATCTGCTTCTCTTATATCTTCTAATGTGATGTCTTCTCCAGCTAATTGCTTAGTGAAAACGCGATCGAACAGAATCCCGACTTGAATTCCGTGCATCAGTGCTAAAGCGATCATCCTTCCGGAAAATTTAAAGCCTTGGAAGTGCACCGGAGAATTCACAACCTTAGATGCTGCAAGTCAAAAAAAAATAGACAGAGAAATAAAATGATTTTAGCTTAGTGCGTCGTAAGTAAATCTAGTGCAGTTCTATGATTCCTTGAAATCATAACCAGAGATTACTCAGAATTGAGAGTATAAACACATCAGAATCCGAACTAATGTTGTGTTTCCATTAGTGACAACGACATAGAGAAAACATACTGTCATGAACAGACAAATGGAATTGATATAATATTGTACAGAAAGAAGAACTAAGAAACAGAAACAAACTTGTTCTCACCAGGGTTAGGGTAGAATCTTCTCCGATCATTAGGACAAGCCATGTAAAATGGCTTTCTAGGGTCGAAGAGGGATTGGCAAACCAAGACGAACCACTCCCGCAGCACATCAGGTCCAGTGGCCCCCTCGTTCTTGAACTCCACGATCAAACCACTGTGCAGCAATTCTGGCTGTGCACGATAGATGTACTTGAATGAGTCGGGTAGTAATCTTGATCGTTCGATAACCATACCGTAGAACCGCCCGTCTTTCTTCTCCGGGAGCATCATCATCGCCAGGTGGCGCCTGGCCTCGAAAGTAGTTGCCTCCTTGAATTCAGAGATCCACGAGCTGTCATCGCTCCTCTTCGCGTGATTGAAGATGAGGTAGTTCAGTGCCTTACTTCTCCGCTTTATAAGATCTCTAAACAACTTGATGCCATCGTAATAAAGCTCTGAAATGTAATAGAGCTCCTTCAGGATCAAGAGATGGTCCTTGACGAATAGATACTGTTCAAGTTCAAGAGGCACACCCAAGATGACAAACAGCTTCACCCCCTTGGACTGTGCTTCCACGTAGTCGTCGATCCTCTTCATGCGTTCGTCCATTTCTCCCAACAAATCAGAGAAAATTGCGTACAGCGCTGAAACTTCCTCAGAGAAAGACACTTGATGTTCTCGATTAGAAAATGGAAGCCTAATCCGCTCACGGTTATACACCAAGCTAGTCTCTATCTCGTACCTCAGAGGCATCAGGAACACCGATAGATTCTCCACATCCCCCACGGCCGGCCCGGACGAAGATAAGCCGCGCGATAATTTCCTGGCTAGCTCGCTCACAAACGGGAAGATCTCTTTCGCTCGGTTTTGATGCTTGGACCTGCACCTTAACCCTATGCACTCGCCCATCATATCTCCCAAATTGCTCCGGCAGAAACTGTAAATGGGATCATCTTCTGCCCCTGAAAGAACCCTCAGCAAATTACAGAATCCCAAGACGGTCCGCAGAAATGAGCAATGATTCACCTGCGGCACTTTGGTCCTTCCTGAAGATATGAAATGCTTGATCGACGCATCAGCCATATCTTTGTTAAGCTGTAAAGGAGAACCATAAAGCATCACCAAAGCAGCAGGCACCGAAGACTTGCAAAATAGCTGCAAATGCCTTGCGACTGAAGGCGGACCAAAATCATTGGCCTGCATCATCGATAAATACTCCTCTAGCATCGATTTGATACGTGTAGTCAATTCTGGGTTTGCGGCGCAGTTGTTGCTGTGGATGTCCAATATGAGCGAAACTACGTCGTTTATCAGCTGACAAGCCCTTGGGTTTTCGGTGCTGCTTACTCTTACGGCCAAATACAAGGTATTGGCATTTACCACGCCACATTCGCCCAGGGTTAGATCATCCAGAAGCAGTTTGCCTCTGTATATCAAGCTGTGGTCGTCCTTGGCAGATCCAATCTTGTCGTAGATTGATCGTACGGTGACAGAGGGGTCTGCGCTGATTATAAAGGTCTCGCCGCAGATCACACGAACCAAGAATCGGAGAGGCGTTGGTTGATGGACGTCGTCGACCTGGCGTTTAGTGATAGAAGACGACGGAAACATCTTGGTAGGCGTTGTGGTGAAGAGAAAAGCGAGGAGGTGGTAATGGTTTCAGTTCAGAGAAAACAAAAGCGAGGGTGGTAATGGTTTCAGTTCAGAGAACAAAAATCAAAGCTACAAAACTATCTTGTACCTTTATATTTTTTGGTCAATGTTTCATTAATAAAATATCCATTCTTACCTCGATTTTTCATTAAATATCATTTATAATCTCAAATTATTTTCATTTATGAAATCTCCTTTCTTATCTCGATTTTTCATTAATAAAATCTCCTTTCTTAGCTCCAAATCTCAAAATATTATTTTTCAATAATAAAATCTTGAACTTTCATATTATTTTTCATTAATTATATATCCTTTCGGGGCGGAAAAAAGGGATTCCTATCCCAATCGGGGCGGATCCCCGCAAAGAACGGGGGATCACGGCCCCGTTGTCAAGCCTAGATAAGCGACACATTTTTTTTCCTAGAAAATGTGGTGATGTCTGTCTTCACATTTTAACTAAAAACTCTAAATAATAAATAGCTGGTTAAAAACAATAATGGCTAGGAATCCCTCTGCAAACAACACATCAAGTAAGGAGCATCTCTGTACCTTGAGTAGAGGGGAAGTTCAAGAGCTTTCTCTGCAACATCTCTGTCCTCGTGAATCTTCGCTATGAGACTCTCAAGGGATGAGAAATTCATCTGTATATGTAACCATAGAATTAGTTCATTCATAAAATTATTAACAAAATTTGTTTAAGCAAGAAATAAGAGTAGTACCTCAGGAAAGGATCTATTTTCATCCTTTACGCAGCTTCAAGGTATCTTCAAATATGAAAAGCTATAAATTAGCTGTAATTCTTTTGATGAAGAATCCAAAGCCAACAGATCAACCTCACTTATTTTATCATACATCTCCGGCGACTTCATCGCCTCTGACAATGACAGAGAAAGACTCTTTCCACCCTAAATGTTGTAGAAGGTTGTCTGAGATCCGAGTTGGTCACATAAACAAAGCAGGAAAGAAGGTTAAATTACTGCGTTCACTTTAACATGCTGTAATATTTTGTTTTTACGTAAATATGATCTGAAAACAGAGAAAAGAATACATGATATTTCAGATAGGCCTACTGTAGTGATAGGATATCTTGGTTTTCAATATTGGGTTTCAGTGAATTTGAAGCCAGGGCCATTGGCACACCACAACCCTTTAACTGGTTGATCAACCTTTTCGCACCAGGCTGAGCTTTGCAGCAACTGAGACAGAATTAGAAAAAAGAAACAGTGAAAAAAACACGAAATACAATTCTCAGACACCTATGTAAACATTCACTTCGACAATAAAGACCTTCATGAAACACTCAATGGCAGGCAAACCGGAGCATCGAAGATAAAGAACTTGTTTCAAAGGAATTCCAAGTTTTCTGAGGAAAGATCGTTACTCTCGTAGCATGGTATCAAACTGAAAACAGGAAAAGAGAAAGAAAAGGTGTTATAATATTCAATGTCAGAACTCTCAGACCACAAAAGAAAGCAAGAGTTAACGCCAATCAACGAAAATCATTCCATGAAAACAATTGAACTTAATGAGATAACAAAATGTAACTAGTCACAAGTAGAAATTACTGCTCGGCAAATAGCGGATTAAATTCTGAGAGCAACTCCTCAGTAGCTAAGGGTAGCCCATAATCTTCGACCACAGCAGCTGCAGCCTCATAGGGCGTTTTACCAACGAGTTCGAAAACTAACTTCACATCCCATGGTTGTCCAAATCTGACCAAGTAAACTCTCAGAACATCGCTCACAACACCATCTGGAAACAATTAAGCTTATATATCGGGATTTTGAGATACAACAATGAACAAGATAAGTATTCAGCTACAAATCATAGGTGGATGAACAATTTTTTTTTTTTCAGAGACTAAATAACCATCGCAAACAAAGAAACATACAGCAACACAACAACTGATAGCTCTCGCTGGATGAAGATAGAAAACATAATCGTACCGGCGATGATAAGCGTTCGTCCAAAACAAGGATAACGCAAGACACAAGCTTCTTCAGAGGCTTTGCAATTGACATGCCTGATCGAAACCTATCACAGTCAAAAAAGGAAAATAAAAACAAATACAAAAAAGGGTGTGTATAAAAAGTCGAACAACGATCCATACCCTACATGGGTCAATCATTTCACTACAAAAAATTTAGTTAGTCCATTTGTATTTCATGCTTGACATTTGTACCTTTACATATTTTATTTTCTTTTTATTACCGAATTCTACATATCAAATACAGTCTAAAGCTATCTCATTAAGTCGACGAGTTATTCTACCAATTTTCGATTATTTTCTTGCATAATCAAAATTCTCGTTTTGATTTTATGGTTTTTGTGTACGTCTGCACAATTACAAAATTTTATTTTGCCTTGGACGTGAAGTATGCTAGTTTTGTGTAGCTGCTCGTTAGTAAGAGATGTACTTCACTTATTCGTGAATTTCTGCCTCACAACATTATTTTTTGTAAATCTAACATTTTCTTAGTTTGGAAACTTGTCTTTTGAGTTTACTTTCTATACATATGTAAATTTTAGTTATATTCATAATGATTTTTTAAGTGAAAATGTGTGAACTTATTACTTTACTTAGATTATTAAATAACTAATTGATAAATTTATATATATATATATATATATAAATAGAAAAAAATATGAGTATGTATCGCCGCGACTTGTGCGCAGTTCCGGAGTACATATAACGATATGTGAAATTATATTATATTTTAAGAGTTAATTTAAATTTAAAATGTTTAATATGTGAAATTATAATTTAAAATTTAAAAATTGATTTTGGTGAATATAATTAAAATAAATTAAATAATCAAAGAATAATTAATTGACGGGTAGAATGATATATTAAATTGTCATATCAATTGCTTTTAAATTCCCATATATCCCATTATTAAATATAAAATAGATAATAGCATGAATCATTAAATTGATGTTCAGATAAAGATAAAGAACACAATCAGTAAGTCCTTCATAAAATCATCAAAACTTAAAACATAGGTCGAACTCCATAGCAAAGCAAGCCTCTTTTCCTCAACCATTCTGCTTTATTTTATACCACAACAAAACACGCTCATATATCAGTACGGAAACCATCGCAGCCACTCGAATCGGCTCTTGACAGAAACATCAAACTTCACCGATACTCTAACATGCATACCACGGCGTCCTTTCATTCAAGGAAGCATCAGATTTCATAGAAAAGACTCAAGTCTCTGAATTGGCAGAATTTGCCGTATTGGTTTGCTTGGCCACGTAAATCTGCTTCATTTTTGGCGCAGGGAAAGCCTTATCTGCAGCAAAGGATTGCCTTCTTCCATGAAAGCCCGTCCTACGGTGAGACCAGTCGTTGCCACCATTGTTGTTTCTCTGGGACGAACCAATCCTAGGATAGTTATTATGTCCACTGAGTGGAGTTGTGTTCTTCTGAGAGATCCAAGTCTTTGTAGAACTTAGATTCTGAGGTCTGGCGTCGTTTTTTCCAAGGCTCTGACCAGATTTAGCATTTGCGATGCTACTTCTCAGAGGGATTTGTAGTGGAACGACTTGGTCTGAAGAAACTGCTGTCGATGGAGACGGAGAATCTACTAACCCGAGTTCCGCCGAAAAGGGTGTGATATTCCTATCCATAGGAGTCGAGACTTTTGAGGAACTGCCCGTAGATGCCGGAATCTGAGCCTGTGGGAACATGGTGACCGGCGGTGGTGTGATACGGTCTACAGCATTGATATCAGAAGGGAAAGAACCTGCTAGTGGCTGCAAAGATAGAGAAGCAATGAGTCTTGAGTTGTAAAAAAAAACCCCAATCACTCTTACCTTTGGTTTGCAGAAGATGTTCTTTTTTCGTACATTGAACCCAACAAAAAGGAAAAAATTAATGACGTCAAAGATTTATACTTCATGGTTGTGATCTATTGGGATTTGGGACGGGACATAACACGCATGATGAGTGTTCAGCATAAAGCTAATACCACCCTAATCCAACCTAGGAAATGTCACCATCCCCACGGTATCACCAATTTAAGAAAGGAAAAAAAGGGGAGGGGGAGGAGAAATTTAACATACAGCAAGTGCTGAATAAATAAAGCGTGGTAAGGTAAGAGTATCTTTTACCTGGAATGGAGCAACATCAAAGACAGGCGGAGGAGATGCAGCAGAGAGAAGTGGAGAGCCAGGGGCAAGATAATGAACTTGAGCCATACTATTGGGTGGAGCAATGGACTGGGGATGTGCCATTTTAGAACTATTATTATATAGATTTCCATCACCAACATGCATAGCAGACGAAGTTGGATTGTGTTTCCAATCAGATTGCTTGCCGTGAGGAAAAAAAGTGGGTCCCCTTAAACCTAAACCGACTTGTCCGAACTGCCCAACTGGAGGAAAATGATCATACATCGCCATATGAGGAGGCGGCCCTTGAACCCCAATAGGACTCATGAATGGACCGGGATATCCAATGGGTTGACCATAAAATGAGTCCATGCCAAAGTGGTGATGTGGCCAGTTAACAGGTGGCACAGAGCTTGTTGATGCAGCAGTCGTTAGCTGTGATTGTAGGCCTGCTGATTCTTCAAGATTACCTGAATTGAAAATAGGACCACCCAATAAACGATTCATCTCAAAATACGGGAAGTGCGTGTGAGGACCTCCAGGGAAATGAGAAAGCATTTGGGATGAATCATTCTGAGGACTAGGCAATGGAGGCCACAGAGATATTGGTGTTGTCTCAACAGAGAGATCAGCTGGAAGAGACACGGTTAGAGAATCATCACCCTGTGACTGAGTTGCGACTTGGCGATCTCCACTAACATCTATAATAATGGATTATGGTCAATTAGAAAAGGCAACACTCAACTCATCATAAATTTGGTAAACAATTGAGTGAATTTGAATTTATATTTTATACCGTCTAAGTTGGAGCCATCAAAGCTTTTGGTGTCTGGTACAATAGAAGATCCCAACTCACCATCCGCCACGTCCTTTTCACTCATAGTTGCAGCAGAAGTGTCTGTTTTGGCTACGGCTTCATGTTCTGGGAGGGAAAAACAAGAATCAACAGGATGTTTATCTTCTTTAAAGATGAGATTGAATCCATCATTCTTGGATTCAGGAAATTTGCGAGAAGGTTGCTCATTGGACCAGTTGGAACTTGCTGTACCAATCGCATCAGATGCAACACAATTACTCGGTGGAAGTACTGCCTGAGATGTAACAGCACCTGTTCGAGGAAAAAAAAAAGAAAGGAATATAAAATTGCAAGTTTCAGATGAATATGTATTTGAAAAGGATTAGAAGACGACGTGGAAACAACCAGATAGAAAGGAACGAGCAGAAACAAAAGAATTACCAAATTGAATTTTCTCTCCAGCTAGCAGGGAATTAACCACACTTGCGCCAGAAACAAAAGATTTATCCATGGCAGATATGGGTTTTGGTAATATTTGATCACTTTTGATGCTGGATTGCCCTCCAATGTTAGAAATATTTGAATCATATCGAGCAGAATCCATAGCCTCATCAAGCTGTGCCTGTGCCAAAGACATAACCTACCAGAAAATATTTCAATAAATCCTGAGTGTGTGTTTCTATGCTAAATGAACTTCTAAAGTTTCACAATTAAATTGAAAAAGAATAGTATAAAACAAGACTTATGTTTATGATTTTGCAATAGAAAACTAGGGTTCTTTGATGAGGATTTGTAGTTACTCTCGGCCAACCAAAAAATGCCGGTGTATGAATTCATCATTCAGCATGTTAAGTAACTCGCCCAAAACGTAAGGAACCCCGAATAATACATCTTTACACATGATAGTGCATGATTCTAATTCTAATAGATAACCAACAATCATCCTTATCAAATATCAATAAAATACTAAAAATTAACTGGTATATAATTTTGCTTCGAAGTTAAACAGCTGTATAATTCATCTATTTTGACTTCCAAGAAAGATTATGTTTAATGAAAAATTAAAAAAACTACCTGCTGATCAATCTTTTCTGTGCTGCAATGAGTTAAGGAAGGCTGAGCACATTCCACCACCTTATCTCTGCTCTCAGACATCACACCTGTCCCACTTTCAGATATGTCATGAGACACAACAGTGAGTGACTTACCATTATCAGTCCTGCAAAGGGCAAACACAAAAATATGAATAAATGCATGGATTTTGATGTCAACTAAAACTCAAGAGTTTTAAACAGAATACTTTATAGTCTGCCCTCCAGGACCAACAGTAGAAGCACCACTGGAAATCTGAGAAACCGAGGTTAAACTAGTTGGTGGTTCCTTTTTGGGAAGCTGACGAAAATGACCCACCGAGGCCGTTACATTCAATTTAGGGCTGCTAGGCATTTCACTGTTCGATGGAAAGAGTTTATTGCGATTTCTCGAGACAGAAGCCGCTTTCCTTGCAAAATGCTGCATATGCGGTTGCTGACACAGAGGCAGAAAAAATGAATTTCAGTAAATGAGCAGAAAACTCAATATGCAGTTAGGGTTGAGAGAGGGGTTGGGGGCAGTATGTATATTATCCTAAGTCAGATGATACCATTGAAGTGACTGGTTTTGGTTTGAGCCCTTGTTCTCTCTGTTTGCGTCGGTCATGTAAATGCCTTTTGGATCTGACTTCGATGAAATCATCCTCATCACTGGGAGCTTCTATACCAGGTTGACTAAACACACATACGACACCACTTTGTAATGGAGCATCAATGTCTTCTTTGGAGACATTTCTTCCCAAATCTGTTTCATTGCGGTGTGAAGCTTTCTCACTGTTGACAGGCAACTTTTTAGCCATCTTTTTGGCTAATGCATCTCCAGGATCAACATTTACATTTCCACAGATTGGAGGCTCTGAGTCAATTTTCTCTCTCACTCTTTTGTTAGTTACGGTACTTCTATTCGGCTTGCTTCGAGATTTTGCTATATAATTTGAACTATTATCTCTACTTGCACCCGCAGAATGATCCGGCTGAAAAGTGGATCTCCTGTAGTTTTTATCACGAGTCCCGACGGTTTGTAAAGGTCTCCTCTGGAACACATTTAATTCTGGTTGCATATCTTGAGTTGGGACAGATGATCCCGAGTTTGCACCTTTTACTGCATATGCAAATCTTCTACCCCTGCCACTTAAACCTCCTCTCTGACCACTGAAGCCTTTCTCTCCAAAAGAAGATCTGATCCCCCGTTGTACACGATGTAACTGATTTACACTTCTAGACTGAAGTTCCGAGTTGCATTTCTCATCAATATGGCCAAAGATGCCACCAACACTTGTTGGCTCCGGCAATATAGCTGGCCCCTTGGAGAGGCTGTCATTCAAAGCTAGCTCCTCATTTAGTGGACAAGAAGGCTCCTTCTCTTTGTTCACAATGAAAGCATCTCGATCAGTTCCATGAGACATGGAGCCTTCAGCATTCTTGTTCATACTAACTGGATGCTGCACGTTAGGATGAACGGAAGATGTCGATTTGCCGAACAAAGGTGAAATTCCTTGCGATATGGGAGTTGTGTAAGAAAGTTGACAGAATTGTAATGCAGGAGATGATGGGTGAATGTGAGTAGAAGGTGGAGAAGCATGGTGATGAATGTGGATGGGTATCTGTATCGAACCAATCTGTATTGCCGATACTGAAGTTGGTAACAAAGTAGGGCCAGTGAAAAGCCCAAACTGAATATTCACTGGGAAATCAACTAAACTTCCAACAGATATTACCAAGTTAGTCTGTTGCGAAGCATTTTCACCATACCCAGCCAATGGATCCATTTGCTGAACAGGTAAACAAGCACTAACCGATGCATCAACGCATTCTAGAATGGCTGCTGTTGAAGAAGAGCCAACAGCTTGACCAGTCGAAGCATGTGTGAGCAATCCTGTTTCTGCCATCCTTCTATCAACACAATTGACATTAGCTGCTGAATCATTTTCAAAAACAGGGCCTTGTTCAGAGGGCACGACATTCCGAAGAAGCCCTATTTCTTCATTAATACCAACAGAACTCTCTGGAACTGTGAATGCCGTCTCATCAGTAGCTAAATTTTCCACTAAATCATCACTTGGTAATTCTATTTCACTACCCTTATTAGACCCTAAGACCGATCCTTCAGCTAGAACACCCGGACTTTTAACCTCCATATCCTGTTCTTCAAACTTCTTACTTAAGCTAACGTTCACTTCATTGCACACATCATCTTCTTCCCTGTAATTATCGAGCTCATCATATCCTAACAGTCGCTGCAACTTGTTATCATTCACAATAGGCCACTCTTCATCTTCTAGGACGGATGTAGAACCCAATGTGGCGGCCCTATTCATTCCATAATTTTCATCCAAGACATCAGATCCAATCTTAGGCAATGGATTTCTTTCCTCTTGCACCGTATCATATGCTGGGAAGTCACCCGTTTCATCCAAGTCCTCTTCTGAGAGATGTGGTGCGGAATTTGGAGGGCTAGAAACCACGAACGAAGATTGTGAGCCACTCCTGGCTATAAGATTTGGATTCAGGTCTTCAGTAACAGCGTCTTCACCCTGTAGTTGTGGAATCTCATATGACTCTGGATCTCCTCGATCAGCTCTATGATGAGTCGTTTGCGGAGAAAAATCACTTCTTGTTGCATGACCATGAAGGACGTTATTATCTCGGAAACTGGACGGACCATGTTCAGTAGCCCTCCAAGAAATGGTTCTTTGTGCCGAAGCAATTGGAGGTGGTAGAACTCGGGGCTGTCTCATGGAATACCTTGATTTCCCATATGATTCAAAATTATCCATATCAGTATTTGGATAAAACTGCCCTCGATAAGACGAAGTACTAGAAAGTGGATGCCCACCCCAATTAATATCATCATATTCAGACTCATGGCTATCATTAACTTCTGATTCCCTCTCCCTATGTCGTTCATAGGAATTAGAATTCCCAGATAAATTCCAGATCCGCTGCTTCTGATATCCCAACTCGCCTGATTGAGGACGTTGTATCCCTTCCTTAACATGAGACCTAGAAGACGTGTATACGGATTTCCCATAAAGCTCATTCTGAGGTACCACTCTGCCACTGTTAAGTGATTCCCATTTAGGTCTACTCTGACGAATCCCATGGTCTAATGGAGACAACCGCGAACTATAACCAACTTTTTCAGCTTCAAAACCCTTTGAGGAACCCTCCAAAGGAAGCATGTATCTCGAGCTCATCTCAATAGTTTTTCTATGAGTAGACGAATCAGAGGAAGAGGACAGCATAACCTTTCCCACGTTTGTTTCTTCATCTTCCCAGGTGCCCATATTCCGATCCACGGAGAGATATTCGTCCGTCACTGTCCCTTGTGATGTATCATTCACGAGTGCGCTAGACCCAGATGCACCAGCGTTGGCAGCTTCAGCCGCCCTCTTTGCGATTTTATCTTCCAATTCCAGAAGCTTCTGTCTCGCAGCTTGCCTGCTCCGTTCTTGTTCCATAAGAATTCTTCTATTCTCCTCTTCCCTGGCAATTTTCAGCCCTTCAGATCTCTTAGCAGCCTCTTGTTTCTCTTTTTCTGCCCTCCATGCAGTTTCTCGAGCTTCCTCTTCCAGCATACGCTGACGTTCTTCCTCTTCCCGAATGCTTCTCAATCTCTCCTCATCATCTCTCCGTGCTTTTTCTGCAGCTCTTTCTTGCTCTTCAATTACCCGTTTCCTCTCAAGCTCCTGCATTCTCTGTACCCTTTCAAGTTCTGCCTCAAAGGATTCTCGAACAGGATCATGAAACTCGGTTTGTTTAGCATCTTTTTTCCTCTTGAGCACCCCGAGAGAACTCCCAGAGAAGAAATCTATTTCATCAAAGCCACCAGAATCAAAGTTGGTCATGAAAGGATCCTCTGACAAGGACCCATCATCTTTAGAAAAACGTCTATCCCGAACTGCGGCCAGTGCAGGTTCAATTGGATGAGGCATGCTTCTACTAGAAATAGAGGAAGACTTAAACGGTTTAGTATTATGATAATCTCTGTACCTACTCGGATGTTCAGCATCTTGATTTTGATAATTGAGCTCAACCCCATAATTGTTACGTGATTCCACTGAGTTATTCCAGTATTCCTTTCGTTCCCCAGCTCCCCAACTCCCCGTATCACCTTTGGAATCCTGCTTATGCAGGGAGCTTCCATCTGAACCACCAACGCCGCTGCCAGATCCAGTGTATTTGTTGTATGTCACCATATTAATGGGACCAGTTGCCCTTGATCTTCCAACATTTCCGACTTGAGAAATAGCTCCACCATCTTTCACATGTGAGGTTGTTCTCCACCTGTCACCATCAGGTCCCCCATGACTAGACATTCTTAAATTTTTTTGAGAACCATCTGCACTAGGGACTTCATTTGAAGGATTTTTCTTAGTTTCATGCTGATGTTGAACAGGTTTCTGTGGCAAAAAACTTGTTCTTGGAAAGTCAAAGTCTCTATCCCAATTACCCTCACTTTTTAAATATCCAAACTCCGATTCCCGTTCAGCAAATCTATAGCCTGTGTCACGCTCATCATCTGCCCAATCAGACCTTGGATTCAAGCGAATTAATGGCAATGGATCCGGGAGATACTCTTGTTTCTTCTGATCATGACTAACAGCCCGACCACCACCAACTCTACGTGCTTCATGGTCGTTATCCAGCAATCCATCTCTTCCAGCGTCCCGTGAAGACTCCCCTAGTGGTTTCAAAGTAGCATCATCCTTTTTCTTCATACTTTGTTCCTCATTTTTAACCTGCTTCTGTTTCTCACTTAATCCATATTTCTCCTTCCTTGATGTTGCAGGCAAAGTGGACGTTGCAGCCTTAAGAGACGGGAACTCCTCGCCTCTCAAAACAATAGATTTCTCCAATGGAGGTAATGCATCTCTTGCATAAGAATTTGAAACTTCCCCAGCACCAGAAGATGCAGTACGTGACCCGTAATTACCCGACGTATGGCTAACCACATCTGTTTTGTCTGGTCCACCCCTGTTATTTCCAACACCCATTCCATTGTTAGCTGGCACAACTTTAGTCCAACCTACACGTGTTGAACTAGGCCTTGATCCACTCCCAGCGCCACCAACACCACCACCACCCAACCCACCATTACGTCCTGATGCATCAAATTTCTCATGTTCTCTCCTCAACGATGGTAAATTTAACGGAGGAAGTACAGTTACCTTTGACACTGACTTTGTCAATCGTACCATTCTCTATCTGTTATCATATCCAACAAAATTAAAGTGATCAACAGTTTGAAGGAAAAATACATTAAAGCATGCAACTTGCAAATGCAAATGTACAGTTTATGGGCATGTATTCTTTTACTACATAATGACAAAGTTCTATAGATGTCACGTTTACAGTACAGCCATATTCTTTTGCAACCCAGCTCAAATGCAGCACTCAAATGCACAGAATCAGATTACATAAGCCATGGTTCTCTTTAATCTAAGATTGCACACAATTATTATACTAACAAAACACCATATAAAGACCAGACACAACTATCATACATACAAAATTGAAACTCACAAGACCAGCCCATTGATCAATAGAGTTAAAATACTCCTATTCGGTATGACCTTCCAGGAAATTAGACAGGGATTACATAACAAAATCGCACCTTCGCGCGAAACGAAAACCGTGCAAAATAAGAGACTAAGCAGAAATAGATCAAACAACGACGACGAGCAACCAACACGAGCGATTAGATCTGTTTTCCAAAGACTTAATGGTCGGTGGCATCTATCAACGAGGAGATCCTAAGCTAGGTTTGAGTCTCTTCCTCGAAATGCTGATTAAGGTCAAATGCGTGCACGGAGATGTGAAAATTAGGGTTTGATATGGTCTGGTGATGGTGGTGATTACTGACTTCGACCAGCTCGGTGGAATCGAAATCGATCCTTCTTTTTCTTTTTTCTATTTTATTTGTCATTTATAATTAATAAAAAGAAAAATATCCATTGCCGATAAGCTCAACAATATTATGTATGGGCTCTACAAATGCTCGAGCCCAATATTATTTATGGGCTTTACAAATGCTCGAGCCCAACAGTTGAACTGCTTGATTGGGCTTCCATGTTTCTTCATTTTTTTCGACCGAAGGAATTTATCTCCACACAACGTTACTATAGTTACCACACTTCAACTAACTTCGATCTAAATCGAATCTAAAATTCATTATTAGCTATGAATCGATATTCGACTTTCAGCGGGATTAATCTTCTCCACCTAGGACCAGCTTTTTTTTTTGTCGAATTCTAAAACTTTAGCACTACTTAATATATTAACAAGGTAACGAGATATTTTAAAGCTTTCTCGTATTATATTAGATCACTATATTTAACTAAATTAGGAAGAAAAAAAAACTTTTGTTTATTATGTATCATTGTTATATTTTAAATTAATAAAAGTTGTATATTTGTAAAAGTAATCTTGATAAGGAAAATGGAAGTCATGGTTAAAAATTTTTGTAAACAAAACTAATGATTGTGCAACAAAAATAATAATAATTACAATCTTACCAATTCCATCCAAAGAAGCATCATCCACTTTACAAGTATGCATTTAATCAAATTTAAAAAGAAAATAAAATGGATGATGCTTGATTGGATGATATTGGCATGATTACTTTATACCTAAGAGCCTTGCTTCATTTTTTATTTTTTTTTTTCATATTATTTCCACCTTTTTTTGAGTATTATATGATTTGTTGCCTTGCAATTTAAAGGGATATGAATGTTTGGTAGAAATAGCTTAGGTATACCAACAATTTGTATTTTGCTTCCTCATGCGATGCTTATTTTTATTTGAACAAGTCGAAGTTAGTTGCGAAGCATTTTGATTAATAAGCAACTTTAAATTTTTCGGCTTTGCCGTTAGATGTATCTTTATACAACGTAGTTGTCATACTATTTATTTAGTATGAAGCGGATTTAAATCTCGCTATTTATTATGGGATGATTTCGACTTCTCAGAAGACTAATTTTTCAGGCTTAAAGTGTCACGACAACTTCGACTAAGTTTATTTTTAAGCAAATCTGAATCTCATCGTCGGCCATGAAACGATCTGGACTTCTAACAAAACTAATTATCTTGGTATATGTATCACATCACCTCTCAAGTTTATACAGACTGTTAGTACTTCGAGTTAATAACATATTTTTTCTCGATAAAAATTAATTTCCAATGCTAAAATCTTGGGTTATATATTTTTTTAAAAGTCCTAAATTACATCAATAAAATGCCAATAGTTCTTTTTGTAATTTTGAAAATTTATTTTCCTTTGGTTTTTTAGTTGTTGGTGTGTCTCTCTCATATAAGAGAAGTTTTTTCCTTAGTGATTGTTCGATTTTTTTCATACGAATGCTATTGTTATATAATCCGTATAGATCATTTTAGGTAATGAAACATATTGTTTCGAAAAAAAAAAAACCCAATAATTCTTGAGAATGAATAAGACACAAATCACATGGCAATTAAACAAAAAAAAAATTAATTTAATTCAACTAATTAACTCCCACGAAAAACCTTCAAAATCCCAGCAAAAGTCACGGCCCCAACCAACGTACGGTCCGCTTCAACCACCCAAACGCAGCTCACTCGGTAGGCCAACGCCTGAATCATTACAGCCACCAAGGAACTCCTCGGACTACACATCACAACCTCAAACCGCCAGCCCGGCCCGCCCTCATCATCCGAAGAAGAAGTTATACTAAACTCATCCATCAAATCCAACATCCCCGTCAGATTCCTCTCGCGAAGCCTCGCCCTTACCAGCCGGGCCCATTCCTCGTTTTCGGGCCGTGATCCATGTAAGAAAGGAGCTCTCCCGCCAATAAGCCCATGATCGAGCCCGGGGCCGTCTCGTCGAAGAAAGACATGGCTAGAGCTGAGATCTCTCCCATCAGTCTATTCTTGTCGTCCACGACTGCTACTGCCGACGCCGTCGTCCATTCGAGGTGCTTTAGCGCCGAGGTGGCGGGCTCTTCGTAATGGACGGTGGGGATGCTACGATCTACGAGGCCGAGCGAATCGACGGCGGACGTCGGGATGGGGGAGAACGACGCGATGGAGTTGAGTATGAAGCGGATGATATCTTCTTGCGTGAGCCAACAACGGTATGTTTTCTTGGGGTTTTGCATTGGGATTATGAGGGTTTCAGCCCCTTCGAGCATGGAGTCTATTGCTTCCCATAGCCTTGTAATAGTGAATGAAAAATATAAAGAAAAAATAATATTATAAATTAATTTGACGATTTAATAAAAAAAACGGTTAAATATATTTGATGGGTAGGGTTTTAAGGACAACTAAGTTTATGGTGACAATTTTTAGTCTTAGAAGTATACAAGTTGAAGCAATCTAAGGACACTTAAGTCAAGAGTGACAATTTTAGTTCTGTAAGTATATAAATTGAAGCAATTTTAGGACAGTTAAACTCATAAACCAAATTTCAGTCCGGAATTTATACATGTGGCGCCGAAGATGCTGACTTGGACTAAATTTATTTTCTCCTTCATTCAATTATGCATCACCCTATAGTCCAAGTCAGCATCTCCGGCATTATAAATTTTGGGCTCAAACTAAGTTTTCGGGTTTGAATTTTTCCAAAATTGCTTCAATTCTGATACTCAAAGGACTAAAATTTATTCTCTTTACTCCAAATAAACTCCTATTTATTTTATTTTTACTTATGAGGTGACGCTTAATCGAAAGAAAGAGAAAATAAATTTAGTACAAGTCAACATGCCTGCCACGTGTATAAATTTCGAGATGAAATTAGACTCATGTGGTTGACGGTATTAAAATTGTTTCAATTTTAATATTTACAAGACTAAAATTGACCCCTGGGTTCTTAAATTACTTTAATTTTGATAGTTACATATGTAATTAAAATTACAATTAACTTAAGTAATCCTAAAATATAGGATTAAAAATATATTTAAAACATTAAAAAAAAGGAAAAAAAAAGAAGCGTTGAAAATAACCTCGAATTCGTGTCCAAATGCCTCACGGTTGTCTTCTTCCCTTTAGGCAGAAGATCAAAGGCGCGAGCCTCCGCGTAGGCCTTCAAAGGGTCGGCCTTGTTTTCTTCTCTGCAGATGAAGAGAATCACGTCGGCCATGGATATCCTCCCGACGCACGCGCGCGGCGCGTGTTGCTCCTCCACCTCCTCCCTGCTGTTGTTGTTACATGTCCAGACGCTGACGTGGGACGACGTCTTCAACGCCGTCACGGCCTCCCGGACGGTGGCGTCCGAAGAGATCCACGTCAGCTCGGGCTTGCCTAGGCAGAGTTCTGATATTTCTCCATTCAGAAAACGAACTGCCATGCAATGATGAAGAGAGAGAGAAAGAAATAAAGAAGCAAAGGAAAAGTTAATTTGGAATAAAATTAATTTAAGGTAAATTAAATTGAGGTGAATTTGGAATTATTTATGAGAGAGAGAGAGATATAGAGAGATGTGTTTGTGAATATTTTGAGGAGATTTGTGTGGAATATATATATATATATATATAGAGCCACCGTTCTACGGGCACATAAATTCGACTTTGTATTAAATATTAGTAATTGGGATAAACGTGGAGTAAGACTTTGGGTCAAAAGTTTAAAATAATGTAATTTATTTATTAGACGTTTAATAATTAAATTCCAGGCTTCAATATGTTTGACTTTGTAGGTCAGCTTTGATCTACTCCTTTTATTTTTTAAGTCCATAAAGTACGTATGTTTTATGAAATTAAATTGATATATATATATATATATAGACACACATATATAAACGGATCCTGAAATTTCAATTAATACAAAACTACCAGAGCATTGTTAAGTATATTCTCAATGAATATGCAAATAAATAACTGAGTAAGATCAGAATTCAAACACGTCTCTAGACTACATATATTGGCATAAATGCTTATCCACGAATAAAGATAAGATCTATGAAGTATGATAACATACAAAGAATATCCAAAATAACCAAATGAATATAATATAGCCATTCATATGGTTATTTAAGTAAATGGCTTTTGACTGGATCAACTTTACAAAAATAGCCATCTAGTATAAAATGTCTATTATACCCTTACTAATTGAACCCCACAAAGAAATAGATGTTTTAAAAGCAAAACGGGTAAGGGTGAGTGGGCGGGATGTAGTACAGTGGTTGGGTAGTCGGACAGCTAAGTAATAGATTTCGGGTTCAATTCTTGATTAAAACATATTTTTTTTTAGTAAGGGATACCATGCGTCATAGTACCCCTTATATATAGCACGACACCCGCATAGTACCCCTTATATATAACACGGTACCCGCATGGTACCCCTTATATATAGCATGGTACCCTAACGTGCATACGAAGGTAACATAAAAAATGACCAAAATACCCTTAAAATTGAAGGCTATTGACTTAAAAAGTGAATAAGAAAGAAGGCTATTTTTTTAAAATTGACCAAGTCAAATGGTATATTTTAAAAAGACCCCCACTCATAAAATTTCATGTTTTACATATCCATAGACTCAGTAATTATAAATGCTGATATAAAGGTTAATGTTTCGACCCTTACATAGATCTTTAGTCAAATGAAAGGAATTCTTACAAAAAGCATGTGTTATAACAATCTCACTAGCAACTGCACTTTCAGATGCAGTTATTTACAGTGAAGAGAAAGGGCAGATAAGTTTTTTTAAAAAAAAAAGTCTCACAACACTAAAATTTTCATCTGTTATGGCTGTAGTATTTAGCTTCGAAAGTTTATACGACTCGAACCCATGTTCCTCCGCACATCGGGCATCCATGAGCCCATCGGCTGATCCACCACGTCTCTTTCTCGGTCTGGTTAGGAGGGTTGCCAGAACCAGGCGAGGCAAAAGCCGATGTTTGCCTCAAGCATCTTATGCACTACAGAAAAAGAAACCAAAAGAAAATAAACGACAATAACTTTGTATCTATCTGCTATCGGTTTTGAGCAAAAACAACAGCCAATAATTATCTACTGCAAATGTGGATTTTGATTTTTAAGTCCACCTGGACTTTTTTTTGAACGAAGGCCCTCTCGATTTTATATTTCGATTACAAAATAGGGCTTTAGGGGAACAAGTTCATCGATCGTCAGGATCGTGATCAAACCATAAGCAAGCATACTGAAGATACGATAGGAAGTACATAACAGAGGCAAAGACCGTACGTACCTTGTACCATACTCCATTGAGGCCCATTTTCCAAACAGCGGTTACTACATCTCTTCGGGAGCCCATTATTCCATAATAAGCTCCAAGGCCCACCAAAGTGGTCAGCCCAAAAGCTGCATCTCGTTCTGACATTCTACGTTTCTTAGGCCACAGCGTCTGAGCACCATCACTGGTACGATCTCTCCTCTCAGACGAATCGGAGTCTAGCAAATCCATTGAGCCTTTAGTTCCATCCTCTGATAGAATAGTGTCGTCTGGGTCAGCCCAGGGCCCACCGTACATATTCCTCTTGTGCCATTCTTCAGCTGGGGGATGAAGTTCCAACTCCCTAAGGAGCAAACCGGCGGCATCAGCTCCCCTGGGACGAGGCATATTCTGACAATGTTTGTGTTTTGGTAAGTTATTTGTGGATTTAAATGTCAATGATGCGTCAATGTTTGTTACAACCAGTAAACAAATAAAAACAGGCACCGACTTCGTATAGGAGATACCTGCATATGAGGTCCTAGAGAGGCTTCGACGACTTCCGGCAAGACTGTATAGTTTCCATCAATGTAATGAAGGCGGACTTGGATGTTGTTGCTCCCAACCTGGGAAACAGGGAGTGGGTGTGCTAAACCTGATGTCCTTCGACAAAGATCCATCAGTATGAGGAAAAGGACCTTAACCTGCAAAAAGGTTTAGACCATAAGAATACAATAATGACAAAAAACTGAAAGACCCGCCAGTTAGCTCATTTACATCTTGTCAAAAGAAATAGAGGAAAATGTCAGATTTTCAAAAGACGTTTTTGTTATTCAAAGTTTCACAATCCTGCTGCACAATCAAGTTTCGACACAGAAAACCTTCCTGTGTCTCTATGTAAAACGTCTTTTCGGATAAATTGATAGTGGCCATTTTACCTCATCAAATGTATATCCTAGTCCAGCATTTCCCAATCCCAGTCTCGATCTATTAGATGGACCTTCTTCGGTTGCTTTTGGTCCATTTCCAGCCTGCCCAGTTCTAGCAGGTTGTGCATCTTCAGATCTGATCAAACCTGATGTTGATTTAACAGTGACCGAGCTGGTCTCATCAGATTTTGCAATCACAGCACGCTGAGGCCTCTGAATTGATGAATCAGCACTCGTTTGAGAAGCTCCAACGAAACGAGGATGTTGTGTTCTCCGAAAGAAGAAACAAAAGAGCAAGAGCTGGCACAGTCTATGAAGGAAATTGCAGTCTCCGATAAGCCTAACAGCTGGAGTCCCCGGGAACGTCCCCGTGTTGATGCTTATTGGCATAAAAGATGAAGGGCCGCTAACTGGGTTAGGTGCTGAGTTAGGTACACCATCAGCTGTACTGCTGATCTTGGCAATTGCTCCTTGAACCCAGGCTTGCATCTGAGTACTACCCATGGAACTGGCAGTACCTCCTTGGGTCCCTGTAGATGATGCATATGAGGATTACAGATCAAAAGATAGTGGTTGAAAAAGATAATGAAGGCTGTGTGTGTGTGAGAGAGAGAGGGAGAGAGAGAGAGAGAGAGAGAGAGAGACAGAGAGAGGGATGGATGGAGCAAGAAGCTGAAAGAAACCAAATTTCTATCGAATATTGTCTGATTACTTCTGGATTTTGAAAAATGTGCTCACCAGGAGTAGCAGCGGGAGCATTAGCAGTTTGGGTGGGGCTACCCACCAAATTACGGTTACCACCAGTTCCTGCTGAAGCTGCACGGCTAGCCAGAGTCCGGCAAAAACTTGCATAACGCCGTAGGCGAGTTATGAAGTGAGATGCTAGATCAAGGACGGCATCAACATATGCCTGCATGATAGAACAAAGTTAGGAGCAGTAAGAACAATCATTGGGTCACAAAATAATGCAATAATAATATTATTTTTGAGCAGCACAAAAAAGGAGAACCTGGATGTTAAGGACAAGTGCAGGTTCAACAGCCATTGCTTCTGGGTCAATCCCGGATAATGTCTCAGCAGATGCTTGCCATGGTTCTTGAACCAAAGCTGAAGGATTTATCAGAGCCGATTCGATGCCTTTCCCAAGCATGTCCAGCAACAACCTTGCTTGCATGTCAAGGACCATAGCTCGAACCTCTTGAGCAGTGGTACCTTCAAGTAGCCTACATTTGATTCTGTCCAAGCTCTGTTATTTACAAATGCAAACAAAAATTAAGGAATCAATTCCAAGAGGATCTGCTTGCAAATATTAATGCAAAAGGTTGCTAGAATACGATGCTTAAGATCGTGGATTAAAATAAGAGAATCAGCCAACTTACTGGTCCATACTGCTGCCTATGCTGAGTTGAAGGAAGCGAATGGAAATCAGCATCCAACATGGCAATGACACTGTTTAATGAAACTGAAACGAAAAACTAAACTATCAGAAAGGATCAATGCCCAGGACCAGTGTTGAAGGTTATTTAAACTGCATAAGCAAATCTTTGTGGCTTGTGAATCATCTTAATGTTAAAACAGAAATATCATTTATTCCCATCAGGGCCATTCAAAGAAGGAATGACGAGCACATGTGAATTGTCTGCAGATGAAACATACTCTAAACCCTAAAAATAACTATATCGCATGGCTAGGAAGTCATTCTTACTAATGCCATCCTCCGAAGCACTCTGCGTGCAGCCAACAGCATCCCACCAATCAACTCCAACCAAAAGGCTCCACCAAAATCTGTAAAAAAAAAAGGACCAACGAGGAGACGCATTACATAAACGAGGCTAAACACTACATCCTAGTATATATTGGAAACTCAGCATTAACTTGTATCTTTCGTATTAAAGGAGAAGATATCACCCATATTAAATTGATTTATACAGAGTACCTCTCAGCAATAGCTCGCTCCCAAGTCGCAGAATTCAGTTTTACTTGACTAATAGGAACTGGAGGTGGAAGAACACGAATAATTTTCAACATAGTACAATCCTTACTGATATCCTGCCAAACAGAAGCAGAACAACAACCAGTCGAAGAGAAGGCAGGAGCAGCTATTGCAGAGCCAACATTAATCTGATAACTATCAATAGGAGTGAAGTCTGGGCCAGAGAAAACATGAACACCACCTCTTAAGAATGCCACAGCAATCTCACCACCATGGGCCGAATAAACAATACGAGCAAGAGTTCTGACATCACTTGGAAGGTCAAAAGGATCAAAGATGATCCTTTTAGCTACCTCAGGCCCAGTTTCGGGATAGTTTTTCCCATCAGCAGAGGGTGCAGCCGGTGTAACTTCAGGAGATTTAGAATCGCTGTATGCAGGGATGCATTTTATCACTTTGCTCACCCAAACAGTTTGCTTAGGTGCCAGCCCACCAAAGTTGGAACTCGGGTTGCCAAATACCTGATGGATCACAACATTCTCAATGGTTGATTCCCACCGTTGAACTCTCCATCCAGTGACTGAAGGACCCTCATCTGGATCATATGGTGACATATACTGGCCTGCATTACCAGAGTACGATGGAAACAGAATCACAATTAACAGAAAGACATTTGGAGTTCAAATGGAACTCATTCCAAGCTTGAACTTGGCAAAGTGAATAAAAAGGTATTGTGGGAAGGCAAAGCCTCACGAGTTAATGAAATGTTAAAATCTAAGCAGACAAAGTGAAACAAAAAACTAAAACCAATAATAAAGAATACCTTCAACAATGACAACAGATATCACAGAGCCACCACGTGTTGGATCAAAGGCAACTGCTGTAACCCCAGAACCCCATGTTGTGGTGGCTGCCGAATCAGCTGCAGCATCAGGGCTCACATAGGCAGAAAAATTAGAAAACGGGGAACAATGAAGTACTACCAAATCACAGCATTTCTCTTCAGTCTGCTTCTTGCCTTGTTTAGCTTCTGACAAAAAATACTCCTGCCAATTAAATAGATACGCAGCTAATGGAGCAAAACCGTCCCATGATGGAGGGTTGTGAGATGGTAGATCATCCACACCGACGCTTGCCTTCGGAGTTGCTTGAAAACCATGTCCAGGACCAGCTTTGACTTCCCAGACAACAACAGTCGAAGGGTTAACAATTGGAATACCAGCCACATGCAAGGCTCCGGAATCCGTCACAATAGCATCCGCAGCCATTATTCCACTAGGACCAGCTCCTAACACCCCTTTACTAGTGCAAAACCACTTTGAAGCTTCACCACTCCGTGTAGGTGGCCACTGGGACCAGTGAAGTTGGATAGAACCCGACGAGAATACAGAACAAACACAAAGGAAATTTGGCCAACCAGCTGTCATCAAGCAAACAAAAACAAATAGGAAATATGCAATACCGTTACCACAAAAGTAATTGATAAATGGTCTCATCCTCATAATGCACTAAAGTACCCAGTCGTCAAACCAAAAACAAATCCTCGATTGCATTTTAAAACATGGTACACCATGGAGATAATTTTGTATGCATTTCATTTGGTATTTAATCTGAATATGGTAAAGAGATATTTCATTCCAGAAAGCAAAAGCCAACATATAACATCCTTTCACCATCACGAGAGATACGAGATATTACTTCAAAATCTTAATATTGAAAGTCACTGATCAATTAAACATTATGCATGTATATCTATTCTCGTATTCCTTAAGTTAATGTCAGATAGCAGTTTAGTAAATGCCATGTGAATGTAATAGATGTCTAGTCTGACAATGGACAGGCAAAAAGCCATTCCACTCAAATACTTGAAAGGATGATCATATTCACATTCAATAGTAACCACAAAGTTGGCACAATATATGAGACTAAGGTCTGATTGAAATTCAATATAGAAGTGCTTTGGCAAACAGTATAGAGGAAGGTGGAGGCATTGAAAAAAATGGACACCTGGAGGATGTGCTTGCTGTGACAAGAATTTCTCCTCAAATGTTGACTTTGCAGAGCCACTGGATCTACCTGATAGCCACCTATACTAATTTCACGGTAAACAGTATCATAATAACATAAACCTGAAATCACGAATTTTGTACTCATTACTCATTAAATAATCAATAAACTGCATACAGGAGATACTCCTGACAGCCACTTTGTAATAACTGCAATATCTTGCCGCCACTCATACTCCAGCTCCCAGCAACTGGCATCTTTCACAAGATTTGCAGGTCCCTGAATTCCCAAAATAAAATGGACTTCCGAGTTTAATAGATCTCTATATGTAAAATTTATAGAATATCTTATATACGAAGAAGATAATCAGATGATATATCTGAAATCCATAAAAGACCTATTTCAAAAAGCTCACTACTTTTCTTAAAATCAATAGAACAAACATACATTGGAAGGCTGTGTCCAAATGGTAGTCCTCCCATGGAAATTGGAGATAAGTAAGGCATGGGGGCAGGAAGTAGGAGACCACTCGATGAACTGAACAGAGTCACGAGGAGAGTCTGTAACATGAAAAGAATAGAAGTCAAAAGCTTATACGAATACCGATACAAAACAGGACCCAATCAACATTAGTGTTTGACATTAGTAACATTTGTTGCCAGTGTTAACTTCTAATAGCTAATATGGACTGAATGTTTTCAAAGAGAAGCCAAAAAGGTCCAGTATGAATCATAGCCAGTGAAAAACAATATAATACCGTAGAAATTAATTTGGATCCTCTGGATTTGACAGCAGATGGTTACCTGCTATTACATTGAACACAGTACACTCAGTCGGCCGCTCCGGAATGACAATATGTATTGGGATCCAAAAAGGAGGATTGGTAGTTGAACTACAAAGGAGGTAAAATACCCATCAGTTTCCTCAACAATACATCAAGGAAATACAGTCTCAATGCATGCAAAAGGGTGCATCCATTAAATCTCAAAATGCAACTGTAACGAAATAAATTCCACAACATATTATGTTTACAACAGTTACGGAATAAAATCCAAGATGGGCAATGCTAAATCAGCTCCTGGCTAAATTAAAGAATTCAAATTCTGATATCTTTACAGTCAAGGTTATGACACAGCAAAAGAGAAAGGCTGTAGCACGTTGAACTAACCTTGGAATTCTTGCACAAGTTTCTGAAGCACAAGCTATTGCATTTAACGTCCCACACCAGGCAACAGCACTGCATATCAAGGAATAAAAGTTAATTGTATCAAATAAAGTCGTCAGTTAACCTACATCTTCATATTATTAAGCACACCAAGGCAAAAAACTTATGTCAGAAATTCGTAAAATACCAACCACATGGTTTTACGCTGAATATAAAAAATAGGAAATTTATTTTGACAACTGACACTGATATTTTCAACTTTGGTTTTACGCGCATAAATAAAAGAGGACAGATAAGAGAATAAAATTGCCCAAGATCGATCATTGCATATCAAAAAGTGTTTACAATCAACCTCGACCTCATGGTTTGAAATATGTCAAAATGAAATCAGATTACACATTCGATCTCAACGCGTGGTTGATCGGATTAAAGCTCATTCAAGCTCAGCTCAACTGATCATCAAACAAAACCCAACACGAGAAGGTCAGCACATAAAACCAGCTCAGTCTCTTAACACTAGACGAATAAAAAAAAATCACTATGCCACAAAGTTAGCACCGAAAACACACCTGAAATTCCGGCAAAGCTCAGGCACGCTCATCTTGTGCAGTAAATTTGAGTTGGGCTGCTTCAGCTTGACACAAAAAACCGTTGCGGTCTCCATTTGCTCGCTGTCCACTTCCATTAAATCCTCCGTTTCAGCAGGCTCCTTCTCAGCCATTGGCACATCCGCTTCGACTTCAGCTTCAACACTACCGTTATAGTTATCTTTATCTTCTTCCACAACTTCAGCAACGTCGTTTGGTTCTTCAGCAACAGGCGGAGGAGGAGAATCGGAAGATGCTATCACAGGCGTAGATGATGGGTTTTCCTCCTCCAATTCTTGGGCACCATCAGCTGGAGGAGGAGGCGGCGGCGGCGGTGGTGGAGTCTGACTAGGATTAGTGTCGTTAGTGCTGGTGTCATTCATTTAGAAAAATGCGAGCGAGCAACGAAAAACCCTAATTTATATTCGCTAGTGTGCGATGCGTACGATTAAAAATTGTGGGGGAAAGTGGCGATTGAAGGCGACAGCAATTGACTATAGGGAGGGAAAATGGGTAAAGAGAACAGCGATTGGTCGTCCCTGATTGGGGAAGTTTTGGTGAAAGTGGGTAATTTAGGGTTTTGGATTTGGGGACAAGTGTCTGTAGATTGTCGATCATCGAAATAATAGCATTATTGGTCCCATAATATTATAGGTATTCAATTTTGATCCCTCAACACTTTCAGTATTGGACGGAATTGATAACATTTATTAATTAAATATATAATTTGTTCAGCCCAATAAAAAGCACAATTAGCCAGCCCACCATTCTCTATAAGCAGCCCACAATCGTTTCTTAGTACTTGGTCGATCTCTTGCCTTCCTTCGATCTTCCCAAATCGTCCCCAAGTCAAGGGTTCCGTCGCCTCGCCCGCCGAACCGACCACCACCTTCGCGCTCCGACACATCAACGGTATCAGCCCCAGGTATGTGATAACACACGACTGGTTTTCATAGGTTTGATTCGTTCGCGATTACTGATTGGTGGAGATTCGTTAGTTGTTGGGACTTTCATTCTTGTTTGATTACTGTGTTTTTTTTTTTTTGTATATCTTGATATTCGACGTACCGTCTTTTTTGCTTTCTATTAATGGATGCTATTGTGTTATAATCAGGGCTGAGTATTGGTAAACACAGCAATTTAAAGTACAGAATCATAGAACAAATCCTAGACAGAAGTTGTAGTTTTTGAGAAATTATGGAGCTTTGAGTTTGGCTATGTTATTTGTGTCTCTTAGGTGCCGAGCCGTAACGTTTGTTATTGAATGTTTTCAAAGTGATTAATAGTGGGGGATTTGATTGAGGCAAAGTGTGATTTGGATACAAAATTATCGCTGTCAAACAGTTTTTCTAGGGTAGCCAAAGGAAACTGTCTTTTTGTCGTTTTTCGAGGAACGTCAAATATCTATTTTATCTAATATTGGTTAGATACTTGAGCGTTCAAAGATTCTCGCGAGTTTGTCGTATATAAAGCAACTTCCGCCCCTTTCCATAACTATTAATTGAATCAGATTGGAGAGCTTGATAGTTAAATCTGATTCAATTGAATTAATAGTGATGGATCATCGATTCTAACTTTTTGAGCTGATGCAGGTGAACTTCCCATAAAAGACTGGTTGTCAATGGCTGACTTAGAGAAACTACTCCTGGAGGCTGCTGGACGAACAACAAATCCCGGGAGAAACCGACATTCATCTCCACCATCTCGAAGAAGACGGAAAGGTTCTTATTCTGATGATGGAAGTGACTCAAAGGATGATTATTCTGATGACGATCGTGGTTATTCAAATAGAAAGCCGTCGAGCTCCCAAGTTCCACTAAAAAAGAGGCTGGACCCTGCAGATAGGGACAATGATCGAAGCAGTCATGAAGGTGAAGACGATGATGGTCATAATCATCACAGCGATAATGACTCTGTTGGAAGTGATCTGTACAAAGATGAAGATGACCGTGAGAAACTCTCGAAGTTGACCGAACTCGAAAGGGAGATGATACTTGAAGACCGTGCAACCAAGAGAAGTGACCGGGATTTGACAGAAAAGCTGAAGAAGAGGAAAGGCCTTGATAGAAAAGGGAGCCCTCCCAAACCACAGACCCGAAGCAAGCGTTCGAAGCCAGAAAGGGCCGGTGCTTTGGATCGATTGGTCAAACGAAGGGATGCTGCTAAAAGTGGATCTGGAAAGCGATATTCTCCTGTAAAGAGGACCTCTATTGCTTCCGCGAGGTTGAGTAGCCCTAGCAGAAGTCAAAGTGGTTCTCAAAGTGAAGGGGAATCAACGGGAATGGTGGGTAGTGATGATGAGAAGGTTTCGTCGAAGACCAATAAGCCCACGTATGAAGACATTAGGGAAATCACGATTAGAAGGTCAAAGCTGGCTAAATGGTTCATGGAACCCTTCTTCGACGAACTGATCGTGGGTTGCTTTGTGCGGGTTGGGATCGGGAGATCTAGATCTGGGCCCGTTTACAGGCTCTCTGTGGTCCGTAACGTTGATTTTTCTGACCCGGATCGTCAATACAAGTTTGATAACAAAACCACGCACAAGTATCTGAACGTGGTGTGGGGCAACGAAAGTTCTGCTGCTCGGTGGCAGATGACTATGATCTCCGATTCTCCTCCGCGTAAGGAGGAGTTTGATCAATGGGTTAGAGAAGTCGAACGCAACAGTGGTCACATCCCCACTAAACAAGAAGTGCTAGAGAAGAAAGAAGCCATACAGAAAACAAACTCCTATGTATACAACGCAGCAACCGTGAAGCAGATGCTGCAAGAGAAGAAATCCGCAACATGGCGGCCCCTGAACGTGGCACTGGAGAAAGACCGCCTTCGGAGAGCTATGGAGGTTGCGAGAGAAAACGATGACGAGGCTGAGATAGTGAGAATCAAGGCCAAGCTTCAGGAACTTGAGGCAACCCGCCAGGCCCAAGAAGTAAACACCAAAGCTATAAAGTTAGCTGAAATGAACAGAAAGAATCGCGCCGAGAATTTTAAGAATGCTTCCGAACTGAAACCCGTCAACACGGGTCTGAGAGCGGGCGAGGCGGGCTACGACCCGTTTTCCCGAAGGTGGACCCGGTCGAGAAATTACTATGCCTCGAACTCAAACGAAATAGGAGACACAGCAATCATTACCTCCGCGGATAACAATCCCTTGCCCAAGATTGGCTTGGCTGCTACCGAAGCTGCTTTAGAAGCCGCAGCAGATGCTGGGAAGCTTGTGGATACGAATGCTCCAGTGGATAAAGGTACCATATCGAATGTACTGCATGACTTTGACCTCCCAATCTCGCTGGCGGTGCTTCAGAAGTTTGGTGGGCCCCAAGGTGTGCAAGCTGGGTTCATGGGGAGGAAGCAGAGGATCGAATCCAATATTGGGGTTAAAGTGCCGGAGAACGACGGTGGGAGGCATGCATTGACTTTGACCGTTAGTGACTACAAGAGACGTAGAGGGCTTCTGTGAGTGTTAGTCTGTTGGCTTTATTGCAATCTTCATTCCTATGCTTAAGCTTGGTTTTTATTGTCGTGTCATTACTTTGTGAACGTGAATTCTTTTTTTAGCATGTTTTTTTTTTATATGGAATTTGTGATATGTGCTTTGAAATGTTATGTAAATTGACATGTTGGTTTTTTTTCTTTTTCAATTATTTTGTTTTTTATTAATAAAATGGGCGACGTCGTGACTATTACATGCGACGTTTTTGGGTAATAGGCACATCGTTGGTCCATTAGATGGTAGTCACGGCGTCGTGACTATTACACACGACGTTTTGGGTAATAGACGCATCATTTTGGGTACTCAACAGATGCAATGTCGTCGCTACCAACGATTGCTACTATGATTATTTCACGCACGATTACAATGCTTATGGTGTCGCGGCGAATATAAAAATATGAATGGATCAAATTTTATATCCATGATCTAATTAGGTTGAACTATCTTCGTGGTTAATACACTTAACAAAATTGTGCCCATTAGTGGTGTATTTTGTTAATTAATAAAACAAACAAACCTACTTTAATAATTGGAAAAAAAAAAAAAAAAAAAAAACTAGATTACAGCAAGATAATGATTTTTATTTATTTATTTATTTTTTTAAAATGTTGATGTTAAATTAACTAAAATTAATATCCGATAAATTAAAATACTATTTTAATTATGAAAAAAAAAATTTATTAAAGCCCAATATCCTGGCCCGCAAAGCAGCTTTGATAAGGCCCAGATAAAAGCCCATGTATTCATTTCTGCGTTCCTAATAATATCTTCTCTCGCAATAGGGCAGTCGTACTCGTCCCTAAAATCAGATTGGAGTTGTAGGGCGCAATCCGTCGATTCGAGACACAGAAGATGCCAATGGAGTCAGCAAACGTAGGCGGTGAGACTCTTTCTCGACCAAACGGCGATTTGAAAACTCAAAACCCTAACAGTGCGAATTCGAAGAAATCGCGGGAAGCCGAGCGTCGGCGGAGAAGGAGGAAGCAGAAAAAGAGCAAGCAGAACACTCAAGCCGATGGAGAGGTTGATTTGGAGGACGCCAACGGCTCAGCTGCAGATGACAGCTCGAAAGAGAACAACGATCCTCAGAAGGTGGTTTTTAAGTTTCATCTGTACTGGGATTTGTGAGAAAATTGTGAATGCGCTGTATCTATTAGTTTCCCTTTGAGCCTCTGCTTAAAGAAATCTCTGAGTGTCATTTCGTTGTTCGTATGTTCTTTGTTTTGCTTCCGAACATGTGTTTCTTTTTAAATTGGTTATCATAACGTTAGGTAAAATAGAAAGAGGAAGCTACATGGGACAAATTTTTCCTTGATCATGTTAGTTCTCCTCTGAAGTTATCTGCGTTTGTGTTACTGACATCATATTCTGGAGAACAATATGGAGAATGATAGTTTTCTGCGTTCTTTACTTGATTCCTGCATTAAGATTGTGTGAATGATAGAGGTGCGTGTGTTATGTGATTTTGTCAGGTTCGGGTCTGTCCACGTGTATACTGGCAACTTTTTCAATTCCATGATAATCTTGTTCTCGTTTTGTTGCAACTTTTTCAATTTCATGTGATTCATCATTCCTTTCTTTTTTTCTTTTCTTTTTTGAAGCTGGTATGTTTCATCTATTATATAATGTTGAGTATTAAGAACCCATCACTAAAAAGGGATGAAATTAGTATACTATACATATACATATATTTCCATGTTGATAAGACGGGGTAATGGGTAAATGCATTAACTATTTAGAGAGGTTGTAACGGAAATTTATGTTTTTTTCCGATATCTCAGGCTCTGGAACAGGTAGAAGTTGAGTATGTTCCCGAAAAGGCAGAATTTGATGGTGTGGATGACGAATTTCGAAAGATCTTTGAGAAATTCAATTTCACTGAAAGTGCTTCTTCTGAGGTGAGAATGTGGAGCACCATTTGCTTTAATGTGTAGCAAGATTCTATTTCTTCACCTTTGTTGCTTGGTTTTTTGTTTGCCTTTTCGCTCACCTGTACCACATTTACCTTGTCGGTAGGAGAATGACAAAAAGGATGAAAATGAACCTGACGAATCCGCAAAGAAGAAGGGCGATTCTGATTCAGAGGAGGAGGAGCAAGACACGCAACAGAAAGAGAAAGGAATTTCTAACAAGAAAAAGAAGGTTTCTAATTCAGGCATCTCCAATTTTGTTGCACCTTAATCTTCTATATTCGTTTTCCTAATGCCTTGTTGTCTTATAGCTTCAGCGGCGAATGAAGATTGCTGAACTCAAACAGATCTGTACAAGGCCTGATGTCGTTGAGGTAGAAATTCACAGGCATGCATATTGTATCTAAATTAGCCTTGGATAAACCTCCTTTTGTAGTAATCGGTTTTAGAGATTCAATGGCATTTCATCAACATAATTGGCATCGTTGTTACACTTTATTGTTTGGTTCACATTACGATTTTAACTCTGTAATTTTTACTTTCACATTTATTTTAGGTATGGGATGCTACTGCATCAGATCCTAAGCTCTTGGTATATCTGAAGTCTTATCGAAATACAGTTGCAGTGCCACGTCATTGGTCCCAGAAACGGAAGTTCTTACAGGTGAATCAATGTGACTTATCTCATTATTGGCTAAATATGTGGTTGCATTAGCGATAGTTAAAGATTTCTGCATGTTTTCTCTGAAAAGTTCTTAAGGATTTTCTGGGTAAAATAAACAATGGGTCTAGTGGGGAGTGTGATGAAAGATCATGAGTTTGTCTTATATGTATGTATGGTTCTTGCAGGGGAGCTGCAGTGGAACATTGGAGCCTTGACATGTAGGTGTTTGCAAGGGATCCCATGAATTTTATTATTTGTGCTTGTTATAGTTAGGCCTGGGGTTGGGTTTTTGTGCTCACTATTATGTTAAAATAACGAACTTCTCGAGTTCTCTTTCATCACATGTTCCATTTCCCTCTTGCTGTTGATCCGGATATTTTCAGTCAATTATGTTACCTTTTCCGGGAAGTAATAGCTGAGATATGAGTGCTGTCGTAGAATATTTAACAGGATTCTGGTTGAGCATTCACATTGTTTTACTAAATTACCGCTGAAGTAAATTACCTATCGTATGGAGTTACACGTTTGTCCATTCTTAGATTTCGTGTATGTTGGCATAACATCTCTTTCATTGTCTACTTATTTATTTTGCAGGGAAAACGAGGCATTGAAAAACAGCCTTTTCAACTTCCTGATTTCATTGCTGCTACAGGAATTGAGAAAATCAGACAAGTAAGACTAAATTTCTTTACTGAGGTTATTAGCATTTACATTTGTGGTCGTGTAATATATTTGTAATATTAAATGCATATCCATCTATGAGCGTTACGGTTAATTCATGGACTTGGACCTTCTTTCCTTTTCATGTACATTCTTGACAGAGATTGCTTTTTTGCTGTCTATTATAGGCATACATTGAAAAGGAAGACAGTAAGAAGTTAAAGCAAAAGCAACGCGACAGAATGCAGCCTAAGATGGGAAAAATGGACATAGATTATCAGGTATGGTATAAACCAAAGTTCACTAAATGGGACTTACCATTCAATTTTCTCGCGTCGTTGTGTACAGTGAGATGTTGTCTCAGTTTCACAATTACGTCTTGTGGCATTCAACATTCTCTATGACTCACATTTGCATATTGTTTATAGGTCCTTCATGATGCCTTTTTCAAGCACCAGACCAAGCCCAAATTGACAAGCCACGGTGATATGTATTACGAGGGAAAGGAATTTGAGGTACGATTTTCATCAGGTTTCTGAGACTGCTTGTTACTTCAATACTCCAATCTGACTTGGCTTGTTATCAGGTGAAACTGCGAGAAATGAAGCCAGGGACATTGTCTCGCGAGTTAAAAGAGGCTCTTGGCATGCCAGAAGGAGCTCCTCCGCCATGGCTCATCAATATGCAGGTTAGATATTCTTGTGCTATATTTGATATATTGTTTAGTTCTGATGTCTAAACAGTTATGATAACATCTAGTTACCTCATGAGTGGGTTGCTACTATTAGTTGCTTATTGCCTTTTCATTATGCATTCTTGTCATGACAGAGATATGGTCCCCCACCATCTTATCCACAATTGAAAATTCCGGGCCTCAATGCTCCGATTCCACCTGGAGCTAAGTTTGGCTATGGACTTGGTGATTGGGGAAAACCACCAGTAGATGAAGTAAGTTGGTGGCCTTTGCACTTGTCGTATATTTCCATAAGTATTGAATTTCCTCAACATCTCATATTTTATATTTGATCTAGTACGGGAGACCCCTTTATGGAGATGTTTTTGGTGTTCTGCAACAAGAGCAACCCACTTATGAGGTAACCAGATGTTATCAATTAACTGTTTTCGTGTAATTCTTTTTGTTTTTCATGTGTCTTATGCTTATGAAACTGATTCTCAGGAGGAACCAATTGATAAGACTAAGCACTGGGGTGACCTGGAGGAAGAAGAGGAAGAGGAGGAGGAGGAAGAAGAAGAAGAAGGTGAAGAGGAAGAGCAGCTTGGGCAAGAGGAATTTGAAGAAGGAATTCAATCTGTTGACAGCATTTCCACGTAATATTTGTGTTCCAATTATGATTGACATTATACACCTTTCTAAAATTTCAGTACCTACTACCTCTTAGTTTATTCTGATTTTTCTTTTTACCTGACATTCGTTAGCACTCCAACTGGCGTCGAAACTCCTGATGTTATTGACCTCCGAAAGCAACAGAGGAAGGAGCCTGATAGGCCACTTTTTCAAGTAAGTGCTTTTTTTTGTGTATTCTTTTACCTCATCCTCGTCTCCTTCATTGTTTCTTTGGAGATTTACATAGCTTCGCTCTTGGTGAAGGTACTTGAAGAGAAGGAAGCGAATATGGCTCCGGGAACTTTGCTTGCTCCAAGTCATACGTAAGTTATTCCTCTTTACAAGTTATACCCTATCCCCCATCATGTTGGGGTCTACCCTATTATTCAAACACTTTTTTGTTGTATTTATTATCTTAAAATAATAATGTTTACTATTTTCTCTAGGTATGTAATCAACACTGGTGCTCAGGATAAGGCTGGTGCTAAAAGGGTAATAAAAGATTTTATGTTTCACAGCACGTCCGCAATGTTGCGCCTTTCTTTGTACATGCGCTGACTCGTCCCTCTACGTCATAATAATAGGTTGATTTGCTCAAGGGCCAGAAATCTGATAGGGTTGATGTCACTTTGGATCCTGATGAGTTGGAGTCCATGGAAAACGTGCTACCTGCCAAGTAAGTAACTATCCACCACCGACTGCGTGCCTAGTCTTTCAAGTCAGCATAAAACCTCATTTATATTCTGTCCTTTTCTATGTATGCACCACACAGGTATGAAGAAGCCAGGGAAGAGGAGAAATTGCGCAATCAGCGCGAGGACTTCAGTGACATGGTTGCTGAGGTACTTATTTTACTCATTCCTCTCTCTCTCGACCTGTCTCTCTCTCAATACAATTTGAATGTCTTGCAGAATGAGAAAAAGAGGAAGAGGAAGATGCAAGAAAAGGACAGCAAGTCGAAGAAGAAGGATTTCAAATTCTAGGTGCATTTGCTGCTTTTGATAATAACTGCTCTTATTATGTCGTGACTTTTTTGTTTTAGCTGTGTTGCATTCCTAATATGCGAGCTTGGTGTGTTTTGAAAATTACCCTTCAGTTTTCGACTTAGTAATGTTAAACATGCATGATATATGCTATGATGGTAAAACAACATTTGGAAGAAAAGTTATTATCTGGGGAAAAAGATAAAGAAAGAAAATGATCAAAAATATATTTTTTAGTTGGAGCGATAGAATTATTATTCTAATTGTTGGATCCAATATTATGGACGTTAGAAGGTTCTGTATGTAATTACATCACTAGTATTTTTTGTGTGCAACATACCAAATTAAATTGCAATCTATAGTTTTTAAAAGCCGATGAACCTTAATATACTAATATTTTTACTAATATTCAAAGCACATTCAGTGTGTGTCCTCATAAATATACATAGATATAATAGTACTGTATATTTCACGATTTATTTATGATTTAAAATGTTTAATATAAAAACTTATAATTTAATTTTAATTAAGAATTGTTTAAAATTATATAAAAGAGAGAAATTGTTGAATAATCAGAATAAATAAAAAATATTAAAGGATTAAATTATAAATATAAAACCAAATGACTTATAAGTGACCATCACTAATGCTATAATATAATACATGGTATAGATAAAGAGTTGAGCCTTTGTATATAGTATATAGATCGATATTATTAGAGATCCTTCCGTAACTATTCTAATAATAATAATAATAATAATAATAATAATAATAATAATAATAATAATAATAATAATAATAATAATAATAATAATAATAATAATAATTCAAGCCTCGGGGCGGGTAAGGTAGTGTTGAACCCGTCAATTATCACCTTTTCACATCAGCTTAGGAAAAAAAAAGAGCTTTAAGACATTCTTAGGTTATTTTGTCAGATTCTTACAACTTAAAAGACAAATGGCGGAACGAAAGAACGCTCCCTTATACCAAGACATGGGCCCAAATTTATATATTTTCTTGAATATTAGTTGTATTGTTGAAAACCTAGTCATCATAAAGAAAGATTATATATAGTCTTGTCAATAGGGCAAAAAAAATTTAATAATAATCTAATATTTACTACCTAACTCTAGTTACGTCACATGTATTATTGTACATTTGCACACATCATAAAACGATATTATTTATATATAATGAATATTTATTCTTATGGAAAATACATAAATCTTACAGTTTTAATTATCTTTTTTCATGTCAAACTTTAATATAGGATTTATTAATCAATACAAAAAGTATAGTTACAAAGTTTTCATTTCCTTGTACATTAATTTATCCGCATGAGCCGTGTAAGTCTTATGTTAAACTCAAATATTTGACCAATATATGCTTTGAAGGCATTTTATTATTCTACCAATAATTATAATTTAAATAAACAAATAATCTCGTTGAAGGATTAAACATCGCTAGGGAAGTCGAAGTCAACACATTCAAACCTTAGCTCGTCTTCTACACTTGTCGTCAAACCAAAATCCCACTTTTTTTTTTATTATTTTCCTCAAAAAGTCCAAATTTCTTATGTTGAAATTCATACTTTCCATTCAAAAATCAAACATAGCATTATTCTCTCCATGCAACATAAATCCTATATAATATATAAACCCTCAAATCAGCCACAAAAAAGATATTCTCTTAAGTCATCGCAAAACAAAGTCTTTTATTACATCAACATCACAGCTAAAAACATCTATATCCAATCTATTACAACAAAAATGCTACGTCCATCAACGTCATCTCCATTAGCCGTTAAGAACGTCTTTCGACATACGATCCAACCCTCGAACAAACCCTTGCGAAAGCCATGCGAAGTGTTCTTAAGCCACCGAGGGATCGATACGAAGAAGAATGTTGCCGGGCTTTTGTACCACCATTTGCGTGCCCTAAAGCTCCATCCCTTTTTGGACAGCAAGAGCATGAAGCCCGGGGACAAACTGTTCGACAAGATCGATGCTGCGATAAGGGAATGTAAGGTCGGGGTTGAGGTTTTTTCTCCGTCGTATTGTGATTCGTATTTCTGCATGCATGAGCTTAGCCTCATGATGGAGTTGAAGAAGAGGGTCGTGCCCATTTTCTGCGATGTGAAACCCTCTGAGCTAAGGGTTAGAAATTATTACCGAGGTGATTGCGGCGAGGACGAGTTGGTTATGTTTAGAAGGGCTTTCGATGAGGCGAGGACCACCGTAGGATTAAAGTTCGACACTTTTAATGGGTAATTTTTGGACTTTTCTCTTCGATTGAATAGTTGTGTAAATATACTAACAAATATAAAAGTGATATAACTCGCTCTAAATATTTCAACTTTTGATAATTAAAGCAAAATTGTCTATATTTTATGGATTTATTAATTATATATATATATAATTGAAACAGGGATTGGTCGGAGTTTCTTTTAAATGCGACGGAGGTGGTGATCAAGAATATGATTGAAGTGGTAGAAGAAGAAATTATTCAAGTACTGAATTACAAAAGCTTTCTAACAAAGGACTACATCCACTAAAATGACATTAATTCACAATATTTCATTCATTAGACTGATTTATTTATATATATATGTATATATATATATATATATATTGTTTAGAAAATCTACAAAAGCCCTTGTTTTTGTTTATTATATTGGAGTTGATTCATAGGGCTGGAAATGCTCATTTTAACGCAGCCTAACAAATTGATTATATTATTACTTTTTTTTTTATCTACGATGACTCTATTGGAAATAAAAAAAAAAATGATGTATTTTCTATAAAGCTTAGATTTTTAGTGAGGTGATTATTTAACAGACTTCAGCTTCAAACTACACTACAGTAGGCATTTTATGCATGTAGGTATCTTTATCAATTAATATTATTGTTGATCATATGGATGATTTTTTCCTTTATCTATTAATTTCAAATGTTTGTTGATCATACATATCGAAGAGGCCGAAATAACATTGTTGGAGCTCTGATGAATCATATTTTGATCATCAGATAGATGATTCTTATAATCATATTGCAATTTCTTTTTTTATATATGGTTCGTGATATATAACAAACAAATATTATAAAGAAACAAAAAAATGAAAAAAAAAGGTCCCACCGAGATTTGAACTCGGGTTACTGGATTCAGAGTCCAATGTCCTAACCGCTAGACCATGGAACCGAATTTAATCTTCAATGTTGTGTTTTTTATATAATATTTAAACAATTCAATTTTCATTTCAAAAGCAGCAAAGATTTTATTTTACTCGTGGGTCAAAATATCGAATCGTGCGTATAATGTACTAAACTTAATTTTCGAAAGTTACTATCCCTATATTGTCATTTTCTAAATTTGTTGTCCGACAATATCATTAAATTACAGCCCCTAAATTACAAGAAAAAAAATATTTAAGCCAATATAAAATTATGAACACATGGTAATGCAAAAGCCACATTTGAATATCAAAATCCAAAACATCAACCGATCTGATCTAAGTACATTAAATCAAATCAGAATCTTTCCCTCCAAAGTTAACCCTTTGACTTTTGACTTAGAAAAAAATAAAATAAAATAAAATATACATACACTTCGGACACAGTAACTGATGTGAATTCACCAAATTACCCCTCCAAACATCACAGAAATATAAAGCACTCCAGGGAGACAAGCGGGTTCTCCACTACCTCGTTCCCCTGCCCCTTTGTCGGGGGAACCCTGACCCTATCTCCCAAGCCCGACCCTACCCGGCTCGGAGACCGACCCGTTGTTTTCCTCGCCGGTTGGATCCGACCGGAGTTAGAAGCCTTATGGTTCGAGTCCACTCGCGTGACCGGCGACTTCGACCTGCGACCCGACGTCTCTCCGACGTTCTCTCTCCTCATCCCCTGCCCGGATCTATTCCGGTGAGGAGACGGGTCGGATCTACGACCCGGAGACCTGCTCACGGTTCTCCTCGTCACCGTTCCTTCCCTTTTCTTGAACCGTGCGTCCCGGCGGAGGGGGTCAGCGCCGCGGTCGGGCAGCGACGCGTTGCTCACGCTCTCGCTCGCTACGCTGGACGCCTCCTCATAAGCGTCGTCCTCCTTCTTGGGGCGGCGCAGATTCGTCTTCTTACTGGGCTCGACGACGCCGCTCCGGCGACCCTTGTGGGACAAATGCGGCGCCGTTTTGAGCGATGCTTCGAGGAGGGGAGCCGATTTGATAAACGGGCTCGAACCGTTCTCTCGTTTCTTGGGCTGGGGTTGGACCGGCCGCGACAGGTGGACCATCTCCTTGACCTTCTCTTCCTCGACGGTCGCCGGGTTTTGATCGCTCTGCGGCGGAGATTTGCTTGCAACGACGCCGCCGGCGTTCTTTGGCTTTGCAGTTGAGGTTTTTGTGCTAATGCAGCAGCCCATCTTTGTGGTAGTGTCTTTGCTTTCTTTCTTTCTTACTACATGAAATGAGGTAATGTGAAGAAGGGGATGAGCTTTGAATGATTTGTTGTTATTATTGTTTGGAGTAAAGGGCAGTGATGGGTAGGTTGTGTTATTTATTGGGTTGAGAGTGACTCATCTTTGTGAGCCTTTCCTTCCTTGCGGTTGTAATGTAATGTAATGAGAAGAAGTTATCATTTTGACAAGAATTTCTAGTACATTATTATCTTTGTATTTTATGTATGTATCGTATTTTTATGTGTACTTTGGTGCCTTTCTGAATAAAAGAGGAAAAAGGAAATAAAGGATCTAATGGTAAAATACTGCATGATCTTCTCTTCTGTACACATGCCTAGATTTGGCCCTGATTTGATTTAATAAATCAATATCTATATATGTTGTTTTTTTAATTTAACATTCTTACTATTTTCCTATTTATTACAACTGTCCGGGTAAACTTCACATGCTTCAACGTGCACACTATAATTTTCTTATTTTGGTTGAAATAACAATGGTATTTATCGGTCAAGTGGAAGTGTACAAATTTTTTTTATAAATGCATTCAATTTTACTTAAACTTGAAGAAGAGTATTAGTTTCGCTAGAAATCAGATGTTATTTGATAACTGATAATGAGATTAAAATTCGATTCGAATCAACGTAATCGAAATGTAGGAATGCGATGAATAATAATAATAATAATAATAATAATAATAATAGTAATAATAATAATAATAATAATAATAATTTGTGTGTTTGTTTATTATACATTTCATAGTCAACCACATGCTTATAGATTATGACATTGAACGTAGTATACTTAATTTCTATGCATAAATCTTATAAAAATATATACGATGGGTGTGGCATGAAACTAAAATAAAATAGAGTAAACATCAAATTTACTGTTTATACTGTACCAAAATTTTATTACTGGTGCTCAAATTTTCAAATGTGCCGTTTTGATTCCTAAATTTAGTAAATCTTTCCTTTTTGGTTCTGTTAACCGAACAAACCGGTAAAAGAATAAAAAAAACGATTTTGTAAAGTTCAGGAACCAAAATAGTGCATTTAAAAGTTTGAGCACCAACAATTAGAATTTTTTTTACATACGTGTTATTGTGTAAATTTGATATAAAATTCAGTTTCGATCACTACGAGATTTTTGAACTTCTATTGTTTTATTTCAGGAGTTGTATGTATATAATCCGCACATAAATGTTTGGAATTACGATGTGATTGTGCTGGGATAACTCTTGAAACAAAAAAAGTTTTGTTTCAGGAGTTGTATGTATATAATTCCCACACAAAAGTTTGAAATTACGATTTGATTGCGCTGGGATAACTCTTGAAACAAAAAAAAAAATTAAAAAATCTTGTGTTGATCGAAGTTGAATTTTATATCAAATTTACACAATAAATGTATGTACAAAAAAATTCTAACGGTTGGTGCTCAAACTTTAAATGTGTCGTTTTGGTTCCTGAACTTTGCAAATCGTTCCTTTTTTGCTTTTTTATCGGTTCGTTAGGTCAAAAGAACAAAAAATAAATGGTTATACAAAGTTCAGGAACCAAAACGGCACATTTAAAAGTTTGAGTACCGACAGTAAGACTTTGATATAGTATAAGCATCAAATTTACTTATTAAGCCTGAAATTTTAGCTGCAATGATAATTAAACATAGTATAAGAGTTCAAATCAAGTACTCATTATCATAAATCATCAATGTTATCTATAAAAAAAAAAGAAAAGAAAATCATACATCTAACGAGAAATAAGAAAGTAATCAACCTACACAAAATGAGACGTGCTGAAAAGAATTTTCCACCCTTCGTAGAGAGAAAAAACGAGAATTTTCTTCGTAGAGAGACAAAACGAGAATTTTCCTCGAGAAATAAGAAAGTAATCAACCTACACAAAATGAGACGTGCTGAAAAGAATTTTCCACCCTTCGTAGAGAGAAAAAACGAAAATTTTCTTCGAAGAGAGACAAAACGAGAATTTTCCTCTTCGATCAGGGCGGATCTCCAAGAGATGGGAATACCTACCACATTCAGTATTGTCCATAAAGTTGGTTGTTCTTTTAGGAAAATTAAATAAAATCCGACTTGATGATATACATATGTCATTTGATAAGAGTTAAATGTAAACGTTTGATTATTTAATTCAATGTACTTATTCCAATATATAGTGTGGCATTTATGGGGGTCACACTAAAATGACTCGCTGTCCTGCCTGTGAGATGGCCACACAGACAAACACTAATTTTATTACTTGACGTAATCACTTTTATATAATAGATCAGTTAAAACATTTTCTAATTATTACAACAGAGGATGAACGTAATTTAAATCCTATATATATATATATATATATATATATTAAAATGTTATCAAATGTATGTAATACATTGAAGCAAACGGAAACAAACATAGGAGAAAGAAAAAATGAAAGATACGAAAAAAAAGACAAGAATCCAATATATAAATATTTGTGAAGCTCATTCAGACAAGCAAGCATCTGACAGTTATGAGAGAAAAAAAAATAATTAAATAAATAAACCTCATTTTCCCAGAAGCCATTATTACTATACTCTACTATGATAGGTCCCTCTTTATCTTCACTGAGAATCACATTTAAATTTAATTTATATATATCGGTTGTCAAGTCATATATATGCCTTATACTCCACGGTATTTTTATTGCTGTCACGCACGTGATATGACTAATATGAAATTTTGTTTAAAATAAATATAGATTAGATACAATAAAAATTACAGGAAAGAGAGCATTATATAATTAAAAAGTACCGCGAGCTACATATCATTGAAATGTCATGACAACTCTTGATGCGGGATAAAATCCCGAGCATGCAGATCCACACGAGCCGCAAGGAAAGAAGACGTGAGATCCTTAAGAATTACATCTAGAAATGGGAAAAAGCTAAAGAGAGGGAGCTGTGACTCCCAAGAAAGGATGGATAAACCATTCGAAATAGGTCCCTGGAAGAACCCAAGGGACTTGAGGTCTATGGGTCCCAGAGGACCTCGTAAACTGACTGGCAGGACGTAATAACTTGGATAAGGGTTAAGGAAATCAAAAAGGGGATAAAACAGGAAGATCTGGCAGTGTCAGGCTCCGTACGGATGAAGGAATTCTGAAGGGGGGACCATTACACGTGTAAGCAGCTCATTGGGGAACATTTTCTGGACAGACAACACTCCCTTCTACAGTGCCGCGCACGCAGGTGCTCCGTACCATCCCACACAGAACAGATGCAGGTCCCTAAAGGTGGCTTAGAAGAGAAGTATCGATATAAGGAGGAAACAGCTCATAAAAAACACAAGTCATTTTACTGTTACAGACACTGGAACACTAAGAAGGCACACACGAACACTCTGTAGTTTTTCTTCTTCTTTTTGCATAAGTTTCTAGTCTGTTACAATGGAGAGGTGAGATTTGAGTGTGTAAATCGTCCCATTATAGTGAAAGAATATTCTTGGCCGGCCCGTGGACGTAGGACTCTTGAGAGTCCGAACCACGTAAAGATTGTTGTTCCCTGTATTTTCGTTTTCTTTTGCTTCGTTATCGCACTTCTGAACTGAAGATCGACCCCATGATCGAGATCTAGACACGGCTCTACCGACCTTATTCACTTTTCGGACCAAAATATCTTTGATCGGGACCACGCCCGCATCAACTCTATTACTATTTCAACATCTTTTATTACTCTCAATGTTGTGAATTGTGTGTTTGTGTGTGTTATTTTTATTTATTATTTACATTATATGTTTTTATGAGGAAGTGCTTATTGGAATTAATGGAGAAAATGAAGTGCGTTGACTTTTATACATGATCAGTCATCCTTTGGAATGGGGCATGTATGGCCCACCATGGGCTTAGCCCATTTATTAAACGTGTTAGCATATTAATCGCTTAGATTATCTACAATGAGCCCAATTGTGAGTTCCACCTACTTTTTTTTTAACCTCAAGACAATCGTCGGTTTTCAGCGTGACTAATTATATAGTTCATGTTTTTCGCCTCAAGTCCACACAGAGAGCGATTACCATTGCGAATAGCGAACATATTCGAGTAACATCGCAGCTGAATATTTCATCAACTAAAGATAAAATAGGCACACAAATTTTTACGTGGAAAACCCCATAACAAATTAAGGTAAAAATAAATCACAGTACGCAAAATATAGGAGTTACAACGTCTCAATTTATAAAGGAGAAAATACTCGGTCTCATTTGATCAGAGAAAATACCACAAACTCTATATTTCTTTTATTTCTCTATTATTTGGGATGGTTAAGCTTCGATCGTTAGGTGCTTATTTACAAGTAAAATTTCAAGTACTTAACTTAATGTTATACAATCGCTGATAAATTCAAAAACTGTACAAGACTAGGGAATGTGAGGAGAAATGATATAACAGAAATTTAAAAAAAAAATTATTAAACAAAATATCCTCACCAAAATATCAGATAAATCTATTCTCTTACAACCACATGATAAGTGGTCAGCTATATGCTAATAGATAGTATGTTCCAGATTTTTTAACCAATGATATTTCTGAACAATCCCACAGAAGAAAAGTATCTTAAAAACTTCAGCTTTCAGTAATAAATCCAACTCCAAAAAAGGAAGAAAAAAAAACAAAGAATTAAGGCAACAATGAGCTGCAGTTCTCCTTTGTTCAATCCCTTCTTGTCCAATTCCGCCATTAACAACGAACCCATCAAACCATTGAAGCCCATCTCCTCGTCGAACGCTAGCATCGCCTTTCGAGTTCTATGCTCCACTCCACAGCATTCCTTAGCAGCAGCATCAGCAGGCAAAATTGTATCTTCATATTCTTGGATTGTTCTTTGCGTTCATTCCTTCATATTTTGTGATTTTTATTGCGCAGAGACGTCTGTGAAGAATGGCTCTCTAACTGGCGGTGCTTACGATTTCGAAAGGGCGACTACTACACTCACTCAGAGGGCACTGTCTTCGCCGAAGAAGGTGACGCTCGTTCGACATGGCCTTAGCTCGTGGAATAAAGAAGGGAGAGTCCAGGTTTTCATTTTTCTTCAATGGCCTTTCATCTTCTCCATGTTCTTACCTCTCATTGGCGCCATTACCATGATGTTATAATATTTAATAGGGAAGCTCAAACCTGTCTGTACTAACGGAAGCAGGCGAAGCACAAGCTGAAAGGTGCCGTAAGGCCTTATCAGAGATGCACTTTGATCAGTGTTTTTCCAGCCCCATACGACGTGCCAAGGCAATGATTTTTAACGGATTGGATCGAAAAAAATAATTTCCGGGAATTGTTTTCGAAGTCGGATTTTTATTATTGTTTTTTCTTGGACGCAGACTACTGCTGATATATTATGGCAAGGAAGAGAGGAGCCTTTGGTTTACCTCGACTCATTGAAGGAGGCTCACTTGTACTTCCTTGAAGGAATGAGAAATGGTCTCTCTCCCTTTCTGAAGCCCATCTTTCGATTTGGTTATGTAAGAAGAGAAGATGCATTTCATTTGTAAAATGACATTGTTTTGTTTTTTTGGAGGCAGTGGATGCTAAAAAGGTATACCCGAAAGAATTCACGCAGTGGAGAGAAGATCCGTCGAACTTCAGGGTCAACGGCGTTTATCCCGTTAGGGAGCTGTGGAAGACGGCCCGTGAAGCTTGGCTGGAAATATTATTCACGCCGGTAAATAAATTTAAAAAATATATTTTTTTCTTTCGATGCATCGAATGTACCTACTACGGAGCTTCAGACTTGTTATTACATGTTTGTAGGGAGAGAACTTCTTGGTAGTAACTCATAAATCGATTTTGAGGGCTTTGATCTGCACAGCTCTTGGATTAGAGCCTGAGAGGTCAGTATAAGTAGAAGATTCAATCTGTATATAATGCAGCAAATGATTATTACAATGACTAAAAGTTTCAATTTTTTTTTTCTTTTTCTGTTTAGGTTCAGAGCAATTGATGTGAACAATGGTGGACTGTCTGTGTTTAGCTTTAACAAGCAAGGCGAAGCTATGCTTCAATCCTTGAACATGACTGCTCATATGTATACAGATCACATATATCATTACTAAACGAAATATCAAGAATTAATTAGCATGAGATTGCATTGTCGCCATGCATGTAAGAACGAAACACGACTCAAGTTTTACATCGAGCAAAGTATATGAAGGTACAACCAACATAGTTTGATCAACAAAAAAGAAAAAAAGCAATCTTTATTGCGCCTAATTAGCATCTTCTCTATGACCACATCAAGAAAATCAAAGCTGGTATGAGTTCATGTAGTTACCCTCACTTACAGTAGGATTTGTATTGAACTGCACGTTTTTATCCCGATATCGAAACCAATGCATTGCTTTAGAGAGTGCACTTACGCTGCAAAGCCGGTTTTTGATTTCTTCTCGGTCTTGAGAGGTGGTGCCTTATGTAAGGTCTTCTCAATTACGGGTTTCTCGATTCCTTGGATATCAGTGATCCTTAGCTTAGTTAATTCCTGAAATAGAAGTTGTGGGATGATTGTAAGAATACTTGATGGAAGGAAGGATCAATTGTTTTTGACAAAGAATGACACAATTGAACCATGTCTCAAAGTACCTGTCGGTGGCCTTTTGTTCTTCTGTAGTTCTTCCTTCTCTTTTTCTTGAATATGATCACTTTTGCATCTAATGCCTGTAACGGAAAAAGAATGCAACATAGACCAGATGAGACGAGTTTTCAAACAAAATTTTCCATCAGTATACTTTCAGCATTTCCAATGAGAATGTGATCATATTCGCAGATAATATTAAGAGAGGGTGAGAAAGAGATTTGACTCGAGCATTAAAAGAAATGTCAATTTACAAAACAACAGAAATTAAAGGTTCTAAGAGCACACCAGGTCCAGAAGACGAACACATTCTAGTTTCACAATCAAGATTTTAAATCACAAACTATAATGTAACAGATCGTCATGTGAATTCTAAATTCATATACCCTGATCGGACAAAGATGCAAATTTATATTCCCAAAATTCTGAGAGGTATTCCCATCTAGGTGATTTCAATTGTGATATATTCAATTCAACTACGATAAGTCAGAAGATGCATCCAAAAGATCTTAAGTTATCTTACATGCTCTTCAACAACGGCATGAACAGCTGCATCAGGCAAAATTGGCCTGCCAATGATAGTCTGTGTCGATGAACCCAGCATAAGAACCTTATTGAGGACTAACTGCAAAAATCCATACATCAAATTTTAGACGGAGAACCAACCACCTAACATCTATACATTATATGACTAACTCGGTGTTATATTCGCGATTAGCATCTTTCACTGCCTAATCTAAATGTTAGCTGCGCATATGCGAAAACAAGAACACGAAACAGAATATGATTTTGCGATAAAACTTCATCAAGCTTCATCCCTAAAGACGAATGTTAGTAGACATCAAATGATCAATCAAGAGTCCCATGTCGAAATTCGATGAGTATTCTGAGTCTCAAAGTACTTAACCAACATATATAAAGTAATCAGCTAGTAATCTTAGTAGTACCTTATCATTGATGTCACAATACTTCAACCTCTCTGTATAAATGCAGTCCCCATTGCACACCTTAAATTGATGAGACCCAATCTGAGCAAGACAAGACAAAGCCCCAAAGATATCGTCAAACCTTAACCCATACTACAAAAACGCACCCAAAAAATAAAAAATAAAAAATAAAAATACAACCAAAGAATCACAAATTTCAACCTGCACAACAGCGAACACTGGTTCATACGGCTTAAAAACCCGGTCCGAGTCCTGGAGGGGACCAAGTACAGAGTACCCTATTTCAGAAGCTTCTTTAGATTTTTCCTCTTTCGATAGAACTACCTCTGTTTCAGCCTCAGCTTCCTCGTCATCTTCACTCTCCTCACCTTCATCTTCATCTTCGTCGCTGTCACTGTTCTTAGAAGAGAAATGCCTCGAAAAAATAACGGACGATGAGTAATCATTCGCACAATTACCGTCTAAAATGTGACGATTGGGGAATGATGTGAGATTTTTGCGGACGACGAGAGTTGACGTAGGCGCTACGGCTTCATAGAATGGATTTAGGGCTCTGCTTGAAGAGAGATAACGGGCTAGCACATGAAAGCATCGTCGATTCGCCATTGATGCAATTGAGATGTGTCTTGATGGGGTTTTGGGGAGAAGGTGATGTGATACCGATCTAGGGTTTTGGAAAGGGAAGAGTTGCTATTATTTGCTAAAAGCGCTCTTTGTGCAGATAGGATGTGTGTTAGAAAACGCTTTTTCTTCTTTTTCTAAAGGCGAATATCGAAATTCTATTATACTTAAAATCAAATTATTACAACTCGTAGGAGATTTATTATTATTATTAAAAATAATATTTCAATAAATACAAAATTGACAAGAGATAATAAGAGACATACACCATTTTTGGTTTCGTTAGAAAGTTATGCCATAATAATATATTTAAATCATATTTAAATAATGAGACGATAAACTATTTTTCTAAGTATTTCCAAATTATTTAACTATTTTCTTTTGTTATAAAAAAATATGCATCGTGCTAGTTAATTTAAATTAAGTGTATTTTGGCTAATTTACTAGAATTTGAAGATGCTATCGGATTGCATATGTTACTTGTATGATTCCGCTGTCACTTTAATATATAAAAATCTTTTGATGTAATAAAAATTTAAAAAAATTAGTAAGACGTACGGGTGTAAACGAGTCGATCTCAAGTTCAACCTCGATGAATATTTCATAACTAACTGAACTTCACTCAGGCCTGTTTATTGTGTCCGTCAGCCGCCTTGACTTATCATCCACAATTTACTAAATTATGTATAGATTGCCAAAAAAAAATTAAATAATTTCCAATACCATTGACTTTGCATCTCTTTTATTCACATGAAACAATACAATGTGGTTGTCATACTATAGTCAAAATCGAACTCATTACTGCAATAGTTCATTTAGATTTGACTTTATACGATTATTATGTTGATGATTAAGAACGATGTTATTATATACTAGTAATCGGTGCACTGCACACATCAACATATTTGGTTTTGGTAGTGGGTGGATGGTCTTCTTTTTTATAATAATTAAACGATTTTTATGATGTTATGAGAATTTATAAAATAGAATAGATAAATGACACAAGTATAAATGAACTTATATAACTATTTGGATAAGGAATGTGAACAAGAAAGTGGTTTTAAGACCAAAAATACATTCAAGCATTTGCTATTTATGGCAGGCGAAAGTCCAATAGATTTGCTTGTTTCAACGTTCTTAAACATTCAACAAAATCTAATTAGTTAGACGACAAAATGCCATTATTTGTCTCTGACTTTGATGGATCTGAAAAAAAATCATGAGGACTAAGTTATATGTTAGAATAATTAAGCCAATCCAATTCCCTGAAATATCACGAAAAATGCGTTTCGACTTGGATTACCGATTTATTCCAACGGATAATTTTCCGACACATCAACTTAATAGTAAAATCGACTCGAATTATCTATTTTTATAGAAGCTTTTACAATAATAAAAAGAAAAGGTCAACCAATTCTCTCTTTGTCACAAACTCCTAAATTCCTAATTATCAGATTAATCCGTTGACTTTTCTGTTGCATGCCAGAAAAATATATCCATATATAATAAAAAAAGTTGACAGCTTAATGATGTAAAACTAGATATAATTTATTTAATTAAAATGATTGATTTCTATAAGAAGAATGAAACAAGCACAGTTGTCCACGACAAAAGATTTGGCCCGTTACATTTTTTTTTTTATTTTATATAAAAAAAAAATACATAGCAAAATCAAAGGAAAAGACAATATAAGCGTCGATCTTGTCTGATTTTTCACAAACGAGCCGCCCATTGTACATCCATAATCCCCATATTACCCCTCCAAAGCCGCCAAACGTAACACTAAACGAGGGGCAAATAAGTAGTTTCACACACCATGTCTGAACTTTGACCAGTCAACTCTTTCCTCCGATGATAACACAAGGATGTCCTTCCTCTTTGGAACAATCTCTTCACTGATCGAACTAATAAGATTCTTCGAACAACCTACGAAAAACTCGCAATGGACCTCATAGGTCAGCTCCATCGTCGCCTTCTTCTGCGACGGAGCTTAATCATCATCGCCGCGACGATCTCCACACCCACTTCGTCGGCCGTCGACTTCCTCTTCAACGGATTCGCGCCGCCGGACATGTCCCTCTACGGCAACGCCACCATCGACTCCCAAATCCTCACCCTCACCAACGACACCACCTTCTCCATCGGCCGCGCTCTGTACCCATCTAAAATCCCGACGAAGCAGCCCAACGGGTCGCGGGTCAGCCCGTTTTCGACTTCGTTCATATTCGCCATGGCGCCGTACAAGGGCAGGCTGCCCGGGCACGGCATCGTCTTCCTCTTCGCGCCCCACGCCGGCATAGAAGGGACCACCTCGTCGCAGAACCTAGGGCTGTTCAATCTGACCAACAATGGAGATTCTAACAACCATGTCTTCGGGGTTGAGTTCGACGTCTTCAAGAACGAAGAGTTTAAGGACATAGACGCCAACCATGTCGGAATCGACGTGAACTCCCTCATCTCCGTCGCTTCGTACGAGGCTGGGTATTGGGACGACGGCGGGAACTTCAAAGCTCTCAAGCTTAACACCGGCGAAAATTACCAGGTATGGATCGACTACGACGGCGGGGTCGTTAACGTAACCATGGCTCGGTTAGGGATGTCTAGGCCGAGGAAACCTTTGTTGAATGTCTCCATCGATTTGTCCGAGGTTCTCGAGGAAGAAACGTATGTGGGCTTCACGGCGTCCACGGGCGCTTTGGTCGAGAGCCATAAGATATTGGGATGGAGTTTTAGTAACGATAATTTTTCTTACAGCAAAGGGCTGATCACCCGCGGTCTGCCCTCGTTCGAGCTGCCCGAGCCCGGGATTTTAAGGAGGAAGGGCGCAGTTTTAGGGCTCGTCTTCGCGGCTCTGTGTGTTGTTACTGCGGGTTTTCTCGTCGCTTTCTTGTTGGTTCGACGGAGGCGAAGGGTTCGAAGGGAAAGAGAAGAAATGGAGGAGTGGGAGTTTGAGTATTGGCCTCACCGAATCGCCTACCGAGAGGTTGAGTCGGCCGCCAACTTCTTCTCGGAAGATAATGTGATAGGCGTCGGCGGGAATGGGAAAGTTTACAAAGGGATTTTGCCCGGCGGGACGGAGATAGCGGTGAAGCGAATCTTACACGATGGTAATGAATTGGCGGTTCGGACGTTCTTGAATGAAATATCGAGCCTTGGAAGGTTGAGGCACCGAAACCTAGTAGGGTTGAGGGGTTGGTGCAAGAAGGAGAAGGGGAGCTTGATCATAGTCTATGACTACATGGAAAACGGTAGCCTCGACGCGAGAATATTCGATCCCGACGACGAAGAGAAGGGGACGGCATTGAATTGCGGCGAACGGATAAGGATCTTGAAGCAAGTCGCGTCGGGGATCCTTTACCTGCACGAAGGATGGGAGTCGAAGGTCTTGCATAGGCAAGCATGAAAATTATCCGTATACTGATATATTTGTCGATAATTCTCATAATTTTGAACCATTCGATATTATTTATCATTTAAAAAAAATTATTTCAATATCTTTACTAATATATATATATATATATATGTATGTGTGTGTGTTTAACTACTTTTTTTCATTTCGTAAGTTAGGGGATTGCACTTTCAACTTATAGGGTTACAATTTAAGGAAATTAACTTCCAAATTTAAAGCAATTTAAAGATACAATTGCGTCGGAAATCGTCCTTAAATTGCTTTAATTGCTTTAATTTTTAAAGCAAGCATCCTTAAATTGCAACTTCGTAAGTTGGGTGTCGTGAAACTGCCTCGTAGGATTTATCGCCAAATTATCTAGTATGTGTGGATTGTCACGTGTCAAAGTTCTGGCAGAAAATTAGATTTTCGCCGCATTGGTCCTAAAATTACATTAATTTTGAAAGTTAGTGTCCATAAATTAGAATCATTGATACCACTAATGGTACCGATACTTTCGGTCCCGCGTGCACACAGGGACATCAAGGCGAGCAACGTGCTCCTCGACCGGGAAATGAACGCGAGGCTGGGCGACTTTGGGATAGCCAAGGTCCACGACCACGACAAGGCGGCGGGGACGACGCGGGTCGTCGGGACCGTGGGCTACCTTGCGCCCGAGATCGTAAGGAGCGGCCGCATCTCGACCCAGAGCGACGTGTTCGGCTACGGCGTCTTGATCCTCGAAGTCCTATGCGGTCGGAGGCCGTTGGAACCCGGCGAGCCGCCGTTGGTCGATTGGGTATGGGAGCTAATGAGACGGGACGAGCTGATCGGCGCGGTCGACGCCAGGCTGAGGATCGAGCCAGGGTTCGACGAGGAGGAGGTGGTGAGGATGCTTCACTTAGGGCTTTTGTGTACGATTCCCGAGCCTAAGCTCCGGCCGAGCATGCGGCAGATTGTGAAGCTTTTCGAAGGCGGCGCGGCCAATGAGGCGGTTGATGAGGGCGAAGGTGAGGATATGATGGGCGTTTATTTGCTGGAGAAGATGAAGAGGAGAGACATTTGGTTTATGTATCCTCACGGCTCGGGCCCGGGCTTGGGATCGGGCTTACACCCTACGTTTGAAGAAATCAGGCAAGGACTGAGTAATTCCATGTCCTTGTCTTGGACGAATAGCCTCGTACATGGTCGGTGAATTTAGTGCAAGAAAATATTCATTTACTTAGGTAGGATGTTTTAAATTTATTATTTTTGTGTTTATATATATATATATATATGTATCTTTGTATTTTGTGAATTAAAAGGGATTTTCAAACCTTTGGTGGGCACAAAAACAAAGCAACACTCTAAAAAAAGATATATAACAACAGAAAGAAACTCTCCAAAATGGTAATAGTTCAGACCACCTCAACGGGCCTATGCAGACTAGAAAAGCTCTCCATCATCAAGTCGACGGTGAGCATTGACCGTCTGGGCCGAGCCACACGGCTGGTCCGATCATTAACGTTGGTCGACTCGATCGAAGGCGGCGAGCTAACCGCCAGCCTCTCGCACGTCTTGAACCACTTGGCTTGCATGTATCTATGTTTCCTCCACGGCCCCAAGTGCATCTTCTTCTCCTTCATGCACTTCTTTGCTGCCCCGCATAAGATCTTTAACAATCCCAACAACCTTTCGATCTTCCCGACGAAAATGTCGGGCAGCTTCTTGATCAAGCTGTTGTACTCCTCGCTCCCTCGGGCCATTTCGAACTCTGCCCGGAAGTTCAGCTCGATGATCACTCGGACCTCTCCCTTTTTCGGGTTGGAGGTGTCTATTACATCCAAGAATGTGTGTTCGCCTGTAATAATTTATTCTTGATTAAGGTTTTGGGCCGACGAAATATATTTTGGTCCTAAGGGAAAATTTAATTATATGTATATATATACCTGATGGAATGTCCGGCGAACTTCTCCACTTGGACTTGCAGATCGCACTGTTGAAGCCTTCGGTTTGCAGTCGCCGGCAGATGAACTCCATCAGGCATCTCCGGCAACTTCCGCCGTTGTCGCCCGGCGAACTGCGGCCGCAGGCGCAGGCGCCGGCGGATTTCTGCGATTCTCTTACCGCTTCTTTAGTGATGCCTCGTATTCTCGACTCTAAGGAGCTCGTCCTGCATATGGTACACTGCCGAGGAGGAAGAACCATAAGAGATCAATTACAGCTAATTTCAGGGATATTATTTTATAAATATAAAAAGGAAAAGAGAGAAATTACTTGCAATGCTTGATGTTGAGTTTCCCAGAAACCACCGTCCTCGACGGCACGCTTCTCTTCCTCCTCCTCCTCATCGTTTTCCATCTCCGCCGCTCCGTCGTCGACGTCGTAGTCAACGCTGCTCGCCGACGAGGACCGGTCAACGGATTCCTCGCTGAGGAACTCGAAGACGGTGTCCGACAAGTTGATCCCCGCCTCGCCGGAGAAATCCGTCGCCGGGCAGTCGCACGTCAGAATCCGTCGGTTTATCGAAACGCGGGACATTATATTCCGACCAACCCTAACCCCAAGTCGATTATATTATTACAGAAAAAAGCCGCTTTTTCAGCGAAAGGTAGGAAAAAAGAAAAGAAAGAAGGGGCTCTATTTATACCACGAGGTGGGCCCGGATGATCCGACGTGGACTAATTACAAAGACTGAACATGGAGATTTAGATGATGGCCACGTGGCCGAAATTAATTCGCTGGACCCCCAACCAACGTGGGACCCACCATCAACGAGGATCCACGTCAGTGAGGTCAATAATTTCGATCTGCTACGAGAGTTTCGGATATACTCGAATATTCAAAAACCCCATCCTTTTATTTTTTTTATTTTTTTATATATAATCATTGGTCTAAGTGGGCCCCGTCGAACTACGTGGCGTTATCCGAGGCGTCGATTCTCTTGAGTTTATCCGATTAAGTGGGTCCCACGTGTTTCTTTGTTTTTGGATAGTTACGCGGCGGGAAGCTCGTGGTTTTTGGTGCTTTGTTGATGTGGTTGGTTTTACCCATGTTGCCCCTTGTATTGTGGCAGGTGTCGAAAGAGGACAAAGGGTATTATTGTCATTTAAGCTTATCAATCATTCAACTCGATTGTTCAAAGGAGATATCGAGTAGGAGCATATTCGTGTGGGCTTTGTTCGATGCTCTTTCCTTCCTATTTTTTTTTTTTATCTTTCTTTTATTTTCTGGATATCCAATCAAATCATTTGTATTTTTCTTCTTTTTTTTAATATCTAAAATCAATCGTTGAATATTATAGGGAATGACTTAGTAGTTGGGCTTATGAATTATTAATTATGAGATCGCATATTCAAATTTTATTAGTGACGGACTATCGTGTTGGGTGAGGGAGTGAGACATGCTTATCGTCTCCGAGAGATTAGTCTCATTCATGTAGAATATAGCGCAATCTCATAGACGGTTGAGTGAGAATACATCTGAGTCATTGACAAAATTATGAAAGGCAAGCGATCGACCTTTGAAATCTATACTTTTACTATGAGGAAGAGCTTAATAAAAACTGCTAATTTGTTGTGTAACTTTATTGCTATTTGACGATTCTTTATATAATTTATTTTAATACAAGTAATTACAACTGTTGATCAATTTTTATTTATTATAATTACATAATTATGAATTAATTTTTAAAATAATCTTTAATTTATTAAATATTTTAAATAACAATTTCAAAATACATAATTAATTACATATACATGTTTAAATTTGTAAAAAAAAAAAAAAAAGTAAACAATAAAAGTATTCATGAAATATTTCTCAAATTTATTCAACGAAACTTTCAAATGTGTTTATGGTGAAACATACAAAGGTGACACCGACTGGTTGATTAAACAATAGAAGTGTTATCAACTAATCTATTAAATAGTTTTACATTCAACTCGATTAACACATGGTAGATCAGGTTCAAGATGATTGAATTGGTCCAAAAAGTGGTGTCCAGTGGATAATAACTATTTCTATATATTTTAATAATATATGTTTTTGTCTAGTGGTCCAATTAATTAGCTTGTGAAGTTCATGAAATATTATAATGTCGCCCACTATAATAATATAATATAATGGTCCCCGGTGACCAAAAAATTATGATATATTATCTTAATTCTTCCGAATAATTACTACTTTCCTCGAACAATTTGCTTTATTATAATAGAAATATAAATAGTTCGAGTTAAATAAAATTACCTTATGGCCTCTCGTATTTATGAAAAGTTCCTAACTGTTTTTGTTTTAAGAGTATCATATTCGACCAATATATCCTTTGGATCGATAAATTCATATATCTAATTGTTCCAATTTCGAAGGATATATATTTACAGAATTTCGAACTATAGTTCTTATTTTTTATTTTTTTAGGTAACCATGAGAAAAATAGATCTTTTTTTTTCTATTGTGAAATATTTGAAAACTTTGATATACGGATATTAGATATGGGGTCTTATATCACGTGTATTAATGTATTTTGATTTTCTATAAACCCATTATCTATCTATTTTATTATTAGAGAGCACCTTAAACTAACTGTTATTAAATTGATTTGGTATGGCATGTACAATTACCATTTTATCCTTTAACTTTTGTATTAATTATAATTATATCCTTTAAATCATTTTTTAATATATTTAAAAGTAATACACAATTATAAATAATATTATGATTTTATTAAAAATGACTCAAAGTAATATTATAAATTTATATATTAAAGCACACGCATCGAGTGTGCATAAAATACTAGTAATGGTCCCTAATGTTTATCATATGGACCAATTTAGTCTCAAATGTTTCGTCTGAACCAATTTAGTCTATGATGTTGTCGAATTTGGACCAATTTGGTCATTTCGTCACGATATATGTCAATTTTAGCGGAAATCTCACACGTGCCTAATAATAAATCATGTCTAGGTATACAAAATTGAAATTATTACTGGAATTATGACACGAAACTAAAAATTTCTCCTCCGATCTAGACATGATTTAGGGTGTGGCATGTGCGCGATTTCTGCCAAAATTGACATTAATCATGACGGAATGACCAAATTAATCCAAAATCGACAACATCGGGGACTAAATTAGTTCAGGCGAAACATCGGTAACTAAATTGACGTAAATGGAGAATATACTAAAATTCAAAGTTTGTTAGTACTTTTATCAATGTAAAGCGTACGAGAAATTAATAAATGTGATCGGTTATATGTCTAAAATCATCTGAACTACATCATTATTATGAAATAATATTAATGTTGATGATTTAAATAATAATATTAGTTAAATGATTGATGATTTGGAAGTATTATATTAAATGATGATAAGATGATAAGATGAGGTGTTTAATTGAAGAGTTTGTATTTTAGTGTGAGGTGTATAATTGTAATTAATGTGATTAGTTGTAATAGTGAATTATTAGTAGTATAAATAAGTGATTAGAGTTCATTGTAAATCACACAAAGTATTGAAATACGTTATCAACACGACCGCTCTCCGTCGTCAAGATCAACCTCCGTCGAAGATCTCGTACGAGTTTAGTCGAGGTACGGTAATTTAATATTTAATTTATACTAATCATATATTAATTGTGATTAATTTAAAATATATATTATAAATTATTTTAAAAGTTTTATAACTAAACGCCAATACCCGAGTGGTTTCGCGGAATATCGTTCACTATAAGTGACGAGAGGTCCAGATTTCGATACCCCGTTGGTGGTGTGTGGAATTTTATTTGCGATTTATTTTTTTTATTTATATACACGTACATACCAAAAGCCCACGAGGTCTTGCGGTTATCCCCACCTCAGTAGCGGCATATTATTTATTTTTTAGTTGAAAACTTGAAGTAATTATTGGACCGAATAGTTTTGGACGATGGACAAATTTTGTTACCGCAACCTTATCGGAACTTGGACAATAATTATGAAATAATAAAGAACGAGTTTTATGAAACAATTCATATATTTTATCATTGATTTATATGTTATCTGATTATTATGTTCTTTTTCATGTTATAGAATCATGTCGTTTTATACAAAGATGGATCTTCTGTTGCTTACTTTATTTACGGTGATCCTTACGGCTATGTGGATAATGTTTTTACCAATGTTTTTAAAATATAATTATTAATTATAATATTTCTTTAATTATAATATTTCTTTAATATTATAATTACTGAAATATATGTTATTTTGAAGGATGACGCTTTGTCCGATATTTGATCTATTACTTATGATTATTATTACGACGACAGTTATTTGGATGCGGATATCGTTTTTCATTAGAGCTTTTACAAAAGAAGATATAAAAGAAGATTAATTATAATTTTTCCTTTTAATATTTTAATGATGATTTTATTTTCATGATATCAATAAATTGAATCTTGCAAAACTTTGATTTATCAATCTCGATTTTATACTTGCTACTGATTTACACAGTTACTTCGGTGTATTATAAAGCATTCACCACGTTCAGTCCATCGGATATAATACGAATAAATATCGTGAGAAAATGATCAGAAAATATTATGATGGATGAATGAAAAGCATAAGTCCGACTAAATGATTATGTTGCATTCCCTGAAGTGAATGTATGCGCAAACAATAAAAGTGGTCGTTAACATTATATTTACCGTGGTTATTATTAATATTTCCCCCGAAGTGGACAACTAGTATATGATTGAGAAAGATGTATTGAGCAATATAAAGATTATTATATATTATCGTTGGTTATTATTCGCACCCAAAGATCCCGTTGATCTTTTTAAAGAGCAATTGTTGGAAGTATTTTATAGTGTTCAATAATCAAGTTATCTTTGTCTAGGGACTTAATTGTAATATATGTATAGTTAGAGACTAGAATGCAAATATACCAATATTGATTGGTATATATAGGGCAAGTATGTGTGATTAGCACATAACTTGAGTTTAGCTTTCTCTCACTAGAAAAACTCTCTCATCATTATCTTAATTAGGGTTGAATTGTAGAGAGAGAAGAGGTAATAGGAGAGAAAGTTTGTGATTAATGAAGATTTAATTGATTTAATCCTAAAGCTTCCGCTCACATTATCATCGAGGTAAATCTATCGAATCTATGCTCGAGTTCTTCGTTGGATGATAAAAACGGACCTAACAATTGGTATCAGAGCCAAAATCGTGTGAATTGATCAATCTTTGCTTGCTGAAATTTGTTTTCGTATGATGTTCTTCGCGCCAATTGCTTTTTCTCATGATCTCAAATGATATTTGATTGCTGATTTCGTATGATGCTGAACGAAAACTGTTTGCGAATGAATTGATATGTTAATCGCGATTATCTTCGATTAATTGAGCTTAATTTGGTCTGAGATTGAATTGTTGCGATCGAAATATTTTTTTTATCTTCAAAACTGTTCACACTGAAAATGCAAAATTGGATAATTTGGTTTCTCTTGTGTTAATCAGTTTTTAGATGATTACCCATTCAATTTCGATCGATTAACTGTGCTTAATGTGTTAATTTGAGTGTTATTTGAAGATTTCGCACATAAAATCGTGTTTTTCGCACCAAATAAAAGTTTTCGCACCAAAATGTTTTCGCACCATTCATAAGATAGTTTTCGTATCAAGTTATTTTTGCAATCAATTCGTATCTATTTTCACTTTGACTAAAGTTTTCGTACACTCACATTTTAAAACTTTTCTCATTGACTTTAGTTTTCGAATACTGTAGCGTACGCAAAAGTCTCAACGTTTTGAATGAAAAATAATTAGCGTACGATAATTTTTTAATTGTCAATACGAAAAAAGTTTGCGTACGAAAAATTTCTGTCTGTGATACGAAAAAGTTTTTTTTAATACGAAAATTAATTCTCTTCGTACGAAAAATACATTTGATAAAAAAAAATTTTTGGCTACGAGATTTTTTTTTGTACTTGGTTTAAAAAGATTCATGGTTCATATGAAAAAGTTTTGGGTAACAAAATTTTTTTTGGACTGGTAAAATTTTTCGGTACAAAAATTATTCTCGGTATAAGTTTTTTTCTTTTCTAATCATTTCAAAAGTTTTTTTTGATACCTAAACTTCTGCAAACTTAATCATTCGAAAATCTATTCGAACACATTGATTCAAAATTTAATATCAATTCAAACACACGATAACGATCAATAAGCATCCAACATAATTGACATTAAAATCCAAATTCTATAGAAACCAATTAAAAATTTTCAAACTTAATTGGTGAACTGATGAAACGTCAAAAATGGATTCTTATATGAACGCTCAAAGAAAAACTATTAAAGAGTTAGAAGACAGGTTAGCTAATAATGAGAGTGTTCTTAGACAATATCTTGATAAAACATCTAGTCTTCATATATTTTAGCTACTGCACAAGCCAAAATCACAGACCTTGAATTAAATTAGGAAGTTCTGAATAAAAGTCTGTGAACTTACAAAGAACTGTCTGATTGTAAAAATGACAATAAAACTTCTGTAGCTAAATATAATTGTCTCTTTGAAGAACGCAAGACACTATATTCAAAAATTAAAGAACTAGAAGATACTCTTGCGAGAAAAGACAAGCTAAAAGCCTATGGTTAGCAATATGTCAACTCAGACAGATGAGCCAGTGCCCAAAACAAATGAAAAGGAACATTCTATACAATCTAAACCCGAATCTAAGGATTGCTCTATTCCAGAAAATACTTGCAAAATTGCTGAATTACATTCTTCTTCTGGATTCCGAAAGAAATGGGTTTCGAGCTCAAATGGATAAGCTTTTAAACGGAGAATTCAATTCTAAACTTCCTTAGAAAAGGCGCAACCTCAACTTCCTATTCTGTTAAAAACGAACCATTAAAAGACTATCCCCAAAAGAATAAGAAACACATCACGAATGAGTAAAGCTGTCAAGAAAGAAAAGAATAGAGGAAGATAAATCATTCTTTACTAAAACAAGCGAAAATATTTCTACCTATTCCTACAAAGAAAATTATTAGAGTCATTCCTAAATCCAATAGTTGGAAAAAGCAACAACAAATATTTCTAAAAACAATTGTATACATTCTATATACACACTGAACCTTCTAAAAATAACAATTGTCCAAATCTTCTTATGTGAATGCTCCTAATTGTGTGTGAATGATGTGATTCTTCATATAGGAAATACGATTTTTTATCCATGATTCTATTAATGCTATTAGCTCGTATCTTACGTACATACCCAGTCAAGTCAAATCTGAAAAAAATCTTATGCGACTGGCGCAAGAGAAAATATCTCAAATAGACACACATTCACCGAATCAACTTTGTCTCAACCATATAGGGATAATCAAGTATGGACTCCAAAATTGCAAATGACAATAAGTCGTCCAAAACGGATTTGGGTTCCTAAGTTAAAGACAACTTTAATGATGATTTCATACAACCATATAGGATAATCAAGTATGGACTCCAAAATTGCAAATGACAATAAGTCGTCCAAAACGGATTTGGGTTCCTAAGTTAAAGACAACTTTACATGATGATTTCATACTTGATCCTATTATGCCTAAATGTTTATCTGCTAATAAGGGAGGACCCGTCCAAAAGTGGGTACCAAAGTCCCGATAATTTGTTTTGCAGGATCCCGATCATACATGGTAACTTGGCGATGACTGCTCCACATGTATGGTCGGTATGCGATGATGAGCAGTCGCACAAGACCCCGACACGTGTGGTATTCTGGTTGCTCCACACACGTGATCGGTATGTGACGTGAGCAAACAAACCAAATCAAGACTATTCCAACGTTCTTGATTTGACATTGTTTGTAGTTTTATTTTTCTGTTCATAAAAAAAAAAAAAAAGAGAGAAGAGGCAATATAAAAAAAAAAAAAGGGCCATAAAAAAAAGAGAGGCCATAAAAAAAAAGGGGGGAGAAAAAGAAAAACAAGGCCATTAAAAAAATAAAAAATAAAAATAAGGCCATAACAAAAAAAAAAAGAAAAAATTAAGGCCATAAAAAAAAAAAAAGAGAGGGAGTGGATAGAAAAGGTGCAAGAGTTTCAAAAGAGCGTATTACCATAGTTTATTGTAAAAAGCGCATATGTTTTAGGGGAAGTAATACTCATAAGCGCAATATCAAAAAGGCGCGAAATGTTCAAAAGGGGAGTGTGCTTCAATCACAAAAGGCGCATAACTTGAAGGAAAGTAATAGGCAAAAATCTACAAGAGCGCACAACTTTAGAGGGAGCAAGGGCATCATATTAGAAATAGCGCAACTATTTAGGGGAGTGTTACAATGAAAACACTAGAGCTTAAGGAAGAATGCCCTGAATACAAACATGCTTTTAAGAGGGAGTGCTACCTAAATGTCAATAAACGCATGGACACAAAAAGTTGTTCACATACATGTTCCAAAGGATTAGTAGACCCAACTGATCCTAACCCAGGAACAAACCCCGAGTGTATGTGAGGGTATTGAGCGTATCACAATGACATCCTTACAACTAACCACAAAAACTATTCGGACTACAACCAATTTAGGTACAGGACTGATTTATCAGATCCCGGGTAGAAGCCGCCTCATCTGGTCCAAAGGCGCATGCACAACCTTCCTTCGCTACTCAATTTGTCTCCCAAAAGACATATGTTTCAATATCCCACGGGGAACCGCATCTGCTATCACCGTTTCATTTGGAAACGGGAGATATTGAACTAAGTGGTCCACAGCCCCATACCACGACTTTCTTGAACACGTAAATGTTAGTGTCCTCATCGCCTAAATGTTTTCCACTTTTCTAGGACACACATTCTTTTACACAATATTGCTGGTCTACGTGACCTTGCCAGAACTTCTGTAGACGCATCATTAATGATGTGCTTCTATGATCAAGGAAGTCCTTCCGTTGCAACATCAAACACAACGGTAGCAGGCCATCTTCTGGAGCACGACTCTAGAATGATGTCAACGGGTTGCCTATGTGGCCCCGTAGTCCCTTCAAATGCAAGTATATGTGACTTTGCATCAACGACCAAGAGTGACATCTAGGGATTTTCACGATGATCGTCGTCTGTCCCGTTTTCAGGTACTTCATCCGGAATTCAACGCCAACACTTCAGCGTACACAGAATCACCTTGATCACACCATGACAATCAAATGAATCGCCATGAGGGGGAGAAGTATATCAAGGAGGCCGAGCATGTGAACTCATTAAAGAAGCCAAGCTTTCAACGCACGTGCTGAACCACAACAACAAGACCTCTCTCATGGTTCGAGCAGACACGACAAGTCAATGCTGATGATCCGCGCGACTCTGATATATGCAAGAAGGTGACGAATATTCAAGTTGCAAGAAAAATGAGGGTGCAGTAGATAGGGGGAGACTGAAGATTCTCCAGACGCTCTCAGATATTTCTTCAAACAGCAACAAAGACCGTGTCAAATCCACAGTTGAGCACAAAGGGGGAGATTGTTGGAAATTATTCTGTTGTGTTCAACTGATGGTGTAGACTGAAGATTCGAGAGACAAAGACAACCGAAGCTTCAATTATAATTGAATACTAAGGGGGAGATTGTTGGAAGTATTTTATAGTGTTCAATAATCAAGTTATCTTTGTCTAGGGACTTAATTGTAATACATGTATAGTTAGGGACTAGAATGCAAATATACCAATATGATTGGTATATATAGGGCAAGTATGTGTGATTAGCACATAACTTGAGTTTAGCTTTCTCTCACTAGAAAAACTCTCTCATCATTATCTTAATTAGGGTTGAATTGTAGAGAGAGAAAGAGGTAATTGGAGAGAAAGTTTGTGATTAATGAAGATTTGATTGATTTAATCCTAAAGCTTCCGCTCGCATTATCATCGAGGTAAATCTATCGAATCTATGCTCGAGTTCTTCGTTGGATGATAAAAACGGACCTAACAGCAATTAAAAGTGAAGTGTCGATGAAATTAAATTTTGCTCAAGATTACGATATTTCAGAAAATTGGTGCTGGATCCTATGCTCATTTGAATATTTTGGTTTTTGTTAAAGATCCAAATAAAGAAAACTGATACATCGTTATAAATTTTATTTAAGCATTATTTATTTATTATTTTATCTTTATATATATAATTTTATTGTGACGCTTATTTATTTAATAATTCTAGTTATTATATATTTATCAATACAATGGATACAAACATGTGCAACGGGGAGTTATGTCTTGCAGATTGTGCAACGACTAATACGATTCTAAGAAATAAGAAATATTTCTCCCATCTTGAAATGAAAGAAACAAGTGTTATCACTATATCGGGTAGCACAAATATAATTGAGGGCTCCGGAAGAGCTAATGTTATACTGCCCAGAGGGACAAGGCTAATAATTAAAATGCTTTATATTCTCCTAAGTCTCAAAGAAATTTATTGAGCTTTAAAGCTATTCGACATAATGGATATCACATTGAGACTGCAGAAAAGAGAAATATTGAATATTTGCACATTACAAAAGTGGTTTCGAATGATAAAAGAGTTGTTGAAATATTACCTTCGTTTGACTCTGGATTGTATTACACGTATGTTAAAACAATTGAATCACATGCTATCGTAAACCAGAAGTTTACTGATGATAATACATTTGTTGTTTGGCATGACCGGTTGGGCCATCCCGGTTCAATTATGATGCGAAGAATAATTCAAAATTCACATGGACATTTAATGAAGAACCAGAAGATTCTTCAATCTAATGAATTATCATGTGCTGCTTGCTCTAAAGGGAAGTTGATTATTTGTCCATCACCAGTAAAAATAAAGAATGAATCCATAAGGTTTTTGGAGCATATACAAGGTGATATTTGTGTACCGATACATCCATCGTGTGGACCATTTAGATATTTCATGGTATTGATTGATGCATCAACTAGATGGTCTCATGTGTGTTTGTTATCAACACGGAATGTAGCTTTTGCGAGATTGCTTGCTCAGTTGATTCGATTAAGAGCACATTTTCCGGATTATCCAATAAAGAAAATACGCATTGATAATGCTGGTGAATTTACTTCCAAGGCATTTAATGAATATTTCATGTCTATTGGAATTGATGTTGAGCACCCCGTGCCACATGTACATACGCAAAACGGTCTTGCAGAATCGTTGATTAAAAGGCTGCAATTAATTGCAAGACTATTATTAATGAAGTCGAAACTTCATTCATCTTGTTGGGGACATGCTATATTACATGCAGCGGCACTAATCCGCATCAGGCCAACAAGTTATAACGATATCTCCCCGATACAAATGGTTTATGGTCAGGAACCAAATATTTCCCATCTGAGAATTTTTGGATGTGCGGTATATGTTCCAATTGCTCCACCACAACGCACTAAGATGGGAAATGAGGTTGGGAATATATGTCGGATTTGAATTTCCATCGATAATAAAATATTTAGAACCTCTAACTGGAGATTTATTTACGGCTAGATTTGCCGATTGTCATTTCGATGAATCGAATTTTCCGACATTAGGGGGAGAAAAGAAACAGCTGGAAATGAGTATTATTTGGAATGAATTATCGCTAAATCATTATGATCCTCGAACGAAAGAATGTGAACTAGAAGTTCAAAAGATAATTCATTTACAAGGATTAGCTAATCAACTGCCAGATAGTTTTACTGACCTTAACAGAGTGACTAAGTCACATATACCAGCTGTTAATGCTCCTGCAAAAGTTGATGTTCCTGGAGAACATATAATGATCGAGCCTAAGCCGCAACTAAAACGTGGTAGGCCATCGGGTTCCAAAGATAAAAATCCTCGAAAAAGAAAAGGAGCAAATAATAAGAATGGTCCAGTCGAGGATTTATCGACTCTAGAAGAGTCAATGGGCATTAATGATTATGATAATGGAAATCAGGTAGCTGAAATTTCTGAGAATAATGATAATGAAGAGATCTCGATAAATTATGCCCAAAATAAAATTAGATGGAACCGAGAAAAAGTCAACGTTGACGATAAATTCTCATTTAACGTAGCGCTACATGAAATGAATGAGATGAATGAGAATGAGGATCATGAACCAATGTCTGTTAAAGAATGCAGACAAAGAAATGATTGGCCAAAATGGAAAGATGCAATCGAGGCAGAATTAAAATCACTTGAGAAACGAAAAGTTTTCGGACCTGTAGTCCGCATATCAGAAAACATAAAGCCGGTTGGATATAAATGGGTTTTCATCAGAAAGAGAAATGAAAACGGTGAAATTGTGAGATACAAAGCACGGCTTGTTGCACAAGGCTTTTCACAACGACCTGGTATTGATTATGAGGAGACATATTCTCATGTGGTGGATGCAACTACTTTTCGTTATTTAATTAGTCTGGCAGTACGTGAAGGACTCGATATGCGTCTAATGGATGTTGTCACCGCTTATTTATATGGATCACTTGATAGTGATATATATATAAAACTTCCCGAGGGATTTCAGTTGCCTGAAAATTCAGGGCCCCGAAATGAGTACTCAATCAAGCTAAATAAATCGCTTTATGGATTAAAGCAATCTGGGCGTATGTGGTATAATCGCCTAAGTGAATATTTATCGAAAGAGGGGTATAAAAATGATCAAACTTGCCCGTGCATATTTATGAAAAGATTTAGAAGTGAATTTGTCATCATTGCAGTTTATGTTGATGATATCAACATAATTGGAACTCCTGAAGAGTTATCAAAAGCTATTAATTGTTTGAAAAAGGAGTTTGAAATGAAAGATCTCGGTAAAACGAAATTTTGTCTTGGACTCCAAATCGAGTATTTAAAGAATGGGATATTCGTACATCAAGAGACTTATACGAAAAGGGTATTGAAAAGATTTTATATGGATAAAGCTCATCCATTGGATACTCCAATGATTGTTCGATCTTTAGATGTGAATAAAGATCCGTTTAGATCTTGCGATAATAATGAAGAACTACTTGGTCCTGAAGTACCATATCTCAGTGCTATTGGAGCCCTAATGTATTTAACGAGTCATACGCGACCTGATCGCTGTGAATCTATTGGCAAGATATAGTTCATCACCGACTCGTAGACATTGGAATGGAATTAAGCGGATTTTTCGATACCTTCAAGGAACAACTGATATGTGATTGTTCTTTTCTAATAAATCAAAAGCAGATTTGATTGGATATGCAGATGCTGGTTTTCTATCCGACCCACATAATGCTCGATCGCAAACGAGCTATTTATTTACGCATGGCGGAACCGCTATTTCTTGGCGGTCAGTTAAACAAAGTTTAACGGCTACTTCATCTAATCATGCGGAAATTCTAGCTATTCATGAAGCTAGCCGAGAATGTGTTTGGTTGCGATCGATAATTGAGCATATACAACAAACTTGTGGGTTATTATTGGAAAAGTTACTTCCGACGATTTTATATGAAGATAATGCTGCATGCATTGCCCAATTAAAGAAATGATATATTAAGGGAGATAGAACAAAATATATTTCACCAAAATTTTTCTTTACCAATGAATTTAGAGAAAAATTTACACATGATTTAGAGAAAAATGGTGATATTGATGTACAACAAGTGCGATCAAGTGAAAATCTTGCAGATTTATTCACGAAAGCACTTCCCCCAATAATTTTCAAAAGATTGGTATATTCAATTGGAGTTCGAAGACTTCGAGATTTGGAATGATGTTATTATCAGGGGGAGTAAATACGCGTTGCACTCTTTTTCCCTTCACTGAGGTTTTTCCCATGTGGTTTTACCAGTAAGGTTTTTAATGAGGCAACAATCGAAAGCGTATCTAAAAGAATCATGTACTCTTTTTCCTTCATTAGGTTTTTATCCCATTGGGTTTTTCCTAATAAGGTTTTAACGAGACATATTCTTTGAAAACATCCAAGGGGGAGTATTATGAAATAATATTAATGTGGATGTTTTAAATAATAATATTAGTTAAATGATTGATGATTTGGAAGTATTATATTAAATGATTATAAGATGATAAGATGAGGTGTTTAATTGAAGAGTTTGTATTTTAGTGTGAGGTGTATAATTGTAATTAATGTGATTAGTTGTAATAGTGAATTATTAGTAGTATAAATATGTGATTAGAGTTCATTGTAAATCACACAAAGTATTGAAATACTTAATCTCTCTCTAATCTCTCTCTTTATTATTATAAGCTATATTATCATTATAATCTTAATATAAGTATAATTATAATAAAATAATCTTAATATAATATTAATCACAATTAATATTTTTATAACAATCATCAAGAAATTTATGACAAAAAAGCTAAACTAGCATCCTTTCAATATTTAAATTATCAGGAAAAAATCTAAATAAATATTTATCTGAATTCCCATTTCTGATTGGTATCAAACTAACAGCCAATATATCCAAATAAATACCTAACGAAATTCGCTAACAAATTAAATCATATTTGCTGTAATAATAAAGATGCATTCCTAATGGTCGAGATATTGACATGGTCAAGAGCCTACTTGTCATTAATATAATGTTAAATGTAATATAATCTTAAGCCATGAAGACAATGATGCGTTGCTTGATAATATTAAAAAAGGAAAAAAAGAAAAACGCTTTTGAAGAGCTGTACAGATATTAAATTATAATTTCTATCAAGATAATGGCCTTATCTTCTTCACACATCATTGCTGGTTATTTATTACATCTTCTTACCTTCTCAAACATAGCTGTGTGTGTGACTTGTCATAATAAATGAATGCCCACTTTCATGGGTAATTAAATACACCATTTTTTTTATTGATTATTTTATGTTTCCGTTGCCATCATAGAACTGCAGAAAATGAAAGATATTGTTATTTTACATGCCTAATATTACCCATATTTGCAAGTGAACAAAGACTATTCCTATTATAATTGATTTTCTCGTACATCTCATAAATTATTATATCACGGTCCTAACTCCTAACACAAGAGAGAGAGAGAGAGAGATTATAGCTAAATTAGGGAAATGACATTTGAACTAAAAAAAAAAAGTTCTTTAAATAATAGCATGGTTATAGAACTTTTTATTCAATCTCAATTTTAAGAATATTTTGTCATTTTATCGGAAAAAAATAAAATAAATGACCTATACTGCTAGAACTATAAGGTCTCCATCTCAGAAATTCCGTTGAAAAATAAAAGCATAAGACGTGAATATTGTGGTTCTCTTTTTGAAAATAGGACTAGAGACATGGACTGATCTATGTAGGGACTTGGAGGGTCCATTGATCCCAGCCGAACTAAATATAACAAAAATTTTGTGCATATATTATATCAGCATAGTGGCCATTATTGTTATATTAATTGGTTTTACAAATGATGTGGGTTGAATTCCCTCTAGGATCATATTTGCTTTTGATATATATATATATATTATATATATATATATATATTATTATGAAATATTAAAAATATTAAAATAAAGATGTGGATGTATATTATTTAGAATGGTGGTTAAGTAAAAGGATTGGTTGTTAAGTTAAGAATGGAGGTTGAGAAAGTTAGATTTGATTATTTTATTGATTAGAATGGTAGATGTGATTTTTGTGTGGTTGATGTAATATTTTATTTTGTGGATGTAATTTGAGAGATTTGTGTATAAATAGGTGATTTGAGATGTGTAAAGATATATTGAAAGTATTGAATAAAAGAAGTTGTTTATCTCTCTAGTTATCTCTCTAATATTTATATAATCATCGTTAGTAAAATACTTAATAGTTATAATATTTTATAACACGTTATCAGCACGAGCGCTCTCCGTCGTCAATTTCAACCTCCGTCGAAGATCTTATACAGGTTTAGTTGAGGTTCGGTAATTTTTATTTTATATCTATACTAATCGTACCAAGTTGTCTTTAAGTTAATATATATATATATATATATATAAATATATTTTATGATATATTATTTTACTTAACCAATATATTACGACTTTTGATTTTATAAAGATATGTCATTTTATACAAAGATAGATCTTTTACTTCTTACTTTATTTACGGTGATCGCTACCGCTATGTGGATAATGTTTTACCAATGTTTTTAAAATATAATTATTGTAATATTTCTTTAATATTATAATTACTTAAATATATTTTATTTTGAAGGATGACGCTCTGTCCGATGTTTGATCTATTGCTTATGATTATTATTACGGCGACACTTATCTGGATGTGGATATCATTTTTCATAAGAACTTTTTAAAAGAAGATATCAAAGAAGATTAATTATAAGTTTTTTTTCTAATATGTTTTTAATGTTTTAATTGTTATAACATGTTTTTATATTTATGATATTAATATTTGGGTAAAGAAAAACTAAAATTTGTGGCTCTCGAGATTTTTGATACACTGGCTTGAGAATTATTCATATGTTATATGAGTCGCCATGTTTCATCCATACGACCAAATGCCGTGAAAAAGAAGAAGCGACAAATATTATGATATATTTTGAAAATCAAGAAAAAGGCATAAATTTCGACCGAATGATCATGTTGCATTCCCTGAAGTGAATGCATTCGCAAACAATTAAAGTGATCGTGAAAATTATATTTTACCGTGGTTATTATTTCCCCCGAAGTGGAAGATTAACGAGCGAACGAGAAAAATGTATTGAGCAAAATAAAGATCATTATAATATTATCGTTGGTTATTATTCGCACCAGAAGATCCCGTTGATCTTTCTAAAGAGCAATTAAAAGTGAAGTGGCGTTGAAATTAAATTTTGCTCATATTTGCAATATTACAGAAAATTGGTGTCGGATCTGATAAAATACCCAGTCGGATATTATAAATTTTGTACAGATCCGAATAAAGAAAATTGATTCCAACGGACTGAGATTTTATTTACGCGTATTTTATGTTTATTGTTATATATATATATATATATATTATTTACGTGTTATTTATATTTTCTGTTTATTTATATATATATATAATTTATTTTATTCATCAATAATATTATTATATATTTATTTATTATTGATACAATGGATACGAGTATGTGCAATGGGGAGTTATGTCTTGCAGATTGTGCAACGACTTATACGTATCTAAGAAATAAGAAATATTTCTCCCATCTTGAAATGAAATAAACAAGTGTTATCACTATATCGGGTAGCACAAATATAATTGAAGGCTCCGAAAGAGCTAATGTTTTATTACCCAGAGGAACAAGGCTGATAATTGAAAATGCCTTATATTCTCCTAAGTCTCAAAGAAATTTATTGAGCTTCAAAGCTATTCGACATGATGGATATCATGTTGAGACTGCAAAAAAGAAAAATATTGAATATTTGCACATTACAAAAGTGATTTCGAATGATAAAAGAGTTTTTGAAATATTATCTTCTTTTGACTCTGGGTTGTATTACACGTATATTAAAATAATTGAATCGCATGCTATCGTAAACCAGACGTTTACTGACGATTATACATTTGTTGTTTGGCATGACCGGTTGGGCCATCCCGGTTCAGTTATGATGCGGAAAATAATTCAAAATTCACGTGGACACTTAATGAGGAACCAAAAGATTCTTCAATCTAATGAATTATCATGTGCTGTTTGCTCTAAAGGAAAGTTGATTATTCGGCCATCACCAGTAAAAATAAAGAATGAATTCATAAGATTTTTGGAGCGTATACATGGTGATATTTGTGGACCGATGCATCCATCATGTGGACCATTTAGATATTTTATGGTATTGATTGATGCATCGACTAGATGGTCTCATGTATGCTTGTTATCAACACGCAATGTGGCGTTTGCGGGATTGCTTGCTCAATTGATTCGATTACGAGCACATTTCCCAAATTATCCGATAAAGAAAATGCGTCTTGATAATGCTGGTGAATTTACTTCCAATGCATTTAATGATTATTGTATGTCTATTGGAATTAATGTTGAGCATCCGGTACCACATGTTCATATGCAAAATGGTCTGGCAGAATCATTGATCAAACGATTACAGTTAATTGCAAGACCATTATTAATGAAGTCGAAACTTCCCTTCGTCCGGTTGGGGACATGCTATATTACATGCAGCGGCACTAATCCGCATCAAGCCAACAAGTTATCATGATGTCTCTCCGATACAAATGGTTTATGGTCAGGAATCAGATATTTCCCATATAAGAATATTTGGATGTGCAGTATATGTTCCAGTTGCTCCACCACAACGAACTAAGATGGGACCTCAAAAGAGGTTGGGAATATATGTCGGATTTGAGTCTCCATCGATAATAAAATATTTATAACCTTAATTTGGAGATTTGTTTACGGCTAGATTTGCCGACTGTCATTTCGATGAATCGAATTTTCCGACATTAGGGGGAGAAAAGAAACATCTGGAGAAAAATATTAGTTGAAATGAATTATCGCTAAATCATTATGATCTTCGAACAAAAGAATGTGAAGTTCAAAAGATAATTCATTTACAAAGTTTAGCGAATCAACTGCCAGATAGTTTTACTGACCTTAAAAGAGTGACTAAGTCACATATACCAGCTGTTAATGCTCCTGTAAAAATTGATGTTCCTGCAGAACATACAACGATCGAGCCTAAGCCACAATTGAAGCGTGGTAGGCCATCGGGTTCCAAAGATAAAAATCCTCGAAAAAGAAAATGAGCAAATACTAAGAATGGTCCATTCGAGGATTTATTGACTCCCGAAGAGTCAGCGGGCATAAATGATTATGAAAGTGAAACTCAGGTACCTGAAAATATTGAAAATAATGAAAATGAAGAGATCTCGATAAACTATGCCCAAAATGGAATCAGATGGAACCGAGACAAAGTCAACGTTGACGATAAATTCTCATTTAACGTAGCGCTACATGAAATGAATGAGATAAATGAGAATGAGGATCATGAACCAAGGTCTGTACAAGAATGCAGACAAATAAATGTTAAGCCAGTTGGATATAAATGGGTTTTCATCAGAAAGAGAAATGAAAACGGTGAAATCGTGAGATATAAGGCACGGCTTGTTGCACAAGGCTTTTCACAACGACCTGGTATTGACTACGAGGAGACATATTCTCCTGTGGTGGATGCAACTACTTTTCGTTATATAATTAGTCTGGCAGTACGTGAAGGACTCGATATGCATCTTATGGATGTTGTCAATGCTTATTTATATGCATCACTTGACGGTGACATATATATGAGACTTCCCGAGGGATTTCAGTTGCCTGAAAATTCAGGGTCCCGAAATGAGTACTCAATCAAGTTAAATAAATCACTTTATGGATTAAAGCAATCTGGTCGTATGTGGTATAATCGCCTAAGTGAATATTTATCGAAAGAGGAGTATAAAAATGATCAAACATGACCGTGCATATTTATGAAAAGGTCTGAAAGTGAAGTTATTATCATTACAGTTTATGTTGATGATATCAACATAATTGGAACTCCTGAAGAGTTATCAAATGCTGTTAATTGTTTGAAAAAGGAGTTTGAAATGAAAGATCTCGGAAAGACAAAATTTTGTCTTGGACTTCAAATTGAATATTTGAAGAATGGAATATTTGTACATCAAGAGACATATACGAAAATGGTATTGAAAAGATTTTACATGGATCAAGCTCATCCATTGGATACTCCGATGATTGTGCGATCTTTAGATGTGAATAAAGATCCATTTAGACCTCGTGAAAATGATGAGGAACTACTTGGTCCTGAAGTACCATATCTCAGTGCTATTGGAGCACTAATGTATCTTACGAGTCATACATGACATGATATTGCATTTGCTGTAAATTTATTGGCGAGATATAGTTCTCACCGACTCGTAGATTTTGAAACGGGGTTAAACGAATATTTTGATACCTTCAAGGAACAACTGATATGGGTTTGTTCTATTCAAATGAATCGAAAACAGATTTAATTGGGTATGCAGATGCTGGATTTCTATCTGACCCACTTAATGCTCTATTGCAAACGGGTTATTTATTTACATATGGTGGAACTGCCATTTCATGGCGGTCAGTTAAACAAAATTTAACCGCCACGTCATCTAATCATGCGGAAGTTCTAACTATTCATGAAGCTAGTCGAGAATGTGCGATCAATAATTCAGCATATACAACAAACTTGTGGGCTAGTATCTGAAAAACTACTTCCAACAATTTTATATGAAGATAATGCGGCATGTATTGCCCAATTAAAGGAAGGATATATTAAAGGGGATAGAACAAAACATATTTCACCGAAATTTTTCTTTACACATGATTTGGAGAAAAATTGTGATATTGATGTACAACAAGTGCGATCAAACAAAAATCTTGCAGATTTATTTACAAAAGCAATTCCTCCTATTATTTTTAGAAAATTGGTATATTCAATTGGAGTTCGAAGACTTCGAGATCTAAAGTGATATTATCATCATGGGGAGTAAATACGCGTTGCACTCTTTTTCCCTTCACTGTGGTTTTTCCCATGTGGTTTTCCCAGTAAGGTTTTTAATGAGGCAACAAGAAAAGCGTATCAAGGGAATTATGTACTCTTTTTCCTTAACTAGGTTTTTATCCCACTGGGTTTTTCCTAGCAAGGTTTTAACGAGACATATTCCTTAATATACATCCAAGGGGGAGTATTATGAAATATTAAAAATATTAAAATAAAGATGTGGATGTATATTATTTAGAATGGTGGTTAAGTAAAAGGATTGGTTGTTAAGTTAAGAATGGAGGTTGAGAAAGTTAGATTTGATTATTTTATTGATTAGAATGGTAGATGTGATTTTTGTGTGGTTGATGTAATATTTTATTTTGTGGATGTAATTTGAGAGATTTGTGTATAAATAGGTGATTTGAGATGTGTAAAGATATATTGAAAGTATTGAATAAAAGAAGTTGTTTATCTCTCTAGTTATCTCTCTAATATTTATATAATCATCGTTAGTAAAATACTTAATAGTTATAATATTTTATAACACGTTATCAGCACGAGCGCTCTCCGTCGTCAATTTCAACCTCCGTCGAAGATCTTATACAGGTTTAGTTGAGGTTCGGTAATTTTTATTTTATATCTATACTAATCGTACCAAGTTGTGTTTAAGTTAATATATATATATATATATATATATATATATAAATATATTTTATGATATATTATTTTACTTAACCAATATATTACGACTTTTGATTTTATAAAGATATGTCATTTTATACAAAGATAGATCTTTTACTTCTTACTTTATTTACGGTGATCGTTACCGCTATGTGGATAATGTTTTTACCAATGTTTTTAAAATATAATTATTAATTGTAATATTTCTTTAATATTATAATTACTTAAATATATTTTATTTTGAAGGATGACGCTCTGTCCGATGTTTGATCTATTGCTTATGATTATTATTACGGCGACACTTATCTGGATGTGGATATCATTTTTCATAAGAACTTTTTTAAAAGAAGATATCAAAGAAGATTAATTATAAGTTTTTTTTTCTAATATGTTTTTAATGTTTTAATTGTTATAACATGTTTTTATATTTTATGATATTAATATTTGGGTAAAGAAAAACTAAAATTTGTGGCTCTCGAGATTTTTGATACACTGGCTTGAGAATTATTCATATGTTATATGAGTCGCCATGTTTCATCCATACGACCAAATGCCGTGAAAAAGAAGAAGCGAAAAATATTATGATATATTTTGAAAATCAAGAAAAAGGCATAAATTTCGACCGAATGATCATGTTGCATTCTCTGAAGTGAATGCATTCGCAAACAATTAAAGTGATCGTGAAAATTATATTTTACCGTGGTTATTATTTCTCCCGAAGTGGAAGATTAACGAGCGAACGAGAAAAATGTATTGAGCAAAATAAAGATCATTATAATATTATCGTTGGTTATTATTCGCACCAGAAGATCCCGTTGATCTTTCTAAAGAGCAATTAAAAGTGAAGTGGCGTTGAAATTAAATTTTGCTCATATTTGCAATATTACAGAAAATTGGTGTCGGATCTGATAAAATACCCAGTCGGATATTATAAATTTTGTACAGATCCGAATAAAGAAAATTGATTCCAACGGACTGAGATTTTATTTACGCGTATTTTCTGTTTATTGTTTTATATATATATATATATATATTATTTACGTGTTATTTATATTTTCTGTTTATTTATATATATATATATAATTTATTTTATTCATCAATAATATTATTATATATTTATTTATTATTGATACAATGGATACGAGTATGTGCAATGGGGAGTTATGTCTTGCAGATTGTGCAACGACTTATACGTATCTAAGAAATAAGAAATATTTCTCCCATCTTGAAATGAAATAAACAAGTGTTATCACTATATCGGGTAGCACAAATATAATTGAAGGCTCCGAAAGAGCTAATGTTTTATTACCCAGAGGAACAAGGCTGATAATTGAAAATGCCTTATATTCTCCTAAGTCTCAAAGAAATTTATTGAGCTTCAAAGCTATTCGACATGATGGATATCACGTTGAGACTGCAAAAAAGAAAAATATTGAATATTTGCACATTACAAAAGTGATTTCGAATGATAAAAGAGTTTTTGAAATATTATCTTCTTTTGACTCTGGGTTGTATTACACGTATATTAAAATAATTGAATCGCATGCTATCGTAAACCAGACGTTTACTGACGATTATACATTTGTTGTTTGGCATGACCGGTTGGGCCATCCCGGTTCAGTTATGATGCGGAAAATAATTCAAAATTCACGTGGACACTTAATGAGGAACCAGAAGATTCTTCAATCTAATGAATTATCATGTGCTGCTTGCTCTAAAGGAAAGTTGATTATTCGGCCATCACCAGTAAAAATAAAGAATGAATTCATAAGATTTTTGGAGCGTATACATGGTGATATTTGTGGACCGATGCATCCATCTTGTGGACCATTTAGATATTTTATGGTATTGATTGATGCATCGACTAGATGGTCTCATGTATGCTTGTTATCAACGCGCAATGTGGCGTTTGCGAGATTGCTTGCTCAATTGATTCGATTACGAGCACATTTCCCAGATTATCCGATAAAGAAAATACGTCTTGATAATGCTGGTGAATTTACTTCCAATGCATTTAATGATTATTGTATGTCTATTGGAATTAATGTTGAGCATCCGGTACCACATGTTCATATGCAAAATGGTCTGGCAATCATTGATCAAACGATTACAGTTAATTGCAAGACCATTATTAATGAAGTCGAAACTTCCCTTCGTCCGGTTGGGGACATGCTATATTACATGCAGCGGCACTAATCCGCATCAAGCCAACAAGTTATCATGATTCTCTCCGATACAAATGGTTTATGGTCAGGAATCAGATATTTCCCATCTAAGAATATTTGGATGTGCAGTATATGTTCCAGTTGCTCCACCACAACGAACTAAGATGGGACCTCAAAAGAGGTTGGGAATATATGTCGGATTTGAGTCTCCATCGATAATAAAATATTTATAACCTTAATTTGGAGATTTGTTTACGGCTAGATTTGCCGACTGTCATTTCGATGAATCGAATTTTCCGACATTAGGGGGAGAAAAGAAACAGCTGGAGAAAAATATTAGTTGAAATGAATTATCGCTAAATCATTATGATCTTCGAACAAAAGAATGTGAAGTTCAAAAGATAATTCATTTACAAAGTTTAGCGAATCAACTGCCAGATAGTTTTACTGACCTTAAAAGAGTGACTAAGTCACATATACCAGCTGTTAATGCTCCTGTAAAAATTGATGTTCCTGCAGAACATACAACAATCGAGCCTAAGCCACAATTGAAGCGTGGTAGGCCCTCGGGTTCCAAAGATAAAAATCCTCGAAAAAGAAAAGGAGCAAATACTAAGAATGGTCCATTCGATGATTTATTGACTCCCGAAGAGTCAGCGGGCATAAATGACTATGAAAGTGAAACTCAGGTACCTGAAAATATTGAAAATAATGAAAATGAAGAGATCTCGATAAACTATGCCCAAAATGGAATCAGATGGAACCGAGACAAAGTCAACGTTGACGAGAAATGGAAAGATGAAATCGAGGCAGAATTAAAATCACTTGAGAAACGAAAAGTTTTTGGACCAGTAGTCCGCATACCAGAAAATGTTAAGCCAGTTGGATATAAATGGGTTTTCATCAGAAAGAGAAATGAAAACGGTGAAATCGTGAGATATAAGGCACGGCTTGTTGCACAAGGCTTTTCACAACGACCTGGTATTGACTATGAGGAGACATATTCTCCTGTGGTGGATGCAACTACTTTTCGTTATATAATTAGTCTGACAGTACGTGAAGGACTCGATATGCATCTTATGGATGTTGTCACTGCTTATTTATATGCATCACTTGACGGTGACATATATATGAGACTTTCCGAGGGATTTCAGTTGCCTGAAAATTCAGGGCCCCGAAATGAGTACTCAATCAAGTTAAATAAATCACTTTATGGATTAAAGCAATCTGGGCGTATGTGGTATAATCGCCTAAGTGAATATTTATCGAAAGAGGAGTATAAAAATGATCAAACTTGACCGTGCATATTTATGAAAAGGTCTGAAAGTGAAGTTATTATCATTGCAGTTTATGTTGATGATATCAACATAATTGGAACTCCTGAAGAGTTATCAAATGCTGTTAATTGTTTGAAAAAGGAGTTTGAAATGAAAGATCTCGGAAAGACAAAATTTTGTCTTGGACTTCAAATTGAATATTTGAAGAATGGAATATTTGTACATCAAGAGACATATATAAAAAGGGTATTGAAAAGATTTTACATGGATCAAGCTCATCCATTGGATACTCCGATGATTGTGCGATCTTTAGACGTGAATAAAGATCCATTTAGACCTCGTGAAAATGATGAGGAACTACTTGGTCCTGAAGTACCATATCTCAGTGCTATTGGAGCACTAATGTATCTTACGAGTCATACACGACATGATATTGCATTTGCTGTAAATTTATTGGCGAGATATAGTTCTCACCGACTCGTAGACATTGAAACGGGGTTAAACGAATATTTCGATACCTTCAAGGAACAACTGATATGGGTTTGTTCTATTCAAATGAATCGAAAACAGATTTAATTGGGTATGCAGATGCTGGATTTCTATCTGACCCACTTAATGCTCTATTGCAAACGGGTTATTTATTTACATATGGTGGAACTGCTATTTCATGGCGGTCAGTTAAACAAAATTTAACCGCCACGTCATCTAATCATGCGGAAGTTCTAACTATTCATGAAGCTAGTCGAGAATGTGCGATCAATAATTCAGCATATACAACAAACTTGTGGGCTAGTATCTGAAAAACTACTTCCAACAATTTTATATGAAGATAATGCGGCATGTATTGCCCAATTAAAGGAAGGATATATTAAAGGGGATAGAACAAAACATATTTCACCGAAATTTTTCTTTACACATGATTTGGAGAAAAATTGTGATATTGATGTACAACAAGTGCGATCAAACAAAAATCTTGCAGATTTATTTACAAAAGCAATTCCTCCTATTATTTTTAGAAAATTGGTATATTCAATTGGAGTTTGAAGACTTCGAGATCTAAAGTGATATTATCATCAGGGGGAGTAAATACGCGTTGCACTCTTTTTCCCTTCACTGTGGTTTTTCCCATGTGGTTTTCCCAGTAAGGTTTTTAATGAGGCAACAAGAAAAGCGTATCAAGGGAATTATGTACTCTTTTTCCTTAACTAGGTTTTTATCCCACTGGGTTTTTCCTAGCAAGGTTTTAACGAGACATATTCCTTAATATACATCCAAGGGGGAGTATTATGAAATATTAAAAATATTAAAATAAAGATGTGGATGTATATTATTTAGAATGGTGGTTAAGTAAAAGGATTGGTTGTTAAGTTAAGAATGGAGGTTGAGAAAGTTAGATTTGATTATTTTATTGATTAGAATGGTAGATGTGATTTTTGTGTGGTTGATGTAATATTTTATTTTGTGGATGTAATTTGAGAGATTTGTGTATAAATAGGTGATTTGAGATGTGTAAAGATATATTGAAAGTATTGAATAAAAGAAGTTGTTTATCTCTCTAGTTATCTCTCTAATATTTATATAATCATCGTTAGTAAAATACTTAATAGTTACTAGATACTTAATACTTAATAGTTGTTTATAACATATATATATATTTTATCATCAATAAATTTTCCTTTATTTTTTCCTCAAATAACTTCTTTTTATTTACATTTTGATCCTCCAACTTATGACTTCTAGATACGTCAGTTACTAGAGAATCCGCACATAGAAGCAGGGGATCCGAACAAAAAATTGTAATAAGAATTTGAACTCATGACGTATTACTTCAACTACTGGCTACATAGACATGGTTATACCGTCCGCTCAAACACCCTTAATCATTTTGTCTTTAATATGGCATGTTATTAAGAATATAACAACGATTGCACACTTGAAAGGCTATTTTTTGAAAAATGTTTGAAAGGAATGATATTTTCCCAACTCTGATATTAAGATTTAAATATAAAAAAGAAAAACAAGCACAATGGTACTGCAGTCGAAGCGTATCATATCATTGCTTGATACTCTAACATTGTTTTTCTTCGTCTTTTTCATGCGGAAATTCCGCTACCAAACATAGTGTAAACAACCCGATAAATTGGGTCACAATAGGCCCAATCGAAAATAGCTAATAGATGGACATGAATATGGGCCAGCCCAATTACTAGTTGGCCCAACCTGCCAGAACCACGGCCACAGCCCGGCCCATAGAGGTCAAAACCGTCATTTCCGTATCCTTCATATTAGGGCTTTTGCTCTCGCCATCCTTATCCTAACCTCACTCGCCCGCCGGCCCGCCCGCCACTGAATCGTTAAAAACCCTAGCTAGCTAAGCTCGGCTGACGCGCAGAGATTCAACAATGGTAGGCTTCTCAATTGGCTCCGTGCCTTACAATCCCGACGGATGGGGCCCACCTGAGTCCACCGCACACCAGACCCCAACCCCCCACCCCAACAACCTCCCTTTCGTTCCGTTCTCCCGGTCGGAGAAGCTTGGTCGTATCGCTGATTGGACCCGCAACGTGCAGGCCCGTCCAGGATCCAGGTCCCAGAACCCTAACGCCGCCGACTCGGCCTTCGATTTCACCGGTGACGATTCGTTCGCCGCCTTAGCTGCCGACGAGGACTCTTCTTTCCGCCTGGTCGACGCCTCAGCTTCCAAGCCCCATCCCAATCGCCCCAGGTTCCAGAATCCTAGGTGGCGTGGGCAGCATACGCGCTCGCAGCTGCCTCAGAGGCGCGACGACGAGGCTGATTCGCGCAGGCGCGATGCTGATAAGGATCGCTCTCGCCGCGATCGTTTCTACAACCTCAAGCAGATGCCTCAGAGGCGCGAGAGCTCTGTTTTCAAGTCTTCGGTTGATATTCAGCCGGAATGGAATATGCTGGATCAGATTCCGTTCTCGACGTTCACTAAGCTGTCGTACTCTGTCCCCGAGCCGGAGGACTTGTTGATTTGTGGTGAGCTTGAGTTTTACGACAGGTCGTATGATAGGATTACTCCTAAGAATTGTAAGCCGTTGGAGAGGTTTAAGAACAGGAATTTCTTCAAGGTGACGACAACTGATGATCCAGTGATTAGAAGATTGGCGAACGAGGATAAAGCAACGGTTTTTTCTACTGATGTGATTCTGTCTACTTTGATGTGTGCGTCGAGGTCGGTTTATTCCTGGGATATTGTGGTTCAACGTGTCGGGAATAAGCTCTTCTTCGATAAGAGGGATGGCTCGCAATTGGATTTGGTGTCTGTGCACGAGACTTCCCAGGAGCCATTGCCTGACTCTAAGGATGATATTAATTCCGCCCATTCTCTGAGTGTTGAGGCGGCCTATATAAACCAGAACTTTTCGCAGCAGGTTTTGGTTAGGGATGCTAATAAGGTTACCTTTGAGGAGGGGAATCCTTTTGCCAGTGAAGGCGAGGAGGCTGCGCCAGTAGCATATAGGTATAGGCGTTGGAAGTTGGGCGATGATGTGCAGTTGGTGTCACGTTGTGAGGTTCAGACTGTGTTGGATATGAACAACCAAAGGTCGTTCTTGACCCTGAATGCCTTGAACGAGTTTGATCCCAAGTATTCGGGTGTGGACTGGAAACAGAAGCTAGAGACTCAAAGGGGTGCGGTTTTGGCGACTGAATTGAAGAACAATGCCAACAAGTTAGCCAAATGGACAGCTCAGGCTCTTTTGGCTGGTGCCGATATGATGAAGTTAGGTTATGTATCAAGGGTTCATCCGAGGGATCATTTTAATCATGTCATATTGGCTATTGTGGGCTACAAGCCGAAGGATTTCGCAACGCAGATTAATTTGAACACATCGAACATGTGGGGCATAGTGAAGAGCATTGTGGATTTGTGCATGAAGTTGAAGGAAGGGAAGTACGTGCTTGTTAAGGATCCTTCGAAGCCGCAGGTGAGGATTTACGATGTTCCTCAGGACGCATTTGATAATGATTATGTGGAGGAGCCTTTGCCCGAGGACGAACAGGTTCAACCACCTGCTGAGGAGGCTGTGATGGGTGGTGCTGGAGAAGAGAATGGTGATGCAAGGAATGATGTGGTGGATGAAGTGATAAAAGATGAGACTGCTTGAAGGTTAGCGATGTAACTTTGAATTGAAAAATATGTCTTGTTCTCGGGTTATAGTTTCATCCGTAATTGTTTTAGTTTTCTTTGTTTCCATTCCATTGATGTGGTTTGGTGTCTTGACAATGCCAGTATGATGTTTTCTTTCCCAATGCATGCGAGCTGTGGAATAATCTAACTTAGTGATTGTCATCTATTTGCATGAAAATGATATTTTGTACTCAGTCCTTTATGATCTTTTATGTAGATTGCTTAATTGGCGTTCTAATGGTAACTTTGTAACTATTACTGACGTTAATTTTGGACACACTTTAATTGAGTTGTTACCAAAATGAAGAACGGTAATGCTATGATACTTCACATAATATGAACATTTGTATCAATGTTAGCTTCGATGTTATCTTCTCTGATTGTTGGCAAGAAATATTGTCGGGGAAGCTTGGAGGATGAGAATAGGTCTGATTTACCTTGAATCCCCATTAGTTTTCCAATACAATATCTTTCCATCAGTGACCATGTAATGTAACTCATCTTCTTTCCATTATTTGTGGACCTGTATAATGTGTTTAAAATGATTGTTTGCCTATGTCTCATAATTGTCCAGCTAGTTTTCACTCATAAAACATTTGAATCCATTGGTATTCGATTCGTTGATCGGTCCTGCATTATGCTGATGAGACAGAAAATTGTGTCCACAAGCCTGTCGTCGTCTTGTTGCTGTATTATATTTTTGCATTTATTTCTGATGATTCCATTGTTTTTTCGCCTGTATATTAGTTAGACACTGTAATAAAATGATATTAACAATTTCTGAAACAGCCCATAAATTTTCTCTTTCTTTTACAGATTGCAAGCCATGGCCCTTGGTGTTGCTCGAGGATGACAGAAGCTGCGATGAAGTACAACTACAGTATTTCCTTTTTCCTAGTTATTTATTAAGTTGATGGATTTTCATCTGAAACATAAAACTTTTTTGAATGAATCTTGTCTGTCTGTTTGAGTTTGGGTCTTCCTAAAAAGTCTTTGCATAAACTTTTTTTCTTGTACTATCTATTCCATGGAGGACCCAATTTACATTCGTCGTGAATATTGCTGCTGCGTGCGTTTACATACTACAAACCATTGATACATATTTACATAAGATCATTAAACTTATTCATTCTTACAAGGCATGGAAAATGGAAAAAAAAAAGGCCTTAAAAGTAGGAAGTTCTTAAAAGACATACGAGACATGTGTTAGGGATATAACGTCACCTCTAGCCAAACCAGTCTTAGGGATATAACATCATCTCTAGCTCAAGCTACTTTTAGTACTCGTTTGGTACGTTGGTATATATATAAGATGGTTTAAGTAAGTAAGATTTACATAAAATTAATTAATGGTATAAAATAAATTGTGTGTTTGGTTAGTGGGTTTACAATAACTCACCTAAGAGGTGTGTTTATCGAAACTCGTATACATGAGTTTAAAGCTGTTATATATAAACCTATATTTTATATAAACTCACGTGTCAAACAAGGTTTAAAATTGCTAAATCCATTTACCAAACAAGGGTTGTGATATAACATCATCTATATCTCAAGCCTATAGTAAAACCAATGGGCCGTTCTAAAATCAATTGACAATATAGGGAGTCACGCACATTCTTATATACACATCATAATTGTTGCATCTTTTGATGTGAGATTTTAGTTTTGGTTTAGAGTGGAACCCCGCATGGCCGCATCGCTTACTCATAATGTTGGACTAGAGGTGACCTTGAGTCCCTACAAATGGTGATGTGAGCGTGGATTGCACACACATAAAGAATCGGAGCGAGGTTATAGCCCAAATACGATTTGGATTATGTGTCCTAGATCCCTCGAAAGATTGGTGGCTCGTGTCGAAAGTTTTTCACATTAATGGCAGTAAGTCAGCCTGACCCGTTGTAAGAAAAACGATGGTAAAAGAAAGATTATCGTTAAAGAAAAGGCCCAATCGGTGGTAGGTGAGGAAGGATTGTTGAGGTATCAAATATAATCTCACATTAAATAAATGTAACAATTATATGCCTTGTTTGGTACATAGGTTTAGCAATTTTAAACATTGGTTAATAACATGTTGGTGTGTTTGGTACGTGGTTTTATATAAAATATGAGTTTATATATAACAGCTTTAAACACATCTATACTGGTTTAAATAAACCTATCTCTCAGATGAGTTATTGTAAACTCACTAACCAAACACACATTTTATTTATACATATTAATTAGTTTTATATAAACCTTATTTACTTAAATCCTCCTAAATATAAACCAAATTTATGAATCCTTGACAAATTATATTTCATTAATATTTTATTTGTTGCAATAAGTTTTATTTATTTTTAGTGCTAAGTGTCGGTTGATCAGGTGATTCATTCTCTATCTCTAACCTAACCTCAGACAAATGGCCGATGGTTTTCCGCTTATTAAGGTTCTCGTGAACAATCTTTGCACACAAGGAAGATTGATTAATTATATATATATATATATATATATATATATATGATTATATTTTCAATATAAATTGCTTAGCCTTATATTCAAATTACATAAAACAAGGACTTCCTAGTCCCAAAGATTCTATAATTAATTATCTTATTATTTTTTTACACTAATTTAATCATAGCTAGATCTAAGCTTCCATGGCCATCACGTGCCTTGGTAATTGTTTGTCAAAGGAAGCCCCCCGAGATAGCTGGGCAACATTAATTTAAACAATTAATTAAGTAATATTTTTTCACATGATCTTATGTATTAATATTCGGGCGTTGGACTAAAATAATCAGTGACTTCAATTCTACTTTATACGTGATTAATGAATGAAAGAAAAATAATAAATATTAAGGGAAAAAATAAATTAATCCCATTGAATTGAACATCGATTCCTTAAAAAATGTGTTCGTACCTCCCGTTGACTAGTTGAGTAATTATGACTCCTTCTTCCTCTAAATATGCTGACAAAAAATATATCTTAATTAAGAATAGAAAATAATAATTGTGATGCATACGGCTTTAGTACACAACTCCAAAGTCTCCTTCTCGATTTTCAATTAACTCTATATCATATCAAGTTTGAGATAGTAAATGTACATATTTATAAAAAAAATATATCGAGGTACTACTCTATATCAAATAGATGTTTCTTTGATAAAATAAATAAATATTTCTATGGGTAATAAGTGTTTCCAAATCGCTATATTTTCCTTCTTTATTTGAAAGATGATAAGAGCATATAATATAATGTAATACAGAAGAAACTTCACAAAAACCTACTTCTCATGATAGCCCTTAAAAACCCTCATTATTCCAATTTCAAATCAAATAACATACCTCTATCAATAATATCAAACTCCTATAAATAACACCTCAAAATCCCTCACATTCTTCATCTTTCACTAGCACAAACAAATGGCTTACTCATCACTTCAAACCCTAGCAGCACTTTTGCTCCTCAGCAACACACTCACAGTCCTTGCTTCCGTACACCTTCCTCCTTCCCCGGCACCCCTCCCTTCGCACCACCACGCCCCCGCCCCCTCACCACCTCCTCTGCCGCCACATGCCCCGGCGCCTTCTCCCGCCTATCCATCCCACCACCATCCCCACCACGAGAGGAAGTCGGTCGCCGTTCAGGGCGTTGTCTACTGCAAATCCTGCAAGTACATGGGCATCGACACTCTCCTCGGAGCCTCTCCTCTCGTCGGTAATAATAATACTAAACTAAATATGTAGTAGTAATATCACTTTGTATCTACCTCATCATCACTTAAAATTCCGAACATTGATCATGACTGTTTTTTTAGGAGCTGTCGTGAAGCTGCAATGCAACAGCTCAAAACCCGGCGTGTACGAAGAGGCGAAGACGGACAAGAATGGCTACTTCTTCTTGCAGCCTCCTAAGCTGTCCACTTTGGGGGTTAACAAGTGCAAGGTGTTCATTGTATCTTCGCCGCTTCCAAAGTGCAGTGTGCCCACGAATCTTCACGGCGGGGCCTTAGGGGCCGTGCTGACGACTCCCATTAAGAAGAATGGCGATTCGAAGCTTCCTTTCGTGCTCTATACCGTTGGGCCGTTTGCATTTGAGCCCTCTAAGAAAATCTCTTGCCACTACTAAAAAATAAAATCTTGAATTGTTATCAATATGTTGGATTTTGCATGTGATCTTTCTTGGAGTTTGCATGTACTGATTGATGGTTTTTGGTTATAATGAATAATGGGTTTTTTTTTTTCTTGTTTTAGTAGATTCTTGCAATGAATAAACACAACTTTTTTCTTCTCTTTGAGCAAGAAAGAACAATTCTTGGTTGATGAAAACGCCATCCTTATATATTTTTTTCGAATTAAATCCTAATTCACTATTAGTCAACTTTACTATATATATACATGTAATGTATAGTTCCTACTAGTCAATCATATAGGAAAAAGATTAGTCTTGGGCCTTGGCAATGGAACAAAAATAATTCAGTACGGCCCTTATATATATAAATATATATTATATACAAGGAAGATACTTATATATTTTAATGAAATAATTTTGGAAAAAGGGGAAATGCGAAAATATATTTTGCTGCTCATGACATAATTGGGTGTTTTGCTCGTGCCAGTATTATTCATATTAACTTGCTCTGTGCCCTATGTATTTGTATTTTAAATCGTATAATATAATTATTTTTTCTTCACCATCGAAAAATAAAAAATAAAACCCATCAAATTTATATCTATATTATATACATACTCAACTATACCCTTACTCAATCCTTCGTGCGCCAATGGAATCATATTCTTTCGATAATAAATTATTGTTTCTTGTCACATCATGTTCTTCCAAATAAGAAAATTACTTAAAAAAAATATATATTTTTGAAAAAGGCAATTTATCACTGCCGTTAATACAATACGATGGGCTTGAAAGCGAAAACAAATGAGTGCCATTACAGTTTTTAAAGATGCACTTTGCTTAATAATCCAGATTCAATCTGCCGTTTAAGTTTTAACTAATAAAATATAACTAATAAAATATAATTTATTAAAGTTAGTGAAAACAAAAATTCTGTTATGGAACAATGTGAAAATTTTTCCTCCAGTGCATTTATTGTCATTAATTATTAAATAAATAGGTCGTAAATAATATATAAATATTCCCAGGGATCTATATGTAATTTAAAGACACGGATACTTATGTTGTACTTGATATGTCACATCATCTCTTTCACTTGTCTGAAATTCCAGTTCTGCCTATAAACTGTTTACAGTTGGACTTTTCTATTTTTCAATCCCCCAAACTCAAACCGCAGCGCGTGGAGAACACACATGGATTGATGCGTAACTAAAATATATTATTGATGAAAAAAAACCAATTTTTTTTGGAAAACTTACATTTAAATACCTATTTGTATAAATATTATCAATTCAGTCCCTTATTAGAATTTCTTTACATGTAGGTACCTTGTAGAATAAATTTTTTACACATAAGTACATGTTTGCGCCACAGGTACATCATATAAGATATTTAGGTACGATGTGGAATCATATTGTGGTACATAATACGGTAAAAAAATGTACATCACATAATAAATTTAGGTAACATAAATAAATATATATAGGTACCACATAAACGCGTAATGTGGTACATAATATACATATAAAAAGGTACATCAAGGATGGTAAAATGGTACACACAACTAGTTGGGTACTTAAATATAATTTTTTTCTAACATGGTAATGAATTGTAATTTTTTTATACAAATGGGTATTTAAGTGTAGATTGCCGATTTTTTTTTAACAATTTTGTATCGAGCCTTTTAATAAAGAATTGCATCTATTAAAGACGAAAACTATGAAGATCTTGCTGTATTACACCGCCCAAGCACGTGACCGTCACGCGTATGGACTCATGACATCGTGTGGGACCCACTCCAAGTCTTCCGAGCACGACGAAACGTTCTCTTACCAACTTTTACCCTACGAAACTAACACGTAACAAAATTAACTTCATTTTCTATATATATTTTAACAAAATTCACTTCATTTTCTATATTCTTAACAAAATTCACTTCATTTTCTACAAATATATATATATATATATATATATATATATTTCTGACTCGAAGTATTTCCGTTCGCCCGTCTATGAATTTGTCATTTGTGCCACACACTTTAGGCCCGTTTGACTGTCTACAGCTTATGCCACATGCTCCCCACCGCACAATTCGAGGTTCGAAACTAATCTCCGGGTCAGGTGAGAATACTCTACTATCCACTCAACAACGACAGTCAACGTTTCTAACTGCAATCAAAATCGTGACCTCCAGTCTAAAATACGACGAACCCATCCACTATTAAATATAATTTATTTTTCGGGAAAACGATAATTTTATTTCATAATATTAATATTACAAAATTTTACAGTGAAATTAATAAACAAACCTGCTGAAGATTATGAAGAAAAAGTAAAAAAAAATACATTTACTCTTATAATCAATTACAATCACTTATTCAAATAGTATCATCATTATTTCTATAAGCACTTTTCACGTATCCAATCAAGATTTCATAATTTCATTGTCAGAATCGCCAATGTCGATAGGAGATCCATTTCTCATCTATAAATATATATAATAATTAAAAATTTACCATTTCAAACAAAATCTCTCTTTCTTTACAAGACTTCCTCGATCGCATTACTCCGATCCACAAAAGCTCATTAATGGAAACCTCGCCGCCGCAATCCCATTCCCAAACCCAACTCCAAACCACCATTACCAACCTCATCGCCGGGTCCGAACCTAACAACAACAACCACCCTTACCCAACCACCTTCGTCCAAGCCGACACCTCATCGTTCAAGCAGGTGGTCCAGATGCTCACCGGACGGTCCGAACCGGCCCGACCTCAGAACTCCATCCCTCACAGCAAAGCCGTGCCTTCGGGCCCGAGGAAGGCGGACAAGCCCAGCTCGAAGCTGTTCGAGCGCAGAAATAGCTCGAAGAACCTCAAGATCAGCCCACTAGCTCCCGGGCCCGCCGTGCACCGACCCGGCTGCTTCGGTTCGCCGTCGCCTAGGCCGGAGGCGCTGTCTCCGAGCGTGTTGAATTTTCCGGCGTTGACTTTGAGCCCGGTGACTCCGCTGGATCTTGAGGCGGAGGCTAAGGCGATCAGAGAAAAGGGTTTCTATTTGCATCCTTCGCCGGGGAATACTCCGAAGGACGTCGAGCCCAGATTGTTGCCTTTGTTCCCGGTGAAGTCGCCGGAGGATAATTGTTGAGTGAGTTTCTGATTTTTCAATTTTTATTTTCGGGTGTTTTTTTTTTTTAATTTAAATATATTATCTAATAGTATATAGTAAAATCGTAATTCGCCAATGTATTTGTGTTTCGAAATTTGGAATCTACATTACAGTTTGCCTAGACTTGGTTTTATTACCTTATTATGAGTATTAGTTTTGTTGTAAGAATGAAATAATAAAAATTAAATTTGAAAATTTTCATATAAACACACACACAGACACATACATACACATAGGGATCTGTGAAGTGCACCATGAACATGACCCAACAGTGACTATGGAGTGAGATTAGCTGTCAGCTAACGAAGTGACAAAAGGAATCTTATAAAATTAAATACTTATATAATTGAGAAGCTTCCAAGAACTAATTCACAAGGGTTGAATTTGGATGAATAGATCTCCAAAGATTAATCATCGTTTGCTTGCGAAATGGTTTTAGGAAATGATCATTAGATTTTTAGACTTTTATTTTATACTAAATGATTATGTACACAATAATCATATTTCTTTCTCAAAAGAGTCACACGCATGTATTGTATATATGTTGGATAGAAATAAATCAAGCAATGTGCGATGTAATATATGATAATTCTACTACCTTATTACATTTGAGTATTTAATTCTTAAAAAATAGTTTTAGAATAGATTAATCTTGCATACAAGATGATGATGGTGTGCGTACAATTTTGACAACCAATAAAAATTATAATAATATTACATCAATAATTGTATGTATATATAAATTGGAAATTGGAACTTTTCTCCACACGAGTACTGTTTTAACTTGTGAAAGAATTATTTAATTCAATGGTCTTTTTATATATATTTAATTCCTCTCAAGTCTTAATTTAATGATATTATATATTTAATCATCCAATGTGAGCAAAATAAGATATTAGGGAGAGAGCAGCATATGTTTGTATTTTTTCATACTTTCCAGCCTGTGGTCCTTACTTTATGGCCTTACTTAACTTTGTGCAGTACAATACAAAATAAAATAAAATATTACTTTTAGATGATATAAATGTGAGTTCTGAAAATTAAATGGTGTTTTGAAAGAAGTAATCATGCAAACACAAACTCATATATGATATAATTTCTTGTCCCAACCCTATACACTCGATTGTCCTTTTTGACTCCAAATAATAAATAATAATAATTAAAAAGAAAAGGAAGAGACCAAGTGGATCAAAGTTGGAAAAAGGAAAATGATGCCAATGATGATGATGATGATATCAAAGAAAAATTTATAAAAAAGCAAGAAAACTAAATGATGAAAAGGAAACCTATTCGTTGAAATTCAGGATGCAAGAAGACAAAGTCGTTAGCTTTGTGTTTTTCTTTGTCTTTTTTTTTCCTGAAGTCTTACATCAAATTCATTCATTTTATTTTTTCTGTCCCGACGTATCCCCATTCGATCTGGCTATGAGCTAGCCCCTAAATATCAGCGTGGACTTGCGCCACACAGACCTGACGGAGGCTTAATTGCGCCACACACTTCAGTGATAGGACTAATCCCCGGGACCAGATGAATACGTCTCAAACCCATACGACAACGATAGTTATAAGAAATAAATCTCATGGGCACTACTCAAGGAATTGTGGGAGGGAGAATTCAATCCAACGACCTAACTCACAAATCCTTAAGGTCTCCTCCTGACCACTAGACCAAGGCCTCATTGGCGTTCATTATTATTAATAAAATGAGCGTTCATTATGCATAGTAATAATAAAATGTTTGGATTACTTATTATTATTATTATTATTATTATTATTATTATTATTATTATTATTATTATTATTATTATTCATGTCATGACTCATACCTACACGCAACATCACCATAATTCCATATTTCGATTAATTTCATACCTACACGCAACATCACCATAATTCCATATTTCGATTAATTTCAGTTTGAAGCGAATCTGATCCTTATTGTCGACTTTGAGACAATTCCAACTTTCAGAGGAAATAATTTCCTAACATATATGTCTCGTCTCAAATCTACGACAACTACTTTATTGAATGATCCCTAAAGGTAATTATTGTTTATTTATATATTTTATTTTCCAACTTTCCATTTTTACTTTTTTCCATATTGTAACAGTAAAAAATATTTACTTTGGTGTAGTTAATAGAGCCCATTTATCGCAACCCATAATTATCCAAATAAATAATTGGGCCTACCGTATATTGGGTCAGGCCCAACGTATATGCGAGGACATTTTTCGAGCTCCGCCGCGAGAGAGAGAGAGAGAGAGTTGAATTTCTGAAAATGGAGCAAGAGCAGTCGACGTCGAGGGGTTACTCATCGGCGGAAGCGGTCATGTACGGAGCCCTAGCGCCTGGAGTCAACGTATGCAGACAACTTCACCTCACACTGATCCTTTTTTTATTCTTAATTTTCTTCAGCGAAGATTGAATTTACTGGCGTCGATTGATTGTACGATTTCTATAAAATAGGGTTTGATCTTTCGATAAAATTTCGCAATTTCAGGGTCCAACTTGGAACACACTGAAATTCGCATTTGTTATGCTGGGTCTATGCCTCGCTGCTATGCTTGGATTAGCCTTCTCCTTCAGGGACTCCTCTTTGGTTCTTCACGTTTCGTTGCTTGTTCTCATTGCTGCTACTCTGTTCTTGCTTCTCAGTAGGTAATTTCCTCAGCTTCTTTGCTGTTTTTTTTCCCCTGGTGTTCGACCATAGAGAAATTTCTGCTTGACGTTCTCATTAGAAGGACCATAGCCGATCTGATTCTAAAACAATGTTATCTGTTTTGATTGATTTTCAGTAGATTCTAACCTGAGTTGCTTGAGTTTTGTGCTTTCTTCATTTGGACTCATATTTCCCTGATCGAGCAAGCTTTATACATTTGTCCGGCAAAAAGATAAATTGAGTTTGATTTGCATTTTCGTATTAAATTTGAGCTTAATTTCATCGACGACCCGACATATATGAGATTTGAATGTTTGTAAAGCAGCATTCGGTTCTTACATTGGAGTTTATATCGTCGAAATGATGAAAGAAATGAATTCGGTTCTTACATAGTCATAGAGTTTATATCGTTCAAATGACCAAAGAAATGAAATAATGTGCGCCCTTCCGAAAAGAAGAGGGAAATCAATATTATTTTTCAATATGGAACTTCCATAACTCTAGACTCCAAGAAATGGTAGTATTGCTTTTTTTTTCTTCGTTTTTCTCGTCATTGTAGTGTTGATACATTCCCCCCATAGATGGTTGTGTTGTTCTTTCAATTACTTGATCTTTTATCATCCATCCGTAGTTATCAAACCATTCATTGTTGGATATATATATATATATAAACATGTGCACATAATGATGCCATATAGATTTCTAACATGCCAATCTCTTCGACGTTTAGTTTCCTTGCAGAGACGGGTCTTGTCTCAGTTGAGCATCAAGTGAAAGAGATTGGTTTAGTGGCCAAGGAAGAGGACGAAGGAAGTAAGAAGGGCAACTGAAAAGTTTTGATTCTTTTACAAGAGCTTTAGGAAGACCACTGTAAGCTGGTTTGAATATACAAAAATTCGGCTTATTCTTCTTCGTTGGCTCGTTCTGTGGACGAACGCAGCAGCAGCAGCATGTTTTACTCTTCCGCCCAATATGTAATGATTTCATCCTCTCTGTATAAGATGGTCCTGCTTCTTTCTAACTTCATGTATTTTCTTTCTTCCATGATCACAGAAGTAGTGCTTACTCATAATTGTATGGTTATTTGGCTCTTCCTCGGGTTTCCTTCGTGGTATTTTAGCGTGGAAAAGGCGACGGAAAAAATAATATTAGTGTATCAAGCAATGATACGTTGCACTTTTAATGTCGTACCATTATACCTTTCTATTCTCTTCATGTCGAAATCTTTGTACCAAACTGAATCTAAAGCTTTGTCCGAAAATGATAATGGATGTTGCATGGAATGGAATGAGATATGTGACGAGCGATAAAGCGATAAATAAAGCTAATAAAGGATAAAGCTGATATATGGAGATCATCATTTTATTTGAATAAATAAAATATATAAAAAAACTCAAATCGTGAGATGATGCTCACGCGGCTGATTCAAGAATATTGTATTATATATAATGCAAGAATAAAAGGTAAAGCACTAACAGATACGATCGTTTCAGAATATATTCATACTTTTTTTTCTTATTTAGCAATTTAGATATCCTTTTGACATCATAACCATTCCAAGTAACTCGTGACAAGTGCATGCAAGAATAAGCCATTGTCCCGCTTTAACACAACTATGCCTGGCATTGGATTGTGGACCTATTTATTTTTATTATTATTTAAAATTTTTATTTTTGTTTTCAATGGAATGCATAAAGAGGTCCCCAAATATCTAATATATGGACTTATTTAATATCGATTTATTGAATTTGCATTATTATGTATAGTGGGGTTTGTCATAAATGATAAATGGTGTAGTAACCTTTGTTATCGAAAATGAAGTTTCCTACATATAAGTTTATTGGAAACTCAGATCATAATCTTGGCCGAGTTCTTGCTTGGATTTGCACCGCATGCGAGCGAAGCGATACACACATGTGATATATATATATATATATATAATATTATTTGATAATTTTAAACCAACAAAAATCACATCAATATAAAAGGAGTTTCAAGACACTAACTTGGATTACCACTCATTTTTCCTTTCATATATTTTCCATTCACCATCCCCAATTTATAAGGCACATAAATTTCCAACCAACATAAACAACACCTTTTTATACGTACAATGATTATATTTGTATTATTTTGTTAGACTCTCACGCAGGCATAATTTATGCATTCCACCACGTGTAATAACAATGATCATCGTAAGGAATTGATTTAGTGTAATAAGCTAATATAAGTGTTTTGGCTTCAATTATATTCGTGTCTCCGTTGAGTTTGCCTTTTCATCAATTCATTATAAACCACAAAGACTACATACTAAATATATCATCATCTTTAAATACATATATATATATATATATATATATATTATAAACGTCTTTGGTTATTCAATATAATTGCAATATATATATATATATATATATATATATATATAAATTAAGAAAATGAACAACATTGCCATAATAATGTTCCTCAATTATATCTTATAATAGAACTAATAAACCTTTCAAGAACCCAACCAATAAACAAACTTAAAACACAAAACCAATACACGATGAACATACTACATATGTATCCATATAAACTAGCTACTAATCATCAACCAATCGCCATCAAAGTTCAGCTAATTACCTTTTTTCAGTTCCCAACCGTTGATCATCAATGTGACTGTGATGATGAAACTCTAGAGCCGATGAGAAGAAGATGATCCAAGGTTCCTCTCAGCGCAAACTTAGACATGAATTATAAGCCTTACAGATCAGAAGTATATAATTCCAAGGCTAGTAATGTTTTGCAGCTGACATGATCTCACAGATCCATAATACAGCCTTCTCCCATCTATATTTCTGTGTGTAATAAGATGTAATGTCTGAATAATCTGCTGTAGAAAGAGATTCAAGAGAAACAAACACTGAGACCCTAGTGTGAAAAACCATACTCAGGCCTCAGCATGTTCATATAAGCAAAAGAAGATTGAAGATAAAAAAAAAATGGTGTAAATATAGCTAGATCAGAGAAGGAACTGAAGAGCCGGCCATGCTGTTTGAAGGATCAAACCTAGCACTAGTGCTAACGTTGCTTGTGTACCTTAAGAGAGATGAATTGGGATTAGAAAGGTTATCCATCTGAGATATGTGGTGGTAATAAGGGTTCGGATTCAGGCTTGGGTTGCAACCCGACGACCCGTTTTGTTGTGTGATCTTATCTTCGTGGTAAGGCATCGTCATTAAATCTTGAAGATTATTGCTGCTTCTTTCAGTATCGTCCTTCAAACCGCCATGGTTAGAAATATATTTCTGCTGTTCAATGGTCGAAGCAAGGAGAGAAGACGCCATCGTTGTTGTTGAAGGACTAAAAACTGATGAAGATGATAGTGAGCTTGAGAAACTGTTTCTGAATTCTATGTTATTACGAAGCCCACCATCTTCAACGAGACCAGACGACGATGATGATGAAAACCCTATCCCAAGATCTATTACACGAGGATGAATATCAAACAGCGCAGAGCTGAGATCATCTGAAGAAGAAACCTTTGTAGCAGTACTCAGACAGGAAAATGGAAAGCTGAAGTCAAGAGGATTCATAGTATCAGCACTAGAAAGGTTATACAGAAAGGAACTAGGAGAGGAATGGGGCAGATCTAAACGATGCTGTAGAAAACTACTAGGGTTTGCAGCAGAACCCGCGGCGGAGAGGACGCCTACGGCGGCGTTAGACGACGTCGGACGCTTGACCCTATTGTTTTTCCGGCAACCTCCGCCGACAGGAACGTTTCTGAGCGTCCCACCCCTCGTCCAATAACGCTTGCAAGCCTTGCAGAAGTGTCTGGGCTGAGACAAACTGTAGTTGTTGTAGTAACAGAACTTTGTGTTTGAAGAATCACAACGAGGGCACTTGAGAGGCTCCTGGCTGATGATAGCAGGTCTCTCAACCGCCATGGATTTGTTCGATGCTGTCGTCATAGGAGATGATGAGGCCATGATTCTTAATTGCCTTTGTGATCATCCACACACACAAAGATTTGAGATGGGGGGCTGTGGGCTGATTTTCTTTGAGTTACTGTTAGGGTTGAAAAATGAAATAAACTCGAAGATGATATGTTCTTAAGACAAAGAGCTACGAAACAAAAGTATATGGGGCATGTGTGTGTGTTGTCAAGTGTGTGTAATAATTCACTTATGAGCTTAGTATATTGAATGAATCTGTGGCCATTCTCGCCAGGGACCAGTTGAATAAATAAATGGAAGTCACAATCGTTTATTTTATTTATTTTTTTTATTTAATTCTTGGAAATTCATAAGGTAGTGTGAAACAAAGAGTATGTAGACAAAGAGCAGGTGACGACTGGAGAATTCTCTGGCATGTTTTTTTTTTTTTTTTTTTTTTTGCAATGGTTAGAGAATGATTTGGAAAGGGAATTTAATAATTGTTTATTTTGATAGTTTCACGTGAAGGAAGGGTAGTCTATAGCATCACGCACTTTGATTAATTAAAGATTTGATTTTTTTCTAATATGTGAATGTAAATTAATAGTGGACTACACCAAAAAAAAATTAATAGTGGGTTCCTTGTGTAATCATTGAGTCTTTGAAGAGTCGAGCATATTCTTTTTATGAGTAGAAAAAGAAAAAATCAAGTGATATCTAGTCTATAATTTGAATTAAATTATATGAGAATTCAATCTACAAGAATATATATGAAGTGGGATGTGTTTTTTTTTTTTTTTTTTTTTATAGTTATTTTAGGATCAACGATAACATGGGTGTGACAATATTAATTTTTATTTGATTGTTTTCTATAATAATATCTTTGTCACTAATTTGTTATTGCCTTCATCAAACAAATCGAGGGAGACATTATAGATTCATTCCAAGAGGTGGACAGAGAAGTAAATGCCAGAGAGACACAGATTTGCATTCTTTTTCTAGGGTTCGACAAAGAGAAGAGAATGATGTTTATTAAGGGATTTGCACAGCCCAACACAAAAACAATATATATATATATATATATATATAATATATAATATATTTATAAATATTATATTATCTATAAATGTCTACGTTTAGAATATAAACACAGTCCACACACAGTCTTCAATGGTGGATATACAGATAAGAATGGGCTCAAGGATCGAGGCTGGTACAGCAAAATCCCACTTTAGATTAAATATTTATAATATTATTTAACTTGAATAATATCATGGTTGTGTTCAAAAGCTAGATTTAGATTCCAAATGATAATATAATGAAATGTTACCGTTATACCAGAGGAATAAAGCTTTATTTATTTTCTAATATGGCTTAAGGTGAAGACTACCATTTATAGTGTCTTGAACATAAACTAAGGAGAGTTTAATTATGAGAAAAATATATCTCTTTATATATATATATAAAAGGAATTTACTTACGTATTATCATGTCCGAGTCCGACAACTATACCACAATACCAGGCAGAGGCTGCTGTGAATTATTTGGAAATCAATCTAATATAAATATATATATATATATATATATATATATTTTTGGGAACCTGAGAATTCCAACAGCTAGAGGACAATAGAAGTCAGATACTTTGTCTCCTTATCTCATTCTCTTGTCTGTATGACGTAATATTATTACATGCATACAATATTTTCTTTCATAATAATGTCTATTTGAAAAAGAAAAGATAAATATTGTGTTAGTTTACTTACATCAATATAAACTGATTCCCCACAAAGTAAGCAATGAATGAAGAGAGAAGGATCAAATAAAATGTTTGAAAAAGAATTGAAATTATTACACTTTAGTGAAAGAAAACAAATTTCGTGGGGGCACAATTGATTTTCTCGTAATTAAATGTCGCAGATAAAAAAAAACAGTCGCTGAATAATTACTTATTATTTTTAGTTAAATGAACCTTAATGTCATAATTGCACACAACCAATTTCTTTAATAATTACGGCTTGGTGACATACAGGCTGTAGAAATTATTCTATGTTCGCGTCGGTTGATATATTTAGTTTTAAAAATAATAAAAAAAAAGGAGATTCTAACATTAATTATATTTTATTAGTGCAAGCAATGATGCCTTTAAATTTGATTTTCAAACTTCATTATGCGCGTTTGACAAAGATTGAAATTTTACATCACTTTTTAATTATATATATAGTTTTTTTTCATATACATTATCTTTCGATCGATAAATTGGTTTTTATTCACCTACTAAAAGCACTATGAAAAAAAAAATTAAAATTAAAATCGTGAAAGTCAACTCACTTCGTCCGTGTAGCAGTTATGCTTTGACCTTTGCCAACTTACGGACCACATTTACACTCAATTTATTTTATGGAAATTATTAGAGAAATGAGAATGAAATGGAAAGGAAAAATTGTTTTTATATTTTGTTGTTTGAAGAAATAGATAAAGGAAAAGAAAAGAAAAACAAAACTAGCATAAATTTATACTTCAACTAATGAAAAACTAATTTATTCATTAAATTGCGAGCAAAATGAAAGAAAAATTTGTTAAAACTATTTTTTCTCCAATGCTTTTTTTTTTCAACACTATTTTCTTCAATCAAAACAAAGACTTAGGTAATCTCTAACACAATACTAAATACAGTCAACTAAAAAAAAAGTTAGTGTTTTTTTCCAACTCATTTACTTTATTTTCTACACTATTTTTTACTCCAACCCAATAACTGTTTTTTGCACTAAAAATAATGTTTCACATATATTCCTAAGGGTTAAAGATGAGCTGAGCCAGCTCGTGACCTCGATGAGTCGGCTCGAGTAAAGCTATGCTCGAGCTCAATCTCATGTTTGTCGAGCTCGCTCATGTGTGCTCGAAAGTTCGTGCAATTTTTTTAATTTCTTTATAATTATAATTATTTTTTAATAAAAAAATCAACGAACTCGAGCCCAAAAAATGAGCCGAACTCGGCTTGTTTACACCCCTATATATTCCTACACAGTGTCTTTAAGTTTTTAAATTTAATATAACTCAATATTATAATTATTATAAATTCCATATTATAATAATAATAATAATAATTAATATTCAGGATTAATTAAATTATATTTAGCATATTACTATAACTTTAATTTTAGTTTATTAAAATTGAAAAATAAAAATAAATAGTAAAAAATAACGTGTATATAGTATAGGTTTAGTTTTATTATAATGATATCAAATATTGCAAATATAATTAAAATTAGTTTTAAAATAAATAAAAAATTATAATTTTATTTTTAGTGTAACACTATTAATCAACATAAACATAGTATTAAATTTACTTTCATTGGATCAAAGTGTACTTTACACAAAAGTACAGAGTATGAGACGCTATTAGAGAATCTATTTTCTTTCCCCAAAATTAATACTATCTATTGGAATCATCTCTTAAAAACGATCAATTTTAGTGTATCAATTTTGATGTGAATTTACAATTTAACTCTTTATTTTATTGTTTATCTCAATTACATCCTCATAAATGTTTTTTTAAAAAAAATAATACACAATTAAAAATAATTTATAATTCATATATATTAAATTAAACTTAAAATAAATCTTACCTTATTAAATAATATATATTAGCACTGAGTGTGCTTATAAAACTAATTATTTATTATTATTATTATTATTATTATTATTATTATTATTATTATTATTATTATTATTATTATTATATATATTATTATTATTATTATTATTATTGTCACTTCCCACTCACCAATTCCATTATGAGACCGTGCATGTGCAGACAAAGATAGTTAAACAAAACTAAATTAAATAAGTTTTGCTATATACTCACACACGTCACCTAATGCTGATATTATCGCAAATATACTCAAACTATATGTCATATAAAATTCATTTGGTCACAACAAAGTCCACGATTTTGAAATTTCTACATACACATACATATTCACACATTACCTAACGCACGATATTTGCAATTGGATATCTGTATATATATCAACTATGGTCAAAAGGAGTCCACGATCTAAATATTCCACACACAAATATGCATATATATATATATATAATATTCACATAACTCTTAAATTTAAGATCATGATCAAAAAGACTATCTTGGTATTTACTTACAATATTACAAATTTATCTGTCGAAATTTGAGTGATATTAGGTTTTGGTAGTTTTATCACTATACTATAAATCACTATACTATAAAAAGCCTCTGAAAGCGTAACTCGGCTTAACTTACAGTCCAAATGTGGATTGCAATGGACTTACTTAATTATGGGCCTGCCACCAATAACTTTGGGTCATTCACAGACCAAATTTGCAGAATAGGCCCATTAATAAGCCCACCAAACATGGGCCTTAATTCCACTGTCTCAACACTCCACCTTTTGATAATATGTTCTTTTTAATAATAAAATGTTATTTTCCACACACAAACACATATTATATATATATTATTGAGAATTAAATTAAAACCATATAATCGGGATACGAGCACAGCTCAATATTACATAGCTGATATAATTACAAGACAAAACAACCAAAACAAACGATAACCAAACCTCAGTTATTTAGATAACCTTCCAAGAGTTAATACATATAGATAGCACCATACAACTGAGCATGGAATAATATTAAATATTTACATTAAACCAAACCATATGAGTAATAATTAATTAATTACTCGCTTGTCTGATATTTCATTCAGTGATGCTTGCTCCTAGTCTCGTCACTGTAAAGCCTGCAACAGATCATATAGATAATTAGTAGTAAAATTAAAGACTTTAATTAATCGAATAATATTAGTTTATTAATGACCAGCAAGTAATATCATCGTACTTACCAGTCATAGACAGTAGGAGAGTTGGGCTGCTGTGGCTTGTCATAATAAGAAGATCCAATCCCCTTTGTAGCCAAGTTGCTCCCTGGGTGGAACACGCTCCGCCACACGTCCCTACGCGCCGCCGCCGTCGGAGACGGCGTCCCCGGCGTCGCTGGGCTCGCCGGCATGGATACCGACTTCTGGTACTGCTTGTTGCCGCTGCTACCTTCTCCAATATCTTCTCATTCACACACACACACACAAACATATAGATTAGCGTTAGAATTATTAAAGATCACTGCTTGAAGAATTGAAAACAAAGAGAATAAATACATATAAAAAAAAAAAGCAGAGATTTTGCTTGTTAATGAACAAACCTTTGATATTGAGAGGCTTTGTAGTGAAATTTTTCTTGAGGTGTTTGAGGCCGCGTTCGGGCATAGGCCCTGCAACGACGTCGTCCCACAGCTGATCAAGCAAAACCATTTTTCTTCCTTTTTTTTTTTTGTTTCTAAATGTTATGATATGTGCTATTTCTTTATCGTCGTTGAGTGAGTGAGTGAGTGAGTGAGGAGTATTGTGTTAAATAAAGAGGTAAGTTTGATTAGTGCTGCCAAAATATCTCAAATATGATAAAACATTTTTTGCTATTTCCAAGCCGTAATATGCTATTTGCAGAAGTAATGTTGTTGGCCAAGATCGGCGTGGCTGTTAAAAAATGGGAGTGGAGATAAGGGATGAACTATGGATAAGGATGAAGAGTACTTGAGGTGGGACCCAACGTACTGTATAGGCTGCTATTATTATGATACAAGTGTCGTGGTAATATCAATTTTTGTCCTTACTCACATAAGGGATAAGGTTTTACTTGTATTATATTGAAATAATTAACATTTTTTTTTCAATCTTTATATCTATTTATTTGGTTGATGATGATAATTACGATGCCGGCCATAACGAATTATCAATGTTTGCGTGTCAGAATATTAATGAAATTTTAGGTGGACGTCGTTTTTCTAGATTTATAATGGCACGATTAATCAAAACTATAGGAGATCGTCATCCACGTTAATTATTTTGACAGATTGCTTAATAGTGTCCCATCTGTGCTTTTTTTATTTCGATCATATTATGCATTTTAATTTTCAAATAATAAAAAAATTGTTTATATATGCACTCATCTTAAAAATGATTTATATGCTCATCATCAATCGTTTCAAAATAACATAATTTAACATTCCCAAATAACACGAAAATAACAATCAAAGTTACAACTAAGTAAAGTTCGATCGACGCGACAAATATAAAACTAACTAGAATTGCAATAATCATACCGCCCCCGATGTTAGTTCTCCGAATCCGTCAAAGAAGGGCTCTCGAGTTCTTCCATTCGCGCGGAAGCAAAAGACTCTTCGGTATCTACGGACGATAGAGACGAAGGAGATTCGTCGGAATCCGAGATGCCCTCTTCGTCGTCCAAAACAATGTGTCCTCCGCCGCCTTCTATGATGTCTTCATCGATCTCATCTTCGATTTCTGATATGTCTGAACCCGATCCTCCCATAAGAAGCTTGCTTATCGCTCCCTTCGCAGTTTTTACGAACCATTCGTCATCGGGAAGAGAACTGGCGAAAAAAAATATATAGGACTAATTGTATGCTTCATTGAAAATATAAATGGACATAAATTGCAACACTTCAAAAATATCAGATGAATGAATGAGGAAAAAAAATAAGTGATGAAGCTACCTTTGTGGATCAATGCCACGGATGGAAAATGCCTTTATTGCACGGTCGATGATTTCCGATGATATCTTGTTCAAGTGCTTAGATGGGTAACCGGCGAACCGTGCGATTTCGACGGTGAAGTGCATATCGAGCACCAACTGCATATCCAAAGAAGATTTTCAATAATCCCGTTAAGAACTTTGTAAAACTTTTTCGAATGGAAAATTTTCAAGAATTACTTATATTAAACAAAAAAAAAAGATTTCGGATGATAAGAACCTGCTGGAGTCCAACTGGGTAAAGAGGCGCTGAATCGTGCTCCAAAATGCCCCAAAATTCTTGTTCATCGGACAGCCACATGACCACAGTTTCGGTTAGCCGAGCAAGTAGGACTTTTTGTATTTTCTCTCTTCCCAAAAGGACGTCCCCTGCAACAGTTGCTAATTGCTGCAGCTTACCAAATAATGCCTGCATAGACGGTTTTTCAATGGTCAGCAAACACGGTAGAGATTCAGACAAAAACTCTGCATTCCAAGGTTCTATCGAAGCCACTAACTAAAACAAGAACAGAACCTGAAAGGGCAATGAAGGGAGAGGATCAGGGTCCCGAAGCATGTCTTGTCCTTTCCCGCCCAAGTAGATTTGTGCATCTAATTTCGCCTCTCCGTCCCTCGAATATATGAAAGTTAAAACATACTGTCTACAAAAATGATCTCTGAGCTTGTCAAGGGAATACTGAAGCTGACGCCTCCACTCCTTAGGATCAATGCTGCTGTTAACAGACGGCAGTACTTTATCGTCTACACCACTGTCAACTTCTTTGCTATCATTCAGCACATTCCAAACGCTCGAGACTACCATGGGAAGTAGTTCCTCGGCGATGGTAAATGCAGTTCCCAATAAAGCAAGCTGCTCTGAATCTGTCTCTACTTTGAAAGGCACAGGCTCTGTGAGATTATCGTCGTCTGTGGGACCCACCAAACCCTTAATCAAGATATCGACGTACTTGTCGAAAAGCTGGGAGATCCTCGTCAGTATGTTTCCGCTGAAATGCAATATGACCAAGCGAGTGAGCTGCTCGACAATTTCCTGCAAGGAAAAAAAATGGAGTTTTGAGTTGATTCCATGCATAGAGAGGTGAAAACCGAAGACTCAACAATTTATGAAGTAAATGGTATCTATTAAGGATTGATCTTCTGCAAGCAAAGATTGTTTATGCTTATCAAATCCCATGTAGCTGGATTCATGCCATAAAGTTACAGAAAGAATCATGGACACTTGTAAGCAGCCACTAAATCCACTAAAAGGGATCTCATATTGCTGTTTCAGCAGAATTACTCCGTAAATTTCTCTATTAAATCATAGAATGCACACTTCCTGAGGTTAACACGCCAGAGAGCTCCAGTTTGCCTATAAAATTTCCATGCGAAATCTCATTCTTGTAGTCAGCAAAGCAATATGAAAAGAACCTCAGTATATAAAGGGAAATTGCTGTTTAATCCAATATGATGAGTCAGTTCAAATATTCACTCACCTTCACAACAAAGATAAATCTCAATCCACAATCAACAAGCACTCGATCAGAAGACGTTGCAAAAGTAGAGAGTGGATGTGCAAAACGTGGCGATAGAGGCATGGTCTCATTAGCACCAGCTAAATCTAAAACCACTCTCCGTGCCCTTTGGAAGTTCAATTCCAGTACTTCCTCGACGTATGGTTGCAGAAGCACTAGAAGCAATTTTTTCAGCTTCAGATCTTGTAATTCCAAGGCAGAGCAGTGATTAAGGCTAGCCTGAACAAACACACTAGCTGCACGTAGAGCAGAAGACGTCTCAGAAGGTGGTGCATTTTCTTTGACCAATCTGACCAGAGATTCTATTTCCCATTCTGCCCATTGCACAACTCGATTACTATAAACGGGATTATCACCAAACACAAGACCCGACTCTTTACAAGCCAGTGAAATCATGGAGAAGATGAGGTTAGACAATGTGGCGGAGTATGTTTCAGGATAGCATGGGCATAGTGCAAGAAAGTCTTCAATTCTTCTCTGCAGGCGAGATCCGTAAGATTTTAAGAATATATGATGTGCCCTGTGACCTTTCCCAAGTTTAATTAACCCCGCCAGAACTTTTTTGAGTTCAAGAATACCTACTGAAGGCTGTTGGCTTATCTCGATCAGTTGGTTCTCAAGCATTTCTTTCCTTTCTGATAAAGCTGATTTAAACAAGGAGCGTTCATTGCCTGTATAGTCTCCTGACCCTTTCAACTCGGGATGATTTTGCTCTTCAGCTTCAACTGCATCGATTGCTTCTTCTATTTTATGTTCTGTAAGAAGCATGTCTATATATTCAAGAAACTGCATTTTTGGATCCTCAGCTTCATTTGAGAATAAATCTTCGATTTCGTGAGTTTGATGGCTGTCATCACCTTCCAATCTATCACCACCTGCTCGGCTCCATTGTTCCAATTCTTGGGGCACGCCAGTCATTACATCGTGAACAAGAATCCCTTGGGAGGAAATATGCTTTTGAATCTCATTTAACTCGTGCTTCGTTTCGACTACTTCATCAGATAACCTGGCAAAAAAAAAAAAAGATGGCACACATTAATCTATGATCGAAACATAAGATTTATCAGCAAACCAAGAATCCAAACTATACAGTACTAGTTTAGCTGTAACCTTAAGAAAGCCAAATACTTGGTCCGAGTGTTGCTGCACAAGTTTTCCACCGCATCTTTCAGATCCAAAAGCTCGAAACAGATCTTTCTTATTCCCTACGGGAATCTCAATTGCTTAAAGTTACCGAAAAACGATATTAACACAAGAAACATGTGCGCAATCTAAGCTACACAGAAAAGTCTGAGTAAGAGATACCATAGCAAAATAATTTGGGGACGCACATTTCCAAGTGCCAGAAAGTAAATTCAGACAGAAGCTCATAATCAACCACACCTAATGAACCATATTCCTATAATTAATTTATCAGTTTGAACAAACCCAACTCAGTCTAAAACATAAACCCAGTTGAAACCACGACCTAAAATAGCATCTAAACTAAGAAAATTCCCAACACTAGGAAGTGTTTAAGTTCAAACAAACCAAAAAAAAATTAACAATAATACTCAATCGAATTCCTAGTAAGACAATCATCTCAGCAGGTGAAACAGATTCGACATAAAACGGAACAGAAATCAAGCACTCAGTCCAGATAAATAATGATTCCAACTGAAGGAAAGAAGCATCTTCGTTATTCTCTAAAAACCTTTTCGGTTTTGGATTGGTGGATAGTATCGATCTTTGACTGAGGTGTGACGCTTTCCATGGAAGGAAAATCATCTTCCTCTTCGCTACTCTCCATCATCTTCATTTCTCCTCACTCAATTTTGAAATTAAAATCATACACAAGTCAGTTTCTTCAACAAGGGTGTCTTTTGAGAGTGTTGTTCCACAGCAAAAAGTAAAAAAATGCTCTACGCCGTGAGAGAGGAGAAGTCAGCTTTTATCAACGGGACACTTTTGGGTAAATATAGTTTGAATAATAAACGCAGACAAAACAAAAGACCTAAGTTTCTAATTATCAAATTAACTAAAAATAAAACAATCAAGCATTATAATAATATCATTACCTAAAATTCTATACACTTTGTCACGTAATTTTAAATTTTTTTATATAAGTGTTAATGTCCACGGCATAATAAATGCAAATTCGATCAATTAATATTGGATTATTTAATAAATTCTTTAAAATAATATTTTTTTTTCCTATTTGGATATGGTGCTAAATTAATAATTTGCTAAAATTATAATTTCTATAGACCCAATATAAAATATAAATTAATAATTCTTTATATATTACAGATGTATATGATCGGCTAGTATTGACATATTTTGATTTTGTATTTATATTGAAAATATTTTTAAATTTTCACATAGTGAAATAATGAAGATAAAAAGCATAATACGGTGTGAGATTGAATAGTACTTTTAAATTGAGCCATTTATTTATGATACTAAAATTAAGTAAAAATTTGAAAGTTGTTTATTTGTAAGTTGAATATTTTATTATAAATTGATAAAATATTAATTAATATATAAAGTAATTTTCATATTAATTAATAAATGTTTTAATTAATAAATTCTTGTACTTCTTCTAATTTCAATTTACATTATTTATATGTTTTGATTGATAAATATAAAAAATAGCCACATATAGACAATTGGCCGTCTTAGCTCAGCCGGTAGAGCGCGTGGCTTTTAACCACGTGGTCGTGGGTTCGATTCCCACAGACGGCGCTTTTTTTTAATTTCTTTATTTATATTTCCGCTTATTCAAGTCGAATTAATTATTTTTCACCATAAAAGGCCCATCATGATTTGGAAAAAAAGGCCCACTATGACAAAAAATACTATAAGTCCAACTAATTATTTTTAACTATAAAAAAGGCCCTTTATAATAAAAACAGTGGGATTTACCTATGAAGAAGACCCAAGTCCCAAACAAGCTCTATTTGTTCTAAACAACTTGTTGAGTTTAAATAATTACAATGAAGATTCTATATATATATATATATATATATTCTATTTTATTAAGGCTTAAGGCCTCCTAAAAACTGTCACTTGGTCTGTTAATTGACCAATCAGATTTTATATAAATTAATAATTATTAAAAAATTATAAAATATCAACCCACATCTTTCTCTTTCCATCTATCTTAATTAATATGTATATTTGGTTAAATTACAAATTCACTCTAGTTTTTCAAGATACTTACAAATACTAAATGAATTTATAATTTAATTTATCATATATTTGAATCATAAATAGCAATTACGATAAAAATAATATTATATAATTATATATTAGCAGACGTTAAATGCTAGTATAATATTATTGTAACCTTCTAAGATATAAAGTCTTAAGATCCACCCCACCCTATATAATTTTTTGATGTGGTAAGCAATGGCAAGAACACCTTATCACCATCAAGAAAGTTTAGGGTTGGGTTTTGGCTTTATTTGAAAATTGAATTCCTTGTTTTATTTGAATCCACGTTGGCTGATTAATATTCTTTCGATAAGAAAATGATGTGATTGTGACGTGACAAATATCAATTAATAATGAACGTTTAATTACATCGTTGATTACATAGAGATGATTAGTAGTGGTTGTCTTGTCTTTAGTTATCCAGGTTTTATCAAAGTCTTGAAACAATTTGCAAGAAACGTCGAAACCTATGACTAATTAATACCTACTATTTGTGAAAAGGGGCATTTCTAACTTGATTATTAAGTTAGTCAATGGCTTATAAGTTATAAACTCTTAATAGTTTTTGTTTAGTACAAATTACAACGAGCGAGTTTTCATATATAAAAGCAAATTAGTTATTTCAGCTCTATACTAATATAACATATATACATATATCATATATACTTTATATATATATAATATATATATATATATATGTAAAGTGTGCAACTAATGAAATACTACACCTTGTTCGTGCAAACCCTAATATGAAAATCTATTATAAAGCTTGGCTAAAATTTTGAGACTTTTTCTAAACAAGATTTGTCACAAAAACCCTTTTACATTTCACGATTATCTGATAAAAAAATCAAGTTAATTTGAAAAAGACATGCGAACCGTGGAGGGACGATTACGTGCCTAAGTTATATACATAAAATGTAGTAAAAGTTGATGTAACCATGTTGTCCTTAACTAAAAATATAGCCGTTATGTATGAATGATGATTCGACAGTTATATATATATATATTCATATATATCATTCGCCAAAGTCAAATAATTCCTAAAATTGATTAGGAATTAGAGTAGTTGGCCTTATGCTATTAGTTCCTTGTTGACAATTCTTTTCCTTTAAGACGAAGCATATATGCATATTATATGTATATGTCTGTTTGTATTTGTACGATTTGAGACAAGTGGACAAAAAGACTTATTCTCCGATGCAACTTTCACTTATCAATTGCAGCCAATGTTCTTAGTGGCTGATAGTTATGTGTGTGTGTGTGTGTGATTTATTTGATTAATCAAAGTCGAAATAAAGGTTACGTTTGATTTAAGAGTAATGATATTTTATTATTAATTCGAAGTCTAATCTATCCGAGTACGACGGCAGATTAGAGTAATAAACTCCATTAGCTTCTCAAACTAGAAAACCCTAAAGTTCAAATATCATTATCAAGCTATAATAACGTAATTAAATTATAAGGTTGATGAAGTTATTACATATGTCGCCCTCTCCGACAAGAATGTGAAAATAAAAATAAATAAATTACTCATTTTTTCTTTAATAGATAGATAGTGCCTTGGAGTTGTAATGAGTGAGACAACTACAATATGTTATATAACACGACAACTATGATTGTAATGACATTGAAATGAATATATGAATCCATAAACATAATTATATTATAGCCATCAGTCGTGGTCCAAGATACGTGAGGTCCTCAAAAATTGTTGAAGTTTTTTTTTTTTAATTAATTTATTTATTTTTTTGAAAAGACAAGTTTTATTTAGATGTGAAAGGACGTTAATAATGTCTTTGTCCCGCTAGGGAATCAAGCGTCGGTCTATACTATACTCGGGATTATAATTTAAATAAATATATATAGTCTAAATCGGATTTTTTCCCCCTATATTATATATTCCAAATCGGATTAGAAGACAAGTATTTGAGACTTAAATTGATATTGGGTAGTTTAATTAATAATTTTATGAGGGCAAAATCATAAATTTGATTTGAATTACTAAGTATGTTGATTTTTTATTTTTTATTTTTTGAATCACTATATTTAATCACAAAATATAGATCACTGATATTAAATATCGGAACAGATAAAATAAGTCAGAAGTAATACTTGGCCGTTAACATAGAATATGATGATATAAGATTACCGACTTCTTTTGTTCGAAAAATAATCAGAAGATACCCAATTTTATTCCGTCATATAAAGTTAATTATTTATTTTTGTCAGATATAATGATCGTAAATGAAAAGTTGATATACTTATTGACCCAACATGTTTCTACAAATATTCAAAAATATTTTCATGAAAATAATAATAATAATAATAATAATAATAATAATAATAATAATAATAATAATAATAATAATAATAATAATAATAATAATAATAATAATAATAATAATAATAATAATAATAATAATAATCGATAAAAACGTATATAATCAAAGTTGACAGTCGACAAAAAATGGTCCCATAATAATTTTTGGCGTGGGTAATGAGGTTGAAAATTGTATATAATTTGTAATCAAATGTTGTATACAATTATTTATCTTGATATATACTATTTGTAAATTATTTCAGCTTAACAGTCGCAATCAGCTGGTTGGTTCTCCACTCGTCACCTCGATGTTTAATTCCAATTGTAATAATAATATTAATTTGTCAATACATGCGATGCGACTATGATAAATAAATAAGTCACAATGATGTAAAACTTTAACCAACACATACGGCAATTCTCTTCCATTTTATTTAAATTTTTATCTTAAATAAATCTATTTTGTTTTTTAGTATGATGTGATATGAAGCGTGGAGACACCAAAAATGACAAATAATTGAAATAAGCACATTTAAGATCTAAATAAAAGATGGACGACAAATATTTAATGTAGATCTAAAGTTGGGAGGCGCAAATCATACGACACCCATGATTTTTAATAAAAATCATTTCTATCAAGGTAGTAATCATCATTCATGCGAGCATATATACCTCATCTATTTTATTTTGTTTTCTTTTTTATTTTTTTCTGTCATTGTCGAGTATCATGATCGACTTTTGGGTATAAACCTAACTAATAATTAATAATAATAACACAATATTAAATCTTTTAATTATATATATGTGTGTGTGTGTGTGTGTGTGTGTGTGTGTGATGTCCCTGACACAAAATCATTTAATTGAACCAAATTTAGCATTTTTTAAATATTATTATTTGTTTAATATAGCATGTTAGATAACTTAATTTAATTTCTCGACTCAAATTTAGGTGTCTTTATTTATTGGTGATGGCTCTATATAATTGGTGTATGGGGAAACTAAATCTTGTCGATTACCTTTTATATGATCTAAACTTAATCATAGGACAAGGACCAGCAAATATATATATATATATTATACTATACTTTGTTGGCTTTAATTAATTAAAATTTTTGACCAAGATATTCAGATCCGTGGAAATTAATTTTATATAATAATATATTTTGGGATTAGCATCCTCGAAGTTAATGCGAATGAAGAATCATATGCGTTGGCATGCGTATAACAACTCCACCATCTTACTAAATTGTTTCAAAATTATTTGTTTGCACGATATTCATAATTAAGACACGTCATACTAATATAATATTCAACATTATAAGGGTTTCTTCAAAATTATAATTTATATTTAGTAATGTTTACGAGGTGACACTAATTAATGCATTCCTTGAATCTAGTCCTATATCGAAAATATAACGACAAGAAAATAAAAAGGAAGAAAAAAAAAAAAAAAAAAGAAAGGCAAAAGCAATGGGATAACTGTGAATTTTAAAATGATTTTCAATCTTTATCCCAACTAACAAAAGATAAGAATAAATCATTAAATGTCTTTTTTTTTCACGTTTAACAAATAATAGGACAAGTTTATTTCTAATTTGCATTCAACTAATGTGGTCATATATATTTGGAGTTTACTAATTAATAAATTAAAAACCTATTTTCAATATTATAATCAGTATAGTACATTTCATGTCCTGGCGTAGTGAGTTTACATGCGTGGCCGAGCACTTGTAAGAAGGTTGTTCAAGGAAGTCTAATTTAGGGTTTTTATTATTATTTTTTATTTTATTTTTTATTTTTTTGTTTCGTAAGCAATTGCATATATTTTTGGACCATGGATTTTGTTTTTTGCGATCAAAGAGAGGCGTGACATTCTGAAAATAAAGACTTTTATCTTCTTTCTTTCTTTCTTTTGTTTTTGGTTATATATATATTATATAAATATAAAATAAAATAAATATTTTATCTTGAAGATAAAACGAAAATCTTGGACGTAATGTCATACACACGAGGAGTTGGTTGTGTATTAACATCATCTCCTCTGGCCTTAACTTAATTTCCAGACGATTCTAATTTTGCTTCGTCTTCAATTAAATTAATTAAATAAAAAAAACACACACTTCAATGAAAACGGCTAGTTCGTCATACTCATATGCATTCCTTGCTTTAGTTTGCTTTTCCCATTGCTTTTTTTTAAAAAAAAATAAAATAAAATAAAATAAAGAAGAAGAAACGACAATTTAGGATAAAGGAAATAAGGGTTTTCTTCCATATGTTTTCTTTATAATAACAATGTGAATTGTGAATTGTGATGCAATGATTTTGTACTGTTATAACTCTATGGAAACATAACATGTGATCATAATTCAATTGCTATTTTATTTTGATTTATGTTCGATTGTTGGGTAGTAAAAATTGTGTGATTTGTACGTATAACTCCACCATTTATTTTCAATTAATTTATTTTCAATTGATTTTACGATGAAACTTCACTTGAATATGAAGGACTTATGTGCATGAATTAAAGGATTTAATTTCCAACATGCTAAAAAAATAAGAATAAATTATTTTAAAATATATTCAATTCCAATAACTAACTATGAATTTTTAACGATTTTGTAATTGCTATTGCAAAATATATTGAACAAGATAGACTTTTAAACCCGATTTGATCAAAGTTTGATTTGTTTTCGGTTATATCTATTCTATTAAATTAATTTTCAAGGCGTTTTAAAAACTGTCAAATTCTAATTTAATTTGATTTTTCAAACAAAATTACCTTTTACCTTTACTCTTTAACTTTTAATTTTACAAACAAAATTATTATTTTACCCTTAATTTATTTTAGATTGAATAATTACTATTTTATCCTAATTTTTTATTTATTATAACCATCTTCATAAATAATTTTTTTTTCTTTTTATATACTTAAAATGAATACACAATTAATTTTAAAATAATATATATTTATATATTAAGCACATCGAACGCATAAAATACTAATGTTAATAAAAAAATTAGATTTTTTTATTTTTATGGACATGATAACTAATGATAGTAATAACGAAAATCATACATTGTAGAATGTGCATCATAAATCCGGCCTTGAAAAACTCCAAAAACTCGGAAAGAAAATGATTTCTTAAATAATAATATCATAATTTTGCATCGTAAATATAATTGAAACAATCACCTCCTCACCTCAGTTACCAAAGTACAAAACAATTTATTTCCTACCCCATATCTATACTTTAATTTGAGAACATAATTTCCATTATTTATGCAGCTCATCAACCATCAACACATAAAAATTAAATCATTGTAAATATATTAATTATGATTTGCTTTCTTTTCACAACCAACCCACCTAAAATAAACACGAAAATTCTAGAAAAAAATATTAAAAATATATTATATGAAAATAATAAGTAAGATGTGCGGAGGGTAACAGCTAATACGATCCCACACGAATGCGAGGTTGTCCGTTGCCAAGACAACAAACTAGTTAAGGAAAATGGGGACACGAAAGGAACAAGATAACTTGTGGGCCCCACCAACTAATTACCCCCAAAAAAATTAATGGTAATTAATTACTTTAAAAAAAATTATAATCGACGGCCTGATGAGCAGCACACCTCACACGTGCTCTTCGTGGGACCCACACTTCACGTTCTTCCTGAATTTTTTTTCTTGTAATAAATATTTAAAACACGAAAAAAAAAAGGCTCCTCTGACTTGACCGAGCCGTACGCTAATGATTTCTTACATTTTCTTTTTATATTTAAATATATAACTTTTGGTTTTCGGGGGAAAAATATTAAATGCCAGCTATGTGTCAGCGTAGTATTTATTACATCTCACCCCCCCTAAAAATTTACATTTTCTTCTCTGAAATCTATGGTTTGGAGAATTCAATGTCGTCCAATTCACATTTTTTCCTACTTTTAAATTACAACATTAATGGTTATTTCAATTTAATTTAATTTAATTAAATGGCCTACTCTCTCTCGCTCTTATCTTTATGTTTTGTCCTCTCTCATTCTCTCTCTCTCTCTCATCCAAAATATAAAAGAACTTAAATTAAATAAAAAAATATAATTATGTATATATATATATATATATTACATGCTTCACCTTCATTTCTCTCCAAAATACACAAAAAGAAAGAATAAACAAGTAAATCAATCTCCACCATTAACGAAGCTCTCTCTTCCATGGCCGTCGAAGCAAGGCATCTCAACCCTTTCCCTTCACAGCTCATTAACAGGTAAGAAAAGAACTGCCCCTTAAATCTTTCACACCCTTCGTTCTTCTGCAGATCTCTAACGCACGCTTCAATCTTCTTTCAGAAATCCGATGAACAACGATGTTCAAGGCAACATATTGTTCCCTTCTTACAATACAGAGCTGTCTCAGATGCATTTCTTAGGAAACAACAAAAGCAACAATATTCCCTTCGCCGAGGCGGCGAGTTTTTTGCCCGAACTGAACAATCAGTTATCGTACAATCCTCCTGACGCGATGTACTGCAGCGATTCGTCGCTGCAAGCCACCAAGACCTCAATGAAAACAGATAAGAGTGGGCTCAGCTACGTTAATCCGAGGAAAAGGTCGAGGGAAGAAGCTGCAGTTAGCGTTGGTAATAATGAAGAAGCTTATTACTACAGCAACAGCAACGCCGCCGTCGATCTTCCGCCGCAGTACAACAACAACAACCCATCTGCCGTGCTTGGTGAATTAGATCTATCGCCTCAAATTCATCAGCAACAGTTGGACATAGATGCACTCATCTCACAATATGTAAGTTATATATATATATATATATATATATATATATATATATATATATTGAATTGAATGGAACAATATGTGACGATCGATGTTGTAATAACGCAGACGAAGAAAATCAGATTGGAGTTGGAAGAAAGGCAGAAGCAGAAGGTCCGACTGTTGTTATCTTCGGTCGGCGAAGGAATGGTGATGAGGAGGCTGAGAGAGAAAGAGGCGCAGATATTGAAGGTGGGGAAGATGAACCAAGCCCTTCAAGAAAAGGTCAAGAGTCTGTACATAGAGAATCAGCTATGGCGGGACTTGGCGCAGACCAACGAGGCGACGGCCAACTCGCTGCGCTCGAACCTCGAGCAGGTGCTGTCGTCGTTGCGCGGCGGAGATGAGAGGGCGCACCACGTGGAGGATGACGCGGAGTCGTGCTGTGGAAGCAGCGGTGATGCGTACGGCGGCGGCGGCGGCGGCGACGTCGTGGTGAGCAGGCCGTGTAGGGTGTGCGGAGAAAGAGAGTCGTGCGTGATGGTTTTGCCCTGCCGGCATTTGTGCCTGTGCGGTGGTTGTGGCGGCGGGTCGAGGGCCGTGGCGGCGTGCCCAGTTTGTAACTCTGGCATGAACGCTACATTGCATGTCAACATGGCTTCTTCGTGACATGTGAGAGAGAGAAAGAGATTTGTAAGAAACAAAAAGCACAGCTGCATAGGTTAGGTTTTTACTTTTTTTTTTTACATTTTTTTTTTGGGAGGCTGTGGTGAATTTGTTCCTTTTTTTTTTTATTTTTTTAGTGCTTAGAAATTAAATATATATTATATATATATATATATTTTTTTGTCGTTTAAATTTTTTTTATTTTTGGCTATGTAGCCGCCCCTAAATACCGGGGTGAGCTTTGCGCCACATTTTATTTTTGGCTATGTAGCCGCCGCTATGTAGTCGTCCCTAAATACCGACGTGAGCTTTGCGCCACACACTCTAGAGGTGGGACTAATCCCCGGGATCAAATGAATACGTTCCAAATCCACCTAACAACGATAGTCATGGGAAATAAATCACATGGGGACTACTCAAGGAATTGTGGGAGGGGGATTCGATCCGACGACCTAAACCACAAATCCTTAAAGCCTCATCCTTGACCACTAGATCAAGGCCTCATTGGCGTATAAAATTGTTACCCAAGCTTAAATGCAACTATGCTTCTCTCATATATTGTTTTAGTTATTCAAGTAAATAAACGTTAGTAAGCGTCGGTTCTATTTGGTCGCATGTTTGTTGTGGTATGGGATAGTAAATACAGACTAGGAGGATTAATCCCGCTGAAAGTTTGGATTATGCCATGACTGTTAAATAGAGTTTAGATTTGATTCAGAGTAAATATAGTTGAAATATGTGAGCTACATAGATTAGTTGTGCTGATGGATGATAATGAGATTTAAATTCAATTTAGACTGAACTTATTTAAAGTTTGGGAAGTAATGAGATTTTTGTATGATATCTCCTCACAACTAAAAACTTAAACGTTATGAAATTTGAACTAGATTGGTCAAATAATAATAGAATTACTTAATACTCACTAGCAATAACTCCATGTAACTAAATGTTAGAAAAAATTAGGCTTGTGATGTTTGACAAAACAGATATGCTAAGATGATATGTCTAAGAAAACTCGATTGTTTTGTTTTTTTTTTTTTTTTGGTAGTTTTGAGCAATTAAAGTTATATTGGGACCATTTTATTAATTTATCTTTTGTCCTAACTTTTTTTGCCCCACCTTTTAATGTAGATGTTGAGTCAAGTGATATGAAAGCAACTAAAATTGAAATAATTGAAAGTACCAAGTTGAATATTTATGTCCCCTCTTTCTTATAGGGATTTGGCCAAACTTTAAAGGCAAATAATTAATCCTTGCCACCTATATACGTTCGACTAGACATGTCAACCTGCTAGACAAGAACCAAATTAGTTAAGTTCTTTTATCTCGCAATTCGGAGTGATTTACGGTAAAAACTCCATAAATCAATACTCCATTATTTAATAAACTCTCTAAGATAATATTTTTGACCGGTCTCGACTTAAAGATAACGTAAAAAATTAATAAACTCTTTAAAATTATAAGATAATATATTTTTTATAATTTTTATTGACCCCATTTAATATATAAATTAATAATTTTCTATATATTACATACTATTATATGAATGAATTATGAAAGCTTCTTGTATTGAGAAGTCATGTGTATATAATTTATTTGCATTATCATATGTTGATATTGTATTTATATAGAAAATACTTTTTAATGTCTATAAAGTGAAACATTGAAGATAAGAAGCATCAACAAGATGTTAGATTAAATGATTCTTTAAAATTTGGTTATTCATTTGATTACGTATATGATAAAATAAGTAAGTGGATGTTTGAAATGTATTTTTAAATTGATTATTTCATTATAAATTAATTAATTAAATATTAATTAATATATAAATTAATAATTATTAATTTATATATTAATTAATAACTCATTTAATTAATAAATTTTGATAGTCCCATGACTATTAATTTATAAAGTTTCTACTGTATTACGATATGTTTGTCGTTGTATCATGAGAAACGATTATCGTATTCCGTAAATAAGACAACTGACACAGTATCTGACACTACCCTCGAAATTAAAATCAGTTTTGCCCGCATTTAAGTTCAATATATTATATATTATTTTATATAAAAATATATAAACGTATATTCATGAAAAATTTACCAACATGATTTGCAATAAATGGGCAATTTGTTTTCATGTGACTTTTAAGCTAAACATGTGGGCACTTGTATCAAAATTATAGTAAAAATATTAAATATTGCATGACAGTATATCAATATAATTAAAGCAAATTTTCCTGTCAATTTTTTAGGAAATAAATTCTAAAAACATATTTAGGATTAAAGAATATATAATTAGTGGTTCTTGCTGTTACGTAAAAGTATGAACATATGACACACTCACCATTCTCATATTTGAAATATTCATTATTGTTTTCAATATAATGTCATATATTTGTGTTCTTTATTTTACAATAATTGATTGAATTCGCACATGATATGTTTTTTCAAGAAATGGGAAGTGATGGAATCATTTTTTAGATAGCCTTTTATCTGTTTCCCTTAATTCAACATACGTGCATGTTCTTCCTAAATATCTTCCAAAATATCTTTACGTCGATGTTTATATATAATTAACATTTAAAACGATGATTAAATTTCCAAATAATTATATTTATGCATATAATCAAGTTATCTATTGGATAAAAATGCTTACCTAATTTTCGCATATAATGTTTTCATTCAACGGACCACCACGTGCCTTGTGGCTGCAGAAATAAATAAATAAAATAAATTCTGACAACAAGATATTAGAAAGGATTATTAGTTTTCTCAGAAATTGTACATATGATGTAGAAATGTGACATGATAATATAAAAAATTTAATTTTAATTTTGTACATATATATATCATAGCCCCACAATGTGTGAAGCCAAACATAACTCTGAAAACTATTACACAGATGCATGGTATGGTATCGTATCGTGTTGTAATAATACTCATGCGTGGTTATGTCGTGTATTGAAATCATCGTTGTTTTGTTGTTTAATGATTTTAAAATATAAAAAATATCATAGTGATAATAAAAATTAGGTTTTAGGAAAACCTTTATTATGGTACTGGTAGATTTCATTTGAAACATATATATATTTATTTTTTTTTAAAATATCGTAGTTACACTTTTGCATGTATTAAAAAATATTAAATTACTTTATAAAAAGAGGTGTTGATATAAGTAGTTATCAACAATATATATAATTACAACATAAAAAATGTATATACAAATTAAAAACTCTTGAAGGTTCTAAAAAAATATATTATTATAATCAATTTGAGTAAAATTTCGGTATGTAGTGGCTAAACAAGCTACGCACGCTATTGCTTGCTTCAAATTAATTAAATCTTATTTATTTTCTTTATTTGAATGAATCTATAACTATCTATTTTTAGTACAACGCATTAAAGAAAGAAAACTTAAATGGCTGTCTATCTGTGAGTTATCACTTCTTATCATGCTTTGAATAGTAATAAATGGCATTTTCTGCTATAAAATTTCAAGTCTAAAAATTATATGTTGGCCAGTGTGATAATATATATGCCAACTAAATAATTCATTTACACCGACACTATCCATGCAATTACACATATATTAATAACATGTTAAAGGACTTACGTCATATACTAATTTATATATATATATATATTTAAATATACCGATTTCATTCTAATCTAAATCTAGTCTTAAATGAGGAAATTTACTTTTACGGGATATCCATGATTTGAGCTCTAATATTATATTAAATGACTATACTACTAATTCAATCTAAATTGATCTATAGTATGTATATATATATATATATATATATATATATATTATGAGTACATAGTACTTTCTCTAGAGTATCACACTAGATGGCTCATATCAATACTTTTGTCCTATATTAGGTGTAAATTAAAATCACTCCATCAATTGCAAGGTGATAGTTTACCTAAAACGATAATTGATATATATATCTATATATATAAATATTATAATTGTGCCAAATTTTTCAAAGTCTTCCACTTACCTATAAATCGTGCTTTGATATTAGACTATAATATAATGTCACGTTAATTTTAAAACCACGTAATAGACATATTGTCAAAATGTCAAGGAAAGTCATTCCAAAAGGACATTCATTGAAAAATTTGATTTTTTGCAATCAATCAATACTACCAAAATCGACGATTACGGATCAAAGAAACTTGGTCACAATTCAATTGATGAGTGGCAAATTTAATTAATTTTTCCTGAAAAAAAATAAAAATAAAGTTAGCTAATATTAGACAAAATGGTTACATTAACATGAAAATGCTCACCTAGCAAGAAGCCAACCCTAACATTTTTGTTACTTTATTTCCTTTATTGTATAGAATCCTTCTTTATTATTCATAATATAAATATAATCTAATAAAAAAAAAGAAAAAGAAAAACTTATTTACAAGATTTCCATGGGCAGCAAAACTCATTCAATGACCCTTTATGCCTATTTCCAAATCATGGGGCCCACATAGAAGTTGACACGAGCTAAAAATCCCAATAATCTCGGCCCATCTTCGTATGTATGTAATAATTTCTGATCTGAAGAAAGAAATGTGGGCCCAAATTGAAAGCTGTCTTATTTTTGTATTATTTATTGTACCAATATTCGAAAACACACATCAAAGGCAATGGAATGGAAGTGTGTTGATCACATTTAAGGCGCAAGGGACCCTTTCTAATATTTAAATTAAACCATATATATAATACATATATATATATATATATTTACATACTTTTGTTGTTTATGATTGGAATGTGACTTTGGAGACACATACAGTAACGTTTGGTCCCTTCGTGGATGTTTTGGCTCCCTTTGATAGTCTCTCTCGTCAACGTCAATGTGCCCATAAAATATCTCTCTCTCTCTATATACTAAAAAATTTGTAGCCGCGCTCAAGACGTGGCATAAAGGCCCATATTTTTTCTATCAGCATGTTTTTTCTTTTAATCAATTTGTTATTTAATAATTTAACTTATTAATTCATACATTTTGAATTTCAACAATGTTTTTAAAGTTAATTTAGAAAACTAAAATTTACATATTAGATAGAAAGTATAATCCAAAGAAAACAATATTTCTAAATTAAGTTAGATATGTACATATAACAATAGTAAAAAAGTGAGATTGTGACTGCAATTACGGCAAAAATCCCATTGTCGCGTGCGACATGAGTTATGATGGATTTTCAATTGGAAAAATTATTGTCGGAGCAGTCGGCGCAACTAATATAAGTTTTTTTTATTATTATTTTCTAAAGTATTTGCGAAAAATTTCCGTCGCTAACTCTCTTTTACTTTTTATTTGTGAGGGGTTGCGGAGAGTTGCTAGGGGCGGAATGGTCGAAGATGGGGTGTGAGGTTCAGCCGAGAGCTGGAGAGTGGATGCGACCTATTTTTCCCTTTTTTGTCAAATATATATATATATATATATATATATATATATTTCATTTGATGGATGAGCTGTGAGGGGCTGTTGTGGCTGGGGCTGCTGTGGCGGGGCCGCAAGAGGGGAGCGGGGCTGCGGTGTCAGGGCTGTGGTGGGGGGCGGCGAGGAGGGACTTCAAGAGGCTGCAAGGGGCTGCTGAATCGGGCTGTGGTTGGGGGTGGCTGCGAGGGGAGGTGAGGTCGGATCGGTTGCCCGTTGTAAATAGTTGTGGTCGTTTCGACTGGTGTTATTTATGTTCTTTTTTTAGTGCAATGCATTGTTTCAAAATGATATACATACAAACAACAAAATGCTCCAGATAAGAACTAAGAAACATTTAAGATAAAAGCTATACAATACTAACTTTACCCTATTGTTTTAAAGACCAAGTTAAACGACTTCTTATATATACATAGTAAAGACCAAGTTAAATGACTTCTTATATATACATAGCAAAAACCCAAAAGCATGTATATTTCATATACATATTGAAATATTTCATGCTACTTCCATCATCATATGTGCAAAGCATGAACTGTTCGTCAAAAGTATCATATGAACATAAGCAAAATATATAAACGCCGGATGATTGATGACGACATTTTAACCGAGTCAACTACCGAGCATTGGTTTGCTCATCATCATCATCTTTGCTTTTTCCTGAAATGTAACATATAACACAAAATAAATTTATTTAGTATGTTTAATAAATCAATTAATCTAAATAGGTAATTAGATATGGATAAATTATTCAAACCTTCAAATGTTAATTTCTTCACAAAACCGGCTTTGCTCCTTATATCAGCATGTTGTTCCTCTACTTGAGTGGAAGAGCTTGTCATCAATAGTTCTGAGGATGACATTTCTTCTTCAACTATGTCGTTCACCAGAAATTGAATGCGATCCCCATCAATTCGGGAATATTCTTTTTTCTTAACTTGAATGCGAAAGGTCTTTTTTGTAAGCATTTGGTGAATAGGACCCAAGAGAAGCTCATTTTCCTGTAAGGGAAATAATTAGACAAAAATATCATAGTTAAAAACCAATATCAAGATATATAGATGAATATAAACGCTCACAAATGCATCCATGCAAGTGACAGCATCCATTTGTAGAATTTTCTCAGCTGCAGAAGCAAATGCCAAAATCTCAATTTCTCCTGTTTCATCATATGCCATCGCTGTCAATTTTGCTCTGCAAGTAAATATTCACATTTCATAATTCCATATGAAAACTGATGAGAAAATACATTTAAAAGATATCATGTAACTAAGTTGTTAATTGTACCTTGGTTTTGCCACAACTGTTTTATGACATTTCATGCATTGGAACTTCCAATTAAATTCAGCAACGGTAGAAGCTCCGCATCCATCACAAGCCATATAAAAGAACCGTTGCGCAGTATCAACAATTTTTATTTTTACTCTAAGATTGATTCGAGCTCCCTATATAAAATTGTGTAAATGATGTCAAAAGTTATATAATAATAATATTGAACAAGAAAGTTGTATATACATACAAGGTTCGTATTATTCTGAGCATCTTTTACGGATTCCATGGAAACGCTAGACACCATCTCAAAAAAAGATGGTCGGATAAGATAAGATCGGGCAGCTACGATTGATTTCAGAACGTCTCAATTCTTGTTTCGCCTATACAAAAGCAAATATCACAAGTCTTACAAAGTCAAACATTAGTCATTCAACATAAGCAAGAATATTAGATCAGTAAATATCCCATTTGCTTTTTCAATACCATTCTTTCAAAGCCATTGTTGAAGGAATTTCAGGGTTAATATCAATTGCAGTTGATGCGGTGGAACCAAGAGACATGCTTGGAAAAAGATTTCATTATATAAAAATTGCAGAACATATTTCCACCGGGAAATTGTGTATATCGACGGTAAGAAAATAAGAGTTTACCATAGTAACTGGAAACAACTGCACGACTCATTTTAATGACTGGCATGTTATCCTCTCCAACTAAAAGCATTGACCCCTCATTTGTAGCAATGTTATTCCACAGAGTTAAGATACAAGGTTTCAAACTACAGGTTAATAATTAAAAAAAATTAACCAACATAACACAATAAAAAAATTAATTAAATCTGACATAAGATAGAAATGAGATAAAAAAAGATATAATACCTTTCATCCACCACTACAAAATCTTGGACCTGCACATTTCTTCCATCAATCACTAAAGACCTTTCTGGTAATTTGTCGATAACAACGGCTATGATATCTGTAAGATCAAGGTGAATGCACTTATAAGATATTGCAAATATTAAGTACTATTGATATTATTTTTTTCTTAATTACTTTAGCATACCTATCATAGATTTGGTACCAACGTAATTATGAAATTCTGAGAATGGAACAAACTTTGGCATATAAACATTGCGAGATATAGCATCTTCAGGAACGTGCAATACTGCAGTGCGAGCATTGATCACCCACTGATACGGGTTGTCTACAATCTTATATCTATCCTCCACAGTAGTAACTCGTGCCTTAGAGATGACGTAAGTTTCATAAAGTTGCAAAGAATTATGAAACAACTCTATGTCTCTGTCATAAATGGTAGCAACAACCCTACTTCCCTGTTGTGAGAACGAGTAAAATCACATAAAACACATCATTGTGATAGACTAAAACATATATTATGTATCACATGCCTTAGCATCAATTAATATGAGTCGCTGGTAACGCCTCGGGCTGTTCTGGCCTACACGAGGATGAAGTTTTTCATCAACATGAACCTTCACGCTCCAACTTACTGTGGCTGGAGTCACATCCTTGATAAAAACAATTGACTGAGACATTTACCTGCCGAAAATCAATACATATTTAAAACATTCGTGATACTAAGACAATAATATAATAAAAAGAACCATTGATAACCTGCAAATGTATATTTGATGAAACATATATATTATACCACAAGTCATATAAAAAGTAATCACAAAATTAGATTAAACAATAAACAAGCATTGCATTCGCAGTATAATATATAAAAATGAAGCACTGAAACGAAGAACATGTATGCATAACTTAGTTCCATACATAAGTAAAAATAGAACATAATGTCACCCAAAAACTAATCTAATAAATAAAGCAAATACACAAGGCATAAAAGTATATTAAAGTCGACGGTGCAAAATATTAAATATCTCATGATACACGATATTTTTGGTACAATTGTGCAAAAGTGTTGGTGTAGAATTTTGATGAACCAAGACTTTAACAGATTTAGATGTCTTGGCTCTTGACAGAGCCACGTATAGTTGACCGTGAGAGAAGACTGGTTCGCGCAAATAGATTCCAACACGATCCAAAGTCTGACCCTGGGCCTTATTGATGGTCATTGCAAAGCAGAGCCTTAGCGGAAATTGGTGTCGCTTAAAAGGAATTGGGCATTTGATACGATCAGAAGCCTCCAACGGAATCCTAGGAATAAACACATGTTTGCCTTTGAATTCTCCAACAGCAATTTCACATCCAATTACTTTGCGTCCCAATTGTTTTCATATCAATCTAGTGCCATTACACAAACCTTCCACGGGATTGATATTCCGTAAAAGCATAACCTGGCAATTCTTTTTCAAAAGTAACCGGTGCGGGGGCAATCCACCGATGTTAATAGAGTTCAAAAAGTCTTGATAGTCCGCTTGTTGTTGAGGATCATCTGTCTTGTCAAAGCTGATATACTCAACTGGCTCGCCAGGAAATCTTTCAATGAGCATCATATTGATGTCATTTACAACATCATTCTTTGGAGTTAATATCGCATGGTTAATGAACTGCTCAGGATTCGAGGCAAAAACTTCTTCGCTAGGGAAAACCAAGTTAATCAAGTCGACAATTCGATCATCTTCAATGGGAAGGCACATGGTTGCAGGAATCTCAACATAGTCGTCATCGTCCATTAGAGGATAAGTTCCATTACCAATATGGAGCAAGAAGTTCATGAAATGTGGATCTTCTTTCGCACGCATATTTTGCGTTAACTCAAGTCGCCTAATTGAACTCCATAGTTTTGAAGTTACAAAGCTAGCATCAACGACATCTTCTCGAGAACCTCCAACAACAATTGGAAGTGTTTGTCGAAAGTCGCCTCCAAAAAGAACAACTTTGCCACCAAAAACATTGTTGTTGTCACTAATATCCTGAAGCATAAGATCGAAAGCCTCAATTGTTTTCCTATTAGCCATAGATGCTTCATCCCATATAATTATTTTGGCTATCTTTATCAACTTTGATAAACTTGTTTGTTTACTCACCCTAGAATCATAATTTTCATCTATCTGAAGTGGAAGCTTGAATCTAGAATGGGCGGTTCTTCCTCCAGGCAATAACGAAGCAGCAACTCCAGATGTAGCCACAGCTATTGCTATGCTACCTGACGATCGAACATGCGCAAGTAATGCTTTATATAAGAATGTCTTACCAGTACCACCAGGACCGTCTATAAAGTAAGCACCACCCTGGGTGTTCGCAATCGCATCAATCAAAAGGTCAAAGATAACCTTTTGTTCTTCATTCAACTTGTTAATAGAAAGAATATCCTCTTCAGCAACTGTTATATCATACTCATGAGCACAGTCTCTAACAAACTTTTCATTTCAGATAATCTCATCGAACTGTTAGAAAGACCAAAATCATCAATAGATTTTCCCATTGATTGTAAGATGTAGTCAATTGACTTTAAAGTCACGTTCATTACATCTGTATCCGTTGTTGAAGCGGCACGACAAAAATCTTCCGAGAGAAAATGAGCATACTTATCCCACAAATGTTTAGGATTAGCTGGTATACAATAAACCAGAATTGTCGCAAACAATGTCCTTAAACTACTTGGCATTTGACAACAAACAGCTTCATTAAGACATTCTTCAATGAAGTCATCGGAATCAAGAACACCCAATTCAAAAGCTGCAGAATGAAATGACTCACAAACATTACCTCGAATGGTACGCAGAAATTCAAAAGATATCGGACATCTTTTGTAGTTCAACAAAATCTTTAAAAAAAATCTTTCATGCTCACTTGGTCGAACGGTGACTAACCGGCCTATAACAGTCCTCTTTTTTCGACGAGACCAACTTTTGGTAGTTGTTTTCCAAACATAAAACTCTGGGCATTCCTTATACAACAAGTTCAACTTCTTGGCCTCTGGATCGGTAGCATTTAATTTAAAAAATTCAGTTAACATCGTCCGCTCTAACATTGGATTTTCAAGAATCTCTGATATCGATCTCTCACGACCAAACCTGACGTAGTGCTCGTTAGGTAAATGGACCTGTAGAACGACAACGGGAGGATAAATTTCACTCATATAAAAACCATATATTCTCCAATACGCCTCAGGAGCAGAAATCCAACGACCAGCTTGAAATTCATGGATTTCATCACGATTGTCCGTCTGCTCGACAACGGTGTATGCAATCCTATCATGACCCTTATAAACATACTTGTATAAATATTTGACTAACTTAATGTCTGAGCAAATTTCAACATTAACGTGACAATTATACTTTGCAAGAATGAAAGGGTTATAAGGAACAACCCATCTGTTGTCAAGAGCATGTCTTCGAACAAGAACTGAATCCCCACTCTCCCGCCTTCTATATACGGGATAAGAATTCGAACCATGAACCGTTCTATCAGAGAATGGTTTAGGATAACGGTTCTTACACTTCCCATCACGCATGCAAACATTTGCTTGATTCAGATTACCACATGGACCATGCATCATATGATTAACCACATACGAACGAAGAAAAGGATGATCCTCATGACGCGGAATTTCAGCACAAATAACACGATCATAATCTTGAGAAGAACAAATCTTTTGGCCTTCTTTAAGAATTAACAACCAATGTATATGTGGCAAACCACGCTTCTGATATTCAATAGCATATACATAAGCTGTAACATCGCCAAATATTTTTTTCCGAACTACATCATTTTTTAACTCCTCAACCTTTGCCTTAAAAATCCGAGCAATCAAGTCTGGTCTGTCGTGTGGCTCTTCAAAATCCTTCAAGCGTGATGTAATTTCAGGCCAAGAAGGATTGCATGTCATTGTTAGAAAAAGATCGGGTTTCCCAAATCTTTGAACTAATGCCATTGCATTCACATATCTCTGTTTCATGTCGCGTGGACCACCAATAAACGAAGCAGGTAAAACAATTCTTCTCCCAACCTTAGATGGGTCATCCTCACCATCCCGTGCTAAGCTATCCACAAGTCCTTGAAATGATTCAATTCTCAAATCTTGTTGTCGCTGCTCACTTCGATAGTAATCAAGACGAGAACATTCTAGTTTGACATACATATCTATTGCATATTGTTGGCCCAAGCGTCCAGAGTTTACCTAACACGACCTATCTCCATCGCGAATTTGAAATCGATAACAATAATACTCTCTTATCGAAACACACATCTTGCGCCTTTTGTTGTTCTCATGCACTGAAATTAGGGGGAAAAAAGGTAAACATAGATTATCCATGGCAAATCAAATTTTGGAAAATAAGAAAATTAGTAGCACCTGAGAACAACAAATATAATCAATTATGAAAAATCAATAACATGTCATGCATAGAAATAGCTATTACCAAATAAAATTAAATATTTACCTTCTTTCTCATGTAATAGAAGATCTTCAACTGACTCATTATTCGCGGGATCCAGCAATATGTTTGCACCTACACTTTGCCTCCAATCATTTTGCGACGTAGAGTTAATTTGGATTTTAGCAATGCCTGCATGCCAACCAGGCTCACCACGTGGAAACAAGAGTGGGTATTGAAGCGGATCATAACAACCAAAATAATATTGTACTTTATGAGTACGTCCTCCGGAAACAAAAATCCTAATGTCACGAGACAATTGTTCTGCACCACTGGATTCTGACCAAATTGCTCCAACTTGTGCAACAGTTGGAACATTAAAAACTCTTTGATCTAATCTTGGATCAGATCGCAAGACGATACGACATTCTTCAATTTCCAAAGCCTCCCTCAAGCCGCGGAAAAATAAAGAATATGGATTTCCTCGAAGGACTTCAATGAGCATAGACAGAATATGAGGTTTTAAATTTGGCGAACGTCTAGTGCGCTGTGAGACTTCATCTCCAGACTCAAGGAAATACAAAGTTAGATTCGAATGCAAATCTTCGCCAGGGTTTAGATCATTAAGATAGTGGTAGACAACACCTTGTATCCGCAATGAGTAAATTCCCTTATTGGCCCACGAAGAGTTTGGATATGCCTTTATCCCAATGGAAGTGAATGCAAGATTGTTATTGTATGTCCTTGAACACTTTCTGAAATCGATTGCATCATGTGTCTTCCCAACAAAAAAGTCACGCAGCTTAGGGGGCATTTCATGACTAACCAACGAAATCTGACCATTTCCACAACAGAACGATGGAGATTCCCATTTAATGCGATGAGCGAGACAATACGCACAATGGAATACAGAAGGCAACACCCATTCATTCGTCAATATATCATCTAGTCTGAAAAATTGATCATTAACTCGACTACGTCGAGCAAGACGATATTCAATTGTGGAACCTAATGATGATGAAGCTGCAAGAATCACAAATAAAATGTAAAAAGGTGTAGTAATTTTCAAAACAAAAATTGGAATGATTAGAAGAAATGAACCTTCTAATAAGTCTGGATGGCCATTTTCGGAATTAACATGGATTAATGTTGAATGATGTCCAACATAATCTAGAAAAGAGAAAACGTTGGTGTGTTATACGAATGCATTATGAACAATGACCTTATTTATTGTCTGTAAAAAGAAACTTAAAAGATAAATCGAATCGATAAAGTGCACTATCAGGCATTATCATCCATAGCATCATTGACAGACTTGCGCTGGTTACAGGCGCTACAACCATTGAACTTGTCATCATTATTGGCTACCACTCGATCATTACGAACCACCCTCTGTATAATGAAACAGGAAAGTTTTCATTGTTGTTCAAGAAGTCAATATTCCAGCTTGCAATTGCAGAGGTTTGCCACCATCAGAATTTGTATTCAGTGCAGACTTGCGATAGATGATGAACTTGCTTTGCCACAACCATTACCATTTGGCGTATACATGATAAAAATGGTCCAACGACGAACCTTCAATCTTGGTTCCGAATTATTAAGTCCCAAATTTCCCGATGATGTACTTCGTTTATATTTCGATCTGCGGCGATTCAATAGTTCATTATGTCTTTCAGGATCCATAGATGAATACCGAAGTCTTCTCCTGTGGTTTACTTCAGCTCGGTCCATTTCTTCCGCCAATCCAATAATGTATTCAATTTAATTTGAAAAACCAACTCAGCTTTACTTTCAATTTGACAAAACTCACACAACAATTATTATGTTTCAAGTATCCAAAACTAATTAACAAAATCAAGACAATGAGGTCAACATTATTTCAAGGGAATGCGGTAAAAAAATTTCAAATCAATTAAAACATAAAAAATTCTTAAATTTGTAGCGTACACATGGGAACCAAAAACAGAGAAGTTTTTACGCTTTCAAAGTCTACAGCCAAGAAATATTAGCGAGAGACTAATACATGGAAAAGTAAACATCTGGACAAACGAAAGTTTCTACTCACCCTTAAGGTTCTTACCAAATGCGCAAGCTTTCTTGTCGAGAGATAACAGAAATCCTTAGCTTACAGCACAAACACTCTTGAAGCCCTAGCTCCTCACAGCAATGAAAACCCTCCCTCAGCTTTTCACGAAATAGAATAATGGCATTTGGTAGCATGAAAAGCAACGAGTTAGTAAAATAGCTGCATACAAACATACATACCGATTAAAAGCTTCAACCCTTAACTCCTCACAGCACCAAAATCCTTGAAACTTTAGGTTCTCACAGCAGAGAACACTTCAAACCCTTGGCTTCCCACGCAAGGAATAGAATAATGGTGAATGGTGCTTAGTACTGTGAGAAAAAAGAGTAGATAAAAAAATGAATAGAATTGTGTATCGATTAAAAAGTTGATTTGTCTTTAAAATATTAAACAAATACATGTGAGTTACACATATCAATAAAAATTTGATTTGTCCTTTGAAATATTAAACAACTACATGTGAGTTGATGGAATGATTATCGCTATTTAATAGAGTATTTAATAGAGTAGTAGATTACGACGAAAGCTCTGTTCATTTCTCTATTGGCACTTATAAGTTATAATATATATTGGTAAAATGGTATATAATATGTTACACAATGAAATTATATTTTGGGTTGATTTAATTTGGAGTCTTTTGTATGGACTCAAAAGTTGGTCCAATAGATAATATAAAATTCCAATAAATGGGGCTTAGAATTTAAATCATTAGAGCCCGATGAGGATCTAATAAACGGGCTTCAGTTATTCAAATTGTTAAATCCTTCGTCGGTTTATATTAGGGTGAAAGATGAGTCCAAACAGATGAGGCGGCTCAAACTCAAATTCATAATTGTTGAGTTCAAACTCCGTCATAATTATTAAAAAGTTCATTAGATGGCTCGTGAATTTTTTTTTTATTTTTTTTTTAATCTTTCGAACTAAAGCTCGAGTTCGTTGAGGAAGCTAAAAAAAGATGAACCCACTACTTACATACTTCATAGCATTTGTCCGAGGTAGGCGTAAGAGAGAAGGATTTTAGTCGCATTCATTATAGTTTATACTAGGTTTTTTTTTAATGTACGAGTATTAATTATATCTATACTATATATTCTATCGTAACCACCCTCAATTAATTGGTATGTCATTTGAAAATTACTATTTTACCCTTCAAATTTTTATTTTATTCAATTATACCCTTATTAATTATTTTTTTTCAATTTATATACTTCAAATTATATACAATTAAAATTAATAATATAATTTCATATATCAAATATTTTGAATTACAAATAACTTAAAATATAAAAAATAATATCGTACATATTTATATAAATGCACACACATCGGGTGTGCAAAAAAATTACGAGTATAATTAATGAATAAGATAACTTAATTTATAATAGAAAATGTAAGATAAAGAGTGTGCACAAGACATGATGAAACTGAAAATATTTATGGGTGGGGTATGTAGTTTTGAGAAATTAATTAATTGATATCAATTAATATATATATTTTGAAATTAACTCAAAATATTTGTTTATTAAATAAAAGGAGTGAACCAATTAAATACGTGGAAAATAGCTCTTGAATGAATTTATAAATAAATAAATAAAAAGTCCCAAAATTTAAATCCACGTCATCACAAAGGCACTCGACAGTACGAGGTTTTCATCTGGATTGCATGTGTGAGTCGCTGGGAGCGACGTTTTTGGATCTTCACGTTGAATTAAAGAAACCGCTCGCACTAAAAGGCAGCCAATTCGTTCCACCAAAAGAAAGGAAAAAAAAAAAAAAAACTAACCCCCATAAAAAATGGCGACCACCACCAGCAGCATGCGCCTCCTCCTCAAAATCGCCGCCGCCCTCCCCTCCCTGTCCTCCGCCGCCCAACCTCCGCCGGAATGCACCTCCACCACCAGCGGCAACTGCCACAACGCCTCGGAGTCCATGAGACTGAAGGTCATCGCCATTTTCGCCATCCTCGTCACCAGCGTGGCCGGCGTGTGCCTGCCGCTGTGCTCACGGCTGATCCCGGCCCTCAAGCCCGACAGGGATCTCTTCGTGGTGGTCAAGGCCTTCGCCTCGGGCGTCATACTCGCCACTGGCTACATGCACGTTCTGCCCGACTCGGTCGAGTGCCTGACCTCCCCGTGCCTGCCGGAGCATCCGTGGAGCAAGTTTCCGTTCAGTACGTTCGTGGTCATGCTCTCGGCCGTGCTCACGCTCATGGTGGATTCTTACGCCATGAGCTTCCACGGGAAGCGTAAGAGTAGTAGTGGTGGTAATAATCGGAAGGCCGACGACGACGATGTTGCCAAGATGGAATCGCAAGAGAAGGGACATGATGGGTTTCACGGCGGGATTGATCGCGGCGACGGTGAGTCGATGCTGATGAGGTATCGAATCGTAGCTCAGGTACTATAACAATGCTTGTTTTTTCGATTATCCATTTAGGGTTTTGAAGTCCCGAGCGGTCAGGAGGTTTAGGGGTGTGATTTTTACTCCTTAGGGGTTCAGATTTCATGACTATCGAAGTTTACTATGAATTCGAACAATTTCATGGACATGGAAGGATTAGTTTCGTGGAAAGAAGTCGGGGGTTGTCCCATAGTCGGCGGTGCGGTTTAGATCCGACTCACACTGAACTTAGTCGAAGTGGAGGGATAACATGGAGGATTAGTCCCCCCTAAAAGTCGGTGGGTCATCCCATAGTTGACAGTGAGGTTCTCATCTGATTCAGAGGCTGGCATGCTTTAAGACTATAACTCTAACTGAGTCGAAGTGTGGGGATCGCATGAACCTGTGAGGATTAGTCTCGTTAGAATCCGATGGCCGTTCCATAGTCGACATTGAGGTTCAGATCCGATTCAGAATGAGCTGAGTCGAAGTGTACCGATAACATGGATCATGGAGGATTAGTCCCCCTCTGGAAGCCGGTGAATCATCCCTATAGTCGACTGTGAGGTTCATATTTGATTCATACTGAAATGAATCGAATTGTGGGGATTGCATATACATGGGAGGATTAGTCCCTCTAAAAGCTGAGGATCGTCCCATAGTCGATAGTGATGTTTAGATTAAATTCAGACTGAATTGAATCGAAGTGTTGGGCTACGGTGGCATAAAGCAAAAAATGATTAAATTTAGGGTTTTGAACAATAATTGAAGTGATTATTATGATTATAGGTTTTGGAGCTCGGGATCGTAGTGCATTCCGTGGTGATCGGACTGTCGATGGGCTCGTCCGACAACGTGTGCACGATAAGGCCGTTGGTGCTCGCCCTTTGCTTTCACCAATTCTTCGAAGGGATGGGCCTCGGCGGGTGCATATTGCAGGCGGAGTACGGCATGAAGATGAAGTCCATCTTGGTGTTCTTCTTCTCTTCGACGACTCCCTTCGGGATAGTGCTGGGAATCCTTCTGTCGAAGGTGTACAGCGAAAATAGTCCGACGGCACTCGTCGTCGTGGGGCTGCTAAATGCCTGCTCGGCGGGAATGTTGAACTACATGGCATTGGTCGATCTTTTGGCTTCTGACTTCATGGGACCCAAGTTGCAGTCGGACATGAAGCTTCAGGCGTTGGCCTACGTGGCCGTCCTGTTGGGCGCCGGCGGCATGTCCCTGATGGCGATTTGGGCTTGATGCCTATCTACATGCACATTAGGGTTTTTTTTTTTTTAACTTTATTGTTTACTTTGGTTAAAGTTTTGTTTAGATCAATTTATTAGTTAGTGACGAGGGCTAAATCGAATCAAATAAAATAATATATTCGATAAGGTGAGATGGTTGGATTTATATTGCGATGTGATTTTGTGAATTTAAGATAGCAATGTTTGATCTAATCCCAATGCATAGTATAATATATTTCACATGTATGCGTACATATAAAGATATCATGAATCAAATAGTTAGTAACTTAGCAATGAAAATGCCCCCATTAAATATCTTTGTATTATATTAAGGGCGGAGATAATTCAAAATTGTCAATTTTGGCGTATCAATTTGGATGTAAATATACAATTTAATCCCTTATTTTATTGTTTATTTCAAATACATCCTTATAAATTATTTTTTATTTTTCACCGTTAAAAATAAATAATAATTCCAAATATATTAAATTAAACTTAGAATAAATCTTATACTATAAAACAATATATCTATCTATTATATTAATGGCGAGGGGCTTAGAGTAACTACCTTCCAATTAATTGGTATGGCATGTGTAATTACTATTTTGTCATTTATTCCTTAATCTATCTATTTTATTAAGGGTAAATATAATAATTTTCCAATTAATTTGTATGACAAGTATAATTACTATTTTGCCCTTTTCTTTTTAATTTATTATAATATTAATTTACAATAATTATTTTTACATACATGAAAAAATATTTATTTAAAATTAAATTTATGATTTCGTTTATTAAATATTTTAAATACTAAATAACAATTAAAATATAAAGTATTATTATATATCATAACACACGCATCGAGTGTGCATCAAGTACTAGTATTTATTATTGCACACACACATAGAGGGTACTTATAAAACTAGTATCATGAATTTATTTATACTAGTTTTTTTTTTCTTTTTTTGCCAATATTTAGATTCGCTTCAATTGATTAAGAGGTTTGTGACCAAAAAAACCATTGCAATCAAAATATAATATCTTAAAACAAATTATTGCAATTAAAATGTAATATCCTAAAATAAATCATGTTAAGGTTCATTATATTCCGGTTGGCTCTGAGTTGTGATAGAAATGTTTGAATAATTAGTTCTCAACCAAATGATATTAAGTACTATCATAAAGAAAGTTATGTGTAAACTATATATATATTTTTAATAATCCTAAATTTATAAATAATTTGCTCATTTAATGATAAATAATAGAAAAAAAAAAAAAAAAAAAAAAGGGGGGTAAAGCCGTGTTGCCAACCACACGCCAGCACAGACAAGCTTCGCCACTTCGCCACGGCATCATACCCATTTTCTGCTCAAGACAAGATTGTGTGTGTAAATTAATAAATAAAAATAATATTTACTTTTTTTTTTGTCTCCCAGAAAATTACTAAAATTCATTAAATCTATAATAAATATTAATTAATTATCGATCATTTATTTGTTTGCTTCGGTTGAGGAGATTCACACAGCACCCACCACACCCACCACCACCGTCACCATCAAAATCAGATAAAGAAAAAAAAGGGCACTTTTATTACAGCATTTCCCTGACTGCTAAACCTCATGTTTGCTTGATCGAGCTCGCAATCCCATTGTTATGTTTATGGGCCTTTATTTCCCCAATTTTGTGAATAATCTCATGCTTTTCTTGCCGTTTCTATAACCTCTCGAACCATTAAATAAGCAGAAAATATTAGGGATTTTTTCTTTATTCTAGCCGTCTGGTGAAGAATGTGATTCTTGTCTCGCTGAGATTTACGGTGTGCCCTTTTTCTGTTTTTTTTCCCATTTATATCATTTTGATTTTTTTTTAGGTGTTGTGTGCAGTTGCTCACATTCTGTTGGTTTGATTGTGCGTTTGATCAAAGGATTAATCGTTACCGAGTGATTTGCATGATATGATAGGTAGACTATGTCAAGATATGCGATGGTCATTGTAATTTTGTTTGCTCATCATGCCATATGACTTGTAATGTTGATTAAAACTGTTCTTAGATCAGATGTTCATTAACGTGGATTTTGTATTATGGGTTTGGTTCCTAATGTATGTTTTAGTTTCAAGCCAATGCATATTGTTCTTGGATCCTAGTTATTTAGTGTTTTCTGCCACTGTTATGCCTAATTTCTGCCAAACGTTTTATATTAACTAGAAATGGTAACTAATGATTTAGCCTAATCTATCAGCTAGCTAATTTGTGGTTTTTGAATGTCCTTTAATGATCAAAATTCATCTATGTTTGGATCTTTGTTTTCATGATTTAAGGAGCATGTGATTTTTTTGCCATAGTTGAGTTATTTCATGTATATATCTCTTGATATTGTTGTAATGACTACATATGGGATCTGTAGTTGCATTTATTAATCCCGACCCTTTTTATCAGTTATTGCTCTTTAACTTAATATGGGTTTGGTTAAACTACTTTTGTAGGTTTTCTTCGTGTACATGGATTGCCTTTTCATCATTGTGCTCAAAGAAAGAGATTAGCACATCATCGAGTGAACTATCATCATGGGAAGAGCTGTTTTAGCATTTAAATCTTATCAAAACCATGCCGAGGTTCTTGTCAGAAACTATGTCCTATCGGATCCGTTTATTCCATATTCTTCAGTGTTTGCTGGCATATTGGCGTTCAAATTGGTATGTTTGCATCATAACTCGAATATTACATCGTTATTGAGTTTGATAGATTGAAATAATAGTTTTGATTAATGCCAGTACCGTTCTGTGCTGTTGAAGTTTTTATATACTTGCTTTCACATGTTTCGTATGAGATATAGAAATGCTATTAGAACTTTACGCTTGATACAACTCATCACTTGCTTACAGATGAATGACCACATAAAGAGAGATGAATTTGTATTATTCCAACTTTGATAGTTTGGTTCTAATACCTCCTTTAGGTTGCCAAATTTAATATTAAAAATCACAAATTTGGATATCTTACAGGTCTATGATCTGACTCAAGTCATCAGCGCTTTCTACTTCAGAACATATAATGGCCTTACCAAGATTCAAAGAGCTGAGTGGAACAATAGGTGAAGCATCACGATCAAATCTTTTATTTTATGTATTTTTAAAAAAAAATGAAGAGCTGTCATGCCTTAGTATTGAGCCCCTTTTTTTCTCTTACAGAGGTACTTCGACACTCCATGCCATCTTCATCTCGATTATGTCCTTGTACTTTGTCTTCTGGTCCGATTTTTTCTCTGATCAAAACTCTGATGGACCCATTACTCTAAGAAGCTCGCCCCTTTCAACATTTGCTCTAGGGGTAATGATGTCGTTTCCACCATTATGTTTGGGCCTAATACCAAAAAGGCCTTATATGTTTGAAGATAATTCTTGTTAAGCTCATGCTTTGTCCCATTATTGTCAGACTTCCGTCGGGTACTTCATATCAGACCTTGCAATGATTTGTTGGTTGTTTCCTTCTTTGGGTGGAATGGAATATGTAAGTGAAGTTTTGGACATTGCGAAATATAATGTTCTGTGAGTTTAATATTTCATTCATGGAAAAAGCTTATCATGTTTTCACATAACATTGGACTATATAGGAGAAACACCATATTTTCACTTTTGTTGAAGCTTTATTTATTTTGCTTTTGGATTTATTTCAGATTGTCCATCACTCTCTTTCTGGAATTGCGGTTGCATACTCCTCATTTACCGGGGAGGGACAACTTTACACGTTTATGGTCCTCATATCCGAGATAACAACTCCCGAGATCAACATGAGATGGTGAGATTCAATTTCAGGATAAAGAAATTAATAAAAAAAAAATAAAAAAAGGAGGCTTCTTGAAAAAAAAATTTCCCCGTCTTCCATATGTTTTTATTACATCTTTGTAGGTATCTTGATACGGCTGGACTGAAGCGATCAAGTGCCTATCTGATAAACGGTGTTGTGATATTTTTTGGTTGGCTGGTGAGTTCTTTACTTTTTCCACGTGCATTTCCATTCGAAAGATTCAATCAGAACTATATTTGAACAGTATACTTAGCTTATTGAAAAATATGCAGGTGGCGAGAATATTATTGTTTCTCTACATGTTCTACCATGTCTACCTCCACCATGATCAGGTTAACTGAGTAACCCTTGTCCTAAAACACATTTTACACAGATTGTTCGGATAATTGTCAGTGCATTGGCATGAGTTTTGATGAGATTGAAAGGACGGGCTTTGCAGGTTCTTTTGATGCACACGGTTGGTTTTCTTTTGGTCTTCTGTGTTCCCATAGCACTTGCGGTAATGAACTTGATGTGGTTCGGAAAGATTCTCAAGGGTTTGAAGAAGACTTTAGCAAAACGGAAATGATGATTTTGAAGTAGGCGAATTTACGAGATCGACCTTACGAGGTTCTCTGTAAATTTGAGGGATGGGTAAAGTTTTAGGCTGAAATGCGAAGGAAAAATGAATGTCGCCTGACAAAGGAAAACATATGGTCTTTCTTTTCTTCTCTTTTCTTGTCTATATATTACTATTGAACTTATGTCTTCACAACTATTTTATGTATAGAAGATCAAGAGGCATTCTTTTATTTCTTAAAATGTTTTATTTTCTTTCTCTGCTCTTATTTTGAGCTTTCGCAAAAAGAAATCGATTTCTGATGCAGACTTTTTGAATCACAGCAAAAGGCCAATCTTCAGACAAATGTAGAATAGAATATAAGAGTGTTTCAAAGACACATCACATGACTTTATTACATCTTTGCCCACATCGTATTTACGAGCAACATGAAGCGCTGGTGCTAGTACCTGTCGGCCTATCCACAAGCACCATGCCCGAAGGGTTCGGAGGTGGCTGCACACGAGGCAATCTCTTTGCTGTAAAAAGACGAGGAGATTAGTTGAAAAACAATCGAATGTAAATACGGTATGCTTATATATACTCATTTGACACGGCGTATTTATTTGTTGACAAGCTATACGTTCAATGCAATCTTTTAAGTTCTATGGCACAAACAACTAGCGGTTTCTCGGGTTAAGGTTTCGGGCTCAAACAAGTAAAGTAGACTTACCTATCTCATAGAACAGTTCGTTAACATTTGTTGCTGCTTTGGCGGAGGTTTCCATGAAGAAAAGACCGTTCTCTTGCGCATATGCTTGTGCTTCCTGCAATAGAAGAGAAGACGATATGCTTGGGAATTGGTGTAACAGTTGTGTAAATGACATCGAAAAAAGATACTTGGCGGTTGTTGCATACTTTAACTAAATCCAGATTTGGTCCGCCAAGTTTGACTAAATCGAAAAAAGATAAGTGGAAGTTGTTGCATTCTTTAACTAAATCCAAATTGAAGTAGTGTAGCCAAGTAAAACCGAATAAATATTGTCTAATAGTACTGACTACTAAGTGTGCTAATACACCAAATTTAGCTTAAGTAGTAAGATCTCTAACTTTTTGGAAGATATCACTACTGGAGGAAATAATATTAGTCAATCACATAAGACATTAAAATCAGAAAACAAGAATCCTCAGCAATGAGGTCAGATGAGTTGCAGAAAATGCAATAAGCCAGAGAGCATAAACATAGTACACAAAAGAAGAAAGGGAACAGAAAAATGCTTACCTCTGCCGAAACCGCTCTTGCTTCCAACAAATCGGACTTGTTCCCTGCAAGTGCCATAACCATATTTCCATTACCTGACCAAAAAAAAAACCCTAGTTGAATTTTCACAATAGATGCAGACACTCCCTCATTCTCTCTAGTGAAGGTAAATCGATGGCAGCGTCCCTAAAAGGCACGCAAGAAGAATGCTACAGTAAGGACTTGACAATTATACATACATATGTGTGTGTGTGTGTGTGTGTGTGTGAGGTTCCAATCATATTACTCATCCAACATGCATAAAGTTTACTCAAACTAGATTATTCACTGACACCAATGATAAGATAAATGGAAAGCTGAGAAGGTTAAAAATAACAAATACAATCAACAATCAAAGGGCGGGTTTATTAACAATGTATATCATAGTGGTAAGTTAGGTTTCCGTCTTTTACCTATAATTAAGACAAGTATTTCGCAGAAAAAGATACCAACATATATGACAGAAGCAAAAAATAGGCATTTATGGTAGGCACAGTAAATAATTACCCTGTGCTTGAAGCTCCTGAACCCATTTTTTGGCGCGATCAAATGATGCCTAAAAGTAAAAGGAAAAGAAATTACAACTGCTAGAATTTACAATTACATAATAATAAAACTTCCACAAACATAATTCACAACAAGTGGGTACAATTTGCTTTTAGAAAGTAGCTTACTGCCCATTGCATGAGGTTGAATGTTGAAACTTACTTGGTTAGTCATGTCATAGACAATAATGGCTGCAGCAGCTCCTCTATAATACATTGGAGCTAAGCTGTGGTATCTCTCTTGGCCTGCTGTGTCCCATATTTCAAATTTCACAGTTGCATCATTCACAGCAACCGTCTGAGAAAAGAACGCAGCCCCTATAGTCGATTCCTGCAATATCACGGTTCTTCAATTTGTTACAAAAGTCCAAAAGAATTCAATTGATAACATGCATGCCAAAATAACAATTTCGTCAAAGACAACCTGAAATTCGACAAACTGGCCTTTCACAAACCGCAACACCAAACTAGATTTTCCAGCTCCAACGTCTCCAAGAAGCACCTGACAATTAAGATGATGTATGCCATGCCATCAATCAATAGTAAACTAAAAAAACTGTTGTGCAAATGTTCAAGGAAGTATCACAAAGGACTACGAGTCATTGACAAGATATAAATTCCATATATTATCTTGAAGGGTTCAATGCCAGAATCATAATAAGTCAAGATAAATTGAGCAAAAACCCAGACTATCATTAAATTAAAAATTCCAGAAATTCCAAAAAAAAAAAACTATTTCCACCAATAAATAACCATAATTGACTGCAATTGAAAAGGAATGATCTTAGGTATTTAAACGAAACAATCAACAATCAACAATCAAATAAAGAGAGATAACGAATACCAATAAAGGGTAAAGAACAAAAACAACCTGATTCACAAAGGACTAAAGCTATAGCTGGACAACAAAAGAGGGAAACGAATTAATTCCCAGGGAAAACTTCTTACCAGCTTCGCGTTGATGTTCTTGTTACCACTAGTAGCCATAATCTGATCGCAGAAACAGATCGATCAACAAATTACGATGTTTTCTTTATCAGATAACTCACTAACAATCTTTGCAAGGAAGTGAAAACTTTGGCAGAGAATTTGCGAATGGTTTTGAGTCTATGAAAAGGAAGCGAAACCTATTTCGTCAAGTCAGAAAACATCTCCGCAACCAAAAATATACATATAAACAAAAAGATAAAAGAAAAATTAATATTTATATGAAATTATTATTATTATTTCATTTAATTCGGAAAAGTATAATTTTATGGTATGAAATTGCCGACAACTCTAACTACCTTCTCTTTCTAGACTTTTCTACCTCTAGAAAAGGGTGCTTTACAAAAATAGGCTAATTTTTTTATATTTTATTTTAATAATTTTTTTATTAGTGGCATATTTATGATTTATTTCTAATTAAAATTTAGGAAAACTTACAATTAAATACCTCTTTGTATAAAAATTATCAATTCAGTTTCTTGTCATAATTTTTTTATATGTACCAGGTACCTAGTTGAATAAAGTTTTTACACATAAGTATTCGTTTGCACAACAGGTATATCATATAGGTATATTTAGGTACGATATAGAAACGTATTGTGGTACATAATACTGTAAGAAAATATACATCACATAATAAATTTAGGTAACATAAAGAAACGTATATAGGTACCACGTAAACGCGTGATGTGGTACGTAATATACATGTAAAAATGTACGTTAAGGATGGTAAAATGGTACACACAACCAGTTGGGTACTTAAATATAATTTTTTTCTGACATGTTACTGAATTGCAACTTTTTTTTTATATAAATAGGTATTTAAGTATAGATTCCCGTAAAATTTATTGTATAAATGATGTTGAATTAGACACGTGAACGTGGCTTCTCAATTTTCGTTCCGTGCCAATTTTATCAGTTCAGGGTTGAATATTTTTAGTTCCGATTTCGTCATTATCAGACTGGTTTTGGTTCCAGATTCGGAGCAAAAAAACCAAAAATCGGTCCGAATCGGAATTAGCCCATTAATTTAAATATTAAATTTTTTTATTAATTTAATTTACATAAATCGCCAGTTTCAGTTCCATTTTTGCCGAAAATCGATATATTTCTTTAGGCTGCCGGATTGATTTTGATTCTTGAACTGATTTGTAATTTGCAATCATCGATTCATGAGCCACTCCTCCGATGGAATTATAATGTTGATGTCCCGAGACTATTAAAACAGCTACGCCGATAAAAAATTCTCGTAAAATAATTTCTTCAGAGAATAAAGTTCAATTAGTGATTACTTTAGTTGCAAATTTTCAAATTGTGCGCTATCTTTCTTTCATTTGTGTGAATCGTATGTTCGGACTTCTTTTTCATTTGCGTGGATCATATATTTAATTTCTAGTTTATTTTTTTCTTTAATTTGTGCACATTATAAAATTAATACAGAAAAGAAAATAAAAGAAAGAGGATGCCTATTTTTTCAACAAATTTATGCACATTATAAAATTAATTAGAAAAAGAAAATAGAAAAATAAAAGGATGTCGAGTTTTTTTACACAATAAGAATACTTGATTTGAACTTGAAATAATAATGTTAATTAAAATAAAAAAAATTCAGTTGGGCCCATGTTAAGATTTAAGCCCATTATTAACCAAGTATTTGGGCTTATTAAAGTGGTCGAAAATATTACCCAATAAGATGGTCCAGTCCAATTACTTTGAAAAATGATGGGTCGTTTTTATAATTACCCAAACATAAGGGGCTGAAATGTAATTCAACAAAAGTTGCGAGACCACGACATAGTCTTACTGAGTTGACACGTATTCTCTCCCCCTTTATTCAAACGTTTATTCTTTCTTCTACCACCTTCATCTTTCTTAATCTCGCCAAGAGTTTGATCATCTGTAATTTTTAATCGAAAAAAAAAACTGTAGTGTTGCATACGATCGATTACGTTAGCATTGATCCATCTGACTGTTTCTCCAACTTATATGTATGCTGAGATGGCCGAAGATTCTTGCGTCACGCAGCTTATCACCAGAGATGGAGTACTCTGTGTGGAGAGCCTAAGGAACTTCGCAAACACCATTAAGATACACAACTGTGGCCTATCTTACGCCGTCGTTGCAATAATGGGTCCTCAGAGCAGTGGTATATTTAGGGTTTCCTTTTTTTTTATGTCGGCAACTCTTGATTGTTTGGAAGTAACCATAAGCTGGTTTGTGCTCAGGGAAAAGTACTTTGCTGAATCATTTATTTTATACGAAGTTTAGGGAAATGGAAGCTTACGAGGGAAGGTGGGATTGCTAATCGTTTGCTTAATAGTATATGGTATGACTGTCATTTATTTTTTGAAAAAGATCGTTAGTATAGCTTTTGGTTGAATTTGGTTTAGATTCCAGACTACAAAGGGTGTATGGATAGCCAAGGCTGTCGGGATCGAGCCTCTTACCGTAGTTATGGACTTGGAGGGCAACGATGGCCGAGAAAGAGGCGAGGTACCTCTAGCTTTTTTCTTTGATTATTTCCATTATTAAGAGCTATTTTTTTTTTCTGTTGAATTACTTGGATTAGAGTATTATTCTTGGTTTAAATTCGAATACAGGATGATACAACCTTTGAAAAGCAAAGCACTCTATTTGCTCTAGCAGTTGCTGACATTGTGCTCATAAACATGTAAGGTCTCGCACTGTGTGTGTAAATGTGCCAAGAATGGCATCAGTCTTTCTGTGAGTTTTAACGAATGTTACGTCTCGAAAATTATCTGGCGAATAAGAGTTCGGTTTACTTATTTAATTCCCTTTTTCTGTTTTTTCGCAATTTGATTAAGATTGCAAGAACTTAGCAAGCTTGTATGAGATTCTCACATTGAATATTGTGCTGAAGCAATCGGCTGATATATAAAAATAAGGCTTTATTACTTCGGAGCTACTTCTTTGCAGTTGGTGTCATGATATCGGACGCGAGCATGCTGCGAATAGGCCTCTTCTTAAAATTGTGTTTCAGGTGAATACCTTGGTACTTGCAAATCAGTATGTATGTAGTGATTTGCAATCGCTAGTGATAAGCTATCTGATATTTTATGAGGTTATGATGAGCCTGTTCAGTCCTCGTAGAACAACACTTCTCTTTGTCATACGTGATAAAACAAAGGTGTGTGTTTAGGATATGATAATACCATATTTTGTTGTTCGTATTTTGGCTTATTTTGGCCTACAGATCTTTGTAACAATCGTTGTACCTTGTAGACACCTTTTGAATTATTGGAGCCCATCTTGAGAGAGGATATTCAGAAGGTAATCTGAGACTTTATCTTCAACTAAAATGATTTTGTTTTATTTTTTAAATGCTTAAGTCTCGCTCTTCTAAAGGCTGTTCTATGCTCATGTTTTCCCGTAGATCTGGGAAGCAGTTTCTAAACCCGATGCATACAAGGATGCTTCTCTCAGTGACTTCTTCAATGCAAGAGAAATATATTAGCTCTTGTCTCATTCTGTAATGCTTATTCTTCAGTTCCTGTAAGTAAACTTCCGTTCTGTTTTTTGCATATGAAGGTGGAAGTTACTGCATTGGTCAGTTATGAGGACAAGGAAGAACAGTTCAAAGAGCAGGTAGCTTCATTGAGTTGCACTGACGTTTCGTCTTCTTACGAAAAACTCTTATTTCTTCGCTAATTTACGATACTATGAACAGGTAGCTCAACTAAGGGAGCGCTTTTTCCATTCTATATCGCCTGGTGGACTTGCTGGTGATAGACAAGGTGTTATTCCTGGCTCGGGATTTTCTGTTAGTGTGGAGCAGATATGGAAAATTATCAAAGAAAATAAGGACCTTGATCTCCCGGCTCACAAGGTACATATGTAATAAATGTGTTATCACCTTGTAATGGAGTTTTCTTAAGCCTCTTATGCTTTCAGGTGATGGTTGCCACAGTGCGATGCGAAGAGATTGCGAATGAAAAGTATAATAAATTGGCATCTGATAAGGTTTTTCAGTTCTTATGATGTATTTTATTACACTTACGACAAATAGTGTCATTAGGTACGATGTGTTCTTTAACTTGCTATATAATCCAGGAATGGTTTGCTTTGCAACGGAATGTGCAATCTGGTGAAGTATTGGGCTTTGGGAGAAGTATGAGCTCAATCCTTGGAAAATATCTGTCTGAGTAAGTTGACCATGAGCTAATAGCTACTGCTACAAGTTGAATACTAAATGCGAATCACTTTACAGAATGTTATGGTGATAGAGCTGTTTTTTTATGTACATATGCTAACTCACCATCTTTGACAGATATGACGTCGAAACGATATACTTTGAAGAAGGTGTCAGAAATGCAAAACGCCAGTATTTCGAATCAAAGGCATTGCAGGTTGGAATGATTTTTCATATTTCTTGTCCTTCCATTACAAAGATGATTGTCAAATTCAGTACATTACATTTTATTTGTTTCTTTATACATATAATTTACTTCATTTTGCAATAAAATTTATCCTATCCATTTAGTTATTAAGCTTCGCTAATGCAAATTACATAGTTTCCAGTTAGTCCATCCCACTTATGTTACTGTGTTGGGACACCTGCGGTCAAAAGCATTTGAAAGTTTCAAGACTCAACTTGAAAATCGTCTGCAAAAGGGAGAAAAGTTTGCAGATTCTGTTCGTGCATGCCAGGAAACTACGTTGCTTGAGTTTGATCGAGGATGCTCTGGTATATATATATACACAAATATTAATATACTATTTCATTTAAAATTTCTCACTTTATGCATCTTTGTCATATCTCGACATTTTCAGATGCTGTGATAGAGCAGGCAAATTGGGATTCAGATGTGTTTAAGTTACGTGAAAAGCTTCATCGTGATATCGAAGCTCACGCATCATTTGTACGGAGTCAAAAGTTATCTAACCTAGTAGCTACATATGAGGTATTAATTCTGTGTTGGAAACAATAATCAAATCCCCACTGAGTATTAATTAGAATGAGTAAAAAAGAATCATATCCCATTTATTCCGATTCCATCTTAGAATTAGGGAATGTAGTTTCTTGTAGTAAATGATATTGTAAGTAAGGTGTATGATTTTTCTAGCACATAAGCAATGCAATTGCCGAAGAATTGATCTATACGAAATATATTTTCCTCTCATCCTTTTTTCTTTTTGTTTTTCATCATTTACAGAGAAAACTTACTCTGGCACTCAGTGAACCAGTGGAAACTCTATTTGAAGCCGGCGGCATAGACACATGGGCTTCTATCAGAAATGTCCTAAGACGCGAGAGCAATAAGATCATATCAGACTTCTTATCCGATATATCTGATTATGAATTAGACAATCATTCAGTCGATAAGATGGTTGGTAATTTGAGAGAATATGCCAGAACTTTGGTCGAGAATAAAGCAAGAGAAGAAGCTGGGAAGGCTCTAATTCGCATGAAGGATAGGTATTTTCTATACATCATCATACGTTTTCGTATCTAATATTCATCACTTTCAGATTTGCCACTGTCTTCAACCACGACAAGGACTCCATGCCAAGGGTTTGGACTGGGAGTGAAAACGTGAAATCAATAACCAAAGAGGCCTACACCGACGTACTCATTTCTTTCTTAAGTATATCAGCTTACCCCACATTCTCATTAATCCTTGAATAACAAAATTATCTTCTGCAGGCTTTGAAGCTTTTATCAACAATGGCTGTTATACGTTTGGATGATAAAGCTGACAACGTGGAAAGCTTGCTCCTTTCTAACCTCATGGACGAAACTGTTCCGTCCCAGAATAAAGGTGTTAGAATCTCTAGTGATCCTCTTGCATCAAGCAGATGGGAAGAGGTATTTTTAAGAAAACAACTTAAATTCCGAACCATTTTAGTTACTTGGGTTCGATTGTCCTCACATGAGTTATGTTTAATAACAGGTTCCTCCTGATAAGACATTGATCACACCAATGCAGTGTAAGAAATTATGGAGACAGTTCAAAGCAGAAACGGAGTACACCATCGCTCAAGCTATTGCTGCACAGGTAATAGTCTCGGGAAGAGATTCCCGAGTGCTGATGTAATCAGAATTATTTCACAACATTTTACATATTTATATGGGAAAGAAAATTCTTTTGCAGGAGGCTTATAAGAGAGGTAAGAGCTGGCTACCTCCTCCGTGGGCAATAGTTGCTATGGTTGTTCTCGGGTTTAACGAATTCATGCTACTGTTAAGGTACCTCTTCTCGGACAGTCGTTCTCCTCATTATTTCTTACAATCTTTTACATTGTCTGTTTTTTTTTAATGGTTTGATAGGAACCCTCTTTACATTCTCTTTATATTCGTTACGTACTTCATCGGCAAAGCGATATGGGATCAATTCGACGTTTCAAGGGAGTTAGAGAATGGCTTTGTGAGTATAAAAACATTGGCGAAACATAATATTGTACGATAACATTAGTTGATTTATACAATTTTTTTTTTGGCAGCTATCAGTGCTCATCAGCTTGACGACTAAATTATTACCTGCTGTTACGAATATCATGCGAAGAATCTCCGGCGAAAATTATGGAAATCCATCGATAAGACACTACGAGAGTTTCGGGAACCAGGCACAGAAATCCGAGTGTATGTCTGAATCTTCAGCTTCTTCAGTTCCTACAACTGAAACTCTTTCTGACTGCACATCAAGTTCTTGAAAAATAATGTAAGGTAATCTTGTGTTGTATGTATATAAAATGTATTTTCACTACACTAACTTGATTTTCGGATCCTATTTTTTTTTTTTTTTTTTTTAACTATTATTGCATATTTGCTCATGATTTATGTGGGGCAGCTTTAATTTTATATACAATGTTTTATGGTTTGTCTGTCACAAGTTCTTGCTACTTTGTTCAGTTTTTTCTAACATCATTAATGACAATTGCACTCTGTTTCATATGCCTAAAACAAAAATCATTACCACTTGCCAGAAATTCCAAACTGGAAAGTTTCAATCAATGCTAAAGAGTTCCCCCTCACCTCCTATATAGAAAGAGCCTCCCCACACTCAATGCTTCATTGAACTATCAATCTCAAAGCATATCAAGCCAAGAAACAGAGCCAAACAAAAAAAACAGAGCATGGCTATCTCCATTACATCCTCTGCTATCCTCCTAATCTCCGTCGTTCTAACAATGGCGACAACCCCATCCTACGCCGACAAAAAGAAGATAACCGATGGTGACATTAACCACATGTGCTTCAAAACCGGCCGTCGCATTCAATGCGAGAAGCTCATGAAATCGGTCCTCCACGCTACCGACAGGGATGCAAAGGAACTCGCCCAGGCTGCGGTTTACTACGCCTCCCAGAGGGCCCTTCGCCTCTGCGGGCTGTTTCAGACCAAAGATAAAGAGGCCCACGACGAGAAACTGAAGAAGATATTCGAATCTTGCGGTAAGGCTTATGACGACGTTGTCAAGGGGACTAGGTCTGTGTACAATGCTCTGCATTCCTTCGCCCACGGTGTCTCGGACGCTGCGCTGAAGAAGGCCTATCAAGAGGCGAAGAACTGCCAGAAGATGGTCCACGACGGCGGCGTCGATGGGGCAGAGTTGAAGAAGGGTAGTCAGGAGGTTGAGCTGGCGATCAGCGTGGCCAAGGTTGCTGTTGATCATCTGAACAAGAAGGTGGTGTAATGAGATGTTACATAGTACGTAGGTAGGATAATGTAATGATGAAGGAAGGAGATTTATCGAATCATGAATAAAAAGACTGTAATCTTTGTCTATTTCTCTATTTGACTCAAAATTTTTCTAAGTAATTCTAAATTAAAATTGAAAATAAATTATATAAAATTAAAATATGATATAGCTAGACATATTGGTCATTTCACTTGATATTAGAGTTCGATTCAAAAGGTTATGAGAACGAATAATCACTACAACCTATAAAAGAAAAAAAAATCACAGTCTAATGCTAGAACAATAATAAGAAACCAGTCTTGTTAAATGACCATTTCATGCGAAAGTTTAATCCTAAAGTAAGTGCATCATATTTTAATTTCATATATTTCTAACACCATCCTCATTTCTTATATAGGCTTGGACATTGAATTTTTTTTATTATTGTTTATATTATGAGTGATCGTGGGCATAATTTTCAATGGGATATAAGATGCGTTCTTTCTTAGGTTAAAAACCATTAAGTTTGAATTATATAAAATTAAAATATTACATAGACAACATTACATTAAATCCTAACAACGTATAACATTACATTAAATATTAAAATACTAGTCTTAATTATGTATAATTAATGTATGTCCATAAGATAACTTATTTGGTAAGAGATGAGGTGGAATACGGAGAGTGAAGACGAAAAGACGATCCTAAATATCCTCTGGGTGGAGGTGGATGGTTAGGTTATGATAGATCAATTCATACCAATTAATACTTATTTTTAAATTAAGTTTTTTTATTAAATAAAAAAGGTGGACACATATCGCAATTTCAAGCAACCTACATTTCTATTTATATATAAAATTACATTAAATTATACATGTAAAAAATTCCATAACATTTATTACATTTCCACTTAACCAACTTGCAACTTGCCAGCAATTCCAAACTGGAAAACCTCCATCAATGCTAAAGAGTTTCTTATATAAAGAACCTCTCCACCTTTTAACTGCAATATCAATCTAAAGAGCCATATCAAGTCAAGAAAAACAGAGCATGGCAACATCCATTACATCCTCGGTTATCCTCCTAATCTCCATCGTCGCAATGGCGATGACAACTCCAACTTACGCCGATAATAAAACGAAGAAAATAACCGACGACGACGTTAGACGCATATGCTCCAAGGCCAGCTACCCCATTCAGTAAGCTCATGGACCAAGTCCTCCACGCCACGGACAAGACCGCGAGGGAGCTCGCCGAGGTCTCGGCGCAGTTCGCTCATTCGAGGGCTCTTATTCTCCTCGGGCTGTTTCGGACCAGACAAGTCGGGCCCCGCGATGCTAAAGTGAAGAAGCATTGGGAATCTTGCGGGAGAGTTTATGGCGGCGTTGTCCGGGCCACCGTGTCTGTGTACGATGCTCTGCGTAACTCCGCTCGTAATGTTTCGGACGGTGGGCTGAGGAAGCCAGACCGAGACGTGAAGTACTGTCGGAAAATGATCCACGACGTTGACCTGACGAGGAGTAGTCATGAGGTTGAGTTTGCTCTCAACGTGGTTAGGGTTGCACTTGACCATCTAAACAAGAAGTTGATGTAATGAGATAATGATGTGACAAACTTATATATAGTAAGGTTTTAACTTGGGTATATAATGCGACTAAGCAATTAAAGATAACAATTGTTGAATGAATACTTATACTAAAAGTTTAGGCAGTTACTTTTATATACCGTTTAAAGACAGTGTAGCATGTTATAAATTTATACACTTTATTTGCAATACGCCTGTCATGTCTAGACTGGTTTTTTTCTTATCTAATCGTAGCCATGTAATTTATTTAAAATGGACGATGGTGAAGATTCATACACATGACATCTCTTAGCATGGACTCTGATACCATGTTTAATGACCAATTCACCTAAAATTTAGTTCAAACATTTCTAAGAACTCGATCAATTAAAACACAACACCATAATGTTTTTTTTTCTCGGACACAACATTACTGTAGTTCTCAAACTTTGATTCACTAGTGTTTGAATCGACTCCGCACCTATCAGCTATGAGACAAGCACAAGCTCCCAACGCGACTAATTCTCACTGGTCCATACTTTTCCATGCCATACAGACACCGATAACAAGGGGATTAAGTGGATTCGAACTCGTGAACTCCCCTTGAGTAATTCGCTTCGACCACTTGTGAAATCAACAACACCCAATTTTTTTATCCAGTCAGAAAGTATCCCGACACAATACCACTATATTTTTCACACAGTCCATGGTTCGCCGTCGCGGATGCGGACATCGATGCGGACACGAGTGATATGGATACGTTGCATTGTCGCGGCGCGATACGCATTTTTTTTAAAATTATAAAATTATCTTCATATCATCTTCAATACATATAATGTTATTATGCGTAGAGATAGTATATTGTATATATACTACACTGAATGTTTTCATGTTTGAAGGTGAAAACACGTAATCTCACTTATAAACGAGATACATACATAAACGAACAAGATTTTTGCAGACAAGATCCGTATTTCAAGGAGGAATCTTAAAAGGTAGACTTGGTATAATTATTTTTTTGTCTAGCTAGTTGAATAACCTCAAGGCAAGTGATGTTTTAGATAAAATGTCAAAATAAAATTATTATTTGGGTTTGAAATTACAGTCCATTTGCAGCCCAATAATAAAAGCAATTGATCCATTCTTCAATTAATTGATCTTGGGTCATCGTCCATTCTTCAACGAACAAATAGGGTCGTCTTCTTCAGTTCTTCCCTGCCGCTGCCCGCTCCCCGTCTTCTTCAGGGCTTCTTCCCCGCCGCGCCGTTATATCGGCCGTTAAGCCGAGATCTCGGCCTCTCCATATAGACTCGGCCGAGATCTCGCCGCAACACCGATATCTCGCCGCAACACCGATATCTCGCCCGAGACAAAACCGCAACCGCGGCAGCCCGTATCTCCGGCGCAGAAAGGGCCGATCCCGCACCGATAAGGCCGCGACGGCCGCGATCTCGCCGAGACGGCGAACCATGACACAGTCCAACTAAGTTTAGTATGAAGCAAAAACCTCATTTTCGGTTGTGAAACGATCCCGACTTCCAGAGGAACTGATCCACCGGACCTATATGTCTCGTTCAAAATCCACACAGACTACTATAGTCCATGAGTCCAAATAAATTCGAGTCAATGACTTTGATCCAAAGATGTCATGATCCAATCACGTCACCGGATACAAACACCCTATTTGAATAGATATTTCTTTTCATTCTCTCTCACTCCCCCTCTCTCTCTAGGTTTATGAAGAAAATCATTCTTAAACATTCGTGAAATAGATATACTTCTTACAATCCAACCATCATTACTCATATCATCTCCCTCTCTCTCTCTCTCTCACTCTCACACACAACACAAAAAGAAAAATCTAGCTTTTCTCCCCCTTCCTCCATTAATGGAGGTTGGGGGAACCCTTTACTTATCCATTGTCTTTTCATTTCTGTATTTTTTTCTCTTTTGGCTTTGTTAGCTCTTGAGTCTCTCGGTTTGAGAGCTTTTTTCTCCTCTCGTAGGAGTTTCCTCTCCTCTTGTGGGAGTGTTGTTCCCTTTTAGCGGTGTTCTTCCTGAAGAAGACGATATCATGGGTTCAATAGACATAATTATGGAGTTTAAGACTCGATTTATAATAATTTCTTTATTTTCTTGTTTGACCTTTAAATCTCATTTTCTTTCGAGTGTTTTTCGTTGTTTTTTTCTTTTATTCTTGTCTGATGCTCTCTCTAGGTAGAGATTTCTTCCATACTGAATATTCAATTGTATTCAGAGGGTTTTTTGGACTATTTAACTCTGTAGATGTGTTAATATATTCTAACTATCGTTTCGAAAAAAAATAATAATAAAATTGTTGTTTTTTGTTATTAATAAACTAATTTGCAATTAAACTCAAGAAAAATGCACAATTTGAATACATTAACTATTTTTCCATTTTAGGAATGAGCTGACTTCCTGTTAGGCCCAACTTATTTGGGCCCCAAGAGTTCGAAAAGGCACAATGCTGATAAGATGTTTTTCTTTTGTTCTTAACAAAAGATGCTGACTGCCACGTGTCCTCTCTGTTCCCTTCCCAGCACCACATGCTCGGTCGGTCGGTCCTCTTTGACTCGCAACAGTTTCAAATATGCCCTAAATTTACCAAAACACCCCCACCCTTTCCTCGTAGCCGTTGCCCGTTAAAGATCCTCCCTCCCTTTGCTTTTCCACAAACAACCCTTCCATACGTCATCGATCTCAACGAAAGCGTGCGCCGCTCAAGGTCATTTTGGACATTGCACTTCCCTCTGCACATCCATCCATCTACTACACACAGCAGAGCAAAGCAGAGCAGCTCGCCACAACTCCGCTGCAAAGTCCGCTCAGCTTCTAACCATCTTCCCTAGTCGTACGGACGATCGCTAGCCGTGGTCATGGCTTCCACTTCGTTGGAGCACGGCGAGGAGATCTCGGAGTCGCTGCAGACGCCGATGGTGAGGGGCGATCAGAGGCTTATGCTGTACGGAGGATTGACGAAGAAGGCGAAGAGGGAGCGGGGGTGTACGGCGAAAGAGCGTATCAGCAAGATGCCTCCCTGTACGGCGGGTAAACGGAGCTCCATTTACAGAGGCGTTACGAGGTAGGTTAATCGTTTTTTTCTAAAACGTCGAGCACGTGGTGTGCTTTAGAGTTCTGTGAAGGAAACAAAAAAAAAAAGTAACCGATTGATCGTTCTGCGTCCATCGCTTTTGGTGAAGATTCTTCGAAGTATGAATGAGCTCGTGTTATGATTTGGTGAAATTGATTGAACCGTTTGGAGTCCTATGATTTTTGCTTATTACTTACATATTTTATGTACTTATTGTTTTGTTATCTTGTTCTACGATGATAGGCATAGGTGGACTGGTCGCTACGAGGCGCATCTTTGGGATAAGAGTACCTGGAATCAGAATCAGAATAAAAAGGGAAAGCAAGGTGAAAAATCTTTTATACTTCGAATTCCAATCGATGAGATGATATTCCAATCAGTTTCCGTTTGACCTACTCTCCTTTTCTTCTGACGCTTTTGAATCGGATGGCATCACTCAATGGATTTGCACAGTTTACTTGGGTAAGTAACTTGATCCGTTTTCATATTTCGTTAGATCTTATAAATTGAAATTAGCAATGAAGAACTAGTGCATGATGTTAAGCTCTGAATCGGGTTTAGGTGCTTATGACGATGAGGAAGCAGCTGCGCGAGCCTATGATCTGGCCGCATTGAAATATTGGGGTCCTGGAACTCTCATCAATTTTCCTGTAAGGCGTTTTCTTATGGTCTCTTAATTATGAGATTCCGCCATACGACAAATTGACAAATAGGACGGTTAGTCTAGGTTCTTGTATGTTCAAGTTGAATATCCAACTATCTCGGTGTGGTAAATTGCTTAGTTGACTCTTAACTATCTTAATTTGCTTTAGATGTACTTTCTGGTATGCTTTTTACATATCTTACATGTAGTGGAGCTTTGCAGGTGACAGATTATACAAGGGACCTTGAGGAAATGCAGAATGTCTCGAGGGAAGATTATCTTGCATCACTTCGAAGGTTTGTATGTTTTATTTTTTATTTTCCCATGCTTTTATCTGTTGATATTGGGTTTTTAGGAGCCAATGATTTCTGCAGAAAGAGCAGCGGTTTTGCAAGAGGTATATCCAAATATCGTCCTCTTTCCAGGTATTACTTCTTCACTGTTCTGGGCAGTTTCTTCAGCTTCAGCTTTTGACACCTGCACGAGCTTAAACACTGAACACGGGCTTGTTTGTTGTATTTTCTTTCTGCAAATTATTCCATGTCGTTAAGATGGGAATCGCAATATGGTCATTCACCTGGGCCACTAAACGGTAAGCATGGCTTCAAAATCTGATGAACTTAAATATGAATATCTTGTCAGCATCTAACACTGCTCATAATCAAATCATAGGCGATGAGACGGCATCTGGAAGTGAATACACTGGTCCTTTCAGCTCCGAAAGAAAGATTGATTTGTCAAATTACCTCAAATGGTGGGGACAACATAAATCTAATCAAACCGATCTCCGATCCAGAGTGGTGGATGAAGCAAAGCTTGTTTCTCCCGACGATGTTGCTACAGAGCTTAGAGCCCTCGAATCCTCAATAAAGCCCACCGAACCCTACGAAATGCCACGTCTAGGTACATCTGTAAAACAAGGAAAAGACAAAAGGATATCGGCTATGAGCATTCTAGAGAAGTCAGCCGCATACAAAAGCCTTCAAGAAAGAACTGCTAAAAAGAAAGACAAGGAAGAAGATAAAGAAGACGAGAACAAAGATAACATAGACAAGGTGGATCGTCTTGGGATGTCACTTGATAAGTCGTGCGAGAATGATAGGCTTCAGAGGCTCGGTGCTACATTTGGTATGACCGAAGGATTATCATCTATTCAGACCAGTGTTTTTCCCTTGGGTCCTCTTCTCTCTTCTCCACTTCTTACAAGTTATAGCAGCATCGACCCCTTGTCTGAGCCCCTTCTTTGGAACCCTCTTGCTCCTGTTTATCCTGGTGGATCTTCCCAAACTAACGAGGTATTGCTATTTACTAGCTTTTTTTTTTTTCGTCGAGGTTTATATGAACTAAATTTCATGCTAAGGGCAAACATATGACTTCTTGCAGGTTATGAAAGTCGAATCGAGCCCAGACTACTCCTTTTTCCAGCCGGGGGATCAACATTATGCTCAACTTATTTCGGAAGTTAAAGCAAAATCCGATCATAATCAGAGCGGTCTTGGAAAATGAAGTTTCAAATTCCAGGCGTATTTTATAAGGGCTGCATGTAGATAAAACAGTGCGTAAACTATACACTTTTTTATCTTCGCATACATTACATAGCATGGTAAAGTCACATGGATGTTCTTTTTCTTACTGTAACTGAGTTTCAACGTTGTATGGCTTTGCTTGAAGTTATAAAACATAAGCTGATTGCAACTCTCCTCCACTGGCAAGTTGTACTTTCTTTTGGCTCTTTTTGTTGCATAAGTATGAGATGTGTATTGATAATGGTAAAGATTCTTGCATAACTGATTTTGATATATAAAAAAAAAGGTTCATTTATGCCTACTGAGTTAGTAAGCCAATAGAGCATAAGACAACAAAACTATTACTCTTTCTAATTTACTTATATTTAGTCTCTATCTTTATTCAAACAGAAGCTAGATCTCTAAGCTCCTCAAATGCTTGCATTGTTTCACCATCAAATCCCCCAGCAAACTGCAGCAGGCAAGTAATAATCATACGTCAAGAAATCTTCATATCTAACGGTATATATGACTTTATCCCGACAGTAATCAAACCGACCTGATGAATTCGAAAGGCGAATCTAACTCCCTGCAATAACATGTAATCCAGGGAAGAGTCTTTGTCAACTGCAGCTCCCTTGCACTGAAGCTCCATGGCTACTCTCTTCATGTACATTTTCGCCAGTTTCACAGATCCAAACTTTATCTGAAAACCATTCGGAAAAAAGATTGAATCATACGTCATAATCCTTTACAAAGAGCTTCTCTGGTTATAAATTGAAGTATTTAACAGACAAACCTTGCTTATTATTCCCATGTCTAGCATCCAATCTGTTGGAATGTTGAATTCCTTGCAATGTCTCATCATCGAGTCTCTTGTTCGAAGGATGTTATACACCGTCCTCTCCATCCTGATGAAATAAAAATTGAGTTATTTTCTGATTGTTAATGATGAATGTCATATACTAGGTTCGCATGTAGAGAGAAGAGGCGTTTCACCTCTCAGATAAAGATGTCATCTTTTTTAGTGCTATGTCACAAGGCAGACAGGGATCATCTTCGTAGTTTGAGATTTCGTTCTCTAGCTTCTTTAAGTCTCTGTAACCAAATGCGGCTTCTCGCAGTGTATCGCTTTTCCTCTCGGGCCATTCGAAGTGTTTTAGAACTGCCCTTTCGTCCACCTACATGAGTCGGTGAAAATCAAGAAGATGCCTAACTGAATGGTAAGAAATCATAGTATTCGAGTTTATCTGGACAATCATTGATGAGACAGAGATTTCTTTGTTGTAGGGTGCTTACAAGAAAGCCCAGTTCATCATCAAGCCACTTCACGAAGGCATCAACGTCTTCAATGTCTGAATAGGCTGCATTGTTAACCTCTCTTATAAGGAAGTTCACGAATTCTCCTTGTGTCTCTATGTCTGCCTTAATCTGCTCAGATACATTGACAGTTTTAATCAAAAAAAGAAAATCTTTGAAACATAGCAAAAAACCTCAGACTCACCGCAAGCAGATGGGAAGAACGGTTCTCAATTTCACCGATCATATTACTACGAACGTTTGCAACATCGAACACGTCTGTTGTACCAGAGTTAAGGCAATCTTTTCTAGAATCTCTCTTCATCAGCGTGTGATAGAACTCCACTACTTGAGGGGCACGCTGTACTTTTCCTGCGACATTTCGACCCGCCAGCGTCGGGGGTGGTGGTGGCGGCGGCGGCGGTGGCGGAGGAGGTGGCTGAGGTTGAGCAGTAGCAATCAACTCTTCTTTTGCCTCCGAAAAACTAGAGCACGATGGCCGTGGAGGTGGATTTGGCACGCGCAAGGTTCTCTTCTCAACATCTAATGAAGATGAAGCTCTAAACACATCAAGGCTATTGGTATAAACACTAGGCCGGTTGCTTATTTCCAAGTCATACTTTTGAGAAATCAGCGCCTCATCGGCCTTAACGACCCCCTTCGAACACATATCCTCAACGCGGGCACAATTTGTTCCGCTTATCGAATGCCTTCTAGAAGAACTTTGATGATTGGTATTGATATTGATCTCATTATCACTAAGCTTTATTTTCTGAAAATCTTCATCTGTAATGGGCCATTTCTTCAGTTTCTTGACCAGGTACAACCTCTTTGTAGCAGCTGAAGTCTCAGAACTATCCGAGTCGTCATCAAATGGAAAAGGTGATAAGCAAATGGATTCTCTAGGTGTTCTGTCGATTCGATTCGGGCTAGGGGGGTGATTACTACTACTGTTAGAGCTCGTCGTGGAGTTGCGAAGCTCGTCTCTTAAACAAGAATTGACCCAACGGAGGTACGCAAGCTCTTCAACTTCGTTCATTCGGCTCATTTGAAGGCCTTCGACTTGTTTGCAGAGGACTTCATTGGTGTTCTTTAGCAGAGAAGCCTCTGCTTTGATCTTCTCCAATGTGTCACTCTTCAGACAAGAAACATCATAGAAGTTATTACAACCACAGTTACAGACAGCTCAAAACAGTTAACAATGTTCTGAAAAGGAAAATAGATTGTTTACCTCAGAAACTTTAGCAATGTTTGATAATTGAGACTCCAAAGATGAGATTTTGCAAGAAAGACTCCTCTTTTGGAGCTGTAGCTCCTTGTTCAACCTCCTCAGCTCTACAACCTCCATCTCAGCATCCCTTGGATTGCCATAAATTTCTCTTCCCAATCTCTCACCATCTTTTCCCATCATAGAAGCCAAAGAGATCAACTGACCCGAAAGATTATCCTTTTCGATTTCGAGCGATTCGACTCTCTTCGAAAGCCCATCGATTTCTCTGTTCTTTAAGTCGATCTCTCTGTTGAGCTCTAACACCTGAGGATTTACCTTATACTCTGCCAACTCGGCCTGTAGCTTCAGCTCCTTATCTTTTGATTCTTGCAGCAAGTTCCTCAAATGATCAATCTCAAGGAACAAATCCTCAGAAGCACCGGCCAAAGCTTTCGTCTTGCTGCTGAGGCTGCGAGCTGTTTGAGGATGGAGCTGCACAGCGCATGAAAGATCGCCGATGAGGGACCTCTTTGTTCTTGGATTAAACACAGGCGGTTGATTCTTTTGATGAGCTGCAGTGTCTGAATTGTTGTTTTGAGGCTGTTTCTTGGCTTGCAATAATCTTGACTTGGTTTTCTTCTCTGCGGCTGAGAATCCCTTCGCTAACTGAGAACCCCATGAAGGTTTCAATCTTGGCAAATTGTTGTGATCATTGTTGTTAGAACCCTTTGGAACTTGGTTTTGATCAGCGTACTTTGATGCCTTAACTTTGATCTCTGATGGATTTTCTTTCCTCATTGTGTGTATCAGCAGCTAAAAATGGCTCCTTGAATTCAAGCCATCAACCAACATGAGCAAACCTCAAAACCCTCCGAGGAACAAAGTTGTAAGAATCAGACAACAAACTCGCAGCTAGAATGGTCTGCTGCATATACACACACGATAAGAACAGAGCAGTTCTTCAACCACTGGCTCATGAAGAAACTGAACAAAAGAAGCTGACAACTGGCAAGTGTTTGTTATAGGGTAATTAATGAACCCCTTGAGTTCAAATTTGCAAGAATCCTTTTATTATTTGTTAGTGAAACGATTGGACTTAAAAAGATACAATTTTGGCATAGAAAACCGTGTCAAGTCGATGTTTCTGTTCACTGCTATGAGATTCTGAGACTCCTTGAGAGTAAAAAGTGGTGCTATGTCGCAGCTTTACGATGCTTTTCCACTTTCTTTTCTATCTTTTTTCCTTTTTCTGCTGCCATTTTGAAATTTCAAATTTTTAAAAACCTTTCCTTTCTTTGTATGCATGCGTTCTTGAATTTGACTACAAACAAACACAGTAACCTTCTTTGGGAGTAACAACGGTCAACTTTCGAGGCAAGTTTAGTTGGGCTTTGAGATGATGTAATATTGAGCTTCGGACATTGATACACCTTGGCCCAGCCCAGAATCTCCATCTCGATCCGAAGGAAAAAAAAAAATTTATCCTTATTTGCTCTTACCTTACCCTTTGTGTAAGAACCTCTCAAGTTTTCTGATTGTGTCTAGAATCTGTAGATAAAAGCGTTGATTCATGTTAGAGTAGAGTAAAGCCGAAAGATAACTGAGATGGCTACTGCCCTATACATGCCTGTGTCGAATTCAGCTGCGGAAGTTATGCATTTGCTTAGTTATGCGCAAAGTTCGTTATTCTCGCGGGGATTTTGTTTGTCGGAGAACCCCATTATTTCTGTCGCGAGACGGAGAAAGAAACAGAGCAGATTCACAACGAGAAGTGCTCTGACCGTGAAGGAGTTAGAGTTCAAGGCATCATTCGACGATTACTTGAAGGAGATGCAGAGTCTCAAGACGAATAGAGATAGTATCAGTAGCGTTAAAGAAGCTCTTACTAGAAATGGTCATAGGAAGAAAAAGGTTGTTAAGAGAAATGTTGAAGAGGAAGAAAAGATGGGTTCTGAAGAGGGGGCTAGTTCTGCCCCAGAGAGTTTGAGAAATGGTGGGTATTATGAGGAAGATATGTTTTTTCAAAAAGATTCTAGAAAGAAGAGTGGATTGCCAAAGGATAATAAGAAAAGGCTGAAGAATGGTACTGGGAAGAGAGGTGGTGATAGAGGTGATAGTGAATTATTGGACTTGGATAGAGCTGCATTTAAATCACTAGAGTACGATGGTGTTGTAGATGGGCCAAGAGTTACTAGGTTGGACATGGAGGAGAGAATACAAAAGCTTGCTAAGTGGTGAGTTCTGAATTTTAGTTATACCTTGTTAGGCTTTTATCGTGTGGATTGTTGTTTGTCTTCATAAGTTTATTGCATTTTGTTGGATGATTTTTTTCTATGGTGATTGTATCTGCCTGAGAACAGTTGCAGGGCTTGTTTCATTTTCCTGTATACATTGCTTTCGACATTGTTTGGAAGATGATATTTTCACAAATCGAATGCTTTATTTATATCGTGGTAAAGTGAAGTAATTTACTTTTACAGTCTGAATGGTGCAGACATTGATATTCCAGAATGGAAGTTCTCTGAAATGATGCGAAGCGCTCAAATAAGATTCTCAGATTACTCTATTTTGAGAGTTGTCCAGGTATTGGGTAACCTTGGGAATTGGAGAAGAGTTCTCCAAGTAATTGAATGGACTCAATCCCGTGAGAGATTCAAGTCTCACAAAACAAGGTACCTTTATCCCGTTGAACCTTCGTCTCGGTGAGTTAAGGACGAATATACACTTTGCGAAACAAAAAAAAACGATTGCTTTGTCCATCTGTCTAAGCTCGATTATGCTTAATGCCTATTTAAGATTTCCAGCCTTCGAAAATTAGCATTTTCTTTATCTGAGGTAATGCAAAGTTACTTCCTAATCATGTATGGTTCCATTTAGTTTTACTACTATATTCCAGGGTATTACACAAGATTGAACCTTGAAATGATGCTCTTAACAGAACTTTACGACATCAAAAGTGTGATTTCTTTTCCGTTTTTGATGATCTTTAGATACATATACACTGCTGCACTGGATGCTCTAGGAAAAGCAAGGAGACCAGTGGAGGCATATAATCTCTTTACAAGAATGCAGGTGACAATTTGTACAATAACTGATCCAACTGTTCTTGATTGAGATCGTGAGACACACTTCGATTTCTTGATTATGGCATATAGGAACAAATGGCGTCATATCCGGACATTGTGGCATATCGTTGTATTGCGGTCACTCTTGGACAAGCGGGATATATGAAAGAATTGTTTGATGTGATTGATACGATGAAGTCTCCTCCCAAAAGGAAGTTCAAAAGCGACCTTCTTGAGAAGTGGGACCCGCGATTAGAGCCAGACATGATTGTCTACAATGCTGTAAGTAGACCGCAAAATGATGTCTCGATTCCATTATGAATTGTCATCTGTATTTGCTGAAATTTATTTGTTGACTCAGCTATAGCAATGTGTTATTTGACCGTGTTATTTGATGCTGACCCTTCCATAATTTATTATTGTGGTACTAAAAATTATTTCGTTACGAAATATCAAAATTATCCAATAATGATCATTCCCCCTTTTTTTATGTGAGGTAAATTGAAGCAAACCCATGTTCGTCTTAACCCTTTTTTCAACATTTGTCTTCAAACACAATGCTGAAAGATGCCTTATTTTTAGTCATCGGACCTTCTCATTACACGCTGATCAACCACACACAGAAACAACAATGTTCAGATTTAATATGTGAAGATAATGCTCATATGATCTTGACCAGGTTCTTAATGCTTGTGTCCGGCGAAAGAAATGGGAAGGAGCTTTCTGGGTTTTGCAACAGATGAGCGAACGAGGCCTAAAACCTTCAACTACCACATATGGGCTAGTTATGGAGGTAATTCTTCACAACTAATGATTGAAACCACATAATTTGCAAGATGACTTTATTATTTTCGTATGAAGTTGTAAATCATGGTTTATACCAAGCCATTACAATTATCTTCTGATTACGATTCTTTTGATCTGTTATGGATCGGTCCTACCTGGGGTTATTTATTTATCAGATGCATAGAGAGTTGCTTCCGCAATGTTATTGACTAATAGCTTAGCTATATATGTTTCTGTTTTAATCAGGTAATGTTGGCAAGTGGAAAGTACAACTTGGTTCACGACTTCTTCAAGAAAGTTCAGAAATCACACATACCAAATGCCCTCATATACAGAGGTAATTTTACGAAAATTCTTCTTTTGAAGCAGAGTTGATCGAAGATTATACTATCCTCGTCAAGCAGTTATATTTCTTCTATACAGTTCTCGTGAATACATTGTGGAAAGAAGGTAAATTCGACGAGGCAATAATTGCTGTTTCAGACATGGAGAGAAGAGGAATAGTTGGTAATGCTAGTCTTTACTATGACCTTGCTCGTTGCCTTTGTAGCGCTGGAAGGTGCGATGAGGCTCTGAAACAAGTAAGTCTCTCTTCTAACATTCGTGTTTGTTTTCCCTTTCTATGTTCAGCTAAGCACGAAAATACTTTATGCATTAGGAAACTCGTCCAATATCATATGATCTTTTGAATCGAAGATGGTATACTATAAATCATCGAAGGAGGTGTGAAGTTGTCCTATTCTTTTGCAGATTGACAAGATATGCAAAGTTGCAAACAAACCACTCGTCATAACTTTCACAGGCTTGATTCAAGCTTGTATAGACTCGGGCAGTATTCAAAATGCATCCTATGTCTTCAATCACATGAAGTACTGTTCGCCAAATCTAGTTACGTACAACATTATGCTCAAGGCCTTTATTGATCATCGAATGTTCGAACAAGCCAAGCAGTTATTTCTAGAGCTGCTCGATAACACAAACCTCGTAACTTGTCAAGAAGACTACAAGGTTCGGGTCATACCAGATATATATTCATTCAATACCATGTTAGATGCATGTGCTTTGACGGAGAAGTGGGATGATTTCGAGTTTGTATATAAACAAATGCTGAAGTACGGTCACCACTTTAACTCAAAACGGCATCTTCGACTGGTATTAGATGCACACCGTGCTGGAAAGGTATTAACTTTACCAGCTAATCATTCATCGGTTTATACAACAAAACAAAAAATCGACGAGGAGTTCTTTTTTTTTATTGTCAGGGAGATATATTGGAGATGACCTGGGCCCACCTGGTCGAAGCCGAACGGGCCCCACCTCCTCCGCTTGTAATGGAAATGCTCGCCCTGAGACTAGAGCATAATCGATCAAAGTCGGCTCTCTCTTGCTTTCTCAACTACGCCTCTACCAATCCACAGTTGTCTTCAAGAAAATCTTGGTCCAAGTTCTTCTCCGAAAACGCCAGTCGTTTCGACCGAAATACACTCGAAGACTTGGTCCGTCAGGCGAGTGACATCATTCTTACTTCAGCAAATGACGACATCGCCCTTCACCACTTGACAGAGGCATGTAAAGATTTCTTGAGCACTCCAAGGTTGTCAGCAGCTCTTGCGTCCTAAAAACTCTCAGGTTCGAAACATTTTGTGAATAAATAGTAAAAAAAAAGTGGAACTGACGAACAATGTAAGAGTGTTTCGAGATCGTCTGAAGCATAGCCCGCATCAGCTTAGAACGGACGGTAATTTAATATGGTGAGAATGTGTATCACTGATATCAGCGAAATGGGAACTGCGAGGCCCGTGAAGGTCGAGATGTAAGCAGATTTTCCCTCTAGAGCTATGAAGAGAGGTAATATTATTCTTGATGCAAACGTTATTACTGGCCATGAGATGATTAGGCTGAGAACTGAAACTATTAGTAGTGGAAATAATGGTGATGGACCTTTGTTCTTCATTGCTGTCTGTAAACTTTAGTGTGCCTCTTTGTAAACTTTAGTTCTTCCTTATATATTAATGCAAACGGAGCCTTTTTAACAGAAAAATAAAAATTGAAAAATAAAACTCTGTTAGATGTTTACTAGGAAGCTTTGTAGATTGCTCTGTCCTTAACTGTGTATAGGGTTGCAAATGAATCGAGTTTTTTTGGTTCGATTCGAGATTCGATTCGAAATTTTCAATTCGAATTCGAATTATTAGAATATAGAATTCAAATAAGAATATTTTTTTTGATTCGAATAATATTAGAATATGAATACAAATATCACAATATTCGATTCGAATATTAATAGAATATTCGATTAGAATAATTAAATATTTATTTTAATATGCTTATTACAATTCAATATATATTTAATAATAATGACATATTTATTTAAATACAATATATTTTAATTCAAAATTTCTCAAAAAAAAAATTATAATCCAAAATATATTTGAAATAATTCAATATTTTATAAAATATAATATTTATGATTCCATAGATATTTAAATATAATATTATTTATATTGTCTTATTAAATAGATTTTATGAAAAATATAAAAAATAATAATAATCGAATATTCGAATATTCGATATTCGATTCGAATATATAGTCAAATAGAATTCGAATTGATTTTAGTATTCGAATTCGAATTCGAGATTTAATAATAGAATACAAATAGAATATGGTGGTATTCGACTCGATTCGATTCGTTTGCAACCATATGTGTAATGAATAATGATAATTCCTTGTACTGCGAGATTTGCGAGGTACTTAGCTTGTTTGAGCCTTTTTTTTTTTTTTTTTAAATTTCCTTTTGGGTAGATTCATTCAAATATTTTTCCTTTTATCCCGAGCTTGATGGTTATGGGCTTGTGCACCGTACATTCTGGTGTGTGGAAGTAATCTCCGAGGCCATGTAAGAGTACCCAACTCCCCATATAATAACGAAAGTCAAGATCTCTAGGAGAATCGAATCCGCCGTGATCTCTAGAATGAAATGTCACAGAACTATCCGCTAGGTGATGCCCTTGAAATTTTAGATTCATTTAAATATGATATTAGGTTTCCTTGAATTTTTTATTATCTAGACTATATATAATTGTTCAGCACACGAAATTATCCATTAATTAATTGGTATGTAAGCTACAATTATTATTTTACCTTTTACTTTTAAATTTCCTATTACATTCATGCAAATCAAACAATTAAATTTAAATTATACGTTTCTATAGCAAAACATTTTAAATTAAAAATAGTTTTTAAAATATAAAAATATTACAGGGTTAATTACTTTTTTAGTCCAGTAATTTAGGGATGACGGCATTATAGGGACATCGAATTTAGGTGGTGACATTATACGGACAATAACTTTCAAAATTAAGCAATTTTGGGACATTATACGCTAGAACCATATATATTATCCCAAAATTACTTAATTTTGAAAGTTATTCTCTATATAACGATATCCCTAGATTATAAGCCGGAACCCCATAATTTAGGGCAAAATCTAGGGTTCCGACGTATAATGTCCTAAATTGCTTAATTTTGGAAGTTATTGTTCATATAATGTCACCCATAAATTCGATGCCCCTATAATGTTTAACCCCCTAAATTACATGACTAAAAAAAATTATATATTAACGCACGCTTTTATTAAAATACTAATACATACTAATAACGACTATTATGAATGAATATTATAGACCCCAAAGGTCTTGACCTAGCTGTTCGGTCCCTGACATTTCAAGCGGGAGGTTCGTGTGTTTACATAGCCGACGATGAGATTCAGATTCGATTATGAACAAACCTAGTCGAAGTGTGGGGACTACGATGACGTTGTGTGGGAATAGAATACCCTACCTGATCGAAAAAAATGAATATTATAGTGCTTGCTTTGAACATGCTTCGGTTGGAATTCGTTATTGGGCTTGCGGATCAATCGTGAGGCCGATGCTTATTAGGCCTTATAGGTAGGCCCATTTAATAATTCTACAAAGAAATTGGAAATGTTTTAGTTTAACATTTAACAGTTGTTTGTTTCCTTGCAACCATTGTAAAATTGTCGGCAATGACATAATAGATCAGTTGGTATGGTACATAAGTACGTGAAATTAAATTAAATGTCAGAAGAAAAAAAAAAAAAAGTGATTTAGTTAGGCAACATAAGCCATTTCCTAACTTCCAATGATTCTAAAAGTGTTTTTTGACCCACCGACGATCTTTCGAAAATGAAGTTTTACTACCAAATCTGCATTATGATTTTATAATTAATTTTTTATTATTTCGCTCTGCAATTATTATTGGGATTTTTTTTTTCCAAAACTATGCAAGTTAGTGTTTGAATAAAAATATGATATATAGTGGCATTTTATCAGAAACTTGAAAAGCAAAATTAAGGAGGCTAATAGAAAATCAATCCACCCGAGACAGATATTAAATTTAAAATCTTAATCCAATTATCATTACGGTACTAATCTGATCTAAGCTAATTGAGATTGAATCAAGTAATTAATAATAATAATAATAATAATATATGATAATAAGCAAATCGATTTGTCTTATTGGCTATAGAGTAGGTAGATTAACATGTTCATTGATTTGGCTACAATTTCGTAATTAATAACATCAATCGTGCACATACATCACAAATCTCTCTCTCTCTCTCTTCTAATATGATATATATATAACATTGACCTAAGTTAATGTTAGAATGTGGAGACCACAACAATATTTCATGTGTTGAGACTATTCTTGCAATAAAGTTTGGGTTTTAAATAATAATAAGCCTCTCTTCGGTTTGGTCTGGGGCAGGAAAATAATGTGAAAGAAAAGTTTTTTTTTTTAATATATTTAAAATAGCATAAAACGTGGCCTTCGAATAAAGAGTGTACACGTTGTAACTTCTCTAACACATGCGTGACAGTTGTGTTGTGTTGTGTGTGCAGTGTAGTACAGCTCCTTTTTTTTTTCTTTTTTTTTTCTTAGGGAATAAAATAACTGTCCATTGCAATATGCAATATATAGTATCTATATGACAATTTATTTATTTACACCTTTTTTTTTTAATGTAAGTTTGCCTCGAAGTGGGATTGTTAATTCAAAGAAGTTTAATTGCTTTTTATTGTGCTTTTTAATATTTTATGAACGAGAATATAATTCCTTATTATATTTTTTTTGTTTTATCACTGTAAACGTATATTTGGTTTTATCACTGTAAAAGTATATTTGGTAAACATATATATGATTTAATTTTATATCATTATTTGATAATTGCAAGAATAGATTACCAACTTAACTGCTAACTTTGGCATGCGATGGCTTAATATTTTCGATTTTATTTTATCGAAATAAAGTTAGTGACTTTTTTTTTATAATTTCGATTTTATTTTATCGAAACAAAGTTAGTGACTTTTTTTTTATAATTATCAAATAAAGTGACCTAAATTTATAATTAGTGACCCAAATTTACAATTTTTTCTTTATTTATGTTGCATTTGTGTATTTGTTTGTTTATTTTTAATATGCATGCATGTACATATTAAAAATGTGTTGGGGATTATGATCAATTCCAGATATTCATAAGACGATAAACATAAATCAACGCAAGAACACGAAAATTTTACGTAGTTTGAATTCAATACGAATCCTACTTCCACGTGAGATAACTATTTTCTCTTTAATAATCACAATTACAAAGATTTTTTCTACTCTCTCTGTACTCAATATTACAGAGAACATAACCTTTCTTCTATGATCAATCTACAAAAGAAAACCTTATGATATGAGGTATAATTCTCTCAAACCGTTTCACTTCACGTTCTTTAGTCTTTTAAAGAACTTTCTTACTTTAATCGTTGTACATCATGCTTCATTCATTAGTAATACTCAAGCAACTTATGAAGTTGCTACTGCTATCAGCATCTTTAATCTATACCTTTTAATCTTTGATCCTCATCTTGCAGATCCAACGGCTTATATTTATTCTCCGAACTCATATTCAACTATCAAAGCCTCTTCAGAATCAATTACATCAATACATACGATTTTTGTATGAACTATATGCATGATTATCTTTCACAAAATGTAGAACCAATTTTACAATAGAAGAAATCAAATAGTTTGATAACCAAGATTATTGATTGATAATGACTTCGATATGTTGTATTTAAATAAAAATTAAGATACATAAAAAACTTTGTCTTTACTTACTACGTGTTATTGCATTACTTGCTCCGTGTTGTTTGCTTCTAAGCACGTTACTACCACCTCCTATGTTTGAAGGAATACAATTCCTAATTATTTAAATCAAAATCATATATAGAATGTGATTCTTGATAAATTTTGAAGCTACACGTATATTGCACACAGACAAATCCACAAAAAAAATTGTTCTTTTTTTTTTTTTTGTAGATCGAATCAAATGATATTGATGGGATTGAATAATTCATTAAGTTGTTGAAAAAGTCGCACCTTGTGGAAAAAAGTGGCTACCGACTTATAACATCTCAAAGCTTTGACTTTGGAATGATAACATAATTAAGAAATTTTAATTTTTTTTTTGTCTTTTTTAGTTTACCAAAGAGTTTATCTTTATTTATTATATCAATAAAATTAAGAAAAATCCGACCTTTTTTACAGATTGTTAATTGCTTCTCCTTATACGATTTTGCAAAATTAGTCTTAAAAGTAAACGTTGGAGTGGATAATACAATACAAGTCGATATATGCAAATAAATCCCAATAACTATTTATTTTACTTTTAGGGTGTGTTTGGTTTGTGGAAATTAGTAGGGAAAGGAAAATGATATGGAAAAGGATAATTAGCTTTTATGTTTGGTTGATTGAAGAAATAGAGAATGAAAAGAAAAGAAAAACAAATCTAACTAAGAAAAACTAATTTCTTCATCAAATGTGAGGAAAATAAAAGAAAAACTTATGAAAATCATTTTCTTTTTCATTTTCTTTCTCATTTTCTTTTTCCTACTACTTTCTTCATTTCAAACACTAGTTTAATATGCAAGAATTTGCAATTACATGAAATTAATGGAAATACTTGGAATTTGGACACCTTTACCTTTGTCTTTTTCTTGACTTTTTATGTATATCCCGCGTACTCTTTTTTTTAATATATTAAAACCCTCAATTTAATTTAATGAACTATAATAATTTATATATATTTATTAATCATAGACTAAATTTATACCAAATTCTCATTATAATAAGCTCCCCATCGGTGTATTCTTTTGCAATATTTGCACGAAGTTCAAAAAACGTACGCCAAAGAGCAGCAGCCAGCAAAACCCCACCTGCTCTTTTCTCTTGTTCTTGTATGTTTTCTGCGCTTTTCTCTTTAATTTACATTTTCTTGCTTTCTCCTTTTACGTTTTTTTTTCTTCAAAGCGACGCTGTGGGTTGTCGTAAAAATTTGATCTTTGAGGTTTGTTTTATGGTTTTTAGTTTTATTTCTTTGGTTACGTTTGACTGAAATGATTTCGATGAAGCATTGAAGTCATCGTCCTTTGTCTCCTTCTCCTTCTTGCGTCGCAGGCTTTTTAATTTTCATTGGTTCTTTGGTTTTTGTCAGATCTTATGCTCGTTCACTGGGCAGGAAATTTACTGATCGGTTATTGAAAAGTCAAATGATAAACAGTTCTCTGGTCGGCAAATTAGTCTAGCCTCCTCGAATGCGAAGTGGGTTTTTTTCAATCTGAGTTCATAACGGGCATTTTGATGATGATTCATTTTGTTGGGGGTTTGAATTACCTTTTTAAATTTGTGATTGTTTTGATTTTCTTTTTCTTCGGATTAAACGTGACCCTTGGGGTTTTTTTTTTGAGATGGTGGATCTTGAGATTGTCTTTTTTGTATTGAAGTTCATGCTGTTCTTTCTTAGTGTCTTCACGTTTTCTGTCAAATCTTTACGCTTCTTATGCATTGCCATGGCCGTCTTTTTCCCAAGGGCCCAGCTTTACTTTCCATTTTCAGTTGAAAGTCTTACACCTCTTTTATAGAATATGTAATGAATCACTTGTAGTTTAGTTATCTTCTGATCATAACTTCACCTTGAAACTTAACTTGCTGCAGGTTTTTTGGATCGTTAAACCACTTGAGCAGAGGACATAGGCTATCAGTCAACGATCGATGTAAAGATTTGAGATTTGTTTTATCATTTGTTTGATTTGAATACCAAAGGGGATAATTTTCAATGCTGAGTTTTACCAGGACAAGAGCTCAGCAGAGGTCTAATAGGCCCATGTCTTTAGGAGGTGAGCTTTTTCTTGTTAATGTAATGTGATGATTTGAGCTGTTTCTAGTGTTTGCCAATACCCAGGTTCTGATTTGCCTTTGTTGTTCAGGCATGGACTATTCAGACCCGAAGAAGAAGAACGGATTCTATGGGAAGATCGTGATGGTTTTTATGCTTACAACGGTGTGCATTATGATGCTTAAGCAATCCCCGAGTTTTAACGCTCCCAGTCAAGTAATTTCCTCTTCGAATCTTTATGTTTCGACTGTCGTTGTGATCCTTGTTGCTTTACTCTTTATTACTTTGAAAGAATTCAAAGCTCTTTGTGGTGTTGATGTTTTATTTCCTCGTCGTACGGTTCAAATCTTATTGGATACAAGCGAATCTTGGTGCTGTCTGCACAAGCAAACCTTTGTTTGAACGAATATGTTGTCTGTCGTTTCTAAAAATCTTCTGTGTATAACTGATGAGAAATGTTGTTTATTCTTCCGTATTTTGCCAAAGCAGTTCTCAAGACATGAACCTGGTGTGACTCATGTCTTAGTAACGGGAGGTGCTGGATACATTGGTTCACACGCGGCACTAAGGCTTCTCAACGATTTCTACCGTGTGACTATAGTGGTATCTTATATTCTGACAAGAACCCTCTTTTCATTCGCATTCGCTCTTCGAATTTGTTGGCTGATTCAACTTTATGACAGGACAATCTATCCCGAGGAAATCTTGGTGCCATTGAGGTTTTACGCCAGCTATTTCCCGAGCCAGGGAGGCTTCAGTTTATATATGCCGATCTTGGGGATTCGAAAGTGGTATGTTTCACTACTAATGATTGATTATCCATTTTTATTCGAAGTGAATGCATACTTGAGTTGTCTCTTATCAATTTTTCAGGTAAACAAGATTTTTAGTGAAAATGCATTCGATGCTGTGATGCATTTTGCTGCTGTGGCGTATGTTGGAGAGAGCACTCTCGATCCACTGAAGTGAGTTTAATATCAAATGGTTTTCTATAGCATTGCCATTTCATTACATTTGTTGCTTCCCTCGTTAGAAAAAACATACGATGGATCAGACATAATCCTTAAACTAATGATTATTGCAGGTATTATCACAACATCACATCCAATACGCTCGTCGTGTTAGAAGCTATGGCAGCTCACGGAGTGAAAACTTTGATTTATTCCAGCACATGCGCGACTTACGGAGAACCCGAGAAGATGCCCATAACTGAAGAAACTCCTCAGGTGAGTGTCATCATAATACAAGTGGGAGTTTGTTGTCCGTTGATTATATTTTTTTTTTTTCTTCCTTTTTTTAAAATTATTTCCTGAATTAATCGTGCAGCTGCCAATAAACCCGTATGGTAAAGCCAAGAAAATGGCAGAGGACATTATCCTAGATTTCCACAAAAACTCCGATATGGCTGTCATGGTTTTGAGGTAGCTCTTGTAATTAACATTATACTCATCGACGACTGTCCCCTTTTTTTTTCTTATTATTGGATATGTTTGTTGTTTATGATTTCTTTATTCAATTTTCAGATACTTTAATGTGATCGGTTCTGATCCCGAGGGAAGGCTCGGCGAAGCTCCCCGACCAGAACTGCGTGAACACGGACGCATATCGGGTGCATGTTTCGACGCTGCTCGTGGAATCATTCCCGGCCTTAAGGTGAGTTTGATGATACTTTTTCGTGTAAATTTTGCCACTTTATTACATGCCGAGAATGCTGATACCTTAAAACATACATAATATGATTCACAGCACAATCCTTAATTATTTTTTTTCTTCAAAAATTCAGGTTAGAGGAACGGATTATAGCACCCCCGATGGGACGTGCATTCGTGATTACATCGATGTTACAGACCTAGTCGATGCTCATGTCAAAGCGTTGGAAAAGGCAAGGCCGGGACATGTTGGAATCTACAACGTAGGAACAGGGACGGGTAAGAAAAGACTTAAATGTCATTGAAAAAGAGAATTGCACCTGAATCTTATAGCTTCAACTCAACTCAACCCAACCATGGTTAACAAAAAGTCAACCTATATTTTCAGGAAGATCAGTGAAAGAATTCGTGGAGGCTTGTAAGGAGGCAACTGGAGCCACTATAAAAGTCGATTTTCTCCCTCGAAGGCCCGGCGACTATGCAGAAGTGTACAGCGACCCGACCAAGATTAAGGACGAACTAAATTGGACAGCTAAACACACTAATCTTCAAGAAAGCTTAAAGGTGGCGTGGAAATGGCAGAAAAATCACGTTAACGGTTATAATACGCCCAACGATGTTCGAATGTATAGAAAGCCGACGTTAAAGTTTGTAGCAGAGGACTAACAAGAGGGTTATTATTCTTTTTTCTTTTCCTTAATATTGGGTATTCTTTTGGTAGTGTTGAGGAGCAAGACATAGATGGTCTTTGAGATGTATTCTTTAGATATCTTACCTTTCTATGTATGATATTATATTACATGAAAATATAGAGTACGTGTCTTCAAGACAGATATTTAGTTCAATAACAGTATTAGGTTCTGGTAATAAGAGTCATACATACTTCCAGGTTAAATTCAAGCCAAGGACTACAATTTGGAGATGCACACACACAGAGATCAATTTTTTTTTTTATTTTTTTTCACATTTCATGCAACTGTTTGGAGAGCTCTGTCAAAATTCTCTTCGGCTGACGAGACCCGCTTGACGAGTACGTGATCAGGGTTCGACAGTTTTAGTTGGCTGACAAGATAAAACCAACGAAATCGATGAAAAGTTAACAATAAACCGAAGAACCTTTTTTTTTCTTCATTTTAGTAATTTTGTATCGTACCTGAGGTAGCGAGATGATGACTTCCCCAGGTGAAGACTGCAGACGATCAAATTCGCCAGAGTCTCGGGATCCTTAGCATCCTGATTTTACAGTATAATCTCAGATTATTCATTGCGTTGGAGAATGTAACATTATTTAGTAGAAGTTATTTTTGTAAACATTGGATTCACTAAAAAGAGAGCTTGAGCAGTCTCATAACAGCAAGTTATAGTCTTTCTACATTTGATTCATCAATGACAAACCTAAGATATTAGTGGGGTTGCATAAGTTATTACGACAAGAATCGGAATCACAGTACTAAAATTCACCTTGTTTAAGGCCTCGAGCAAAAGCAACTCTGCTTCATCAAATTCACCCTTGTGCATGCAGCAAACTGCTTTACCGTTAAGGATCAAACTTGTCATCACATTTTTCTCAGAGAAGTCCTGGAATATAAGATATGCCTCCTGGATTTTTACACCACCCTAGATCAAATGGATAAGTAAATAGTCGATTAACATTCCAACCCTGATAAAGTAAAAGATGTCTCTCATGAAATAGTGCATACCACGGACAAATTAAGCCATGCGTTGGCAAGCTGTGTTAGCGTGTGGTCTTCGTCTATTCCTTGCATGACTCTAAGTTGTTTCTCAGCATAATCTGAGCGGTGCATCTTAAGGAATATTTGGACATTCAATGCGTGTCTGTGTAGCAGTATTAATATCAAACCATGATGCTGATGATATTTTGCAACTAAATAATCGTTCCACGAAATAATAGTTGCACAGAATTCATGAAAAATATATCCATAAATGTCAGCGACGCACCTAGAACATTTCATGGGATGGAATGGAACATATGATGTATTTTTTTGGTCGAAAACATCAATTTCACACGTCATCATTTATTAGAAATTAGAAAACTTTCCAGATTATCTTATATAATTAATTATTATAAAATTGAAGACAGCATTTGTACATCAATTAAGGATAATAGGTGACCAAAATGCACTAGAAATATGCAAGGGGAAAAAAGTTAAAAACTAACGGGAACTTACAACTCATCCCAAAAAATAATCTAGACTTGGTCTTAAATAAGGGAACTTACAGCTCCATTGTACCACCAGCATGCGTATGCTTCAGAGCTTCATTATAGTCCTGTTCATGTGTGAATATGATACCTGCAATAAGACGTAAGGTGGGGTTGTTTCCTATGGCCGCATCAGATAACCACTCATGAAGACTTGAGATGACTGTTTCCTACACGAAATGCAATCAGAAGGATAGTTAATAAGCTCAAGTCCCTGTCCATCTGGGTCAACAATCACCGAGAGAACCAAATTGTTCGTTAAAGCAATTTTCGCCAAAGTTTTTCATTGTTCGAGGGAAGAAACATCGTAAGCTCACGAAGTAACAACTAGACGACATCATTCAACATAATTCACCCAAGCACTTAGACCATATTTTCTCTTTTGCAAGTAGAAATCATAATTCAAGCTTATCACAGCTCCATCCATGAGAAACTCAGTCACACCTAATATTCAGGATACAAATTTAGCTCGTCGGTCCCCTCTCACTTCAAGTGCTTAAACACGATTCAACCAATCGACAACATCTTAGAGTGGGAGTCAGATCGACCATAGGATTAGTCTCAAAATGAAACTCCATACGTAAGAATGAAGAATCAATATATCATGTCAATGACTAGTGGCCCATTTTCATTTCTCACTTAATTTACGTCCCAAAAGTGGACTCACAAATCATCATCAGTTACCCATATAATTCAGATCGATCTCTGAACTAACCATCCACATGATCAAAACGTCGAAATAAACAGTCACGGGAATACATTAAAAGAACAAAGAATCCATTCACAACAAAGCAAGCACCGACCTTGTTTTCAGGACTGAAGAGAAAAAGAGCGAGCAGTTTCACCGCCTGCAATGGCGTGGCCGCGGACGAATCGATCTCGTTGATGACAAGCTGATACGCACCGCCAAAACAAAAATTACTAACAGTTGAACAATAGGATAAGAAATCGAGATTATATAGAGATCTTCAGCTGAGAATGAACACATACCTGATAGCTTCCGAGGGCAATGTAAGATCGATAAACGAGCGAGTCCCGCTCGACGGCGTCGTCCGGCGAAAGGTTGGGAACATCACTGTTGTTGATGGCGGCCTGATAAGCACCCAGGTAGAAGTTGTTCCTCAATCCGAATAACGGGTCGGGTCCTCCAGCCATCACTTGGTTCGCAAAGATCGGATCTTGGAGAACGAAGGAAAATGAGAGCGTTCGTTCAATCTGAAAATGAACAAAAACCCACCACAGTAGTGTATAGCTTAGCTTCGCTTAGCTTGCCATCCATTGCTTAGTTAGAATGGGCTTCATAACTGGGCCGGCCCAACTACACAAAAAGCCCATTTTGATTCAATTGCTTATATTACTCTCCACTTTTCTTCCACAAGCTTTTTTTAAGGAAGAAAATTCAAAATGATCCCCAATATTTATTTTGTAGATCAATTTAGTCCCTTATGTTTTACCTGAACCAATTTAGTCCCTTATGTTGTCGATTTTGGACCAATTTGGTCCTTCCGTCACTATTAACGTCAATTTTAGCGAGAATCTCTCACGATTAATGTTCGAATCGAATTTTGGAATATTTGCAGGATTTGGAAGTTCATACTATTTTCTTCTACTTTCAATAAAGCTCGACGAAGCAGACGATCTAGAGCTTATATTCAAATTTTAGAGGAGAAATTTTTAGTTTCGTGTCTTAATTTCAATAACCATTTCAATTTTATCGATCCAGACATGATTTGTTGTGAGGTACGTGTGAAATTTCCGTTAAAATTGACGTTTATCGTGACAGAATGATCAAATTGGTCCAAAATCGGCAACATCGGAGACTAAATTGGTTCACGGTAAATATTGAGGTCTAAATTGATCCACATTGGGATCATATTCCTTTTTTACATTCTTTCCACATTCTTGTTGCCATTGACGCTATCTACTCCCATTTTGCATGGGCACGTACTTATATAATAATGTCTCAGTCATATTGTGATATTTCCTTGTCTTTGTATCAACAGTCTGTTAATTCTATTTGACTTTTCTATCTTCAGTTCTTCACTACACTACCATAAGGCTACTGCAATGGCGATTATTAATGATATATTTATGCACCAAAAGTTTAGCTTCGAAGGAAATACAACAGAGCGAAAGTCAACATGACTTGAAACGTTCAAGAAGCTTAAAAAAAATCATCATATAAATCTACCTACGATTATGTTTAAAGTATGTAATTACGAAAATTCTTTCTCAATTATCAACTAGAGTACATTACAAATATTCTTTTTTTTCCTTTGTGGATGTGAGTTTTCTTACTCGACAAGTTTAACACGAACTAATTATCATCAAGATTCTCGAAAAGGTAAGAACTTCAAAAACCCTAAATTGCAGACAAGTAAGAAAATCATAAAATATGCGACAGAACATTCATCGTTTCTTTATTGCCAAACCCTAAATCGTTGCAATTATATCAACAATGTTTTACATATTCAAGAAATACAAAAAAAAAAAAACATTGTCCGAAAACAGTGAGGATCGGACTTGATGATATGATGAGTAACTGCTACTACAGTTGTAACCTACAGACTTGTAATATCCCAGAACCAAAGCTATCTTGAGCGAAACGATAGCATCTACGGCGGCGGCATACTCCACTTGATCATCGTCCAATTCCTCAGAATCCCATGCGCTGAGGGTCACTTCCTTGGGCTTCTTCATTTCCCTCCTAAGAACCCTAGAGCACATACTCTTCAACCCTAATCGCCAATACTCCCCTCTGTGAGTATCCCTGAAGAGATGGTGGAGATCCAAGGTCCGCCCCACCCTCAGCCCATGATGTTCGTAGAGCTTCTCCACGTCGTCGCCGATCCCCACCCCGCAAAAGGTGAAGTCTTGATTGCTAAGGAACCACCGCAGAGATTCAGGGATCCATGGGGAGTGAAGGATCTGAAATATGAGGCAAGAATTGCCCACCGCGATCTGAAGCGTAGCGATGGGGTGGTCTTCTCCTACAACCATGTTGGGCCGCCACTCTGCGTCGAGACCCACCGTGAGTTTGCGACGGCTGTGCCAGTAATTGCTTGCGACGCCGTCGATCCACTGGTCCACGTGGAGAGGGTGCTTCGCGACAGTTACGGTGAATATTTCGCCGTGGAAGGAGATGAGGCGCTGGGAAGGCGGCGGCGGCGGTGGTGGTGGTGGTTGTGGGTGAGAGAGCTGATGATAATCATCTGTGAAATCGTCGTCTTCTTGTTCGTGGAAATAGAGAGGGGGTGGGACGACGACGAGTCGATGGTAGATGATACCCACGGGCTGTGGTGGAGGGATAAGTAGTATCAGGCCACGACGGTGGTGGTTGTAGCGGCGGCGGCGGCGGCTTAGTCGATTGTGATGGCGCGGTGCCATTGACGGAGATTTGATTTAGTGAAAGAATTGAAGCAAAGAGAGGGAGTTTTCAGATCGAGCGAGGGCGTTCGTAGTTATGGAAAAAGAAACGTTTGAGGCGGGTGGCTTATTTATAGGTGTTAGAGAGGTTTAAGGTAGGTTAGGGTTCTTTGATTTGATTAAGGTAACAATATGCGATATTACAGCAATTAATTAAGGTAAGTTCTCAACGGTCGAATTAATTTAAGATAGTCTGACAGTTGCTTGAATTTTCTTTTGAAGACGTGTGGCCGTTGATTTTAGCAATTATTGGTCAACATGATATAATATATGATACAACTTAAACGGGCCGAAATACCGTAAAAGTCAAAAACTTAACGGGCCGAGAGTGTGTGTTTCTCGGCCCGCAAATACCAAAGAAAATAAATGTTGTAATAATTTGAATTTTACTTTAACTCAATTCGTTTTATGTTTTCGTAATATTTTGTCAATTTCAAATTTATTAAAAATTTTAAAATAATTTGAGGGACAAGCTAAGAGCATCTCCAATTGCTTGGCGTTCCACTGGAGGTTTGGCGGTGGCAGAGCTCCAACCCACCGCCAAACGAGACGCTATAATTAGCGGGCGCTACAGTGCCCCGCTATAATCTTAAGCGGGGCACTGTTCACCTGCTATTAATTTTTTTTTTATTTACGTTTTTAGGGTGAAATAAAATTTGGGGAAGAAGATGCGATGGGGAAGATGATGACTAGGAGAGAGAAATTTTTATTTTTTATTTTGTTTTTTTCTTTTCCTTTATGTTTAAATTTTTTTTTTCATTTTTATAAAGATAAAAAAATATGTCTATTTATGTTTTAAAATTTTTTTATTGTCTAATTTCTGAAAAAAAAAATTATTCTTAAAATTTCTAATTTATGTTTTAAATTATTTTTCTTCAATTTTATAATAATTATATAAATTGATTTTTTTTTAAAAAATCATAGCTTATTATGAAAAAAGAAAGTATTAAAATTATATTTATAATTAATATCTAAAATATAAAATAATATGTGATACAATATATTGAGAATATTATGTTCGAGGAAAATATAGAGGAGATGATTGGAGTTATAAACACTGTTCAAACTCTATATATAAAGGAATTGAACTGTAGCAACTCTATATATGGAGTATATTGTTGGAGATGGCCTACATGGATTGCTAAAAGATCTAATCATGAGGAAATAGCTTTTATCTTTCTCTAATTAAAAATTAATTAAAAAAAATACAAGGGGAATCAACGATTTGAATGTGAACAATATCTACCGTCATTAAACTAATCAAATTCAATAATAATAATAATAATAATAATAATAATAATAATAATAATAATAAATTAGAGAATTAATCCTAATTATTTTAAGGAAAAAGCAAATAAATTAAACTTTTTTTCTGGGGAGGCCCAGTTGCGAAACGAGTTCGATAGTTTATTAGAGAAAAATAACATTTCATTAGAGAATAAATAAATTTGTTAAATAGGGATTGAACATAAGATTTGACGACAAATTAAAGAGCTGTCTCCACAAAAATAGTTACAATTGAAACCGTTACTTTGTAACCGTCACACGTGTATTTATTTATTTGGGGTAACCCTTCGTATCTTATGATATAATAATATTATATATATATATAACAAATCAAATCAAAATATTCAAAGACTTCAAGAACCAATTAGTTTCCTAATTTAGGTATATAAATACTTAATATTAACATTGCATTAATTTCCACTCATAGTATTTCTTGTAAATGTAGACCAAAGGCAAGGCCCGGAAGGTTTTAACTAATATTAGAATTCATCATTTTTTTGAGCCCCCTTTCTGAACGAGTCAATCGGTTCAGCATTTGCTTAACGTTTAGGGTTGCTTCTTTGCCCCTGCGTTCGTAATCTGTAAGGTAATATGAAGTTTGTTTGATATCTGTGCTTTTACTGTGATTGGTGATTGTTTTTTTTGTAAATTTTGGCTTCTTTTGTGGGGGATTACTTTGCTCTGTGTGTGTGTGTGTCTGTGCTTATGATCGGTGTAAAGGTAATAGAATTATATTACGTTTTTCTTTTCCTTTGCAATGTTTGTTGAATTTTTAATTGGATCATTAATTGCAAGAAGATAAGAATCATATTACAGTGAATTGGATCCTATCTGTATGCATTAGGTTAAAAAGGGAAAAACATTATATATGTATATATATAGGGCAATTGTGTGTGTGTGTGTGTGTGTATAAAAGCAGCTGCCTTCATGCAGAAGAGTTCAGGCCTGATAATTTTTAATAGCGGAAATAGAGAAGCGGTGGGACAACGAGTCGATGGTAGATGATACCCACGGGCTGTGGTGGAGGGATAAGTAGTATCAGCCCACGACGGCGGCGGTGGTAGCGGCGGCGGCGGAGGTGGCGATCGTGATGGCGCGGTGCCATTGACAGAGATTTGAACTAGTGAACGAACTGAAGCAAAGAGAGGGAGTTTTCAGACCGAGCGAGTGCGTGCGAATTTATGAAAAAGAAACGTTGAGGCGGGTGGCTTATTTATAGGTGTAGGGAGGTTTAATTAACGTTGGTTAGGGTTCTTTGATTTGATTAAGGTTAACAATATGCGATATTACAGCAATTAATTAAGGTAAGTTCGCAACTGTCGAATTAATTTAAGATAGTTTGACCGTTGCTTGAATTTTCTTTTTAAGATGTGTAACCGTCAATTTTAACAGTTATTGGTCAACATGATATAATATATGATACAACTTAAATGGTCCATTTTTTTTATTTTTCTCGGCCCGCAAATCATTACAGAAAATATCTCCGACGGAATACGGTATTCAAGAATCATCAAAATTCGTGAAAAATCTAACTTTACTAAATAAAAATGGGGAAAATAAATTGCACATATATATCTATCTAATCTAACTAAACAAGAATATGAGATTTTGTAGCTTTTAGTTATATCATCCGTTCAAAACAAATCGCCCGCTCAACTCGACCCCATCCCAGTCGATAGTTTCGGATAGAATTCTTGATCAACTTATTGTTCGTATAGTTTCAATAAACTTCTCAATTGAAATATAAGATTTTTTTTTTACAATTTATAATCATCTTCAATATACATTTCAATAAAGAGGTTAAAAATATACATATATGTATATATATATATGTGGTAAATCGACTTAAAATTGATTTGAAAGCTATATTTGATGAGAAACTCATTTTGTAATCATGCAAGCAAGCAAAACCCTAACAAAACACAGTTAAGTAAACCACTGAAATTTTTTAGAAAGTCTCAACGTAAAAATGCCAACTCCTCGACCCTCTTCACCAACTCGTCGACGGGAAAACCCATCGCCTTGGAAATCTCGGCCATCCGACTCCTACTGAGGTCGAGAAACATCTCGATCAAATCACCGTCCAAAAAATTCTTAGCCGCCGCCCCCGCCGTCGTTTTCCTATCCACGTGAAATGACCTCCACTGCTCGTGGCTGATCCCGCCCACGCCCTTTATCACCTTCCTCACGTTCGTCTGCAGCTTCTCCAAGAACTCGTACTGATCGAGGGGGAGCGAAGCAATCACGCCGAGGGATCCGTCGACCGTGCCGAATATCACCGTCGGAATCCGGCCGGCGTAGGAATCCGGCGGCCTCGCGACGAGCGAGCCGTGCCGGAATCTGTTCACGAACTCGCCGAGGTGGTACTCGCCAACCACCTCGAGGCGGCCCCGCTCCTCGTCGGTGGTTGCTTCGTTGTTCTTGCGGACGGTGATGAGGTTGAAGTTGTTCTCCGCTCCGATGTAGATGTCATTGTCTAAGAACTCCACCGCCGACATCCAAAACCCGCTGTAGTCCCGGGCTTGTTCTTCTATGGCACCTTCCTCCTGCTGCGAGGTAAAAAAGAAAGTGGGAAAAAACAAAAAGAGTTTTTGTAATAAAAGTACGTCGAATGGGGAATTATAGATAAAAGAATATTCCGTCAAGGAGATATTTTTTGGTTCCTTAATATCAATAGGAACACATTTGATCCCTTGGCGATGTAAAACTCACTCACTCACCTTGTAGATTAGGAGAGAGATCGACTTCATGAGGTCACCGACGACAATGAAGTCTCCTCGGGTCTGTACATAAAGAGCGAGTATGTGACCGTGATGTCCGCACTCGGGCTGCAATTCGCGAGAGCCATCGTCATGACGCATCCACTTGTATAGTTGAATCTTTTGGTTAATGGCAGCAAGCAATTTCCCGTTGAAGGCATTTAGTGAATACACGGCGCCTTTAGTTTCCTTCTCTGCTATTAGCTGAAGCTTTCCATCTTCCACTATGAAAACTAGTATTCGTCCCTGAAATCCATATGCAAAAACAAAAATGGAGATGGAAACATAAGAGGAAACGAAGTAAGAAAATGGGCAATAACTGTACCTTGGTAGGCTCACTCTCTTCAGGCACTACATAGGCAGTTCCAACACAGTAGTACACATTGTTGTCATCAGAGAAGGAGCAGCTTAGGATGGAGCAGCCATTCTCAGTCGGGTCTAGAGAATAGGTATATGTGAAGTCGAATGTTTGGTCATCTAAAAGGCGTACGAAATGCATTTCACCATCCTCCGTGCTAGATTGGTTGCATTTTTGACTGCATATGGCGAAAGTTCGAGTCTGTTCCTGATGACATATGCGGCGTGCATGCTCCCCGAGAGGAATAGTTCGTATGTGAAGTTTTTGGATGTCATCAATGGTCCCAACTGTCAGTTCTCCTTCCTTTGCTAGTGCGAGGCTGTTCAGACAAGAAAAAAGAGGCTGTAAGGGGATTACCATCTACACCATCGCATGTGAATTATAGTTTCAAACTGTTGAGCGTCCTGCAGACACACTTATACAAAACTTGAGAAAAATTGTAAATACAGAACAAAACAGAGCAGAAGGAGAATGTCCTAAGAATGGTAGGTTGTATCCCTAGACCCAACTTACCTGTCCGGAAAAGCAGCAGAATTAAAAGGACACATATGACGGACTTCTTTAAGGTTTACATTGCTGTAAAGCAATTTCTTGTTGCTGCTGTAGATAACAGTTGGTCGATCCGAAGCAGCAAAGACGTGTGTTGCATTCTTGGACGAGAATGTCCTAAGAATGATAGGTTGTGTCCCTTGAGACACCTTTTTTCTATCAGCCAGCTCTCCATTATTCATATTCAAGGTGAAATTCACGATATGTCCATCTCCAAGGGCACACAACAAGTACGAAATCTGAATTACAAATCAAGTTAATTTGGCATGTGACAATCAATAAAAAACATAGGATGAACACTAGCATATGAAATGATTGAATATGACTTGTGAGCAACGCATACCCCTTCAAAAGAACATAAAAGTACAGAGCGAGGAGGATATATTTCCCCTCCCAAGTACTCCTTTGTTACTAGGTTCCAGTCTGGAAGAGAATATATACTGACACTGATGTCAGTCCACATGCCGACGGCTGCGAGTTGACTGTACTTAGGATTATCGCCAATCGGATTAATGTCCACGCATGAAATTTCATATTCCAGCTGTAAGTGATTCACTTCGGTCAACACTCCATCACCAATTTCTAAATAGACCAGATGCCCACCACTAGTAGCCAACAGAACCTGTAGAAACGAACAATCACCTCGGAACTACAGTCAAAGCTGAAAAAGATATTCAACCACATAATCATATCAATCCGCAATCTTTAAGGTAAAACAGGAAAGCATAAATGGTGGAACACCAGCAGAAAAGAGATGAAACACAGGCGGGAACTTGATCCTCACAGTAATGAGATAAAAAGTTAACAGTTATAGTCATAGTTAGGTAATTAATTGTCGTTGTTACTGCTCTGATGAGCAAGTAGTAAAAGAGTATATATATATAAAACCTAGTTAAGGAATTTCTGTCTTAAATGCGTCACCACAGACACACAAAATTGACAAAACGTTTTTACAAACAAAATTGAGGTATTTAGTAATGACATTGTGTAGCTAAAAAAGACATGGCTCATCAACTCCGTCAGTAAATTAATGTGATCGTGCAGAAATATGAATGTACCTGTGTGGCATTAGCAGTTGCAACATTGATAGAATACCCCAAAGGAGCAGACCATTCATTACGGAGTGCTCTGGAAGTAGAGCTGACCAATCGAACTGAGTTTAAAGTAACCTGTATAATGCACACTGTGAGAACTGACAATGCCATTAATTATCTAACTGAAAATGAATCAATTAATTGCTCCACAAAATAGAGGTAGACATTGTGACATATATGGTCTGGACAGCAAGCATTACCTGCACAAGTTGATCATATATAGCATCATGACAGAATAAGGTCTGGACATAAGAACAAAAACCCTCTATCTCAGTCTCCACCAACTCATCTTCCATGTTCATGGCCAAAACACGTGTCTCGTTGATGAAGCTAACAACCAAGAACGTGTCATAAAAATCGTCAGTAGCCGATTGCAATGACCACATGCCTTTGATTCCTTCAAGCTCCACTGATGCCTATAAGCGACATGAGAATGGATTACATTGAATTGAAAAAAGGTAGTTCTGACCGATAAACTACGAGGACCTAATCATGAAACCTGCTCATTTATTCCAATTCCATTCCGAACAATCCGCAGAGAACCATCTTTGTAGGCTCCAGAGCAAGTTACAACCTGACCATGACCTTGTCTCTCTGAATCAGCCACGCAGAAGTCAACAATTGGTCCCAGATTTACATATCTCTCGAGAACTTCCACGTAAGAACCTTTTGCATCTGGATGAAGACTGAGCTTTATGAGCTGGACGTGAACAGAAGAATAAGCAGAAACGATGTAAGTCAATGGACAGTGATAAACTTATAAAGTAGACTTGTTAAAAAACAAAATACAATTCTTACAAGCTCGAATTTCCTAACCTTTAGCTCATATTTTCAGCATTAGATAAATGATAATATGATATAGTTATTGAACACTATGCATAAGTACTCACTAAATTGAACAGTTCATGAGTACATGCGGTTGTTATCAACATGGTTTAGCTGTAAACTTCCGGATACAAACGGTGAATTTAGGTTCTTACAACCTACTCTTAAAACTGATTAATTCGTCGGCACATAAGATTGTTACCAATCAGCCGATGCAATGCGTGGAATATCAGAAAAGCCATCAAGCAAACCACGTCAACAGTATCACAGGCACATTTCTGATAGTCAGAAGGAAAAGATGAGAAGATCTAAGCCTTTAACAGGTGATAAATTCACATGCGAAAACTGAAAGTATGACACCAGGTAAGGGTGATTGTTGCCACTCGTGGTATGGTAACTTCAAAAGACTTACAACATAGTATAATAGAACCTAAAGTATATGCCTGCGCATATAGGCTACAGGAAAGCACTAATGAGATAGGCTAGAAGAAGAAACAAAAATACTAGGGATTTATCAGTCGGTGCATATATCTATGCAGAACTACCCCATGCAAATTGCAGCATACTACATATCAAGCAAAAGTCAAACAGAAGATGCCCAGAGAAAGATGCAGTTACATAAACTCAGTCGCAGGGTTTAACGAGGCATATATATATATATATATATATATATATATAGAGAGAGAGAGAGAGGACTATGAATTTCCATTCGAAATGGCATAATATTGAGTTTCTTCTGTATTCTAAGCATGTCACTGAAAGTATTCAGGATTGAGAAAATAATTCAAATAAATTATACCGCAATAGAAATGATTGTAAAAACTTGTTTCATAATCCTGAATACCAGCATTCACCAACTCACTAATCACTGTGCACTATCAAATTAAAATCATAACGCACGTATGCTATTGACGCAAAAAAAAATTGCTTAGGAAAATAAATCAAAAATCAACAAAAGTAATCTGAAAACCTGTGAATCTCCATAACTCGAGCCAACAAAAACAACAGCATTATCAAGATATGAAATTGTCGATGCAGCAGATGTCTCTCCCAAGAGCTCCATTCTAAGTCCAGTGACCCTTCAAAATTTATATGGGAATTGATGAGAAGTCACAAGATCGCTCTAAATATAACAAAATATATTAAGAATACAAAAACCCAAGAAAAATATGAATATCTCAACATATATTAACTATAACTTACTTCTCCCTTTCATGGGTTATGACAAGCAAGTCTAGCATACCACTATGATCTCCTAGTAAATAGCGAGATCCGTCCGCATCAACCCTCCCGTAAGCTCTTGTAATTGACTTCAAAGATAAAACGATATCAAAGGTCAGGTTAATCTTAACTGAAATGATTTAACAAAATTCTAGCATCATGTAACCTACAGGCCTGATTGGGATAGCTTTAAAAGTTGAGGCATTGCAATAAGCAATGGTTTCTTCACCAATGATAAGGACACCACAAAGGGGAGGCGGCACAGAAATCAATAAATTTGCCCAATTATCAAGGTTGTGCTGAGACCATGGGCCCTTAACAAAGTCTTTATCCGTCAATGAAACCTCGTAAGTCTTAACATGGCGTGTGTACTTATTATCCTGCCGATAAAGGATAAAACTCATGACAGAACAATTGATGCTCGGAAGTAAATCCAACTAGTTGAGTAATTAATAATGAGCACGAAACAAAATCAATATAATGAGGATACTGAGAAAAAAAATAGAGCATGCTGTCTTAATCACACTGCACCATAACTAGAAAATCATTCAAAGTAAGTAAACAAACAATCAGCTTAAGCAACACCCTAATGTATGAAATACATTACAATAGCATAAGAAGACCGTGTCTTCACTCCTAAATTTTCATTATAATAAAAGACGTCGTCACACCTGGTAGAGGACAACGATTGTTGGCTTTAGGCAGCCATACAAGAATTTGATATCCAAAACCTGAAGCTCCTCCAACCTTCCGAAATAGTCAATAAAAAACAATGAGATTACAAGATGTAAAAAAGAAACATAATACGTAGTAGGACTGCTATTTTTTTTTAGAAAAAAAAGATTTAGATAGTAAGCATTGTTTGATTGTTTGTAATTAAAAAAATGCAGATCAATGTTAAAGTGGAGATTGCCAATCACTTAGCAAGACAAGCATTGAATAACCCCTAGAGGAAACCATGCAAAGGTACAATCAATCGTACAACAGTGGAAATATTCAGATGTTTTAAATTACAAACAAATATTCACACTAGTAAGATGCAAAATCTTCAGCATACAACGTATTGTTTGAGAAATCGTTGATGATACCTAATATTATATGCTTCCTGGGGGTAGCCTTTGTTATCAAATGGAATCACCTTAAGTTGAAACAAAATGTAAATTAACTAATTGTGGAAACAAACAATAAAAGGTGATAAGAACAATAAGATTACAAGACGAAAGTACGAAACGCCACACGATATCGAGGACTGTTTAATGAGAGTGAAGAGATAACATACCTTGAACAATCCATCATATAGATGAAGTCCAATCAATTTACAATCTGGATCAACTATTCCAATCTGCACGCAGACAAATGGTTATCAGTCTCAACTTTAGGAAAAAAAGACGGCCAACACCCAAAGACAAATATTTCAGAGAATAATGTATAACCTGCCCATTGTCCGTGGGGCGACATATTCGATCTGAGACATCCCCGTTTGACCTAATAGAAGCCACCAACCAAAAGTGAATTTGTGACTTATCATGGCAACATTGGAACTGACAGGCAAAGAGAACGAAAAAACCAAGAGTGGTCCCAAGGTCACATTTGATAGGCATCAGACCAATGTATCATTGACACGAATGGAGGATAATTCTAATTTGATAGGCATCAGACCAATGTATCATTGACACGAATGGAGGAGAATTCTTACAGCAAAGAAATTATACGGGGTCAACATATAATATGGAAAAGTGTCTAGAAAGCTCAGGGAACAACAATGCATGCATGAAACAGCAAATAACAAGTCGAGCTTCTAAAAGATAGTTATCCAAAGTAATAAGGTTCTCACACCATGTAATAATCTCATTCGTCTCAGCATCCCATTGAAGAATACAGAACTTATATTTCTCTGTAGCAACAAAGAGTAAATCTTGAGGTTCTCCCTGCAGAATTGTTAGATAACGAGAAGTTACGTTCTTCCATCTCCCGTCTCGCTATGATGAAAACACAATTAATAGAACCATATGCATCAAACAAATAGGCAGCGAAACCTTGTCTCAGACAAAAGAAACTCACATGTGGTCGGAAGAGTTCAAGGGCGGAAATCCTCCCATATATAGGAACGTCGAATATAGGCTGCGACGTCAAAATTATATCAAGTCAAGGCAATGTTTTCTTTTGGAAATTTAAACATCTTTTTACACGATCTATACCAGTAAACCATTAGGCGAGACTACATGAATCTCTATCCGAGTACATTTCCTGCAATTCAATTATATCGTAAAATCAAACAACTAAGCCTGTAACCCCACCCACACAGACACACACACACACACACACACAAAATCAAATCAAGTCCAATAACTCCATCGTAAAACGCCTAACAATCAGTCAGCAACAAACAGGAAATTCGCACGTCTACAACACAAAAACTGGTACGTCGCTAAGCTTTAAAAAAAGGATCGCACACTATATTACCGACGAGAAGAAGACTCACGAAATGATTAGATTAAGCTCCTGCGGACTAGTGAAATTCCCGACGCACGAGTGAGTAACGTTCGTCGGCTTGTGAGCCGTCACCACATAATTCCACATACTCATCTTTTCCAGCTCTTCCTCGTTTCCTTTTCTTCTTGCTGCTGTAAAACGAAAACCCTACCACCCACTCTACTGTTTGAAGCAGAGGGAAGATCTCCTCAGTCCTTTGCTTCTCAATTTATACGCATTGGAGCGATTCCAAAACGTCGTCGTCGCGGTGTCCAACTCATAGCGCGGGTTTTATAAGTTGGTCCACTTAAAGCTTGGGCTCAAGTTTGGAATTTTTTTTTTTCAACGCCCAATTGTTTATATTCCTTCATTTTAATTTTTAGAACGTTTTAATAGGCGGGCATAATTTAGGGAAATATTCTTTGATCACTTTTAAAGGGATAAAACTTAAAATGATCTTCAATGTTTATTCTATGGATCAATTTAGTTCATTATATTTCGTCTGAACTAATTTAGTCCCTAATGTTGTCGATTTAGGACCAATTTAGTCATTCTGTCACGATAAACGTAATTTTTATCGGAAATCTCATACGTGGCCCATATTAAATCATGTATGGATCGAATTTTGGAATATATGCAGGATTTGGGGGGTTCAAACTATTTTCTTCTAGTGTCAATGAAGTTCGAGGAAGCAGATGATGATCCAGAGTTAATATTCGGATTTTAGATGAGAAATTTTAGTTTCGTGCACTAATTTCAGTAACCATTTCAATTTTATCGATCAAGACATAATTTATTGTGAGGCACATGTGGAATTTCTGTTAAAATTGACGTTTATCGTGACGGAAAGACCAAATTGGTTCAAAATCAATAACATTATGAACTAAATTGGTTCATGCGAAACATAATGGACCGAATTGATTCATAGGGTAAACATTGAGGACTATTTTGAGTTTTATCCCACTTTTAAAAAATAACATCTATGACTATTATATCTTCAATAAACGATATTCATTGTAACTATGTAGTTATGTTAAACGTAAAGTTTTTAAGAGTGGGTGGACGTTGCGTAGACAATAGAGGCTTAGATACTCTATTCCACTTTCTGTATTCCACTTCGTATTCTAACCTACGAAAATCGTTACACCTTCCCCGCCCAGTGTTAAAACACCCGTACACATCATTATACCTATAAATATCATTACACCAGTTGTTTAAATAAAAAAAGTCAATATTATATATTTTTCTAGTTTGGTGTAGAAAAAATCAGTATTATATATTAAAATATATAATATTGACTTTTTTTTATTAAACACCTGATGTAATGATATTTATGGATGTAATGATATTTACGGGTGTTTTAACACTGGGCAGAGGAAGGTGTAACGATTTTCGTAGGTTGGAATACGAGGTGGAATACAGAAAGTGGAATAGAGATCTCAAAGCCAGACAATAGTTCGATCATTTAAGTAATATGTCTTATGTTAAAAAAAAATTAAGGCTGAGAAACTTCGTCACATTATGGACGAAGGATTCATGCAATTTTTGTTGTCTTCGGAAACTTTAGGGGTCCAAGAATTAATTAAAAGTTGCAAATTTCTTGAACAAGTGATTGATTCTATTACACACACACAAACATCTATTACAAATGCGCACACACCTCAGAAGGTGGAGACACTACTCGAAATGCGGGAGAAAGCATCCTCGCAGTCCCCTTCCCCGCGGTCGTACGATCTTTTCTCGGATCTCAAGCACGGCGGGACGTAAGACTCGAAGACGGAATCCATGTCGGGATCTTCCTTCAGCTCCCGACAGGTGAGCTCGAGGGCCGTGGCGTGGAAGAAGCGGCTGAACTTGTTCTGACAGACGTACACGTAGACGAAGGATATAATCGGAAGAGGGATCAGCAAAAAACCGTATACGAACTCCTTCACGCCGAAGTACCCCAGCATTGTGAGCTGGTAGAGGATCAGAGACGCCACCATCCGCACGTATATGTGGGGCCACATCTTCCCGTAGGTTTCGTACGCCGGGACGTATACTTTAAGCGTCTGTAAGAAAGTGACGTATCAATATTTGGCGACTGAATAAAAAATTTGCTTCATTACTGACGGAGTTACAATTTCAGAACACTAACTTTCAAAATTAAAGCAATTTAGGGCGTTGGAAGCCTAATTGCGCTCCCTTAAATTGCTCAAATTTTGAAGGTCGGTGTCTTAAATTGTAACCCAGTAAGGTATGTGTTCTTAAACTGTCACCCCCTAACTTACTTGGACGAAAAAAGTAGTTAAGCCTAAAAAAATTTCCATTCTTTTTATTACCTGATTCCTAAGGAGGATCCAGCCTAGGCCGAAGTAGAGGGCGCCGAAAGGGATGATGAGAGGCGCGATAATGGAGTAACACATAACGATCGTAAACACGAGCATGTCCTCGGGGATCCTCGTGGCGTACCCGAGGTCGCCGGGCGCCCAAGCTTCCCTCACCTCGGCTTCGGTTTTGCAGAGATATCGCTTCTTCAGGTGGAATATTATCAGAGGAACTATCCTCGACAGCTCGAGGCCATAGCCCACGAAGAACCTAGACAACAACAAGCCCATCGCGTTTGTTACACACACCGTCGCAATGAAAACAATCCATCGATCGCCGGGAAAAAAAAAACTTACTTTAGGGCGACGAAAGTCAAGAAAAACGTGGCGCTCCCGGGGAGGCTCCGGGCGAGCAGAGGAATGACGGAGTCAGTGTTCTTCTGTATGGTCTTTAGGGTCGTGAAGAGCGAACTACCGATCGTAACGCCGATGAATACGTTCAGAACCGAGAAGTAGAAGTACTTCCCCGACGCGGCCCTCTGGGCGTGGCTCTCCGAGGTGATGCCCTCGGCTTTGGACAAGAACAGTAAGAACTTGGGCAGCATTGCGAGGAATACGATGAGGGCGATCTGAGGAAGGTAGGCTTCTAGGACCATCTTGATCTCCACGATCTTCACGACGGGTTTTATGAAGGGGAGGAGCTTCACGAGGTTGTCGAGCGTCGTAAACGCCGAGATGATGCCGATGGGTATCATGTAGAAGAAGATTGTCAAGAAAACGACGAAGTATATGACGTACTGCCTGACCAACCGCACGTAGTAGTTCATGGTCAGGTTGCTCCATAGCAAGTCGCGGGCCTGAGGAGCGTCCATCACGGTCCACGAGTCGACCACCTTGCCGTGGAGGCTCTGGGCCGCCGACGCGGCCGAGACTCGGCTGTTGAAGAAGATCACTGCCGCGCACTGCTGCTTGTTTCGTAGGGTCGCTTTTTGCTCGGCCTCTAGCTTTGCGCTCAGTTTCTTTATCTGTTCGTCGTAGTGTTCGATTGCGTCGACGTTCTTGCCGGTGAGCCCGAGAAAGCCCGTTTTGGTCTTGGGCCTCGTCCCTTCGGGCTTAGAGGCGGTCTTGGTCTCTCCGAAGACGACCTCGGCCCGCTCGAGCTTCTTTCTGTATCCTTCCAGCTCTTGGTAGATCTTGTCCGCCTGGACAGACAATAAAGAATGAAATGCGCCTAAAATAAATGCTTTCGAAAGCGAGAAGGAGCGTCTTTACGACGATTTTTGAACGAAATGCGCCTAAAATCAACGCTTTCAAAAGGGAAAACGTTCGCCTTTACGACGATTTTTGAATGCTTTCAAAAGCGAAAACGTTCGTCTCTACGACGATTTTCGAATGAAATGCGCCTAAAGATCAGTGCTTTCAAAAAGCGAAAAAAAGATCGCCTTTACGAAGGGATTCTTCGCCTCCGCCGGGGCGTACCTTACTATTATCGGTGACGACGAGCGAACGGTGAAACGAGTCGGGATATATCGCCCTGAAGTACGAATCGACCTGATCCTTCCTCGTACGTCCTTTCGACAGCGGAGGAATATCTCTTACGACGACGGCGAACTGCTCGCTCTTGACGTCGCCCGTCATGAGGGCCGACGCTCGGAGGTTCGAGACGTGCCTATACGCTTTCCACAGGAGGACGTACACGACGAAAGAGACCCAATAAGTCGCCACCACGAACGCCCACAGGCGGGGACTCTTTTGCTGTCATACGAACGAATCCATCGAAAACGTTTGCAAGAAAATAATCAAGCAAAAAAGGGACAAACAACATAAGGTTATTACTTCGATATGTCCCATGGATAGCTTGTCTAGGTCATTGAAGGTCCCCTGGCTAGTGCTGTCGTTGGTCTTTATTACACCATGAGCAGTCCCAGCTATGGGCAGGCATATGGGAAGAAGAAACACTCCAGCCAAGACAAAGATTCCCAGCACTGCAAAATCATTGAGCTTCTTCTGTAATAATGAACTGAAAAGATGGGAGCTATATATATATATATATATATGATTTCTAACCAGTAGTGAGGAAGACGAAGTAGACGGCGGTGTCGACGCCCGAGGCCTCGATGACGTCAGCCTCGGTGGAGGAGAGGGCTTCTCGGATCCAGGAGAATGGGTTTCGGGTCAGGCGGGTTCCGTCGTACGGGTCAAGGCCCCTCAGGATTCGGTTCGGGTAGTAGATGACTTCGTTCCCTTGCTTTCGAGAGAGCCATGTGAACAAGAGCATGAGCACCACGAAGAGCAGGAATGACGTGCCTAGTGACGTCAGGAAAGAACTGAAGTCCATCTGGTTAGTTCCTTTGCTGCCCTTTCCTTCCCTGTCCTAAAGTTTCGCCGACGAACTAACGGTGGTGAAGAGTTAGCCGTTGTGGAGGAAAGAGAATGAGTTAGTTGAGGCTGTGCCTATTATTACTGTAGGAAGTAGATAGATTAGATAGATAGATAGATAGATACGAATATTTGTGTAAGTATATATGCTCGTGTCCTAAATTAAAAGCTTAAGCAAGCAGCTGATCGAGGGGATGGTGTTTAATGGAAGTGGGGTCCAGCAAAAATATGACCGTTTGTGTCAGTGTGAGAAAAAGATGTTTCTTGGATTGATTGTCTTTTTTGAAGTTTTTTGGTTTATTAGTTAGCTGTTAAGAGTTCGCTGGCAATGGCATATTCATGAATGCAATCAAAGCTTTGGCTTGAGCTTTGGTTAAGTGTTGACCTCCTTAACTGTAGTAATATATCAACTGGCCAAGAAAATTTGAATAGAACTAACATGTTAAATTTAACCAACATCTTCTGCCTACATATTTACTTATATTTTTATTTTCTGAGCAACATTTGATTTTATATACTAATTAGACATTCTTCACTGTAATCTTTATATATAAAACAAATTGTTGAACTAAAGCGACATGGCTTTAGTGACTTTTGCAAAAGGTATCGATATGTAAGATTCAATATAAGCTGTCTGCACGCAAATGAAATAATGTATACATACTTTTGGCTTTTTTAGCAATTATGATACGTGGAGCGTTACTATTCACGTATTAATGATATATTAATTTTTAGTTAATGTGCCCAATTCTATTGACTTCAACTTCCATGTTATCCATAAATAGCTAAAAATATTAAAAAAATTTCAAAGCTGCCGACAATCAGTTGTACGTATTGTATCTCACATTCACTTGCTAGGAAAAATGAAATTAAATATATATATAAAAAAAATTTACGTTAAAGACGATAAGTCGAGGCTGGTAAACACGTGAACAGTCGGCAGTTAATAGCTTATTACATCTTTATTAATGAAGCTGATAAGGATATATATATACAGAGATTTGCGCCACCTCACCTATAAAACAAAAGCATACTTGTCGCTTTTCTTTTTTTTCTACAACATATCGTAAATCATAATTAATACTCTTTGAAAATTGAAATAACATACTTTGACAAAAAAAAAAATGAAAAAAAAAAAAATAAATAAGAAAATTGAAATAACATGAAATCGACCTACGTATTTTGACAACCAAGCGTATAAAAGTTGGACAAGATATGAAACTATTAAAAAAATATCACATTATCAGAATCGAATGAAAAGACAACTGTGATAGGGGAGAAGAATGTATCTTATATATAATCAACCAATTTCTGAGAAAAAATTTTTTTTCCCTAATATTTATTTTCTTTTTCTCAACATTATCCACATAGCAAACGGGTCGTAAATCTCCGTCCGCATAAGGTTTTCGACGAGGGAAAAGAAAAAAAAAAAGCATATAGGTAAAATGCGATAACAATGCGACTAATTACCCGAAAAAACGATCAAGTTACAAAACGATGCATCAAAACTTCGACTAGAGACATTATCTCTTCTGTGTACTTAATAAGTACAGCAGAAAGCACTTCTAACATCCTATAGAGCTTCTAGTTAGTTCAGTCCAGCAAAAGATTAGAGGCGAAAAAACCTGCCCGTGGATTATAATTGGACCCGACCCGACCCGACCCGCCTGTTTAAGCGGATGTAAGATGAATTTGAAATATGATGCCTTCGTACCTCAAACATTACAGCAGTGAGGTCGGCCCTTCATCAAGTGATTCCACAGGCAGATCATTTGCCTCGGAGATTGATAGTGTGCGGTGTGGTAATCTTCCATGCAACCGTATTGACAGTATTTCCAGTTGTGAGAATAGTGAACTATTTGCGTGCTGTTGAATTGCTCCACCCACATTCCCATGCTCACGTCCTCCATCTTAAACAACTGCAGTTTTCGTCGGGGGTATAATGGTAAAATGCAAGACGCTTGTCATTCAGAGAGAGGGGAAAAAACGAATTTTAGAAGTTAATACGAACCCGCAAGCTGCTGTTTGCATGTTGAGAAACGATGAACTTTGCGATGTCGCTCGATATTACATATCCCGGGCCATTCGCATAAGGTGGGTATATTTCCTCGGGCCATTCCTGAATAATTATCCCGTTTTTATAACAAGTCAGATGGATTTTTGATTTAAAGAGGACCAAAAAAAATGAAGGCGTGTAAGTGGAGATACCTCATAAGAAACAGCCCATTTCCCATTCCTCAGCGGCCGGTGCAAGAGGTTAAGGTTGCCTAAATACAAAGACTTCCCAGTAGGCGTGCTTTCGATATCTTTCAAGACCGTCTCAATCCTTATAAAAGTGTCATCGTCGCCTTTCATGATATATTCAGCCGTCACATTTCCAACCTAGAAAATAAGTGGCATGACGAACAGGAATAACATGCATTTTTACTGTCCAAGGATATGCAAGGAAAATTTAAATTCCGGAAAAAAATTGAGCAGAGCATACCCCGAACTCACAAATGGCAACAGTTTTAAGAACTACCAGCTCATAACGATCCATAAATGGTATAATTTCAATGTCGCCGAAGAAAGCTGCCTCCTTTTTCAAAATTGCATTCACCTCATTTCTCGGATTCTAAAACGACTAAAAACTTTTGAGCAATTGAGCAATTTATAGCTTCCAAAAGTGAACTTAAAAAAGTTGGCTTACCAATGCAACAAAGAACCGGACAGCTACTTTAGACGACTTGACCAACGAAGACTGCATCCATGTCTTTCTTACAGCCATACGCTCGGCAAAGTGATTGGTGGCAGAGAGAACACCGATAAAAAGCTGTATTGGGCTTTGGGGTATTGGAGGAGTTTTCCACTTCAAAGAGAAGTCTAAAACGTTTTGAGGTGAGAAACTGGGGTGAGATGTTGGCAGTGAGGTGGCATACACTGAATGAATGTCCACATCACCTTTGATAGCCAATCCAGTTGCATCTTCCAGAGTGAAACCCTGAAATATGGTATTCATGCAATAAAGAACTCTGTCACAAGGAAAATCTGGAAGAGACGGAAAACATTAAAATTAATTCATTTGAATACATTCACTAGTAAGGGCTTCTGTAAACAAAAGATTCCATCTATTTTTTGGTGGGCTTCTATCTTGTTCAATTTCTGCACAGTTCAAGTGGTTCCATCTTATGCACGCTGAATTAGAAAGCTTAAACAAGGGTATGAATGATATAACGGCATATGCAAGTCTAGTGATATTCTACTCAAGAAATTCTATGTTCTTTACATCACAGGCCAGGTGAGATGCTTAGGACAAAAGATCGTGTGAAAGGTGTAATGGAATATGTATCAAAGTTACTACGAAAAAGTTGTTCTGCATTAGTTAATACCCAAACAATGATAAAATAAACAAATTGAAAAACGACAACATAAGTGCCCATGTCTTTGACTCACCATTCGGTATGGAAACGATGTCACGTGACGTCCCCCAGCATTTATGTGGAATCCATCAACCCCAGCACGTATAGTAAGAACAAACATTCGACTTTCTCGAAAGGGAAAAGGCCAGGTGACCTCTGGCTTTTTAGCACGCCCTATAAATCGGTCAAACCATGAAAATATCTTGGATTCTTTAGCATCTATGAAATCGTTTCTCATCCACTTTTCACACCGCAAATGTCCATCAACTGCAAGGGGGAACCATAATTGGGTCACAGAAGTGAACAGGGATAATAAGAAACAAAAGTTGTTAATAAGAAACAACCGAATATTGAAGAAAAGGGAGAATCATGCCTCTGGATTACAAATTTACAGCATTTTGAATAAAAACCCTGGAGTTTAAACAAAAGAAAAAAACATGATGTGGCCCAGAACACCACAATCATACCTAGTGTGTCATCATCAGCTTTGGATGGTAAGCCATCACATCTCTGAGCAACTCCCCACTGCATTCTATAACATGTGTTATGCTCAATTACTTGCTGGTGGCTCCAATCTCCTCTCAATCGAGGATTCAAATGCAGAATCTTTGGTGGATCTTCGCCATCCACAGCCTTCAGTCCTTGCAATTCAACCATGAACTGCGACACCCATACTAAACCATCATCATCCCGCTTTCTAACGAGCTGCGGTACGTACTCTTGGTGAGCCTGATGCGGAGTTCCAATCACCGTGATTGAAGAACCACCAGCAAGACCACACGGTAGGAACATTATAAAATTTCTCTTGGACAGTTCCTCTCCATTTGTAAAAACCCACGAAGGGCATGACTCATGCTTCCCCTCAAGTATCGAGCTCATGTTGATATCCTTTACATCATATTTACCCACCTCTTCCCATGCTTTTGTCCCCAAAACCCAAGCCTCATTCGCCGTTTTCTCTATCCCGGATATGTCATTCGTTTCATTCATTTTCCGGTATATTTCAGCAGTTATTCTTCCGTATTGCTGCTGCAATGGTTTTATAGGCAAAACATCTCTCCGTGGCAGTTCCGATTCTTTCTCTAGTGGCTTTTCAAGCTCGTTTCGATTGTCATTATTCTGAATTATTCTTTGAAACCCATCAGAAGTTAGATGCGACTTGGGTTGATCATCGTACTTCCCATTTAGGAGCGGAAACCCGTCCAAACCCCCGGTGATATCATCGCCGCCCAAAAGTGCTGCACTGTCCAAAAGTTCGAAAAACTTGAAGAAAATAAGAGTTAAATACAATGCAGCTGCACCTAACAATAGGTAAGATAATTTAAACCTCCTGACACTTGGGGGTTCACCCTTTAACCTCTTCATTTTTACAAACACAGCCAATTCACACAACTCCTTATATGAAGCACTCCTCAGTCCAGCCCATGCGCCATGCTTAAACCTATAATTCACCCATCGCGCCAAACAAAAGGCAACCTTTTTGTCAATCCAAACTTTCAGATTAAACCCAACCACCGACGACTATGACCGGCAAACCAAACATTTCATCATCGAAAACGACAAACACCATAACCAACAAACGGAAACTTCACGCGAATCTCATGGGTATGATTCGATTAGTCGCCATTGAGAAATGCAGACCAATGCAGGGTCAGGAAAATCTTTATTTCTTCGCTTTTACGAAGATTTCAAAAGCACATCCCAAGACCAGTGATCAAATGAACCGCTTTCTTCCTCTTCCTCTTCTTCTTCTTCTTCTTCTTCACAGTCTCGATCAACGAAAAGTGCCCAGGTTCCAATAGCGAATGCCAAAGGAAAATGCCCAGGAATGTCTACAAATGTCCCGCAGAGCGAAGGCCTAAATCGGGAAAAACTACAGTAAGAAGCCCTAACTTTTTCCCGTACATTGGAGGGGAGGGGGAGGACACTGTACTTCGGTGCGCACTGCTATCTCTTAGCAAGCGAGTGGGCTGAGAGTGGGAGGCTAATTTGTAAATTGACGTAAATATAGGCCTACGATTGCAAATAAAAAAGTGGTTCATCAGTAGTTACCGAGGTGCTTCACGTTATCTAATTAAGACAGAATTCAGATATCAGAATGTTTTACAACTTCGATATAATTATTTAATTAAGGTTTCTATGATTGTAGTACAATTTACATATTATGCTATTCAGCATTTATTTAATTAATCACTAAGCATACTTAATTAATTCAGAATTTGATTAATTAAGGTTTTTTCTTCTTACAAGTCTACGTCACTGTCCTTGGATAGATTATCCAAATAACTGCATCTCTTCATCAACATCTTGGAAATCTTAAAGGTTAGTAGTTATGAAACCATAAGCATAATTTAGGGAAATAACCTTTCGGAGAAAGAAAAAAAAAAAGTTTTTGAGCCGTTTAAGGGCGAGCAGACGATGCGTAGAACAGTGGTTAGTGGGTTCTCAGCTTTTCATTATGTAACTGAGTACTATATAGCTGAAAACCCTACTGTAAAATGACAAAATATTCTTAAAATTAAGATCATTGATTAAAAAGACATGTCACCGAAGATGTTTTTAAAAATCTTTTTCGTCAAAGACTATTTAAAAAAAAAAAAAAAAAAAAAAAAATAAAAACCGTCAAGCAACCTCCTAACCTCGTACAAGGACACCACTTCAGCATTGTCAATGACTCAAATTGACACAAAATATGAGATTATTGAGGAGACAAATCAATCTCTAATGTTATGTACTGACTTTGCACAGCACAGATATAACCTAAGTACTGTTTTAATGAATGCAGAAAGAGGAGAGCTCACAGCTTCATGTTTCTTTCTTCTCTTGTTATGACCAACCGCAACAAACAAAAGGCGAAGCCGACGGAATGTAGCCGGTCTGTCGAATGTACTCTGCTTTCGCTGCTGTTTTCTCGGCCTGTCGCTCCATTCTAGCTTCTACGGATGCCCTTTTCTCCTCGGACTTCTGTCTAGCCAAGGCTATCTTCTTCACCATCTTTGCCTGAGAATGTGCTCTCATTTGCTCGATTTGCGCCTGAGGAATGAAAAACGTAAGCAATATTGTTTGTTTTCCAGGCGAGATAGTAAGGCGATTACCTCGATATTCCTCCTTTCTGCTTCAAGCTTTGCCCTTTGCTGGCTCTCCCACGCCTGAATCCGTATCTCTTCTCGTTTAAACCTTAGCCCAGACATCTTATTCAGATCATTACTACCTAGGAATAGAAAGAAAAAAGAAAAGTGATCATTAAAACCTGGCGGCATGTTTCGATCTCTCTGCTTCTTCCCACGCTGCAGCACGCTTGGCGTAATCTATGTGCGCGGGCTCGTCCTTATCCCTCTCGTCCTTACTAGCCCAAGCAGCTATGTTCATCTTACCGAGCTGAACCCCGAGCTCCACGATCTCTCTCCTGGCCTTGAGCTTGAGCTCTTGTTCAGACAGCTCCCTCTTACCCTCATTACTGCCGGCTACATTGCTCGAATCGTCCATCGGTGACGGCCCCGGCCCGCCCCTCCGAGGAGTTGAAGGCAGAGAAGAAGTCGGGCTTCGGAGGGGCGTGGTTGAGCTGGCTGGAGTGACGCTTCTAGAAGGCTCTTGGCTCGGGATCGGAGTCATCTCCGTCCCCATGTCGCGCATCGAAACTGATCTTACGCCGGGAACTCCTGCACGGGCCAATCAGACAACCTTAGCCTCAAGAAAGTCTTTATGCAAACATGAAGAGGAAGAAATGGCTCGCCTGAGCTTTCTTCTGTCACAGTCTTAGAGCAAGGCAAACCCCTAACATCAACCTCTGCCAAATCCTTACCCTCGGGACAGTCGAGGGACTCGTTATTACCACTAGAAACAAAACCGAACTTCGTCGGCTGGGCAAAATCGACCCGCTTCGCCGGCGGGCCGTTCGAATCGGACAGAACCCTAATCGGCAGCCTATTCCCTTGATTCTGCAAGCTAGCCCTATTCGGGTTGTGGTGGCGGTTGACGATCCACTTCTCCGCGTCGTTCCATTTGGAGGACATGGGCCGAGAAAGGGATCTTGTAATAGAATGGTGCAGAGGCCGGCGGTGGTGGTCTTTGTGGAACTCGAAGCTCGATGTGCTGTCGTAATCTAGGTTTTCGTCTTCCAAGGTCCGAATAGGGTGCACCGAGCTGGAATTTTCACCCTTGGAAACGGGTTGGGTTTTCGGGCGACCCGGTTCTTCGGGTCGTCTTGATTCGCCGTGGGTCGTGGCCGATGTTTGGTTTTCGGACTTGGTCGCCGGTGGGTCTTCTACGCTGGAAACTGCAAATAGGAATCATTTCCTTTCCATTAAAGTATGGCTTCAATAAATTCAGACAAGTAGCAGTAATTTATTGCAGCAGACAAAAAATTGATGTTCGAAATCGCAAGACCTTCTTCTTCAAGATCGTCGGAACCCAGCAAGCTGTTCTTGGCGAACTCTGAGTCCTCAAGCCTAGAAGGCGATGTTCTTGAAGAGTTACAGTTTGATCCATCATTCTTCTTCTGATAGGTTGAGCCTATAAGCTTCATCCTCAGTTTGCTCGGAGATATAAAACCAGTCTGCAGACAAGACAACCATAACATAAGCCGCTTCGAGATTTTCGAGCAAAACCCAGAATGAAAAATGGATGAAATGAAGTTCTCAGACACAAAATGACAAATGCAAGAACAGTAAATGCTGAAAAAGGGAAAAATGCAGAGTCACAGTATGCAGAGAAAGGATAAATCTGTACCTGAACTTTGTGTATCCTTTCGTACTCCATTAAGATCTTCTCTTCTCTCCCTCTTTATCTCTTCGAGCTGGCACACAAAATCTTTAAACAATGGTCTGAAGAGAAAGAGAAAGTACGCTGTTGTAGTAAGGACTTGTGAACTTTAGAAGAAGAAGAAGAAGAAGAAGAAGAAGAAGACGAAGCCAAAGCTTCTGTAAGGACTAAGGAGGAGTAAGGAGACGCACCTCGCTGACTAACCTTCTGACCTGACGATGATGTCCAAGAGAGAGGGTAAAGGGCTGCAAATGCAAATGTTGGTATGGTGATATTTACCGAATATTGACCATTTGACCCATCTCATCGCCTATATATTGCTTTTTATTTCAAATTTTATTGATGGCCTTTTTGTTTTTTTTTTTACCCCACAAAATTTTACTTTTCATCATTTGAGTCCCTGATGAGCACGTGTAGTTTGACTAAAATGATTTCTTTCATATTTCCTTTTCATTAATCTTCTTTATACATATATCTTATTTTGTTGGTATTTCGATAAAACATTCGTAATATATGTTCACAATTGTAGTACTTATAGTAAAAGTCAAAATAACTTTTTTTTTATGTGTAATATATGTTACTGTTAATTATTTAATTTGTTTATTTGGTGTTCATTTATTTTTAACCAAATACAATATAGTTCGAGTCAATTAAACTTTATGGTAGGCATTATAAATTTAATTAAATATATATATGTAAGGCTCAGAACTGAGCAAGGGTTGTTTTACACATGCTGGGATATCTGACACATTTTTGCTTATTCCAGAAGTAATAATCGTAATAGTGAAGATGGGAGGGAAGCAATTTAATTGGTTAATATATATTATATTTCCGAATTTAATTTAAATTCCAAGCATTGCTTTCAACTTTTATTTCAATCTCCGTGATATCTTCGATAGATAATTTAAAAACAAAAAACAAAAACAAGTGGTTTCCATCAATTTCGCCATCATCATTGGTTGATTTTGTAGCAATTTATTTAGAAAAATCTCAAGTATATATTACCTTTTTTTTTTTTATATTTGTAAAGATCGAATCAATTCCAAAATGCCCAACCCTATAAGGGTTGTGAGGTTCCACTCTAAAAGTCAATTGGCAATTAGAGGGAGTAACCTACAAGCTTATATACTGTTGATCCACCTTCGAATTATTCGATGTGGGATTGAGTTTGATACCCCAACAATCCTCCCTTCAAACTCAAGACCATCGAACGGGCCTCTCTTTCAACGATAATCATCTAATTATTATTACAAGGATCGGGGAGACGTCATCCACATTGTATTCGGACTCTCATTCGGTTACTTGATTCTCGATTCACGATCGATTTCTTGGTCACGTGCCTGATCCACGCTCACCGCTTCATTTGTAAAGATCGAATCAACCCCGAAACGCCCAACCTTATAAGCCTTGTGGGGTTCCACTCTAAAAACTAATTGACAATCAGAGAGAGTAATCCATAAATTTATATACTATTTATCTACATTCGAATTATCCGATATGGAATTGAATTTGATACCGCAACATTACTCTTAGGAAAATCCAATGTTACGGTGGTGGTGGGGCATACACATTTTCGAGTGACCATACACAACATTTAATTGAGTATATAAAGAAAAAATTAAATTAAATTCCATGAAATTCACATGATAATCAATGACGTGAGCACAAAGTCCAAAAAATACTGCTATTTGTAGAAATTGGTCAAATACCAAATCCCACTATGAAAGTGACAAACATAAATCCCCTCTTTTCTCACTCCATTCGTTGCTTTTTTTTATCTTGGAAAAGCGACATTATTATTTTTATTTTTTTTTTGAAAGTTTTCCATTTCTTTGCTGTAAATTAATCATACTTCTGTCATATATGCACAATTTTCCATTATTAGCGAACATCAAGTGTATGGCGTTCAAGAAAATACAAAAATGATACTATAATTTAGGACCCTTTGAGATTTAAAAAGTGAAAAAATTAAATCAACTTGTGATGTCCAAAAAAAAAAAAAGAATGGTTAGAACCTCAACTTAAACCATCTCCAACCGTACCCCAAAACTCAAAAAATTGGGTAAAATGATCCCAACCGTATTTAAAACTCAAACTCAAAATGAGTTTTTTTACTTTCTCTCTCCTATATAACTCATTTTTGAGTTTGAACTCATTTTTTGGGTTTGTACTTTTATAATTGCTTTAGAGATCTTTATTTATTTTTAATTACTAAATCAACTATAAATAAAAATAAAATAATAAATAAAAATATATTGCTTAGTTATTTATTAATAATTAAGATATATTATATCTCATTATTTATTTTTTATATATCATTTATATATAATACAAAAATTAATTATTATTTTGTAAAGTTATTAACTATGTAGGTAGAATTGAAAAGTTATAAAAATTAGTGTGGAAGTGAATATTACGAGAATATACTTTTGAGTTTGAGAATCAGTTTAATGGTTGGAGATGAATTACTGCATTTTGAGTTTGAGAATGAGTTTGGGTTTGAAAATTAATGTTTCGATTGGGGATGGTCTTAAGATGCATTGCGTAGGAATGTAATGAGATTAGGTCCCCAAAAATAAATAAACTATTCCATGTATGTATAAAATATTTAGTAACAACCATATAGTATAATTATTTTTTTCAAATATAGATAGGTTTAATTCGTGACTGACTGCGCAGTCACTATCCCTAACCCTATATAAAATTTATTTATTATTCCCGGCTATGATTTTATATGCTATGCAACGTTATAAGGTTTAATGCAATAATTGATGAATTATCAGCAAGATTTGAATTTTTTTTAGGGCATAATGATGACTGTTGTTAAGATAATGCTAAGCCCACGTGATCACACATGCCTCGCACGTGTTAAGAAAATAAAAAATTGACTAATAAAATTAGTGAAGCAATTTAGATAGATTTTAATTGGATTCACTTTTTTTAAAATATGAATTATATTATATACGCTCAGAGGTACATTTTGATCTCGAGCCAACAAGGGAAGGAATACAGGCACAAAATCCTAGATTATGCTTTTATGAAATTAAAATAATGATAATAAATATAATAAGCTAACTACCATATTATCCATATATAACTTTAATTAAGCATCCAATGGGCTCGATGCCCGATGCTAAGTATAACCAATAATCCCAAATAAAATAAAAATAAAATACTACCCCGAAAATAACAAGAACTACAAATTTACCCATTTTGCAATATATATATATATATATATAATATAATATACTAGTGTAAATTGCCCGCACATTGTGCGGCTAGATGTGGATTATATAATATCACTTGACGCTGTAATTCGACTAAGTTTAATTTAAAACTAATTTAAATTATATTTTCGATTATAAACAACCGCGACTTACAGCGACACTAAACACGTGATATGGATATCGCGTCAAGTCCACATATATTACAATAATTAAAGAGCTCAAATGAAATCGAACCCTTAATTTCTATATATAAATATCACGAGCTGCTTTGTACTAAAAAAAACTTTTTTTTTTCGGAAACGATAGTTTAATATATCAACAAACATATAAAACTAAATAGCTGAAGATGCCAGCTGAATACAATCGAAATAAAATCTCTATCAAGAGACAAACATTAAGAAGTAAAAAGAAAAGAAAGTTTCATACGAAACTTTTGTAAAAATAATTTATTTTGCAATTATACATATATATATATATATATTGGTTAAAGAGAAAAAGAAATAAGAGAAAAAGACATGAAAATAACGGGGACCAATGTGATAGATAGAACTCGAAGGGTTAAATCTTTGAAGTTACAACACTTCTTCATCCAATGATGGAATGGAAGCTCAGATATTGCAGCAGAGCAGATAAACAGCAGTGTAACTATTCACAACTGACATTTATAAACTTTTGTGCTCTCACCCAATGCATTAATTAATTAATTATCTTTTTCATAGTCCAAAGGTCGAGAAAAGAAAAGAAAAAATAAATAAAATGGAAACTTAAATAATTTTAAATCGAGACTGAGAAATTAAATTTCGTAGCAAAGTTGTTACTTGTTAGCATATAATAAGGATCAGAGATCTCTTAAATAGGCTTCTTTTTTTTTTTTTTCTCTATTAACTGTTGGAATATTGAATATGCGAAAGCGTGGGCAACGTTTTCCGTTTTGAAGATTGGTATCATTAATCCCACACCGATTAAGTAGATGGAAATGAACATGAGAATCGCTGTATAAAAGGAGAGCGATTGGTGGGAGATAAGGCATACCTTTCTCGGCCTTTTGGCTAAGATCAAGTGTAGTATCTGTTCTTATCAGTTTAATATCTGATACGTGGGCCATCGGCCCACATGATATTAAATTTATTTATTTAGGGGGAAGGCCCATTAAGGCAGCTTGCTGTCTGGGCCTTCGAGCGTCGCCCTTGCGTTGCACTACTGCACGGGCCTGGCGCACCCCACCAATACTACAGTTGGAAAATCTTTAAGTAAGAATATAATAGATTCAAAGAATATATTTTTAATTGAGAGAAAATCTGAAATTTGTCCTTTATTATGTTAACTAATTATAATCTTTTGTACCGTCAGTATGTGCAATTAAGAATATTAATTTTAATAATGGGTATATTTGTAAATTTAATATTTTTATTGAGTTAAAAAATTGATGTGCAATTAAGAATATTAATTTTAATAATAATGATTATAATTGTACATTTAATTTTTTTAGTGAGTTATAAAAATTGAAGGGTATTATTATGAAATTAATTTATTTTAATTAGTTTCAACTTTCAGGATTAAAGTATTATTGCAAATTTAAATTTTATTACAAATTAATTAAGAATTAGTTATTATGTCCCTAGCATTTATATAATAACTAGTAGTTTCAGCATTGGATGCATGTGCTTTAATATATAAATATATATAATATTATTTTATGTTTAACATATTTTAATTTAAAATATTTAATTTATGAAATTATAATTTAAATTTAATTTAGTTGGTTTATTTGGATATAATTAGAATAAATTAAAAAGGTGAAGGCTAAAATAGTAATTACAGATGACACACCAAATTGATTAAAAGATAGTTATTTTAGGGTGTTGAGCAATAATATATAGTATAGATATAGATGAATGTATAGATAAATGAATTAGTAAGTTAAATCACAACCGTTCAATTAACAATGATTGACGTTGCAAATTTCAATAGAATTTTTCACCCCATTAAAACCCTCACCAATTATATAAAGGTATATGTGATGTTTCGCCTGAATTAATTTGATTTTAATTTGAGGCTGTCTATTTTGGACCAATATGTTCATTTCGTCATTAATTGGTATGTAAGTGTAATTATTATTTTAACATTTACTTCATTAGTTTAGTGTACATTTTAACTTCACAAATCAATTTTTTAATGTACATACAAATAATAGAAAATTAAAATTAAATTTATGATTTTATCTATTATATATTTTGAATAATAAATAATAATTAAAATATAAAATAATATTATATATGATAGCACGTGCATCGAGTGTGCGTAAATTACTAGTTTTATTATATTATATGGTTGTTGCTTGTTAACATGAACATTAATACATGGTTGAATATGGGCCGTTTGTTAGGCCCAATAGCACATATATTCATGTGGGCCCGTCCATATTGGGCTCGTTGGGCGGTTCACATAAATAGATATGGCGAGTGCACATTTCTTAAGGTTATTTAACTAATATATATATATATATATATTTATTCTGTGTTTGCTTCCTTAGATTAACCCATATAAGATAAATAGTAGCCCATTTTCAGGTGTTTGCTTTGTATTTTTGCAGCTCTGTATTAAAAATAAGCCCGATAAAATAAAGCGGGCTTTAATATAAATAGTCTGACAAAAGAGGGTTAGATAAAAAGTTAGGGCTTGATAAGTAATATTTAATACTGGGCTTTAATTTATGGATTATAACCAAACAGACCCTAAGGAATTAATTAGGTTGAGTTTAACGAATTAAGTTTGATACCTTTACGTAGGGACTCAAGGTTGTATTAATCACAATTTTAATTTAACCCTAAAAAAATCCCACTAATCTCTCTATTTCTTTTATTTTTCGATAGCATCATTAATATAACAACCACCAAAAAAAAAGGGCTAAAGAGCATGTACGGTCCTTCTAATAATATCAAATCATTCATATAAAGAAAGCTAGACGAATACTACTAGAAAAAGAAAAAATCAAAACAAACATGCATAAAATAAAATAAGATTCAGTAAGAAGAATTAAACATAAAAAAAAATAAAAAATTGAGAGTTTAATGAATTAATTATTATAGTTTTTTAGTACGATGGTGTCACGTGACAGGTGCGTTGTCTGGTCATCGAAAAGTCAACTACTTTATCCCAAACTGTGTCCTCTCAGACATCGACATGTGCCAATGTTTAGTTAGTTTTCATAAATATATATCCTCTAAATAACTTTATTTTCTTTCGCTTAGTAAAATAATATATTTATAGTAGTTTCAAAGGCCATATTATGTTTGGAAACAAAAAAAAAATATATGTATATTCTTTTGAGATATTAGGAAAAGTAAATTTGTACTGCAAAATATCTGCACGTGGGCTGTGAAGAACAAAGCCAGCTTGGAAAGTCCTTTTCTTCAAATAAATGCCATCTTTTCACAGCTTTTTCATCTACAAAAATCAATTTTTATTTATTTGTTTATTTAATTTTGATTCCTTGTAATAATTAGACGTTAAAATAGATTCGAAAATCACGTAGTTTGAGTAAATATAATAACACAAATTAATAAATAGTTGGCTTCATTTTAACCGGCAAATAATAGAGTGGTCAGTGGATTTTGAACAACACACATTATTAATCTGAGTTGTTCATATAAATCTAATATAATTTGTTTTATTATTATAATTATTATTTATTTTGGGAGTTTGTGCTGAGGGAGACATCGACGTGATTTGGATAAGAATCATCGTACAATGTGGCTATTTAATTTCTGTTACATATTAATTAATTATTGTTCCCATAAGTTTCCTATCATGCCTTCCTTCTTCGTATACATATATATATATATATATATAATTGCTGTCGAAATTAAATGCCTAGTTGTATAAATATTTGCAAAACATTCATTCATCAGTAGGACACTCTATATTTATTTAATTTTGGTCAGTTTCCAGCTCTTGCTTGAAAGCGACGGCTTTCATAAAGTATTATTAATAACTTGAAAAAAATTAATCAAATTTATTATCTTTTTTTTTATGATTATGATTACATACTAAATTAATGGATTTAGGGAATAATAGAATAATCATACATGACACGAGAAAAGATTACACGAATGATGTATCATGATTTAAAGTTAAATATTTGTAATAGGTATATATATATATATATATTTGAGTGATAATTGACAATAGATAACTAGTATTTTACGCACACTATGATATATATAATATTACTTTATATTTTAGTTGTTATTTAGTATTCATAATATTTAATAAATAAAATCATAAATTTAATTTAATTAAATATTTTTTTTTTTATGTAAGTAAAAGTAATTGTTGTAAATTAATATCATAATAAACTTAAGACGTAAATGACAAAATAGTATATATATTTGTCATACTAATTAATTGAAAAATTACTATATTTATCATTAATAAAATAAATAGATTAATATCATAATAAACTCAAGAGTAAATGGCAAATTAGTAACTATAACTGTCCTACCAATTAATTGAAAGGTAATCATATAATAATATAATAATAGAAGATATGTGATATCAAATCAAACCATGATCAGCTATAATATTAAATTTGAAACTTTTGAATTGGACCTATATTATAATATATAAATGTTTTGCAAATAATGTACTATATCAAAACAAACTAGCAAACGAATAATAAAATAATAAAATGAAAAGAAAGTGGTGGTTCATCATTCGTTGCATCTTTCCCATAATCAAATAAAATATTACTAAACATTATTGTAGGGAAGCAGTGAGACACATTATTACTGTACGGACGAAGGCTACTTTATTTTTCTTCCCACATTAAACTATGAAACATTCGAATCTATTAAATAAATCCCACAGTTCATATATTTAACACCAAATCATTTCTTGTAATATAATTGAAGCTTGTTTGAGTTGAAGAAAGCCTTCACAATTAAGTCTCATTATAATACAAAATAAATTATTTTAAATGGCAAAAGGATGAATAAAAAATAAACAAACTAGTTCAATACTACATCAAAAAATATAATATTACAAGAGACCTAAGTGATCAATTCACCTAAAAGTTTACTGTATCATATTTTTAAATATATAGTTTATTTAAATACATCCTATACACTAATTTCTTTTCATATTTAGTCTTAAACTTAAATTTTATTTTTATGGACGGTATCCATGACATCTTTGTAAACTTTGATATCATATGTTTAATTAAAAAAGTGCATAAAAAAGTATAAAATAAATAAAGAATAATAACTGCCTAAAACCATAATTTATCTGATTCAAATATGCATTTTACTTGATAAGATCCACATCACAATTATAATTTTTGAAAAATAAAATAAAGAAGAAAACGACATATGCTTAGAGCTTAAAATTAATTTTGAAAAAGAAATTCAACTCTTATAAAAAAAAAATTTCTTCAAATTTTTTTGTAACTTCGCTTTGAACTTCGAACAGTTGGGACTTGGGAGATAAGGAAGCAGCTTGAGTAAATTTCGGGTAATTAACATAAAAAAAAATTAATTAATCAATTAATAATTTATTAAATACTAATATATTATTTTCCCCCACTACATAAATAAATAAACCCTCTTCTTCCAAGCTCGTACACATCTAATAAGGGCTTCGCAGTAGCTTTCTGCTCGAAGTAGAAGAAGCTGCCAAAGAGAGAGAGTTAGTGATTCTTCTTCATTACAGTTTCAATGTTCGCAATGATGGAATGTCGATCATGTCGTGATGTGGATTTTTAAGGTAATTTTTTTTTTTTTAATATTGAATGTGTGGTTGGTCTTCAAGCATTTGGTTTTAGCTACAGTTTTCTGCAACTTTTAGGGTCAGCATAAGCTTTTAATGACTCAGCTCTTCTTCTTCTTCTTCTTCGTCACTCTCTCTCTCTCATCTATTACCTTGCTGTCTCTTTCAACCAAGTCCGAAAGAAACCCAAATCTTAACTAACAGAAATAATCTCAATCCCACCATAAATTTGTGCTGCTGTAGCCGTCGGATTTACGTGTAAGAAAAGAACACAGCTCGTATAGCTTGTATTTGACGATTTTCAGCATACGATTCTTACTTCTCTTTTTTTGGTTTTGTTTCTAAAATTTCTGCTGTTGTTTGCGTGCTTTTGATTTAATTGTTTTTTTTCCCTTGCAGTAATGGTAAGGTAAGAGGGGGCGAGGAAGAGATTGGGGTTTAATCTTAATCTTAGGACAGTATTTGGTTAGATACCTCTGCAAAAAAGCTTCATCATCTTCATCTTCTCTGACAGTTTTTCTCTGAGAATCAACGTGATTCAGGACTTTCGCGTATATGCATAGGCACGCCAAGCCAAACCACTGTCTGAATCTTCGTCAGTGTGAAGTAGTACCACTGTAATAATATACAGTCCTTTCCCACCCATTGTCTTTTTACCCTTTCTCTCTCTCTCTCTCTCTCCTCAGGAACCCTAATTAGAAGAAAAAAGCAAAAGGCTGCAGATTCCGACGGAGAAATTAAGTGAAACTTCGGCATGTTTGAGGTGGGGTTGCATTGCAATGGATTTAGACGAGGACAACGCTTTTCAGTTCAACGAGCTGCCGAGATCTAACCATGCAAGAAGATTAGACGACCAAACAATGGACGAACCAGACAGGAAAAGAGCCAATCACAACGCCGAAAGTATCGATCTGAGCCGATTGTACAGCTGGCCTTCTTCGAGAATCGTTAGGGTTCCACGCGCTTCAGGCGGTAAGGATCGTCACAGCAAGGTTGTCACGTCGAAGGGACAACTAAGAGATCGGCGCGTGAGGCTCTCGGTGAACACTGCGATACAGTTCTACGACTTGCAGGATAGGTTGGGCTACGATCAGCCGAGCAAAGCCGTGGAATGGCTTTTGAAAGCCGCGGAGGGTTCCATCTCCGAGCTCCCTCCGGTGTTGGCTAACAATGGTTTCCCAGACACGCCGAAGTGCTACGAGAAAAGACCGGGCAGCACTGCTGGTAATAATAATATTGGAGGTTCGGACCAACTCACGGTGGAAGATTTGGACCCACGGCCGGTCGGTGGTTGTGAAGTTAGAGGCTGTAATAACAACTATTTGCCCCACGAGCAAAACGGGCAGCAACGAGCGGCTGGTAATAAATCTTGCAGCAGCGCGTCGACCGAGACGACTAGTAAGGGTTCGGGGATTTCCTTGTCAAGATCTGAGATTAGGGTCAAAGCGCGCGAACGTGCTAAGGAGAGGGTCGCCGAGAAAGAGAAGGAGACTACTTCGAGGCAGCTAATTGGTTCACAGGCCATGTCTGGCTCATTCACCGAGCTGTTAAGTTCAGGCATGAACAACAAAAACAACAATGATGGTAGTCCTAACAGCGAGTCGAACTTTTCCTTAAAGTCTCCTGGGAATAATTGGTCTTCAAGTAGTGCTGCTACCACCACTCCAATGGATTACTTCACTAATGTGCTGCAGATGCAGTTAGCTTCTTCGAACAACCCTACCATGGCTTCTCCCCCGATGTATAGCGTCGTGGAGGGAGACAGCCATAATGGGGAGTTATTACAGCACCTCTCTTTCGTCCCAGATCAGATAATGGTCAGCAACAACAGTCATGACCAGCGACAAAATGGTAATTTGAACTTCACCATATCGTCTTTGTCCTCGAATTCAATGACGAGGAGTAGTCTTGCTGGTTTCAACGGGGGGACCCTTCAGTCCAATTCTTCATCATCTTCTCCTTCTTCAATGTTGTGGCCGTCTCTTCAGTTGCCTCAGAGGTTTCCCATTGCCGACGGTTCTCCTCAAAGCTTCGTTATTGCTGCTCCCATGGACAACAACAGCAACAACGTTAACCACAACCAGTTCTTGTCTGGGTACGATGCTGCTGCCCGGCTCCACTTCATGCATTCAAAAGGAAAAGGAAAAAACTGAATGTGGTTCATTTCGTCCTCTTTCATTCAAGGTATAAAATCCTTCATACACATATTCATTCAAGTTAATTATTCATTTTGGATGAACTTATTATTAGGATTCCTGCTCAATCTTTTCACATGGGTTTGAGGGTTTTCAGCCTAACTCTGTGATTTGACAAGAAGTGCATTTGGCATATAGCATCCGTACTATACTATATGCTTTTAAATCCTTGGTTTCATCAAAAGGCGTGGCTATTGGTGAACTTAACAATATAATATATTAAAATGAATTCTTTTTTCTTAAATCTTGCTTGGGCTGTGCTTGTCGTCTTTTTATGACTGGTTTTTATAGATACCTGCGAACAAGGATCGGCTGGCTGTCTCTCTCTTTGGTTTGGTTCCCTTCTTTCTAACATGTCTATGGAGTAGACAGGTGTTGATACAGACGAATGCTACAACTTGTTTAGTTTTAACCATCTGTGTTGTCTATGTGCGTTTAGGTGTGTGTGTGTGTGTGTGTTTTATAAATATTAGTTTAGTTCAAAAGTATTTTTTGTGGCTTTGTCCCATCATAGATTAGTGGAGCATTTCACAGAAAAAGCTATGGTCATGGGAGAGCTCAACATGTGGCAATGCATGTGCGCCTTTATACATGTTGTTATAACTCTTTTCTCAACTGAAACAATGATCACACATTAGGGTTTGAATCTTAGGTACATTAGGTGTAGTAATATACAGTAAATCTAGCCATCTCATTTTTGCGTTAAGAATGCAGAAAAATAGTATAATGATATTACTTTATCATAGTCATTTGAAGTATTGTAGCTCGAAATTGATTTGATCTTTTGCATCTTCGTAAAAAAAAATAAAAATTCTTGTAATCTCCAAGTAATGTTTTGAATTCTTGTTGAATCTGCATTCATTTTCAATATTTGCTGCTTCAATATTACAACTTCCTAATGTGTTGTTAGGGAGAGTTAATGTTGTTGCTATGTTAAGAATTTTTTTCGAATAGAACAAGGTAATATCTATCTAATCTTGTCATATATGACTTTATTTTTTTCTTTATTTATTTGTAAAATTTGACGCAGGGTAATATGAAGATGCACAAAGCTGCTGCAAAAGCATACCTATTTCTGCCTGCCTCATCATGTTGTGCTTTAGAACTTGTAATTTTCTCATCAATTCATTTTTTTTCCCCAGGAGATTACTATCATCTTTTTGATTAATTTCCTGGTTCTATTACACAATTGTGGGCTGGCTGTTTGTTGTATCTATCACCATCTATCGATGTAAGCATTTGGACGAAAAAGATTTCGAGCAGTTCATTAAAATTCTTGCTCGCTGTTGATAATTTCGGTCGCAGAAGCTCGATTGAATACAGATTTTAAGATTCAAACAAAGCCCGTCAACGATATTGTTCAAACAGTGGTAGATAGAGACGATTAAAGACATGGGATTGTTTCATGTAATAAAATACATCAATAATATATTACCAACTAACCGTAGAGGTTGCGTCCGCATCGATCACAGACATGGGAATCTGCATGGGACGAGGCAGCTTCGGGCTTCTCTTGTCTCATCTTCGGCAGATCGAATTCCAAAACACCGTTTAGAGCTTCTGAAGCCTCTTTGAGCTCGTCCGAGCTGTTCGCAGAGAGAGAATGATGCAGCACTTAGTAGAATATCCAAGTACATCCAAGAATCGAATTTTGCAGTTACATTACCTTATGGACAGAGGAGGTGTTAATCTGATGATAGAATCATGGGTGGGCTTTGCGAGAATTCCTCTCTCTTTGAGCTTCAGGCATATGTCGTATGCGTTCACGGGGAGCAGCTCTTTGCTGTCGAGTTCCACTGCGTTGAACAAGCCTCTTCCTCGTACTTCCTTTATGAGCTTTGGAAACTTCTGCTGAATCTTCACGAGCTGTTGCCTTAGCTCCTTTCCCAGCTCATCAGATCTATATTTTGCACACAATGTCTTCATAATTTATTCGTTAGAGCATCATCGTTGTTTTTAAGGATAGTTTATAGTTTTGATACCTTTTGGCCAGCTTCTCTTCCTTGATCACATCGAGGGATGCGATGGCAACAGCGGAAGCCAAAGGGTTTCCTCCAAAGGTGCTGTAAAATGGATGTTATAAAGAACTAGAAGAAACTGAGAATTTGCATTGTAAATCTAATAAATTTACTACAAAGGAATGATGAAAAAAATAATAATAAGAAACGCTGATTATAACAAGGGATCAATGATGTTATGAAAAACCTTCCATGCTCCCCGGGTTGAATGCTGAGCATAACGTCTCTGTCGGCTAGAACTGCACTCACAGGCAACACTCCACCACCCAATGCTTTGCCTAGTATCTGAATAAGGGAAAGAGCGGATGCATTAGTTCTACTTTCTTGTTCCTTCGTCATAAGAATCCTACACTTGCTTTTTACACATGGTGGCACTTCACTGTTTGACATCAACACCATGTTTTCTAGCAAAGAAAGTTTTAGATCTCATTCTAACTAAGAGAGGTCCATAATTGAACAAAATAAACAAAAATCTTAAGTAATTCGAGGAATTTATCAATTACATGCATCAGTCTAGCATAATGAGGTTTCGAGGAGAAAATAAAAATAGGACGCGTCCAGGTTTAACTAACGGAGACTGAATTAAATATGTATTTACCACAACGTCAGGGCGTACACCTTCCCAATCACAAGCCAACATCCTTCCAGAACGTGCCAAGCCACTTTGTATTTCATCTGCGATCATTAGGACATTATATTTCGAGCAAAGGTCTCTTACAGCTTTGAGATAGCCATCTGGAGGAATAATAACCTACAGAGAGATTATGAAAGAAATCATGCTAATCAGAATTCATAATAAGAAGCATTATTGTACAGCATCATGTAATGGAGAAAGCATACCCCGGCCTCTCCCTGAATAGGTTCAAACAAGAATCCAGCGATTCGATCTCCTTTCTCTGGAATTAGAACAAACGTTAACAAACATCCCAACCAGATTTAGATGTAGGTAGTGTTTTTATTTACTTGCAAATAAGAAACGTAGAAGAAGGCCAACTCACCTTTGAATATTTTCTCAAGAGCAATATGATCACCAAAATCAACTTTGACATGACCAGGCAACAGAGGCCAAAATCCTCTTGTTGCCTCATTGTCACAGCTCATGGAGATAACAGCTAACGTACGACCATGGAAGCAGCCACAGCAGGAGACAATCAAGGCCTGTAAATGAATTACAAAAATCATGGTTTCAATGTGAGGAAAGAAAAAAGGTTGAACTAAAACTACCTCGTCCTTCGAAATATTCTTCTTCAGATAGCCCCACTTTCTAGCCAGCTTCAAAGCCGTCTCCACACCTTCGGCCCCCGTGTTCATCGGGAGCACCATGTCGTATCCAAAAATGTCCGATAGGTGCTTCGCATACACAGGAAACATGTCGTTGTAGAATGCTCTCGAACTAACGGTAAGCCTATTCGCTTGTTCCACCAAAGCTTTCATGATCTTCGGATGACAATGACCCTGCAAACAACCATCCTCATGCTATGAGAAAGAAAACCTCAGTTTTGAGCACAAACAAGACCGATCAACACCAAAATTTCACAGAGGTTAACAAGAAGCCAACTGGGAATTCATTACAACAACAAGGAATCACTATAAGACCAAACAATGCAATCTTTACTCTCTATCTCTCCCTCTCTCACATACCTGATTAACGGCAGAATAAGCAGCAAGGAAGTCGATGTACTTGTTGCCTTCAGGATCGCGAATAGAAGATCCCTTCCCTTGTGAAAAGACAATCGGAACAGGGTGGTAGCTGAAAATCCAACCGGCGATGTAACTCAGAGGAGATTCACAGAAACAACAAAAAGAACACACGCCAATAAAGAAAAAGATGTCCACGACACAAGCGCTTATTTACTTGTGGGCACTGTATTCAGACTCTAAATCCATGATCCGTCGAGACTCTTGACAAGGCGATGCTTTGCTTTCCGGGACGGCGCCGTACCTCCTCAGGCACGCTCCCCTTCTCACTCCGGCCAGCAAATTCTGCAGCGATTGCTTCGACGCCATGAAAAATCAACTCAAAACGACCGTGTTTCCGCTATAATAGAATGGAAATCTCAGCTCAGAGACATCAATTATTCCACAACGGCAGCGCAGCGCATGACCTTTTCGGGAAAAAAGGGGAAAAATCTTATTGCGCGAACCAATGCAATTCCACTTCACGAGGCGGAACATGGAGACGTGACGTCATTTACCAGCGTTGTCTACACGCGCCGCAAGGTTTGTTCTGGGCCGATTTTTAAAATGGGCCTGAGGTCCGTAGCCCAATCCAACGTTTTACAAAAGTGTTGTTCCTGCAGACGATTTCTGTTATCTAAATTACATTTTGATTCTTTCGTTGGTTTACATCACTCACTCATTTGGGGTTTGCAACTGTTAATTTTTATCCATCGTTTAATGATTGTGAAGAAGACAGTGCTATGGATTTGTTTGATTCAAAAGTTTCATCATCGAATAGATAAGAAGATTAATTTGACTAAATAATCTCATTTGAATGAATTAATAAAATACATGAGAAAGTTGGATTTATAGTGAGTGAGTTGAATAATGATCGCAACTATCCTATTCACGTTGGTACACAAACCCAACTACTTTGGATATTTGATACATAATAAAAACAATTTTTTTATTTTTTTTTGCTTTTGTATCACAATCTCCATGGAGTCAGATTATTACTCACTTGGATATGAATAGAATAATAGACCTTTGAATAAATTCGATTGATTTTGTAATTCAAGAGTGTATTACGTTATACGAAAGGTCGTCGCGTACATATAGGTAGAAGTGTTTGTTTTTCGATTTCAACATATCGAAACACATCGAGCTACGGAATTCAAGGTGTCAAGTCAGTATTGTGACTTTCTATCAGTGTTCGTCTTAATTCCTAGTAAATGTATTCATTCCAAAGCATACGTTATGTTTCCGTTGTGTCGTGAAAAGAATTATTCACGATCCTCTCGCAAATTCAAGAGGGAACAAATCTGTTTGTCACGAACATTGAAAAAATGCATACACAAAATACTCCGATATAAAACCCAACAGGGAACGCTTCAAATCATTACAAGAGTGTTTTAGTAGTAATGATGCTACGATGACATGCTGAAGAATGGAACTTGATTGTTTTGATTTATATAATATATATATATGTATATGTTTATATCAAATTAATTAGGTGAAAATGTGGATTGAGCCCTATTCTTCTTCTTCTTCTTCCTCTTATTCTCAAGAAATCTTTGTAATGACTTCTTCATGTAAAATGCAGTTGAAATAGGAGAATGTTTGATTCTTTCTTCTTGATTATTTGCGAGTGAAATGATATCTCGAGCCTGCAATATCAATAATTAAAAAAACACTTTTTACGAATCAAATAATTACTTGGGCAGGCACATATATAAAATAAATTTCTGAATTAGTTATATTAGAGATTAAGGGTGTGTCAATATATTATAATACATACCTGTAATTGAGTGACATCACAAGCAACTATACTTCCATTGTAGAAAATAGTGAGCTTCTGTCTGCTCTCTTCTTCTTGTACTTCTTTATTTCGAATATTACTCAGCATAGCATCCATGTCGCCCCTTCCAAAACCACAATCAGACACACACACACACACACGCATATATATATATATAGAGCACAAATTCACACTCAAGTACTTTGCATTCTAAATGTATATATATATATATATATATAGAGAGAGAGAGAGAGAGAGAGAGAGAGAGATATGTATTAGGTACCTCATGAAGGAGTATAAATAAATATAGGGGTTATATTAGGGTTTGAATTCAATGTGGGAATTAAAGCAGCACATACTTTTTTATCTGTAAAGTAATATATAACGAAAGAAGGTAATTAATTAGTTCAAACACGAAACAAACATGGATTGGATTGGATGCTAGAGAAATAAATCATTTCATCACATTTTACATGAAATGAATTTTCAAAAATCCATTACTACTACTGCTACACAAATTGTGCTAATTGATATATGAGATGACACGACTGAGAGCCAATTAAAGCCAGCCCACCAAATCTTTCCTTTTTTTTTTCTTAGAAAATAATTATGTGACTGAGGAATTTCGACATGAATTAAATGTTAAGTTGTAGCTCGAATATATATATTTTGTTTCTGTAAAGCATGGGAAGAATAGTCAATTCAATAAGTCACCAGATATAATGAAGTATAATGGGAAAGACTTGTGAGTAGTTGTGACTTGTGAGTGTGACTGTCTTTTTTTTTTTTCTTTACCAAAAAAAAAAAAGAGGGATAATAAGGTAATAAAATTATTTTTCTTTTATATATTTTTTGCTACTTATCAGCTTTTTTTAGCATCTTAGGACGGCACGTTATTTGTGTGATCTTATCATTTCCTCTTCTTACAAAAGTCGTTAGCTGGTCAGAATCAACCGATTAATATTTTAAAATTAAATAAAATACATAATAAAACAATCAATCACATGCTTAAAAATCTCTTCCATATTTACGTACTACGTCCGCGTGATCTTTCAAAACATTACATTAACCATCCCATCACTTTTATCTTCTTTGATTAGATGAAGGATCACCTAAATAATCAAAATTGGATGATATTCTAAGTTTTGAATCCCTCTAAAAAAAAAGCTAAGTAATTGATCTTTTTAATTTTATTTTAGACAAAAATAACCTTTGTATTTTAATCTTCTTCCCTTATATCTATTTTTGTTACATATCTAATTTATTTAAATCTAAGAAAAATATATTTAATAAAGAAAAAAATTAAATACTTATATTAAAGAATTATATAGAAAATTTATAATTAATTCTTAAAAAACATTAAAACTTGTTATTAAAACATAATCTTTATCACTCTAAATATCACATCAAAAAAACATATTAATCAACGTTACCTGGCTAACATACATAGGGTTAAATATGACATTTACACAACATCGCCCCACATATCACTGTGATTAAATAAATATAATATTTTAATATCACTTTGATACGTAAAATGAAATATCATCTCAAAACAAAAACAGTAACGACACATCACCTTAATACACATTTCGCTGATATTCAAATCACGATGATGTGAGTATCACATTGACGTTGGATTACTTCAGTTCAGTTCATTTCTTGACAAAGGTCGTTAAACAATAAATACTTTATTGGGCTTTAAAGGTTAAGTAAAGGCCGAAACTAAGTGCTTAAGCCCATTTTAGTGTCCCATTTTATTCTTTTTCGAATAAATTGAGAAGAGTTTGAATTATGTAATCTTTTTTCTGACAAATATCGAGCTACACTGTTGTAGCATGTTGGGTCTACTTATAATAATTATTTCCTATAAAATCTCGATTATTTTTTTTTAATCTATATCTTTAAGCTGACTTTTACACGACTTAAATAATGAATTACAAAGAAAATCAAATCATTGTATGCTCTTTTTGCACATAAAATAGCAGACAAAATCTCATGGATGTGTTAGAAACAACGTCGCATGACGTGTTTCATGTTTTGCTCTCTCATGTGCATTTATTGTTGAAGTGTCCCCTTACAATCTTTCCACGTATTTTTATTTTATTTTCTCCATATTATTATTATTATTATTACTATTATTAATTATTATTATTATAAGAAGAAGAAGAAGCGTAAGGGCTAAGGTATACAAAGGAACAAATAGATGGTTTGTTGGACTGGCCATTGATTCTTCGAACAATGGACTTATAATTATTACCCCCTTGCATGATTATTTGCTTTTGCACTTTGCCTATTTTAAGATCAATTAGTATATAAGATTCATTTAATCTTTCAATAATAGTTAGCAATCTGTATACTTACTATTATTCGCCAAGCATGAATGTCGTCGCATTCCTGAATTTTTTCTACCTAGATTCAAATGTAAAAAGGGAAGAAAAATAAAAGTCGAGTTTCAAATACTTGGACATGAAATTAAATCTCCGTAATTATTCCAAAAAAATAAAATAAAGTTAATTCTTTTAGCGTCCTTTTATCTCGGGAATAGTCCATTTATGGTCATAATTAGCTCAGCCAACAGATAGTATATTACTGTTATGAACATCAGCACGCAGAAAAATATATATTATTCTTTGCAAATTAATTAATATAAAAATGGCTGTATAAATATAATATAAAGAAACAATTGTCCTAGGAAAATTAACATGTAAGGATTTTCTCTTGAACTTAACGTCTATATCTACGAAGACACGTGTCCGATGACCGCCACGTTGCACCAATTTTTTAACAGTAACAATAATATATAGTTCCAGTTGGATTATTTTATTTTATATTATCTAAAACATAAATTATATATTATTCCTATATATATATATATTATATGTAAAATAAACCTGAAACACGCATTCCCCGAACCTAGCTACGATCAGTGTAATCTGGTCCTCCTTCAAATGTTTTTATTTTATTAATCTCTCTCTCGTATATTTATATAATATATATTTTATTTACTAAAATAGCATACGTCAATCTTCATATGACAAAAAACAGATGCACGTGAAATAAACGTTAGACCATGCACGAAGAACTGCGACATAATTTAAAAATAATTTATGTGACATAGTCGTATATATTTTATGACGCATGTAATCACCGTAAACATATTGGAATTCTTACGTAGGAAAGGTCGTCTCGATGTTGACTATTAGGTTTGTTACGAATTTATATATATATATATATATATATATATATATATATATAGTCACTTTTATGCCAACAAAACAATTCGTCCTCAATGCATGTCCGATATATACGTTGGATTATGTATAAAATAATATAAATTGAGATTAAGAAATAATATCATCTCTTCTTGGACCAGATTGTAAAATGTCCTTGAATTTGGGTCTTTAATCGAACTATATAATATAATGTAAATAAGGGTTAAATATATTTTTAGTTCCGTAATTTTGAGATGGTGGCGTTTTAAGGAAACTTAAGTTAGATGTGTCAATTTTAGTCCCCGTAAGTATCGAAATGAAGCAATTTAAGGACACTTAAGTTAAGGTGACAATTTTAATCCTGTAGGTATTGAAATTAAAGCAATTTTCGGACAGTTAAACCCAGAAATTTATGTACTTACTGGACTAAAATTGCTTCAATTTCTATTCTTACAGGACTAAAATTGTCACTCTTAATTTAAGTGTCCTTAAATATCTTCAATTTTGGTACTTACGGGACTTAAATTGACACCCCTAACTTCATTAAAGATGCGAGACTAAAAATATACTTAAGCATGTAAATAATACATTAGCTAATAAGCTATTTCTCTATATTATTGTTGGTCGATTTTATGATATCATGAGCATTTCATTTGACCTCCAAGAATCTGAAAGGTCATGCCAGATTATGTGGCTTGACAGTTGTAATAAAAAGGGGGACGTGGCTCTAGTTTGTCAACGTGGAAACATTCTAGCTACCTTACAAGTATGAAAATAAAATAAAACCCTATTTTATTTAATTCTAATTTTTTTTTATTATCAAAGTTTGTAAGATATCAACTATCTGGTTGTAGGTTATTAAAACCTGATTCTTCCAGAAGACAAGGTGGTTGTTACGATGATATTATTGCTTGTTCATGAAATATAAAATTTCATTGCTAAAGAATATCTATCTATGCATATTATATATGTATATATATATATATATATATATTATAGCACAGTTAATCGCATGGCAAGTGAGCGGTGGTTATGTATATCATATTGTTGGTGCATGCCATGTGTAATAAATTTATGTATCCACGTGTCATTGGATACACGAACTAAATCAGTTCAAATAAAAGTATTAAATTCATGGGAAATTTATTTATGTATTCTTTATAAATAATATAAATATGCTTTCAAAAGTAACATTATATAAAGAAATGTATGTAAGAGCGTCATTGCATATGCAAGAGTGTATTGGGACTATTTGACCGACCATGTCGTTGGAACCCTTAAGACTATACTTACGACTCAATTCTATTTAATCCGTCACATTCAATGGCCATCAAACTATTCTTAATTTTATATGAAGATAAGCTAATTAATGCCCATTACTCTCTCTCTCTCTCTCTCTCTAACAAAGAATATTAACCTAATTTGAGGATAAGATATATTATTACAATTAAAGTACCGTACATTGGCACCAAGTGCACTCTGATGTAAATCATCGACATTATTTAATTCAACTATACGCACTAAGAATGTTTTTATTATAAGCATAAATTGCAACTATGTGTAATATATACTATTTTCTTTGCAAATATCCATTTATTTTTTTAAAAAATTTATTTATATCCATGTATTGAGTTCTTAAACAAGACAACTAAGGAAAACATGGTTGTCGCTTTACTAGACAGACATCGTGTACTATAAAGTTATGGCTTATATTCAATCTCCGGCAAATTAGAAATTTTATTTTGTTTTTGCTTTTTTAAAAATAATACTTTTATATATTATATTCAACTATTTTGTCTTATTTAATGTCCATAAATTGTGCGGCAGCCGCTAAGACCAAACAAATCTTCTCACGACCATAATCTTAAATTAGTTCCTAATCAAGAACTACGATTGGGCATTCATAGCCATAAAAGAAAGGTTAAAATAATCATATGATAAGGTTGGATTATAGTGATTTTACTCCAATCATAATTATTCGTTCATCGTTATATTTGGATTTAAATAATGTCTAGAACATTATCAAACATTGCTAGATGATATCCATTTAATCATTAAATAGTAATCCGATTATTTGATTAGTATGCCGCCATTGGTATTTTCTTCCAAGAGAGTGGGATGGGTCATGTCAAAGTTTGTACTTACAAGTCAAAAAAACATAAAATTCCATATTGAAAATGAAAATACAGATCTAACTATCAACAATTAAATTAAATGATTATCAAAAACCAAAAAATCTAAAAATTTAAAAATAAGCCAAAAATAGAGAAGAGCTCGGAGACAATTTCTCTACACTCTACCAAAGTCTCTCTGTAAAACTCCTCTATACTTACAAGGTCTAAATATTAATCAACAATAGTAAGTATATATTTGAATAATTATTACTCATTTAATCCTAATTAAGCTTGATTTTCAAGATCCTCCGAGCTTATGAACGTCCCATGAAATCCATAAGGCACCCTCGAAGGAAGCTTTATTACAGCTTCAACCTTCATAGTCACAGCATTCACAATCTGAAGCTCAGACCGACATGTCTTCTCGTCGTGCACCAAGGCAAGGACATGACCATCGTCTTCTTCATCCTCCTCATCAGAACCACCGTTTCTCGGCAGAAAAAACGGCTCGCCGCCGTATTTACCATCGCCGTAGATAAATTTCTCAACTTTCCCTGTAATAAGATCCACCTTGGCAAAACCACAGACCTTAGGCCATGGCTCTGCTATTGCAAGATACGCAAACCTCGTCTTCCTCCCCAGCCTGTTTCTGATCACCATGCCCGCTTCGAGATTCATCTGTTCTTCCGGCGATTGGATTATGGGCGTCTTCCTAGATTCGCCGGTGGTGAGGTTCAGTCTGATTTCTGATAGAACGCTTTTGAGATTCTCTTCGCTGTCGTTGAAGATTGAGTCCGGCGGAGTCATGCAAGAACCTATGACGACCACTTCGTTTGTCTCCTTTTCTTCCCAAGCGTTCCATAGATGGAAGCAGAAAGTCTCCGGGCAGTCGATCCATGTAATATCCTTAGCATCCTCGGCGTTCTTGGGCAGAATACCAAACCTCGACGTCTTGTCCCTGTCGTAAACCACCGGCGACCCGCCGCCGACCATTTCTTGGAGCTTGAACACCACCTGCTGATCTGGGATCACCACCAAGTTCTCTGTGATCGCAAAGTCGTGCATCATCGTCGGGACGTCCAGCGGGATCTCAACGTCGGGCGATTTCTCGCCGGTTTTGGAGAATTTGAAGTATTTGAGGTATGGCTTTTGGACGACGTCGTAGCTCAGGGCGAAGAGCTCTTTCGAGATGGGGTCGATCTTAGGGTGGGCGATCATCGTCGTTTTCAGCTGGCGGCGGAAATCGTATCTGCAGACGGTTTCGAGGTCGCCGGCCTCGGTGATTCGAACATGGTAAGGAAGATCATCCTCGGACATTGCTAGGAGCCTATTGTTGAAGTAGACCAAGCCAGCATTAGCCACGCCGGTCCCATGGCTGTGATCGAGCAAGCCAAACAAGCCACGGGCGTAGAACAGTGCGAGCCGAGCTATGCCAAGATGGCCGTGTAGTTCGCCAATGGCTTTGGGGAAGATGGGTCGGCCGAGCTCGCGTTCTTGAACCAGCCTCTGGGTCTCGGTGAAGCGACAGGCGTAGCTGGCTCCGTTTTTGCTTCCTTCGCCGTTAATGGTGACGGCGTGTATCATGCCGTCGCCGTCGAACAGGTGGTGCCCGCCGAGCGGCTCGTGAAGAGGGTTTGCTCCGTTTCTCACGTAGACGCCGTTGATACCAGCTGGGATCGTCCCCACGACTTCGAGATTGTGTTTCGCAGGGTTCTCCGGCACCGGAGAGAAGTTTCCGGCGATTTGGACACGTGGGTCGGCGGTTTTGGGTAATGGGCGTTCCAGCTCGCGCGTGACCAACGCGCTTTCGACCAAGTCAAAAGCTCTTGCGGCGGCTTTCTGCAGTATGTTCCACCGCGGCGGAGGCTGAGCGGGCGGCGGTTCCACGGTGGCGATCTTGGGAGTTTGGGCCGGCGCTTGTTTCGGGAAGGTGAGAATCGACGGTGATTGTAGAGCACAGTTGACGTTCTTGGCCTTTTGGTTCTTCGTTGGTAAGATTTTAGAGGGGATTTGTATTGTGTGAGCCATTTGAACACACTACTACAACCTTTGATTTTCAAATGTTTTTGTAATAAAAAGTTGGAATTTTTCCTTGATTTATTTTGTTGTAGTGTAGTAGTATGGTTCTTGAAAGAGAAAGACTTGCTATTGTTGTAAGGTTAAATGGGGCTTAAATAGAGCATGGAATTAGAGCAACAATTATTAAAAATTTTAATATATATATATATATTTGCATATATATTTAAAATAAATATAAAATAAACATGAAGGAGATGACCACGTGGTTGATATAAGAGAAGGGCACTTGAGGGAATGACATGAAGCAAACATTGTGACTCTACACAATTAGCATGACATATGACATGATGACTTACAACTATTTATTTTATTATTATTATTATTATATAAAGACAAATAGGGAGTCACATAATTGGAGGGAACGTCTAAGATTAAGGGCCAGTGAGACATCGAAGATTAAGATAAATAGCACCATAAAAAAGGTTATTACAAAAGTGACATCACTTAGCATAGTCCACTTTGATTAAGTTGGATGAGCCGCGGTTAAATTACTTTTTATTTAAACAATTATTAACTTTTATGGAAGTCAACTCTTTGGTGTCCATATTTTCTTGATAAAACCCTTTTTTTTTTTATTCGCATCCAATTAATCTCCTACGAAATTTTCCATTTTATAAGATTAGGTATATATGGTGGCACTTTCAACAACATGCATATATATTATTAACCTCCACTATATTCATGCTTAGTTTTAACTGATTGATAAAATTTTCAATAAACAGCATAAAATATAACATAGATAATGATAAATTCGAGTTATTAATTACACCACTTTTTTTTTTGGTTCACTATATTTTATGATTAGAAAAATAAGTTACAGACTTTATATGTTAAAATAAATTTGGCTCTTCCATCATTTTTCCCACAAAATAAATTGGAAATCCTACTTATCATTATTTAACTTCAACCAGCCGGTGGGTAGCAAATATTTCACGTCAGCAGTCACGTTGGATTTCCGACTTACTTTATCGAGCAAAAATTCAAATTTGTTCCAACACATGACGTTATCGGCCTATTTTTATGATAGTAAGACAGTAAAAAAAAAACACAGTAAAAACAAAGGAGTCCATTTAGGGTCACTTGGTCGGGTACTTAGGTTTAAACCTTGTCAGCTCACGAGGGACACACACACCTCACCCCATCACGAAATAACCATCTAATTAATCAAATTAAATGGTTCGATTATGACATCATTCCCAAAATATTTATTAACTAAATTCAAAGTTAGGAAAATCATAAAATGAGATTCGACGTGACGTACCGAATGTTGTCCGAAATGAGAAGGGAAAAGAAACCGTGAAGGGCCCTATAAAATCTTAACTTCCCATGTAATTATTGTTCATTGTTTATATAATCATGTCACGATTGAAATTCGTATAATTGAGCTTAGTAAATCATTTATTATTTTTGACATTGCTCAGACAAATATGAATCATTCCGATTATCCATGCCAACCTCTTAGTGAACAATATGGGTCCACCGTTCGAACCACCTTCACTTTACGCACCTATTTTATTTTATTATTATTACTTTTTGTAGATCGAAATAATATATCCATGTAGGCGTTATAGATTATCACACGAATATACTTTTTATTTAATTTAATATGTAACCCTCATTAAGCTAGAGCAGATCATAAAATAGCCAAAGTCATAAAATAGCTAGCTTAGTGCTCCTTGTCTGATATATACTTTATTTACATAGTCAGTCAACTATTGACGTGACTAGGGTTTTCTTGTATAGGTTCTAACACACAATTATGTATAGATACTGGCGAGAATGTAGGAAAATTATATATTTAAGTATTCATCTATTAAGACTAAAACCTAATAAATAATTAGGACATGAAATCTCATCGTGCATGTGATGGTGACGACGACATAGAAACACACACACACACACACACACACACAGATAAAATTAAATATATAAGTATTTTATTACATATATCAACTTGTTCAATCAACATGGAATTGTTGCTCGCTTTCACTTTCATCATCGGCCATGGCAAGAAATGCATTAAATTAGCTAGAAAAAGCATTGTCTTAGTACATGATTAATTTCACTTGTCACATGGAATGCAAGATATAACATATATTATACGAATCGAATCATTAGTTCTAATATATATATACATATATATATATATATATATTATATTTTGGCCATCTTTTCATTTTGTCATATATATTCGATCAACAAAGATCTTGCAAAATATGCGAGAGTTGGTTGAAGAAAACAAAAGCACATGCATAAGCTGCAGTTGATCAATCTTCTTCATAACCTCACCACCATGTGACTGCTTATCATTAAAGGAGGTATATCTGTGGTGGTTGGACTTTACGTCCTTTATATATATATATATATATATATATATACGCTTAAATATTTTTCTATTAGCCCTTTTCATCATGATTTTATTCAAATAATTCAACATATTTTAAATCAACATTAAGTCCATAGATTTAAGTCATTATCGCATTTGTTATTGATATACTTGTGACAAGATATTATAATTGCATGCGCCCAATGAATATATATATATATATATATATATATATATATATATATTAATACATTTGGTTATATAAAGATCCAAAAATCATGTAAAACTTTCCAACAAAGTTTATACCTTAGAAAATAAAGTCGACATATCCACATGTGCAGAAACCGAATGTGAGGTTTTTTCCCGACAGATTTTCTTAGACCACAAATATCGTAGTCTATTTGCTCCCATACAATAGTAATATCGAGTTAATTAACATAAAAAAATGAGGTATTATTATTTATTATCTTACGGAATAATGCTTCGACGATTTAAAAATGGATTACAAATGCAGGCATATTATAATAATATGATATGCGAATCATGTGGGATAAAGTATAAAGGTAGACAATAACATAAGAATAATACATAAGACTTCTGCAACAATAGTAATTTTCGAAATATAGGGTAATCAGTTGTGTAAGATTATATTAGAATCGTTTATTAGTTATAGTGTGGACACCATTGCAAAAGCAATAATCATCTTTGATTAATCGATCATCGTGAATTTAAAGAGAATATATATATATATATATATAATATTATGGATTCAATAATTATAGCAACTCAATTAAAACTAATCATTATTCTTCTCCACTCCTAGCATTTACTATATATGTTTCATGTATATGCATGACAATAAGATATACATCACTTAAAATCCTTTGAAAATAAAATATACAAAATTAAAATATAAAATCTTCATGACTACCGGTAAAAAGAAAAATCATCACCAATAAGGCTAAGATAAGATCACCATATGGGGTGTTGAGAATAATATGTATAAAATTAGAATGATAATCATTTAAGAAATCCAACTAAAATAAAAGTATAAAAAGTTTTTAAAGCTATTCAAAGTCAATAAATTCTAGATTTTCTAGTGTGCGAGTGGAAAGAAGATGAGAAAAAAAAAAGAAGCATAAATTAATTTCGTAAAAAGACATTCGCCTTAGGAAACGTTTTAACACGCAATTAGTATGACTGCAATAACAAAAGCAAGAGGTTGAAAAGAAAAAGGCAGATTATTTAGGTCGTCAAAGACCAAACTAACCATTTAAAAAAATATATATATCTTTAAAATTGTCCAAACACTTGCATATGTGGAAGTTCCTTAAAGCATCATTCATGCATGTTTGTAATTAAGAATGGTCATATTCTCAGACCATTCATAAAGTTGATGAGACAAATAGTCTTTAACTAATCCAAGATTTGGACGTATCAATATGATAGTTTTAATACTATATGTTTTCCATACATTTAAAGAAAAGAAACATCGTATGAAGACTAAATCAAAGTTCCAATTTCAACACATCCAAGATTTCCTATTAGATTACATCACGCAAGCAAGAAAGAGTAATTTGCACGCCAAAAAACTTAAACCATATTTCAACCAACATATAGATATTTTGTACTAAAGTTGATTTGCTTATTTTTCATTATATTTTTTATGTCTTCGGGCATTCGGGCATGAACCAAGACAAGATAGTAGTTAAGCTTTTATTACTTTAATGATCTTTCAATCAAAAGAATATTCCGCTAATCACGTTGCTAATTAAGGATACAAAGAACATAAAACATTGGAGATAATGTTGTCTTGTGATAAGGAATCCATTGCATGTTCCCAAGTTCTCAATTAATATTTATTGCAATATATCTTATAATAAACTAAGTGGAGTTATTAAAGTTGTGAACTTTTGGGTGGGGTTGGTTCACAAGTTATGTATACCGTATTTAATTTGAAGACTCAATCCTAAAAATCAATTCAAATTTGAAAAAAAAAAAAACACGTTTTGATAAAGAGCTCAAGTTTAATTTCAAGGTAGAAATTCAATTGTTTTATGCCTAAATTTTCGGCTATAATTGTGAATATTTTCTTTACTTTTGCGTTTCGTCTGTGCCATATTATTGGTAAAATTATAAATTTGGGTAACTGAGTTTCTCAATTTTGGATCACTCTAATTGAGTCTCCTATCATTTTTTAGATAAAATAATTCGAAAATCTTACATTAGAGTATTTATTCCATGTCATCATCCAAGTGGGTAGTAAATATTTAATGCCAGCAGCCAACTATGATTTCCAATTTATTTAGTCGAATAAAATAACATAAGACTCAAATTTGTTCCGACATATTTAGTATGCCACATATTTTCCTTTGTGAATGTAGCAACTCAAAATATTTTCCTTTGCGAAAATAGCAACTCAAATATACGCGACATTCGAATACCACCATATGTATCCGTATTTCGAAAAGCTTAGTAATAATTAGTGTTGTCTAAACGAATGTACATAAAGCTACTGTCTATACCTCTAAATGCTCGATTCTTATAACTGCTCAACTTAGCTTACTTAGGTTATAATATATATTAGTAAGTACTATGTTTTAAAGAAACATTATCATCAATGCTTGTCGAAATCTTGCATTGAGTTCAACTGTATGTAACTAAAGAGTACAACTGCTGCAAGAGAACTGAGAAGCTCGTACATACAGCCCCAAGTTGTTCATGATTGATTCTTTCCACTCTGCTCGAGCAACTTGCGTATATTCACTGATGAGTTGAATGTCCAAAAAGGGCTCTCCATAATGAACTTTTGTGACAATAACTTGTAATGAAACAACTGGCCGACGGACAATTTGAGTGGGCATAGAGCAACTTGGTACTCAATGGCCTAAGATAAAGAAAGAGTTATGATCGCTTTCTCTCCCACGTGAATTTGCGAGTTCTTGGGGCTTGCTTTGTAGTTGTTCTTGTTTCACTTTATGTATATGTCAGATATATGTACATACTTACTCAGACATATGATGTTGGTTTGGACAGATGATTTACTCACACGTTTATGTTCTGAGTTTAAGCGATGATTCTTGTCAATGAAAACCCTGAAATTTATTAAGGGTATTAGTGAAGATTTGATCCCTTTTTTCTTTTGCCATGAACTGTTAGTTTGAGCCATTGGATGAATGGTTTGAAGCTTCAATCAAGAACTAGTTCCACCACTAGCCTAGGGCTTGCTTTAGCTTTATTGTAAGAGTCGATAGTTGTAAGATTTTTTTCAAGTCAATCATGCAAGTCGATAAAACATGATGATTTAGTTGGAAAAAGGGCAAAAAAAGGTAAGGGCAAGTTGAACGCCAAGGACAGTAACTATTGAAATTTTGAAATGAAAACGCAACGGCAATAGTAGTAGCGATGCCTAGGGGTGTCAACGGGGCGGGTTTATGGGTCGTATATGGGTATATAATTCGAAACGATCGACCCAATCAGTGCAACCAACCCAATTACTTTAGCCCATCGATCTTGGTCAAGGTCCAATTATGAATATCCTAGCCATATTCATTCATTGATATTTTAGCCCATTTCTCATATAAAATCTATTTTAGCTGAATTTCTCAGAATCAAAATGTAGCTCAGACCACTTGGGGTCCTTTAGGCTTGCCACTTGGATACGTTCTTGACCAATATATATATATATATAATAGATATAAAGCCCATCTCACTATTATTATTTTTTATGACACTAAAATCTATATCAAGTCGACATCTGTCAGTTTTATTTTGGACAAGTATGAAGTGGGACCATTCGTTATTCCATGTAATCATTTTTCCCCTTTATTTTGTTTCTTCATTTAACTCAACGAACCCATATTATGGGACCCTCAGAGTGTAACTACCCACCAGCTTGACCGCTTAAGTATTTAATTTATATTTCCTTTTTATGTATATGTATGTTTTTTTTTGTTTTCTTTCATGCATCAAATCAAGATTCCATCACCCATGGTACGATATAATAGATATATTGTTTAAGACAGTATCTATGTAAGAACAGTTGTTCGCTACACTTTTGTTGGTTGGTTTTTATTTATTTCAAGGTTAAAATAGGAAATCAAAAGCTAGGAAAAAGAAGGGATATGTTACAAACTAGATTTCAAGAATCTTTACTCCTTTTTGGCGCGTAATAAATCTCCCTCATTTAGTGACAGTAAAAACATTTCCCTCTACATTGTTTTCTTCATCGTATCTGATGTGTTGCAGCTTTTACTTTTGTTTTCTTCCATATTTTTTAGTCCCAAATCACTCTCTATCTTTTGCTGTAAGGGTAAACGAGCTTTTTAAAGATTTGAGTAATGAACAACCTTCTAAAAGCGTGACTGTAATTACTATCTATTTTTAATTGCATTAAATGGTATGCAAACAATTCCAGAATGTAAACAACTGTGAGAAACCATAATTAATGGCTTTCTTTTGGGTTCCCCACAATTGCTTATTGGTAAGAAGGTTAGCTCTATGTCTTTGTGTAGTGTGTGTAATATGTTAATGTTTACATTGACAATGTTGGAGCCAATGTGGAGCCGACACTGGAGTCAACATCGTTGACTCACACCTGATCAAACATATGTTTTGTCTTTCATGCCCAAATAACCGTTTATCTTATTTTTTGGCTTTGTTTAAATGTGTGCAGGAGATATTCACGACTTGGACTGAGTAAAGATATGAAAGTTGAGTGGAGCTAAAAATAGAAGGTGCATTTACTAAAAATAGAGAAGAAGGAGTATAAGGTGGAACAAACCCAACTGAACCTATAAAATAGGGGGAGTCACGTCTATATAAACAGAAGACTCCATTCGGGTTGTAGCATCGAAACATCAAGATAGAAAGGTGCGCGCGTGCTACGAGCTGAAGAAATGGAAGCTTTCAATCATCATCTATCTGTTTCGATCACTTTTTTGCCTAGCGTGTTTTCTTTACACTTGTGTATAGGACTAGGATCTATACGTGAGCTTTGTGTGAAGTCTAGGCTGATTTGTACTATCTTTTGATAGTTGTTTTTTTTCGTAATCCATTCTCGTAGTGGAATTTTGCCCTGAAGGCACGCAGCAAGTTTTTATAACTTGCTGCATATTTTGAAACCCTGTGTCCATCGTGTGCTTAAATCTTTTTACGACTAAGTTAATTTTCCGCTGTGCAAAATCTTCTGATCCCGAATGTTGTTTCAACATTAGGGTCAACATTTTTATGTGACTGATAACTTAGTTTTTACATCCGTATCCGGGAGACCCCACCCCAACTAGTGGTATCAGAGCCTCCGCTTGATACACTAAGCGTTCTGATCTTTTTGATATGGATGCCTTAAGCTCAAATTATTTTGGTAAAGTTCATGTTTTAGATGGTTCTAACTATGCTTATTGGAAAATTCGTATGCGTCAATGCATAAAGTCTATTGACTCTCGTGCATGGGACTCTGTTCTCAATGGTTATACCCCTCCTAAAAATCCTCCTGACGCTGATGGGGAAGTCGTAGACAAACCTATCGCCGAATGGACCCCGCTTGAAAGAGCCACGGCTGATTTTAATGAAAAAGCTTTACATGCTATATTTTCTTCTGTGGATATTTTCATGTTTAAGATTATTCAGAACTGTACTAGTGCTCAACTTGCGTGGGATATGCTTCAAAGGTATTGTGAGGGTGATGCGAGTGTGAAAGACACAAAACTTCGACTTCTTCATAGTCAACTTGAAAATCTGCGAATGAGTGATGATGAAGATATTACTACTTATTTTGGAAAACTCTTGAATATTTCTAGCGAATGTCATAGCTTGGGTGAACCTATTTCGAATAAAGTGTTAAATTCTAAAGCTATTCGATCACTGACTGAAAAGTTTAATGTGAAGGTTGCAACGGTCGAGGAAGCTCACAATCTGGCCACCCTTGACTTCAACACCTTGATGAACATCATGAAGAACTACGAGATCAATCTCGAAGTCCAGAGGAAGGTATCCAAGGGTAAAAGTCTTGCTCTAGTCACTCAACCTACAGTTTCTGAACCTAAGGTTGATTCTGACAATGATGAGACTATGGCTATGCTTGTTCGAAATTTTAAGAAGTTTCTGCAAAATAAGAGGGAGTTGAATGTTGGTCCAACATTCAAGAATGTTCTTAATACTAAAGAGTCTTCATCTATGCCTAACCGCCCTATCAACAGAAGAAATTCTGCTGATTAAGCAAAAGCTGATAAGTTTGACAGGGATTCTATTCAATGTCATGCATGCAAAGGCTGGGGACATTACGCAAATGAATGTGCCAATACTCTTCGTAGGTACGGAAAAGTAAATTGGGTAAGTCTGTCAGATGATGAAACTGATGAGACAGTTGAAGACACTGAAGAGGTTGCCAAGTGGACAAGCATGGTGAATCCAATCTTTTCTGACAATGAAGAAGAAGAGTATCATATCGGGTTTACTGCGGTACCAGATGTTGAGTCAACATTGGATTCAACATCTGAACAATATATTTATTTTGATTATGATGACTCGAATTGCTTTGATGATACAGGAAAGGAAAATCCAGAGAAAGACGCAGAGAACTCTGAAGGAACTTACAAACTTCTTTTGACAGAATGTTCAAAAGAAAAGGAGCTGAACGTAAAGCTGAAGGAAACCATACAGGGTCTGATCGAGGAGAAGGCTAATACTGAGAAAGTAATCCAAGAATTGCGGGATGGAGTTAGCAGAATGGAAGTTCTCTTGACTCGAAAGGACATGGAACTTGATACTCTGCAAAAGCAAGTCAAAAAGGCTGAAGAGACCTTTTCAAAGTTAAATAAAGGTAAATCAACACTTGACGAGGTACTTTCCTTAACTGTTTCTGATAAACATGGTCTAGGATATAAATCTCGTGCTGCTTTTATTAATGAAACTAAGCATGCTGTAGGAAAGTCCAGAAATAGAAGTTTCAAATGTCATTTTTGTTTTGAATATGGACATATCAAACCATATTGCTGAAAGTTGAAAGATGATTTTACCAAAAAGGTTTTGTTGACTGAAAAGTCATCCAACATTCGATCCAACATTGAGAAATCAGTGTTGAAAAGGGTGTCTGGGGACGTTTTAGACGACTTGTGTTTTAATTCTTTCTATCATAAGAATGAGACAGTTTGGATTCCGAAAAAGAAAGTTCTTGCTGATGAGTCTTTGCTTCAATGTAATGTCGTATATACATCTTTGAAAGCTAACGTTTCAGGATCTTGGTACTTTGATAGTGGCTGTTCACGCCACATGACGGGTACTAAAGATTATCTTATTGAGTACACACCATTAAGTAGTGGTACAGTGACGTTTGGCGGTGGAGCAAAAGGAAGAATACTTGGTCGCGGCAAGCTCAATGTCACTGGTTTTCCAGCCTTGAGGAACATTCTACATGTTGAAGGACTTGTAGCTAACTTGATTAGCATAAGTCAGCTTTGTCATGATGAACTCGAGGTAAGATTCAACAAAGAATGTTGCGAAGTTTTTAACGACAAAAATCTTTGTGTTATGGCAGGAAAAAGATCAAGTGACAACTGTTACCAAGTGGGTGATAAAAATGGCAGCAAGGATGGGTGTCAACTTTCCAAGGCCGAGGATGACGTTGTTCTATGGCATTATAAGCTGGGTCATGTCAATTACAGAACCCTGGAACAGTTGATTCGGCATGAAGCTATAAGAGGGATTCCAAATCTGAAGGAGTTTGGTAAGGTTATCTGTGAACAGTGTATGAGAGGTAAACAGACGCATGTTAGTCATAATGTTGATCAACATTTTGTGCAACATTTTAAAACTGCTCACTGTTTTCAGCTTGTTCATATGGATCTTATGGGTCCTATGGAAGTAGACAGCTTAGGTGGTAGAAAGTATGCTTATGTGCTCGTTGATGATTTTTCGAGATTTTCATGGATATTTTTTCTCAAGGAAAAATCCGAAACTTTTGATTGTTTCAAAACTTTTTGTGCTATTCCTATCTTTCGTATTAGAACTGATCATGGCAGAGAGTTTGAAAATCATTTTTTTAAAGAGTTTTGTGATAAAAAAGGTATTATCCATGAGTTTTCTTCTCCTAAGACACCTCAACAAAATGGGGTAGCCGAAAGGAAGAATAGGACTTTACAGAAAATGGCTCGTGTCATGTTATAGTCTAAGAATCTTTCTAAGAGGTTCTAGGCTGAGGCATTGAATACTGCATGTCATATTTCGAATAGAGTCTATTTTCGTCAAGGTACTAAGAAGACGTCATATGAGATTTTGAAGGGGATTAAGCCGACTGTTAAATACTTTCATGTGTTTGGATGTACTTGTTATATGCTTAATGATCGTGAGTATTTGACTAAGTTTGATTCAAAGAGTGATAAATGTGTTTTCTTAGGTTATTCTACTAACAGCCGAGCTTATCGAGTTTACAACTTGAGATTGAAAACTATTCAGGAATCTGTGAATATAGTATTTGATGATGCTGCTGATCTTAGCAGGAATGTTTCTCAAGTTGATATTTCAGATATAGTTCCAGTCGTTGGACAAACTGAGGATAATGTTGCATCAAATGTTGAGCCAGCACCTGACTCAACATCGTCACTGGAACTGGACACTGAAGATGACTCCATGAATGCTCGTAGAGATCCTCCTCCCAGAATTCAGAAAGATCATCCTTCTGATCAGATCATTGGAAGATTAGATGAAGGGCGCAAAACAAGGGACATACCACGAAAAGACTACAGATCAATGGTAAAGAATGTGTGTATGACTTCCGTATACAGCGAGGTAAGGTTTAACTGCTATGTGTCTGAGATTGAACCGAAAAACGTTCTTGAAGCACTCAAGGACAGTTTTTGGATCAATGCTATGCAAGAAGAGCTTTTACAGTTCGATAAAAATCAGGTTTGGACTTTGGTCCCTCGACCGAGTGACATTAATGTCATAGGTACGAAGTGGATTTTCAAGAACAAGTCTGATGAACATGGTAATGTGATTAGAAATAAAGCTCGTTTAGTTGCTCAGGGTTATACTCAAGTTGAGGGTATTGACTTCGATGAAACCTTTGCCCCCGTAGCTAGGCTAGAGTCTATTAGGTTATTGCTTGCTATTGCATGTTGGCTCAACATTACCTTACACCAGATGGATGTAAAGGGTGCGTTTTTAAATGGCTATATTGATAAAGAAATTTACGTTGAGCAGCCTAAAGGTTTCGAAGATCCTTATCATTCTGATCATGTTTTTAAATTGCAAAAAGCTCTTTATGATCTTAAGCAGGCTCCTCGTGCGTGGTATGGTAGACTTACATCATTTCTTTTGGACTTTGGTTTTGTTAGAGGCGAAGCCAATATGACTCTTTTTGTAAAAAGGGTTGGTAATGATGTGCTTATCTCGCAAATTTATGTGGATGATATTATTTTCGGTTCGACCTCACAATCTATGTCTGATCAGTTTGTTCATGCTATGAATTCCACATTCGAGATGAGTATGATTGGTGAACTAACATTCTTCCTAGGACTGCAGGTTAAGCAAAGTAAAGATGACATTTTTATGTCCCAGGAGAAGTATGCTAAAAACACTGTTAAGAAGTTTGGGTTAAATACTGCAAAGGTAATGAAAACTCCTATGGGATCTACGCAGAAGGTAAGCAAAGACAATGCTGGGGAAAATGTTGATCCAACATTGTATCGTTCTATGATTGGTAGCTTATTATATCTTTCTGCGACCAGACCTGATATTATGTATAGTGTTTGTGTATGTGCGAGATATCAGGCTGACCCAAAAGTTTCTCATTTAAATGCAGTCAAAAGGATTTTGAAGTATGTTAGTGGTTCGTACAATCTCGGTTTATGGTTTTCTAAGGATACTAACACGAATCTAGTTGGTTTCAGTGATGCTGACTGGGCAGGTGACGAAGATGATCGCAAGAGCACGAGTGGTGGCTGTTTCTTCCTAGGTAACAATCTAGTGTCTTGGTATAGTAAAAAACAGAATTGCGTCTCTCTTTCTACGGCCGAGTCTGAGTATGTAGCTGTGGGCGGCTGCTGTACTCAACTCATTTGGCTGAAAAGTATGTTATGTGATTATGGCGTAGAGAGTCAGTCTGTTCTTATGTTCTGTGATAACTTGAGTGCTATAAATATATCGAAAAATCCTATTCAGCATTCTAGGACCAATCATATAGATATTAGGCATCATTTCTTGAGAGATATGGTCGAAAAAGAGTTTATTAAGATAGAGCATATAGATACTAAGAGTCAGTTAGCTGATATTTTCACTAAAGCCTTAGACTTTGAAAGGTTCTCGAGCCTGAAGAAGTCGATAGGTCTGTGTCAATGTCAGTAAATGTTGGTCCAATATCTGGATCAACATTAGCATATGTCAAATATGGTTGTTACTCGTTTGATATTTGCTTCGACATGCTCTGTGATGATTTCCTGAACTGAAATGACTCTATTCTTCTGCACACGATTGCTCATGACCTTTTTCAAGATACAGGTTCAAGAAAAGCTGAAAAACTTTCAAGGGTACACGGCATTCGCGGTGACGATGTATTCTCTGAAAAAAAAAAAAAAAAAAAAAAAGCCCTTCAAGGGTACACGGCATTCTCTGTGACGATGTATTCTCTGAAGCAAAAAAAAATAAAATTCTTGAACCTTGATGGAAAAGCAATCAAGAAAGAGCAGTGCACCAGAAATAAAAGGTAAGGTAGAGCAGAAAATGAAAGAAAAATGAGTCTAGGGTGTTCGAACAGAAAATGAAGGAAAAAGTTTTTGAGGATGTTGGGTCAAATATTGAGCAACATTTGTGACTAACCTATTTGATGATGCTATATTCTATGTTTTTGCTTATGTGTCTTAGGTCGTATCTATACATATATTAGTCTGTCATGTCTAGTGTTCATATCTCTCATATAAAGTTCATTGGAAGAACGGTTATCTCCACTTGGTTCGTGCGTTCATCGGAGTGCCCATCGGTTAGTATCATTTGTTCTTGACCTGATTTATGTTATCTCCTTATGTGCACGATTTTTAATTCCACTTTTGCATGATTTTTTGACCGCTTTTGCATACCTATTATTGCGTTTTTTACCGATAAAATCACGAGTTTATAGGTATTTGAAAAAGAAAGTTTTTGACCATTGATGCACGATCATAAAGTTTTACCGTTGGAAAATTTCTTTTTCTATTTTGGTCTATTTATTGACTCAGTCTTGGCCGGATATCTCTCCATTGCACAAATCTTTCCTATAATATCTGCGTTTATATCTGCAAATCCAGCTTTCTTGTTTTTCTCTTTCGATCTTAATCCAATTTTTACCAGTTCTCTTAACTTTCATGGCAAACTCACAAAGTTCTGAGTTACAGAATGTTGGTTCAACATCTGCTACAACATCTGTCCTGGAGCGTCACATTGAGTATTTGGATGATACTATTGCTTCATTGGTTGCCCAAAGGGAGATACTACGAGGAAACCTTTCTTCCCAAAAAGGGGGAGATGATGGTGCTGAAGAAGATGCTGGGACGACTGTTGTTGCTGTTGGAAATGGAGAAGCTGAAGAGGAAGCTGCTGCTAAAAGAGAATCTTCTGAATCGATTGAATCTCTTAACTTTTAGATTCTCTTATTTTGTTTCTTTTTTGCAGATGTATTTGAGGCTACTTCAGACTAGTCCAAGTAGTTCTGTACTAATAACTTATATTTGATATCTTATGATGACTACTTTTTGTTCTGAGTGTCTTGATGATTTCAGGGGGAGCCTTTGGATTTATCTTTGCACGGGTTTTGGGAAGAAAGACAAAAAGGGGGAGATTGTTAATGTTTACATTGACAATGTTGGAGCCAATGTGGAGCCGACACTGGAGTCAACATCGTTGACTCAGACCTGGTCAAACATATGTTTTGTCTTTCATGCCCAAATAACCGTTTATCCTATTTTTGGCTTTGTTTAAATGTGTGCAGGAGATATTCACGACTTGGACTGAGTAAAGATATGAAAGTTGAGTGGAGCTAAAAATAGAAGGTGCATTTACTAAAAATAGAGAAGAAGGAGTATAAGGTGGAACAAACCCAACTGAACCTATAAAATAGGGGGAGTCACGTCTATATAAACAGAAGACTCCATTCGAATTGTAGCATCGAAACATCAAGATAGAAAGGCGCGCGCGTGCTACGAGCTGAAGAAAGGGAAGCTTTCAATCATCATCTATCTGTTTCGATCACTTTTTTGCCTAGCGTGTTTTCTTTACACTTGTGTATAGGATTAGGATCTATACGTGAGCTTTGTGTGAAGTCTAGGCTGATTTGTACTATCTTTTGATAGTTGTTTTTTTTTCATAATCCATTCTCGTAGTGGAATTTTGCCCTGAAGGCACGCAGCAAGTTTTTATAATTTGCCGCATATTTTGAAACCCTGTGTCCATCGTGTGCTTAAATCTTTTTACGACTAAGTTAATTTTCCGCTGTGCAAAATCTTCTGATCCCGAATGTTGTTTCAACATTAGGGTCAACATTTTTATGTGACTGATAACTTAGTTTTTACATCCGTATCCGGGAAACCCCACTCCAACATAATAGTTAATATTTTAGTGCAAAGAAAGAAATCTTTAACCAAGAGCAGCAGCAGTGTAGTGACAAAAGCCGTTCTTTTTGAGATTTTGGCTCAAGTCCCTCTCACATTTGTTAGTTGGTACTTTCAAGGTTACCTAAAAAGCTCTAATCTGTTCATTCCTCCATTGTTAGGGTTTTCAAAAGGTTGAAGCTTTCGGGGGCAAAATCGTTTTCGCCTTCTTCTTCTCTTCATTAAAGTTCAGAGTTAAAGCCCTTTCCCAAATACCATTGTTGTTCGAAGGGCTTTTGTAAGAAAACGTAAGTAAAAAAAAGTATGCTTCGTTAGCACATTGTTTGTTTTCTTAGTGTCTTAAAGTTCTCTTTTTACTTATAGCTCCAACGTTGTAAGTGGGATTGTTTCTCTTTGTCAAATGCTGCCTTCTTCCATGGAGGTTTGATCTGTGTAATGGAGTCAATGTGTTGCTGCGAAGATTCTGAGGCTATATAAACTTCATCTTCCTCAGTCTTTATTGTTTTAAGGTCTGCTTTATAGCTCTCTCATTACAATGGCTCCCAAGAATTTGGCGTCTATGAGCTTTGAGCATATGATTTCTTTTCTGTTCTTTCTCTTACAGCACTGTTAATTTGCTGCAATAAGAATGAGTCTGCTCAGGCTTGCTCTGTTCTCTCTGTTATGCTTTCCCTGCTTGGCTCAGCTTCCTTCGCAGGACATTCTTGCACTGCTCGAATTCAAGAAAGGAATCAAGCACGACCCGGCCGGCTCTGTAATCGATTCGTGGAACGACGAGTCCATCGATTTCAACGGCTGCCCTTCGTCTTGGAATGGCATAAGGTGCAGCAATGGCAACGTTGCAGCAGTTGAACTAGACAACCTAGAACTGACAGCTGAAGCTGACTTGAGCGTGTTTGCGAACCTCACCATGCTCGTCAAGCTCTCATTGTCGAACAATTCGATCTCGGGGAAGCTGCCGAACAACCTAGGAAGGCTCAAGAGCCTCGAACATCTCGATATTTCGAACAATCGCTTCTCCTCGGAGCTGCCCCTCGATCTTGGGAAGCTTTCGGGCTTAAAAAACTTGTCCTTGGCTGGTAATAACTTCTCCGGGCCAATCCCAGGTTCAATCTCCGGGCTAACCTCGATTCGTTCTCTGGACCTTAGCCGAAATTCGCTGTCTGGCCCATTGCCATCCGACGCCCTGATGAGGTTGGGCGGTTTGGTCTACCTCAATCTGTCGTCGAACGGCTTCACCAAGGCCATTCCCAAGGGCTTAGAGCTCATGGCTCAGCTGGACATTCTCGACTTTCATGGGAACATGTTAGAAGGCCATTTCGATCCACAGTTTCTGTCTCTTACCTCAGCAAGTTACGTCGATCTTAGCTCAAATGAACTGACAAATGCCGCCGCTGAGAAGCAGAGCCTATTCACCGGCATTTCGCCTTCGATCAAGCATTTGAATCTCAGCCACAACAAGTTGAAGGGCTCGCTCGTGGGCGGGGGTTTAGCTCAGGCCTTTGGGAGTTTGAAGGTGTTAGATTTGAGCTGTAATAACCTCTCGGGTGAACTGCCAGGTTTTAGCTTCGTCTACGACCTCGAAGTATTGAGGCTCGGTAATAACAGATTCGTCGGCTCCATCCCGAGCAATCTGTTGAAAGGGGACTCGTTGGTACTAACCGAGCTTGACCTGAGCAGTAACGAACTCACGGGTATATTTTCTTCTTCTTACGAAAAACTCATTCGAATTGCATTCGTAAGCTTCCGTTTCATCGATCTTTTTTTTTTCTTACAGGCACCATTAGTACGATCACCTCGACGACGATACAAGTCGTTAACCTCTCGTCGAACTCAATCTCCGGCGAACTCCCGCTGTTGACTGGGAGCTGCGTTGTCCTCGATCTTTCGAAAAATCAGTTCGAGGGCAGCCTCGCCGCGAGGATGTTAAAATGGGGAAACGTCGAAGTCGTCGATCTGAGTCGAAACCGTCTGACTGGTTCTTTCCCCAAGGAAACTGCTCAGTTCTTACGGTTGAACTACTTCAACCTCTCTAGCAATTCTCTGAATGGTTCTCTTCCCGACGTTATTACACAGTTTGCGAAACTCGCTACCCTCGATCTCAGCTTCAATCGGTTTAGTGGGCCCCTGTCGACGACTCTCCTGACGTCCCCGACTCTAAACGAGCGTCACTTGCGGGGGAATGAACTAGCCGGCGGCGTCGAGTTTTCGGCTCCTCCTATTGACTCTAAGCTCGCCGTACTTGATCTTTCGGACAATCGGTTGAACGGCGTCTTAACCAATGGGTTCGGTTCGTTTTTCAAACTCCAACTTCTGAGTATCAGCGGTAATAATTTCTCGGGTCCGATCCCTAATTCGTTGGAAAACATCGCCACTTTAACTGCTTTAGACGTCTCAAGAAATCACTTAACTGGGCCGTTGCCGAAGAACTTATCTGCCAGCCTTCGGAGCTTTAATGCATCGTACAACGATATTTCCGGCGTTGTCCCGGAAAATTTAAGGAGATTCCCGTCGTCTTCTTTCTACCCCGGGAATTCCCAGCTGCAGTTCCCGAACCCGCTGCCCGGGTCGGCCCGGAACTCGCCCAGAAAATCCGGGAGAAAGCGGCCGAGAAATATCATCGTAGTCGCAATAGTCCTCTCTTGCGCAGTTGCTTTGATTGTCTTTATTCTCCTTGCGTTGCTAATCATCCGTCGTCTCAAGCGTCGGGCAAGACAACCTTTGCGCCTCGTAACTAAGAAAGACATCAGCCGCCCGACGTCTTCAGCAACGAATCCTTGCAAGAGAGAAAGAGAGCGCGCTAGAGGCATCGTCGTCTCGGCCGACGATCTCGTAAGAAAAGGAACCTCGTTGGAGACCGTCATTAGCCCCGAGGAGAAACTGAGCGGGCACTCGCCGGCGAAGACGAGCCACTTCTCGTGGTCGCCGGAATCCGGCGACTCGTACGCCGGAGAGAGCCCCTCGAGGCTGGAGGCGAGGTCGCCGGATCGGTTGGCCGGCGAGCTGTACTTTCTGGACGACACGGCCGAGGAGCTGTCCAAGGCTCCGGCGGAGGTCCTCGGGCGGAGCAGCCACGGGACGACTTATCGGGCAGCTTTGGACGACGGCCTTTTCCTGACCGTGAAGTGGCTGAGGGAGGGCGTGGCGAAGCCAAGGAAGGAGTTTGCCAAGGAGGCGAAGAAGTTTGCCAACATAAGGCATCCTAACGTCGTCGGGCTGAGAGGGTACTATTGGGGCCCCACGCAGCACGAAAAGCTCATCCTCTCCGACTATGTATCTCCCGGGAGTCTAGCGAGTTTCCTATACGGTACGTCGTTGATTGCTTTGCTACATTCTTAACATAATCGAATCATTTTTCGTTTTTTTTTTCTTTCCCTTAGATCGGCCGGGGCGGAAGGGCCCGTCGCTGGCGTGGGCCCAGCGGCTCAAGATCGCAGTGGATGTCTCCCGCGGGCTCAACTACCTCCACTTCGACCGGGCCGTGCCGCACGGTAACCTCAAGGCCACGAACGTCCTGCTCGACGGGCCGGACCTAAACGGGCGGGTCGCGGACTACTGCCTACACCGGCTCATGACCCATTCAGGCACCGTCGAGCAGATCCTCGACGCGGGAGTACTAGGTTACCGAGCGCCCGAGCTGGCCCTGTCCAAGAAGCCCGCCCCGTCTTTTAAGTCGGACGTGTACGCCTTTGGCGTGATCTTGCTCGAGCTGCTGACCGGAAAGTACGCCGGAGATGTGGTCTCCGGCGAGGACGGCGGCGTGGATCTGACGGATTGGGTTAGGCTTAAGGTTTCGCGAGGGAAAGGGTCGGAGTGTTTTGACGGGGCTCTGGCGGCGGAGACGGACGTTCCGGCGAGCGATAAGGGTATGAAGGATGTGCTTGGGATTGGTCTGAGGTGTATTATTAGGTCTGTGTCTGAAAGGCCTGGGATTAAGACTATATATGAAGATCTTTCTTCTGTTTAAGGTTTTATTTTCTTTTATTTTGTGTTTTGATGTGAATTAGGGAATCAATTAGCTCATTGACTTCCCATTTGATGTAATTTAATTCATTGTAGTTCTATGTTTGCCTGTCAGAATATAATATATATATATATATATATGTCTTTATTTAACAACATAATAATATTAACAGCATTTTCAACTAATATGCTATTTTTTATGTAAAACACAAAAATGGAGTAAATTTTTGTTAATGCAACTATAAATTCAACATTATTTTTGGATTTATGAATAGTATTGCACTATATTTTTTTGTGCAACATTATTCATCAATTTTTAGTATTATTCCTAATTTTAAAACTTATTTTAATTATATTTAAAAATATTTTTTATCATTATAATAAAATTAAACATATATGTTATTTTATATTAATTCATATTTATATATTTTTTAATAAAATTAAATTATAATAATATGCTAATTATAGTTTAATTAATCTTTGAATATTAGTTATTATAATATACTGAATTTTTAATAATTTTGATAATGAGTTATATTAAATTTAAAAACTTAAGATACTTACATTAAACTAAACCTATGTATGTAATATTTATTTTAGTATAGTAAATAGAGCTAAATGGATTGGAATTTTTAAATTATTTTAGAAATAGAGTTAAAGATTTGGAGTAAAAACGCTTTATTTTTGTGTAAAATTGACTGTATTTTTCTTACGTGGATTGAAGATAGTTAAACCAACAATAAAGAAAACAAACGACAAATACAAAACAGAAAAGAGAATAAAACAATAAAAACAAGATGAAAACAAATTGAAAATCTCAATAAAAAAAAAAAAAACAATTTTTCAACCCGAAAATTCATATAATACGCCACAATCTCTAGAACTTCGCCTGGATTGAATCGACGGTCTTGGTATCAACTTGGAACGCCTTGGCAAGCAGGTCGTTAGCGATCTTGGGGTTCGACCCTAAGACAGCGTTCGCAACTGTAATAACTCCAGGGTTTTGGCTGCTCAAACCTACGATGGCCACTGCGCTAACTTTCCCGACATTTCTCTGGAAATGGACGAGTCCCTTTGGAAACACAAATACGTCTCCCATTTGAAGAGTCTTGGAGATGAGCTTATTATCGGGGTTCGACGTAATAAACCCTACTTCAAGAGAGCCTTCGATCACCGTCAAGATCTCGGTGGCACGAGGGTGCGTATGCGGAGGATTAATGCCCCACGGAGCAAAGTCGATGCGGGCTAAGGAGATCCCGAGGGTGTTGAGGCCCAGAATCTGAGACACTGTGACTGCAGTGACTTTCGAGCCAAAGGGTTCGATGTGTTACCTACGATGTGCAGTCCGCCGAAGAAGAAATCGCTTGCTTGCACAGACGCGGGATTTTTGCATGCAAAGCCAATCACCATCACTATTTTTACAACATAATTCGAAGGAAAATAATAATATCAAAATGTGAAGAGATAATATTAGCTGCAATAACATCATATATATAAAACCCTAACTCCATGCAATAAGCTAAACTATTATTACCAGCGCCATTAGGGTCGGCAACGCAGAAATCCTGAAGCGGGCTCGGATCTGATGCGAGAGCGATCGAACGGAAAGCAATTAGGGTTCCTAAGAATAGCAAATGAATCTTCATATTAACTGTTTTTTTTTTTTTTCTTCCCTTATGTAATAATGAATATTGAAGCAGATATTATTAACCAGTGAAGTTTGAAGATAGCTGGTTTTATAGATGAAGGAGACTGAGCATTATCCATTCACTCATTAGCCGTCCATGGCCAGCAATGAGACAAATAGAAACTTTCTAGCCATGAATATGAAATTTAAAGCCATTGAGTACGTTGAATTGGTAATAATAACATATGCTTTTGGATAACATCTGCATTAGTTAAATGCTGCCGGATCATTATACTAAGTATTGTTTGACCATATATAATATATATATATATATATATATACATATTAATATTTTATAAAGAACTTATATCATGGGTCCATTTTTGAAGTTTTCATCCATAAAGACGTATGATATATTCTGGTATAGTAAACAGCCAATCACATACATGTCTGTGTAAGAATAATAAAGAAGTATATATGTAAGTATGCATTCGGCTTAATCATAACAAATGTAATGATATTAGGCTATAATAAGCTTTCATTGACCGTTTCAAAAACATTCTAATCTTGTAATAATTAAAATCTTCTAAAAACTAGGGTCGGAATATCATCTCAATGGCCATCTCTATATATAAGCTCGTTATCAGCCTTCTATATCCCAACTCAAGAATTAAAGTTCAAGAATTATAACAGTTTTATTGAGATAATTTAGAAGGAAAAAAGAAAAAGAGAAAAAAAAATGGCCTCCCAGTTTCTTGCTCTTGGCTTGCTAATGTCGACTTGTTGTTCCATTGCCTTGGCATCTGATCCAAGCCCTCTTCAAGATTTTTGTGTTGCTGATCCTAATGGGGCTGGTAATTACAATAATAGTTTGGTTATATATATATATATATATATATATATATCATTGCATGGATTAAGGTTTATATTATCTTCCTTCGAATGTTGTATCAGTGATGGTGAATGGCTTTGCATGCAAAAGCCCGGCGACGGTGCAAGTAAGTGATTTCTTCTTCGGCGGACTAAACACCGCAGGTAACACATCGAACCCCTTCGGCTCGAAAGTCACTGCAGTCACAGTATCTCAGATTCCGGGCCTCAACACCCTCGGGATCTCCTTAGCCCGCATCGACTTTGCTCCGTGGGGTATTAATCCTCCGCACACGCACCCACGTGCCACCGAGATCCTGACGGTGATCGAAGGCTCTCTTGAAGTAGGGTTTATTACGTCGAACCCTGATAATAAGCTCATCTCCAAGACCCTTCAAATGGGAGACGTATTCGTGTTTCCAAAGGGGCTCGTCCATTTCCAGAGAAACGTCGGGAAGGTCAGCGCGGTGGCCATCGTAGGTCTGAGCAGCCAAAACCCTGGAGTTATTACCGTTTCGAACGCTGTCTTCGGGTCGAAGCCCAAGATCGCTAACGACCTGCTCGCCAAGGCGTTCCAAGTTGATACCAAGACCGTCAATTCGATCCAGGCGAAGTTCTAAGTAACACCGTTTTTTTTTTCTGATTTTAAGGTTTCAAAAGCAATGTTAGTGTTCGTTTGTTCGGCCTTCTTAGTCACTCAGCGTGTGTTTCGATCGATTTTTTTGCGTTTTTTCGTTCTTGATGTTGTACTTCGATGAGTGTCTTTATGTACTTGTCTTTAACTAATCTCATGCTTAAACTTAAGATTTGATAATCTCATCTAATAAAATGATAATAGCAACACAACCATGTCAATAACAGTGTTGCATTGCAATCACAAACCACGGTGTACTACTACCAATGCAAGAAAGCCTTATTGCGCCTGAACAAAGTAGGATGAGTTCTTGTCTGGACATTGATCATCTGTTCGTCTAGCTACTTTCTTTGGTGCTCATCTTACGTCGGAACATGGCCGAGGCTGTAAGATAAACGGCCATGGCGCCACTTCATCAAAATGATTTATAATGCTTGTGGCCTGAGATAATTCCATAGCAAAAAATGACAGCTTTGTGGTTTCTACAACGTTATCTGTCTATCGATATTAAGGAAATTGGATTGGAAAGATCAAATTTTTTTCACTTATAATTGCGAAAACAAAGACAACATGGGCGGGGCCCAAATTCTCACGTTATCTTGGTCCAAATCTAAACAAAGAATATACGCTGGCTCATCTGTTGTTTGTCACTGTCCCACGCTGCTGATTTTGAAAATTTTTCACTTTTAAAAACGAGATCTTTTCTATTATTGCTGGCTTTTGGGCCTTTTTCTTTTTATTACTTCAACACAGTTTGCGGTAAGAGTAGTGGATTATTGCATTGCGCCGGTCAAGTGTTTACCGTTGTGGGTTTCACATTACGCACTGGTGAGTGATGAAAATCTCTCGATTGAGCTCAAGATTTTGACTGCCGTTTTACTGGGCTTGGCTTGTTCTTGACATTTTTCTTGTCAAAATCAAATCTTTATTCGTAAGTTCATAGATCTATCCAGCGATGAAAATCTCTTCATTGAGCTCAAGATTTTTCTTTCGTCGAGTTACTGTGTAATAAGGTTGCGAAGTAGGCAATGTGGGTAGTATCCAAGAACTGTTAATTGAGCTTCGCGTTTCTTTGTTCCTTTTTGGTTTTCTTTATATTTTACTTCAGATTATGTGCGCTTGTAATGTAATGTGATTTTTCTGACTTTCGAATTGCATTCGTAATCTAGGCTTTCATTCTACTTTTCGTTGCCTCACGCTGTGGAGATAGTTATTCCTTACAAACAATAGATTAAAACCTGGCCTTGTCAGGCAAGGATTCACTAGGATTTCATGTTAGCATTCACATTTGAATATCGCCGGTTCAATATCTGCTAGTCTTTGATTTAGTGAAGGTAATTGATCCATGTTCGAAGTCATTTCTCGTGTGTCATTCGTAAGCCTGATCCTTCGACTTTCTTCTTAGCTTTAGGAACTGTCTGATTGTGCAACGTATCAAGATGGTTGCTCAGGGCTTCACCGTGGACTTAGATAAGCCCCTTGTTTTCCAGGTAAAGCGAATACATTTCGTCAGTTGCTTTCGCTTAGCTATACCTAATTTGTTTCTTGACTGGAAACTTGATGCTGGATATAGATAAAGATGTTAGTCCTAATGTTATCAATCAGCTTTAAAAGCCGAACTTTCAGATAAGTTGTTGTTGTATCCATCAATGAGTCAGCTGAAGTTTAGTGCAGAAAATCAAACTTCTTGAATGTATTTTTTATGATATGATCATTGCAATCTTGCTTTGTTCTATTCGTTTCTCAACAGCGTATTATGTTCGAAACACTGATAGGTTGGCCACCTCGGTGAGCATTACCAAGAGTGGGTTCATCAGCCAATCGTTAGCAAGGAAGGCCCTCGGTTCTTCGAAAGTGATTTCTGGGAGGTAATAAGCAAGACTTAGGAAAGTACACATACATATATAATGAATTGCATAAACATCTTAGAACTAATATCCACATCTACTGTTGTTCTCCTTGCAGTTTTTGACTCTTACTAAGTGGTGGGTTATTCCCGTCGTATGGCTCCCAGTTGTTAGCTACTCCCTCTTGAGGTGCATTCGTTTCGGTCACACAATTCCCGAGGTGTTTCTGATGACCGTCTTTGGCATATTCATATGGAGTTTGCTTGAGTACACATTGCATCGCTTTCTTTTCCACATCAAGACGAAGAGCTACTGGTTAACTAACTTTTCTCTCCTTTTTCTTACTTGAACTGACTTTTAGTACTTTCTCAATACGTTGTTATAAGCATTTTAATCGTTGTCTTCGCCTTAAATCTTACTTCATTGATTGAAGGGGAAACACACTTCATTATCTTCTTCATGGTTGTCATCACAAGCACCCCATGGACAGTCTACGCCTTGTCTTTCCACCTGCTGCAACTGCCATTCTTTTGTTTCCAGTAAGTTTCGGTCCACCTTTTGCATCAATATCTCATCTGCACCACATATTTCACAATTTTTTTTTATATAATTTGCAGTTTTGGAAACTTATCAGATCATTTTCTACCCCTACAACTGCGCCTGGTTTGTTCGGCGGTGGTCTGTTAGGCTATGTGATGTACGACGTGACCCATTACTATCTTCACCATTGCCATCCGAACAATGAAATCGCCCAGAATCTCAGGGTAAAGTAAAAAAAAGACGCATACAAGTTGTTATATCATGAGAGAGACTCGTTTTAACAAAAATGGGCCCGTAAAAGAGTTCAAGTTCTGAGTTTTATCTTTGTCGTTGGCGCAGAAGTATCATCTCAACCATCATTTTCGCATACAAACTAAGGGCTTCGGAATCACTTCTTCTCTCTGGGATAAGGTGTTTGGAACTATACCTCAATCGAAATCTGCTGGGATGAGCAGGTGAGATGATACGACGGTGACGTTATCTATCCGTCGTTTCAAGAAAGGCTTAGTTTGTTAGCTTTCGCTTTTGAAATCGACCCGTGGATCATGTTTTGAATGCTTCGCAGCTTTTGTATAAAGTTAATCCGTGGGGGAGTTAATTCTCTCTTTTCATATTGTTTCTGATACTTGCAAGTTCACACTTAAAGATACAAGTCAATCAATATAAGGCCTGATAGTGCTCCGTTTCAATGCATCATAGATGACTCATGGTCGATCGACGCTGAAACAGTCGGTATACTTTGTTCATGTCTGAAGAAATTATCAGGATCGATCTTTGTCTTAACTCTTACGAGCCTGACAAAGTTCTCCTTATAGTACTTGAAACCCCACGAGCTCGACTGGATAAAACTCGAACCATTCTTGTTCATCCCTAGATCGAGGTCTCGATAGTTAACGTAAGCTTGTCTAGGAAACATCGAAACATAGGGAGTCATGTAACTGTATAGCCTCTTCATCCAATCCATGTGTTTACTCGCAGATTCTTGTTTATCGTCGTTCCACAGAGTCAAGTACTGTATCTTAAACAAGACCCCCTTTCTGTGCGGGAATGGGATTTCAGACTCGGGAATTTTACTCATCATTCCGCCGTAAGGATTCCATATCATCAATGGAGAATCTTCTTCCATGATCTTTCTCCATAGCCCTTCCAGCCCAGCTTCAGGGATGGCCCTTTTCACGAAATCAGACTTGGCCTTGAAGTAGTTCTTGAACAGAGACTTCCCCTCAAGCAAGACCTCAGGCGAGGCGTTGCTCGGAAAACCCGCAATGTAAAGAACCGACTGAATCCAGCTCATCTCTATACAGTCCTTATGGGTCAGTCCCAGTTCGGGAAATGTCTCGCCCATGAGCTGTAATAACCTATCGGCTCTCCCGAGAAACAGAGCATTGTACAGTGCCAGGATCGTCTTCTCGCCCTTTTGAGCACCATTCGTATTCTGCATGATGACCCTAATGAACAGATCTTCGTCGAGCTTATCCGCAGCAACTTGCTGCCATTTCATTACAACCTCAGTCCCATTCTGTTCCAAAGTCTTTGGAACCGTAAAAACGGTTACTGTCTGTGGGACAGGGACGAGCCGAACCTTCCAAGCTGTAATAACGCCGAAGCTACCACCGCCGCCACCTCGGATAGCCCAGAAAAGATCCTCGCCCATCGAAGCCCTATCGAGGATCCGCCCGCTCGCGTCGACGATCCTAGCGTCGATCACATTATCCGCTCCGAGCCCGTATTTCCTCATCATGGGCCCGTAAGCCCCGCCCGTGATGTGCCCGCCGAGTCCCAAGCTAGTGCAGAGCCCGCCCGGAAACCCATGCGCCTTACTCTTCTGCGAAACCCTGTAGTAAAGTTCTCCGACGGTCGCCCCCGCCTGGGCCCACGCACTTTCGTCTTGGACGTCGACGGCGATCGATCGGAGCCTCGACATGTCCAGGACGACGAACGGTTCGCCGCCCGTTTCCGACGTGTAGGAAATCCCTTCGTAGTCGTGCCCGCCGCTTCGGACCCGAAGCTGGAGGTTTGTCTGCCGGGCACACGTGACGGAGGCTTGGACGTGGTTTTCGGTGTAGGGCGTGAAGATGAGCTGCGGCTTGGGCGCGGAGGGGGACAGGCATCGGAGGTTCTGAGCCGTCGACTCGAGGATGGTCGAGAACGTCGAGTTGTCGGGGGATGCGAAGGCGGTGGAGAATGGTAGGGATAGTTCTGAGTTGAGGTTGATGCATTGGTAGAATCTTTCTTGGATTGTTTCTTGGGAGACTGTAGAAGTGGAGGCTAAGGTGAGGAGAAGTGATGTGGTGAGTAAAAGGATGTTATTGTTGTAAGGGTTATTTGAGGAAGAAGAAGATGGTCCCATTATTACATGAGATTGTTTGTAGTGTGTTTTTTAGGGTTTTTGTAATGGAGTTTCATGATGAGCTCTCCTCCTATTTATGGTTTTTTTGATATGGGGTTTTAGTTTAGTTATTATATTTTAGGGTAAATTATGTTATACCCCACGTGGATATACTGAAATGCACGTTATTATCTTATGCTTTTTTTTATTGCATGAAAATCCCTTGTGCTGTCTAAAACTCAATACCGTAACCCCGATGGTATCTAAAACTTAGCATTATGCTCTCCGATAGGGAGTGTAAATGATAAGGAGCACGTGATAAATAAACTACGAGGGTGTTTTACGTTATTTACAAACTAGAGAGATTTTGATGCTTAATTTATAACCCACATGTGGATTATATGTAATTTAGCTATATATTTTATTACATTTTGCTTGGCGTTGTTGAGATGAAAGATTAGTTCTTTGATGTATTATCTTGCCTTAAAAATTAAATTAATTATCAACTTGTTAGAACATATCTTGCTTGAAGATTGTTACTAATGGTGGCCAAAATGGCACGTTAACTTATGAATAATAATAATAATAATAATAATAATAATAATAATAATAATAATAATATTGCTTTATTTTGATCATGGTTGTGAAGTGTTGTGGTGTGGTAATGGGCTGTTTAGTGGGTGCTATCTTTTGTCATCACATGCATGCGAACACTAATTAATGAGTTGGATTAGCACTCTAAAATTTAATTAATATGACCTTTATGAAAATAATAATAATAAAAATGAATGGATTAAGCCAAGAACATACATATAAGCCTAAGGATATGCTATTTATTAGTTAATTAAGACAACTTACATGGGACCATTTTTCCAAATTCATATCTTTCGGCGTGATCAATATGCTATCTTGAGAATCTCTCACTATATTTTCATTTGTTTTCACATATCTTAATATTAGTTTAGAAAAGTAATAGCTTGGTTATTATGAATTTAGAAAGTAAGGGCCTTTTAAGATATTTCTTGAAATCTCCATTCTTGCTGGTTTTTGCAGATAAAAAAAAAATTGTACACTTCTACGCTGATTGACTTGTATTGTCTGAGAATGTTTGAAGTTTCCACTGCAAGATTAAATTAAATACACATAAGAGTATTGAACAGTTACTTGAATGAAATTTCTAAATAACAAGTCTCACAATCTTAAGCAACCAACAATAATAATATATTTACATACAACACTGCAAAATCTCAGCCAAGAATCACAAATTTGCCAGTAAAATTCCGAGCTCGACTAATTCTTAGGCTTATACTTAACAGGGCTCGACTGATCGATGTCCATATACTCACCCGTAACCCTGATAACATACGAGCCAACAGTTCATCTCTTATCAATCGAATTGGAATAAAAAAAGAAAAAAGAAAGAAAGAAATCTATGCATAGCAGATGAGGCTGGTCATCAGATTACCTGTTGTAAGACAAGTAGGCGTCGCCGATGGTTCCTATTACCTTATTACGTACTTTTCTGACGCAAACCTGGAGAAGAAAAGAACGACCGAACAAGTTTTCGTTATTTTCCACGAAGTAATATCAGAAGTTCAAGGTAATAACTATCGCAGTGAAACCTGAACAATGTCCAAAGGTCCAGCCTCGGGGTCCCTGTTTCGGTGGATAACGATCCCATTATCGCATTTGTTTATAAAGTGTGCACTTCCACTGATATCGTATAGATTTGGCGGGCCCCCAACCCAATTATGCAACTTATCAAGGAAAAAAAAAAAAGAATAAGATGTGATGGATATGAAATATTCATAATATATATATACATATATATAGTTACCTGTCTAGGGTGAGCCACAAACCAAACATGGCACGAATGATGCTGAGCGAATCGTTTGATTTGTGTCAGCATTTTGCTTACATACTCTGTTTCCGTCCTGTTTCGTATCGTTTTTCATGTCAAGAAATGTAATAATTTAGTCAATTCACTTAAGCGAGAGAAGAAGAACACTCACATACTAGGCGGGCGTTGGTGGTCGAGTTCATTGTAAGGATCGATGACTAGACCATTAACACCATGGCGTAGAACTGCTATTCGTGCAAGATCAAGAACCCATGTAATACTTGGAAGGCAGTCATCTTCACACCTGTTTCATTTTTTATCTCGGTGAAACTTTTTAAACAAAATGCCACTTCTTACATGTGTCTCAACTAGTACACTTTTTAGTCCTCGAAAAACATTGACGTAAAGAGAAAGATGTGCAATTTTTGTTTTTTATATGAGGTTTACCTTATGAGAGAAAAGGTCTCACTAAGCCACTTCTTCCCTTGCTCTAAATCCTCGACACTCATCCTCTCAAAAGACTCGCCGTACCTAATATCAAAGAAGGGCTTCCCAATATGCTTTTCTAGAAGTTTCCTCGCGTGCTCTCGGACCTATGGAAGATCATTTTTCAGCACAAGGTTAGTGATGCCCAGCTCGAAACTTCAAGGAAATCATGGTGTAATAAGAAGAATCAAAGTATACCTTATTTTCCATAGAGCAAAGGGCGAATTTCCAACCAGCATTACGGTTGAGATTACACAATAGAGCATCGATCCATTCGCTCTTCCCTGAATTCGGAACGCCCGTAACTATGGTTAGTTCCCCAGGCACGACCTGTAAGAAATTACACATGACTCACGATGATGTTTTGTAGATAGATAACTACTTTTTGTTGCCGTCTCTAACTATAGGATGTAATGAATCGATTAATGACGGAATAACACATTATTTTATCCATACATTATACAACTCATTGAGAGCCCTCCACCCAGTTGAAGCCCCGAGCTCGAAACCTAGCGATTGGTGATAATAGTCGTCTATCTCATCGTAGAAGTCTTTGAAATTTAGAAGCCCTCTTATAGGATAAAGCTCAGCATCTTGAATGACTTCTCGAAGAGCTTGAGGGCCCATATACATTAGCACCTGAATCGCCAAGCACAGTTTTGATCATAAGTGTAAAATCTACAAGGGACTAAAAGCTACTACAAGAATTAGATATTACACCTCATTTGCATCTTTAAAAAATTCTTTATCGTTCTTTTTTGGCCATCTGATCCTCCAACACCTATAGCAATAAGATTCAAACTGTCGGATCTTTTTTTCGAGATGAGACAACTGATGCTAGTCGTGAAGAAACGAAATTACTAAGTAAAAACCTTTCTCTTCCCAAACGCCGAGCAAGTTCTTCGGCTAAAGCTTGGCCAGGTTGATCAGCATCAGTGGCAAGGATTATACGAGAGGCCTTCGGGGAGCCACAGAATCAAAAGAAAATCAATCAGGTGATTTATGTAAATCTTTAAAATTGGAGGAAATTTACAATGAAAGATAGATTTACAAACCTTTTCGGTATAACCTATGCAGTTCCACAGATATTGATATTTTGTGTCCTAGCTTCAAATAATACATAACAGAGAATGAGGAACCATGCAAATACACAGGATATATCCGGAAAGTATAATAATGAATTGGTTGAAGAGGAGAACAATAAGAAAATTATTTGACGGTTTTATACTCAGAAAATTATATTCCATAGAAAAGGTTTTCCAACACAAAACAAATATGCAGAAATTCGCTTTCCAAACACGAATTTCAACGAGACAATCACACCAATCAACAGTTTATTCTTCACTTAATATTTTCTTGCAGATATGTTCTTTTACTTTTTTGAAAAATAACAGTAATCTAGAAAATAGAAAGACGCTAAATCCAAAATGTTTCAAGAAAACTCAACCTCTTCTGTGGAGGGTAAGTCCTTATCTGACACTTTTGGAGGAGCACCGTCAGGTACGCTCACACAGTTTTTAAAGCCAGCTTCTTCCATTGCAAGCTTATCCATTTCGCCCTCAACCTTATACAGTCGAAACCAAAATATTACAATAAATGCAGCATAACAGAAAAAAAAAATGACCTTCAACAGCAGAATAGTGATTATTACAATGATAATGTCACTTGCTCCTTCTATATCATCCAGGCCATAAAAGATCTTCTCTGTATCAGCTTCCTGCATATTACAATACGGGTATTTATGATTTGGAGTGGTGAAGTACCAAACGAAATATATAAACATACATATACATCTATATTCGTTTGTGAAACAGAAGCGAGTGATAAGGGTTAAAAGATAGAACAAATATAATACATATATGAATGGTGAAAAGAGCCAATGTACTAAAGATTGTTCATCATCTACCTGCCAAAATTTTTTAGTACTGTCACGATACTTGCAGCTCACAAGCTTCCCGTTTCTTCGGTAGGTAAATGCAACTGCAATCTGAAGATAGTTACAGCAAATTCAGTCTAAAACAATCATGGGCTGCATAAAGCCACAACATGGGCTGTCTGAATCAGCTAAAAGGCCTTTGAAATTGTAATAAAAACACCACAGATTTTGTAAAAGAAGCAAAAGGCATACCTGATCCCCTGTTCTTTTCTGCATGACACCATTTCTTTCCAATGTTTCAACAGAAATCATGCGCTCTGAGAAATATTTAACTAGCTGGAAGAAGGAAGATAGAAGAAGCATCAAAAGAGTAAATTAATCTGCCAGATTAGTTATAACCAATTCGAATTCAAAAGAAATAACGAAATACTGAATTCGACAGAGAATTATCACATGTGCACGATAACTGTAAGAACAACAGATCAGATACCTCAACACCCAAAGGTTCAAGCCCAAGACTCTCCTCCGTGATTTCTCTATTCCGCGGTCTGATTTTCATGTTATGAAAATTGGAAAAGGTCGATTTTGTATCTGCATACGCCTGAAACAAAAGTGAACAAAACAAATGAGAATACATATCCACACGTTAAGAATTTTAGCAACTTATCCAGAATAATTCGTAGCTTACACGTGTAGCACCCCTCCATCCACACTTAGCCCGAAAGCATGTCCAAGTCGCTTGGCTATGACAAACGAGTCCAGATTATAAAACTAATTCAAGAAGACAATAGATAATGAGTGAAGACCATATGATCTGATAAACTTACCCATCTGCTGTGATGAGAAGAGATAAGCTCTTCTCATTAGTACTCCCACCATCACACTACAAAGTCAAATAAATTCGATTGCTTATAAAGGATATTTTAGCATAAGAACGAGAATCGCATTAAGGAAAAATGTCCCTTTTCAGAAAAATATATAAACCTTCAGCACAAACTGCGGGCGGAGGATTATAAAGAGGAACAAACCTGCGGACAAAGTAAACCATTGTACTGGCCCGGCATATAAGCACCTTCTATTCCAAGTGTTTGCAACTTTTCTTTCAGTATCAAAAGATTGTTTTCATCCGAGAATTGCTGCTCCAAATTATCAAGATCAACTGCACAAGAAAAACAAGAATCATTACAACAAGGTGACAACAAACCCATGGTCAATTTTTCCTACATATAATGTTTCAATCCTCGACACCCACAAAATTTCATCGCTTTAACAAGAATCGAACAAACCCAATAGCAAAAAAAAGGGTCAAAAAGAAAAGACTTCTCACCCGGCCTTGGAACAGGCATGGCAGCATGTGGTGTATAACTATACCCTGAAGTCTGTTGATGAATTGGATAAACATACTTGGGGGGACCGAAAAGGGCAAAACTTTTACTTCTATTACAGTACAACGAACGCGCCCTCGAAGGAGTATACAAAGGAGTTGAAGAATACAGTGAAGAGCACTTGAAGAGAAGCAAGTTCTTGGACCCCATGAAAATGGATTTCACGCAATTCGAAGTGGGCTTCAGCAGTAGAGTTTGCCTTGGAGAGAGAAGCATTGTTGTCTATCGTTATTACTCTATTACCTAACGAGAAATTGAATGAGTTGGGGTTCCATGAGATGACCAAGAACGCAAAGAAGAAGAAGAAGAAAATGGAGGCGCTTTTGTCTCACAACTCACTTCGACTTGTTTTCGTTTCCATAACTGACCCGACCCGACCCGACCCGACCCGAACTGAACCGACCCAGGGTTGTACGTTGTACTTTTGATCGGTCATTAACAAATCGCTGGTGCCGCCAACGACTCTAATAGTGATTGAAAATCACGTTAATTGGCGAAGTCAATGGATGGTCAACTGAAAGCTTGATCGGGCAAGAAATGCAGAATAAGACACCATCGTCTCTAGCAAATCTATTACAGCACTGCCTTGACAACAAATCCCTCAGGTGGGGAAGAATAATCCAAGCTTGCATACTCCGCACCAACCAGCTTTCAGACACCTTCATCGTGAACCGCTTGATCGAGCTGTACTCAAAATGCGGCCACAAGTCTTCAGCTCGCGACCTGTTCGACCATATGCCTGCAAGAAACATATTCACGTACCACGCCGTTTTAGGTTCTTACTGCAAGTCGAATGACTTGAGAGAAGCGTGGGAACTTTTCTCCCGAATGCCCGAGAGGAACGAAGTTTCTTGGAACTTGATGATCAGCCTGTTCTCGAGGAATGAGTTGAGAGATAAGGCCTTGGAGGGCTATCGCTCGATGAGGTCGAGTGGGTTTCTCCCTACCCGTTTCACGCTGGCGAGTGTTTTGAGCTCTTGTGGGGGTTTGGGCAGTATAGAGTACGGCAGAGAGTGTCATGGGATTGCTGTCAAACTCGGGCTGGACGAGAATTTGTACGTGGCCAATGCGTTGTTGGGAATGTACATGAAGTGCCAGTCGATCTCAGCTGCATTTATGGTTTTTAAGGACCTTCCCGACCGAAATGAGGTGTCTTTTACTGCAATGATGAATGGCATGGTAGATGCTGGGCATACAGATGAGGCGTTCGACATGTTTAGGATGATGCACAGAGAAGGTATTGTTGATTGCGTATCGGTTTCTAGTTTTTTGAGTATTTGTTCCAAAACTGCAGTTGAGGACAGCGAAGGAGATAGTGAGAAACGCTGTAATGTGCCGGGGGAACAAGTTCATGGGCTTGTGGTTAAACTCGGGTTTGAAAGAGACCTGCACGTGAACAATTCATTGCTTGACATGTACGCAAAAAATGGAGATATGGACCGTGCAGAAGCTTTGTTCAAAAGTATGTCTGAAACTAGCGTTGTTTCTTGGAATGTAATGATATCTGGATATGGCAGGCAGCTTGACAACCATAAAGCTATCGAATGCTTGGAGAGAATGAAGACCTATGGATTTGAGCCCGATGAGATCACATATGTGAACGCACTCTCTGCTTGCTTGAAGAGTGGTGATGTTGAGAATGGTTTACAAATATTTAATAGCATGTCCGTGCCTAGTTTAGCATCATGGAATGCTATAATCTCAGGATACTCACAAAACGAACTCCATAAAGAGGCAGTGATGCTTTTTCGAGAGATGCAGTGGAGAAAGGTGAGGCCTGACCGCACCACTTTTGCTGTAATCCTCAGTTCTTGTGCAGAAATGGGACTTTTGGACGGTGGAAAACAGATCCACGGTGCCTTGCTGAGATCTGAATTCGATACCGACCTATACGTTGCTAGTGGACTAATCGGTGTCTACTCAAAATGCAGTAAAGTCGAAGAGGCAAAACGTATCTTCGAACAAGTTCCTGAAGTCGATGTCGTCTGTTATAATTCCATGTTGGCAGGTTTGTCCCACAATTCTTTGCTCGAAGAGTCTTTCACCTTCTTCTGCCAAATGCTACTTAAAGGGATGCTGCCCACCGAATTTTCTTACTCCACCGTGCTGAACTGTTGCTCTGCCCTGACATGTCTGTCTCGAGGGAGACAGCTACACTGCATGATATTGAAGCACGCTTTAGGAAACGATGCCTACGTCGGGACATCGCTCATCAACATGTACTGTAAGTGCGGTGATATCAGTGGGGCAAGACTGTTCTTCGAATCAATGCCATCTAAAAGTACAGTTACGTGGAATGAGATGATACATGGCTATGCTCAAAACGGACAGGGACAAGAGGCTGTCAGCTTATTCGAAACCATGGTTCGAACGGGCTCGGGCTCGGGCTTCAAGCCCGATTCCATAACTTTCGTCTCTGTTTTAACTGCATGTAGCCATTCGGGCTTGGTAGATTACGGGCTGAACATATTCAACTCAATGCAGAAGGAACATGGCATCGAACGTATAAGTGACCACTACACTTGTATCATTGACTCGCTGGGTCGAGCCGGCCGGTTCGATGAGATCGAACACATCATCGGTCAGATGCAGTACAGAGACGACCCGATCGTCTGGGAGGTGCTGCTGAGCTCGTGCAGGGTTCATGGGAACGTGGACCTGGCGAGACGGGCGGCTCACGAGCTTTCACGGTTGGACCCTAACGGTTCGGCTTCGTACTCGCTCATGGCTAATATGTATTCGTCTTTGAATAGGTGGGATGATGTTAAGGATGTTAGAGATGTAATGGACCAAGTGCAGGTTTTTAAGGAACCTGCTTATAGTAGGATCTGAAATATGCTTACAATTAATTACATAAGAAATGATTTGCATATATAAATTTCAATGATTTTGCAAATGAAGAAAACTCGTCATATTTTCATATTGAGTAGTTACAATTATTCATCTTAGTGTGAGAAATAATATTGTATGGGATCTATGGTTATGAATGATTGTAATTTGACTCAGTTGACCAAAGGAAGCACTATAGTGGATGATAATATATAAAGATAAGTAAAATCATGATGGTATTGGTCATTATATGGTGCGATTTAACTCTTTAGCCATCAAAATCACAACCACTATTCCAATTAAAACCAAACCAAATAAATTATGTTAAAAAATATAATTTTTGTAATTATTTGTAAATGCTTTTAAACAAACGTTTTATATATTACGTTGGTAATAATGTATCTATAAATTATATAAAAATAGGCCTAATAATGCTTTCTAATTCTAGGTGAATCACGTTTTGTATTATATCTTATATTATATATGCATATATTTCTATAAATCCACGCATATTATAGCATCGATTATAAAAGTGTGATTGATCATATTCAACCGGCATAATTATAAATTTGGCTCAATAAATATTAATTTTTATTTTGCATTACCCAATTTGATAAATGCAAAAATATGTCATTAACTTCAAGTATCGTAACAAATTTGAGTTTTCGAGCATATTTTCAATAAGATAAGCAAGAAATTCTACCTTGAGTTGTAATATTTCTTGCCATTTTGGTTGCCGACATTAAATACTATAAAATAAATTTTTCGGCTTATCTTATCGAAAAAAAATCGAAGACCTTAACTTATTTTGATACATGAAGTTAGTGATTCATTTTTCTGCTTATCAAATATAATGCTCTATAATCAAAATTGTTATACTTGGTGATTAAAATTTATAATTTTGTGATACTCAATGGGTTCAATGTTCTTGGACATGCACATATATATATATATATATATATATATATATATATATATATTATTCTACGTAGTAGTGGTTTAGATAGTGAACTCTACTCTATCAATGAAAGCGTGGGAATCGTTTAAATAATTATAAAATAAACATTTTGCGAGTATAATCGTACAAATAAAAATGATTACATAAACAAAAGAACAAAGAAACGTGTATACGCACACATATACATATACATATATAATATATATATATATATATATATATATTTAATATACGATCAAGCAACACAAAAGCCAAGGAACCGAAAGTTGCCCTCTTGACCTTGACTTAGTTTTCTTCATATAAGATCATGATAAAAGCTAACCATTACTAATGGCTTATAAACTGATCCCACTTGAAAAGATGACAAAGTCCCATCAATCGCTTGTTCCTTCACCGAGCTATTCCATGTCACATCGTCTTCTTACACCGATGGATCAGTACCATCATGAATGATGTACTTTTGTTTGTTTTCTTTCAACTGTTGTAGTAACCTTCTTTTCCTCAACTTTCTGTCCAATCCCACCATTTGTTTCCCCGAAAAAAATGACCTCCAAATGATCATATATATGTGCATGTGGTCAATTATTACATGAAATCCATCAGTTATATATTACTTTAACCTAAGGACCCCATCAAGCAATTCTTTTTTGCGTGTTTTACATAAAATATTGAAAAAGAAATGATGTTTATGTTCATGCATGGCCAAAGAGCTTGATTGTTTGAGCATCATTTGTTCCTTAGAGGATGATGAGTTGTGCCTCCTGCAGAAGAGATGGTACTCTCGCTATTGTTCGTTTCAGACCATATTCAATCATAGAAGATGAATGGATCCAAACCCTTTTTCTTCCGACTATCATCATCATTACCATCAGTACCATTAAATCCTCGTACAGCAGCAAAAGAAGAACTGCCCTGATCATCAAGCTCACCGAAGAAACTGCGATCTTCTGCAACGTCTTGTAGCGTGTGCGGCGGAAATAGCAACCCATCGTCATTCATAAACAACTTTTGATCTTGATGATCCATTTCAAGATCATCCTTATTTCCATCATTCATAGACGAAGATGTCGACGGCCGATCATTGTCAGCCGTGGATTTGTGATTATCGCCTTTTTGTTCGTGAAAATCCTTGGAAGAAGCTTTCGAGGACGACGTGGCATTATCGTTGTTGCTGATGTTCTTGGACTGTACTTGAGATCTAGTTGACCCTGCAAGAGCATTTCTTTGGGTCGGCCACGGATGGTTATGATCCGAAGTGTATGTAATAACCAGCATGTTCGGGTCGGTTCGGCTACGCTCCACTTGTTTTCTGGCCGGACAACCCTTTGAACTGCTGCATCTGTAGTAACCTCTGTAGATCAGCAGTAAAACCATCGTCACAAAAAGTCCCAATCTTGATAACAAATTGCCAAATCAAACCCTATTTTTTCAAGATTCCCTAACCCTTTCTTGAACATATATCAGCTAAGAAATTCTTGAACATAGAACTCAAATTCATTCAAACAATCGATATAAAAATGTTAGCTTTGACTACTTGCCTTGGGTATGGTGAACCTTTGATAGGCTTTTGACCATATTTTCTCCACGCCCATAGATCTGATGGAACAATCTCTCCGCTGGATCTGCTGCTACTTGCAGGCGTTGGCGCTGGTATACAAACTACTTTCTTTGTCTGATTCTTCCTGAAATTAACGATTCTATTGCATGAAAATCATAAAGTAGACTAAAAATACATTAATCATATCAGTCTTTGTTGTTCTTGAATGAACTATTGATGATGATCAGTTAGCAGTAATATCTGATATTTATTACTCATGGCTGTGAATTGTGATTATTTCGATGTATCGATCTTTTTTTATTTAAAGGGTTTTAAGAGATTAATGATCAGTGGTTCTCAGCAGGATCCTTAAAGCCTAAAGTGGTGGAGAATGTGAAAGACTCACTGTCAGAAAAACCGCAGTAAATGATCTCTTATGGTCAGATAGACATAACAGTGACATCGAAAGCTATGTCTGAACTAACAGCATGGGACACATTGTCAGATAATTGAACGAACGAGGTTTTTCGAAGATTAGATAGCCAACAAAGACTTTATTAACTAATCCCAATTGCTACTTTGTTCTTAAAACAAAAAAGAAACCCTATCTAAAAACGTGCGTTGAGATCTTCAAAAAAGCCCATGAAAAGTGAAGAGAGACTATGAGTGGGAAAAGTAATAAATGAATGAAGAGTAATGATGTTTTCAAGAAAGTAATGGTAGTAATAAAACTCCCCACCTTCTCTTGATGCCCGTATTTCTCGGAGCAGAGATCTGTAAATTCGGACTATCCATCAAGCAATTAGCCTTCGAACTAATATTCAAAACACAACGATCATTAGCGACTAATAAACCAGCTTGATGAGGGATTCTCAAAGCTCGTGGTGAGTCAGTGAAAGGCTGACGACGACGACGATCAGATGAAGTCGAAGAGATCTCTAACATCCTCGAAAAGATATTCGAATCGGGTCTTCGGGTCAGCCCGTCGTTAAAATCTGGGTCAAGCCCATGGCCAAGCGGCCCTATTCCACCAGTAGAAGCAGTAGTAGTACCTGCGGTTTCTATTACAGCACTGTTCTTGATCATCACACCATTTGGCCGATCGTCGTGGAAGAAGTTTGAGGATGATGATGGGACGACATCTACGTCGTACAAAAGTGGATCTCCCTGCAGATGGCTAAACGGGTCGCCGAAATCATCAACCGGGTCGGGTTGGAACTGCGCTGCCCAATCATAGGACGAAGAAGTTTTCGACGACGACGATAATTGATGATCATCTGCTGGTGCTGCCTCGTTGTTGCTGTTTGTGTTCTTGCAAGTAGTAGTAGCCCTTAGTATATCAGTTAAGTCGCCTTGATAACTTTCCATAGCTGTCCAAATAAAAGCACACAGTCAGTAACTATGGTTTGATGATCGCCATTGAACCATGAAAACGAACACCTTGATATCCAAGAACCATGAACAGAAGTTCACTTTCAGGATGCTGTTTTTTAGGGTTTTGTTCTTGAAGAAGCTATCAAGAATCGATAATGGAGTTTGGCCTGGACAAGAAATATTCAGACAGAATGTATTGAGAAATAGAGAGAGAGAGCTGACTTCTGATATGAAAAACAGGGATTGATTACTACACACGACTGGTTAATAATGTTATTAATAATACAAGTCATGTATGTACCCATCCGGTCAAAATCTATTAGAGATTTTTATTATATATCCCACATAATTCTTCTTATCTGACTTACTTAATATATTCAAGAGGCTTTTCATCTTTCATGAATTGATTTTAGGATGAAACCCTCCGATTTCTTAATATGGTATCAGAGCGCTGCTATAAAGATTTTGCTGCTCATCATCTCTGAATTTCTTAATATGGTATCAGAGTGAGTTCGATCTATGCTCACCGTCATCCGATTCATATGTCCTAAATTTTGAATTTTTTTAATATGGTATCAGAATGAGTTCGATCTATGTTCACCGTCACCCGATTCATATGTTCACGTGTTAGGCCAGTCACACCACACGTGAAGGGGCGTGTTGAGATTTCTATTATATTCCACATCGGATAATTCTCCTCACCCGACTCACTTAATATACTCAAGAGACTTCTTCATCTTTCACTAATTGGTTTTAGAATGAAGTCCGCGATTTCCTAATAAAATCTGTGCAAATCCAACCGCAATATTATTTAGTTTAATTCATATATTTCTTTTTGGACGTCTCTGTTAATATAGTAATTGTTTATTATTATTTCTTGGCCACGCCTGCTGTTGTTGTTGTATTGAGTTACGTGTGAAAAGTAATTTTTATTTAGTGATGGAAAGGTAAAGAGGTTGGCAACTGGCAAGTAGCCGCAATATTCGGACAAGACTTGCGATGCATTAATTTCACTTTCTTTATTAAAAAAATATATATATCAAGTAGACCTAATGGTTGGGTGGACTTAATTTTTGGCATGAGATATTGAATTCAAATTCACTATTAATCTTTAACTATTATTGTTGGATGTAATTTGAGATGATCCCACATAATCCTTAGAGTGAGGAATACCTCAAATTACTGAAAAAAAATACCAAGAAAATGTTATTGTCACCTAACCTTGATAATTAGTTTCATCCTTAAAATGGATGACCCAAGCTCACAATCGATAAATGCTGAAAAAAAATAACCAAGAAAATGTTACTTAGAACATACTAATTTTGGGAAAAAAAAATATAAATGTCAATCTCTAATTATGCTTATTTTAAATTTTGATCACTAATTTGAAGATTAAAAAAAAATTACTATTGTTCCACAAAATAAGTCAAATTCATACTCCAAGTCAAGGTGTGAAATATATTCCACATCAGTCTAAAACGATTTTTCAATTTATTTTTTCAAAAAAAAAATGATATCAAAATTTGTTCCAAAATACTTAGTTAGCGGCATAATTTGCTTAAACAAAAAATAAAAAATAAAAAATCAAAATCTTTTGCTAATTTCCTAATTGTTTGCCTATGATTTTAATTTTGTCAGTTGGGAACATGATTTTTTTTTCCTTTCTTTATTTTATCAATTGTAGTAATATGATTTGCTTCATTGTATGCCACGTAATATCCACGTGGGATTATAAAATACTTTTTAGGTCAATCTTTATACTACATCTGACCCGACCCGTCTGGCTTAAATGGCCCACCTGTCCACGTCAGCATCGGAGAATATATTCTACTGAGACTTTCTCTACCACTCGCCACCGCCGACAACCACCACCATGGCAGCAAAATATGGTTTTATTATTGCAACTATATTTTGAGTGACATTTAATGAAGTTCAGGTTAAACCAAGGTCATAAAAATCGAATATAAATGTGTGTGTATTTATTTATAGCTGCACGTCAATTGATTATATATTTATATAATTGTGAGATTGTCTTTGATTATTTGATCAAATATGTTACTTTTATATATTAGAGGTAAATAGAGGCCGGCATGAGTCGTGGTCTTTTGTTAGGCAATTTTTAAATAAAACTATCGGAAATTTAATTTATTTGTGTATGATATAGATAACATAATAGATAACATAACAAGGTTATTTTGATAGATGAAAGCATCGATTTTTAATCAAATCATATATTGCTTTAGGAAGGTGTAACGTGTCGGTCAAGTTTAAAATCCTTTTATGACAAACTTTCCGATATGGAAAATCATTATAGCATTGTTGACTAATTTCTCGTTAATTGTGATGGTAAGTTGATTAATGTTATCTTTATTTTAATTGTAATATATATAGTGCACACAATCATCCTCTTCATTCATCTTCTACGCCTATATTTATAGTGTTTTCTAGTTAGATGATGATGATGATGTTTGTAATTTGGATGATGCCAAATGTAATCCGATAATTATAAAATTTGTGACTCGCATGAACTATTACATCTTGTCAATTAATTTTAGAATGAAACAAATAAACTAATATATTGATCATTAGGTTTTATTGGATTAATTAGGTAAATAGCCCCCAAATATAGAAAGATTAATTTACCCTTACTGTTGGGCCCCATAGAAAATTGGATATGTTATTTGCCAAACTTTTGAGGGCGTGTGTAGTCAGTCATCTGTGTAATAGCTCACGAGTTGAAATCCTTAACAATTTATTTTTATAAGGGGTCCCAAACACGGGACGGACCCTACTATACACGCGAGGCTATCATGAAAATGACGAAAATACCTTAATTTGTAGGCCATTGACATAAATAGTAGTTAACATGGCTATTTTTTAGAAATTGACTAGGTCAAAGACCATTTTTTTAATAGACCTTGGGCTTTATGAGATGGACTAGTGGGATTTTATCGCTCAACTGGTATGAGAGCGAGATTCTTGCACAGCTTCTGGCTCAGATGGAATGTGTTTCCGACTCTTGCATTAATTCATGCTCAGATGGAACATGCAAAATTATGTTGATTGCTCGGTGAGAGCACATGATTCAAGTTGGTTTGAAAGTCTCTCTGACATTGATGATGGTTAGACGTTATTACTTGTAGGACGAAAAAACACGGTACAAGATTGTAGAAGGGAAAATCAGTTTGGTGGGCATGTGTTAAATAAGGGTTTGGTACCAAATTCAATCTCATTGTTAAGCACGATGTGTCTGGTTATTATCATGATATAAGGGCCCAAGATAGAAATTGTATGTGTTATTTATATGAGGCCAATGATAAATTATCTCAGTCCATACACCTAGTTTATTTGTATCGGACCATGAGTCTAAAATGCGGGCTTTGGGTTAATAGCGGACTGGAATTTAAATAACCAAACATGAATTAAAACCAAATAATAATATTATATGAGCTTATCTAGGCTTATCAGATAAACCAAACACATCCGACTATTTTATCTATTGCCAATTGATTTTATAACAGAATCACAACTGCTAATACATTGGAATTTATGAGATAGGATAGCTACTAAACCAATAAGACATTGTTTGTTTCATGGGTTTAGACATTTTAAAGGTTAGTTTATAGGATATTGATGTGTTTGGTTCATAGGTTTATATAAAGTATGGGTTTACATATACTAAATTTAAATCCATGTATAAGGGTTTAAATAAACAGACCCCTCAAATGGGTTTATTTAAACACGTTAACCAAAAATACATTTTATTTTATACCCACTAATTAGTTTTATATAAACATTTCTAATTTAAACCCTCTTAACAAAACGAGCCTTAAAGGTCTTATAAATACCAAAACATTAAACTCTAAACCTTAAACAAAAACAAGATTAAAAGGAACAATAATCCAAGTTAATAGACCTATTCCTACGACTCAACAAAACGAAGCCTATCTTGAAGGACACAAAAGCATCTATAGCAGCATACTCAACTTGATCATTGCTCAAATCCTCGCAATCCCAAGCACTCAACGTCACGTTCAAAGGCTTCTTCATATCCTTACCAAGAACCTGCCAACACATCTGCTTGAGCCCAATGCGCCGACTATTACCGCCCTGTAAGAAGAGATCGTTAAGTTCCAAAGTATTCCTCACGCTCAAACCGTACTGATCGTACAGCTTCTTGGCGTCCTCTTTGATGCCAACCCCACAAAAGGTGAAGCCTTTATTGTCCAAGAACCATGGAAGGCGATATGGGACCAAAGGGGAACGGAGGATCTGAAATATGAGGCACGAATTGCCCGCCGAGAGCTGAAGTGTGGCGATGGGGTGGTCTTCTCCTGGGACCATGTTGGGCAGCCACTCGACGTCGAGGCCGACGACCAGGCCGTGGCCCACCCGAGAGCTGTCGAGGGCGCCTTGGATCCATTGGTTCACGTGGGTTGGGTTTTTCGAGACGGTTACGTGGAGCACTTCGCCGTGGAAAGTGACTGTGGCCGTGCGTGGCGGCGGAGGCGGCGGCGGTAGTTGGTGAACCGTTCTCGGCGCCATGTGGTGGCGGTCGTGACTTGATGGAAAAGTAATGAATCGAAGTTTCGAAGAGAGGGTTTTGAGATTGTAGTTGGAAAAAAAAAAAGAAGTGTTGATGTGTGGTGGTGTTTATATATAGGTAGGAATAGTTAACATATATTATATAAAATATATATATATATATGGTATAATTCGAAATATAGGAAGAGTTATAGTATTTTGTTCGTGATTATAGGAAAATCATAACGAATATTTGGAAAGATTTAACAATGTGAGACGATCTTAGAATCTTTTGGGAAGAGATTATAGGGAATTGGGATTTTAATAAAATTATAATGTATATTTATGGCAAATGAGATTTCAACTCTGATTGTGCAGATAATCTATGGTATTTATCTTTTTTTTTTATAGGGAATAAATGTCGTAACTATTATATATGGTCTTTTATGATAAGGTTTCAGTCTTGTCTTAATTGCCACCATTAGTATTTTCTTTTTCATGAAATTAAATACGATATTCCAAAGAAAATCAAGAATACTTGAGATTCATGAAAATAAATCCTTGTTTTAATTCATAACAGTATAACAAGACATGAAAAAGAATTATACTAAATCTAATACCTTGTCCCTTTGTTAATAAAAACTAGTATCTTACACTGGATGCATGTGTACTAATATATAAGATTATTTTATATTTTAACATCGAGTGTACTAATATATAATATTATTTTATATTTTAACTTATTTATGATTTAACGTATAAATATATGAAACTATAATTTAAAATTTAATTATATATTATTTTAATTAATAAAGATAAAAAGTTATTTATAAGGATATAATTATAATAAATCAAAAAGTTGAAGGATAAAAAGGTAATTACACAAATTAAAATAAATTAAAAAGAAAAAGGGTAAAATTGTCATTATACGTGACAAACAAAATTAACAGTTTTTATCCATTCTTCTCCTTAATAAATAGTATAAATAACAGTGCTACCTATATAAAATATATTTACATTTATTATTCTTTAAAGAAAACGAGTGGGTCCCAATGACTCATCGACTGTCGTTGTCTGTGTGGATTTGGACTATACATACTGGCCAATTAATCCCGATATTTCCACATGGAGGTCTGATGTTCAATTCCACTTGGACTCATTGACTATCGTTATCTGTGTGGACTTGTAATGTTGCGATGCTAAGAGGATTAGTTGATGTAAAAATCGCCTCATAGTTGATGATGATGTTTATATTCGAATCTGAGTGAAGTTAGTCGAAGTGTGAGAGTTAAAATAAAGTTGTATGGGGTAAAAAAAAAAAAACTGAAGGCAGTAAAAAAGTATGCTTGTTTCAACTACTTGATTTTGATATTTGTATATTTGGGTCTAGCAATTTAGTCATCAAAGGCATACATGCATACTTGATCCCTTACATGTTCTGTTATGGTCTATTTAATGGTTTATCAATGGGGAATTAAGAAATACAGAAAATGGAGAGCAGAAACTATAAATATAATCAACTTGCATTTGATCTGAAAATATCATCTGCCTTCACTAAGAAGACAATGAAATAACCGAAACGACTTCTAAAATCAGTATAAAAAAACGCAGCGTCGAACTGTTTATGCCAAAGTCTCTAACAAATGAATGGTTAGATGGCGATTTCCATAAAGACGTTTACTACCTCGCTACTCCGAAAAACAATGGTAGGCTGTCTATGTGCAGTTATTTGTCTGTTCTATCAATTTCCTCTGTCAGTGTTTCAACTGCTAATCTCCACAAAGGGTCCTTCGATCCCTTGCACAGAACCGCACGCATTACTTCAATCTCCTCGGAATTGATTTTGCTGATCAATCTTCGGCATATTGATCGTACCTCATCGTCAGACAAAGATTCGAAGCTGCGTATGTTGTCTGGTTTTTGCGCGGCTAAGTTAGTTTTGGAGCTGTCTTCGGCTACTTCTCCTTCTTCAGATCTTTGTGCTGGAGATTCAGAACTTGAAGGTGTCGTCTTGTTCACTTTGTTTTTCCAGTATTCAACACATTTTTTATCGGGATCAAGAGCTTCGATTTTCTGATTAAACACAACAGTTAGTTAGCATCTGAAAATACAAAGTGGTTAAAAAAAAAAAACAACACAACGAAATGTAAAGCCAACCTGAATAATCGATGGAGAGAGGAGTCCAAACATTCCAAGGCCATTGATGTGGCTTACGGACTGTGATTGAAGCAAACAATGCTTGCCAAGATTGGCTTGTGCAGCTAATTCTTGATTGAGCCGCAGCAGTACCATTTCCCAACATCTGTTAGCTGAGTCACTTACGAAACTCTCGTGTGGATGTTCATCTAGAGTAACCTGATATTATATCGTTTTTTAATCAGATTATGTTTTCCCATGATGATTCTGCACAACACAAATATTTGGTTTCATCTCAAGAAATAAAGTCAAATTTGAGTCCTTACCTTGAACATGGGACCGAAGAAACCACCATCAAAGATTTCTGATGTGTAGTAGCTCTTGATCATTGGGTTGCAGATATTATAGAACTTTACACGGCTTTTAAATCCTGAAAAGAAAAAAGCAATAAAGAGTATGTGGCATATGTAAAAGAAAACTAAGTGGTGAAGAAAACAGTGTCTTGGTAATCTTAGCATGAAACAGTACACACCTTTGGGGAAAATGGCATCTTCACTGCACCATCTTTTCCTATAGACCGCGGAACCTAAATTTACGGATTCAACATGTAAACGGGTCTGCTGCTCACGGTCTGAATCCTCTTTTCGAACTGTAGTGTTGTTCGATGGATCATTTGTACGCTGAACAGGCAGATCAACCCCAAACAGTTTACGATGACTAGCCATGGAAGAGGCCACCCATTTCTTCGCATCTAATGGTTGATAGCGATCGTCCAAGGTCATCCGTTTCTTTGATTCTAATGGTTGATCATGACTCATTGAGGCCAGTCGTTTCTTTGTTTCCAAGGTTTGATCACGACTCGCTGAGATCACTAGTTCCTTTGATTCTAAATGATCATCGTGACTTATGGAGATCTCTTGTTTATCTGACTCTAATGGTTGATCATGACTCCTTGAAATCACCTCTTTATTGGATCCTAATGGTTGATCACGATACTTCGATGCACACAATGCAAGAGAATCCACACATCCTTCCAATGCCTTGACCAATGACTTCAATTCATCAATGGTATATCGTAGAAGAATAAATCTGCTGTTCTCTTCACAGGAGCAGAGATGATTTGCATGTTTAAGACATGAAAACTTGTTCGGGGAACAAGTGCAGCCAGCAGCAGAGAGATGTAAGTCATAGAAGCAAGCAAAACACTCTCTCTCTGTTTCTAGGTCAAAACTTTCCTCCATCTTCTGTAAGCGAATCGACATCGGAAGTTGATGGAATCTTTTCTCTTCCAAATAGACCCTTCTCTGAAATTCATATAAGAAAGACACAAGATGATGTTTGTTAGCAGTCACGTAGAACCCAGATGTCAACGGAAAGGTATTTAAACCAGACATTCATTCAACGATGTAACTAAAAGTGTGTAAACCTTGCATACTAAAAATTTACAAGAATGAGTGATTAATCATGCTACAAGCAAAACTCAAGTCACTTTACCTTAATTGTCTCCGTGAGCTTCCCACCCTCTCCACACACAGTTTTCCATTGCAAATGGTCTGAATTTCCATTCTTGTGGAAAGTGATCTCCCATAGTGCCTTGACAGCCTTACCTGCTGCTGTGAAAAGCAACTTGTCATGTGACAAGGATGTCTTGCGATGCTGTGCACTGTATAAATCAACTGCAACTTGTCCATGTTTAAGCCAATCAACAGGGGCTACATTAACCGCCTCTGCACAGTTAAATCCACAGTTGAATCCAGCATGATAAGCCCTTGGAAAAGTGATTACAAACTCCCCAGAGTTCTGAACAACTCGATATACTGGTACGCCTTCTGACTTTAGAACCGATGGCGATAACTGAGTTACCTGTTGGATATATAACAATTATAAATGTTGTTGCAAAGGGGGGAGGAAAAGAGAGAAGCGTAAGCAAATGAAGCTAGTCATTATAGCATTGCTTGCTTACCAATTCATTCAGTAAGTCAGGCGATTCTTCAAATAGATCTGGCATGTGTTTCCTCATTGCGTCTTCCAACGCAGATGCATGTGTTCCTGGTACTCCATACCAAACCTTTGGATCTCCCCAGTGCAAGTAGTTCAGTGAGTAAAGATGGTGGTCTTCGACGTGCTTTATTAAATGTTGAAATCAAGTATGTCAGGCATTAAGCTCCAATAAATGGAAATGCTTGTTCAGAAACTAATGATGTGATAACATAATCCAAAACATATCAATGAAAAGGATTAAGGAAAGATAAGTGTAATATCCTACCCAGCAAAACGAGGAGAAGCACATTCCAATATAAAGCCATGGCACAACTACACCAGAGATGTTGCACTCTTCAAAGCTCAAAACCGAGCCAGGAAGACGGGATGTGTTATTCAAATTCCATCCCGATGTCACATATTGATCTATCTTAGTATCCATTGAAAATGGTGATTCTTTAGGGAATCCGCTCCCAAGTGTTCCACTTTCCAGATCAGCTCCATAATATACCTACAGTTGGAGAACTTAATACATATATATGTATTAGAAATGAATGGGGAAATGGACCAAAAGTCAAATCTGTCACCTCAACTTCATCAGTAGGCTGCTCAATAATACGCCAATATTCTCCTTCAATATCATCAACAGAGGGAAGTGACTTCATATCATTCTCAACCTCAACACAATTTTCTTGAGCTTTCTCTTTCACACTAAAATATAATCGTTTAAATTCATCGGCAAATTCTTGAAACTCCTTAAGTGTAAAGTCAAATCCAGGCTGAAAACCAAACTTTTCTTCACCATCACAAGTATTATTAGTTTCAGAATGAGCTTGTTTCCTTGGTTTTGAATTAAACTGTCTCCGCCTTTTTCTTTTCCGCTGTTGTTTTTTCCGCATTGGCTCCCTATTTTGGAGAAGGTCTATTTGCTGAATCCTCGTCGAAAATTTCGCTACTTGCCAAACTTTGCTGTCCTTTAGGGGACACGGTGGTCTCCAAGACAAAGGAGGAACAATCTTACAAACACCATAAGCCTCAGCTATGGGACGTATCTTTTCCAGATAGCCAAGGGTATCTTTAAACTCCTAGAAATGTAATTTCAGTTATTCGACATACACGAAAACCAAAATGCTAGAATCGAGAAATGTACATTTCGAAAGTATACCTCTATATTAGGATAGAAAACTGGAGCTTCATCGATGTGCGGTATACATGGTTCATCAGGAACCCACCTTGCAGATACCTTTTCCCACAATATATCAAAACAAATCAAACAATTTGAAGGATAAAGTAAACTCACTGCTAATGAAAAGTGAGGCAATTGAGAAAAGTGCTTAAAGTGACAAAATTTGTTTTCCAGGAAATTCTTGGTTATATAATTGATCGAACAAATAAAAGAAATAATTATAAATTTTGCACCTTTCGATGCCGTGGACTGCCTGGAGACCCATTGCTTTCATCCTTTTTCTCGGTACCTCTAGATTGAGGATCCTGCGAGAAAAAGCTTGCCAGTCAACATAAGTTGGCAACTCACATTGCAAATATATATCCAATTCAATAGACTAGAATGATATCCAGATATGATTCAGAAGAGGAAGGGTCGCTTTAGTTTCATATTTGTTTCTAAAAGAAGCCCATATTTATACTTCAAGGTAAAGGGCTATTGAAGAATAGATAACTATATTGTAACTATGAATGTAGAATGAATCATAGCATATGTTTTATACTTGAAGATGCAAACCTTAGTTATCATGATAATTCAGCCGCACAGAGTTTTATTTATCAATAGGCAATTAGCTGACGATCGATTGTTCGACCTTCGTTGAATACCAAAACGAAAATCTCTGAACAGGAGCCCTCAAGTGATTCAAGTCCTGCAGAGAAAAAAATGAACTCATAAGAAGCTGCGATTCATATTTCAAGATATTATACATTTGTTGTCATTAAAAGGTGTATACACTTGAGGTAAGCACACACAAACAATCACTGTGCATCCAAAATTGAGACTCAAAACGTCCCAATGTTTTATAAAAGAGGAGAAAGATTCAACCAATCATTGAAACATCACTGAAACTCAAACTACGACAGCTTTGCAGGTTTATATGTCATCACCCAATCAAAATAGTATATGCCTAAACTCTGCCTTCAAATGCAAAGCCAAATCACATATCTAAGAAAGACCATCTTAAGCCTCAAATTATTTGGATTTAGCTTTCAAACTCAACATCATCTGCCCTGCTCAGCATTTGCAATAAAAAAGAAAAACATTTAACATCATGCATAATTTTCATACCACAAATATCCATTCAAGGTATAAGGTATCAACATTGAACGAACATATAATGTCAGATTCAGAATTTTCGGTAAATCGCAAAAGGAAAATTATTATAACACAATACAAACAATAAGTCCTCTTTCGGCGGTTTAATCGGATAAAATCAATCAATGATTACATGCGCCGCCGTCGAATTAATCCTAATCATACCAATGAAGGCTGCAAAACAAATACTAAATCCTCTTTTGCAGGTTAAAATCAATAAACGGATCAAAAATTAGAAATGCAGTGTCGAATTCAAACCTAATCAGTTCGACGAAGGCTCATCGGTGCGAACGGATATAAAATGTATCAGATCTGAACATAGGGTTTTCCAATACATGAATCAACTATTCCAAAGAACAAATCAAAACCTAGAGTTATGAAAGACTTAACCTCTCTATAAAAGAAATTCCAGCCCTGTTGATTTTATTTTTATTTTTTATTTTTTTTACCTTTAAAGCTATTAAAAATTATCAGGCCTGAACTCTTCTGCATGAAGGCAGCTGCTTTTATACACACACACACACACACAATTGCCCTATATATATACATATATAATGTTTTTCCCTTTTTAACCTAATGCATACAGATAGGATCCAATTCACTGTAATATGATTCTTATCTTCTTGCAATTAATGATCCAATTAAAAATTCAACAAACATTGCAAAGGAAAAGAAAAACGTAATATAATTCTATTACCTTTACACCGATCATAAGCACAGACACACACACACACAGAGCAAAGTAATCCCCCACAAAAGAAGCCAAATTTACAAAAAAACAATCACCAATCACAGTAAAAGCACAGATATCAAACAAACTTCATATTACCTTACAGATTACGAACGCAGGGGCAAAGAAGCAACCCTAAACGTTAAGCAAATGCTGAACCGATTGACTCGTTCAGAAAGGGGGCTCAAAAAATGATGAATTCTAATATTAGTTAAAACCTTCCGGGCCTTGCCTTTGGTCTACATTTACAAGAATACTATGAGTGGAAATTAATGCAATGTTAATATTAAGTATTTATATACCTAAATTAGGAAACTAATTGGTTCTTGAAGTCTTTGAATATTTTGATTTGATTTGTTATATATATATATAATATTATTATATCATAAGATACGAAGGGTTACCCCAAATAAATAAATACACGTGTGACGGTTACAAAGTAACGGTTTCAATTGTAACTATTTTTGTGGAGACAGCTCTTTAATTTGTCGTCAAATCTTATGTTCAATCCCTATTTAACAAATTTATTTATTCTCTAATGAAATATTATTTTTCTCTAATAAACTATCGAACTCGTTTCGCAACTGGGCCTCCCCAGAAAAAAAGTTTAATTTATTTGCTTTTTCCTTAAAATAATTAGGATTAATTCTCTAATTTATTATTATTATTATTATTATTATTATTATTATTATTATTGAATTTGATTAGTTTAATGACGGTAGATATTGTTCACATTCAAATCGTTGATTCCCCTTGTATTTTTTTTAATTAATTTTTAATTAGAGAAAGATAAAAGCTATTTCCTCATGATTAGATCTTTTAGCAATCCATGTAGGCCATCTCCAACCATATACTCCATATATAGAGTTGCTACAGTTCAATTCCTCTATATATAGAGTTTGAACAGTGTTTATAACTCCAACCATCTCCTCTATATTTTCCTCTAACATAATATTCTCAATATATTGTATCACATATTATTTTATATTTTAGATATTAATTATAAATATAATTTTAATAAAATAAGCTATGATTTTTAAAAAAAAATCTTTTTTCAAAATAAGCTATGATTTTTAAAAAAAAATCAATTATATAATTATTATAAATTGAAGAAAAATAATTTAAAACATAAATTAGAAAATTTAAGAATAATTTTTTTTTTCAGAAATTAGACAATAAAAAATTTTAAAACATAAATAGACATATTTTTTTCTTTATAAAAATGAAAAAAAAAATTTAAACATAAAGGAAAAGAAAAAAACAAAATAAAAAATAAAAATTTCTCTCTCCTAGTCATCATCTTCCCCATCGCATCTTCTTCCCCAAATTTTATTTCACCCTAAAAACGTAAATAAAAAAAAAATTAATAGCAGGTGAACAGTGCCCCGCTTAAGATAGCGGGGCACTGTAGCGCCCGCTAATTATAGCGTCTCGTTTGGCGGTGGGTTGGAGCTCTGCCACCGCCAAACCTCCAGTGGAACGCCAAGCAATTGGAGATGCTCTTAGCTTGTCCCTCAAATTATTTTAAAATTTTTAATAAATTTGAAATTGACAAAATATTACGAAAACATAAAACGAATTGAGTTAAAGTAAAATTCAAATTATTACAACATTTATTTTCTTTGGTATTTGCGGGCCGAGAAACACACACTCTCGGCCCGTTAAGTTTTTGACTTTTACGGTATTTCGGCCCGTTTAAGTTGTATCATATATTATATCATGTTGACCAATAATTGCTAAAATCAACGACCACACGTCTTCAAAAGAAAATTCAAGCAACTGTCAGACTATCTTAAATTAATTCGACCGTTGAGAACTTACCTTAATTAATTGCTGTAATATCGCATATTGTTACCTTAATCAAATCAAAGAACCCTAACCTACCTTAAACCTCTCTAACACCTATAAATAAGCCACCCGCCTCAAACGTTTCTTTTTCCATAACTACGAACGCCCTCGCTCGATCTGAAAACTCCCTCTCTTTGCTTCAATTCTTTCACTAAATCAAATCTCCGTCAATGGCACCGCGCCATCACAATCGACTAAGCCGCCGCCGCCGCCGCTACAACCACCACCGTCGTGGCCTGATACTACTTATCCCTCCACCACAGCCCGTGGGTATCATCTACCATCGACTCGTCGTCGTCCCACCCCCTCTCTATTTCCACGAACAAGAAGACGACGATTTCACAGATGATTATCATCAGCTCTCTCACCCACAACCACCACCACCACCGCCGCCGCCGCCTTCCCAGCGCCTCATCTCCTTCCACGGCGAAATATTCACCGTAACTGTCGCGAAGCACCCTCTCCACGTGGACCAGTGGATCGACGGCGTCGCAAGCAATTACTGGCACAGCCGTCGCAAACTCACGGTGGGTCTCGACGCAGAGTGGCGGCCCAACATGGTTGTAGGAGAAGACCACCCCATCGCTACGCTTCAGATCGCGGTGGGCAATTCTTGCCTCATATTTCAGATCCTTCACTCCCCATGGATCCCTGAATCTCTGCGGTGGTTCCTTAGCAATCAAGACTTCACCTTTTGCGGGGTGGGGATCGGCGACGACGTGGAGAAGCTCTACGAACATCATGGGCTGAGGGTGGGGCGGACCTTGGATCTCCACCATCTCTTCAGGGATACTCACAGAGGGGAGTATTGGCGGTTAGGGTTGAAGAGTATGTGCTCTAGGGTTCTTAGGAGGGAAATGAAGAAGCCCAAGGAAGTGACCCTCAGCGCATGGGATTCTGAGGAATTGGACGATGATCAAGTGGAGTATGCCGCCGCCGTAGATGCTATCGTTTCGCTCAAGATAGCTTTGGTTCTGGGATATTACAAGTCTGTAGGTTACAACTGTAGTAGCAGTTACTCATCATATCATCAAGTCCGATCCTCACTGTTTTCGGACAATGTTTTTTTTTTTTTTGTATTTCTTGAATATGTAAAACATTGTTGATATAATTGCAACGATTTAGGGTTTGGCAATAAAGAAACGATGAATGTTCAGTCACATGGAAAGTATCCTTTATTATTTTATGATGTTCTTAGTGTTGTCTAAAATTTAGGGTTTTGAAGTTCTTACCTTTTCAAGAATAATGATGATTAGGTTCGTGTTAACTTTGTCGAGTAAGAAAACTCACATCGATAAAAGGGATAAAAAAAAACAGAGAATATAACTGAGAAACAATATATTTCTTAATTACGTACTTCCAACATAATTGTATATATCACATCATTAACTTCAATCCTTGGCACTACATTTTTCATTTCCCATGAACTTCTGTTTGTTTTGTGTAATGACTAAAGGATCCGACCCGTTATTCCTAAACCCTAAATGTACAAATTGGTAGCATGAAGACTCCTTATTACAATCTCAGCTTTCCACATTGTTTCAATTATGTCACTATTTGGGTAAATTTTCGACAGCCTGTCGAAATTCTAATGAAGTTAGATTGATGTTCCCACATGGATAGAGTAGTGTAAATAATAGATTTATTTGATGGTTTTGTAAGGTTTTCGCTTCATGTCCATATAAACCAATTAGATTATATACACATTTCATCTTTCAGTCAAATGTTATTTCAGAAGACTACTGCAAAAATCAAATTCTCATATCTTCAAGAAACAGCTATTCTTGAATCCACGACAAAGCCAAACAACCACAGAAATAACACAAACACAAAACACGCCTGATGACACAGCGCTGTAATAAAGAGGGTTTCACCTTTTCAAGTGTTTTTGCAATGACTTTTTAAATGTTTGAATGCTGAAGCATTACTATACATAGAAATTTATGCATCGATCTTGAGAAGGGTATTGAGCGATGTACTGTTGAATCGCTGCGCAAGGCCTCGGATGACGAGAACGATGACATCACGGAGATGGCGGGTCTGCACCATTAGGTCAGCCTCGTTCTCACTGTCCACGACTAACCTCAGACGATGTTGATCATTTCTGAATAACTCAACCTGGTTAACAGGAAAAAAAATATATATATACTGCATATCAGACGATAAATTTGCTTAAATCACGGTTAAAATTGATATTTTCAACATACATGGAATGGAGGAGTATAGGTTCCACGGATTTCCGTGGCAGGGAAAGAAGTTTTGGAGCCAGGCTTCACGACTTTGACTCTTTTTCTGTTTACTTCGAGGATTCTTCTCTCGAGACTTCCCAAGCCCGGAACCTGGGATTTAAACATGGTGATGGTCTGAGAAACAAATGTCTTTTAGTATGATATGTAGTGATATGCATTATATGGTAATAAGTGTGCAAACCTTCTTTTGAGATCTGTCCTTGTCACACAGAACCTGTAGTAGAATCACATAATAACGTTAGATTGTACAAGGTTTAGTTGTATAAAAAAGGCAAGTTCGCAAGCTATCTTGAATAGGGGGAAAACCTCGAATTTCACAGATCCAAGCTCGAGCTTCTGTTTCACTTCTGTCAGAACATCGGGTTCTGCGGGTGAACAGCAGGTTAGTTGATTAAAATGAGACGAAAGAAACTTTAGTTCAGGAATAGAAAAATATACATATATAGAATCTTGTAATGGTTACAGATTCTCAGCTAGTTAGAGACAGTGATGGCTCGTGAGATAGAAGACCAAAACAACGTTCGAGATATGAGATGAAGTTATTACCGACTGAAATAGGATCGGTGGAAGCTGAAACAGGCTGTCCCTCGGTACCATCCTCTCTTACAGGTGAATAGATGGCAACGAGCCTATAGCCTACATCATCGACATTAGCCTCGTACATCCTACCAGTTTCTCCTACATAAGCAAAAATCATTGAGCTGCATAACAGAAAAATCAAATCTTGCGAATATTCACAGATGTGGTTTATTGCACATACCAGGAATGGAGATAAGGTCTGGACTTCCAACCATTGATCTAAGCCACTGGATCCTACTCTTGCCTTCTCTTCCACCGCTATAGACGCCACTCACGGAGTAAAGGTTTGTGTGGAAACCTCGTCCTTCAATTTCTAGTTTGTCCATTCTTGGGATGCCTAGATGTAATGTAATAGCAAATTTTAAAATTTTAATCCTTGTGTAAGAATCCCAGGTGTACTGCATTAGAATTGAGTTTAAGGCTTGCGATTGCAAATCAAAAACTCAGAAAGCATAACTCAGTTTCAGGACCTGGTAAGACCGAAGAAGTTTCAGCATGAGACGGATCACTCGACCTTCCGAATACGTCAGTGACAATGCATTCACACCTCAGGTGATGACCAATGTCTTCGAACCTTACTCTGTATGAACAAGATCGTTGTGATGACAACGGTTCAAAGTCACTTTCGCTTCCATCATCTGATGAGGAAAACCTGCAAATAAGCTCGATTACGGCCGGATGAGGTTGGGATATATCAGGACAAGAAAGTTCATGTCTACATTGTATCTCCTTTCTTTTCTAGATTTACTGCCTACAGTAGTAATTTATATATGATTCCAGAATGCTGTCAACCTTTTACAGAAGTTAAGAAACAAGTAATTCCTTTCTAACACATACTAAGCTATGCACGTTGAATGCTAAGACATACCATTGGTATCTCACTTCTTTCTTGTACATGTTCCAGACATGACGTTGACTTTCGCTCTGTGGTATAACCTCCAAGGCAGTCAACACTTCTCCTTCGACGGCTTTACCGTTTAGAGCCAGCATTTCAATCATTGGAAGCTCTGACATAAGAGAAAAATGCACGTAGGAGTTGAGATTCATAAACATAGGATTATATCGGGTTTAGAATGTCAGGATAATACCTGGCAAAACTACATCACTTGGCTCTGATAAACAAAGTTCTCCAACGACTGAATCTGAACGTACAGGTGTATATCTGCAAGACAAACATAACGTATCTTTAATGAAACTGTCATCGAAAAATTTGATTCTGGAATCAAAAGGCACATTCATGTGACTTTGTAACTTAAGAAAGGGATGAATATTGTGTGCTTAACTGGGCCACATAAAAGATTGGATTTAATCAAAAGAATAGAATGTAAATATATTTATGTAAAGAATGTTTACCCAAACACTAGACGGCAGCTATAGTCTTCATCTGAGACATCATATGTTTTTGAAGTGGCACCACTTATAAGAGTAGTATTTCCATCGTCTGATACTCTATACCAGCTAAACAAGCTTTCTCCTTCGTATCCGCCAAAATAGTCTCCTTCTCCACAGTAGGTGCTCGACGATAGTTTTTTCATGCAAATATTAGAAACTACGGGAAGAGCTGCGATACAAAGTCATTTTCAGATACTACCAACGGAATTAGCAATTACAATAAACTATCAACTGTATGATTTTTTATTTTTATTTTTTGTAGAAAGATATATAAAACAGCGATAATTCTGCTATTGTTGACGTCAGGTAAAACAAGGATATAGGATTCAACCTGGAACAACAGGAGATTCACAAGTTGATACCAAAGGCAGCCCCTCTTTACCATCTGATCGTATAGGCAGCCAATACAAAGCTATATAGGATCCCACATCTTCAAGGGATGGTGTGTAAGTTCTGAAAATCATAAATTAATGTTTTTTATAACTGTACAACAAAATGCCAAGAGCTAATTGTAATCGAATATTAACTTACAAGTCCCTGCCGCATATATCTGCATCGTCAGTATTAGTTGCTAGTTCCATTAGGGCAGAATCAGATAGCTTGTCATTTGTTCTAAACCAAAAATATTTACCAATTCCCTCTCTACCCCCAAAATAGTTCTTCTCAGGGACCACTTCTTGGCCCTCGCAGCAACTAGGAATCACCAGTTCTATGCCAAGTGGTTCCCCTGTGTTTAAAGAATAAATACAATTGTTAGTAGACAAAAACTTTTGGAGCATAAATATATCATTAATCATCGTCATTGCAGTAGCCTTGTGGTGGTGAAAATAGTAAAGTCAATAGCGAACGTAGTCAACAGACTGTAGATACAAAGACAAGGAAAGATCACAACATGAGACACAAATATAAGTACGTGCCCATGAAAAAAGTGTAAGAGTAATAATGTAAAAAGTGTAAGAGTAATATAAGCAGTTGAATCAAACCAGGTGCAACAGGATCGGAAACCGCTGTCTTTGGGCGACCCCACGTGCCATCCGTCCGAACAGGAGTATACAAAAGTTCCAAACGGACTCCAACGTCATCAGACGTTAAATCTAACGTTTCTGCATCGATCAAAGTAGGTTATCAGATAATGCAAAACTAAGAAGTAGATCAGTGGTTTACAACGAAGATATATTTACCTCCACGATGAAGCTTCTCTTTCTGACCATTGTCCTTTACTCTGAACCACTCACACAAACAGTCCCCCCTTACCCTGAAAAGTTAAATTCTTTTAGCCTCCTATACTTAATGCGTGCAAGAAAATTAGCTGGACAACCTTAATCACTCACCCTCCAGTATACTTAGCAATCACGCTCAATCGCTCTCCCTCAACCAAGGATCCATGAAATTCTAGTGAATGACACGTAGGTGGACCTGTAATAGAAAGACAGTGCAAATTTAGCCTAAAATGTCCCCCCACAAACCGAAACACATTGAGTGAGCAGAAATATAGTAGTAACAAATAAATAGACAAATAACCTGGCACGATTGGTCCAATTTGTTCAGAGATGACAACAGGGCCGCGTGCCCAATCACTTCGAACCGGCTCACAAGATACCGATACGAAATAACCAATATCGTCAGCACAAAGCATGTATGATGAAGAGGAAGCCCCGACAATTTCACCGTGAGTGCCATCTGATCTAGCCTGTCAGTTGATTTTGAAAATTAATTATCAATAGAAACATGAACTTCTTCCAAATAATTAAAAGCCAGCTACAAATGCATTTGCAAAACATATAAGCTTCGAGAGATTTGAACGAAATACCCTGAACCAGCGGTATATTGACTCCCCCTCTCCACCACCCCAGTACTTCTTGCTAACCTTCAGCGTGGAGCCTTCAACCGCACTTCCATTAACTTGCAAAGAAAGCAATCTGGGGCTTCCTAAAATCGGAAAATGCACACAGCGAAAGGTTAGTTTAGTGATGTGTACATGCCGCTTTATGCTTAAATTTCTGAATTAATCTCATGGGTAAACCGAAATGTCTGCAAAAAAACCGAAAATGGAAAAGCATGAAATACGCATGTTTTCTAGCTACCTGGACGAACGCGTTCTTGTCCCGTGCAAGTCCTCGGTTCCCCCACAATGCCATCATCACGCACAGGGGTGCATCTAAAGGAGATAAATTTGCCGATGGCATCTTTTGGGATACGATACTCAAGACCAGAGACATTTGGTATTGGATCCCCCAAGTCTTTCTCAGCCTGCAACAAGCTTGCGGAATATTGGAGATGAAGACAAAGTGTACTACTATAACTGTGGTTAATCGTTATGCAAGATTTAAGGAAAGTACAGATCAAATAAAATGGTGAAACTGTATTAGTTTCGGACAGGGGATAAAGTACCTCATGAAGATACCAATTGTAAGTACTCTTTCCCTCATGACCACCTATATAACCGTATGATGCTGTCAACACACCACCTTCACAGTTATCCCCAGTTATTGACAAGAAGTTGAGACTTGGTGGGAGAGCTGCAGATTATGACATGTCAGCAGCAAATCTTATGGAATAGCACTCTCATACGGAGAGTTTTCATGACTGTGTGGATTAGAAAGACATGCCAATAAGTGTAGCAAATATTACTCGCAACAGATGTGTCAGAAATCACATAGGCTGGTTCACCAGCTTCCCCGTCGGGAGTCATTGGTGTAAATTTCGCGACTAGATATTGGCCAACTGCCCCCAGAGGTATGCGAAATGCCTAGACAAGCCATAATTTAGAGTTCCAGTGGTATGATTAGCATCAACGTGAAAACGATATGCTATTAATTTCATGTTTACCTTTGCAATTTTAGATGTACTTAATACTTCAACACCATCCTCACCCTCAACAGTTGGAACACTCGACTTGAACCACTGAACTCTACTTGAAGCCTCAGTTCCTCCAGTGACAATACCAGTTGCTTTAACCTGACTTCCCTCCCTCAGTTCACCGATTATCTTCAGCAATGTTACTTTTGGAGGAGCTGTGCATAGGATCAGAAAAAAAAAAAAAAAAAGAAGGGAAAATGATGTAAGGAAACATATTTCAAACGTATCAGGCCGATAAAGTCACACAACGATGCCTCTTTCTGAGAGTTTATGACACCTCCATAACAGAACTATTTAAAATGATACTAAAACAACTGTTGCACGTGTGATTGACTCTATCATAAGATATTTTATCCTGAGTATAGGTAGTCACACAACGATGCCTCTTTCTGAGAGTTTATGACACCTCCATAACAGAACTATTTAAAATGATACTAAAACAACTGTTGCACGTGTGATTGACTCTATCATAAGATATTTTATCCTGAGTAAGGTATCGAGTGTCAAGTTTAAACTCATTAGATGATATTAATCCATATCGTGAAATATTTCCCCAGCCATTGATAATAATCCATTCACAATGAGAATTGAGCAATTTGCTGATGTTACCCTTCATTACTCTCTCAGACACAACTGACATAGATACCCCTTCCTGTCCTGGAAAAGTCAAAAGAAAAGAATCAAGCATTGCCATAAACAAGAGTACGATAAAAGAAGGGTAAAAAATAAAGTTGCTCGACTTGAAAAACACACATAAGCTTACCTTCAAAGTTCACAGGTATATAAACAAATTTTAGTCGTCTCCCAACATCATCTTTTGTCAAAGTATATTCACTTGTACCAGTCAAGACCAGTTTGAAATCGCTGCCACAAGGTCAAGAAATCAAGTACATTATCAGAAATGGTATGAAGAGTTAAGTTAATCCTCACACGCACATTGCACACGAAAAAGAAAAGAAAAGAAGGAAACTTAACCCAACATGAAAAGAATTATAACAGCCCAATACCAAATAAGCAAAAGAACTAACCTATTCGAATTAATCAAGAGATTTTTCATAGAGAGGGCAAAGTTCAAGTAAAGAATAAGTAGTTAAGACGAATTTAAAACTAACCCCGTGCCCTTATCCTCACGCAACCATTCAAATGTGCTGGGGCCCTCTTTCCCTCCAAAATACTTGCCTAGTCCTCTGATTGTATTCCCTTCAATCACATCTCCAATGACTTGTAAATCATTCACAGAAGGAGGAGCTGACAATAAAGATCACAAAGCATATCATAAAACAGATCGATAAGTACAGATGTGATCAAGTGATCTTGGGCCAAAAATTGGAAAGTGTCAGAGACCCCTCACACATGTTATTGAACATAAGGAAGAAAGGATTTATGACTTCACCTGCTTTTACATGATCAGTTATTGCATACTGAGGTTCCCCTTTAGCACCTTCTTCAGTCACAGGTGTGTACATATAAACCAAACACGAATCAACATCGTCAAGGGTGAGCTGATACTCTTCTTCTTCTGCACCAGGAATCACCACAGGGCTGCTATTCCATCTTTTCCTTAGCCAACTACAATGTAATTCGATAGACCACGACGATTAGATAAATACGTTATAATTTAGGTTTTTCATGGATTTTTTTTCTCAAGGTAGAATAAGATGTCTAAAATCAAATGCATTCTAATTATGGTAAATGATAGAATAACCTAGCAACGCCTTTCCCTGGTGTTCCCCCACACCATGCAACTTCAGCATAGCCTTTAAGTGTGTTTCCTTCAACTAAATCTCCACGGACATCAATCTTCATGACCTTTGGGATTCTAGTACCTTCAAAACAAAAAGAAACTATAATTAGTAAATTTTGAACGAGCATTAAGATTCTAGTACATAGGCATAATTTTAGCAAATGCATCATAAGAGCATTAAAATGCATGGTTAGTAGAAGGAGCTATACCTGGAGAAACTGGGGAAGATATAGCAAACACAGCTGGATATTCAGTGTCTCCAAGTACAGGTGTACACTCAACTTTCAGAATTCTGCTAACGTCATCATGCTTCGGAAAGTAGATCTGGCAAAAGATTTGAGGCAACTCTTTAACACCTACAATAAGAGCTAAACACAAGCTTCAGGACCAAATGTGCATACCTCTTCCGTTGCGCCAGAAATAGCTGTAAACTTAGAAAGAGATCGTGCTCCCACAAACCACTGGTATTTCAGCTCTATCTTTGAATCGCCACCACTTTCATTTGCATCTTGAACAAACTCAAAGTGGCAACCACAAGCATCTTCCTCAAATGGTCGATCTATGGAAGCCTTGTTTAGCAAATATCCGGGCGGTAGTTGTTCCTTCCATTGTTCAATCATAAACTTAAATGTTGAATCTGTCAAATGAGCGAGCACTAAGTGACTGTAACGAGCAGACATAATAATGTCTCGGTAACACGATAAGATAATACTTAGCATGGGGGGTCTATGTCCCATCACAAATGGAAACAATCTTAGAAAACTCCATATCTTCTCATAGATGCATTTTTCGAATCATTATGAAACTAAAATAGATTTCTCCAACATGAAAAGAGATGAATATAAGCTAAAAGAAATGAAGAAATCAAAGAAGACACAATCCCATTGTTCGGACATGAAAGAAAAGGGAGAAATAGAATGCTTACCTACAGATAGATCTGGACGGCACAAATCCCAACCGCCACGAATACAAAGGGCGGTATGCGAAGGATAACGTTTGGCCATAGCTATTGCTTCACGAGGAAGATCTGCATCAATTTTGAATGTGATCTTTTGTTGAGATAGGGACAATGCTATTACATTATACCAATTGGCATTTTGGACTTGGAAAGATGCAGACACTTGAAAGTCCAGAAAATTACTACCAGGTCCAATCAAACTTACCTCTGTCATTGAACTTCTTCAAGGTAGGGCCAACGAGCAATATTGCAGCCACTTCAACATGAAACATCTTAAGTATCGGATTTTCTTCTAAACGAAGATGCTGCATGTCATCATGGTAAAAAGGTTCAGTAAAATTGGACATTATAATGTCGAGTCACAGTTATTGATTCATTTACATCACCGAACCGAATGATAATTAGCAGCATAATCTACGTTTTGCAATAATTTCCATTTAATATTGTTCTACTCCCAATCTGTACAACTTGAAGAAAGAAATAAATCTTCATCATCATCAATTAAAAGTTGTTCTATATAAAACTATTACATAATATAGCAGCTCTTTCAGACAAGAACAACCAAACGATAAATATATGTTCAACTAACCTCAAGCGCTGGCAAGTATGGGAAGCCTTTCAAGCTTGATATTTTATTTTTGCTGGCTGCTAATACCTGATAAAGTAGATAACCACTGTCACAAGATAAATAGAATACAATGATTAATATAATGGTTGGATGAAACAAACCTGTAATCGAGGTTGGCTCGCCATTGAAAGAGTCTTCAACTTATTTTGAGCAACAGACAGAAACTGCAATGAAGAATCAAAATCCCATTAATAATTGAGGGAAAAGTGCTGAACATGATACAAATTTCCAGGTTTACCTCCAAGTTGGGAAGCTCAGGTAGGCTCTTCAAGGACGTAATTTGGTTCCCAGCGAGATAAAGTTGCTGCAGTTCAAAAAGTAAATGTAGAAACAAATTCTTTAATCCTTCAAAGATTACAATTGAGATATAATATATAGATCACCTGCAATGTTTTGCAATTTTCCAGTGGCTCAAATCCAGGTCCTTTGAAATCGTTAAAACTCAAATCAAGAACCTAGGAGCAAAAGAAAGACAGTTGACGATGTAATATGTATAGAGATGAAATGTACTGACAGAAGTCAATTAGTGGAAATAGCAAGAAGGACAGCTTATATGTTCTTAATCAATTATAAAAGTGGTTAAAATGTTTGGGAAAAAAAAAAGAGATGATACACACCTTCACCCGCGTCAGCAATTCGATACCCTCCAATGTAGACAACAGATTGTCTCTGAGATAAAGAAACTGCAAAGAAATTTAACTTACTGTTAAACACAGTAAATCAATTAACCAAAGTTCCATGGCCAAGGAATTGATTGATGTGTCCTATAAAGACTCCATGGCCAAGGTTTTAGCACACATTTCTTTAATCCATAGGCATCAATGAAATAAATGAAACACTCTCGTGAATAAGCAAATTTTCACGAGAATTAGAGAAAGAAATATAACCTCTAGATTTGGAGACAACTTAAGTCCGCCATTGTTGAGACTGCGTATCCTATGGCCACGAAGATCCAATCTCTAGGAAAGAAAAGAAATGGATAAGAAACCATAATATATAAAAGGTGATTCCTACAGTTTCCAACTTATTGACCCCTATGAGCAGCAGTTATCTCAAATATTTGTCCACAGAATTCTTACCACATTGTCACCAGCTTTGACTTCTACTTTTGGAAGCATAATCAGGCGCGAGTCACGACTCTCCGGAGTTCCAACCTTCTTACGAGTAGCAAGTCCCAAACTTCTATCGAACGATGTCGACAAACTACCAGCCTTAGACCCACTGGATAAGGTTGGCGACTGTGCAGACGAGACAGGAACCTTTCCAACAGGTTTTCTAATTGAGCTACTACCACTCCCAGCGCTGTCCAAAGAAGGCGATGGTCTAACTTTGACAGAAGAAGCCGATGATGACTGGGACGATCTGGTCAAACTCTTCTTAGAAGAATCTTGCCTGCTCGAATCTGAACTCGTTGGTGTCCTTGGAGTTCTAATAGCAGGTAATAAGGGTACAGATTTTCTAATTTCTAGAGGGTTCTGCTTCAGAGAAGGTTTGGCCAAACCAGATGATGATATTGAACTACTGCCACGCATCTCTGGAAGAGATTTTCTCAAAGGGTCCGTTCTTGAAGAGCTTGTTCTATTACTTGAAACTGAGACACCGTCGCTGCTTTGGCGCTTCGTAATTGGCACATTGTGCTTTTCAGGTAAACCGCCAGTACTGCTCCTTCGGGCTGCAGGAACCGCTACAGAAGCTCGTAAGGCACTACTCACTGTTGGTTTAGACAACCTCGATCTTCTCTCAGCTGAGCCTGAATTCGAACCACTACTCGGTTCGACTTTTCTTGCAGAAACCAGGCCTGTAGGGTTGTCCTTGATTGGCGTTACGTCTTTAGGAGTTGGTTCGTTAGAATCTTCCATCAAATTCTCGACCCGAGCTGCTTCTTGCAACTCTGATGAATGCAATTCGTATGTCTCCGTCTCAACATCTTCTGTTAAGGGTGCCTTTGGAACGTCCATTTTGGTAGAGTTGGGAAAACCTCCAATCGGCTTATCAAGATTTTTTCTGTCACCAAAATGAAATAAATTAATTAACAAAGCTGAATAGCAGCCATTGTTCCCCTGTTTCTTGAATGACAAAAGCAAACTTACTTGCATTTTTCAGACATAAGAAAAATAACAATACCTTACAATCGAAAAGTCGCCTTCTCCAATGCCATTATACACACACTACAGTTCATTACTAAGCTTTCAGATTCAACATTCAACCCTTTCCACCTTCAATTACAGTGACAACAGAACAATTAAAAAGATAAAACACAATTAGAATTTAGAAATGTAAGAAAGAAACCCAATCACTCCACTCCAGCCCATGAGCTTCAAAGACTCAGTAAGTAAATCAAAAGCTAATGACAGTCCAACACTTTCATCTCCATTCCAGCACAACATTTCATTACCCATTTCATCAGACAAATCCATCTCAGACAATCTAATCCCATAAGCTCAAAACAGCACCATCAAGAAACCCAATAACACCAACACATCAACATAAACAAGACGCAGGCAGCTCGAAATCGCTGAATAATTCAAGAATGCACGAAATCCCTTCAAAGCCATTACCTCGCAAACTTAGATCTGATGAAGCAAAAAAACTGGGCCCCGCCACCAAGAAGAAAACACAAAAAGAACTTGAACACTGTTTCCCACACTTAGGGTTCTGAAAAAACGTTCTTTTTCTCCAAAAAGAAAAGGCAAAGTACGTAGGTATACTTAACACATACCAAACATCAATGTACGCAATTAATTATTACTAACCAAAGTTCAAGACTTGAGTATCTTTTACCCTTTTCTCTTTCTCGAAGTACAGCGAGAGAGAGAGAGAGAGAGAGAGAGAGAGAGAGAGAGAGAGAGAGAGAGAGAGTGTTGAAGAAGAAAGAAAGAAACGCAGAGAATTATGAATTTTATCAGTGGTGTCGGATATGTATGTATGTATGTACGTTGCTCGTTAATATGGCTTTACATACCATATACTTCATTATTGAGTTAGAAATATTTAATATTTATTTATTTTTCTATAAAGTCGTGTCTGAAATTAGCTGTATAACATTAAGTATTGGCTTGTTTTAATATGGAAATAAAGCTTTGAAAATAAAGCAAATTGGCGGAAAAATGAGATATTTTGAAGTGCATATTCTCTGTCTTTAAATATAATTAATATATTATCTAAATTAAAAATAATCATTTTTTTCTATATATAATGACGGCAGGGCAGATCATATTTGTTGGGAAGTCAGAAAATGAGCTTAAAATACGGACGTAGCAACATGAAATCGACTGTTTGATTAGGCCCACTTTGATGAGCTTATTTCAACTAATTCTATCAGAAACAGTGTCTAATCTAATATTAAATTTTATTTTATTTTTTCAAAAGTATATATTTGTTTTGAAAATGGGTAACGTTGATTTGAAAATAATCGAATCTTTGGTTGTTACCCTCAACGACAAAATTTAGTTTTCAGTCCAATTGTTAATTATTTCTATAATTTTAGTCCCACGACCATTATTAATTCAGTCATTTGCAAATTGCATCCTTTTATATTTAATAACGCTTCTAGCAAACTCGCTGTTGCTGCCGACGCTGATAGGCGTAGAGAAATCGGTTGGTTTGAAATGAATAAATCGTCGCAGCACGGCAAAGTCTGTTAGTGTACTACTTACTGGGCCTGTAATTGGGCCATTGTGGATTTCATTTAGTGTTTGTGTGGGCTTCAAAGCTTCAATAGGTATTCTTTTCTTTAATATCATACATAAAACATATTTAAATTTTGGGGAAAAAGGTTATTATTTTTTTTTTTTATGGAAAACATATTGAATACTCCCTTTGAAAGATCAGAAATATGCTTGACAATGGGGTTGAGATTTTTCGTTTCTCGTAGGGATCCATCCCGAGTGGGGTAGAGAATTTCATGTTTTTCTCTCTTCGTAGGCCTCGTTGGAATTCGATACACTAAATTACTGAACTATTATTAATTGAATAGTATATCGTGTTTTTTGTTTATTGATAACGTCGAATGCTTTTTATCTTGTAATTATTTACGTTATTGTATAAAAAAATTTTAAAAAAAAAATTACTTTAAACTAAAAAAGACGCAGAACGGAAATTCTCTTTGGAACAAGGACCACAACAGATTTTCGTATGGTGGAAGACAATGACAAATCACTCACATTTTAGTGTATACACTAAAAAAGACGCAGAATGGAAACCTTATTAAAGAAAAGAATCTCGATTGATTTCCGTAGATAAGGACAAATTTCTTTCAGTTTGCTTATCGAAAAACAGAAGTGAGAGTAAATTAGAGCGCGGCATTGCCAAGCCTAACTAAAAGTGTTATAGATAGACCTCCACAAAAAAAAAAATGCACCATAGGGCTATGTGTCATTTAGCGAACTAATCAAGGATTAATAACCTAATTAATTAATACTTATAATATCAATAGGCTAAATATTGATTTGGCTTTCATACACAACAATATTTAATACGTATATGGCGATGATTCCCATGGTAAACTTACTTTTCTCTCGAGTTGCGTCTCTCTAAAGCTAAACTAAGTACACTAATAATATACAAGGCGATGGAGTGGACTTCTCAATAAATGAGCAGTGAAACACATCCACTATATTATCTAAATTACAATATAGTAATATTAATTTGCATTAAATTCAACGACCGAAATTTTATTTGATTTAGTAAGTACAAACCTAATAAATAAAATAAAAATGGCATGCCAATTCAATTGAAGTTAATCTGATTCATGAAGTGGTGGAGTCAGCATGGAATGTGCCGATGAGAACCAAAGGGTCAACGTTGGTAGGCAATAAACGTGACATTGAATTTTTTATATCTATATATATTATTAATACTATGCTCTTCAACTCAAACCACTAATTTTATTCTGTGATTTGTAGTCTTTTAGCAATGCGAAAAATCTAATATAATTTCAAAAATCCATGGGAGAAATATGCTTCCGAAGATTGAGTGCTTGTGCAAAAAATATACTATACTATTACAAATTATTAGTAATAATTTTTCTTTAATATCATTATCATAATTATTTCTTTATTTAATTTTTTTCAGGCGTTCAACTTTGAAGTCTTGCACTGACTACTTAGACCACCACAACGAATATTCTAATCTATAATTTTCTCAAGTAGTCCAAAGCAAAGAGAAAAAAAATATATGGCATCATCCAATGTTCAGAAAAGTCCAAATCGCCAACTTTGAAACCAAATAAGGAAAATATATCTTATTACCTTTCCCAATCATATTCATACATAGGCTCATATTTTTAAAATAATAAAAATAATTAATAATAAAGTTACTTCGAAGAAGAAGATAGACTGCGAGATATATATACACCTCAGGAAGAAGAAAACCCAACAGGCATATACTACTACCCTTAGCTCATTCACATAACAGTCCCTCTATTCTCCAAATTTCCACTTCTGCCCCTCCCCATGGCCATGGCAGCTAACCACCACCACTCGGAGGCTCATATCTGCCAGTGCCTGACCCGCTTAGCCACCGCCAAGCGCGACTCCGTCGTGACGGTCAACGGCGAAAGGTCAAAAACTGGAATGCAGTTCGTGGAGTCTGTCCTCGGCTTGGCCCGCGGGCTCGTCGACCTCGGGCTAAAGCCCGGCGACGTCGTCTCGATCTCTGCTCTAAATAGGTTTCTTTCTATTTTCTTTCAGTTTGCTTTGGTTTAGTTTTGCTCATGATGATGTTAGTAATCTCCATTTACAGTTAATACAGTTCACGTTGTTATTACATACCTCACATGTTTTATATGTTCTCTTGAGAAATTACGAGAAAGATAAGAATGGCCAAGTATTAATCAATTCATGACGTCAAAACTTTAGTTTCCTTTCCTTTTCTTTGTTTACTTAGTTATTTTAATTTATTTTATGTTTGAAAATTCAAATAGAAATTAATTTATGGTTGTTGTAATGTATCTATTGATGAGGATACTTAAGCTATTGTCATAAATGTAATTCTTGATTATGATTAGCCCATCTATAAATAGGGTCTTATTTGCTCACTAATACCTCGAATAAAATTCCAGAAATTTTACAGCATTTTTTTTCCCATTGTGAAATACATTGAATATATTTCATATTCAAATAAAAAGTATTGGATAAGTTTGTTGGTCTCAAATTTGAAATGCTCATATTGCGTGCTGTTGTGTTTTTTAAAAATAATTCATGTGCGGGACGGGACAATCATATATATATATATATATATCATGTATAATTATATATAATTTTATATAAAGGTATTTAGGGAAATTTACAGTTTAATTGTTATTAATGATTTTATCTTTATTATTGCAGCGATTTGTATATGGAATGGATTCTTGCAATCGCTTATGTAGGAGGAATCGTGGCACCACTCAACTACCGATGGGTTAGTAAATGATCAAAATTATAAATTTTGAAACTAGACTATCATAAATCTGAAAAAAAAATTTAAAAATAAATGTATAGTTATATTTAATTAAAATATGTAGAAACTTTGAAGCAATGTTTAAAATATAAAAACGTACGATTCAATCCTTTTTAATTTTTATATTTTCGCTACCTAATATACATATAAATGATGTAACATGCTACCATGATACTTGCTAAAAACATCGTAATCAAGCTTAATTTGTAATATAAAATTCAATTTATATTGCTATTTTTTTTAATATTATACAATATAAATGTTTTGATGATATTAATATTATATTACAGAGCTTGGAAGAGGCAAAATTTGCTATGGAGGTAGCAAAACCAATTATGTTAGTGGTTGACTCAAGTCAAGGCTTTTGGCATTCAAAGTTCACCATCGACGGCGACTCTGCGCCGTCGTCGCTACGGTGGCAAGTCTTGATGGATATGCCGGTCAAAGTCAACACTTCAGATATAGGTCTTCAATTAATTGATGCTTGCTTACGTCATCTTTAATAAAGTAAATAAATCATATAAAAGAATATTTATAATATAATGAAATGCAGTTTTTGCTGCTGAATTGCTTAAGAGGCCTGAGAAAAGATCTACGTCGCTGGACTATAGTTGGGCACCAGAGAAAGCTGCAATTATATGCTTTACTTCGGGTATAAAACACGTTTTTATTATTTAATTTAATTTATATAATTTATGGCTTGCCATTAAATTTGATTATTTATTTAGGTACTACTGGGAAGCCCAAAGGAGCTGTAATAAGTCACCCATCTATCGTAGTTCAATCTCTTGCCAAGATTGCCGTTGTCGGCTACAATGAAGATGATGTATGTCACGTTGAAAGTGCACTAAATTTATTATTATTATTATTATTTTTTAATATTTATACTTATATTTAATTTAATTTCACAGGTGTATCTACACACAGCGCCACTGTGCCACATCGGCGGAATATCCTCGGCCATGGCCATGCTAATGGCCGGAGGTTGCCATGTAATAACGCCCAAGTTCGAAGCTAGCTCAGCTTGCGAAGCCATACATAGACATCGAGTGACTTCTTTGATCACCGTGCCGACGATGATGGCCGACTTGATCTCCGTCAACCGGGCGAATAAGCACACGTCGTCGGCTTTCGACTCCGTCACGAGGATATTGAACGGCGGCGGTGGCCTCTCGCCCGAGCTCATGTCCGACGCCATAAAAACTTTCCCGAGAGCCACTCTTCTCTCCGCTTACGGTATTTTTTTTTTTATTAAACTGATCACTTCACCTAACAGCTTTGCTGTTACTGTATTTATATAATTTAGAAAAAAAAAAAAGGAAATTGAGTTGTCTTTCGAAATTTATTATAGGAATGACCGAGGCGTGCTCTTCGATAGCATTCATGACCTTATACGACCCGTCGAACAAAGAAAATGTTAGAAAATCGAATCCAAGCTCGCAAGGGGGCGTCTGCGTAGGAAAGCCCGCGCCGCACGTCGAGCTCAAGATAATTCCCGAGGAGGATTCGTGCGCGGGGAAAATACTAATGAGGGGCCCACACACGATGCTCGGCTATTGGGGCCAAAGCATGGCCCAACACTTGCGCGAGGGTTGGCTCGACACTGGAGATTTAGGTCGGATCGACGACCGCGGTAACCTATGGCTCGTCGGGCGCGAAAAGGATCGAATCAAGAGTGGCGGCGAAAACGTTTACCCCGAGGAGGCAAGCATTTATTTATTTTATTTTTTTCATTTATTTTTCGACTTACAATCAATTTATCATGCAATTAATTTTAGTAACAAAAACCCTAAAACTTAAAACAGGTCGAGAAGGTTATATCGAAGCACCCCGGGATTTCGAAGATCGTAGTGGTCGGAGTTCCCGACATTAGGTTGACGGAGATGGTGGTAGGCTGCGTTCAACTGAACGACGGCTGGCAGTGGGACGACCAACTCCGTTCCAACCAATCGCCGGAGAAAGTTAGGGTTTTGTCGACGGAGACATTGAGACAGTTTTGCAAGGAAAACAATGTGACGGGGTAAGAAGATCTATATGTCCGTCCTTTTTATAACTCGTTCTTCTTTTCTCGCATAAACGCTTACGTCGCCCCGCCGTGTCTTTCGGGCAGATTTAAGATCCCGAGGAAGTTCGTTCACTGGAGGAATGAATTCCCGACGACGACGACGGGGAAAATAAGGAGAGATCAGATAAGAGCGGATGTTGTGTCCTCTCAGAAGCAGTTCGTGCCCGCCAGCAAACTATAATTTTGCGTCGAAGAATGAATGCGCAAAAACACGTTATAGGTTTAATGTTCGATAATCCGCCTTCACTTTTCCATTGTTTGTACTTCATTTCGATTGCGTTCTGTGTGCAATGGAAGTGTTAAGAAAAATAAAAAACAGATTATTGGGATTTTGTTTCCGACTAACATAAAGTATTCGGTAGGATAACGTTAGTCGCCGCAACCTACATCTTACGACGCAGCCGACTATGTCCTTAGTCGGAGTTCGGAATTTTTTTCCGAATAATATCTATTGGTGGGGATTATTAGTAGGAAGAATCACGTTTGTTGAAAGTACACAAAGATCATTAATAATGCAAGAAATTAACATACATACATATACAGATAACGAAGGCCGAGGCGAGGGTTGCGTCGATATTCTCTTATAAAAAATTTGAATATTACGTCCTTAAGTCTTCGAGTTAAGATTATTAGTTCATATTATAAGGAACTAACATATTCAACTGCATCAAAGAATTCTCAATATATTGTTGGGGAATAATAAATATTCGGATGCAGCGTAAGTTGATTCGGACACCGCGATAATGTTGGCAGGATAATTATATAAATCCTAAATGATGCGGAAAAACTCAAATTTTTTTACGTGGTTCAGTCGATCCCGCCTAACTCCACGAAGAAACAGTAATTTTACTATATCGAGATATTACACCGCACAAATTAACGCTCGTAGTTAGTCAGAACCTGAGATCCCTTACCCAATCTATATGTACATACTCACAATTGTTGTAGTAAAACTAACTCACCCTCACCCTTACACACCTGGATAAATTTTTTTTCTTCTCAGACTGATATCTTGCTTGGGGTGTGTTTTGAATGAACTTTATAGGCTAAGCATGGCTCATTGCATGCGTCATTCATGGCTTTAGTAATTCCTTCAACTTGCTATTTAGATGGTTGAGAACAATAATGCTGGACCATCATTAATTGACTGGTTGAAAAACTCATCATATATATTAAACCTCTTTACAAAGATCATATATAGCTATAGTTAATTAAGTTGAATCTCTATCACAATCCATATCCTTCCATGGAAATAAATAAATTAATTAATCAAGAACCTATAAAAGGCACACAATGCACACTCTAACCTAGCTAGATTATTCGTAAACTATATATTACTACCACCATACTTGTAGACATACCAAACCCTCGCTAGCCCTAATTACATCCAAACTTCATTCATGCAAGAAAACCCCTCCACTCTTTAACTACCTCCACACACACAAAACGTCTTAAGAATGGCTTATAACAACAACCATGGCTCAGCACTTCTCCTCATATCCCTCTTGCTCGCCACCGCCGCCAATCCACTAGTCCAAGGCCAAGCGGAAATCACTCGCATAAGAGTCGTCGGGCGCCTCTGTTGCTCAGAAACCGGGAAATGCATGCCCGGCATTACGGCCGGCATCCCCGGGATCCCAATCACGGTCAGCTGCACGGACGATGCCGGCGCGTCGGTCAAGGTGGGGGAAGGAACTACGGGCGAGAGGGGAGGTTTCAAAATCGATGCCCTACTGCCAGTGCCGTATATGCGTTCGGAGTTCTTCAGAAATGATCCGTGCAATGTTACTACGCCGCTGCCGCTCGACACTGATGATTGTCCTTTGCTTAGTTCATCCTCGGATGGGGTTCTTGAGGCCGTACTACATCCAGATCTGAGGAAGAGAGGGGGGTCGAAACTCGGCCCGGCCTTGGGATCGAGGACTTTCGAGATTGTCGTCCTTGATTGGATGAACTTGGGCGACTGATTTAGTCGAATATATATCCCTTCTATATAGTTGTGTGCATGTAATATGAATAAAAGCAAGAAGAATGCGTACGTGTTTGCATGAATGGGTATTACTGCATCGTATGTATGTGACGGTTCATGTAATAATAATGGATGTATGCTTGTGGTGTTTTAAAATAATTTTTTTTTCATGTCGGTAGGTATCCTACAACTGTAGGCCCCACACTTCGATTCAGTTCAGTCTGAATTGAATCTGAATCAATGCAACAGTAGTCCCCACACTTAGACTCAGTCAAGTCTAATTGGAATTTGAACTATTGTCAACTATAGGGGGAATCAATACAACATTAGTCCCCATACTTCGACTCAGTTAATTCTAAATGGAATTTGAATCTTTGTTAACGATAGGGGGAGCCAATACAACAGTAGTTCTCACACTTCTACTCGGTTAAGTCTAAATGAAATTTGAACCTCTGTCAACTATAGGGACTCGATTTAGTATGTCCTGAATGGGTCTCGGTTCAATATGAACTGAATCTGAACCCTCGCGTTTTGACTCAGTTCAGTTAGAATCGAATATGAATTAATGCAATTGTAGTGTAGTCTTCACTCTTCAACGCAGTTCAGTCTGAATAGAATCTGGACCTCGATGTCAACTATAGGGATGACTCCTGCTTCCGGCAAAACTAATACTAATCACTTGTCCATATGTGAATCTTGAGTGCCCTAAGCCACCATGTACTTCTTTTTGTGGAAATTTCAATTTGCATATATATATATATATATAATATATATATATAATATATATAACTGCAAATGGAATTTGAACCGTTAATCAAGCCCCTCAACCACTAGGCAAACCTCGATACATGATGTTTTATAATAATAATAATAACTAGTATTTTCCGCACACTCGATGTGTGTGCTTAAAATATAAATAAAATATAAAATTATTTTTATAATATGAAGTTGTAATATTAATTTTATTTGCAAATTATTTTTTATAAATTAAAATTATGATTTTTGGGATATAATTGAATAAATTTGAAAATTAAGGGTAAAATGGTAATTAGCATTACCATACCAAATTAATTTGATGTTAGTTACTATACCCTTAATATATAGTATAGTAGATGATAATAGTAATAATAATAATAATAATAATAATAATAATAATAATAATAAACTCTATACTTCATGAAGTAATTGACGAATCTTTGCCTTTACATCATAATAGAACTAAGAATAGCCTAGAGTCGCTAGATGAGCATGCATGCGTTTCTTAAACTCGCTAAATGGTGAGTTCTATTCTTACACCGCACACGTATATGGAGTATATGATGCTTATGGCATTATTGAGATAGGAGAGAGAATATGGGAGCGGTAACGACGGCGTTGATCGCGATCGCGGCGGTGCTGTTAGGATGGTGTACGATCGAGATAGCTTGCAAGCCGTGCCTCGAAAAGGGACGCGACGCCATCGATCGGAATTTGAACCCTAATTACGACCCTGATGACGACGAGCAGTCAACGACCCTTCGCCAACCTCTTAACGATGAGGATCCCAATCGAATCGGCGACATTGTCCCGGAACCTTCTTCAAATCAACCACCCAAGCAAGTCTGATCTGATCTTTCTGATCTCTTCCCAGGTTGGCCGGTCAATGCTTTTGGTTTCTATCTATGTATATTTTTGTTTTCGTGTTCATGTATCTTGAGAAAAAGAAATGTGCTGGTTGCATAGCTGCGAATGTATGCCCTTGCTGGTTTCTTGACTTTCGGAATCATAGGTTTTGTTTTTCATTCTATCGATTTCTTTCTTTGGAATCTGCAATTGAAGATTTGGGGTTCTGAGCTTGAATGTGCTTGCGTGGTAGCTTAAAATCACCTGTGAGCTTAATGTGTTCGTTAAAATGCTTAACCATTCTTGCATTCCATTTTATCCATTAAGTGTAGTGCAATGATACATTGAGCTTGCAAAAAGATTAATTTTTCATTTAAGTACTTAACTAGGTTGCAAGAAAATCACCACATAGACCCCATGAATTCTGGTAGATCTTGGAATAGCATGTGTTTACTTATCGATCTCTTGCACGGGCTATATGATCTGTGGAATCTGCTGCTTTAGTTCGTATCTATCGAACACATTGTGATGCCCAAACTCGTTTACGGTACTCGCCCAGTGCCCAAAGAGGGTAAATATTTCTGTATCGAGCATAGTGAAGCATGCAATTCTTCATGTAAACTCCCGTAATTTCCTGTAATTGTTTCCAAAATCAGTTTCTGGTAGTTTTTATCTATTATAACCCTCGAATTTAGCTTAGTATCGGAATGATTTGATTTCACCTGTTGGGGGAAATCACCGTCATCCATCTGTGCATTGATCAGCAGTTTAGCTGCTCTGTGTAAAGGTTTGGGATCTCTCTCGGCTTGTCCCCCGAACATGAGACCAAGCATTGCCCATGATGTCTGAACTACGTTGTTACAGTTTCCGTCCAATGGAATGTATTTCTTCACAGAATTATCAAATGTCATAAAAGAAGAGTTCAAATGTATCATCAGAGAATTACTTCCAAAATCCAGGAAAAAGATATTTCTTTTTTTTCTTACCATGCTTGGACAAGATTCAAGGCTTTCGCCCCAACCACCTTCTTCGTTTTGTATCCCCAACAGAAAGCTAACCCCTTTTCGAACCGATTCGCTGTTTTCGCATGTTTTTCCCGCAGAAGCCAAACCTCTTAGCGCGGAGAACGTGCCATAAATGAAGCAGATTCCCCAGTATCCGTACCTGAAGTAATGCTATGTTCTTCTTACATAGTTGAGGTTAAAGGAAACATTTTTACATGATTGATCATGAAACTTCACCATGATCCATCTTGCCATTGTTTTTGTTCTAAGTATCGTAATGCTTTATCGACGGACATTTCTATCTCTTTGTCCCTATGGCCTGGATGCAGTGACCTGAACAAAGTAAGGGCTTGGGCTATGAAACTTGTGCATTCCACCTGTCTGAATCACAATCCTTTTCATTAGAAATAGATTTGTATGAGAAAGAAGCAAAGATTTGTAATAAGACTTTTGTATATCTTCTTACTCCTGCTCGACGACTATATCAGCAAAGAGCTCCGAAGGGTTCAAGAACTGCGAAAAAAAGATCAAGAATTTCCATTTTATATGTTAGCCAAGGAAGAAGAAGATCCATGCAACAACTAAATATTGGAATTTAATTAAGATTTGAAAGTGATTTAATGTGTATTAAGATGGGGTTTGGTCTACCTGCAAATATGGTTGAGGAACTGGCGGTTCCCAACAGCCAAATCCACCGCTCGATGGGCTCTGAAATCACAAAAAGCCATTTATTATTACAACTCTTGATGAATCAAATTATTACTGCAAAGAAATGACCATTAACTATAGATTAAGCAAAGAAACCTGCATGTAAAGCAGCACGTTTACGGCTTCGTATAAGCGTTCGACGTCTGGTTTCTCGCCGGAAATTTCCGACGGGATTTGCGAGAGAAGAAGCAGACACTACAGAGAAATCATCAGAATTAATTACTTTCATTTGATTACGACAATTGTACATACGTACGTACCTTGAGTGCTTCACTTGTACAATCCGAGACAACCCATCCTTGATCTTGATCGGAGAAAGTCCATCCACCTTTGGTGAAGTGGCGATACATACTTTTGAAGTCGCCCTTTGGATTGTCTTTAATCTTGTCAAGGATTAGATGGGGAAAAAAGGGTTTCTTATTGTCTTAGAAGATCATTTTATGACAAGATTCAAGAAAGGTGAAGTACCTGAGATTCTTTGATGTAAAAGTGTGCCTTCTTAAGACAATCTCCATATTCCTCCACCATCCCAGATGCAATAATCGCCTGTGTAGCAAGAGTAGTGTCCCATAGCTGACTGCCAAAACTCTGAAAAAACAAATTGACCCTCTAAAAAACTCAATGCAATAATATCATTAATCATCATATAATTATCATTAATTTAAACTGTGTAATAAACCTGCATTGTCATTCCATCTTCTGCTAGCCATAAGTAATCAGGGATTCTAGCCAAGTGATGCTTTAACTCATCACCTTTCGGATCATGAGCCCACCAACACATTATTTGAAGACTCTATGGTAAGAAATAGACCATCACTATACTCACCATATTGACCTTTTTAGATAATCCAAACATAATATATATATATATATATATATATATTCGTACTTTCTCTACGCATCCCATAGTAATGTATCGAGTCTCCTCAGCTTGATAACGCATGTATCTAATCGTTTTGTCGAGTGCTTTTTGTCTAACTTTGTTCATGGGCCAACGCCTCATGAGTGGCTCGCTGCAATAGTTAAGAGTGTCCCACAGCAAATCTTGGACGAAAGTGTGTGGATAGTAAAGATCTTCCTACATTTTTAGAAACAATATAGCAATAAGTATAGGGTAATAAAGACGTTATTGAAAGAAGAGATGAAGTATTACACAAGTGGGGAGAAGCATGTCACATGTATGTACCTTGCAGCAGTCATGTCGAGCCTTGTCCCAATCTATCTGATGGTAAGGCCTGACGTGAATTTCATGTCGAAGGGATAAAACTAGCTTTGTTAGAGGTCCTTGATACTTTCTACAGTAGAGGTACGACATTGGCATGTATGTTGTACGACAGTAACACCACATTTTGGCTGCCAAAGATTGAATTTTTTTCAACGGTTATTTCAAGAAAACCCTAATGATCATAACTTGCATGATTAAGATTATTCCTTACCTGGATGGTACGGTAATAATGAAGGGAAAAGCCAGAATTCTGGGGGCAATGGGTTGCAACCATCCCAATCATACACTCCCAATACCTATACTTTTATTTACCAGTCAATAAATATTTAATCATTAATAATTATAAGCATCAGAATAAATACCGAAAGATATGTTTTGCCCCAAGAAGGTATCCCAGTTGCGCCGCCGTGGTCAAGAATCCACCGTCGCCCCCTCATGACGGCGCCGCCACAATCATCTGTTTCTTGTCCTAACAAACGCAGCGCTACGTAACTTAGCGCCGATCCAATCATCGTGCTATGGCCTTCTATGTAAAATCCCCATCCACCATCCTCATTCTATAAGATATTCCATTTATGTATATATGAGACTGCTAGCCTAGCTGTCCATTTATGTATGTAGTAATAAATTCTTGATTTTGCAGACAATCATATAATAATAACTGCGTAATAACCTGATGGTTGTAGATGAAACGGACAATCTCCTTCTTGTGTTCGGAAGTAAGAACAGTGTCGATTGCTTCACTTATGTACAAGGCAATGATCTTAAACATAATAAAAATGCTATCTTTGGTCAGGAAATTTATTTCTGCGAAGATATATCGAAACGTTATTACACATACCAGTGGTGGTGTGAAGAAGATGGGGCCTGCATTTTCAGCTGGCCAATGGCCATCTTTAGCTTGGACAGCTCTGTTCAGTTTCAAAGCCTTGTTTACGGCAACTGTAACTTTCTCGTACGTTACTTCTTCTTCTTCGCCGATTCTTACAGGCGGTGTGCTCACTAAGTCAATCCCATTTTCTTTCTTGAGCTGCCCAAAGCAACGTTTTGATCATCACTCACATACGATATATATATATATATATATTAAATTAATTACCTGGATTCTCATGAACAAATCAGCGCAGGAGTGAAACCCTTTTTTCCTATTCAAACTGTATTCTTGGCGAGCTTTGTCAAAGGCTTCGCGCTGTTCGAGAGCCTCAGCATTGTCTGCAACGACGTCGTATTCCCATATCTGTCGGCCGACGAAGTTATTGGTGCTGTACAGATATGGATTATTGCCGTGGCCTTCACCAATCTTCAGCTTCCACATTGTCCTATCTTATAATAGAGTGTTTTTTTTTTTTCCTAAGTGTTGAATTGTGTTTATAGCAGAAAGAAAACCTAACAAAGTGGCCAAGAAAACAGTATATACTTTTGTATTTTTGTACAGAAAACAATCAAATTCCTATTGTTGTTTGCTGTTTATTCACTCATTTTCTATTTATGTATATGTTATCAGAAACATATTTTCATCGCTGCCTATTTCAACATAATTAAGAGAAATGTATATATATATATTATGTATAAAGGTATTGTCTTGTCTTGCTTTGCGTGCCAAATTAGCTGAAGATATTAATGAGGGGCGCATGTGGAAAACAGTTCAAGGGGCAGCAAAACCCTTTAATTTTCACGGACAAGAAAGTATGGAACCTGGGAAATGGTCATATATATATATATCTATATCAAACTGGTGCACTTGCCTAACACTTTATAAACTACTTTTATGTTAGTTGCTGATTCACGCACATTATGTGAATTTAATGAGGAAACTAACACGTAACTGCCCTTTGATTATGACTTTAGGATAGAAGACTTACAGTGGCAGGAGAATCGATCATGAGACATCTCTTCTATAATTGTTTAGGTCTCATCGTTGATAGCTAGACCATGACATCATGGACGATGAAGATAAATTTATATGTATTTCTATTGAATTACTGCATTTCTAGGCCTCTAGGGTATCATAAAGAGGGTCTAGCTAGGGTATTAACCTAATATCATATTGATTTGAGTAAAAATTATATATTTTACATAAAAGCTTAATGGCATACTTTTCCAATTAGTTTTAGAATGAAACCTTACTTTTACAAGCTTTGGGCTTTTAGGTCTTTAGAGAATTTTATTTCCCAACAAATGCGAAATATGAATCTTTGTCATCGTGAAAGGGATTTTTAACGCTTCAGAAATGAAACTATAATAATGATCCCATCTCGTGAAATGGATATATATGTGCAAATAAAATATAATATTTGCTACCTATGTAGCTTTTTAATAGTTTCGATATTAAAAGACCAGCACAATAATATTTATAAACTATACCATTAATATAAATAATTCAAAAAAAATTATAAAGACAAAAAAAAAAAAAAAAAAAAAAACAAGATGAGAATATATATATATATATATTATGTTCAAGATGAAATAATCATTCTGAATTTATTATTCAAATAGATCCTATCCTACCCTATGAAGATGAAAACTTTAGAGGAGATAACTGAGTTAAAAAGTTTGGGTATGAGTTCATGGGCCCATTCAGTCCTGAAAAAAATCGGACTCGAGCATATATTTTTTTTTAAGTTCAAAACATGAGCGGACTTTTGACCAGCCAACAGGCACGTCGGACCGATTAAGATCCGCCAAAAATGCCTAGCGGATCGCGGACCAAATTAGGCTCATGCTCTTTTTTAGAGTGGATAATTGATTACTTGTTATTGTCTTATTTTTTAATGAACCTTTGGTGACGCGAATATGATCTGATACAACATTATTCTTTCTTTATATTCACTGAATTTCTTACGTGTTTTTAATTTTATTTTCTATACAATGTTTTATAAATGCAATTTTATAAGCAAATAAATATCTTTTACGTTTATGTTTTTAAATTTTTTTAGAATTATGTATTTGTATTATTGTATATAATAATAGGTATAAATTATAATTAATAATGAATATAAGAAGAACATTTTAAAATTAAATTTTAAAGATTTGAAAAACATGAGGCCAATCGGCTAAGTCCGGCCTATCGTACCTCATGCTAGGGCCTAGAATTCTTCAGCACACAAAAATTCGAACTGATTTCGCCCGACTCGTAATATTTCTGGCAGTCCACTTAATCCGGACCGTGCTGGATCGGTCCCGCCCAACTTTCAGCTCTAGAGAGAACTGATATTGTGCTCCCCAAGGGTTGGGTCGAGGTGTTCAAGAGTCCTGATATATGCCCCCAAGGGTTGGGTCGAGGTGTTCAAGAGTCATGATATCTCTATAACAAGGTTCGAATTCAGTTCTGTTTGGTCGCATTGAATATTGATGTGACAGTACACACAATCAGGAAGATCAATCCCTAAAAAATTTGGGATCGCCGATCCACACGCGATAATGAAGTTCAGATTTCATTCATACTTAACTTAGTGGGAGAGTAGGTATGAACAAGATCATCAGTCCGAGTTATGAAATTCAGCCCCCTTTTATTTTATACAATGTATATACGTGTTAAAACAAATGGAGGGGTTTTTCAAACACGAACCTTCAAAGGGTAAGTAAGTAAGTTAACAACCATTCGTAACGCAAATCCCACATCGAATTCATCCACCAACCAACGCACCGCCAGATGCCGCCACGCAACCCTATTCCAGGGGCACTTCAGTCATTTCACACCCTTCCCTCCGCCCATAAAAACCCTTGCCTACGATACGACTCCTCCGTTCTCATTCATTCACACACACACACACACAAACAAGTTTTATTACATAAAGCGAAATAATGTCAGCCCAGAAGATCTCAGACCACCGTGAGAACGCCGAGGTCTACACTGGCCACGAGGCGTGCAAGCACAAGTCGCTGGAGCTGCTGGCGAAGATCAACATGCCCAGCGGCCTCCTGCCGCTGGAGGACATCGTCGAGGTGGGCCACAACGTGGCGACGGGCTTCGTGTGGCTGAGGGAGAGGAGGAGCAAGACGCACGTCTTCAAGGCCATCGGGAGGAGCGTGTGGTACGACACGGAGATCACGGCGACCGTCGAGGACCGTCGGATGAAGAATCTGACCGGCGTCAAGAGCAAGGAGCTACTCATATGGGTCACCATCTGCGATATTTCCATTCAGGACCCAAACTCTGGCAAAATTACGTTTGGGACCCCCGCCGGAATCTCCAGGGCGTTTCCCATCTCGGCGTTCGTTGAAGAAGAGGAAGAGAACAAATGATATGTTTTTTAATTAATTTATTATATGTTTTTAATTTAAATAAACTTTAAAAAAATATTTACTAAATCCTCATCATGTAATAGTGTTATCGTACGGTACTATATATATGTTTATTTAAGATAAATCTCTATGCTCTTTAGCTAAACCAGGCAATGTTTAACATTGTAATGATCTTTGACGCATCTATATATATATATATATATAAAAGTATTCTTCTTCCTTCGAAAAATATGCTTTTTCCAATGTTTTTTTTTAACTTTTATTTTGCAATGAATTGTATTTAAAATATCTATGAATGATCATTAAGCATTTGTAGAATAGACCAACTAACCACTGTATTTTTTTAATCAAGTTGATCACCCTATATTAAAATTTAAAATGTAAGAGAGAGAAATGATGATGTGTCCAAGTTTGACTTTTTTGATAGTTGACTTTACAATTATTAATAATGGGCCCTTACTCTTATCAATGGTCCAGCGCAAATTTAACAGCGGCCTTCTATTTTGGTACAAACCACTGTATGGAATGGATAATTATTTTCTTTCTTTTTTTTTTATTCAGAGAATAGACATAACAACTTCGACTTCATCACACAGTTTACCTACTTCAGCATAGCTATTTTCGATATCCCGACAATATTTCTGAGCGCCAAATTAGTCGTCGAATCCGTTAATGTAATAGGAATTTGGCTTGTTAAACACTGCATTTGGGGCAAGTTGTGTTGTTCTGACTGGTTAGCATGTCGAAGTCGATAACCTATTCGATGAAATGCGTGAACTACGATAATGGCAAGTTATGCATCATAGGTTGGTATTTTTTTTTTCCTCAGTTTGGAGATCTCTTGGCTCGGATTTTTTCGTGTTCTTTTTCTTTACTTCTCTTTTTTCTTACTCAAAGGATAAGTGATCACCGTCTCTTATGACATCTATGTCATCTATTTCCGCATTTTCGGCATTGAATAGTCTGGTAAGATTGCTGCTTCCTAGTTTTTTCCCTGCAGAATAGAATCAGAAGGAAAGCATTAGAATACGAAGTAAGACTCTATGATAATTCATTGTTGATGTTATTTTCGAATTAGTCGAGGCATATCACTTGCCAAGTATAAGTACATACCTGCTATAACTAATAGTTCTTCTAGTGAATCGGGTAATATTATAAACTTCGTAGAACCTTCAGTCATTTTCAACTTCAGATTTATGGTGACTCTCCTTTTAGCAAAAGTTGATCTTCGGGGGACTGGGCTCGTATCTTGTCGTCCCTCAGCGTCGGAACTTCTAGATGCTTCTAGTTTCTTCATGAGTAAACAAGTGATTCACTTTGTGAGTCTAAAACAAATATATGATGAAACAACAGATCTAATATACCTTGAGGAGATTACTCCTGACTATGCTTTCATCCTCAGGATTCGATCTTAGGATGTCGAGGAATGTAGTCTTGTTCAGACGTAGTATTTGAGAAATCTCGGTCGTTCGAACGCCAAATGGCTGAGGTTTTCCACATAGAACTCCCACTTCTCCAAAAATTTCACCTTTAACAGCCCTCGCCATGATCTGCATGAAACCGAACCTCATCAGACACATCTCTTCATTTAGCTCTATATGACTATACAAGCATAGGGTCAATAAAATCTCTTACATTAACTTGCGCGTCGACTTTCTCTACAAATTCCTGTATGTTTAGAATTGGAATGTTAGAATCTGTTACAGGTTTTTTTTTTTTTTCTTTTGTAATAAATGAGTTGCTCACCACTGATCCTGAAACCAGTATATATGCATCTGCAGGAGACTCGTGTTGTCGAATCACATCTTCATTTGGAGGATAATACTCTGCTTCCATTTCTGGGACCTTTTGAGGATTAGAAACATTTAATCATGAGACATCTCACTGTGTTCTTTCTTTATCGAACTCTGAACATCGAATAATGACGAGAATATGAGAATGCATTGCAGAAAGTGAAGCAGAGCTTACCAGCTGGAGAAGAAAGTCTTGTGAAACCCCATGAAAGAGATGAACATTTTGAACAACAGGGAAGAACAGATGATTGGCGATGCTTGATCTAATTGCCTTTGGCAACCCATTGAGTGTTTCTTGCTGCTTTAATCCTTCCGTCTTGAATTTAAGACATATATGTGACATGATCTGATCCTGAATATCTGCAGGCATCTGGTTCCTTTTCGCTAAATCTGAGGCTGCTCTAACTGTATCCCTCTACAACGATAGATTCTTCACATTAACCAAGGAGGGAGAGAGAGAGAGAGAGAGAGAGGATAGACAGTGCATACAAATTCTCTGGTACGGTGGGTCCAGTCGACGACGAGATTGGTCATGTTTCCTATAAGGTAAGAGGTTAACCAGAGGTTGAAAAGCATGTAAAAAACGACGAAGAGCATCTCCCAGGAGTTCTGTGCGTGAAAGTCTCCATAGCCTGTGGTGGTTAGGGTTACGATAGACCAATACATCGAGGTGATGTACCTCTCCCAAAGGCTCATCTTCTTGAAATCAGGGTAGACTGCACCAATCCAGGTTCTCTCTGATTTCGGGTATGTGTCTGCTATCATATAGTTGAAACAACCCGCACAATGTACTGCAAACAAAGTCACCTGAGAGAGAGAGAGAGAGAGAGAGAGAGAGAGAGATTTATAACACGTTTGCTGTTGCATGTATGTATTTAGGATGAGCATGCAAGCAACTCACAGCTATAAGTTTTGTGCAGCGTGTCCAGAAATAGCTGAACCGAATATCCTTCTCAAGCCTGAAGCAAAAGTGCTCAAGAATTGGCATATGTGACTATTCTTTTCAGACCAAAACAAGAAAAGAAGAAAAGGACGGACCTTGCAAACAGTGAGTGGACTCGTCTAAGACGCAGAAGCCTGAGGATGCTGAGCGCTCTAAACAAGAACCCGCCGCTGTGTTGCGTGAAGTGAACGATGATAGGCTGAAAAGGAACCGTCGAGCAGACATCGAATGCGAACATGGACCGTAGATACCTGCTCGAAATTAATTAAGAAAAAAGGTAAATTTACTTGGAGGGTCTAATATTATCAGAATTCTATCTGAAATTATTATACCTCGATGCTATTCTTATGTGATCGTCTATTAGAAGGTACGATTGGCTGTCCAGATAAGCCACGAAGAATGTAAGAATGATGTCGACGAGGAACAAGAAATTGACGATACTGTCGATCAGTAAGAAAGCATCTTGTTTATGTTCCAAGAAGGCAAGCTCGAATGGAGATATCCAAGCTGAGTATATAACAAGGAGAAGAAGAAACAGCTCCCACACCCTGAAAACCAAGAACATTCGTATGTAATATTAACGATGAATTAACGAGACATTTCTTTTCATAACGCAGGGACGGGTTTTGAAGATATATCAAATGCCTGTAAAGAGGATCAAACGGAGAAATGGTATGTGTTTGAAGTATCGCTGTGCGGTTGATACTTGCTCCTAGTGATGGAATGAGATCGTCAGCGAAGAACCCACCGTGAACGTCGAAGCTCATGTTGTACTCATCTACGCAGAAGCGCTTCAAGAAGTTCTTGAGACATTTTGACATCTTTTTCAGAATCAAAGTAGATGAAAATTCTTTCTGTAGCTTACAACCAATGGAATAGTATTATATATATATATAATATATATATACATATATACATTCATGAGTGTGTTTGGACGTAGCATGAAGCCGTTGGTGCCGAAACGGTTTAACTGCTTGTAAGTTTCCCTTTTAAAGAAAGGCGCCATTAACTTCCCAAGATTCAGTGAGTCTACTTGGAAAGATTATAGAATCTAATACTGCATAATATAACAATGTGAAGAAAATAAAATAAATAGAGGTTGAAAAATGTTAATGATAGGAGAGAAAATCATAAAACTTTCAACGACCTTCGACAGAGTAGACAATCTAACATGTGGGAGACAAAAAACGATTGGTGGGCCAGGTGCACACACACACACTTGTGTCTGTGTTTATATATATATATATATATATATATATATATATTATATGTAAGTATCTATGTATGATTTTGTTGGGTTCTATGAGCTAAAACTCTACAAATCTAAGCCACGAAGGATCGAACTTAGAGCTCAGATGATCAAGAAGTGAGCTGATCGATCAAAGCTTCAAAGAATATATTTTAATTGCCAGATTGATCAAGGGCCGTCGGATTCTTGGCGCTAAATCGGGCGGATCTCATTCAAAGCCATAAGATTCAATATGGGACGCTCGATCTGGCGGCAAAGCAATCAAGGGCTAGGATTGATACTTATAAAAGCGTGATAGCGATTTTATAAGTAAGGAAGTGCGCGGTACAAGCTATAAAGTGCAGAGTAGGGTTGCAAACGAATCGAATCGAGTCGAATACCACTATATTCTATTTGTATTCTGTTATTAAATCTCGAATTCGAATTCGAATACTAAAATCAATTCGAATTCTATTTGACTATATATTCGAATCGAATATCGAATATTCGATTATTATTTTTTATATTTTTCATAATTCTATTTAATAAGACATATAAATAATATTATATTTAAATATCTATGGAATCATAAATATTATATTTTAAATATATTGAATTATTTCAAATATATTTCGAATTATAATATTTTTTTTTGAGAAATTTTGAATTATAATATATTGTATTTAAATAAATATTTCATTATTATTAAATATATATTGAATTGTAATAAGTATATTAAGATAAATATTTAATTATTCTAATAGAATATTCTATTAATATTCGAATCGAATATTGTGATATTTGTATTCATATTCTAATATTATTCGAATCAAAAAAATTATTCTTATTTGAATTCTATATTCTAATATTTCGAATTCGAATCGTAAATTTCGAATCGAATCTCGAATCGAACCAAAAAAACTCGATTCATTTGCAACCCTAGTGCAGAGTACAACACGCTGAAGTTTGATCAGTCCAGGAAAAAGCTTATACATACCAGACAATGAGTGTTAAACTAGCTATGTTCTTGAGTTCGTAACTTTCTGTAGAGTGCGATTTAGCGAGAGGTGTAAACACGAAAGTTGTAGAGGGTGTGGCAAAGTTGTAAACCCTCCTTTTCGTTTGAATAGAAAAGGCTTTGTTGGTCCGTGGAGTAGGCTCAAAGTTGAGGCCGAACCGCGTAAATCTGTTTTTGATCTTTCTCGCTGTTTTTCGCATTCGTTCGTAATCAAGATCATAGTTCTTGCATTGATCTTCACACTCACGTGAAAGAACATCAAGTTTTGGATCGAGCGGTGCTGGAATCTCAACAATTGGTGCGGCGAAGCCTTGGAACGACGCGTGACAAGAAGATGGCGGCAACTCGGTTCGAAATGGAAGTCTTCAATGGCCAGGGAGATTTTGGCCTGTGAAAGAAGAAGATGAAGGCCTTGCTCACGGAGAAGGGTCTTGAGGAGGCTCTCAAGCCTGAGGTCGAGATGGAACCAAAGGACATGACAGCTGCGACTAAGAAAAAGACGAGAGAAAAGGCATACTCAACCTTGATTCTATGCTTATCAGACCAAGTGCTGCGTAAGGTTGCTAAAGAAGACACGGCAGAGGAGGTATGGAAGAAGCTAGACGCTCTTTACATGACCAAGTCCCTTGCCAAGAGACTCTATCTGAACCAGGTCCTTTATCGATACCAAATGCATGAAGATCAATCGTTGGAAGCGCAGCTCGACAGTTTTTTGAAGATGATCTTGGACTTAGAGAATGTTGGCGATGAATTGAAGGACGAGGACCAAGCATTGCTGTTGCTATGTGCCTTGCCACCTAGCTATGATCACTTCAAAGAGGCCCTACTATATGGAAGGGAAAGGTTAAAGCTTGAGAATGTCTTGTCAGCCCTAAACTCGAAGCAGCTGAGCTCAAAACAGAGCCAAGAAAAGAGGGAGGCTGCGGAGGTCTTTTATGCGCAAAAAAAGGAGAGTTCTTGGTCCAAGAAAGGGAAAGAAAAGAAGAACTCTAAGCCTAGAAGTCCTGTGAAGTGCTGACACTGCCAAGGTGAGGGTCACATTCGTAGGAATTGCCCAAAGAGATCAAAGGATCATCCAAAGAAGAATCAAGAAAATGGGGCAGCAGATTTTGTGGAAGATGGGGTTGAATATGCTGAAATCTTGACTGTTTCTGAGGAAGATTCGAAGCAAGAATGGATCCTTGACTCAGGTGTTCATTCCATGTCATGTGTAATAGAGAATGGCTGCAAGATTTCAAGAAAGCAAGCGAGAAATCTATCAAGTTAGGAGATGGAAAAAGCTGTGAAGTAGAATGGAGTTGGTTCGATTCGTTTGAGGCTAAAGTCAGGCAATATAGGTATTCTGAGGGATGTTAGATATGTGCCTGAGTTGAAAAGAAACTTAGTGTCCATTGGAGTTTTGGATAGCAAGGGTTTTAGCACGAAAACATCATGTGGACAGATTGAAATTCTGAAGCAGGGAAGGCTGGTTCTGTCAGGGTATAAAAGGCACGGTATCTTCGTGCTCGAAGGCTGTATTGTCGAGGCGAGCAAGGTTAAAGATAATAGGAAGTGTGGAGACTTGAACAATGTCCAAGAAGGCCCACATAAACCTCATCTTGAGGTGGAGAATGATGCTGCAAAACAGGAGGTTGAAGCAGAAATACCAGAAAGCTCAGACTTTGCTATGAGTAAATCTGAGGATGATGGTTCTGATTCTGCACATTCTGAGCATGAAATGGACAGATACTCAATGAGGGAAGGGATTATTCTCAGTCTTGCTCGAAGTTTGCATCCACAGAAGAAGAAAAGGCAGGGGAGATGGATCAAACCTCTGAAGGAAGCTTGATGGAGATCATGAGTGAAGCTGAGACTTCACTGAAATGTGCTGGAGTGTCTGCTGCGAAAGGGACCAAGAGGCATGGGTTATATGGCTGTGAATGGGTCTGCAAGAAGACTCATGAAGCTAGAAAATTGAAGAATTCATCGAGAAGGATGAAGAGAAGCTCAAAGAGCCAAGTTGGCTCCAAGTGGGAACTTTCAATCTTGCTTGGAGTTGATAAGGCATCTCTTGGGCTTCGAAGCTGCTAAATGCATGTAGACCAACAAAGCAAGCTAAGGGGCATTGAATCAAGGTGGAGCCTTGATTGAAAAAGTGCAGAAATCGAAGGATGGCTGCAGGGTTCAGACAAGGACTTGTCTGTGAAGTTTTTGCAGGTCTGAGCTGTGTGTTTCAAGCTAGTTTAGTCAGTTTGGTTGGACTGAAGAGGTGAAGATCATCGAGAGCTTTGATAGTTCTTATCTCAAGGTGGAGATTGTTGGGTTCTATGAGCTAAAACTCTATAAATCTAAGCCAGGAAGGATCGAACTTAGAGCTCAGATGATCAAGAAGTGAGCTGATCGATCAAAGCTTCAAAGAATATGTTTTAATTGCCAGATTGATCAAGGGCCGTCGGATTCTTGGCGCTAAATCGGACGGATCTCATTCAAAGCCATAAGATTCAATATGGGACGTTCGATCTGGCGGCAAAGCAATCAAGGGCTAGGATTGATACTTATAAAAGTGTTATAGCGATTTTATAAGTAAGGAAGCGCGCGGTACAAGCTATAAAGTGCAGAGTACAACACGCTGAAGCTTGATCAGTCCAGGAAAAAGCTTATACATACCAGACAATGAGTGTTAGGCTAGCTATGTTCTTGAGTTCGTAACTTTCTGTAGAGTGCGATTTAGTGAGAGGTGTAAACACGAAAGTTGTAGAGGGCGTGGCAAAGTTGTAAACCCTTCTTTTCGTTTGAATAGAAAAGGCTTTGTTGGTCCGTGGAGTAGGCTCAAAGTTGAGGCCGAACCACGTAAATCTAAGTGTTCTGTTTTTTATCTTTCTCGCTGTTTTTCGCATTCGTTCGTAATCAATATCATAGTTCTTGGATTGATCTTCACACTCACGTGAAAGAACATCAAGTTGCGGATCGAGCGGTGCCGGAATCTCAACAGATTTAATGTGTATGAAAGAAGAGTAGGGGCTCAGTTAAATGAGACTATTTTTCATGTTATTTATTAGTTTAAGATGAAATATTTAAACAATACAGATCGCAGGCAAAGGTTTTGAATGATTCTTTTAAGGTTGTGATTTGTTAATACTCAACCAAGAACATGCCACGAGGAAGTATTAGTCACCTTTGCCATATTTTTTATTTATTTTTTAATGAGAGATATGAATTTTTGTGTTAGGGGCCATTGATTCAAAGATTCTTCAAATAGAACTCAAATTTCAATTCATTCTTTCCAGAATATATGTATGTAGGTGGTATTATTCTCAACAAGAGAAGAGCAAATCTGAATGTATGTAATCTTTATCTTTTACCAGAAGAACCATTGTCTGAGAAAACTGTTGAAAGAGAACCATGGCAAAGTACCATTATTCATCGAAAGGATTTGAACTGTAATTAACATCAGACGTTAGTTACATAGACGGGGTTTTGACATTGTACACAATGCAATAGCACACTAACCCTCAAATCGACTGAATGAAGCTCACAGAACGACAGAGGGAGACAGCGTATTACACCTCGCCTTTTCCTGCTTGCGAAGAAGACTGTATTCTTTGCTGCAACTTGAAAATCTGATGCGAAATGACGCAGTAAGGCAATTTAACTTATCGAAAAAGGTCAGACTTTCATCTACTTGCAGTTAATTAGCGGCAAGAAAGCAGTGGCACGGGTCGATTAACTTAAAAAAAACGTCAAGGCCTACCGCCTCTATCTTGCTGTTTTACTTTTCTTCCAAGTCTTGAAGAGTTGAATCCAAATGTTTCCTGAAATAACTCGAACAAAGAAGTGTATTTGCTCCAAAAAAATGCACGGATTAAGCTATCCGCCCTTAAGAGAAAACTGTGAAATACTCTTACTGCACCATACCTTAATCTATTAATAGGAAACTATGCACAAAGATTTGCAGGACTAAGCTTATATCAAGGAGAAGGAAGAGAGCCAAGCATTATACAAGAAGAAGTTGGGACAATAGTAAATGAACCACAGAAGGATCACAATTTCCTACAAGCTTCATTATATTCTACACTTCGAAAACATCACGCCAGATTTCAAAACTCTATCTCCCTGATTGTAAGAGAAACTACCTCTTATCCACATAATCTGGTATTTCAACGCCCCCAAAGAAATAATCCCACATCAACATTCACAGCTTCTCCACGGCATTCTATGCATCTAAATGCAATACTACAATGTGATCAATCGTGCGTTCTTTGTAAGTTATGGAACACTTTTCCGTTGGGATGTTTGAATTTGAATTTTTCACGACATGTCAACGTAGTATTGACCGTTGATCATTACAAAGGTTCCTTCCAAGAACCGACGAGAAGGAAAAGAAACATACAACTCAGCAGAAATGTATTGAATACGCTTGCGAACATCGGCGTTAGCCTCAGCCAAGTCCTGCTGGCCAATCATTTTGTACACATTTGCATCCTCATTCAGCAGATCCAATTCCTTCACAGAAATGAGGAGTTCACTTTTCAAAACAAAGACACAAAAGCCCATAAAACAAAATTAGGAAAGAGAATAAAAAAGACCTTGAGGACAAGCTCGTTCTCCCCAAGCTGAATAGTGTATTTCTTCCTCACCTGGTGATTCTTCCCTATGTCTGAACGACGTTTAAACATAATAATTCAAAACAGCAGATAGATAAATACCCTCCTGCCCGATGACCTAGCGTTTATCCTTCGAGGAAAAACTGACAGATTTACTCAAAAGAAAGGAAAAATAAAAAGAAAAACCTTTCTGAAGCTTGTTGAGATCGTTGGCTTTACTCTCAAGGTCCCTTCTGATGCTCTTTAACAGAAGCCATAGCTTACCTCAGTTGCTTCAGCGTCAGATTCTTCCGATAACTGAGAAATCACGATATGGGTCGCGCGCGGACGACTTCGAACAGCTTTTCTTCCCAAGCTCGAATTTTATTCAGACAACAAACTGGGCCGATCTAAACTCAATCCAATATTACTGGGCTCTGATCGATGCCAGGAAAATTTCTAAAAACCTCTGTATGTATATTTTTATCAAAATCATTAAAGAGCTGGTTGGTCCATGGAATGGATTATCTATATGTCGAGACGCACGAGACAAAGAAGCTGACCCCATCACTTTAAATCTGAACAAGGCCTCTCATTACAAACTTCCAAACGGTAAAACTGTGCCAATGTATGTTGTCGTGAGCTGTCTCGGCGTTGGACTTATCCAACCTTTCGTTTTCCTCGACTGTTTGTTAGGCTCGAGCTCGAGTTCTACGAATTATCTATTATAGAGCTACTGTGGGCTTTCGAGCAATTACAACGTACCTAAGAGCTCGATATTCTGGAGTTTGAGCTGAACTTCGAGCCAACTCACTCATCCCTTCGCCTTTAGTTCAGTCATATTGAAGATTACTTCTGAAATAGATCTTCTTGGTCCCATTAATCGGTAGTTAGTGGGATATTAATACATGAAATTACGTGATATTATGTCCCTTATCGTGAGTTTAAATCAAGAAGAATCTGTTTGTAATAAAACATACTGTATGTAATACATAACATTTTCCTCCTTTTTATTTAGAATTTTCCTTTTTCAAACATTAAGCAAACTACAACTCTTCTTCATTACACAACTCATCCGCCAAAACCTAGTGTTCTTCCACACCACACTATGCCATCAAATGTTGTAAAAAATCTCTGCTTAAAACAGACTAGTTCATGCCTAGGCATTCATTATTAGACAGTGGCTCCATTGTCCAAGGCAAGGGGTGTGTGTGCTTGTGCCTTTATCGCTTATTAATACTAAACTTTGCCAAATCCTCGCCCCCTTTTGCCAAAACCTCACCTTTAGACTTATTACATCTTTTTGCCTAAGCAATAACTTTGACTTATCCAAGAATCTCTATAAATTTCATATCTTTATTCCTTATAAAGATCAAAAGCCAAAGAATCCACACTGTTCAAACGACCCTCTCCTCCCTCGTTCCTCAGCTAACTTTTCTTGATAATTCCCAAGCATAGAAAAAGAAAGACAACCCTTATAATTCTTGCCAATCCCAAACAAAATGGAGCTTTCTTGGAGCAGTTATGTTCCATACCTCGTAAGCTTAGTCGGCGTCCTCTTGCTGGTAGAACAGATCTCTTACCTCAAGAAGAAACGTTTCTTGCCCGGCCCAGCCTTCGTCTTCCCCTTCATCGGCAACGTAATGACCTTAGTCACAAACCCCACGAAATTCTGGGACCAACAATCCTCGTACGCAAAGTCAACTCCTTTGGGGATATCAGCCAACTACATCATCGGACGATACATAGTTTACATCTACTCGACGGAGCTCTCCCACAAGATCTTCGCCAACGTGCGGCCGGACGCCTTCCATCTCATCGGACATCCCTTTGGCAAGAAGCTGTTCGGCGAGCACAACCTCATCTACATGTTCGGGCAGGAGCACAAGGACCTGCGGCGTCGTATAGCTCCCAACTTCAATCCCAGAGCGTTGAAGACCTACACCAGCATCCAGCAGCGAATCATACTGCGCCACGTGTACTCGTGGTTGCAGATGAAGTCCGCCGGCGGCGGGAGGAAATCAATGCCGCTTCGGATCTTGTGCCGGGACATGAACTTGGAGACTTCTCAGACCGTCTTCGTGGGTCCGTACTTGGACGAGGATGCAAGAAGAAAGTTCAACAGGGACTACAATCTGTTCAATGTTGGGCTGATGAAGCTGCCCATTGACCTCCCTGGCTTCGCCTTCAGGAAGGCGAGGCTCGCCGTGCAGAGACTGGTCGATACCCTCGCCGCCTGCGCTGCGAAGAGCGAGAAGAGGATGAAGAAGGGAGATGAGCCCACGTGTCTGATAGATTTCTGGATGTTAGAGAATCTCAGGGAGGCGTCGGAGAACGGCGACTTCCATTGGAACCACCGAGAAATCGGCGGGCATTTGTTCGATTTCTTGTTCGCCTCCCAGGATGCGTCGACGTCGTCGCTGCTGTGGGCCGTCGCTCTGCTTGATTCTCACCCTCACGTGCTGCAGAGAGTGAGGGACGAGGTGGCTAGGCATTGGAGCCCAGATACAGACCGCGACGGCGCCGGTATGACGGGGGACCACCTGAGGGAGATGGCGTACACGGAGGCGGTGGCGCGTGAGGTGGTGAGGATCAGGGCTCCGGCGACGCTGGTCCCCCACATCGCGGGCGTCGACTACCCGCTGACCGAGGACTACGTCGTACCCAAGGGGACGATCGTCTTCCCCTCCGTGCTCGACTCGTCGTTCCAGGGGTTCCCCGAGCCGGAGCGGTTCGACCCGGACCGGTTCGTGGAGAGGGAGGAGGACCGGGTCTACAAGAAGAACTTCCTGGCGTTCGGGGCCGGGGCCCACCAGTGCGTCGGGCAGAGGTACGCCGTCAACCACCTGATGCTTTTCATCGCGATGTTCGCCACGCTGGTCGACTTCAAGAGGGATCGATCGGACGGCTGCGATGTGCTCGCGTATGTCCCGACCATCGTGCCCAAGGACGATTGTCGTGTGTTTCTGTCGCAGAGGTGTGAAAAGTTTCCGCTTGTAAATTGACGGAAATGCCCTTTGGGTTTGAGCGGGGCCCACTGCCAGCTTGGAAGTGTAATGCAAGGATGAAAATTTAAAAAGAAAAAAGTAAAAATAAAAAGCATGTGTTTCTTTGGTATTTTTTTTCATTATTTTTTAATCAAAGAAAGTTTGATCATCTGGGAAATTGCTGTATTTTTTTAAAAAATATTTCATCTTCCTTTCATTGAAAAAAAAAAGAAATAAATAAATAAAATTTTAATGGTTGTGTATTTAAATGTTTTCAAAATTCAAAGCACATTAAATATAGATTATATATGAGGTAATAGGAAAAAGGATTTTGCTTATCATCTACTGTTCATAAATGGACTATTTTATAATGTTCGAATCTTGTTCTAGATAACTTTCTAAGTATTATAATTTTTTTGTAACAAATATTCTCTTAATTTCAACAATAATCAATTGTGATTTCAATTATTGTTTATCTGTCATGATGGGTGAGGTTGGCATTGACCTGTCACATTTGTCTTTTGTCAATGCACCCTTTGGATTCTGCATTCTTGGCCCTCATTTAATAAATAAATAAAATTAAAAAAGCAATAAAAAAATAAAAAGACAGTATTTTTTTTAAAAAAAATTATTGTATTTGTTATTACCTTGGCAGTGGCACTGCCACTGGCATGGGTTCAAGTCAGTCAATTTTGTACTATGGAAACTTACCAAGTGAAGTATTAAACGCCTTCATTTGCTTCATTACACTTACATAAGCTAAATATGCAAGAAAATGGCATTCGATGTATTAAAAATACAAGGAAATATGTTGTAATAACATTTCTAGTTGCTTTCCATATGAGAAAAAAAAACATTATCTAAAAGTAAGTTAATATATATATACATGAAAGAGTCATACATCCAATCAAATTCATGCATCACGTGTATAAAATATCTTGTGTGTTTATGTTTGTGCATGGGATCATAAAGAAGTCAATAAAATTTACATATTTTATTTTTATATCATAAGTTAGCTTCTCATATTCCGACTAAATTTACTATGGATCGAATCTAAATTTAGCGTCGGTTATGGAACGATTTTCGCTTCCAACGAAACTAATGATCTTCGCATGTAAGTACAATCCATACAACAAAATGTTTTAAGAGTTTAAGTTTGAATCAAACCCATAATTTTTATATGGAAATATATTAGGTGATTGCCACTTGATATTTATGTATGAAAAAATGTAAAAATAAATAAAATGAATTGTATAATGTATGGTATATCACGTTATCCACTTGCGAAGACAGTTGTTTGGCCGTCCCGTATCATGATTACTATAATTATTTCGTGGGGCATATGATATGATTATTATAATATCAATTGAATATATATATATATAGGTAGTTGCATGGGGAATAAAATAATATAATATAAATATACTCAATTGGACTATTATTTCGAAGATATTTGATTATCATCTATCTAACTTACATAACATAAGCACGCTGATCATGTGGAAGTCCGTTTTCTATTGGCGACTGTTGTTTACATGAATGACATCTCTTTAATTATGTTCTAATCATCTACATAAATGTTTGTGTCTCTATAATAGTAGAAGTATTAATGTAGTTTTTAATATCTATATATACATGATATACTTAATATATACTAGTACACTCGATGTGCGTGCTTTAAAATATAAATTTATAATATAACTTAATATTTTGAGTTATTTTTAATAAATAAAATCATAATATTATTTTTGATTGTGTATTATTTTTAAATATATTAAAAATTTGATTTAGGGGATATAATTATAATTAATATAAAAATACGGATAAAATGGTAATTTTACCTGTCATATTAAATCAATTTAATATCAGGGTTTATTCTTACCTATCCACTTGGGTATAACCCAAATGAGTTAAGATTGTGACACGTGTCCCACCTTCCCAATCCAAAGTGTTGATCTCAGCACCATCTTTTAGATGGGACACGTGTCACAATCTCAACCCACTTGACTTGTGTTGATCTCAGCACCATCTTTTAGATGGGACACGTGTCACAATCTCAACCCACTTGACTTGTGTTGATCTCAGCACCATCTTTTAGATGGGACACGTATCACAATCTCAACCCACTTGACTTATACCTAAGTGGGTAGGATAGCATAGACCTAATATCAGTTACTCTAAAATCTAAACTGCTCTTTAATAATAAAATAGATAGGTAGATAGATTATTTCAAAAAAAAAAAAAAAAAAAAAATGGTTTGATGCATGATGGACACGTCGTTGTGTTGACAGTTGCATGTTGTTCATTATTAACGTAGCCTCAAAATCATACCAAGTTCTGAATCCTCGATTTGGTCAAAGCCTCTATTGGTGAAGTGTATCATTAATATTTTTTGTCATTTGTAATCAAATAATATTAATAATTATAATTTCTCACGTGGGAATTTCAAGCGTGGCTGTTCTTCACATTTATTTATTTATTTATTAATATACAGTAGTAATAAAGAACATGCTAGTTTGACCAGCTGAAAATTAAATTTCAAATTTGACATTCAATCTCGACTTACACGTTGTTGAACAGTCCTCACCTGATCTAATTAAATGAAATAATATTATTAAGATGAGCAAAACGGTAACATCAAGGGATATAATATAAATAATTATTTCATGGCAATTGGCATTATACACTTTCCACATTGACAACGATCAATTTTAAATTTTTTTTTTTGTTCTATGACGTCAAGGAAAAGGTTGGGCTTATTGTGGTTGCTCTGTTTGATCTTAAAATATTGAATGTGTTCAATAGTTCTCTCATACAGTATGGACTATAACATAGCCCGTTACATCTACAAGGAACACATATCCTTTAACTTTATTTAAAAATTGTTTTTTTTTTTTTAAAATTAATTAGCACCATCTAATATATACATTAAATTGATAAAGCATACCGATAATTAGGAGTAATTGATCACATGATGAAATAAAAATTACGTAAAGCATCTATTATATTCAATTAAAGCTACCTTTTCTATTTAATAAAGGTGGGGCATCTTAAAAAACCGCTAATTACTATTAGCTGTGCAATAAAATATTTATTATATGAAACTTTAATTAATTTAAAGTATTTAATATATAAAATTTTAATTTTAATAAGTTATTATTTGTAAGTATATTAAAAACACTTGATTTATTGTGATATAATTGGTAAATAGAAAAACTAAAGCGTGAAATTGTAATTTTACATGTCATACATAATTAAGATTTACACCACCCTATTCACATAGCAACACCAATCCAACTCTTCAGATTTTTGATATGTCATCGAAAATTTAAATTTTCGACAACGTGTCGAAAATCTAACGGAGTTGGATTGCTACCAAAATGAGTAGGAAATAATATGACTCAAATTAATTGATGAACACTTAGTCTAAGGTGCTAATCCAATATATAAAATATAGATTTCAATTTGATATGACATGTAAAAGTATTATTTTATCTTTTCTTTTTTTTTCTTTATTCTAATTATATCATCACAAATAATTGTTTTCTTTTTATATATTTAAATACAAACATTTTAAATTAAAAATAGCTAATAATGTTATAAGAAAAATAAAATAAAAAAGCAATTTTTTTTATGCGGTGGGTCAAAGAAAGTCAAATATCAGAACCATCCAAACCAAGCAGCCAAAAGATGCCACGGCAGCACCACGGAGGCATCAACAATCATCATCATCATCACCATCTTGATTATGGCAACAAAAGCTGACGCAGTTTAGATATTTGCATTTCAAACCGAGAAAGAATACGACATATGAGCGAAGGAGGAGACGGAAAGAGCAGAGGGTTCCACGGCGAACAATCTCCGCCCGTTGTACCGCCTCAGAATCATTATTACGGTACCTTTCAAGGCGTTGCCAATCACCCACCTCAACCGATTCAGCCGGCAACCGGTTTCCCTCAGCCTGTTCCCCCGCCGGCCTTCGCAGGGCTTCCACCGGTTTATCATCCTCACGGTCACCAAACGGTTCATGGTAATCATCGTTTGATTAGCATGCACTTTCCTTTTCCCCTTATTTTGGTAAGTTGGGGGGGGGGGGGGGGGGGGGGGGGGGTGGTGATTGCGAAGTTATAGAAATAATGCGTAGTCGATTTCTATTAAGGTTGTGGCGACAGCAATAATATTACCTTCTTCAATGGCAATGAATGCTGCATTGTTGGGGTTAAATTAAAATTTTAGGGTTGGGATTGGGGATCATCTACATTGGACATTTGTATTTTATTTAGGTTGAGGAATTTGAAACTGATTCAAAAAAGAAAGTGTGGGATTTTTGAGGATGCCATTGTCGTAAACAATTTCTTGCTCCTGGATTTGGTACTGAAGATCTGAGATATAGAAAACACTTCAGGACAATCTGATCCCTTTAATCGTTCCTTGCTTTTTCTGGTTTGTTTTAGGTTATGCTGCCGAACAGGGACGACCTTTCAGAGAGGAACGATTGCCTTGTTGTGGTTTGGGCCTCGGATGGTTCTTGTAAGTTGCCATTGAGTGCCATATTCTTTTCTTATCTGCTTCCTTTAATCATCATCTTCAACCTAAGGTTGAATCCCTTTATCAACAGGTTCATAACTGGTTTTTTCCTCGGTGCAATCCCATGGTACATCGGAGCTTTTATCCTTTTATGCGTTCGTTTGGACCGCAGAGAGAAGCCGGGACTTATCGCCTGCACTATAGCTGTAAGTGTTTTCAAATATCTTCTTCGTAATTTCGTCTTAAATAGTATAACTTCTGCTCAAGAATTGCTTTATTCGATGGAATATCCTTCCTTTCACGAATGCCATCATATGTTCGTTTAATCTGCATTATATCTCTCATATTATTTCTTCGTTTTAAGAACGTTAGACATGAGAGGGGGCGTTGATGGTATAATACTTGCAGGCGTTTCTAACTGCGGTCGCTGTTACGCTCGGTGTGACGAGGGTGACAAATACTTGGTGAAGTTCTGCAGTTTTGTGTACATTCCTCAGACAATTTCCCGACGAAGAAGACACAGTATGAAATGGGCTGTTGTAAATTTATAACTACTTCATGAGTTTTCATTTCACTTGATAACATTGTGTGTGGTAATGGGTACAAACTAGTTAATGTTCCTACATCTCAAATGGTTGGCTTCTTTCTCATTTGATTGTAAGAGATCAAATTAGTGAGTGTTTTTTTCTTCTTTAGTTTGAATTGATCACATAGGCGAAACGAAAGGTAAGTCGAGTCGGCTTAAGAACGCGATGAGCCTGGTTTGAAATTTTATTAATTTATTCGGTGGATTTTTCTATTATTTAAAAAAATAAAATTTAATGTAAAATTAAAATTTTTCGAGCTTGGCTCATCGAGTAAAAGGGCTCACCAGTCGAGTTCGAGCCTAATTATTCGAGTTTGAGCTCTAAAATAAAAAGTGTAAATCATGTTATACCCCAACATGAATATATTGAAATGCACATTACTATCCTATATTTTTTAAATGCGTGAAAGTCCCATATGCTGTCTAAAACTTAGCACCGTACCCCTCATGGTGTTTAAAACATAGCATTTTATCCCCCCAATTAGGGGGTTAAAATGAGAAGGAGCGCATAATTAAATAAAATACGTGGGTATTTTATGCTATTTACAAAACATAGAAGATTTGATGTTTATTTTTTAAATCACGAATGAATTATATGCAATTTAGCCAAACAAAAATGATGTCAATATTCAAAATAATATAGCAACACTAATATATTATCTATCGCTATTTAGCTTCGTAAAGCCCATTTAATTAATTGGGCCGAGTTGTTCGACTGAGCCCATACATGGTAATGCCATGAAACCCTAGAAATATGCCACTCTAAAAAAGATCTAACCCGCCGTGGTACACTAAACGTCCAAGCGCAGTTCGGAAATGGTGACGTACAGGGTAATTCGTGCGTTATTGATCGTTGATTATTGGATGTTTTCGAAATTTCTAGCTAGTTGTTCACTTTCTGTGATTTGTACGTTGTGCAGTTCCATCAGTACCAGGTGGTGGGGAGAGCTCTTCCTACGGAAGCTGATGAACACCCAAAGATCTACCGCATGAAGCTTTGGGCTACCAATGAAGTCCGTGCCAAGTCGAAGTTCTGGTAATTATTTAATAGTTAATTTTATCTGATTTTTTCTGTGGACGACATTATTTTTTTGTGTTGACTGAGTGATTGTATTGGTCTTGTTTGCTATACGTAGGTATTTTCTGAGGAAGCTGAAGAAGGTGAAGAAGAGCAACGGTCAGGTCCTCGCTATCAATGAGGTATTGCATTTCTGTTTTCCGATGAAGATCTAACATTAATGCTTTTAATTCATTCTGAGGATTATGTATGTGGTTCCCCTGTATGTTGAATTGGATGTATTGTGATGCTTTGTTCATAGTAACACAATCTGTTGTCTGCTGGCTTTTGCTTTTGCTTTTGCTTTGGCAGTTTTATATGATAATGCAATTTCTTGTATTTCGATTTGTACCTATTTGTAGCATTCAACCAATTGAAATGATTTATATCTTCCAAATACCCATGTCTCCCTTTGATCTGCCATTGGATGCTACTGATATCTCAACTCAATATTACTAAATAGGATTAGAGAAAATAATCAGTGTTTTAGTTTAACTGTTGTTTGATCTGTTTTGTGGGATAGATCGCATTCTTTGCACTTACTGATGTATGCTGTCGATTCTGCTACGTGGAAATTGTTACTGCTTCGCTTGCTAAATCTCTTGGATCAGTCACTCAGTAGGGTGCACTGTTGGCCATTTCCTTAAGTCATCTTTGTTTTGAGTAAATCTTGAAAAACCATCCATGAATCTTTATCCGTTCCCATGATTTGCTTGCGTATGGGAACCAGGCTATTATATTTTATTCCAAAGTCCTGGTTTTTGTGTGCTATACCATAACCATACCCCTATTTCACGTCGCAAAAACTCAAATCGAAATCCTTATTCTTATGTGTATTTTATGATCTTTTTCTCAGATCTTTGAGAAAAATCCAACCACCATCAAGAACTATGGTATCTGGCTGAGGTATCAGAGCCGAACTGGCTACCACAACATGTACAAGGAATACCGTGACACGACGCTGAATGGTGCTGTCGAGCAAATGTACACAGAGATGGCGTCTCGTCACAGAGTTCGCCACCATTGCATCCAAATCATCAAGACAGCTACGGTCCCGGCTAAGCTTTGTAAGAGGGAGAGCACCAAACAGTTTCACGACTCCAAGATTAAGTTCCCGTTGGTGTACAGGAAGGTGAGGCCACCAACGAGGAAGCTCAAGACGACTTATAAGGCTTCGAGGCCCAACTTGTTTATGTGATGATTCTGCGTTTTGTTTGATGTTTTGCTTATTGAGAAGGGTTTTCGATGTTTGAACGAAGGATTAGTTGCCTTTGATGAATACTTGGGATTTTTTGTTTGTTTTGTTGCTTCGGACAAAGAGTGTTATTTGAAATGTTTTGGTCTTATGCTATAATTAATTGTTCTTTAAGCATTTATTAAGGGAGCGATTGTTTTGGATGATCCTCCAAGATGTCACGTTCATAATCTCGTACACTCTTCAGTTATAGTTGAAAAGTTATACATTTGGTAGAATTCTGTTGGAACAGAAAGGTTATAACTTTTGAATCAAATATTTGTAGTATTTAATTCAGAAGGTAGTAATCAATTGCAATTTTTCTGAAATGATTGTAAACCTTATAGAATTGCAATTTTTCTGAAATGATTGTAAACCTTATAGAATTGATACGTGTTTTGGTTTAAGTTCTATAAATAGACATGTATTCTAGTATTTTTTGCACACTCAATGTGTGTGCGCTATAATATATAAATATTTAATATTACTTTATATTTTAAGTTATTATAATTCGAGATGTTTGATATATGAAATTATAATTTTAATTTTAATTGTTTATTTTTTAAATATATAAATAAAAAATTTGTGAGGTTATAATTAAAATAAATTAAAATATTGAAGTGTAGAAATGTAATTACAAATGACACACCAATTAATTTAGAGTTAGTTACTATAAACCCATCACCCATTATATATAGTATAGATGATCATGATGAGCCATCACTAAAATAAAATAGGTGATGAAAATGAGATAATATTCATTTAGGTGATGAAAATGAGATAATATTTCAAGTATTTATGATTGTTAGCATTTTATCTATTTGGGGTTTACTAAATTTAGTAGCAACTCCAATAATAAAAGCAACGGTAGTTAGATAAACTTGTGAAGACAGTCACGAATCCCTTGCGAAGTTATGACTCAAAACATAAGAGTACGTAGTCAGATAAAGTATACAACATTGGTGTCCCTTATAACCATTACGCTGTCCTTCTCCTGCATTTTCTGTACAAAGATGGAAATTCATTCTGAGGGTTTGTTTGATCAATAAACAAGATATATATAGAATATTATCGCTGGTTCAAATGCGATGATAAATTTGAAAACCATCAGCTTTAGTTTAGTACCTCCAAGAACGATATTATCTCGGGGGCCGAGAAACGAAGGCCTGTGGCGCTATTAACGACTCCCTCGATATCAGCTATTGGGATTTGGTCCAAGTGTTGGGCGTGTCTGTATTTTCCTAGCGCATCACTAAATGCTTCCAGTCTATGCCGAAAAACAAAAACAATGGGGAAAGAGAGGTTGAATGACTATAAAACATCGCAAGAAAACAAAAACATATATATTGCATTTGATATAAGGTTTTACTAAGATATTTGATTGATTCTTCAAGTGTACCTCTCCGACTCTGAGGTTGCGTTGACATCAACAGGGGGCGCATCCACGTCCATTGCGTCCACATCCCTTGTCATTTTATTTAAGAAAATTAGTTTACTTGAAGCCAAATCGAAAAGTATCGGTCGTTGAGTATAATAACAGCTGAGGTTAAATGACAAACTAAATTAAGCAAACTGTCAGGTTTCAAACTTTGGCTTACCCTGTAGTTGCAGCTCGATCATGAGTGTTGTCATTGGCTGTTTCTGCATCGGCTCTATCTCTTTCCATCTCTCTTTGCCATACTTGGTCGCGCTCCTCCATTTCATTCAGTTCTTGATGATATATTGCGAAGTTTAATACTTGAAGAGCAGCTTCGGCGTCAGATTTAAGAACCTTCATTAGATAATAAAGCACTATTCTTATTTCGAAACCATTATCCACGGAAAAAAAACAATCTAGTTTTATATTGAGTTCGACCAGCACATGTTTTACAGTAAGACAAAGCTATAATGTCAAAAACTGTTCTCGTTAGTATGCATACAATAAAAATTTCAAAACTGGAAATGGAATATACAAGCAAAGCATACCTGTCTCCGCAATTTCAGTTTGGCATGGGCAGTCGACAGGCGAATAATTGTTTCCAAGGTTCTGGCAGTAATTGGAAGTGTTCCTCCAGTCTAGGACGTGATATAATAGTAAGAATTTAAATCGATAACAGTCCCTTGAATCCAAGATATATATCATGCATGCTATATGACAGCATTTGACCAACCTTTACGTTAGAGCTTGCATTTCTAAGCTCAGCGTATGTGGTTGCTATATGCTCAGAGGCCTGATATATTGTCAAAGGCAATTAAGAAAATACGAAATCTCAAATAGAAAGAATCAACCATCAAAATTGAGAAAACGTATATGAAATTAATATATTATTTTGCTGGTTATGAACTCGTAAGAGACTGGTTTAAAAAACATCACCTCGTCGATGAGCTCGGGCTGTATCCTGTTTTTGGCATAGTGGATGAACTTCTTAAGAAAATTGATAGTGAGGGTGTCGCCTTTACGACCCTTACCTGTTCTTCTCCCATGCAGCGTTCGATTGTACCTAACAAAAAGAGAGGAACCAGCATCCATATCTTCTTCCCTGTCGAACCCAGAATTCGTGCCTGAACCTAGATTTCGAATCAACTACATATCTAAGTTCCAGTTCAGAAATAATCATCTGAGTTAAAGTAGAAAGAACTTAAAAGATTCAACTTCACCTCCATCTACCACAGAACGAAACCTATGCATACGAAGCACATGTTCTGAAATCTGACGGTCAATCCCAGGATCCATTTGGTCCAAAACAATAAACAGCAGATCGAAACGAGAAAGTAGAGAGTCTGGAAGCCCAATGTTCTTGGTTGGAGTTAAGGAACGGTCATACTGTGCATGGATAGCATATCGATTCAAACAGTTATACCCAAGATATATGTAGCTAACTAATGAAATATTTAGAGCCTTACAGTTCCATATATTGGATTTGCAGCAGCTACTACGCTGCACCTAGCATTCAATGATGCATGAATACCAGCTTTGGCTATTGTTACAGTCTGTTGTTCCATTACTTCATGTATAGCAACACGATCTTGGTCGTTCATTTTATCAAACTCATCAATGCAAACAACTCCACGATCAGCTAGAACCATAGCACCAGCTTCTAATCTCCGTTCTCCTGAGTGAAGTAACATAGTATAATAAGTAATCCACCAATATCATACCCACATATAACCTACGATGATTTTACCTGTTTCTTGGTCAGATGTAACTGCAGCAGTTAATCCAACACCTGAAGAACCCCGGCCAGTGGTTGATATGGCTAGAGGAGCAATATTCATGATAGCTCTTAATAATTGAGACTTTGCGACAGACGGATCACCAACCATCATCATGTTTATATCACTGCCATCAGAAAATGATAATGCATTTGACTTCGACATACAATATAGTCTCTAAACTAGTGGCAGGGAACCACTGAAGGGGAATGGATGAAAATATTTCATGGAGGCTTTGAGGATAATCCATGTATAGCCTATGTGCAAGAGCAGATACTAAGTTACTTACCCCCTCAAGTGGGTTCCATTTTTCAAGTTCTTTTCATTTCCTCCTAGCATCAACAGAACAAGTGCCTTCTTTATCCACAAGTGCCCATATATTGAAGGTGCAAGAGAATAAGCAAGCAAGTCAAATGCATCGTTTCTTTCGGCTATCTTTCGAATGTTCTTCATGTCTTCGCTTGAATACTGTAAACTGTGTGACATTTTGTTGAGAAGAGAGACATTATTGGCAATGAGGACCGTCCTGCAAGAACAGCGAAGAAAATGAAGCCAGTGATGTTAAGGTGAAGCCAATAATTTATTGTCCAACGACGCACTGACTGACCTAAACACTCCATTAACACCTCCCTTGCTTCTCCCGGGAAGAGCTTTGTATATACCAACAATCGACACACGATCTCCGGGCTTGCAAGAATCAACTAGATCATCTTCTACTATGATATCCACTGTTCTAGGGAGTTGACCAGGAGCTGAGTTTTCTGGAACCTCTTGCATGGAAATTGTCTGGTGATCCTTATAAGTGCAGAGCCCATACTCTGTAACCAGCAAGTTTCCATTCTCATCCTGGAAAAGACAAAAAAAAAAAACAATTCTTTTGAATGTCCTCTTTAGGATATATGGAAAAAAAACTATAAGCAAAATCTTACTCGTGTTGGATAAACTGAACCAGTTGGCAAACCAATGTTAGACGTTATGTCTCTGTACTCACGAACAGTGAATTTTTCAGTAACAGGACAGAAATGAACGCTCTTGACAACTTTTGGCCTAACAAGAGAACCTACAAATATCCCATTGTCCAATTAACTTAGCGGGAGAGCCTCTGTCTCGATAATGTACGAGATATAAGACAACGTACATTTCGTGACTATGCCTTCGACACAAACCATAGTACCGATAAAACCAGACAGCAGTTCTCTCGGTGTAACCCTCCGTGAAACAAAAGGACCTTCAAGGCCGACCAGTACTTGCTCGCCTTCCTTCAGGTACTTGGCATTCATGCTCCGAACCGTGTCTGTCACTGCGTCGCACAGTGGCTGCAGATACTCACCTGGCGTTTGCAAAAGCCTAATATACCACATAAACGGAATCAACCATTCATTAGTCGACTCAAACAGTCCAAACCAACATTGAAAACTTCTATACTCCAAAAAAGGAAAACTGAACACATTCATTCATGATTTCTAGAGTCAGACAGGCATGTTCATAAGCAAATTACCTCCGAGCTAGATCGGTCCCTTCTCTGTAGTGATAGAACTGGGCGAGATCAACTATGCAACGGCGTCGATTCTGCGTGCACATGAGCTCAATCGATCTCCTCAGCTCGAGATTGTAGTCCTGAATTTGCAGATGAACATCTTCACTAACAATTGAGAGTATATTACACAAGTCCTTCATTCGTTAATTTTAAGGGACTTACAGTTTGTTCGAAGAACTTGAGAAACGTTCGTTTGTGAGCAGCTCTAACATCCTCGCTCAGATCCATCGCAAACAATTTCAAACTCTGATCTCAATCCGAAAACCCCGTGTGCAAATGTAGATGAGATCTTGTTATGTTCCTTTCGGAATTTGGCGGGATAAGAAACGTTTTGGCGGGAAATAAACGCGAAGCTACTAAATTGGGCTCGTCGCTGAGTATTTGAGCCCAATTGAGGCCCAATAACCACTGACCCAAATTACGACATTATTATTATTTTGAAGTTTAATTATTTTTTAAGCATGTCGGTATCTATACCTTACCTTTATATAATTGGTGAGGACCTTAATGGTGTGTCAAATTCAAATTAATTTGGTATAATTTTACTAATTACCATTTTACCCTCAATCTTCAAATTTATTTCAATTATACCTATCATATTTTTAATTTATAAAACATATTTTTCAATTAAAATTAATATTATAATTTCATATTATAAAAATAATTTTATATTTCGTTTATATTTTAAGCACACACATCGAGTATGCGGGAAATACTAGTATTTAATAGACTGAGAACGCATGAATTAGAGACATAATAATTTTTTAAATTGAAGCAATTTAATAACAACTAAATTAAATATTACAATTTAATAAGTTTTTAACTTAGAAAAAATTGAGTACACCTAAATTAAATATCGCAATTTTAGGAAAATAAATTTTAAAATTAAAGAAATTTAAGAACATTAAGTTTTAAAATTAAAATAATATGATAATAACAAATTTCGAACTTCTTGCATTAATTATACTCAAATTGAAAATTAGTATCCTAAAGTTAGGTATTTTCGAATTCTTTCAAAATTTAACTTATTTTCCTAAAATTACAATATCTTATTTTCCTGAAATTACAATATCTTAATTTCATGTCGTTATAACACCATCCCTCGATTCAATATTTAGGATAAAAGAAAAACAATTAAGCCTTATTTTTATTGAATTAGTATTATTATGTATAATATGCTAAGCCATTTACAAGTTAACATATCAATCGATTCCGTACTAAAACAGGGGAAATGTATGTGAAAGAAAGATTCAAGTCATGCAATGCAGATAAGATAGATGATGTTACACCAGAAAACAGCCCCCTTTCAATCATCAATAGAGATAATCCAAGAACAGTTTACCAAATGCTTGAATCCATTACATTCTACCCATACCGATGGAAGTGCACGAGCACGGCAAACTTCAACGGAAAATACGCGAAAAAAAAATCATATTCCGAAACCAAAAACTGCCCTTATCTTGTGGAAGATGAGATCTCTCCATCCCCTCTCCGTGTTCTCTACCACCGTCGCATTTCCGTATCTGCACCATCGTTTAACACAATAGCCAGTCAATCGAAAGTCGGAAATAAGGGACTATAAGACAGTAACAACGAGCGTGAAATAAACAAACCTGTCCTCCTCGGGTACGTCGGCGTGAGTAAGCTTCACCACCGTGATGCCAGGCTCGGGCTCATCCAAGGTAAGACGGACCTGCAAGGAAGACAAGACGATCGATCGATTACCGAAAGATTTATTACACAAAAACAACAAGTCCAAGAAACCCCATTTCCCAAACTCAAACTCACTATCAAACAAGAAAGTGTCAATGTGTAATAGTAATACACACTAAAGTACCTAAAGAGGATCACATTGAATCATATCTAAAAACAGATGCATAAGAAGGCATTGTAATAGTAATACAACATCCACACGCCACTAAAACTCCCAAGATAACGAAGAAATGGAAAAGCCCCATACCGTTGATACAATCCCATCGGGCCAGCTTCCGAACCTCCACTTCTGCACAATCAGTTTTCCCTCGGCCAACTCCACGTTCTGCCCCGTCACCGACCCGTCAAATATGCTAAACTCCCCTCCAACTTCCTTACTAATCCTAGCATTGCTCTGAGTAAATCCCTTCCACCTATTCTCATCCATCAATATCTCGTACAAATCCCTGGCCCGGCAGCTGAATTTTTCGCTCATCGTTATAGTCTTAAACCCTTCTTTCTTCTTCTTCTCCTGGGCAGCGTTCTTCTTCACGCTGCTAGCGACAGCATTATTGCTGCTGCTGCTGCTGCTATTGCTGGTGTGCTTTTTGGCAGGTGCTTCTGCCGCGACAACTTTCTTGCTCTCTAGGTCATCCTTGGCGGGCCCGCCTCTAGCCATCGCGTCCACAAAAGCCCGAACCTTCTCGAGCACGAAGGGCTTGCCCTTCTCGAAAAAGGCCTCCTTCAACCTCCTGCCGACGGGCCCCTCGTCCCTAATCGTGATCCTGACATCGGGATCCTCGTCGGCGTTCTCGTCGGAGATGTACGGAACCTCGACGGAGCCCTCTGTCTTGAGGAGGACGCTGACACCGTCGGCATCTCTGGCCTCGGCTTCGTAGGAGAGGACGAGGTTCAATTCATAGCCGGGTATGATCTTCCCCTTGCGGACGTTGACGTAGGCCTCGCCGTCGAGCTTGTCCAGGGCCTTCTTGGTGGTGATGTGGAGGTTTCCTTCCCCGGAGAGGATCTTCTTGTCGCAGAGAAGGCTGGCGAAGAGGGTTCGAGACCATTCGAGGCAGTCCGTTTCGGCCCAGTGCCAATTGTGAACGTTGGTGCCGTCGACGCGGTCTTCGACGATCCAGCGCTTGTCTCCTTCACCCAAACGAGCCATTGAAGAAGAAGATTAACAATGATAACTGACTGAATCGACGGAGGAATGGTTCTACTTCTAAGTAAGCCATATATGTCGTCTGCCCTATGTTCTTCAGAACAATCTAGATAGAACATCATTCATTGGGCTGGGCTGTTGGCGAATATAAGTGGGCTGTCTGCCCTACCTAAATAGAATGTTTTCAAGACATTGTTTCAGACGAAACACAGTATAGTAAAAAATGCATACTTTTTCCGTAGTACATGTTACAATACAATTAAAGCCTGTATACATGTTCCTATTATGGTACTTCTGGAATGAAATAAATACAGCCTAAATAATCATAAATTACATTTTTATTTTGAGTTCATGACAACGCTTTGCTCATCTTTAACTTCATCTTGCAATCTCGGTATGCATCACTTTGGATTTCCTGAGAATAGCGATCAACAAAACGCATTTGCATAGACAAATTGCAAATCCAGTAGTTCAAATGATGCCATTTCAAATGCGAATAAGACCGTCTTAAAATTAATCGACAGCATGGATAACGAGTATACAGTCCATAGTCTTAGACTAGACATATGTTCCCACTTCCCAGTCTAAGAAACATGCAAATAGAAACATATAAAGCGGGGTATCGACGCAAAATGCAAGCTGGATAGAAACAACAATACTTGCACATGGGAAAATTAATTGGATATATAGAGAAGTGAACACTTACAAGCGAATAGTGGGTTAGTTGCTTTTAACTACGATGCCCCATTGCGCCTGAGTGATCGGGCATCTTCAAAAGGCCAAAGCTGCAGATGACAACAGCAACAAAATGTCAAATTGCAGTTGAAGATGTTCCTGCGAACATAAAACCATCTAGTTAAGTTGCAAGTGCAAGAAAATGTTTTTTTTTTTTTTAATTAACTCGACTCCTAAGAGATGTAGAATTTTCCTACCTATGAAAATCTAACAGGAGTTGCAAATAGAGAAATACTCATCCACATGTTTTTAAGCTATAAGCACAGAACAGAAATACCAAACAATTGCTTCTTACCACAAAGCAAACTCTGGATTGTATCAACGCGTAAGGAACAGGACCAAAGTTTCTTGAATCATATGTATTGTATACGTTGTCCCCTTCAATCCATACATGCCCCTTTGGTACCTACGATATATTCACAAAAGGACAATTGTTCCTCCCTATTAATCAATAAAATTATGATAATTATAAAAAAAAAAAGTACAAAAAAAAAAAAAAATGAAACTCACTACAACAGTTTTAAGCTCGTCACTGTTTTTGGGGTCAACCAGGTATGAAACCACGTCGCCTTCCATGCCCTTGATCCGTTTAGCCACGATCCGTCTGGGCTTCTCGGGGCTCCTAACGAGGACCACATCGCCCGACCCGACTTTTCCCGATCGGGCGGTCAACCTCTCCGTCAGTACGATGTTCCCATCATGGAATGTCGGGAGCATACTAGGCCCAACAAGCTGCATGCATCATCGCAATGGACCGAATCACAGACACATTTTCAAAACCTTCAATCAACTACTGATTAGATCGGAATGTAGGAGCGTACTCTGGCAAAGGTGAACAGATAATCGTTGGTGACGTGGAGGACACAGAAGAAGTTCGCAATTCGTGCGGTTTGCTGCAGCGCCTCCCTCGCAAATGGGTATAGTTCTCGAAGTCTCTCCATGCTATCGATCTTCTCCGTTAGAAAAAACGACTGCAGAAATGTGACGAAGGGGAATCGATCGTTTGGAGGTGGTGGAAGAGAGAAAAACCTAAGATTTGGGAATTGGAGCGACGAAAGAGATGCTGAACTATTGGGCTTGTAGGGTCATATGGGCCGATGAAGATATCAGACCAAATAGATGGGCTCATTGCTATTTTATTAATTAAAATAAAAAAAATATAAGCCCATTATTGTAGATGCGTTAATCTTTGCTTGTCAGTGAGGCGGAGATTCTCCATTTTCCGCGAAAACCCGCCCCGAACAGGGGCGGGATGAGGCGAATCTTTCTCCGTTGGTGGAGATGGGGATGTAGATTCCCCGAAAATGCAGGCCGATGATGAGGATTAGACCCCGCCCCTTTAACAAGCCTATATAATTCGTTTTTTTTTTATGTTTCGAAAAAAAGAAGAGAGATGAAAATGGGGATTTATGATAAAAGACGTATAAATGTTATTAAATAAAGGACGTGCGTTCGAAAAGATATTTGGCTGCAAACAAAAATCAAGAAGTCGAGAGCAGAAATGATTGGTGATCTTACGTGCGGAGGCTGAATTAATGAGAAGAGGGTGTGTTAAACGGCTTTTATGTGTTCTTAGCCTACTTTTTTCATTAACTCAGCATCGACTCGTAACACAACGAACTTTTCTGCTTTCAAATCTCTTGATATTCGTCAATGCAGTCAGATATCTTATTTGTCACTTTAAATAATCAAACCATTAAAAGGATCACAAAAAAATAGAGATGAAAAATTAGGCTTTTATTACCTTATATAGAGATGTTTTTTGTGCATATTGTTGGGCTAGTATTATTCTTTGTCATACTACTTGATGAAATTAGCTAGACGAAGAGGAGAAAAACTATCCATGGACAGAACAATATGAGATATTATAGAAATGTATTATGTTAGTATTGATTGAACTGCCTCTATGTATATATTCTATATATAAATAGAAATGTAGGATGTTCAGAATTGCTATATATGTATTTTTTATTTGATTAAAAAAAATATTTTAAGTTAATTTCAAAAAATATATATTGATAGTAATGGATCGGTTTCTCATAACCACCGACTAACACGATATTTATATTTTTATCATTTTTCCTCCACACTCATTATCATATATATTCTCTTACAAATTAAATTATTTTATTAACTTATATTAATTATAAATAATTAAGAAAAAATAATACAATTTTTAAAATTGTTTGACATAGTCAAAGAGGAATATAGAAATGTGTTATTTATTCTCCTAGTCCAAATATCATGGTGAAGTCGTTTCTCCGTACCTTATTGTTTGGGTAGCTATGGACATCCAAACAGCGTTTTCACATAGTACCAATAGCAATTTTCAATAACATAAAAAACGCTGGAGCCGCATACGAAGTAGAGGAAGTACAATTACGATAAAACTCAAAATGATCTCTAATATACTTTAGACAAATTTAGTCTCTAATGTTTCATTTGAATTAATTTAGTCCCTGATATTGTCTATTTTGGACCAATTTGATTCTTCTGTCACGATGAACGTCAATTTTAACAAAAATCTCACGCATGCATCACAATAAATCATATATGAATCGATACAATTGAAAGAGTTACTGAAATCAAGGCATAAAACTAAAAAATTTGTCCTCCAAAATATTGAATATGGCTCTAGATCGTCTGTCTCGTCGAGCTTCATCGACAGTAGAAGAAAAAGGTATGAACATCCAAATCTTGCAAATGTTCTAAAATTGGATCATGACATGGTTTATTATGGAGCACGTAAAAGATTCCCGCTAAAATTGGCCTTAAAATGACAGAATGATCAAATTTGTCCAAAATTGACAACATCGGAACTGAATTAGTTCAGACGAAATATAATGAACTAAATTGGTTCATGTGGTAAACATTGAAAATTATTTTGGGTTTTCTTTTTTTAAGTAAAATTATACTTCTTGTAATATACTCAGCAGCAGAACATCAAAACACACCGTACTTTTTATATTTCATAATAATCCATTTTACAACACAACCACACACAGTGTAATAAAACTAAGCTAAAAGCTTCACTTTCCAGGCACAAAGTTGGTGGCGTAAGCCCAGGCGTTGTTGTTCACAGGATCGGCGAGGTGGTCGGCGAGGTTCTCCAATGGACCCTTGCCGGTGACAATGGCCTGAACGAAGAACCCAAACATGGAGAACATAGCGAGCCTGCCGTTCTTGATCTCCTTAACCTTGAGCTCGGCGAAAGCCTCGGGGTCGTCGGCGAGGCCCAGCGGGTCGAAGCTGCCTCCCGGGTACAGCGGGTCGGTGACCTCTCCGAGGGGTCCGCCGGCAATACGGTAGCCCTCGACGGCACCCATCAAGATGACCTGGCAAGCCCAGATGGCCAAGATGCTCTGCGCGTGGATCAAGCTAGGGTTTCCCAAGTAGTCGAGCCCGCCCTCGCTGAAGATCTGAGCGCCGGCCTTGAACCACACGGCCTCGCCGAACTTGACCCCATTGCGTGCCAGCAGCTCGGGGAAGACGCACCCCAGCGCGCCGAGCATGGCCCACCTGCTGTGGATCACCTCGAGCTCGCGGTTCTTGGCGAAGGTCTCGGGGTCGGCGGACAGGCCGGCCGTGTCCCATCCGTAGTCGCCTGGGAACTCGCCGGTGAGGTAGCTCGGCGGCTCTCCGGAGAATGGGCCGAGGTACTTGACTCGGTCAGGGCCGTACCACGGGCTGGAGGAGACTGGCGCCTTGGATGCAGTCTTTCTCATTGAGATGCGGCCGGTCCCGACGACCTCAGGCGAGATCTTGACGGCCTGACCGGCGAAGGATGGGGAGGAGAGAGCCATCGTTGAGGCAGCCATATCTAGCTAGCTAGTGTGTTGTTATTTGTGAATTATGTTATAATTATCTTCCGATGGTAATTTGACTAATTGTCAGTTGTTGATTTATAGATGAAAAGATAGATGAGAGTTCTTATCCTTTGAGATCTTTATCTCTTCTTTCATTGGTTTTCAAGATTCTCTTTGATGGCGGCCTATGTACAGATGGCTGTCTCTGATCCAGCCGTGTAAGTGCTTGGAGATTCTTTATTACAAGTGTGGGGCTTTGGCAGTTGTATGTATGTTAGAGAGGTTGTGGTTAGAATTGTGCCAGTAATAATACGCCAAAAAAGTTAGATTTTTTTATTTTTTTTTCATTTCTTGAATACATAAAAATCTTTTATCTCGGTTTATAATCAAAACCATATTGCTGTAAGAATTAAATTGTCTTCTTTACTTAGAACTTGATTAAGGTAGTTTTTTTCTTTTCTAATTATTGCAAAATTAAGAGGACATTCAGAATGGCAAGAACATTATTAGAAACAATAATATTGTCTAAAGTACTTGTAATAACAACTAAGCACTTAGATATAGCAAGATCCACCAGCAGCACACTTGGCAGACGATGTTTGGATATGAGATATTCAGTACCTCAAAAACAGTTTTTTTTGCATCATTTTATCATTATCTCAATTAGAGATGGCAACGGGGCGGGTTTGGCTAGACCCGAGATCCGTCCGGGTAATTATACCTGGACCCGAGACCCGCCCCGCCCCGGGTCGGACCCGAACGAACCGGATCTGCCCCGCCAGACCCGGTTATATTATATTTTTTTAATTTTTAGAATTTTTTAATAATTAAAGTCTGAAATAAAAAATATAGGAGCAATGAGATTCGGACACTTAACATATTAGATACAAGTCAAGCACCTAACCAGTACACTATTAGCATTTTATATGTAAAATTATAATATAAATATATAAATTTATATACATTTATAATATCGGGGCGGGGTTGGGCAAACCCGAGACCCGCCCCGATACCCGAATAACGGGTAAAAACCCCATTCATTAGGGACGGGTCCAATCGGGTCCGGATTTGGACCCGCCCCATTGCCATCCCTAATCCCAATCAAGGCGGGTCATTGAAGAAAGTGCTTGCGCTACTAGCGTTTTTTCCTTAGGGTTTCAATACCCTAATTCGAATTACGAAAACCCAACAAGACCTTTCCAAGTCCGGCCCGAGAAGCCCATATGTTTTTTTCGTCGGTTCAGTTCAATGACAATAATCGTTAGTTTAGTAGTACGTTGAATCTATTTATTTGATAATAACATAAAAATAAAGACACAAAACTAAGATAATAAAAGCTATGTAATAAAGCAGTGATACACTCTTTAATGTCATGTTCAATTTATAGTATGTAGAGGGCTAGTGATACAACATAATGCTATCGTAGTTGTAAAGCAGTGAACTATATGTTGAATTGGCAATGCAGATTATACTATTCCCAAAAAAAAAAAAGCAATGTAATAAAACCCTAAATTATGAAATAATTAAATAATGTGGATGTTTTGAATAATAATATTAGTTAAATTATTGATAATTTGGAAGTATTGTATTAAATGTTGATGAGATGATAAGATGATGTGTTTAATTGAAAAGTTTGTATTTTAGTGTGAGGTGTATAATTGTAATTAATGTGATTAGTTGTAATAGTGAATTATTAGTAGTATAAATAGGTGATTAGAGTTCATTGTAAATCACATCAAGTATTGAAATACTTAATCTCTCTCTAATCTCTCTCTCTTTATTATTATAAGCTATATTATCATTATAATCTTAATATAAGTATAATTAAAATAAAATAATCTTAATATAATATTAATCACAATTAATATTTTTATAACACGTTATCAGCACGACCGCTCTCCATCGTCAAGATCAACCTCCGTCGAAAATCTCGTACGAGTTTAGTCGAGGTACGGTTAATTTAATTTTTAATTATACTAATCATATATTATTGTGATTAATTTAAAAATATATATTATAAAAGTATATTTTAAAAGTTTTATAACTAAACGCCAATACCCGAGTGGTTCGCGGAATATCGTTCATATAAGTGACGAGAGGTCCAGATTTCGATACTCGTGGTGGTGTGTGGAATTTTATTTACGATTTTTTTTATTTACACGTACACAACACCAAAAGCCACGAGGTCTTGCGGTTATCCCCACCTCAGTAGCGGCATATTATTGAGTTTTTGATTGAACAATCTTGAAGTAATTATTGGACTGAATAGTTTTGGACAATGGACAAATTTATTACCGCAACCTTATCGGAGCTTGGACAATAATTATGAAATAATAAAGAACGAGTTTTATGAAACAATTCATATATTATATCATTGATTTATATGTTATCTGATTATTATGTTCTTTTTCATGTTATAAAATCATGTCGTTTTATAAAAAGATGGATCTTCTGTTGCTTACTTTATTTACGGTGATCCTTACGGCTATGTGGATATTGTTTTTACCAATGTTTTTAAAATATAATTATTAATTATAATTTTTTCTTTAATATTATAATTACTTAAATATATTTTATTTTGAAGGATGACTCTTTGTCTGATGTTTGATCTATTACTTATAATTATTATCGCGGCGACAATTATTTGGATGTGTATATCATTTTTCATTAGAACTTTTACAAAATAAGATATAAAAGAAGATTAATTATAATTTTTCTTTTAATGTTTAAATGATGAGTTTATTTTTATGATATCAATATATTGAATTTGGCAAACTTTGATTTATTACTCTCGATTTTATACTTGCTAGTGATTTACACAATTACTTTGGTATATTATAAAGCATTCACCACGTTCAATCCATCGGATATAATACGAATAAATATCGTGAGAAAATGATCAGAAAATATTATGATGGATGAATGAAAAGCATAAGTCCGATAAAATGATTATGTTGCTGAAGTGAATGTATTCGCAAACAATAAAAGTGGTCGTGAACATTATATTTACAGTGGTTATTATTAATATTTCCCCCGAAGTGAAAAACTAGTATATGATTGGAAAAGATGTATTGAGCAATATAAAGATTATTATAATATTATCGTTGGTTATTATTCGCACCTAAAGATCCCGTTGATCTTTATAAAGAGCAATTAAAAGTGAAGTGTCGATGAAATTAAATTTTGCTCAAGATTACGATATTTCAGAAAATTGGTGCTAGATCCTATGCTCATTTGAATATTGTGGTTTTTGTTAAAGATCCAAATAAAGAAAAATGGTATATCGTTATAAATTTTATTTAAGCATTATTTATTTATTATTTTATCTTTATATATATAATTTTATTTTGACGCTTATTTATTTAATAATACTAGTTATTATATATTTATCAATACAATGGATACAAGCATATGCAATGGGGAGTTATGTCTTGCAGATTGTGCAACGACTAATACGATTCTAAGAAATAAGAAATATTTCTCCCATCTTGAAATGAAATAAACAAGTGTTATCACTATATCGGGTAGCACAAATATAATTGAGGGCTCCGGAAGAGCTAATGTTATACTGCCCAGAGCGACAAGGCTGATAATTGAAAATGTCTTATATTCTCCTAAGTCTCAAAGAAATTTATTGAGCTTTAAAGCTATTCGACATAATGGATATCACATTGAGACTGCAGAAAAGAGAAATATTGAATATTTGCACATTACAAAAGTGGTTTCGAATGATAAAAGAGTTGTTGAAATATTACCTTCGTTTGACTCTGGATTGTATTACACGTATGTTAAAACAATTGAATCGCATGCTATCGTAAACCAGAAGTTTACTGATGATAATACATTTGTTGTTTGGCATGATCGGTTGGGCCATCCCGGTTCAATTATGATGCGAAGAATAATTCAAAATTCACGTGGACATTTAATGAAGAACCAGGAGATTCTTCAATCTAATGAATTATCATGTGCTGCTTACTCTAAAGGGAAGTTGATTATTCGTCCCTGACCAGTAAAAGTACAGAATAATCCATAAGGTTTTTGGAGCGTATACAAGGTGATATTTGTGAACCGATACATCCATCGTGTGGACCATTTAGATATTTTATGGTATTGATTGATGCATCAACTAGATGGTCTCATGTGTGTTTGTTATCAACACGGAATGTAGCTTTTGCGAGATTGCTTGCTCAGTTGATTCGATTAAGAGCACATTTTCCGAATTATCCATTAAAGAAAATACGCATTGATAATGCTGGTGAATTTACTTCCAAGGCATTTAATGAATATTGCATGTCTATTGGAATTGATGTTGAGCATCCTGTGTCACGTGTACATACGCAAAACGGTCTTGCAGAATCGTTGATTAAAAGGCTGCAATTAATTGCTAGACCATTATTAATGAAGTCGAAACTTCCTTCATCTTGTTGGGGACATGCTATATTACATGCAGCGGCACTAATCCGCATCAGGCCAACAAGTTATAACGATATCTCCCCGAAACAAATGGTTTATGGTCATGAACCAAATATTTCCCATCTGAGAATTTTTGGATGTGCGGTATATGTTCCAATTGCTCCACCACATCGCATTAAGAGGGGACCTCAAAGGAGGTTGGGAATATATGTCGGATTTGAATCTCCATCGATAATAAAATATTTAGAACCTCTAACTGGAGATTTATTTACGGCTAGATTTGCTGATTGTCATTTCGATGAATCGAATTTTCCGATATTAGAGGGAGAAAAGAAACAGCTGGAAATGAGTATTAGTTGGAATGAATTATCGCTAAATCACTATGATCCTCGAACGAAAGAATGTGAACTAGAAGTTCAAAAATAATCATTTACAAGGATTAGCTAATCAACTGCCAGATAGTTTTACTGACCTTAACAGAGTGACTAAGTCACTATACCAGCTGTTAATGCTCCTGCAAAAGTTGATGTTCCTGGAGAAATTAATGACGAGCTATGCCACAACTAAAAACGTGGTAGGCCCTCGGGTTCAAAGTAAAATCAAAAAATCACGAAAAAGAAAAGAAGCAAATAATAAGAATGGTCCAGTCGAGGATTTATCGACTCTAGAAGAGTCAATGGGCATTAATGATTATGATAATGAAAATCAGGTACCTGAAATTTCTGAGAATAATGATAATGAAGAGATCTCGATAAATTATGCCCAAAATAGAGTTAGATGGAACCGAGAAAAAGTCAACGTTGACGATAAATTCTCATTTAGCGTTTCATGAAATGAATGAGAATGAGGATCATCAACCAATGTCTGTTAAAGAATGCAGACAAAGAAATGATTGGCCAAAATGGAAAGATGCAATCGAGGCAGAATTAAAATCACTTGAGAAACGAAAAGTTTTCGGACATGTAGTCCGCATACCAGAAAATGTAAAGCCGGTTGGATATAAATGAGTTTTCATCAGAAAGAGAAATGAAAACGGTGAAATTGTGAGATACAAAGCACGACTTGTTGCACAAGTCTTTTCACAACGACCTGGTATTGATTATGAGGAGACGTATTCTCCTGTGGTGGATGTAACTGCTTTTCATTAATTAATTAGTCTGGCAGTACGCGAATGACTCGATATGTTGTCACCGCTTATTTATATGGATCACTTGATAGTGACATATATATGAAACTTTCCGAGGAATTTCAGTTGCCTGAAAATTCAGGGCCCCGAAATGAGTACTCAATCAAGCTAAATAAATCGCTTTATGGATTAAAGCAATCTGGGCGTATGTGGTATAATCGCCTAAGTGAATATTTATCGAAAGAGGGGTATAAAAATGATCAAACTTGCCCGTGCATATTTATGAAAAGATCTAGAAGTGAATTTGTCATCATTGCAGTTTATGTTGATGATATCAACATAATTGGAACTCATGAAGAGTTATCAAAAGCTGTTAATTGTTTGAAAAAGGAGTTTGAAATGAAAGATCTCGGTAAAACGAAATTTTATCTTGGACTGCAAATTGAATATTTAAAGAATGGAATATTCGTACATCAAGAGACTTATAAGAAAGGTATTGAAAAGATTTTATATGGATAAAGCTCATCCATTGGATACTCCAATGATTGTTCAATCTTTAGATATGAATAAAGATCTGTTTCGACCCTATGAAAATAATGAAGAACTACTTGGTCCTGAAGTACCATATCTCAGTGCTATTGGAGCACTAATATATTTGACGAGTCATACGCGACCTGATATAGCGTTCGCTGTAGACATTGAAATGGAGTTAAACGGATATTTCGATACCTTCAAGGAACAACTGATATGGGATTGTTCTATCCAAATGAATCAAAAGCAGATTTGATTGGATATGCAGATGCTGGTTTTCTATCTGACCCACATAATGCTCGATCGCAAACGGGCTATTTATTTACGCATGGCGGAACCGCTATTTCATGGCGGTCAGTTAAACAAAGTTTAACGGCTACTCCATCTAATCATGCAGAAATTTTAGCTATTCATGAAGTTAGTCGAGAATGTGTTTGGTTGCGTTCGATAATTGAGCATATACAACAAACTTGTGGGTTATTATCGGAAAGTTACTTCCGACGATTTTATATGAAGATAATGCTGCATGCATTGCCCAATTAAAGGAAGGATATATTAAGGGAGATAGAACAAAGCATATTTCACCAAAATTTTCTTGACACATGATTTAGAGAAAAATGGTGATATTGAGTACAACAAGTGCGATCAAGTGAAAATCTTGCAGATATTCACGAAAGCACTTCCCCCAATAATTTTCAAAAGATTGTATATCAATTGGAGTTCAAGACTTCGAGATTTGGAATGATGTTATCATGAGGGGAGTAAGTAAATACGCATTGCACTCTTTTTCCATTCATGAGGTTTTTCCATGTGGTTTTCCTAGTAAGGTTTTAATGAGGCAACAATCGAAAGCGTATCTAAAAGAATCATGTACTCTTTTTCTTCATTAGGTTTTATCCCATCGAGTTTTTCCTAATAAAAGAATCATGTACTCTTTTTCCTTCATTAGGTTTTTATCCCATTGGGTTTTTCCTAATAAGGTTTTAACGAGGCATATTCTTTGAAAACATCCAAGGGGGAGTATTATGAAATAATTAAATGTGGATGTTTTAAATAATAATATTAGTTAAATTATTGATGATTTGGAAGTATTGTATTAAATGTGATGAATGATAAGATGATAAGATGATGTTTAATTGAAGAGTTTGTATTTTAGTGTGAGGTGTATAATTGTAATTAATGTGATTAGTTGTAATAGTGAATTATTAGTAGTATAAATAGGTGATTAGAGTTCATTGTAAATCACACCAAGTATTGAAATACTTAATCTCTCTCTAATCTCTCTCTTTATTATTAAGCTATATTATCATTATAATCTTAATATAAGTATAATTAAATAAAATAATCTTAATATAATATTAATCACAATTAATATTTTTATAACACCTGATCATACACTGTAGGGCTACTGCTTGTACCGATGCCTCCGTAGATGGTAAATTGTGGACTAAATCGAGTTGCCGATTGATCCATTGATAATGGCGAATGGCCCGGCATCATCGAAGGAGAAGGGAATATTCCGGCGGCCACCACGGTGCTGCGGAGAGTCGTCGGAGTATGGTGGTTGTGCTGGCCTTCGTAGGTGGTGATCACCGTAGTGGGATCTTGAAATGATCTCTCAACTCGTTTCTTCACTTGTGCTGGCCTTCGTAGGTGGTGATCACCGTAGTGGGATCTTGAAATGATCTCTCAACTCGTTTCTTCACCTGGCATTTTTGAGTTGTGCACCTATAGTAGCTTCTGCATATAATAAGATTTTAATCCATGTTGAGATTATAATCCCATATCTACGTATACATATATATAAAATAATATGATAAGAATTATTCAACTTATATGGGAAAAAAAATATAATAATAAAATATAGCTTATTAAGCTAGAAGATGAGAGAACAAGTTAAATACGTTACCTTTCCCTTGACCTATATCTAGCTTATGGCCACTAGCATGATTTCCATGGCGTGTTCAAAGAAGCAAGGTTCATATATTATATAATACATATAAATCATTTGTATAACTGTTCGTATATTATAATGAGAATAATATCTAATAAAACCTTGGATAAGGGCTATTTTTAACTGCTTTTTGTCCGTATTTCCTCCATCTATATCCATCTTCCAAGTGATCAATCTCACTCTTGGTCATGAATGCAAAACGTGGCTGCCTTTGCTTCGTCTCTCCTTTCTTCTTTCCTTTAGACCTTCGCAATTCAAATTCTTTAGTATAGAACACAAAAGCAATACACAAAATATTCTAATCTTAAAATAAAATCTTCAACTTACTCTTTCTCATTATCTTCAAGGGTTTTCTTGATCATCATTGGATCACCAAGGTCACCAATGCTGTCTTTCCTAACCTTGCAAGAATCTGAAGAAGTCGGAGAGTTAGGTGTAGCAACTACAGCTTGATGGTCAGCTTTATGAGCTTCAAACGATGAATGTGTTGATGAGCCAAAGGCACCATATGATGAGCCTTGGTCATAAGTGCCTTGTAATAATAACTCATTGAAGTTTCTTAAATAAGAAGGATATGCAGACATTTGGTTGTCACAATGATGAAGATGAAGATGATGATTATCAGATGAAAACATGGAGCTGCTTGTGTGTGTGAAATCTGTAGTATTACTACGTGTTTGATCGTCTTCTTGATCAAATGGCTGGTGATAGTATGAATCTCTAAAACCCTCAGACATGATATAGATGATTAATTATTTTGCAAGGTGCTGTAGTGAATATATTGAGCAAGAAATAGTTGAGGAAGAGTAGATAGAAAAATATCATGTGGTGTAACTTTGAGGAGGGGATTAATTAATTATAAAATTATAGTTAGTTTTTCGATAATTTGATGTGTATATGAGTAAAGTATAGTCAATTAATTAATCATAAAGTATATCAAGAAAGAAGAAAGTGGCGTGGATAAACGACCACCAATGATATTCTAACCAAAATCTTCGTAATATTTGACTTACAAAAAAATTAATATTTGCGACCATGCCTACAAATACCGACACATGTTCCGATAATAATAATAATAATATATAATAATAATAATAATAATAATAATAATAATAATAATAATAATAATAATAATAATAATATGTGATATATATTGATCAAACTTACTAAGCAGTACCTTTTTGTCAATGATCACTCTTACAATAAAGTTTTGCGTAATGACACATGCTTAAATTTAGTTGTATTAAAAGATCGTCAACTAAAGTGGCAAAGATTATTTAACTAAAAAGATATAATTCATTCATTGGATGGCAAAAGTGAGAGTAATTGTGAATGTGTGTGTGTAGAAGTTATACTCATTAAGGTGTTTGCTTGTGATGAAAGAATTTCTCGTGGGTTGATAAGATAGAACCAAATAAAGAAATTGCACGAAATTATTTAAGTAAGATGAGTTCGTTATGTCTCAAAGTATGGGTTTTTCTTTTAGATTTTCTTAATCAATTTGTCTCCAATAGATGTCATGTGGTCGAGCATATGATATCTCCGCATGGAGGTCTGTGTGGACTTGAAATGGTGCACACATGTCATGAGAATTAGTCTCGCTAGTGAGAGATTCATGGCCAACTTTCAGATAACTTCCTAATAATAATAATAATAATAATAATAATAATATAAAAGAAGTATTAATCAATTTAGAAAATAGTAGGTTGGTAGGTGTGGGCAAAGTTTTAAATAAAGGAAATTTTTTTGTTGTTCGATTCCACATCCAAATTCAAATTTTACTATTTGATTTTGAAATATTCGAAAATGTAATACTTTCATATTATTGCATGATTTTCAAATACAAATATGAGAAACCATATATATTAAAGTGAAAAACGGAAATAAAAATTGTCAATTTTGGTAGATAAACTTATTTGCAATTTGATCATTTTATTTATAATTTATTTTAATTGAGTAATTATTATTTTAATTATAAACTTTTTTTTTATTATAATATGTCCTTACAGATTCTTTTTATAAATATATATTAAAAATAATATTTTATTTATTAAACAATATAAAGTAAAATTATAAAAGTTTTTATATTAAATACACGTTGAGTGTTAAAAAAATACTATCTCTAATTCGACAAATAGACAGACCAAGAAATCAAAGATCGTTTTGATATCAGAAGGCCCATCTTAAAAACATGGCAATAGAACCTCAGCAATCAATGTCCAACGTTAAAGGATCAGAGAAACTCAATTCGTGGTAATAAAGTAGGAAACTAAGCCTCTGCAAATCACAAGGTTTTAAGTTGAAGAAATTAAGACGCCAACAGTCTTAGCTAGTTGCAAGAATTCAAGAAAACGGAGCAATCTTCAACTCATCATAAAACCATGGAAACAGAGCAAGGGCTCGACGACAGCTCAACGCCTTCGTCCCTTTTCATGGTTTCTGCTTTTCTCGCCATGGAACCATCAGAAACTGTACTCTCTTTCGCCAGGTGGCCATCCCTGAATTTATTTATTTGTTATGTCTTTGCTTTGCTAATGAAAATGAAATCTGTAATTTGAATCTTCTAATAGGGACTTCGGCGGCGGCTCAGTGACGGAGAGTGTGCAGAGCTTCATTTGGCACCGCTGTATTAAAACTGCTGTAAGTAACCTTAATCAAGAAACTGATATAATTCGCAAGAACCCTAAAGAAAAGTTCGTGTCTTTCCAGGATTTGAAGCTGCAGGGGCTTTATGTGAAGAGATTCATCAAGAAACTGATTCTTGAAATCGAATCAAGTGGTGGCGTTGCTATGGATGAGATATATGAATGCTATGCTTCTTCTATGGTTTCTCTCCAGGTAATGCAGGGAAAGGAGGTGTCTTGATTTTCCGAAACTTTATCTTCGGCTTTACATCCTTTTTGCTCTCTCTTAGGACGGCGATGCGAATAAGGGGAAAGTATTGAAAACGATTACTTTTATTCCTCCGGACGGTAACTTTTTATGGGTTCGAATCTTTTGTGAATGTTTGGAGTTTGACAGCTTCAATGGTGATGTTAAATTGACCTATTACATATTTCTTGGTGTAGAGTTTTCCCCGGCAAAGTCTCAGAAATTGTCGGTTCGGCTTCAATCTTCTGTCAACATGCTTGAAGGAGATACTGGGTAGTAGTATATCATCGATTTTCTTTGGCTTTCCATTGCTGATTTCTGTACTTCCTTATGAAATTGAAGTTGCTTAAGTGAACTGTGAATTGTATAGATTTGTTCTTCAGTCTTAGGCTAATGTTCTTTGATCAGTTGGAAAGGAAAGCTTGGCCCTTCACATGCATAGGTTCTTCAATGAGTATACTATCATGTAATAATACACTAAATGAAAGTCACTTTGATGTCCTGCAACTTTACAATCTCAACAATTTGGACAGCGTCTTGACTGCGTAGCTCAGACATATGAAAGGGTAAAGATCCTTACTTTGCTTGTGCCCTCACTGTATTGTATATTATAGGTGCTGTATTTGGCCGTCGAGTCTTTTCCTTTCAGAATTCATACTTTCATTCCCAGAAATATTCACAAACAGACGTTGCTTGGAGGTGAGATTATTCATTTATTTTTTTTACACAAGATTGAAGATTCTAACGCTTTTCGTATTTTATGGATCTCATATCAACAGCTTGGATCGGGGGTAGGATTGGTAGGCATATGTTTATCGTATGTGAAAGCATCCAAGGTACTTATTAGTATCCCATTTCAAGAATATAACGTCATTACAACCTGCTACTTCGACATGGTCATAGAGCAAGATCGATCTGTTGTATTATCACACATTTTTTTGTTAGGTGATATTAACCGATGGAGACATGGCAACTTTAGCAAACATGAAAGCTAACCTCGACTTGAACCCGCTAGACAACCTCGTCGATCAGAAGACGGTTGGTCCAAACTACCAGTTTAAGCTTATCTTCTTCGTTGGTTACATCGGCGTAAAAGAATCATCGATGGCGAAACAACCTTGAACTTTTAATTTAGGCCCATTGTCTCTATCTTCCGTGGGAATCTGCCTCGGAGAAGGATCTCCATCACCTTGCTCCAGATATCATGTAAGAACTCCAACTTCTTGTTAGTTTTAATGCATAAACTAATTTTAATCTAATCCCGAATTACTTTTCGATCATTTTCTAACAGTTTGGGTGCTGACATCATCTACGATCCCTCGTGCCTTCCTCATCTTGTTCGGGTTCTGGCCCTTCTTTTAAATCGCAAGATTTCTTCCGCTGAAGTTAGTGCTGCTGACGACAAAGTTGTATTGCGAAAACCTTCCGCGTATATTGCTTCGGTAATTCGAAACGTGGATACTTTCGACTGCTTCCTTGGGCTGGCTATGGAAGCTAATCTTTCAGTGGTAGATTTGACGCAAGAAGCTGAAGTAGTTAGTTTTCTTCCGTACATGAAATCGTATGACAGATCTAGCATACGGATATTTAGAGTTAGTTCTTGATTCAGCTGAACTGTCGCATGTTATGCTTGTAATAAACGGAAAATCGCTCCTGCTACCAGCGATTTTTGTTACGGTGAAACTTTCCAAATAAAGAAAAGAAAAAAACGCTCAAACTTACGACTTAAGAAGACTAAACAGCGACTATGAAAGACACCTGCGACTTCGGAGATATATATGTGTGAACAGTTTTCTTCTTACACTCGCGTAAAAGCGAAGCTCGGCGGAGGGAGCAGAGCGTTTCTGTGGTCAACGTCGTTCAAAGCCCTAGTTATCTCCGTCAGAAATGGTATCTCCTTTTGCCTATGCTTTTGTGTGTGTTCGTGGTCCAAGACATTCTTGTAGACCATTTCTTAGCTTCTGATCTGACAATTAATTGTTTTTTTTATCGGCTCTTTCACTGCTAATTTTTCCAAGTTAACCATAGAATACCTGCCAGCTCTAATTCACCAACGATTTGAATGAATTACTGATTGGGCTGGCTTTTTTTTTTTGCTGCTGTTGTATCATAATCTGTTTTGATCCGATCGGCAGTTGTCAATTGGGTGGAAATAATCGAGCTCCAGCCTTTTAGACTGACCGTAGATCAAATTGATTATGAATTTTTTTCATTCAGTAGAAGGGAGCTGAATGATTAGTGTATGTGTTAAATCTCGTACTTTGGTGTAAGAGGAAAATGGAGATCTGTTTAGGTTTTAATGTTTTGTCAATATTAATGGGTTTCTCATATGTGAAGGATAAGTGCCCTTCTGTGAAGAACATACTTCTTCTTGATGGGGAGGGAAAACGTGTCGCAGTCAAGTACTATTGTGACGATTGGCCAACAAACGCTGCTAAGGAAGCTTTTGAAAAGTCCGTTTTTACCAAAACTCATAAGAACAATGCTCGTACTGAAGGTGAATTGCGACTTTTCACATTGTTGTCATGACTGTATACGTTTGTGTTTTATATTTGTCTCTCTTTTGTGAAGCCCGGGGAGTAACTGGGACGTAACATATGTTGCCTTGTACTTTAGTTGTATGATGTTTTCTTCGGTTGATGATCTTTACTGCAATTGTCGGATTCTACTCAACTTTTGTCTCTTACGTCCTGTCGTATTTGAGGATGATCATATCGGAGAATCGCAGCAAGTATATCATTCTTTGAAGCTTACGTTTTGTGCTCCTATTGCTGGTTGGACTTGATTTGCCCACAATTCGCCTTTTTTGCTTTGTATCTGCAGCTGAAATAGCCATGTTTGAGAACAACATTGTGGTCTACAAGTTCGTCGAAGACCTCCACTTCTATGTCACCGGCAGTGAAGATGAGAACGAAGTCATCTTATCGACTGTTCTTACGGGCTTCTTCGATGCTGTTGGAACTCTACTTAGGTATTCGCCGGTTCATTTCCTTTTCCCAATGCCCACTTCTATTACGGTCATAGCCCGTTTTGTAATAAACTCGATGTCACATTTTCTTTTTTTAAATCTCTAGGGGCAATGTGGACAAAAAGGAGGCGCTTGAGAACTTGGACCTCATCCTTCTCTGTATCGATGAAATCGTCGATGGCGGGTAAAGATCAGATTTTGACTGCATAATTTTTTTTTTCAGCGTCATGAAGATATCTCCCGAGTCATTACGCCGTTTCTTTGTTTAGAATAATTCTGGAAACGGACGCGGAAACAATTGCTAGCAAAGTTGCGAGCCACAGCATGGATTCTGGTGCGCCCCTGTCCGAGCAGGTACGTAGTTTCGTAATCCCTTAGTTAACATTCCGAAAGAATATGCAATTCTTGAATTATTACATGACAGATGCTTTGAAAAGAAAGGAAATAAAATGAAATGCTCGGTTTATGTTTTTCAGACGATCAGCCAAGCCTTTGCGACCGCTCGCGAGCACTTCACCCGGTCGCTCCTTAAGTGAAGGCTCGGGACGAATCGACCGGCCGCTCCTTAAGCTTGTGATTTCCTATCAAACTTGAGATTCAGTGTGTTTTATTTTGCTCTTTTTTTTTTTTTTTTTTTTTTAAAATTTGGTATTGTAGACAATGTAGAGTTCCAACTTTTAACCGACTTTGTTTTAGTCGAGCTCAATTCATTTTCTAGGACGAGCGCAGTTCACTTTTCAAATATTAAGAAAAAATAATAAATAATAGTCTCGTAAGCTTCGGAACTGTTATGACGAAGTTCGAGCTCGTTTGTGAGTCGGTTCGACTCATCCGTGCATACGAAGGCCTATTTTGGGCCAAGGCCCAACTCATTAGACATCATTAGAGGATGAAATACTCCTTATCAGTTCTGATCGAAGTTTCAAATTTCTCTTAAATACCACTTTAATTATTTCTTCATGTTCAGTACTATTTGGCGAATTTCTTCGTGTTCAGTACCTAAAATGGTCTTGTCAATGTTGAAAAGACAAAAATAACCTTACTTCACATGTTTAGTACCAACAAAACTAGAAATCATATCAACTGTTGTCTGTCTCTATGTTGTCGTTATTATACCAACTGTTATCACTATTATACCAATAAATAACGTTATTCTAATTTTTTACAAATAAAACTGGACATTATACCAACTGTTGCCGCTATTATACCAACTGTTATTGTTATTATACCAATAAATAATGTTATTATAATTTTATATAAACAAAACTGGACATTATACTAACAGATTTGAATATTATACCAACTGTTATCATTATGTCCAATTTTGTTGTGAGAAAGGTTATTTTCGTTCTTTCAGTGTTTGGGGGTATTAAACACACAACTTTTCACATATGGGTACTGAACAGGGAAAAATAATTCGATAGGTACTGAACATGAAGTTTAAAATTCGATGGGTACTGAAAGGAAATTTGTCCTTTTTAATACCCTTTTATCTAATTCTAAACTTGTCTGCCCTATTGGGATAATTTCGTAATATTTCAACAACTTTCGAGAATAATAATTGTGGAAGAGTCAAAGGATGTAGATTGTATTATTCCCTTTATTTATTATTTACCTTCGTCTCTCTTTCTCTTCTTCTTTTCAATACATATAAAATTACAAAAAACACCACACACCAAATATTAAAAAAAAAAAAATTTAATAAAAACCCCAATAAACTCTCATCGTTCGGAGAGTTCTTGTTTCTACGTCTGCTCACGTCAACTTCCCTGGAAAAGCTGCAAATAGTAAGTAATCTTTCTTTCAAACTCAACTTTCGTGCTAAGGTATTTCTCCTTATTTTCGTTGATTAATCTGATTGAATGACGAATGATTTATCATAATACTTCGATTCTTCTCCTTCTCTTAGGTTAGGGGTCAGATTTGTTCAGATGCTTACTTCCCCTTAAAACTTGGCTGAAAAGGGGATCTGCGATGCATTCTTGGATTAGGTTAGATTAACAAAGCCCAACCATATAGTGAAGCTCCCCGATTCATATTTTGGATCCTTTTTTTCTTATTATTTTCGAGCAGATCTGTTAATGGCCCCATTGACCCGACTGTTAATATTATGGGGTCTCTTTCATCTATTCATGCTCATGTGCTACTCAAAAGATCCAGATTTGAGCTGCCTTCGTGCCAGTGGCAGCAGAAATCTCTCGAATTTCACCTCGGAGTTTGTCATGCTACAGCATCAGCTCCGTGGAGTCTTGTCCGTAATCGATGAGTGTTCTTTTCGTGTTTCTCAATTCGATATGCTGCCTGGTTCGGACGTTCATTGGTGGGGTGCTCAAGGTGATGATCTCCGCAATCTCACTAGTGGTTTTACGATCTCAGATTCACCGTTGAACAGCACTTTCAAAAACGATAGCTTTGTCGTTCGGTTGCGAAATAACATCACGTGGGATCGGATCAACCTCGTTGCGGTTTGGGACGTGCCCACAGCTTCGGATTTTGGCCATGTTTTCTTGAGTTCTAACAGAAGTCAGCCTAATCCCAATCGATCCCATGTGCCCACGATGTTTGATAACTGCAAAGTGCTGTCTGATAAATACCGTGTCAGGTGGAGTCTTACGGAAGACGAGGTAGAGATCGGTCTGGAAGCTGCTGTTGGGATACAGAACTATATGGCTTTCGGGTGGGCAAACCCTAATACCTCGGGTTCGTTAATGGTAGGTGGTGACGTCGCTGTGGCAGGTTTTAAGGAGGAGAATGGGATGCCTTTCGCTGATGATTATTACATAACTAAGTACAGTGAGTGTTTGTTCGATGACGGCGATGGAGCACCAACTGGGGTCTGTCCCGATTTTACTTACGAAGCGAATAATAATCCTCCTGAATTCGTCAACAATACGAAGTTGATCTATGGGCATAGAAAGGATGGTGTTTTGATGGTTAGGTACAGCAGACCTTTAAAGTCTAACGACACCAAGTACGATATTGTGGTGGACCCGAATGCTGAAATGCGGGTGATATGGGCTATTGGCCTCATCAAGCCTCCCGATGCTTTTCGCCCATTCTATCTACCTCAAAACCACGGTGGAAGTTTCGGGTATTTAAGGCTTAACATCTCCGAGCGGGTAAACGACTGTATAGGGCCGTTGGATGCTCAAGACAAAGAGGATCAAGAACTCGTCATAGCAGATCGAAAGGAGCCCCTCGTCGTATCCACGGGCCCAGCCCTGCACTACCCGAACCCACCCAACCCTTCAAAAGTCCTCTACATCAACAAGAAAGAAGCCCCTCTGCTACGGGTCGAGAGGGGTGTGCCCGTGAAGTTTTCGATACAAGCTGGACACGACGTTGCTTTGTATATCACCTCCGATCCACTCGGCGGTAATGCGACTTTGAGGAACACATCAGCAACTACTTACTTCGGCGGCCCAGAAGCTGAAGGCGTGCAAGCTAGCCCAACTGAACTGATATGGTCACCCGATAGGAACACCCCAGATCTTGTTTACTATCAGTCTCTTTACGTGCCCAAGATGGGGTGGAAAGTTCAAGTAGTTGACGGTGGCTTGCCCGATATGTACAACAACAGCGTCTCCTTGGACGATCAGCAAGTCTTATTCTTTTGGACAGTATCAGATAACTCGATATCTATTGCAGTGAGGGGAGAGAAGAAAAGTGGTTATGTGGCAATAGGGTTCGGTCGTGCTATGGTTAACAGCTACGCTTACGTTGGCTGGATCGACGAAACGGGCCAAGGAAAGGTTAGCACGTATTATATAGACGGAAGGGATGCTTCGAATGTTCGGCCCACAAAGGAGAATTTAACGTACGTCAGGTGCAAATCCGAAAATGGGGTTATTACGTTCGAGTTCACCCGTCCTCTCAACCCGTCGTGTAATGGTAGGCCCGAGTGTAACAATATCATCGACCCCACAACCCCGTTGAAGGTCATCTGGGCCATGGGGGCCCAGTGGTCCGATGATTCCCAGCTCAGCGTGAGGAACATGCACTACGCGACGAGCAAGAGGCCCATGAGCGTGCTCTTGATGCGCGGGTCTGCAGAGGCAGAGGAGGACCTCAGGCCTGTCTTAGCCGTGCACGGTTTCATGATGTTTCTCGCATGGGGCATTTTACTACCCAGCGGGATTCTCGCAGCTCGGTACCTTAAACACGTGAAGGGGGACAGTTGGTTTAGGATCCACGTTTACTTGCAGTACTCGGGATTGGCTATAGTGTTCTTAGGGTTTTTGTTTGCCGTTGCTGAGCTAAGGGGTTTCACTTTCGGGTCCTTGCACGTCAAGTTCGGGATGTTGGCTATACTTCTCTTGGTGACTCAGCCCGCCAACGCTTACTTCAGGCCCAAGAAGCCCACTAATCCCGAGGAGCCACCATCTTCGAGGAGAATCGTTTGGGAGTACACTCACATGATAACGGGCAGGTGCGTTGTAGTCGTAGGAATTGCTGCTCTGATCAGCGGGATGAGACACTTGGGAGAGAGATATGGCGACGAGAACGTTCATGGGCTCACTTGGGCTCTTGTAGTTTGGTTCTTGACGGGCCTGATAGGCGTTGCATATTTGGAGCACAAAGAGATGAAACGAAGGCGGGGCCCGTCTGGGAGGAGCAGTTGGGTTTTGGGTAATAGCGAAGACGAAGACGACGTCGATCTGTTGGATTCTAGTAGGGTTGTGATCGACAAGGAATCGAATTCCTCGGAGAGAATGGAAATTCAGCTAGAACCGTTGGGCAGGTAGAGAAGAAGAGGAAAAAAAAACACATAAAAGGTAAAGAAGTTTATGCTTTGATGATCTATTTGACTGTTATTTCTTTTTGTCTGTATTTATGTACACACTTGGACGGGTATAGAGATACTTGAGAGATTTATGAGCAATTAGTGTATGAAAGTGAACTCAATTCTTGTATATTTTTGTTAGCATAATGAAAGCAGCAAGCAATTATTTCTTTTTTTGCACCTATGACCAATCCATTCTATTCATAAGTTACTCTTCCTATATAAGCATTCAGAGTAAAAGACCTAAGCAAAAACTGAAGCTAAATCAAAGTATTGCAAGAGACTACCTTGTAAGTTGATTCTAAGACAGAATTAAACCGAATGAGTTTACGGGATGCTTTTATTACCAAATTCGCGGGCAATGATGGGCCGTACATCCTCAGCGTTGGCCAAAGTCTCCAAGAATGGAAGTAACGAAATTAGTGCACGGTCCGATGGGTCGTTGAACCAAGACTTGATAGGAATGCCATTATCCACTTGCAAGCTGAAGACCTGGACAAGAACCAACTTAGACAGAGGATCTATCTCATATGTTAGAAGATGTGTGTTTTTAAACAAGAAAAACAATCTACCTTGGGAGAGTTATCAATTATGGCAACTCTTGCAAGATCGACGCCCAGTACTATCAGGTCTTTAAGGTGATATGCGCCAGTAAACTTGCAAGATTCGCGATAAACTTGTCTTGATGTGATCGTTCCGTCTGGATCCAAGATGTCAAGGAGAGGTTTTGCATAGATGCCCTGGCTTGCCGTGAATATTACAACCTCGAACATTTCTGCGACCCTTTTCAGAAAATAGTGGAGGTGGGGCCTTTTTTTGACGTACACCTTGTGTGTTTTCAAGTAAACGGTAAAAGTAAACACAAAGTCTGCATCATCACAGGGATTCATCGTGGAGTGCACGAGTGTTTCTGCACACAGTTATATATATCCATCATCTTTAACGACGGTTCAATGTAATGGTCCTAAGTGAAAAGGATCCAAGGATACATAGATTGAGGAGGGATGGAGTGCTAACCATCCAAGTCAAGGACTAAAGTGATTCGCTTGGCACTTGGCATTTCAGTGGGGTCCGACAACTTGGAAGCCATGTCCAGTTGGTCACGACGATTACAGATATTCGAGTGTGGATCAGAGCGGTCAGAAATCTGGGCGTGGAAGCCATTACTGTTAGAATCTTGGCTGCAAGTATTCTCCAATTGATGGGTCGCCATCTGCAGCTTCGAAGGGTCAGAATGCAAGACGGTTCCTTCTGGTGGTCTTGTGTCATCATTAGGACTAGCGTCTAAGCGATCTTCCAACATTGGCAATTTTCCAACTAAACTAGATTCTTCTGATTTATCATCATCATCATCAAGTGCAGACACTGTTTTGCTATCCAATATTGGATTGCTCCCCATGTTTGATGCAGAACAAATAGAGCATATTGGATTGGCAATATTGCATACTAGACGTTCAGTAGAGCATTTGCAGCTACCGTCGCTTTCTTCAAAATCCAATTGTGGCTCATAAGTATTGTCGCCTCCTGCATGGAACAAATAGAGCCAAAATAACAGTGGTAGCTTTTGCTCCCAAGTCCTATGACACATAATCATCGGCTTAAAGTATTAGCACAAAATAAATCATACCTTCAGAAGTGAGAAAGTCCGCTAACCCCAGAACGGGCAAATCGACAGGCGAACATACAGACAGCAAACATTCCTATTTAAAAAGACGGTAAGCACATGAAAAAACAATTTACCATCGTGTCTTCAGTAACTGACTCGCTCACATTCGGTGGATGTTTCTGAAAATGTTTTTCTTCAATAGATGCTTCACAATTATTGGCCGCATCTCCTGATAAGTCCAAAGCAACCCCTTCTTCAACTGAACGGAGAACAATAGATAGATACATCCAAGGGATATTACTTGACAATTTTAATTGATGATCATGCTTCAGATTCACACATTAAAGGCAAGAAAATCATGTTGCTAGTTCAGACCAGATAAACACTATAAACGACAATGGCAATTCCACCAATAACATCATAGCGTTTTAATGAAAGCACGATAGCCAGTACATAAAAGGATGGTTTCTGATCCGCGTCAACAAACTAGTTAAAAGAACTTGAAATGCAACGAAAAAGATTCAATCACGAAACAGAACAACTAATGTGACTGGAGAGAAGTGCATATTTACCATCGATTGATCTAACTTTTTCCACGCACTCAGAAACCCTCAGGGGAGAGAGACGGCTCTTGCTGATGACAGTTGATTTTGGGCACACATGGAGAAACCCTTTTTCTTTTGAAACTGTGGTTGACTTGGTTTTCATTTTCAGCTATGGCATGTATACGTTTGCCACGTAGACAACGGATTTGATTAATCGCACTAGTTTCTCCTTCAGGCTATATGATCAGATGCAGAAGACTGTATTAGGAAGTACGTTGTGAAAAAGATTCGGGTTCATAAATGAAACGACCATAAAGTCGAACTAGAGAAATCATTTTGTATCTAATCCAATAAAAATCAAAATAATCAACATACTGCTTCATGATGACACCATCAATTCAATTCACACTTACATCAATTCAGCTCACAACAATACATTCGACCAATAAATAAAGTTCAACTACGGAATTCCATGAGCACAAAATGACCTCATCAACATCTGGAATATTACATGAAGATTACATCGAAAAAAAATACAGAATAAATAAAAAAACAAAAAAGTACGAAAAAACAATGCAACTAAAAGAAAACAACGAAGCCGATTGCAAAACCTTGCAAAATCATTCAAAGAAAGCCCCAAAACACACACCAAAATCAGCTCAATTCAACATAACATCACAAAAAAAATCAAATTTCCAACTCCAACGTAAAAGAAATCACAAATCTTCTCTCCATCACAATCAAAAACCCAAAAACAACGTATCCAATAGAAAATAGAGCTAAACAAAAACACAAAGGACACACTGTGAGAAGTGGGGTTTTTCCCACATAAGAAAAAAAACCTCTCAATCCAACTCCATAAAAAAAAAAGTATCCCACATTGACTCGATCAACGTGTTTTCACATATCTTTTCACTTTCCATCATCCGATTCGATCATCCAACGTCGCCACATCGAACAAATTTGAATGAGAATCACAGATCAAATTAATACACATCACCACATACACTCTCAGCTACAGATAACAACATCCTTACTTAGCCAAAAAAAAAAAAAGAATTAATCACCACACAAAATTGATTTAATCGCATAAAAACGATAAACATCATCGGCGTGTATACCTTTGTGTAAAATCAAGGCTACCCTTTTTCGCTCTGCTCTTTCTTCATCTTTCGCACTCTCCCGCGCGTTACGATTAGGGGGACGCTTAAAGAAGTGCTTTTATAGTATGATCAGAAACGTGAGGGGTAAATTCGTCTCTACACTTAGGGCTCGACCTTAGTAATATAATACGTCGGTCAAATTTATAATAATTCATTGATTATTCGAATTTAAAAAATAGCTGTAAAAATTATACTTTGAACAAAAAAAATAATCTAAATCCATTACAATAAAATTTGGAATTCGTTCACAATTTTTAGTATATGTCGAAATACAAAATCAAAGGAAAATAAAGTTAATGATGTCTAAAGATATCGAATGATTTAATTTTATGATAATGACTGTTATACCCGTAGATATAATTCTATTTTATCCGTGGATATTTTCCATACTGGTTGACGAAAATATCGCTAATTTTTTTTAAATAAAAAACGAAAAATCAGGAAAAATTCAAGAGAGGAAAAATAATGGACTTTCTTCTTTCTTTTGGTAGGTTTTTAAGAGGAAGCCTATATAATAAAACAGATTCAATCATAATAAATAAAATATCAATCGTAAAGTTCACTAATAATTATATTCAAAACACAAAGATAAAGAAAAAGAAATAAAAAATTGTTAGCTACGAAGTATTACTACTGTAATAATATTGTTGCAGAAGCTTATTCAGGAAATATATTCAGAGTAAAAAGGATGCAAAACATCATAATGTAAGATAAAACATTTAACTTAACAAAAATCCCAGCTTCATAGTTCCCTTCAGAAAAATACAAATAATATCACACCCCAAGCCAAGTGATTCTAATGTCTATCCCACCAAAAAACTTTATATGAATTTTCTTGGCCTCATTGCATTTCGATGTACCGATCACTGGTCTTTCGAAGAAGAAAAAAGCCTACACGATAACCGACTGGCAATTACAAAAAATTTCAGACCATTATCAAGTTAATAGAGGCGTGGTAGTTGGGAAAAATACGATCATCTGAACAAATGGTAAGAGTTTGTGTAGAGTAGTTTCTTTACCTCGAGTTATCGAGCAGACCCTGTGAAGAGTTCGAAAATCCCGCAACAGCCCTTCCACGATGTTGTCTGTATTGGACGTGGAGGTTCAGCAATATATGGCTGCACAAAACCGTTTAATAAAAACAACAAATGTAGATAGCTGCTAAGAATGTAGAGATGTAAGGAAAAATGGAGTGGAAAATGTCAGATTGACGTCTCCCACCTGAGTGACTCCAGAATCTGGTTCAGACACTACCCCGATGTCATTAGTAGGTTTAGTTGCAGTGTAAGACACCGCACGATTCTTATCACTCTCTTGTGCTAAATATTCATTCGAGTCAACAACTTCATCGTATTTCTCAACCTCCTCGGCTGCTTTATCTTCAACATATATCTGCTTTCCTTGTCCATCTCCTTCAATCACAGATTCGACTGAATGGTCGCCTTCGAAGCTAACCAGCTCGGCTTTCTCACTCGAAGATGGGATCTTCTCTGAATCAATAACAGGAGGAGACATCGCAGAAATGGAGCCACCATCTTCTTCTTCAACTGGCTTCTCCACAACACTGTGACTGCTACTAATTATGGCATCGTCATCATGGGACGGCTCATTGTCTGAACTATCGTTGCTGGAAGAAATAGAACCCCTCGATGAACCAACTTCATGGGGTTTAAAAGAGGGCTCATCGTCCTTGGACGCTCCGTTCTTTGTTGTGGATTCATCTTCGATGCTGAATTCCCTTTCGACTCGAGCAGAACTTCCTTCTTCGGATGGTTTTTGCTGTTCGATGCCCTCCATTTGTGACTCTTTAGCTTCAGTTTGTTCTCCTTCGCCTACGTCGCTGTCTTTATCTTCTTGGGAATGATGCTTCGAATCGTCCTCATCGCCAACTATACCCATTTCAGACAAGTTCAAATTGAAGATCGACAAGGAAGATTTCGATAAGAAACGAGCTCAATCGATGCTAAACATCACAATTATGGGAAATTAACCACACAGATCAGAGAGTAAAAAAAACAACAATTACCTCAAACCTAACTACACGATTGTGGAACAGTAGATAATCAGAAGAAATTCAACACATCACAAACAAGCCACGCCCGAAGACGAAACCACGGGGAAACTAATCAACAATTAGGTTCACAAAAACAAAAGGCAGCCAAGTAAAACACACGGCCCAGAAGATAATGGACTTCACACATCAATATGTAAAAAAAAAAGATCTAATTATTACAGCGCAAGAGCCATTAAAAGAACAGAAAACGAAGAAGTTATACTACCTGGAGAGTGCGGTGGTTGATTCTCATGGTTGCTGGGTTGATTTTCCTTCTTTTTCTTGGCAGCTTTTCTCTTCTTGGCGCCTGAAGGCATGGCGAGGAGTGTGCTCTAACCTTTAAAGATGGGATTTGAGGGCTATTGAGATTCTCAACAGTTAGCAGATCGTTCGTGGGTTCTCTCTCTCTCTCTCTCTCTCTAAGGTTGGCTGTATTTGTCTGTATGTGATGACTGATGAGTGATGAAGAATGAGTGTGTTTTTTTGTTTTTGTGGATTTCGAAATTACAACGTATTTTTTTAATAAAAGGAAAATGACAGAATGGTTGTAAAGTGGGACCCACAAATAGGTTTATATTTATTGTTATTTTTTATTAATTAAAATTTAAAATATGAACTCTTCACATTCTTTGGTAACGCCAATGCCTATATTTTTAATTTTTTTCTCCTTTTTCTAGCAACTGATTTCTTTCTTTCTTTTGTTTTTTTTTTTCATTATATTATTATTAAGTTCAGTGATTTCTAACTTAATATAATAGGAATTGATTCCTAATAATTATGCTTTTAGATTCAATGCATACTTCGAACTTTTGCTTCTAATAATCAAATTTAAACTGTTATAATAATAATTCCATAATTAGTGCCACGTTATATGAATATATTAATAGATGAACTGAATTGTATCTAATAAGTTAAGTTTAAATAAAATTAAATGATTCGTCTTAATGTATTTATTATAGAGAAAATGAACATTAGGGGTGGGTTAGGTGGGCTATGCGATTCTGAACGTGTGGTGCATAAATGGCCAAGTTGGATCATATTATTAAGAAAATTAAATAAATTTGTATATGTAAAATAATAGTAATAATATATCAATGATCATTAATACGTGGCTTTTAATTGAGACCCATTGATCAATGATCTAATGCGACGCTTCTTCAGTGCGATGTTTAGTTTTTATCAATAGTCGGCAATGAATAATAAATACATACGAAAAAAATTCTACATGATAACGATCTTAGGATAAGGCGATTGTGCCGACTACATAATATAATATAATATTATATTCTGTCTCAACATATTTAGTAGTGTTATATGCTTTTGTTTTGAGTACATTTGGCATTAAGTGTCCAATTTTGAAAGCATATATAATATATATTATATATATATATATAGTATTGTGTTGCCACATAGTAACGAAAGAAATTATGGTGTAAACGAATTGAATTAGAGCTTTCTTTAAGGATCGAGCTTGAATTCGATGAGATATATATTTTTCGAATTCGAAGCCAATTATTGTAAGCTTCAGTCATGTCGGCTCATTAAACTTGGTAAATCGACTCATTTAATCGATTTTACCGGCGTAAATTTCTTATACTATGTGATTGATCATAGAATCTATTTAACAATTTATATTTTTTTTTTGAAATAATGTAATAATTTATATTGAGTTATATATAAACTAATTGATTAACCAGCATGTCATTTAATTAAAAAAAATTATAAAGGCTAATTATTAATTAACAAAATGATGGACTTGGGTTTATTTCGGGATACAAAGCCCATCGGGCTAAAAAATAATTTTAGGTATGCCATGTAAAAATATTATTTTGTCATTCATTTTTTTTTCTAATTATTCCCTTACAAATCATATTTTTCTTTATAAATACTTAAAAATAACACAAAATTAAAATTAAATTATAATTTTATATTTATATTTTTAAATAAAAAATAACTCTTAAAAAATAAAATAAAATTATATTTATTTATATATTATTGCAAACGTGGGTAAAATACTAATTATTATTATTATTATTGTTAATGTTATTATTATTATTTAATTCCTACCATATGGCCGGTGATGTGGAATTGAATAGGTGCCTGCGGTTATAAATTATAATGGTCAAATATATTTAGACTAGTCGATATTTACAAGATTTATATATTATTAAATGGTTGAAGATCGCTTGTAGAAAAAAAAAAAAAAAAAAAACACACACACACACACATATATATATATATATATATAAGAAAACCCTTATCATATAATTAAATAATTACTCTATTTTACTATTGACAATTTATTGGGGCATAAATTTTAACAAAGTGTACCTTTTCTTTATTACTTTCTATGAACGTTGTTCACATGCGCATTGTATAGAATATACCATACCACACACTAACTGTGGCAACAAAGATAAGTAAATCATGCACGTTTATAATTCATTTGGAAATTTAAATACTAAACATCAATCTATTTTCGAAGTACTTAAAACTTAATAATGGCTCTTTGCAATTTTGGTCGGCACAACATACGTACATGGAGACATTTAGTGTCGGCTGAAAAAAGGACGAAGCTATAGCTATCTATGATTAATCTCACCAAATCGCTATTAACTTTTCTTTTCCTATTTTTTTTAATTATAATGGTAATGGTTACATATTAATGATTTTTTTTTATGTTAGTAGATTCCATTTTCTTCAAGATGAAATGTTAAAATCACTTGAACAAAAAAAGTAGTTATGTGTAGATTATGGATAGTTTAATATGCAACCAACCTATCTATAAATAACGACTTCTCTAATTCGGCATTGCCTCACTTTACGCACACAAACAAAGAGAAACTTCATATAATAGTATAAGGGAGGTGAATTCAAATTAAAAATATGGAAATAAGCCTCCAAGAACAAATAAAATTAAATTCGATCACTGAAATACCAAAGCAATATCAGCTCTCTCAGATCGAACCCACGAACGATGATGGCATCTTAACCGAGATTCCCGTCATCGACATGGAAAGCTTGCTCCACGAAGAACGAAGAAACCCTAAAGTCGACGAGTTTCACTCGATATGCAAAGACTGGGGCATATTTCAGGTTCGCATAATCAAGTTGCATGTACATGTTAGTGATAATCGTTGTTGGAAATAAAATATATAAATTCAAAATTGTATATATATACATTTTCTTCAAGTTTAAGCTTTTAGGTGAAGTGGTCGTTCAACAATAGCCTTATATACACACATATATAATGCATGCACAGTTGGTTAACCATGGAGTAGAACTAGAGAAGCTAAAGCGAGAGATCGAAAAATTCTACGATCTTCCTTTGGAGAAGAGGATGAAATTCAAGATCACACCTGGAAGTGTCGAAGGTTACGGTCAAACGGTTATTCACTCGCAAGATCAAAAGGTCGACTGGGTCGATAGGCTTTTCATGATCACGAACCCCGTCGACAGAAGAAAACCCCATCTTTTCCCCGAGCTCCCTTCGTCACTAAGGTTAAGTTTTCCTCAATCGATGTCTTCATTTCTTTGATATACACTGCGGCGGACCTACACTAGGGCTTGGAGGGTCCATTGACCCTCCGACCGGCCTGATTACCCCTTAGGTATATACCGGCAGCAACCTGGGCAGAGGCCAGGGCTAGAACCCCTAGAGCCCCACCATTCTTGGGGGGCTGGGTCCGCGTCTTATTATGCATGCTCACTTGCTAGGGTTTATCTCTTTTAGGGGAAAAAAATACTTATTGAGAGAGAGAAAGAGAGATCATTTCAAGATTAAAAGGTTTAGGTTGATCAACATGCAGAGAAACCCTAGAGGCTTACTTCTCAGATCTACAAACTCTATCCAAGGCGTTGCTTGGTTTGATCGCGGAGGCCCTCGATATCGACAAGCGGGAATTAGTTGAAATGTTCGAAGGTGGGATGCAATCTGTTAGAATGAATTACTACCCACCGTGTCCCCAGCCGGACAAGGTCCATGGGTTGACGCCTCATTCGGACGGCTCGGGGATCACCGTACTCCTCCAAGTCAACGACGTTGATGGCTTTCAAGTCAAGAAAGATGGGGTTTGGATCAATGTGAAGATGCTCAAGGATGCATTGGTTATTAATTTGGGAGATATTATGGAGGTTTGATATATTTAGTTTTTTTTAATCAATACATATTTAATATAATATAATGTACACTCACCTTATGTATGTATGTTTATGTAGATATTGAGCAATGGAATTTACAAGAGCATTGAGCATAGGGCTAGAGTGAATTCGGAGAAATCAAGGATGTCTATTGGCATGTTCTTTTGCCCTAAGTTTGAGTTGCAATTTGGTCCCTCGCCTTCGCTCGTAGCTAACCAATCGCCTCTCTTCAAGTGCATTACCATGGACCAATTTGCAAATATGTTCTTCTCAAGGGGGCTCAATGGAAAATCATTTCTCGAGTACATGAAAGTATAACAAGTTAATTAGGAAAATGTAATTTCTGCTGTACGAGCACTAGATTACTAGTGTTGACTTGAGTTCTTTGGTTAAAAAAGGTTTAATATTAATAATTATTCCAACTCATTTCCATGCAATAATTATATTTTGTCAATTATATCATACACTAATTCTACCATAATCTCCATAGATAAATTATCAACGTATAAAAAATTTCACAACTAACACTAAATCGAACAACAAATAAATACTTATAACGAAGGAAAAAATCAATTAATCTTAAAACTCATATTAGGGCTCACAGTTTATCAGGCAATAGAGACTGTAATAACACTCGTCACTCGATGAACCCCATCATACCATTGATAAGAACCAAAAGCATATTCATTCGCCGCCGCCTTTCTCCGAGGCGTAACGGTGACATTGAAGCTCTTTGTCTCTCCTTGTCGGGTGAACCTCAGAATCCTAGGCCTGATTGTCACCTTGTAACCGTAAGGCGGGGCAATGCTCACGGCGTAGGAAGAATGGCCCGGCCCGACGTTCGTCACGGCCCGCGAAACCGTGTAAGATCCGTTTAGGCCCGTGATCGTCAGCGACGGATAGTTGAGCTCGCTCGGGGCGGGCGGGATTTTCGGGCAGGCGAAAGACGGGTCGAGCGAGTTGTTAATGCTGCTGCATAGGAAGAGGAGGTAGTCGGTGTACGAAGCGTCGTACACGAGGCCCGGGTCGACAGCCCTCGACGGCTGCATGTGGCCCGACCCGAATTGAAATGGGTTCGACGAGTTTCCTAATGCGTCCGTCATGAGCGATCCTACGTTGTTCGTCGCTTTTGCTGCAAAGTATAAAAATAAAGTTAGGGGTTTCTTTTATAGGGTTCCATTTATCTATATGTCAATTATATATATATATAATATATATATATATATATTATATATATACCAGTTGTTATGAGGGCTGATCTTATGGCGGCACTACTCCAGTCGGGATGGACGGCCTTTAAAAGCGCGGCTGCCGACGAGACGTGAGGGCAAGCCATAGACGTCCCCGAGTCGATTTGGAATTTAACTCTGCGGTTATCGCCCGGGACTCCGAGGGGCGGCGCGGCCTCGCTGTAGGCGGCGAGTATATTGAGTCCCGGCGCCGTAATATCGGGCTGCAAAACAAATCGCTAAATATTTAGAATCTAAAAATATTTTGAAAATTTTATATTAGGGTTTCGATTATTGCACCTTCAAAATATTAGGGTCCCTAGGATTAGGGCCTCGGGAGCTGAAGGCAGCCACGAACGGCGCTGGTTTCGTGCCGATCAGAGTCTTCGGTGGAGTCAGAGTGACCGACGAATTTTGAAAATCTTGCGTGTAGTTGAAAACGCTTAGCGTTTGATTGTCGATCACGACCATTCCCGGGATCAAGTAAGGCCTGCCCACGACTCCTACCCCGTCGAAGAAGTTCCCGAGCATAGCCGCCGCGCCGCCGGCCCTTTGAACTTCCAACGCTTGAAAAGTGTCGCCCCTCCAACAGAAGACCGCTTTGCCTTTCACGAGCGATGGCGAAAGCGTACCGTTAAGGCACAAACTGTGCAAAGAAATCATGCTTTGTTAGTTTTGATGACTCAAATTCTTGACCCGGCCCGAAAGCTCACGGTGTATCTGGCCGGAGACTTCCGAGACATTTGTGTCGTACGGAGTAACTAAAACTTTAAGTCATATAACTTTCAAAAATTTTGTTTGTTTGTCCTTTAACTTGTTCATGTTCAAAACTAGTTCAGTATATTTATGAGTAGCTAAAAATTTAGTCCTATAACTTTCCTGAAATTCCTTAAGTTGTCCAAATCCGAAAGTCCAGTATGCTTACACTATTTATCATAAATAATCATTTTTGTAATTTTTCGGCCTATGTATACTTTAGAAAAACTCATATTTATTTAGAGATTACCCGACGGTTTGCCTCGTTGTAGTGCCAGGGATCTCGACGTCCGCCGCATAAACGAGAGGGAACGTCCCTTGCCGAAAAGGCGTAACCGATTGTCCCTGTAGAGTCGATCACGACCGCGCTAACATCGATCAGTATTCTTCAAAATCGAGATAATCAAACTTTTCATAACAAGAGAATACGCACCTCGACGACCAAACCGTTCCCGAGCACCGCGGGAGAAGAAAAGACCCGGTCGATGCTGCTCGCCCCGACGGTAATGATCCACGGGGCGACGTTCGTCACCGTGGACTCGGTCGGGCCCGAGTTCCCGGCGCTGCACGAGACCACGATGCCGTTCTTCGTCGCGTGCAATGACCCGATGGCGATCGAGTCCTCCGCATAGGGCCGGCTCGAGTTCGACCCTATCGAGACGCTTATGACGTGGACCCCGTCAGCTATCGCGTCGTCGAAGGCGGCGAGCACGTCGTCGTCCATGCAGGTGTTGCCCTCGGCGGGAACCTGCCCGGGGATCGGCCAGCAGACCTTGTACACGGCCAGGCGGGCCATCGGCGCACCGCCCGAGGCCGTGCCGTTGGCCAGTCCGCCGAGCGCGGCGGCGTTGGGGACCCTCCGGCCGCCGACGGTGGAGGAAGTGTGAGTCCCATGACCGTTTATGTCCCGGGGCGATCTGTAGTCGATTTTCGGGTCTAGGGTTCCAAAGTATGCCTCATATCCTTTCAGATAGTATCGAGCTCCTACTATTTTCCTGAGAAGAGTTTGTCATATTATTACAACCTATGATCTGTACAATAATATTAATTACAATTATGAATGAATTAATTACTTATTGCAATTAGAAGAATTAAAAGCAATGCCAGATTGACAGATTCCTTTCCATGTCGTGGGCACATCTTCCATGCCCACATCGTTGAAGCTCTCAGACTCTGGCCATACGCCTGAGGAAGAAGAACTTTACATAATTAGGGTTTTAAGGCTAAGAAAGATTTGTATTAAATTCTGTATATATACACAAATATATATATTTACCACTGTCTAATACGCCTACAATGACGTCCTTGCCATAGTTAGCTTTGACCAAGAGATCTTCTCCGTTGACCTTCGTAGGATCCCAATCAGCTTCGAGAAGATTAATGAAGTCCCATGATCTTGTAGTATGCAGCCTTGAGCCTCTTGGGTGGCTATGATACACTGAGACTACACCTTTCATTTCTGTTCATGCATCACCATCAAAGGTGTAAGAAAAATGATATATATATTATCATCTTGTAATAAGTTTATTTGTAAAATGTCGCTCTCACTTGAAATGACGGCGGCTTCTTCGGGGGTGAGGAATGCGGAGAAGCCATTGATGACGTTCTTGTAGCTGTAAAGGAGGCTAGCTCTGGCCGCCTCCTTCGAGCCCTTGACGAAGTGTAGGTAAGAATGATGTAAGTTTTCGATCTCTTCGAAGGTCTTCGACGACCCTTTATCATGCTCTCCGAGGTATACTATATGCACCTGAGAATAAAAACATACGATTATTAACAAAGCATGTTATTGCACATTTGTGCATCAATTTAAGGTTTTTTTTCTGTTAGAACTAAAGCAAAGTGAATGAGAAGAATACTTATTATTACCTGTTTTTCGCCACATGATGATATGACATTGAGAACTAAAACGAGGAAAAGAATGGTTAAGTTTGTGTTCATACTCATTCTCATGGTTTCTTTCTTTCTTTCTTTCTTTCTTTTTTGTGGCGTTTCTTAGCTCAATAATGGCTAATTCATGTATATATATAATGGTGTTCGTTAGAAGTGTATTTCCTCGGATGTTTACGGTGTTATATTTTGTTTAATCTTTAATTAAGGTTGACAAAAACAAGTGATTGGCCGGCTCTTGATGAAGCCATAAACGAAGCTCATCATATTTAATTGAGCCATCATTCACATGTTCTTTGAGATAATTGTTTAGTTGGCATAGTTTTTCCGACAACCATGTTGGCTTCGACGAAGTTCACTAAACTATATCTTAAAATAAATTTTAGGGTTTTAATTCTATAATCAATCTCCATACAACGGTATCGCAGTCTCCATACTTCGAATTAGTTCAGTTTGTGAAGCGAATACGAACCTCACTATCGACTATGAGACAATGTCGTCACCTTTCGGTGGAATTAATCCTCTTAATCTGTATATTCCGTCCAATGGTAAGAAATAAGAACTTATTCTATAACGTTTACTTACATGCACTATTAAATTTATTATTTAATTTTTTTGAAGTTTAGAAGACATTTGAACCGAAACATTCAACAAACACGAGGCGTAACCTAAGATTAAATATATATATATATATATATATATATATATATATATATATATATTATAACATTCTAAGTTGAGCACCTTACTTAAGAATGACCATATGGCATTTATTAAGTCTTGTATATACTTCGATAAAGTTATTAATTAAAATCTTCCATTCGGCACGAAAGTCACAGACTTGTAATTTTTAATTATTGATTGACCTTGAGAATGATTGAGATCTGCGAAACTGTATATTTCATCATCATTGTGACTAAGATAGCATTTTCTACGACGATTATATATATAATATAAAGTCTGCTTTGCTAAATCCGAAATAAGAAAAGGGCCAAGTCCTATCTTTTAATCAAATATAAAACACATTGAAAGGGTCGCTTATGACATTTTCTATCTTATTACTCATTCTTGCAATTTTGAACAAGGCATTCTGCAAATAAATTATCAAATATCAATCAAATGTTGAATGGAACTTGTCTACAACTACAAATATGATTAATTTAAAAAAGTTATATATCTCAAAAACATCGTTTGCTAGGGCCGTCAATTGAGCCGAATTTCCCCCCGCCGCTCAGTTCGACTAACCCTAATAAAATAATTGAAATTCATAGAATTAATAATAGTATATCCATTAAATTTGGTATATATTTAGATACATTTTAGCGGATAGCGTTTTAAGAATACTTAAAGTTAAGGGTGTCAATTTTAGTCTAGTAAGTATCAAAATTGAAGCAATTTAAGGCCATTTAAGTTAAGGGTGGCAATTTCATTCCTATAAGTATTATAAATGAAGCAATTTCAGGACAGCTAAACCTAAAAATCTAATTTCACCCCGAAATTTATACACGTGGCCCCAAAGATGCTGACTTGAACTAAATTTATTTTTTCTTTCCTCCAATTAATCGTCACATCATAAGTAAAAAATTAAGTAAGAGCTTATTTGGAGGAAAGAGAATAAATTTTAGTTATGTAAGTATTAGAATTGAAGCAATTTTAAGAAAGTTAACCCCGAAAACATCATTTCGGCCCGAAATTTATACACGTAGAACCGAAAATGCTGACTTGGACTATGAAGTGACGTTTAATTAAAGGAAAGAGAAAATAAATTTAGTCCAAATCAGCATCTTCGGCGCCACGTGTAAATTTTGGGCTGAAATGAAGTTTCTGGGTATAAATGTCCTAAAATTGTTTCAATTTCAATACTTTTAGGACTGAAATTGCCACCATTAACTTAAGTGTCCCTAAATTGCTTCAATTTTGATACTTAGAGGACTAAAATTGTCATCCTTAACTTAAGTATTCTTAAAACGCTACCCCCTCAAACACACTAGACTAAAAATATATTTAAGCCTTGAATTAAATTACATTTCACATTTTCAAATATCTAAATGTTTTGACCAGGCCCATAATACATAAGACAATTGCCACTAATGGGTAAATATGGGCCCACTTCAGATCCATTAAAGCCCAAATAATTATGAAAAGAAGAAATGAATCTCTCTGTCTCTCTCTCTCTCAAAATAAATCAGTATATTGAGCTCAGCTGAGCTTGTCCGTTTCTAGCTGTGTGCGTGGATTCTGATAAAGGGTTTCTGTTGTTCTGACGATTTCCTTTTCAAGTACTGTTTTAGTCTCTAATGTGAAAAAAATTCGACTGTTAATGATGCACTTACTCTATTTACTCTCTAACTGTGAATGATTCTTCTTCATATGTTTGCTCGTAATTTCGATGTTCATTTATTCATGTGTACATTTTCATGTACCCTTTCTTCTACAGGCTAAGGTTCCACTGTGTTTCTTGTTTCATTGCAGCGATGTTTCCCTCTGTTAGGAAGGCAAGCAGTGTTTGATTTTTCTAGGTTATTCCTTTTTTTCTTATAATCCCTGACTTGATTTAGATTAGTGTCTTGATTAAAAAAAGGAAAGATTCAATTTTTCTTCTTGTTGTTTAAGGTTGTCTCTACTGTAAGACGTGACAATGGCCAAAGTGGTCATTCTTGAATAAGCATGATAATTAGACTTAAGTCTTTTGGAAGACTCATATGGCTTGCAATTTGCGGTTGGCGACGAAGAGAAAGAGCTTTAATTTGTAGCTTAAATTTCATATTATTCATTATGCTCTTCTGTTGCAGTGTAGCATCGAACAATGTTCCTCATCATCTAGTCGAATAATCTATACAATCCATATGCCTTCATATTGCATTTGCCAGAAAGCTTCAACGCTATGTTATTTGAACTGCCATGGGACTTCGGACGTAGTGTACTCCATCAGACCACGTATACCATCCAAATACGTACTTCCCTCCCTCTGCAACCTCGCTTTTTTTCTTTACGGTGATGGTAAAGCTCTTCTTCTGACCCGCGCGGTCGAATTTCAATATGGGCGGTGATATTTTCGCAGATATTCCCGCCGGAGGCTTGACGCTGAGGAAGTAGATGCTCCTCACACTGCTGACGCTTGTCACCGTTCTTTTCACTGTAACGGTGCCGTTCAGGCTTGGTATGGCGAGGGATGGATAGTTCAAATTCCCCGGCGAAGGTGGATTCTCGGGACACTTTGAACCGAGGTTCTTGATCCCGCTGGTGCACAAGAAGAGGAGATAGTCCGTGTATGAGGCATCGTATACGAGCCCCGGGTCGGCGGCTTTTGCGGGTCGGAAATGACCCGACCCGAACTGGAATGGATCCGCCGGATTTCCCGATGCATCGGTAAGTGTCCTACCCTCGTTGTTATTGAGCCCAGCTATACAATAAAAGAAGTAATGATTATATAGTGATGATTACATTACAGAAATATATTTGTGCTGTTAATATTCATGTTACAGATATACCTGTGGTCATAAGCGCTGATCTTATTGCAGCCTCGCTCCACGTAGGATGCACTGCCTTGATGAGAGCGGCCGCCCCACTTATATGCGGGCACGACATGGAAGTTCCCGAGATAATGTTATACTTCGTCACGCGGCTGTCGGCTTCCATCTTTGTCGGAGAAGACGCTTCGCTCCAGGCTGCTAGTATGCTTAGCCCCGGCCCAGTTATATCCGGCTATTTTAGAAGAATAAGAAAAAAAAAATTCACCGAGTTTTACTACGTAACAATTTCTCGCAATTTTCGTAATATATATACCTTGAGAATATCTGGTGAAAGAGTGTTGGGCCCTCTGCTTGAGAAAGCAGCCATGTATGGCGCGGGCTTGACATCTAACACTGTCTTGGCAGGTACTATATAGGCCTTTGGAGATTTCGATGATTCGATGTATCTGAGGATTATTAGGGCATCGCTGTAAGAAACGGCGGTGGCGGGCAGGATGTGAGCATCGGCAACTAACTCGTCGCCATTGGCTTTGCTGTTGCCCAAAACATAGCCTAGTCCACCCGCCCTTTTGACCTCCATGCCTTTGCCTACCCTCGTACCATTCCCTCGAACGCACATTACGATTTTGCCCCTGGCCTTCGAAGGTGACAGCGAGCCCGGCAAGCATTGCCTGCATGAGGTTATGTTAACCGAGGTTAGTATTTTTTTTAGCCGTGGTTGAGAGAGAGAGAGATGAACCCAGTAAGGTTTGCCGGCACGTCGTCGTTTGCCACGTGGCCAGCATAGACTAGTGGATAGTATCTTTTCTCCAACTTGTATGGTGCTACTGATTGGCCCTGATATATATATATATATATATATATATATTTATGTATATATATTCTCATGACATCAATATCATATAAGGTCTTAATAAAGTAAGTTTTTTCTCATGAACTTTACCTTGATCTTCATGCCATTACCAAGCAAAAGGGGAGACAAGAACTCCCTGTCCATGCTGCTCGCCCCCACCGTAATAATCCACGGCGCGGGATTTGAAAGGGTGGCAGGGCCCGGCCCGGAATTCCCGGCGCTGCACGACACCACGATGTTCTTCTTGGCGGCGTGCAACGCCCCGATGGCTATGCCGTCTTGGTCGTAAGGCAGCGGCTTCGTCGTCCCGATGGAGATACTCAGCACGTCCACCCCGTCGGCTATGGCGTCGTCTATCGCCGCCAGCATGTCCTCTTCGAAGCAAGTGTTGCCATCTTCTTTCCCCTTCCCTAGAAAAATTTTAATCGTTCGAATAAAATGAAAATCATTTTAACTTGTATAAATATTTGGAGTCCTTTGAATATTTTTACCTGGAATCGCCCAGCAGACCTTGTATATCGCAAGCCGGGTTAATGGGGCCCCGCCCGAGGCTGTGCCTCGGGCAAAGCCGCCGAGGGCCGAGACGTTCTTGACTCTGCGGCCAGCGCTGGTCGAAGCGGTGTGGGTCCCATGCCCGTCCTTGTCTCGTGGCGAGAGGTAGTCTATGGTTCTGTTGAGTGGGCCGTAGTATGACTCGTAGCCTTTGATGTAATATCTTGCTCCAATTATTTTCCTGTGAAATTTTATCAATGTGCTGCAGATTATTAACAGCAAAATAAAAAAGAAAAAGAAAAAGAAAAAACTATGCTTTATGTATGCATATTCATATAATATTATATACATATATAGATAAGAAATAGAGGTACACTTATTTCAGGCATTGGAAGCCATGGAAGGTCACAAGATAAACACTGTGGTGGCATGCAAGAAGCCAAAGACAAACAGTCAGACTAAGTTGTTTCCTACGAAGTGGACAACATTTGAATTCATGGAAAGAACAAATCAAAAGCCAACTGTGTTCTTGCATGTAAGGACACAGTTCTTTCTTTTCACCAAATTGATATTATTTCTAATTTTATTTTCCTTTTTTCTTTTAGAAAATAATATAATATGGCTCAAGGTTCCATTTATAGAGAATCATTGAACATATCGCTTTCCAATATACATTTAATCGCATTTAAGTGTACAAGGAATGTGTTAAAGACCATACCATTGTAAGGATTTCCCAGAAGTAGAAAACAAACAAATAAATAAATAAGAAGAAAACATTATAACAAACAAACCCTACAAATAATTAAAAAATATATCCTTTTTTTTTTTTTCAATTTCTTGTGGATCATAGATTAAAGAGGGACTTACTTATTACAGTGAGATGAGTTGAACGCATCGCCAGATTGGCAGATTCCTCTCCATTGTTTTGGAACTGCACCCATTCCTTTGTCACTGAAGCTCTTCGATTCTGGCCATACACCTTGACAATAATTTTGAAATTATTTTCAATATCATTGAAAAAAACAAAAATGTATCTCTATAAAAACAATGGTGAAAAATAATACCATTGTCCAGCATGCCGATAATGACATCTTTGCCGTATTTCGATTTCAGCAGCAAATCTTCTTTGTTCAATCTGCTCGACATCGAATTCTCTTGCACGCCGGAGAATTCCCACGACCTCGTCGTGTGAAGTGTGTACTTTCTTGGATGGCTCTTCAATATGGACACAACTTCTTCCCTTTCTGTTCATGTCCGAATTGATTAAACACACACACTAACACACACAAATACACACACACAATGATACTTTTACTTACGTGATAAACTCTGAGCTTCTTCTTGAGTGAGCATCGCAGCGAAGCCATTGATGTTGTGCTTGTAACTGTAAATAAGGGAAGATTTTGCATCTTCCTCGGATTCTTTGACGGAGAAAAGGTATGAGGTGTGGTCATCTTCGATTTCTTTTAGGGTTTTCTGGCCATTATGACCACCTAAGTACACTATATATACCTGCAATAAGCTCGTTGAATTCGATTAAAATATAGAGATGTTAATTATGAAATTGTTAAATTGAAAAATGGTTATTGAAGGGAACCTTTTTCTCGTGAGGAGGAAGAGGTGGAGTAGTACATGAAGCCAAGAGAGGAAGAAAAAGCAGAAGAAAAGGGAGTAGATAAAAGTTCGCCATGTAGAAATAAAGCTTTATGGAGTGATGAATATTTATAGGGATAACATCTTTGAATATGGAATATTGGGTTGATTTGATTCATTGGATTAAATTTAGGGACTTTTTTTTTTAAATTTTTATTTGAAAAAAAAAAAGAAGAAGAGATTCTTTAAGTTATTTAGTTAATTCTTTTGTGGGCACTATGAATCGAAGATGTCAATATATGTAATTTTATTTACTGATATTATTTTAAAGTCAAAATTTCATGCAATCTTTGAAATTAAATATAATTACAAGATTGTTAAGTTAGTCTTCTCAAAGGAAAATAATGTTACATTGGATTGGTCAAAACATATCAGCATCCAATGGCATCTGCAATTTAAGATATTACAAATAAATTAATTTTTTTTTACCATATTCATGATTATTTTATATTTTGCTAGAAATGAAATACTACCACGGGCATGACTAAAATTGAGAAGTGCCCTTATTTTCTATGGACGAACTTCAATGAATGTTTTCATTTAATCATATATCGTTTCTTGTTGCTATTTTTGCGAATAATTTGGAATTTTTTCAAAAATATCTCCAATATACTAGAAACTTAAATAATGTTTCTTTTTCAAAATAATAAAATTTAATATTAGCGTAAATTTTTTCGGTAAATTAAATAAAAGAAATTCCTTACATCTTCAATAGTTACACAATATTCCTCAAGAAAATAGTTACACAGTAATAAATTCGAAATAACAATAATAATAATAATAACAACAACAATAATAATAATAAAGAATAATAATAACAATATTAACGATATTAATAATACTATTAATAAAAGGATTTTCACCCATAATCTAAAATAATGAAAGTTAGCATCTAGTAGTAGTACGTACATAAAAAGGTCATTTCAAGATAAGGATATATTCTTCTAGATAAAAATGACAGATTCTTCAATTAACAATATATGATCAACAACAATATATACAGGGGCGGATCTATTCATGGGTGGCCCCCGAAAATTTTCGAAATTTTTAGTATTATATATGTATGGTGTTACAATTAATAATTGTATATAATATTTCCATCATTATATTTGAACAACAACTTGTAGCTTACTGGTGAAGGGTCCAACCTTCTATATCATGAGTTGTGGGATTGATCCCACCATGTCTTAATTTATTTTATATTTTTGGCTTTCAAATAATAGGAAAAAAAATAAAGAGTATGACTTAGCGGCAGCCCACAAAAGAAAGTAAAATCTTGACTCCTTTAAGCAATCCAAAAGCAGCGTATATATTTTGACTTATGAACAATAGAATTTCACAAATCGAAGGCAAATTATTGAATAATTTCGTCTATGCAGCCTGCAGGAATAAAGAAATAAAGAGCAAGCGCTCGTTATCATCTGATCTCAGATATCGGGTGGAACAATCTTGTTTGTTTGATAGAGGTCAGAGTTCTCATCTTTGTTGTCTTTTTCGTCTTGTTGTCTTTTTCGTATTGATCTTTCATCCTTTGAATGTACTAAATTTATTATTTTTTATGATGATAGATTGGGCACGTTTCAATGGGTAAACCTATTACAATTGATAAATTTTTTTAAAGGAAGAGAACAAATGAAGATCTTTCTTCTCCGATGATCTCATCGTCAACGGCAATATCAATTGACAATGATCTTCCATCTCAAATTCCTCCTAAAAGATTCAAAAATACAGAAATTGAAGATGTCGATCTCAATTCTTTGGAGCGTGATCCGGGAATACGTCGACAAATTTGGGAATATAATCGTAACTAACAAGAAGAGGTACGTCGAGCTTATTTGAATCTAAAGGCATATCAACCCATTCTTCAAGAATATCCGCTAAACAAAAATATTAAGCACCCTCGAAGATTTTAGTCTACTTGGTATCAACAATTTCCTTGGTTGGAGTATTCACCGTCTAAAGATAAAACATATTGCTTTTCATGTTTTATCTTCAACAAGCCATCGGGATGCTCAAATCAAACTGCTACTGTTGATGGGTTTGATAATTGGAAGAAAGTCAAAAATGGAAAAGCTTGTGCTTTTCTAAGCCCCATAGGAAAAGACAATGTTTCTTCACCTCATCGTAATGCTGAAAAGGCATGTGAGGATTTGATGAACCAACCACAACATATATCAAGGAGGTTTGACAATTTCGATGCTCAGCAGATTGCAATTAATCGTCTTCAGTTAAAGGCTCATATAGATGTTGTGCGATTTCTTGCACTTCAAGGAATTCCATTTAGAGGTCATGATGAGAGACCTTGCTCATCAAATCGTGGTAATTTTCTCGAATTTTTGGATCTCATAACAGGGTACAATGACGAACTTGCGAAGGCGATTGAGAAAGCTCCAAAAAATGCCAAGTATACGAGTCACGATATTCAAAAGCAAATACTTCATGTGATTTCTATAAGAGTGAAGAATGCAATTCGTGAAGATATTGGAGTTGCAAAGTATTGCATAATTGTTGATGAAGCCCGAGATGAGTCAAAAAAAAGAGCAAATGTCTATTGTGCTAAGGTTTGTGGACACTAATGGATTCATTCAAGAACGTTTTTTGGACTTTTTCAGGTATCTGATACAACGGCTCTGACTTTAAAAGGTGTTATATATTCTGCTTTATCTCACTATAACTTGGACGTTCAAAATATTAGAGGCCAGGTTATGATGGTGCTAGTAACATGAGGGTGAGTTCAATGGATTGCAAGCTTTAATTGCGAAAGATTGCAGAAGTGCTTATTATATTCATTGCTTTGCTCATCGGCTGCAATTGGCTTTAGTTTCGGCATCAAAACATGTGATACCTATTCATCAGTTTTTTGACAGATTAACCAATATAGTTAATCTTGTCGGTTCTTCATGTAAGCGTAACGATGAATTAAAGCGTGCTCATGCAGATGATATTGCACATTTGATTGCTATTGGTGAACTAGAGATGGGGAGTGGACTTAATCAGACTTGTACTTTACAACGAGCCGCTGATACACGTTGGAGTTCTCATTTGAGATCATTGACCGGCCTAATTAAGATGTTTAGTGCAGCGTGTACAATATTGCTTAAGGTTATGGATGATGGACTTCCTTCTCAACGAGCAGAGGCTACATCTGTTTATGATGAAATAACGTCGTTCGATTTTGTATTTATCTTACATCTTATGAAAGATATAATGAGGATTACAGATGTTCTTTGTCAGGCTTTACAAAGCAAGTCTCAAGATATAATAAATGCAATGGAGCTTGTAGTATCTACCAAGAATTTACTCCAGCAGATGAGGGATAACAATTGGGATGATTTGCTTGTAAAGGTTAAGTCTTTTTGTGAAGTTCGAAATATTGAAATTCCTGATTTTAGTGCTCGTTATATTGATAGAAGAGGGCGAGGCCGAGTTCGTAATCATTCGGACAATATCACTATTGAGCGTCATTATCAGGTAGACCTCTTTTATGCTGCCATAGATTCACAGTTACAGGAAATTAATGGCCGATTTAGTGACGATGCTATGGAATTGCTCATTCTGAGTAATGCTTTAAATCCTCAAAATGCGTCGGAGACGTTCAAAATTGGGGATATATGTAGATTAGTTGAAAAGTTTTATATGCAAGATTTTGCTGACGATGAGCTAGAGCAATTGCAGATACAATTGAAGTATTACGAGTACAATATAGTCAAATGCGCAGACTATAAAAGAATGTCAACCATTTCAGAATTATGCCAGTGGTTGGTGAAGACTAACAAGTCGGTGACATACAATCTTATTTTTCGAGTGATTGTACTTGTGCTTACGCTTCTAGTTTCTACTGCTACTACAGAGCGCTCATTTTCGGCAATGAATATCGTGAAAACTAGGCTTCGAAGTAAAATGGAGGATGATTTTCTTTCTGACGCATTAATAGTGTACATTGAGAGAGAATTTGCTAGAAGTGTGAGCATGAAAACCATTATTGAAGACTTCGAAAATCTGAAAGAACGTCGGATTCCTTTTAGTTAGAAAGTTTTTTTTTCTTATGCTAAATCATTGTATTTCAAACTGATGTTTTCATGCTGCCGATATATTAATTTTATCTTTGTCTATTCTATTTATTTTCCACGGCCCCCCGACCATCTAATCCTGGATCCGCCCCTGAATATATATGTATATATATACATATACTATATATATATATACTATATATATATATATATATATATATATATATATATATTACAGAAGAAAAAACAAGTTTTAGGGTTGCGGCTTGTTACAAGTTGAATTAGGGAGGGGCTCATCGCAAAAAAAGAGGCCATTCCCTCATTGATTAATACTTAGGCATTAGAGAACAAAATATTAAAGGACCACCAAAAGTATTCGATGCATTGCAAAATTGTTATAATTCACCGAACTTTTTTTTAAAAAAAAAAAAAACATAAATCACATGCATTTCCCTCCTTACTAATCATGCAACGCAACAACAATAATTAATTACTAGTAATTTTTTTCACACCCGATGTGTGTGCAATATGTACAATATTATTTTTTATATTTTAAGTTATTTATAATTCACAATATTTGATATATGAAATTATATTATTAATTTTAATTGTATATAATTTTAAGTATAAAAATTGAAAAAATTAATTAACAAGAATATAATTGGAATACAATAGAAATTTGGAGGGTAAAATAATAATTTACGGATGACATACCAATTATTGAGGGTGGTTACTATAAATTCCTCACCAATAATAAATAGTATAAATATCCATCAATTCAATACGAAGTTAATTTATGAAAAAACGCGGTTAGCTAGCATCTGTTGTAATTATATGAATAAAAATAAATTATTTATGTCTTAAGAATTGATATTTTATTAGTCAGCAATGTCTATTACATTTTTATCTTGTGTATAGCATGTATGTCTTATTATTAGAATGACATAATCTTTGCCTTCGACTTTGGAGTTCGGCCGCATGAGGTCGACGAGAACGAATACTCCACATGAGCCAATCCCATTCACATAACGACTATATTTATAATATATATATTATTTTGTGAATGGGATGGGAAAATAAAATGTCAAACATATAGAAGCACGCTTTGAAAGGACCAAAGAATATATATTAGAAAAAAATTGATAAAAATGTCAAAACTTCTAACCCTCTCTTTCATTTGTCCTTTGGCCTCAACTTAGGAATATAATTTAGCAAGATCATGGTGGACCATATTCTAAATTATTTCTTTATTTTTATTTTTAGCATATCAATCCATTTTTTTCTCCTTCACAAATTATAATAACAAAACAAAAGTAAAATTTTAAAATATTGCTTGCACCCTATTAAGTATATGGCGATATTATCACGAATTCCACTTAGGACCTTTGTTATTGTTGCTGGTTGGAGATTGGGACGTTGACGACGATTAAATTCGCTCTTCATCGACAACTGGCAAACGGCTCTATTCCATTACCTTACGGCTCGAGCCCGAAAGCGAGCCGAGCTCAGCTCATTTACACCCTATAGGTGATTAAATTTTGAAAAAGAAAATTACATTATAGATTATTTCATTACTAATTCAACTGAAAATGACAACCACAGATCTTGATTATAGATTATGAATTCATTACTTTATAGATTATTACATTATATTTAGGAAATATTTCTTGATTTAGATCTTAGAAAAGAGGTGGTCATGGTAAGTTCACGAAGAGGCTTATTAGTGAACCTAATGACGTTATACACCCATGCCCCAGCTATCGCCCCACCTGTTGGGCCCAAAAAGTAGATCCATAAGCCTTTATACTCGCTAGACACCAATGCTGGGCCCAAACTCCTTGCTGGGTTCATCGATGCCCCCGATATGGGCCTGCACAAAGAAAGCCCAATTAAAGTTTAAATAATTTCCACTACAAATATACAATATTGCAGAAATTACAAATATACCCTGCGATCATCACGTTGAGGAGAATCGTGGCCCCCACGGCTAGTCCAGCCAGCTCACCAATCTGTAGTACCAACATTTAATATTAAATAATTATATCAAATCATATCATTTGATTTATATAATGTTAATGTAACAATTACGTTGCTTTCACTCGCAAAATTTAATTTAATAGAATTTGCGTCACACTCAAATCATTTTAAGATCATATAGTTCGTCTTCTCCACGGAATGTTGAGCGTTACGAATTTTTTTTCAGTTCCCACCAATGATGAAACAAGGGAATTGATTATTTATAACTTTATAGTTTGATTTAAATCATAATATTATTCGTACCGCTCTATTGTCCGTCGCAACGCCGGAGATAACGAACATGAGGTAGAACGTGATGATGAATTCGACGACCAAAGACTGCACGTTGCTTCCACTTGGTAGGGTTCCGGCGAAGTGGTCGTGCCGTCCGGTGAATAGCAATCGGAGTGTTCCGGCGGCTAACGTTGATCCGGCCACCTGGGCCAGGATATAAGGCGGTACCTGTAATAAAATTTAATAAAAATTAATCAGGTCGTCTTCAATCCGTAACACAAAATACGGTCGATTTTACACAAAATAAATACAATTGATACAAAATACAGTCAATTTTACACAAAACAAATACAGTTGATACAGTATTTTCGTAACAAATTAACCTATTTTCTACGGTAAAAATAATATTCTTTACATATTATAATTACAATTAATATAAACATATTACATATTTTAATTTTAATAAATTAATAATAAAATTTATAAATAAATAAAGAAAAAATAATGTTTATTTAATTTTAATTTTATTATTCAAAATGAAATAAAATATTTTAAATATAATTAAAATAAGTTTAAAAAAATCATAACTCTATTTTTTTTAGAGTTGATGGCTAAAGATAGAGTAACAATCTTCATCAACACAATAATAGCATTAAATTTTGGATCACCACTATCATATCCATGTTGATACACCTACCCAATTCTATAAGATTGTAACACATAAGCAAAATAATTTTTTTTGCATTATATGTCAACATCTCACTAAAGTTGGGTGGTAGGTAGAATAGACCGTCTAGAATAATCATATAATTAAACTAATCAAATCATAATAGTTAATAATAGCCAAGATTCCATCTATTTAATTGTAAGATATGATTATAATTAATTAATTACCTGCTTCCAAGGAAACCTCTTGCAAGTGGCAAAAGCAATAGTGACCGCAGGATTGAAGTGTGCGCCGGAGATGTGGCCGACGGAGTAAACCATTACCATCACGACGAGCCCCCAAACTATCGAAATCCCAGGCAATGTAATGATCTTATCCTTGTCGTTGTTCACAACCACTGACGCACACCCAGCGAATATCAAGAAATATGTCCCAAGTGTCTCTGCTATAATCTGCATCAAATTAAATTTCATATGCATATATAGTGGTCCATGAATTTAGATATCTATAATCTCAAGCCCTTGAATATGGCTGGCTGACTAGGGAAAATCATATCAGAGAGAGTGGTACCTTTTGGATAAATGGCACAGAGACAAAGCTGCACGTAGAAGAGTCGTCAAGGGTTTGGCTGTCATCATCTTTTATGTTCACTGAGACTCCATGGTTGTTTCCATTAGATGAAATCTCAGCAGCCATTACCAAGCTGTTCCTTGGATTTTAGGGTTTTGATGTTTGGCTTTATTTGGATGGTAATAACTATGGTTTTAAGCTTCGTATGAATGGGGAGCAATGTTAGGATAAGTCCCAACATGTATATGTATGTATATATAGATGGATACAATGTTTGTGTCTATGTCATTGTTGCAGGAAGTTTTCTCAGACAAAAATGATGGAAATGCTCATTTTTTAATTTTTTTTTCTCCTTGTAGAGACCGTTGGAAAGTGTGATGTGGATTATTATTTGGTAATATTTAATTTAATATAGTAATTAAAGAGAGCATTGATTGCTCGATGGATTGTCTCAACAACCCACCGGAAATATAGAGATAGAGATATGAATGAATTACGGGGTGGAATCACATTTCAACTACTAACTATGTAGATTTATTTCATTTTACTATCTATGATTTTTTATTTGGGCAATCTGATTGTAATTATCAATTCCTATTTTTTTTTAATTTTCCTTGGTATTTTTAATATTTTCTCGGTTGAACTCTACAAAAGGACATGTAGAGGTACCGGCGGTTGGTCCGACCAACCGCCATATAACCGCCCGGCGGTTGCCGGTTAGCCCTGGTCCAAAGGTTCAACCGCCATATAACCGCAAGGCTATTTTCTTTTTTTTATTATTATTTTTTTAATTTTTTGTTTTTTAATATAATATTTATTATTATTATAATATAATATAATATTTATAGTGGATTATAATATTATTATTATTATTTTTTTTTTATAATAATCGCCGGTTGAACCGCCAAACCGGCGGTTTACAACCGGCGGTTCGCGGTTTGGGAAAACCCCAAACCGCGGCCAATCCGTCCCTAGGCGGTTGTCGGGACGGGTTGGAGCCGGTTAACCGGCGGTTTCGGAACCGGCGGTTCGCCGGTTGAACCGCCGGTTCCGGTTAATTTTGGGCATGTCTAAGGACATGGGAAGGAATAGTGGTCTTTCTCATTCATTGACATAAATATTAGTATTATGTTAATAATGTCCTCGATTTTCTCTGTGATCTCCACTTAGGATGCTTCAAAGTATCTTTTCTATATATCCTATATTACTGCGCAGATTCCGCTTGATTATATTTATATATATATGTTTAACATTTATAATGACTTTGTTCTAGGAATTTAAGTAAAATAAATCAATATAATAACAACTACTGTCGTATATATTTTCCGCTTTCTGAAAAGAGTATCATTGTTCGGAGATCATAAATCAATCTAATATATACGTAACTTGCATAAACATATTTTTTTATATATATAAATAACAATATTGTCATACGGCAAGTATCAAGAGATGTAATGTAACCCAACGAAAAACATAAAGGTGAAATTAAATATAATTTTTATTTTAAATTATTGCTTTAGATACATTTAATTTAATTAATATGAGACAAACTTATGTACGATAATATGTTGTAAGGATAGAAACATCGGGTGAACTAATTGATATACAAGTCAAAACCGACTCAAGGGAACTCTCATCATACGGAAGCATTGGATAATACATTTTGAATGGTGGAGATTGCTGTCTATAAATTTTGACTTGGTCAATCTATATTATTGAAAAAATATATGGAATATAGTCTTTGCTAAATCATATTTATATTGACTTTGGTGATCAATTTTAGAAAAAAGATTTCCCACCTGCATTAGGCAACCAAACCAAAATGAACCTTTCTCGTTTCAAAAATAGCTATTTCCCTTTTTTTAGGGTATGAATATTTAAACTTCCCAACTAAATAATTCTATATTAGTATAGTTAAAATGTGGCATAAAACTCAAAATGGTCACCGATGTTTACCCTATGGACCAATTTAATCTCCGATGTTTCGCCTGAACCAATTTAGTTCCCGATGTTGTCGATTTTGGACCAATTTGGTACTTCCGTCATGATTAACGTCAATTTTAGCAGCAATTTCGCACGTACCCCACACTAAATTATGTCTGGATCGAATATTATAATATTTGCAAGATTTGGGGGGTTTCGTACTGTTTTCTTCTATTGTCAATGAAGCTCGGCGAAGCAGACGATCTAGAGCTCATGTTCCAATTTGGAGGAGAAATTTTTAGTTTCGTACCCTAATTTCAGTAATCATTTCAACTTTATCGATCTAGACATGATTTAATGGGGAATGCGTTCGAAATTCTCGCTAAAATTAACGTTAATCGTGATGGAAAGATCAAATTGGTTCATAGGGTAAACATCGAGGACCATTTTGGGTTTTATCACGTTAAAATGTACTTACAAAATACATATGTCTCAAAGTCAACTTAATAAAATTTATATTGGTTCTCTATTTTTCCCAAATTCAAATAGATAAGTAAATATCGTCCGTCCCTAAAAGTATGTATATATATGTGTGTGTGTGTGTGTGTGTGAGTATTTTTTTTAAAGTTGAATTTTTTTTACCATTGTAGCACTATGTTTATTCATAAGCAATTAAATTTTGAGAAGCTCATGATAATTATTGAGCACCACCCCACTTAAATAAAGTGCAATAACCTCTCCACAATTAAATGCTCCCCTCATATTTTCAACTACGCATGCGACCTAATATTCAACTCGCATGCAGAATTGCAAATTATAACCTATCCACATTCACTACCTATTAATTATTAAATCAAAATTTATACAAAATTCAGTTTCACATTGTACATCGTTGCAATCTTGAAGACAAACGCCAATGAGGCCTTGACCTAGTGATCATGGAGGAGGCCTTAAGAATGGTCGTGGGATCGAATCACCCCTCCCACAATTCCTTGAGTAGTTCTCATGAGATTTATTTCATGACTATCGTTGTCAAGTGAGTTTGAGACGTATTCATCTGATCTCGGAGATTAGTCAAGATAGTCCCATCACTGGAGTGTGTGGCGCAATTAAACCTCCGCCAGGTCTGTGTGGCGTAAATCCCACGCCGGTATTTAGGAGCGCAATTAAACCTCCACCAGGTCTGTGTGGCGTAAATTCCACGCCGGTATTTAGGAGCTAGCCCATAGCCAGATCGAGTGGGGATACATCGGGGCCGAAAAAAAAAAATCTTGAAGACAAATCAAAGTAATGGGATAAAGTCTAATGTCAAAATTAAACGCAACATATTGAACAATATCATAATGAATGAACGATATGTGGCAAATTAGCATAAAACAATAAGGGATTTTGAATATACGTCAATATAATTTACATAGCCTTGTTGAATAGCATCTCGACATTGATTAAAAACTATCATATCAATTTCTATTTTGTGGTCCGATACTGAGCAATTCACTTAAAAGCTTAAGTTTTTAAAGAATGTATTATATTATAAATTTATATATTTTATTTCCAAAATGGATGTATAGAAACTTAGGTCTTATATTATATCATTTGTTGGATAAGGTTTTCACACACGGGTTTCTTGTTTATCATCTCATGTGCAATAATTGACTAGTATTATACTATGATTGTCTTTTTTGGAAGGTAAAGATAATTTTAATTTTATTATTATTGTTTTTTTTTTTTTTCCAAAAAAGTCTACAAAAGTCCCATGATTCATGGAGTTTCGTTGTGCTTGGTTTTAATGTTTCCATGTAGCCCCGTGAAAGTATCTTTTTTTTTTTTTTGTCTTAATGCCTTTGGTCTTCAATTGTAATTGTAATTCTATCCTTTTAGTTTATTAGTTTATTTTGATTTGAGAAATTATTATTTTATTTTTGATTTATCATAATTATTTCACAAATCATTTTTTTTATATATTTAAAAATAGATCACTATTACATTTTAAATTATAATTTCATATATTAAATATTTAAAATTATAACTCGAAATATAAAGTAATATTACATATATTTATATATTAAGCACACGAATAGAGTTTGCAATGTGCATAATATATTAGTATATATTATAGTCAGGGCCGTAGCTTATGTGAAGCGAGTGAGGCGGTCGCCTCGAGCCCAACTTTGGAGGGGGCCCAATATTTTTCATATCATATATAGGTTAAAATTATTTTATTTTTGTATGGCTGAAAAATAGTAATAGGGGCTGAGAAGATAAAAAAAAAAGTCATGTGATAATATATCATATTATAATTTACGTGAGATGAGAATGAGATGATCTTTTTTATTTTAAATTTTTTTAACCAAATGTTGGTCAAACTTCAAAGAAAATTAAATTAAATGAAAATTCAAACTAACTCAACACGATTTTAACTACTTGTACACACTTTTGTTTTTTAAAATATGTTTCTCTCTTTGAAGATTTTCATCAATTGCAAATGACTTTTTTTTGTGCTATTCTTATTTCTTTTATGTCTTTGAATTCTAAACACATTATGTGTTCGATGGATTGACTGAATGAAACTGAAACTAAATATCATTATTTTTTTTTATCTTCTTACTTCCATTAATATTAGATAAATATGTTGATTGAATGGACTATCGATGTTGTCAATTGAAAAAAGAAATGATCGGGATGCAAATTTGATCAATATTTTTGCCTCTTAAACATCTAGATGAGTAGTATTTATATAATTAGTTTAAGTATTTATTGAACATTCCACTATGAAATATATTTATATTTATATTTACGGTTTAAATTAATGTTATAGTACGTATCTTATTTGAAAAAAAAATACTTAAAAAGGGTACGGGGCCCGAATTTCGAGATTCGCTTCAGGTCCCGACTTCTTCAGCTACGGACCTGATTATAGTCATATAATATCACTTGCTAACAAATACACAATATCATTATAATTAATCAAACTGTAAGATAAAGTATTCAGTCTAATCCGAAAACTAAAACCGATTTGAAGTAAAGAAAATAATAGGAAAAAAAAAAGAGATTATTGCAACTTAAGATAGCAAGTTACTCAATATGATGAAGCTAAGATTAATTAGACTAGGAGTGTAAACAAGACGAGCTCGAGCCAAGCTCGGCTATTTTTCTGGGCTCAATGAGCTCGATCTCGAGCTTTTTTAATAAAAAAATAAAAAGTAAAATAATAATAATAATAATAATAATAATAATAATAATAATAATAATAATAAAAACTCGAGAGATTGAGCTCGACTCGAGCTCGAGGCCAATTATTACGAATTCGAGCCGACTCGGTTCATCTTTCACCCTAAATTAGACCGTCAAAACGGACCAAGTCCGTTGGGGCAAGCTACTATACATTTAAATAGACTTGCCCAAAATTAACCGGAACCGGCGGTTCAACCGGTGAACCGCCGGTTCCCAAACCGCCGGAACCGTAACCGGCTCCAACCCGTCCCGGCAACCGCCTAGGGACGGGTTGGCCGCGGTTTGGGGTTTTCCCAAACCGCGAACCGCCGGTTGTAAACCGCCGGTTTGGCGGTTCAACCGGCGGTTACGATATAAATAATATAAATATTATATATTATATAATAATAATAATAAATATTATACTATAATAATATAAATATTATATTATAATAGTAAATATTCTATTAAAAAACAAAAAATTAAAAAAATAATAAAAAAAAAGGAAATAACCGTTGGATATTAAAAAATACATTAAAAAATAGATTAAAAAATTTTATAAAAAAAAAAAATCAAAAAAAAAAAAAAAAAAAACGACGGTTAACCGCCGGTTTAAACCTTAACCGGCGGTTGAACATCCGCCGGTTAACTAACCGTAACCGGGGGCTAAACGGCAACCGCCCCCGGCCGGTTACATGGCAGTTGGACCTTTGGACTAACCGCCAACCGCCGGTTAACCGAAACCGACGGTCGGGCAACTCTACATTTAAAGGTGTAGTTCGAAATGGACTGACCCGTTTGGCTCACGGGTCGAAATTGTACCCGACTAATGGGCCGATGGCCCAATTAAAAAAACAAATTAACTCGTCATACCCTACTAATTTAACTGACTTCATTAATTTGCGGGTAAATAAATCATTACTATAAAAACTATTCCATTAGAAGAATCCCTTTTCATTACACTATCCCAACTTTTTTAATTTATTATTATTATTTATTATTATTATTATTTGCCATGTTTAAGCAATAACGACCGTCGACCACATCAAGAAAAACCCCACAAAAATATGGATCGTTACTATGGGAAAGAACATTGAATTCCAGCTAATGTATATATGTAAAAAAGAAAAAAAAAAGTAAAAAATAAATCTTCAGCAAATCCACACTCAAAACGACGTCGTGAAGTTAACGCATAATTCTATTTCTACCATAGAATGGATTTCGACGTAAAGCCAAAGCTTTTCTGATAGTTGGGCTTCACTGCAATAATTAATTAACAGCTGCTCTACGTTTTTCTCCGCGTGACTGATTGGTCAACCAAAGAAGAAAGTGGGAAAAGGGAATTCTCATCTCACAAATTTCAAAACCCTGAAGAACCCACTCGTTAATCGACCTTATTTTGTGGGAATTCATCGATCTTCAATTTTTTTTTCCTTTTTGTGAAAATTTGAGGTTACAGGGGAAAAAATCGCGGCATCTAACCGATTGAATTGAAATTTCAGTCGGGCGATTGATTTCTGACGAGGAGTCTGTGCATATGGCTTTACCGTTTGCCGATTCTTGAGCATGTGAGTTCATATGTAATGTGTATGACGTTTTCTGGTTATAGCTTGATTATCTGATTTAAGTCTGCTTTATATTATAACCTTTTGAATGCTTTTGCTTCAAGATTTAGATACAAACGACCTTGATGGGCTAGCAATTGCTTACAAACATTATTCTTTTATTGCCTGCATCTGATTCCTAAAGTTTCTTCTCTTAATGTTGCTTGGGAATTAATGCAGGGTATTGTTTCTGTGAGGACTTGGTCAACTTTGTTTCAACGTTGGGGTTTTCATGGTGGAGACTATTTAGAATTTTACTCTGCATTCGAAGCCAAGATTGTTGAGGGAGGTAAGTAATCTATTCAAATTCTTCAATGGAGTTTGAGATCTGTTATTGGCCATTGGAGTTTCATGTGATAGGAGGAGAGGATTTGTTCTGGGTAGGATGTGATATGAAGATATTCGAATGTTTCGATTGTGACTGAGTTCTTGACAACGACTTTGCTCCTGAAGCTCGATAATAGATAATTTACTTTCTGTGTGCCTTTGTATTGTAAGGTTTTTAGTTCATGATGGATGAATCGCCGAGTAGTTCAAATTCGTTGCCTCCTTTCATTGCAAAGACGTATGAGATGGTTGATGATGTTTCTAGCGATGATATTGTTTCGTGGAGTCAGAGCAACAAAAGTTTCATAGTGTGGAATCACCCTGAGTTTGCAAGCCAGCTTCTGCCGAGATACTTTAAGCACAACAATTTCTCCAGCTTTATCCGACAGCTGAATACATACGTGAGTTGCTGCCCTATTTGATTTCATATCGCATTTGTATGATAATGCCAGATAATAAATATACTGCTTATTGATCAATAGGGTTTCAGAAAAATCGACCCCGAACGCTGGGAATTCTCTAACGAAGACTTCATCAGAGGTCAGCCCAATCTCCTGAAGAATATCCACAGGCGAAAGCCTGTTCATAGTCACTCTGCTGCACCGAATCAAGTGCCCTCATCATCTTCGACCTCTTTGACCGAATCGGAAAGAAATGGATATAAGGAGGAAATTGAGAGATTGAAGAGCGATAAAGAATCACTTAACATGGAGCTACAGCAACAAAAGGATAGACAACAATTACTCAAAGCACAAATGGTAGCTTTTGCCGAGCATTTACAGATTATAGAAAGCCATCATCAAGAAATGCTGTCCTCGCTGTCCCAAACATTGTCCCGGGATGATGTTTCCCGGGACCTCAGGTCACAAGCACACAGAAAAAGAAGTTTCCCCGGTTATAATCTCTTACGGGACGGATCTAGTGCGGACGATAATCTGAGGTTGTTATCTCTGTCCCATGGCTCGATGATTGAAAACCTCGATGCTGGCTCTCTTCTGAGTTTAAACAAGGATACGCTGGAGCAGTTAGAGTCTTCTCTAACACTATGGGAGAATATAGTACACGATGTTGAGAAAGATTCAACCTTGTTAGAATCCCCCCGTGCATCGAGCCCAGATATATCTTATTCACAGCTTAATGTTGACCATGGCCCGCCTTCTGGAATTGACATGAACGTCGAACCCGAGAACACTTCTTCTGCTCCTACCGAAGCTCAATCTGTTACTGAAGAACAAGGTAATGGTGCACCTACCAATTCACGAGCAGGGGTCAACGATATTTTCTGGGAGCAGTTTCTTACGGAAAATCCTGGTTCGAATAACTTGCCTGAACATCAACGAGAGATGAAAGAGAGCAGCGGCGGCGGTAAGAAAAGCGAAGCCAAATCAGGCGATCATGGCATACACTGGTGGAACATCAGTAGTGTAAATAACCTTACAGAGCAGTTGGGACATCTTACACCAGCAGAGAAAACTTGATGCTCTCCCTCCAATGTTATAAATGGTGCTTGCCTTTTCATTTTCTATTTTTCCCATTGTGAATTTGGATAGAAAATAGTCTAATTTCTGTATGAACTTTTCTGTGTTACTTATCATAAAGTGTTTTTTTTTATTTGATTATGACAATAAAAGAGTCCCAAGGCAAAATAACAATGATACCTATAAAAGATATTGGCCTTAGAGGGCTGAGTGTGGCATACAATTGGGCTTCTAAAAAACCACGCGAAAAAAGGAAAAGAAAAAAGAAAATTATTTGGGAAAAAGGAAAAGGGAACGTGAAGAAAGATCTCTGTCACAGCCCTTCATTTTCGAAAAAAAGAGAGGATTTATTACAGATCAAACGAAGATCCTCAGGCCCTCTAACGGTTTTCCGTTTCTACATTCGAATCTGTGATTCTTTTGTCAAGAGTTATGGCAGGTTACAGAGCAGAAGATGACTACGACTACTTGTTCAAGGTGGTCTTGATAGGCGACTCAGGCGTTGGAAAGTCGAACCTTCTTTCGAGATTCACTAGAAATGAGTTCAGCCTCGAGTCAAAGTCCACCATAGGCGTTGAGTTCGCCACTCGAAGTTTGACCGTCGATGCCAAAGTCATCAAGGCTCAGATTTGGGACACTGCTGGCCAAGAAAGGTGACGATTTTTGTATACAAACATCTTTGTGTTTCAAGTGATCTTTTTGTAAACTCGAAGTTTTTGACTGTCGATGCGAAAGTCATCAAGGTATGTTGCTTTCTGCATTGTGGGTTTTCTATACTTTGGGGCTGCAGTGAGCTAGATCTTGAGATTTGTGGTTCTTTGATCTTATGATTTATGCATAAAGTTTGAATCTTTCTGTTTATTGGCACATGGGATGTTCGATTTTTCTCCAAACGATCTCTTTCTATCGGCAGATTTAGAGTCTATGATCTGCCTACTTAGTCTTAACTTGATGTATGGATAAAAAAAAAAAGTCATCTTTTCTCAGCTGTTTCATATCATAACTCTTGGTGGTTAAGGTTAAGTCATTTTAGCAATGATGTAATGACGAGTTGAATCGCTAGCTTTCCCATCTCAAATGTTAGACTATGTATCAATCTTGAGTAGCTGACGTTATCGTTTAAGACGGCCAACGTTCTTTTCTGGCATTGAAGCCGTCAAAATTCTTGATATTTTTGGGGTTCGTCGTCCCCATTCGCTTGCTAGCTTTATTATTGCAACCTCTTGCTCAACCCGCAGGTATCGTGCCATCACTAGTGCTTATTACCGCGGAGCGGTAGGGGCTTTGCTTGTCTACGACGTGACGAGGCACTCGACGTTCGAAAGCGTGGAGAGGTGGCTGAGGGAGCTAAGGGACCACACAGACCCTAACATCGTCGTCATGCTCATAGGGAACAAGTCTGACCTCAGGCACCTCGTAGCTGTCTCGACCGAGGACGGGACATCGTTTGCAGAAAGGGAATCTCTTTGCTTCATGGAGACGTCAGCCCTCGACTCGACCAACGTCGAGAATGCCTTCTCGGAGGTGCTTACGCAGATATACCGTACGGTGAGCAAGAAGGCCATGGAGTCCGGGAATAATGGGGAGGAGGCGAACGTTCCTCCCAAGGGCGAGAAGATTGATATTAATAAAGATGTTTCGGCTGTGAAGAAGGGCGGTTGCTGTTCTTATTAGGTTAGAAAAAAAAAAACCCCAAAAATGATGTCGTAAGGACAACTCCTTTTTAATGTATCTTTTAGAGCATGATGTTGTCTAGTTACAATTTCTTTCGGACGACATTGAGGATTTCTTCGTTTAAGGTTGTGGGATCGACGTGTGCTTCGACGATAGCTTCCGTTCTGAAGAAGTGTTTTTGCAGTTGACTCTTGCTTGTAATACCATTAACGTTCATCTTTGGAGTTGGTAAGAGTTCTCAAAACATTAAGCTTTCTGCGCAGAGCGATCCTTCTTTGCACTTCAATTCCTTCTTTGCACTTCAATTGACATTTTTCTATATATAAAAATGTGATGTTTTGAATGAAACGTTGTTGAATTCTCAATATATGGGAGCATGCTTTTTATAGAGACTCAAAAGAAGAGTAATGAAGAAGGGGAAGACATATATGTTCTGACACTATTCTTTGTCTTGTAATAATGAATATATTTTTGTAATTATTCTAAGAGTATTAAATTTGAAAAGATATGTAATTATGAACTAATGACGCACTATGTCATGGGACTCCCTAATCTCGTAAATTGCAAGTGATTGTGAGAGTTCATGCATGTTAAAGCAACCACCAATCTCGGTTTGGCAGTACGAAAATTCAAATATATATATATATATATATATATATATATATATATATATATATTAAATTACACCTTCTCGACGTTTCACTCTCAACGATTTTTGCTCATGCTTATGCGTTTGCTTGTGTGTATAGTGTATAATATTTTTACTTCAAGCGACGATAATAATACATTCCATTTCTACTTAGCCTTAATGATTTCTCACACCCATGAACTTTGACCCGAAAGTAGGAAATATAGTTTTGGCATATTTATTATCGTATTTACAACATATATGTATCTACATTATAGATAGATTTCTTTGGACAGACACCAAACATGTAGCAAACTCCAGCTTTCTTTCATTATCTAGAAGAGATATGCTCACTATATAAGTGCCCTGCAATGGAATTTCAAGCAATAAACACACACATTATATAGATTATGTTAGATGTTCTTCCTCAAGGAGTGTAAGGCTAGACTGATATAAATGTGAGGTTTTACATTGTATTGATACATTCCTAGTTAAGTTATCCGCATAATATATATAAAGTGAATAAACTATTAAATTGTTATAAAATTACATATTAGGCCGTAATTATCTATGCTCATATATACCATTAAAAACTTGTTGATTGATTAATGCAGCATTGTGGGATTGAATTGCAGGGCAATTCTCCTTTGGCAAGGAAGGAAGTAACGCATTTACGACGACACATTTAATAAATCCCTGCCCAAGGAGAATCACACTGTTATTCGTTTTCCAACATTTTTTTTAATATATGATGAAAAGAATGAAGCCATACACATAGAATTTATAGCACTCGATGTTCGAGTTTGTATGTTAAACGCCATGGTTATATATACACGAGCGATCGAGGGGGAGATTGGTACATTGTGCCTTCACTAGGATATGCTACAGATATGCTTGGAACCATTTCTTTTAGGGTTTCTTTCCAGCCTTTGCTTTTCATTGGGGCCAAGGTTAAGAAAAATAATGTTCTTGCATGGCCTTTTTACTTTGTTTTTTTTATTTTTTTTGGGTGCTTGTGGATATGCTTTTCTTTAATAATATAATAGACTAAACATATTTACATACTTGAGTATATTTTTATTTTCTTTTATCTATGTTTCACAAGGAATATGATCCTTTCTCTTTTCAATGGATGCTTCCTTGTTTGGTTAGAATATCCAATTGTCTTTGTTTATGTATTACGTTTTTCTTTTTTCTTACATGATTACGACATGATGAAAGACTTCAACTCATATCGGCCAGTTTTAATTCATGTCTATGCCAAGATCAATAACGTTGATTAGGGTACCTCCTTCAAGAAAATCAAATAAATTGGTATATAATATATATATATATGTAACGGTCATTATTAAAATTCGATGCATCTTTTTAGATTATACTCCTCTTTATCAAAATGTTTTTAACGATAAGGGTAAATATTAAAAATATATCACATGAAAAAGATATAATGCAGACATATTAGTTTAGATATTACTTTCACACCAACTTATTTGATTATGATTCAAGATTGGCATTTAAATTTTTTTGAGAGTGACTGAAGCATCTTCAAATACTAATATCTGTCTCAATCATATCCGATAAGTTAAATAAGTCTCTACATAGAAAAAAAATCGAATTTGTTATATTTTTCTTGAGACTAAAGTATATTTCATCAACATAGTGACATTACAATATCATGTTGATGACATAAACTTCATATTAGTCTCAATCTATCCAAAAGTTAATTATAGCTTAAAAAAAATACGTCATATTAGTTACGATAAATGTTTTCTTAATTTAAAAAAAAAGGGAGATTAATCTTTCGTTTTAAGTTTGAAAATTATTGTATATGTTAAAAAAGTATTCGTATTAAATTTGAATATTGTATGTTAAAATTAAAATTGTTTCATTTCTAGATTGAAAAGAACAGTTTTATTCCTATGTAGAAAGAATATGCTTTCACATATCCGAGTACAATAATGTGTTTTCATATAGCTGCATGCAAATAGTCTCAAGAGATTTATATAATATTTATAATTAATTAAATTGGATTTGTGGGATGAATTACTGGGCAATTACTCCTTTGGCAGTTGATTAATACTTAAACATTATTTGGCAAAGATAAACAACGCTGTTGATTTTTATTTGCCAAAGGAAATTTGGCCCTCAATTTGAGACCACATATATTAGTATTAATACTTTCGATCTAGCTTTTAGTAAACCACTCGATATCGAGTGGCCGCATATGCAATAATAAGAAGAAAATAATAAAGAAAATATGCATTATGTCTAAATCTAGGCAATTTTTAATTATAATTTTTGGTTGATATATGTGTAGAAAAAGAAAGTAGCATATGCTGGGACAATTCTTTTATGAGATATTCCCTGACTTATACAAGTGATATGGTCAATATCAGTTCTGATTTGTAGGGCTCACTTATATATTTTACTTTTTAATACTCGACAATCTGTATATATTATATAGTGGCTTTTAATTTGATTTCATTTGTCGTTTCTATTAACATTTATTATTAAAAAAGAATACATAGGACGGACAAAATTAAGATTGAGTAATATGATCACGATATACCCTTCATTTGATATATCATAGCTTACTTTAAATATGTGAGTCACAATTTAATACTTGAAGCTGCTTGATTTGTATACAATATATATCACACACACACACACACACACACACATTAGAGTATATAAATTGTCTTGAGAATGTGCTGTGCATTTTTCATTGCATGCTTTAGCCTTTTTACATCACTATTCTCTAAGTTGGATATTACAGGCTGTAGATGCTTGACTTTTGAGCCTTTTCTACATATATATTTTCCTTCGATTTATGCAAAACAATGATCGGAATCAATTTTTCTTAGTAATAAATGTATATTTTCTTTATTTTATTTTCGATTTTTTAACAAGCAGAAGCATATATGAAAAAATGCTATCAGAATATACTATATGTACGAAACAGAAATGAGTTTTGAGCAAGTTCGTACATACATTATCCTATATAAGCACTTGAAGTCCAATGTGTGTTTCTTCATCGAGATATAAAGCCATTTAGAAAAGGTATGTATGTATATGTATGTGAGCATTATAGGGCAGAAACTCCTCCGGCAGAAGCTAATTATTATTAAGTATTTTATTTTATTTTATTTTAGATATACATGTAAAAATAATCTAATTTAATTTAACTAATTAGCTGCAAATTAAATATTATCTATTAAGCTACTGCCAAAGGAGATTTGCCCGGTAATGCAGCTGTACAATAATAGTCTCTCTCTCTATATATATATATATTATATATATATAAGATCTTATTTATTTATGCTCGTTATTAATATATTGCAGGATATTTATTACAGGCTCGTTATTAGTATTTGGTATTACTGATTTTGAAATTTTAATGATGTGTGTGTTAAACAATCAATTTTTTCTAAAAAAAAAAGTTTTAAGTTTGAAGGTAGTATATCTTAATTTTCTAAATTTTATTTTCAATATGGGTCTAGCTGATTTCTTTTCTCATTTAACTCAAAAGTGATACTTTTCTTTACAAATGTTCGCTATTTGTACTATCTATTGCTTTAAGCTCACTACCATTTTAAATGATACTATGTTTTATTTTTATTATTTAAATGACTTTGGAGGAAAGCTGAGTGCGAAGGAACCAAAGGTTAGGTTTTGTTTCGGATTTTGTTGGGTTCACTGTCAGAAGATGATCCAATTAGAGCCCACAAGAAAGCACAATCTTGAACATATTATTATATATATATCCCTTTTAGGAAGATATAATTAAATCAATTAATGTTAATTTATTTATAATTATTACATTCTAATTTCTCCAGGCTATATAGAATGTAAAAAAGCACTAAATATGTACAGCAACTTTAATTATTTGTATAGCATATAAATATAATCTTTTCATTGAGCATACTAGCGACCAATATAAATATGAAGAATGGAGCATATCATAGAAAGTGTAACACATTTTCTTCTAAAGAAATATTCTATTTTGCTTTATTGGTAAGTCAGCTGAGATAATCTCTTTCAATGTCTTACATTAAATCAAGCCACAATGTCCTCGTGTCCAAAAGCTAGGTAGTCTTTGTCTGATGTAATAACTATACATCATGGAAAGAAAGATATTTATAAATATATAAAGGCCCTAAAGAGGAAAAGAGATAAAAGACTTCGAAGGCATTATCGCTTGTAGAGAGCCAATAAAAACACTCCAATTGTTCAAAACATTTGAATGATCATAATATGTATTCAATTTAAAGGGCAAAAAGGGTGCTAAAAAACAATTTATCAAACCTTTAGGGTTTAATTATAAATAAATATACAAGGACTAATTAGCAATTATTATGTCTGGTCAAGTCAGTTGAAGATGCCTCCATCCCAACCGTTACCTGCCTTAGACTTCCCGCAAAAACTTCAAGCATTTCTTTCTCCACCAACAAAATAAAATCAATATTAATATATTACATATGATCTTTACTTTTCTCTCTCTCTCTCTCTCTCTCTCTCTCTCTCTCTCTCTCTCTCTCTCTCTCTCTCTCTCTCTGAGAAGAACCGTGACACTACAACTCACAGGCAATTCAACAACCTGTGTATGAGTACACATCAAGCAACTATTTTTCCTTTTTTCTTGATATTATTCCACTTTACATCAGCATATGCACATATATAGAAGCAAAGATCGTTGATAGACAAAGTATAAAAGTGTAATTACAGTGAAATAACAAAAAAAAGAAGAAAAAAAAAGGAAGAAGAAGAAGAAGAAAGAAATGATGGAATCTGGGATTCCTCTATGTAACATCTGCGGCGAGCATATGAGCATAAGCTCCAATGGCGAAGTCTTCGTTTCTTGCCATGAATGCAACTATCCCATGTGCCATCAATGCCTCGACTATGAGATCAAGCAAGGCAATAACGCCTGCGTTCGATGTGGCACGCCTTACGCTCATGCTGGCCACGGTACGTTACTGCTCAAAAAACCTTAAAAGAAGCTTGTCTGCAGCTAAAATGGCGTTTTTCCTCCGTATTTCATCAACTTTCTTGGTTTATTGCAGCGGCCGAAGCATCCGAGAATCTCACTCCGATTCCATCGCATGCCAATGCTGCTGCTCAGGTTAGTTTTCGACGTCGAATATGTAAAAAACGAACAAAATCCCGCGTTATTATTACGATTGTCGGCTCGATGTTATTGCAGGATAATGGGACTCATGCTAGAAATATCAGTACGGTCTCGACCGTGGATAGCGGTACGCTGTCTGATTCATTTATTTTCATCCCAAGAATGATCTAAAAATCTGATTTTTTTTTTCCCTCCATTTTTCGAATTAAAATATAATCCATAGAATATCTCGACGAATATGGAAACCCGATATGGAAGAACCGAGTCGAGAGCTGGAAAGAAAAGAAGCACAAGAAGAAACGGCCCGCCAAGAAAGATGCCAAAGAAGAGCCCGAGGCCCCGGCCGAGCAGCAAATGGAAGAAAATTCAGAGTATGCATCATATTTCTATATATATATATATATATATACTGAAATGATAAAATTAATAAAAAAAAAATGACGTGGCGAACCGTTACCACGTCCAGGTCAGCAGACGGCTCGCAGGTGCTCTCGAGGGTGATCCCTCTACCAAAGACTCAGCTCACGACGTATCGAACGGTGATCATCATGCGGCTGATCATCTTAGCCCTATTCTTCCATTACCGTGTGACCCATCCCGTCGACAGCGCCTTCGGCCTGTGGCTCACTTCGGTCATATGCGAGATATGGTTCGCCTTCTCTTGGGTCCTCGATCAGTTCCCTAAGTGGTCCCCCATAAATCGTGAGACTTTCATCGACAGATTATCGGCTAGGTAAGCACAAACACACACACACACACGATCGAATAATTGTTTGAATTTAATCGCCTATACGAAAAAAATTTCAAGGTATGAGAGAGAGGGGTCGCCGTGCGAGCTAGCAGCGGTTGATTTCTTTGTTAGTACGGTGGACCCTTTGAAGGAGCCGCCTCTTATTACGGCGAACACGGTGCTTTCGATCCTGGCCGTCGATTATCCGGTGGAAAAGGTCTCTTGCTACGTGTCTGACGATGGGGCGGCCATGCTGAGCTTCGAATCCCTCGTCGAGACGGCCGAGTTCGCGAGGAAGTGGGTCCCTTTCTGCAAGAAGTTCTCGATCGAGCCTCGGGCCCCCGAGTTTTACTTCTCTCAGAAGATCGATTACTTGAAGGATAAGATACAGCCGTCTTTCGTCAAGGAACGCCGAGCCATGAAAGTACGTTCTTACACATCGACACACATATTCGGGCGCTTTATGGTCTATTGTGTGAATTTTGAATGATTGCAGAGAGATTACGAAGAGTACAAAGTGAAGATCAACGCATTGGTGGCTAAGGCTCAGAAGATGCCCGAAGAAGGATGGACGATGGCGGATGGGACATCGTGGCCTGGTAATAACACGCGGGACCACCCCGGGATGATTCAGGTGTTCTTAGGAAATACTGGGGCCCACGATATGGACGGTAATGAGCTGCCTCGGCTGGTTTACGTCTCGAGGGAGAAGAGGCCAGGGTACCACCATCACAAGAAGGCCGGCGCTGAAAATGCATTGGTAATAAAGTACAAGCCCTTTGCTGTATTTTTCATTTTTTTTAATACTTAGGGTTTTGGGAATTTAAGGGTCTGGTTTTCATTGCAGGTGAGAGTATCGGCGGTTCTTACGAATGCGCCCTACATCCTCAACCTCGACTGCGATCACTACGTCAACAATAGCAAGGCGATCCGCGAGGCGATGTGCTTCTTGATGGACCCGCAAGTCGGCCGAGACGTCTGCTACGTTCAGTTCCCGCAGAGGTTCGACGGGATCGATAAGAGCGATCGATATGCCAATCGCAACACCGTATTTTTCGATGTGAGGATCTATATCTACTTCAGTGTTCAGACTAGTTATTTTCTTACCAGTTGGTTTTAGTAACTATATGAGTCATGTCGGAGTTATTGCATCAGGTTAACATGAAAGGTCTGGACGGAATCCAAGGGCCCGTCTATGTAGGGACCGGCTGTGTCTTCAACAGACAAGCGCTTTACGGTTATGGGCCAGCTTCGATGCCGAGCTTACCGAAGAAATCTTCCTCGTCTTGCTGTTGTTGCTGCCCTGGTAAGAAGCCCGCGAAAGAGAAGGACGTCGCGGAGATCTATCGTGATGCGAAGAGAGAAGAGCTCGATGCTGCCATATTCAACCTTAGAGAAATCGAAAGTAATCGTTTTTTTTTTAATTCCAAATAAAAACTACGGCGTTTGTGCTTATGGGTTGGTATTATCTTGTAATAGGTTACGACGAGTACGATAGGTCGTTGCTCATCTCTCAGACGAGCTTTGAGAAGACATTCGGTCTGTCTTCGGTGTTCATTGAGTCGACGATGATGGAGAATGGAGGCGTCGCTGAATCCGCAAACCCGTCGACGCTCATTAAAGAAGCCATCCATGTTATTAGCTGCGGATACGAAGAAAAGACAGCATGGGGTAAAGAGGTAATTACGAATCTTCGTTTTCTTACAACAAAAACTTGTTCTGAAGTTCTATGACGAGAAATCTTCGTTTCGATTCTATAGGTCGGGTGGATATACGGGTCCGTTACGGAGGATATCCTGACGGGCTTCAAAATGCATTGCCGGGGGTGGAGATCGATCTACTGCATGCCATTGAGGCCCGCTTTCAAGGGGTCGGCCCCGATCAACTTGTCCGATAGGCTCCATCAAGTGCTGAGGTGGGCTTTAGGGTCCGTCGAGATCTTCTTGAGTAGACATTGTCCTCTGTGGTATGGGTTCGGCGGCGGACGGCTCAAGTGGCTCCAGAGGCTCGCGTACATAAACACGATCGTCTACCCTTTCACGTCCCTGCCTTTGGTTGCCTATTGTACTCTCCCCGCCATTTGCCTCATCACCGGAAAATTCATCATCCCCACGGTAAAATTTCCTTTGTTAACACGGAAAATTTTGTCCCCATTGTGTTGGCCTAGTGGCTTGTGGGGGTGTATTTTACCCTTTGGGTCAAGGGTTCGATTTCCACGACTGCTGATGTTGGGTGAATTTGGGATGTATTTCACCTGGCCTCGAAGATTAGTCCCACCTTGAGAGTGTGCGGCGCAAGCCCATAGTCTGACTACGTGGGGATACCTCACGACAGGAAAAAAAACACAAAAAATTCGTGTTCTTGCATATTTCACTTCCTCCAATTTCCTATCATTTACGATATTCTAACCAATTTCTCGAAAAAACTAACAATGCAGCTATCGAACCTGGCGAGCGTCCTCTTCTTCGGGCTCTTCCTCTCGATCATCCTCACGAGCGTCATCGAGCTCCGATGGAGCGGAGTGAGCATCGAGGCGCTGTGGCGCAACGAGCAGTTCTGGGTCATCGGGGGTGTCTCGGCCCACCTCTTCGCCGTATTCCAGGGTTTCCTCAAGATGCTCGCCGGAGTCGACACCAACTTCACCGTCACGGCGAAGGCGGCTGACGACTTGGAGTTCGGAGAGCTCTACCTCATTAAGTGGACAACCGTCTTAATCCCGCCCACGACGATCCTTGTAATAAATTTGGTGGGCGTCGTCGCGGGTTTTTCTGATGCTTTGAACAAGGGCTACGAGGCATGGGGGCCTTTGTTCGGGAAGGTGTTCTTCGCATTTTGGGTGATCTTGCATTTGTATCCGTTCTTGAAGGGTTTGATGGGCCGGCAGAATCGAACCCCCACGATCGTCGTGCTGTGGTCCGTGCTCTTGGCGTCGGTGTTTTCGCTCGTTTGGGTTAAGATCGACCCGTTCGTTAGCACCAGCGATGCGTCCGCGGCTGCTCAGAGCTGCATTTCTATAGATTGTTGAAAGGAGATATATAAACAGAAGTCTTTGAAGAACAAGATTTGAAGCATATATCATGTTTGTGTTTGTGTGTATTGTAATTTCCTAGAATTTTTGGAGTGCCAAATTTAAGAAATAGGCATATATATACCAAGAGTTTTGTGTGTTTAAGGCAAAGGGTCATTCCATCATTTTATCCAAATAGTCAATTTTTTTTTGTTGAAATAAGATTTGATTTTTTTTTTCGATAACGACGATTAGAATTTCCATGTTTGCGATGATGGATGCCGGGAGTCAGTTATCGTCTTTGGTGTCGGGTTTTCAAACTTCTTACGAATCGAAACAATTCGGACTAGCATTGTCTTGTTGAATAAGATCGAATAACCCAAAAGAGTAGATCGATCGCAAAATAAATCAGACGAAAAAGGAATAACGACAGAGGGAGATAATCTGTCGTCAAAATCTGCTAAAAAAAAAGTTCGCCTTTGTAATCGATAGATCATGATGGCAGGAAGAACCTATTGAGATTGAAAGGAAGCGTGTAGAACTCTTCGTTTCGACTGTCTCCTTTGAAGGTTCTGAACTTGGCCCACCATGGCATCCCGCGGTCTTTGGCGCTGTCCTTGTAGTCGAGCGTGTTGTCCAAAAACACCGCCACTAACAAAGCCACGGTTGGCGACGACGAAAATACCGTGTTCAATAGATCGTTGAACTGTCATTGGATCAAAAGATAAGTGGAAAACTATTGACGAGAAATCGAACAATAATATTACAGATAATGCAGTCGTAATAAAACTACCTACCCATCCAGCTCGGGTATGCGATGGACCGTGAAAAGCGCCCGTGGTGTATTCTCTGAAGTACTCGGGAATCGAAAGGCCGAGGAATAAGGAAACGCCGACGATGAAGAGGTTTCTCATCGAGTTCATGTTTGTGAACTGTAAGAATGATAATCCTACGGAAGCTGCCCGAAAATATAAAAAAGAAAATTATTATGAATAATTCAAAATTTATACGCTGGAAAAAAAATGGGAAAATCACGCACCTACGAGGCCAAACATTACGCTGTATACGGCTGCGAATATCGGGAATGGTATCGAAGCGAATAACGCTCCAAATTTCCCTACACACAACATATAGGATTGAGGCGCATATAATGCAACAGAAAAAGAAGAAAAATTTACGTTATGTTGCTATATTTTTGTACGTTACGCTATTACCTAAAATCGAGAAGAAAATCATGAAACCAGCCGAGATTTGGATTACTCTTCTACTGCCGACGAGTGTGCTCCCGAGAAGTCCGACGTTTTCTCTGTTTTCCCTGAACCATAAAAAAAATAGAAAAAAAAGACTCACAATATTTATGAGATATGCGACGATAATTTAACTTGAAATCAATAGAAAATTTCATGAATATTGAACTACCTGCCAGCCGGCTCCACGGCTAAGAACATGCGCTGGAGGAGGCGTTGCGCTGGCCAATCGAGACGCTGCCTTAAAAGCTCCAGTCGACTGGAAACAGAAAAAAAAAAAGAAAAAAAAAACGCTTTGTAATTATTTTGCTGATATGAATATTCCAACATAATTCCGAAGGATGATTAATTTTTTAATTATTTTGCTGATATGAATATTCCAACATAATTCCGAAGGATGATTAATTTTTTTTTTTACTTCGATTAATGAGACTAATACGGCGGCCATCATTCCGAAAGCATGTCCGGCGTCAAATGTAGGCGCCCCCCCACTGGAGCGGGTAGGGGATTTTAATCCTACGGTTTACGAAGCTTTTAGACATAACGACGTAATAATAATAATCATAATAAGCAACAGAATTCGATGTCATAAATACGAACCATGGCGCGGAAGAGATGAGATTCGCTTTATCTGTTCTACAGTTTCTTTGAGTTAACTCGGGTCGATGCTTATACGCTCCGCTTGCCGTCAAAAGGTGAGCGTAGGCCCAAATGACGGTCACGGAGATGAGAAGTGCGAATCGCTCCATTACGGGGACTTGTCTTGTCTGAAAGTGCTTCAAGTACTGTAATAATAAATAAAAAAAAAGGCGGGCCAACATTAGAACTATATACATTTGATTCTGGGAATGTATTATCTCATTCAAGAACTAAATGGGAATTACTACAGATCGATTCCGCGAGATTAAAGATTACGATAGAATAATAATGATGATAGTAATATCTCACCTGCGAGAAAGCGATGAATAAGATGAACATCGGCAGGCCGATTTCGACGCACCGTCCGACCTGAGAATGAAAGCGAATCATCTCAACTGTTGTGTGGCAATATCATCGCAAGATGATTCTGGACATTAAAAGCATGCAATAGTGGAAGTATTCGATGATTCATTTCAGCATTCGTATATGATCGAAGCTTCGGCCTACCATGGGGAATCCTCGATCGAGCAAACCGAATCCCACCAAAGAAATAACCGGGACCATACCAAGCGGGCTGAAAAACCTGATTTTTCAAACGCAATTTTTTTTTTTTTTTTAAACAAAGATTCGAGCGGTTCGATTCAACCTCGGTTAGAAAGAATATTACCTGGAGCATATTGCCCAAAGCTGGCTGTATCCCAATATAATCTGCACGCTCGACGCTACGATCAGCGCTCCTTGCGTTGCTCTCATTGTGCTCAGAAACCTCTGCAAGGGAAAATTTATATCGAAGTTTATGACACTATTCGATCAGTCGATGAGATCGCATAATCTATACATGATTCTAACAGTAGTAACATACATGTCCTCTAATAATTTGTCGGATTTACAGAAAGATTTCGACTTTACATGCCTTTTGTTAGTTAGGAATGTGTATCGAAAAATGACCGAATAAAAATCATGTCTGCAAACGAAAGTTTTATACGAACCGTATGAGGATCGGCGATTCTTTGCAAAGACGAATCGTGGATGATCGAAATCATAGGCACCATGAAAGCCCAAGAGCCTCCGATCACAGTGGGCAGCCTCGTACCAAACAAAGTTTGCAGCAGTGTGTTTATTCCTTGTACGAATAGCAATGTCTGAACCACCCTCACTTTATCACCCTGATATTCCAGAATAACATCATCAGCAAAATTAAATAAAAAAAAAAAATTGAATCTTTAATAATTTTTTACACCACAGAAGTCAGAATCTCAAGAATCTATTCCAAAATGAAATAATAATAATAATAATCAAAAGAGGTTGCTTTTTCTTACATCAGTTCCACCCATCAAAGGTACTAGAAAAGAGGGAATCATGACAGCAGTTCCCAGGGAGAGAATGTAATGCTGAAATCCCAGTAAAACTGCCTCAGCTGTTTTTTACAAGCAAGAGAGGAGAAGAGAAAAAGATTTTACTATTAAAAAAAGCTATAAAATTAATAAAAAAAATGTAAAGAAATTCGAGAAACTACATACGCCAAGAAGGATTAGAATCAATGCAGTACTCCAAACCCTGAAGCTGCTCCATGGGCGGATGACTTATTTCCTCAGGTTTTGGAGTGGCCACTGCTGTGCTGATACTTTGCTTCAATAAGATGAATCAACTGTGAAAACTGAAGACGAAAAGCTAATGAACTCAATTACAGATATAAAGCTATGGAAGCAAGTAAAGGCTCATTCAACAAAGAGAAAAAAGGTAAAGCAGAAGTAAAATAAATGAGAGAGAGAGAGAGGGATAGAGTGATTGGACCGTGTATATATATATATATATTATATAAGTCTTTTTGTGTGCATTTGCATGTAAGAATTAAGCTTAGAGATAGTTTCTTTTGAACATGGGCGGTTTTTTCTTGATTTTGCTGTGTTTTTTTTTTTTTTGTTTGTCATGTTAAGGATTGGTTTATTCCGATAATGCCCCTGAAGAACTGCCAGATCAGATGTTACCGTTAGTCCCCTGGTTGTTCCAGATGTACTTCTTAAGGTATATTTTTAATTATTTTTATTTAACTCAATTGCAAATCTCGGAAGAGGTTTCATTGCACTACATTTTCAGTGTAAGAAGTTGTATTGTAATGCAGAGGGAGGATATAATAATATAGTTCTCAATCTGAGAATTGTTTCTATAACATGAAAGATTCTCAGTATATGAATGTGAAATCTGATTATGAGAATATAATATAGTTCACAATTTATAAATTGTTTCTATATTACTACAACTACGTGGATATGATTTTAAAGCCAAGTAGTTCAACGTCTCTCTTCATCTGTGTGTAGTGCAAACGACAAAGACAAAGCAAAGTCTTGGCCTTATAGCCTAAGCTTTGAAAAGTTTTTACCTTTAATGATAATTATGTTTATCTCCGCACCAAAAAGCATTATTCATGTCATGGCATTTTGCTTTGCATTCCCACCTACGTATGGCAGGTGCATCCCAACAAACATTTAAATATACAAGAATTCTAGGATGACAAAGGTACTTTGTAGTGATATATCTTGATATATATTTATTTAAATTGTACTGTTATATAAAGATTGTTAGTTATATTATGAATGAAGGTTGCAAACATTGAATGCTAAATTAATAATGGTAGGTTTCATATTTTATTTTTTAGTTAAGTTTATGAGATTTGCATTGTAATTTACTAAATCATATGAGACCTATTGAATACAAGAATTTTTTAATCTCTTGTTTTCATAATTGTTCTCAATATAACACTTAATAACTACAATAATTTTATATCTCCTTCAACTTTTTTATTCTATTTTTAATTGCTTAAACATAGTAAAAATAAATTCGTTCTCAAACTACTAATAATTACTTTTTCATATCGACATTGACCAGTGTAATGCTGTAAAATTATAATAAAAACAAAACTACCGATGTAATTTTTTTTAAAAAAAAATTTATGCTATTAAACGAATTAAAAATAAAAACATTCCATCTCTACTACTAACTACTATATAAAGAAATATAGATATAAGAACTCAAAGGAAAAGCATAAAACTGGCTGAATTCGAGCTCATCGTGACAGTGATGTTACAATCAAGGATTAGATAGAACAAACGAAAAGAGTAGCCAAATATCAATTCTATGATTAGGTTTGAATGATATGAAATGATACCTCTTCGATCGATATCTTCGCAAAGCCTCGGTTTCCTCGGTGAAGCACAATACTACGATCTTCTATCCATCCTTCTTTCGCTGGATTTCCTATCTTCTGCCTCCTTCCTCCTTTGTTGCCTATCATGATATTAGTTTCGTATCATTTTCGTCTGATAACATCTGCTTACAAAATCGAAGACACTCCACACATGTACAGGGGTTTACGTTCTAAGGACGAAAGTAGAGTAACTCCCTCATCAAGAGTATTCTTAAGTCAGAAAAATACGAAACAAACATAGATGACATTGCCAGCAGATAAGCTTTCGAAAAAAGAAAAAAAGGACTTACGCAAAAGCAGAATATCCACCGCCCGTCTTAGCAGCAGATAGGAGTGCTGCATGAGAACTTAGAGCAGAGAGATTTTCTGGTCCTGCGTTGGCAACATTCCCCTGATCAGCATCTACCTGTAAAACCGAAAACATATAGAGGGTGTAAAACAATATTCACAATTCGTCTGCTACAGTTTTAAGTGAAGGATTTCAAAGTAGAATAACCTTGTCCCACTTTGACTTCTTTTTCTGTCTGCCATCACGAGGAGCGACATCTGTAATAGTTGGGTTGGTGCTTACCCCAGCAGCTCCGGCAACAGCTGCAGAAGACATTATACAAAAGCATTGCACGAAAATTTTCAAATACTCTAATTATTTCAGAGTTTGGAAATGTAACGGATTGCTGGTGTTATAACTTATAAGTCATACCTGGACTTGGGATACTAATTTTTGGTGTTGGAACTACAATCCCTGGTTGTACTCCTCCAGAGGAAAATTCTACCTTCTGATTTTTCTTTCTTTCGAGCTCTTTTCTCTCCAGTTCCCGCTTCATGTCAGCTTCTACAAGTAGAACCAAACAGGGCAAAGAAACAGAAATCATACATTTTTAAGTTGATAGTGATGAAATCACATTCTATAATAGACAAGCTAACTGAGGCAGGCAATAAAAAGTTAAAAATCAATTGAACGTAAATAATTTAAAGCTTCACAGGCCAAAAACTGAATTACAGAAGCAACTGAACTGGCCGAAGATAGAACAATATCGTTCTAACCTAATTCATCATAAAAGTCACTTGGGTCATATCCATGAGGGTCAAACACATCTTTTCTGAAGCAAGATCCTATCTGATCAATATCTTGATATGTCACAGCATGTAACAAAAAGTCAGGATTTCGGTATTCCTTCCTATTGCGAACCTCAGCATTGAAGCTTCTTCCATTCGTCTTCTTCAACATAAGAAACTTGATAATTTTCTCCTGCAACGGAACCGAAAAAAAAAAAAAAAAGAAATTGCAACGCAGATGATATAAGATGTTATGAAAAAAGAACGACCTGAAATGAAACCTCAAATGATGCTAATTGAGACAAAGATTGATCTTGGATAGGAAAGCAATTGTATACACTTCTATTGCTCTATCTCACCCCCTAAGTTTCATACACCAAGGCAAACAGGCCACCCTCAAGTCCTCTCAAATAAGGTATGACCTTCACACAAGGTAAATCTCAACCACAGAGGATATGCAAGAAATAATCTATTTACAGACAGTACAAACTTACTTGCAGCTCCTCTGAGCATGCATCCTGAGGAGGTGGGGGGAGAAACTTCTCCAGCACCTCAATCTCTTGTTGTTCTTCAACTGATGCCATATCAGCATCATCAGTCTCTGTTGTTTCTTGTTCAGTTGCAGTTGCAGATGCTAGCTGATCGGCTGGCTCAACTGATTGAGAAGGCGATGCTTCAGTACTATGTGATGGAAGCCGCACCACTCCAGGCGATCTTTTATCTCGGGACTCACCTAAAGCAAAGGCAACGCCAAGAAAGAAACAAGTTCAGTTGAATCCCTTGACTCAGTTCTTATGTTGCAAGAGAACCTACAAGGATAAACTAGTTTGTTGCCCCATCCCCTGGTTTCACAGAGGCAGAAATCAAACTCTATTACAACAAGGCTACCAAATTAACTTTGTTTCTCTTTTTCCTAAAGATTGAAGAATTCCATTAGGAACAACCCATCATAATTTATGGTAAGACGTGAGAAACGCCACAGGTGCAACAGAGACCCAAACAAGTAGCAACTTAACAACTATCCAAATGCCAAACCACTCAATTATACGACAGCACACTTCTCGCGCAATAGACAAACTAAAACATATGAAATAACTCTAAAAAAACACTATGTAATCCAGCAGCAAAAAAACAAATCGAACGCCCTATTTTCACATACCGTCACTAATCTGAAGCTCCTTTACTTGACCCGTCGCCGCTACTTCGCCATCCTGCAACCAACAGCAGAAAGGAAAGAAAGCATAAACATAAAATAAACAGCAAATTAAACTTTTAAATCATAAAATCTCCTCCGACACAAACCTCAGCTCCGGGAGACGCTTTGCTTCCTTCGCTAATATCATTATCCTCATCTTCGTCGATGTCTTCCATATCATCATCGCCGCCGTAAAATTTCAGCAAATCTATTCCTCCGGGGGCTTTCTTACTTGACGCCATTATTTTCCCTCAATTGGAAACCCTAATTCTGTTTCTCAGTTCGATTTCGGAGTAACTTAATAAAGTCACGTAATTATGTTAAGATGTATTTTTGTATGGTAAATACTTTAGTCAAGGTAATTAACGTAATTATAGGGAGAAAATAGTGGTAGATTAATTAGCATAATCTTTTCCTTCAATAGTGTTTTCTTTATTGTACAAAAGGGATAGCTTGGTTGACATGGGGAAAGAAAATTTTAGGGAGAAAATAGTGGTAGATTAATTAGCATAATCTTTTCCTTTAATAGTGCTTTCTTTGTTGTACAAAAGGGATAGCTTGGTTGACGTGAATGGGGGAAGAAAATTTTACTCCATTATTTTTTGCTTGTCTTTCTTGTTTTCTTATGGTATCAGAGCCACCATGGCTGAAACAAGCAAAGAAGCAGAAAGTTTGAATCCGGCTTATCTTTTGTCATCCAATGATAACCCGGGAAATATCATAACTCAAGTTCAACTCAAATTAACCAACTACGATGAGTGGGCTAGGGCGATCCAGATTGCACTGCAGGCCAAGAAAAAATATGGATTTGTTGATGGCACGTTGACAAAGCCAAATGAAGAATCAAAGACGCCTACCGTGGATGACTAGAAGACGGTGAATTCAATGATTATTGCTTGGTTGTTGAATACAATCGAGCCCGGGCTTCGATCGATGATCACCCCAGTACAGACGGCGAAGGAGCTGTGGGATTCGCTCAAAGAAATATTTCATGTCACGAATGGCCCTCGAGTTCAAGAATTGAGGGCTGAACTGGCCAATCTAAAACAACAAGGTATGAGTGTGACTTCGTATTTTGCGAAAATGAAGCAAGTGTGGGAAGAATTGTCGCAATATACACAAGCACCAATTTGCACGTGTAGCGGCTGTACCTGCGGAGGATGCAAGTGTAATCTCGGTGGACAGATCGACAAACAGAGGGAGGAGGAGCGGGTTCACCAATTTCTGATGGGACTCGACGATGGAATTTTCGGGAACGCTCGGTCGCATATATTAAACACTGATCATCTTCCTTCTATTGGTCGGGTTTATGCACAGATATGCCAGGAGGAACGTGTTCATGGAATGGTGAAGAACAGAGAAGTGAAAGCTGAAGCCATGAGTTTTGCAGTTCAAAACTTGGCGACCTCGTCAGGTGGAAGGAAATCAGACAAGGGACTCGTCTGCAATCACTGCGGCAGAACTGGCCATGAAATCAACTCTTGTTTCCAACTGAATGGATATCCTGAATGGTGGGGCGATAGGGCCAGAACCAGCGGACGTGGTGCCGGTAAAAATTCTGCTCGTGGCGGAACGGGACCAGCAGGACGTGGCGGAACTGGAGCAATGGCATCTCGGGGCCGAAATACAGGATTCGGACAGATGCGAGCGAACACGGCGCATGCGGTGATTGGAGATGGATTGGATCCGATGATGGAATCTGCGGGAAACAACAGTTGTAATACTGAATTTAATTCGCAACAATGGGACACTTTTATGAGTTTCTTGAAGGAATGGAAGCCACCGCCCAATAAAAAATTGACTGGTAAGAATTTGTTGCGTTGGATTATTGATTCGGGTTGTTCTAAACATATGACTGGGTTTTTGCCTTGTTTGAGCTTATTAAAGAATGTCTACGATTGTGTTGTGGGATTACCTGATGGACGACGTTCTCTCGTGAAACAAGAAGGAAAAGTGGAATTTAATTCACAGATCGGTTCAGATAATGTGTTGTATGTGCCGAATTTGACCTGCAATTTGATGTCTGTTTCGCAACTTGTGGATGAAAGTGGTTGTGATCATCTGTTTACTAAGAAAACGTGTGAACTGCAGGACCCAAGTTCGAGGATAATGATTGGACGACTGGGTGAAAGAGCAGATAATTTGTACTATTTGAAATCTGTAGCAGAAATAAAGAGTTTTGTGGCAAAGAGTGACGTTTCTTTTGATGTTTGGCATAAAAGACTTGGTCATCCGTCAGATAGGGTGATGTGGAATTTTCTTGGAGATAGTAGTAGAAGTTTGAATAAAATTTGTGATATTTGCATGAAAGCTAAGCAGACTCGTAATGTTTTTCCCGATAGTTTGAATAATGCAACTGACGCTTTTGAATTAATCCACTGTGATATTTGGGGGCCTTATCGGGTCAAATCTTCTTGTGGGGCCTCTTACTTTTTGACAGTTGTTGACGATTTTTCTCGTAGTGTGTGGCTTTTTCTACTCAGTACCAAATCAGATGTTGGTAAAATCTTGAGAAATTTTCTGGTTATGGTGAAACGCCAGTTCGACAAAAAGGTTAAAGTAATTCGAAGCGATAATGGGTCTGAATTTTTGTGTTTGAAGAAATACTTTGATGAAAAAGGAATTCTGCATCAAACTTCTTGTGTAGGTACCCCACAACAAAACGGACGAGTAGACCGTAAGCACCGACACATTCTTAATGTTGCCCGTGCTTTACGTTTTCAGGCTAATCTTCCTATTGAATTTTGGGGCGAGTGTGTTCTAACTGCTGGATATTTGATCAATAGAACACCTAATGTTGTTCTTAAAGGCAAGACTCCCTATGAGTGTCTGTTTGGAGCGCCGCCTATTTCTACTCATCTACGGGTATTTGGTTGTCTCCAAATTTCTTAATCGTACTAAAAACAAGTTTGATAGTACGAGCAGGCGTTGCATATTTGTTGGTTATCCATTTGGACAGAAAGGATGGCTACTCTTTGATCTTGACACGAAGGAGTTTTTTGTGTCTAGAGATGTGGTTTTCTGTGAAACGAATTTTCCTTATGTTCTGTCTTCTGATGTACCAGATAATCAAGTCCCTTTGGTTACTCAACCAATGAGATCAATTTGTGCTGACATGGATTTCAGGGAGGGTGTTCTTGCGCCTGAACCAGCAGCCGAGGTCGAACTCGTCTCTTCATCAGAACGGAAGCAACGGTCGGACCAATAGTGTTGCCCGAACGTGACGCAACAACCACTTCCGACCAAGCTGCGCCAATTGAACCAGAAGCCTCACCCGACCCAGTGGTTTCGATTGAAGCCGCTACAGCTCCATCTGATACATTAGAAATTTTGGACAGGGGACATCGAGTGAAACAACCTTCTACACGTTTGAAGGAGATCGTGACAGGTGCAGTAAGTTGTCCGTCCTCTAGTACACCTTATGAGCTGACCCATTACATTACTTATGCCAGATATTCTGCTCCCCATCGTGAGTTTTTGGCAGCAGTGATTGCTGGGCATGAGCCTAAATCTTATTCTGAAGCAATGAAGGATCCACGATGTCGTCAGGCTATGAGGGACGAAATTTCAGCTCTTGAAAAGAATGGCACATGGACCATTGAGTCATTGCCCCTTGGTAAAAAGCCTATCGGCAGCAAATGGATTTATAAGATCAAGTATCATTCTGATGGGACCGTTGAACGTTATAAAGTGCGACTAGTGATTCTTGGGAATAAACAGATTGAAGGAATTGATTTTCATGAAACTTTTGCACCGGTTGCCAAAATGGTTACAGTCCATGTATTTCTCTTTGTAGCTATTGCAAAAGGTTGGAAATTACACCACATAGATGTGCATAATGCATTCCTACATGGTGATTTGAACGAAGAAGTGTACATGAGTTTGCCTCTAGGCTTTGAGTCCACTCAGTCGGGTCAGGTGTGTCGATTGCGTAAATCTCTCTATGGTTTACTACAGGCTCCGCGGTGTTGGTTTGCCAAGTTGACAGGGGCTTTACATGACTATGGATTTCTCCAGTCACATGCTGATTATTCTTTGTTCACCTATTCTCGAGATAGGATCCAAATGACTGTCCTTGTATATGTTGATGACTTAATTGTTGGCGGGAGTGATCACCGCACAATTGAGCTTTTTAAAGGTTACTTGAGTTCTTGTTTTCACATGAAGGATTTGGGATCCCTTAAGTACTTTCTGGGAGTGGAAGTTGCTCGAAGTAGTGCTGGTTTATATTTGTGTCAGCGTAAGTACGCTTTGGACATTGTGGTCGAGTCTGGGTTGTTAGGTGCTCGGCCTTCACGGTATCCGATTGAACAAAATCATCGGTTGGCACTTGCGCAGGGTGAGCCACTCCATGATCCTACTCGATATCGCCGTCTTGTTGGTCGTCTGATTTATCTGACTATCACTCGACCTGAGTTGTCCTATGGTGTGCATGTTCTACCTCAGTTCATGCAAAACTCGTTGGAGGAACATTGGGATGCAGCACTCCGGATAGTGCGATATTTGAAGGGCCGACCTGGTCAAGGGATTCTTCTTCGTCCTGACTGTGATCTTCAGTTACGAGCTTATGGTGATTCCGATTGGGCAAGTTGTCCATTGACTCGACGTTCTTTAACTGGATTTTTTGTCCTCTTAGGAAATTCTCCGATTTCTTGGAAGACGAAAAAGCAAGCAGTTGTGTCTTGCTCTTCGGCCGAAGCTGAATATCGATCTATGGCTATGACAGTTTGCGAACTCAAGTGGTTAAAGGCACTGCTTCACTGTTTGGAGATTTCTCATTCTCTTCCCATGCAGCTTTATTGTGACAGTCAATCCGCCTTGCACATTGCAGCCAATCCCGTTTTTCATTAACGAACCAAGCACATCGAGATTGACTGTCATTTTGTACGCGACGAACTTCAGAAAGGTGAAATTGAGACTCACTTTGTGCGCAGTGTTGATCAATTGGCGAACATTTTCACCAAGGCCCTTGGTACTTGACAGTTTGATTATTTATTGCGCAAGTTGGGCGTTTGTGATTTACACGCTCCAACTTGAGGGAGGGTAATAAAGTCACGTAATTATGTTAAGATGTATTTTTGTATGGTAAATACTTTAGTCAAGGTAATTAACGTAATTATAGGGAGAAAATAGTGGTAGATTAATTAGCATAATCTTTTCCTTCAATAGTGCTTTCTTTGTTGTACAAAAGGGATAGCTTGGTTGACGTGAATGGGGGGAAGAAAATTTTACTCCATTATTTTTTGCTTGTCTTTCTTGTTTTCTTATAACTCCCTAATTCTGTCATGAACCCAGATGTGTCGAATGGTGGTAATAGCTTTGAGGATGGGAAGCTAAGTGAAGTCCAAGGAGATGTTAGAACAAGAATGGTTGGATGGGGTTTGATTTGACAAAGTCAATGAAGAAGAAGAAGTCAAAGGGCCAAATATATGGAATGGGCTGAACTAACTCAACTTGGTTTAAATGATTAGTAATATCTTACTGGGACAATTTGTTTAATGAGCCCAGCTATAATTTTCTTGTTTAAAACACTAATGTTACGCTACGTTGAATGAAGGGCAAGTAGAATTAAACCTATCTTCTATTCATCTTCTTCATCAATCTATTCTCAAATTCTCCTTCTCTTACTATCTTATTTCTCGATCATAACACAGAAAATTAGCAAAAACAGTAACGTTAAACACAATTACATCAAGCGCCACTTACCATTTCTACTAAACCCAATCATCACACAACAAATTCATATATCTAGTATCATGTATCATCTATCCTTGTTAATGATGCAATTCTTTTTAATATAAATAAATACTTCAACTATAATTTCTTGATATTAAGACAAACACGTACACTCCCACAAAAAATATCAGTTCTGTTATAAAATATTTATAACTAGAACATGATTAAAACTGTAAACTCAGAAATTTCGTAGAGATAATTTTATTAACGCTTTCGATATGATTTCAATATAAATACATCGGTCTATTTATAGATAAACATTTCTACTATTCACGTTACTATTCATAACAAAACAATATCTTATCTCTATAACATTAATCAACACTATCAAACAAAATCTTATCACTTAAATAATACATCCACATCTAATAATAATAATAATAATAATAATAATAATAATAATAATAATAATACTATATACTAATTATAAACGTGGCCATTGCCATCGGACCAAACCATGGTCCATACGGTTTTGGTTACGGTTTAAACCGCGGGTCTGATTCGAAACATTTTCTGCCTTTTTTTCTCTTGGGCAGCTTTTTTTTTTCTTTTTTTTTTAAAAAATTAGAACGGTCAAATCCGCCGATTCAAACCCGAACCAGCGGGTTAACATTGATTTCAAATTACATATATATTAAAACCGTTGGTTTACGGTTTAAAAAATAACAAACTAAAACCAAACCAATATACGGTTTTATCGAAATCGTTGACTCCGATTAATCTAATCGATATCCTTTATGAGTTGTATTGTGTGTTTGGGGTAGGGAATATTCTAATCGCAATTGAATTGACGAGAATTCATATTCGTATTCGACAAAATTAATTTGTATTCGATTGGATTATAGTGTTAGAATATTCAGATTCACAATACAATTTATCACATAATACACATACACTAACTAAATACATCTACTTATCTATACTATATATAATCATCCTTCAATTTTTTGTTATTCCAATTTTATACTTCAATTTTTTTTTTAAATTTTAAAATTTTACCCTTCATTTTTTTTTAATTCCAATTTATCATTCATTTAATATAAAATAATATTATATATATTATTATTATAAAAAATTATAATATTATTTAATCATCATCATAGTTTGAATAAGAACCTTACTACTTGCATACCACGGCCATGCCACTTACCCTATTTCATATGAATAAATAAAGGAAGAAAAAAAAAAAGAAGGAAAATATTCAAGAACAAATTGTTCTTACAAAGAAAGAGCAAATCCAATCAATAGATCTCTATTTCATACATCTGTGTTCCAGATAAAACATAACTAGGATGATCAAAGCCTTGTACTATGTGTACCAGCTCCACACATCATTAAAAAAACTTTCGGGCCGGCCAACGAAAACCCGGCCCGGACCAAAATAACCATACTACGTTCCCGAAGCTATCGACGTGCATTCATATCGCTAAAATACCGAAAGTTTCTTTCCACAAAACTTCGCAAAAAGAGACGCTTCTTCAAAGAGTCTCCTTCACCAGTTTACGACTGTGAGAGAGACGAGGCGTGAGCTCCTGCACGATCCCGGGGGAAGATATTAAAACATCGTAAAGAAAAAGAAGAAGAAAAAAAGAAAGATATAATAACTATCCCGAAGGAATTTCTTTTTTTTTTTCCCGAGGATGGGACTAATCCCGCGGCCAGGTGAGAATGTTCCAATATTTTTACCTGTGAATAAAGGAAGCGATCGCGGTGAAGATTAGACGACTTGACAATCGTCTCCCATTTAGGTCCAACGTTCAAATCCATCTGACCGTTCTTATTACAACGGGCCGGGCATTTCCTATTCGGGCTCGAGAATGGATTTCCCAGCGGCAATGTTCGCCATAGCCAAGATTCCGAGGGCGACTTTGGTAATGGAGGAGGTAAGGGGGATTTACATATAAACTCAGATTCCATAGTCGGTTCTACTCTACGTTCTTCCCTTATCACACGTTTAACCTCGGACCCATCTTCGTCGTTGTCAAGATTCTTCTTGTCCGACTTATTGTTGCCTAACCGTCCTTTCTCGCTCGTCTGATTCCTCGAAACGTCTTGAAGCGCTTTAAAGAGCTTGCGAGACGATGTTAGCTTAGTACTACCATCGAACTTGTAATTACTACGACTTTTGTCTAGTTTATCGGGTATGGTAGAAAATCCCGACCCTTGATAGGACGGAGACCTCAGGATTTCGTTCCTGCAGGGAGAGGAATTCCCGCTTCGGTATCGCCGAAGAGGAGAGAGGCTTAGGTTGTAAGAGTCGCGATGAGGGTTTGGGAATTGGCCCGAGTTAGATTTCCGCTTGCCCTCCATTTTCGGTAGTTCCCGAGATAGCAAACCCGAGTGGGATTTCTTCTTTTGAGGCTCGGGGCGAATGATCTACGCAAAAACAATGTTGTAAGAAAAACACAAACATAACAAAAGCGCATTGCGAGAAATACATCGGAAGAGCGCCTATATAAACCCTACCTTGTCGAGCGGCCCGCTAAGGGCGTTTCTCGTTAGTCGCCTGACTTCGCCGAATGCGGGCGTTTGAGGCCGAGACTTCGGCTTAAGAGCGGGCAATGGATTCAACATGCACAAAGAGCTCTTCACGCAGAATCGAGGGAATATCCCCCAACGTTTCCCCGGCTTCTTATTAGCGGGAATTCGGAGACTTTCCTTGTCGAACTCATCGTCTTCACTCTCTTGATTGTATACATAGCTTTGAGAAGTACTATAATGAGGCAATGTACCTTCGAAAAGCTGTTTCTTAACCACCGCAATGGGCTTCTTAACTTCCCGGGGGACCGTTTTCTTGTCCGCCGTCTTAGGTTGCTGCCTCTTGGCATTAGTTTCCAAAACGGCGGCTTTAGCCGCCGGTAAGAACCGATCCATCATCAAGTCCCTCGTGCGCTTGTCTACCGAGAACGTTCCGGAAGGTTTCGCCGTCCTCGAGCCGCGGGACCCGCTGCTGAGCGAGAGCGCATCGTCAAGTGCGTCCGAGTAGGCGTCTCCGCCGTCGCCGTCGTTCGATTCGTCTTCTTTATTACACTTGAGGCTATCGTTGAGCTTCTCCAACAGGCTCGCATGGTCGATGAAGGAGAACCCTTCGACCTGAGGCTTGTAGAGCGAGTGGTGGTGGTGATCGTTGGCTCGTTCGCCCGAGGTGTACCTCGAAGGCCCGGAAGACAGCAGCCGGCCCGGCGGGGGCCTGGGAATCTCGCCGGAGGTGAACCTCGAGGGCCCGGATGATAGAACCCTCCCGGGCGGGGGTCTGGGGATTTCGCCGGAGAAGAAGCGTACTGAGGAGGAGTTTGTCGACGGTCTTGGGCTTCTGTCGTCGAGCTTAGGCCGGCCGGGCGTTTGCTCCCACTGAAAGGGGACAGAAGCTGGCTTCGACGGCAGAACTACGTAGTCTTCTTGTCCGGGCTTTTTGTGCAATGGAAGAGATTGTTGCCTCAAAGGCGGCAATGACGGCTTTTCTCCGATCAATTTCGGCTTCGCCAGCTCGCAGGAGTGTGAAGATGAAGAGAATCGCCTGACGGAGTAAAACGGAGCGTTGAGATTCAGTTGCTTCTTCTCCATTGTTCTTTGCGTCACCTCAACACAACAACAGCAGCAGCAAGATCTGATCGAAGGTATATGGTTAGAATCAGACAATAACAAAACCTAAGATCTGTAATATTTCTTGAATCGCCATTAAAACGCAAATAACAAAGAGACTTACCAAAGAGCAGTGAGATTTTCAGACACAGAATAAGCAATACTGAGAGAAGCAACGTAGAGAGGCTAATGGTGATTAGTTCTTGGATTTGAAGCCTCTTGAGAAGACAAGAGGAGGAAAAAGAGGTGACATGGAGTGGAGAAAGGGCAAGTAGACAGAGTGAGACGTTTAGTTTAGATAAACAAAATATTTATTACAAAATGAAAGTAGTAATAAATAGAAAAGTGAAACATGGGCTATGAATGGCGTTTTTGGTCGTGATTTTTCGGCTGATTATGACTCCTTGGGACTGATTCTAACTTCTAAGCGTTGATTGCTGATGACTGAATCAAATAACGTGGTGGGGACGAAGGTTTTTTTTTTTTTTTGTAATATTAATATTATGTATTTATGATTTCCTCATGTGGGGTGGGGTAATTAACAAGACAAAGGTTTCACGGGCATGCCGTTGGACTACAACGACACCAACCGTCATTTACTCCGCGCACATTTGTGGTTGGTAATTTTTATCTTATTTTATTTTAATTAATTTATTAGGGTTTTATTGTAATAATGGAGTATTTATTTCATGGGTCTAACATGGAGTGATGGAACCGAACAATTCAGTCGTTATTTGCTATTCTTGACTGTGTTTTTCTCTTTTTGTGTCTTCGTTATTTTGCTTCGCCACCACTAATAGATTATCCCTTTTTATTTTCCTCATTATATATATTTTTTTATTAATTTACTATGATAGATTGAAGGAAATGGAGATCGAAAAATAAATTGCAATAAATGTTATGGTGATTGAAGAATATCGACCAGATCAAATGATAATTTATTGCTGCCTAACATGGTGGTTGTGTTTAAATCAATCTACAGATATAATTAATTCACATTACCTAATAAAGATAAATATGAAAAAAAAAAAAGGTTCACATTTAAGTAACATCATTCACTTCACGACTCTCAGATTGAAAAATGAGAACGTTGCCTTTTTCCGCCATTAAATAAGGGTTTCTTTTTCTTGATTTGCTTTTAATATTTTCCATCCTCCAAGTACCTAACACCAAGAATATTGTGCTTTTTAATCAATTCTTGCACACAAGTCAAAAGGACTGAAAATATGTTATATATATATAGGGTATAACTGAAAATATGTTATATATATATATATATATATATCTATATAATATTTATTTGTATTCTTATATTTGTTTCTTTGGATTCACGAAGTTCAACTTTCAACATACATACATGAAACAAGGGTAACGGCGCCGAACACATCGCTTTAAACTCTGCTATTGTTGACTATATGTACAGTGTTCTTTATTTTTGTGATATATATATACTAAAACCTCTATAAATTAATACTCGATAAATTAATAAACTTTTTAAAATAATAAAATCTCTAAGTTCCGACTTGAATCTTTGTAAAAAATAATCAAATTCGATAAGATAATAAGATACTTTTTTTTTCGAAAATTCTGTTTATAAATATTAGGTCCATTAAAACTCCAAATTAATAATTCATAAAATATTACAATTGTAAATATTATGGTGATTTACTAAAATATGAATGTGTTGTTACTTGGGTTTTCTTTAAATCTAATTGAATTTCATCCCTAACTTTTTTAATTACAGCCAAGAGTTTCGGTGTCGAGTTCTCTAGCTGCAACATATTCAAACCCGCAAAAATATTCACAAAAAGGTACACTAGTCATCCATGAATCTAATCAATGAAATATATACGAATTCATTTATTTTCAATACATGCTAAATTTGTTGAAATTAACAAATCTCTCTTTTAATTAATAAAATATTAATTTATCGATATATTAATATCTCTCTAAATTAATAAAATTTTATGGTTCCAAGGTTATTTTATGGTTCCAAGGTTATTAATTTATAGAGGATATAGAACCTCAAATTTATTTTGAAGATGTTATGTAATGTAATGCTAAAGAGCTTCTGTCGTCTTCGTTAATTATTGAAGTCTCATGTGATCATGTTACCGAGGTAAGGATAACTTCCATGTTACATCACGAACTTTTGTCTCCACTCTTCTTTCATTACCTAGAAAGAAAATAATACGACAAGTCTTTGTCTTTGTCTTCTTGTGATGATTTATCGGGGAATGAGAGTAATTAACGTGGCCACTCAATTATATATATATATATATATATATATATATATACTTTGTCATATGTGTGTGTGTGTGTGAAATTTAAATACGTGAGAAACTACAAAGAGCAATGTATATACGAGATTTCGCAATGAAATAATCAGTGGCAACTTACAAGATATTGAATAGTGAAATTAAAGATATGAGATAGAACGTATAATTATTGTCATAATATTGTCAAATATATATATATATATATTACTAATTTCGTAATTATGGAATCACCTTTGAAAGTACAAGTACCGAAGCATCGTGACGTGACAGCGGATGAACGATACTTCCTAAATAGTTTTTGTTCTTTCACGTGAAGTACTACTGATCCTCGGACATTTTTCATAGTACAAAATATCCAAAACCCCAATTTAATTACGATAAGGTAAACATTCCCTGCATAGCATACCCTATTTGAACTGAATATTAGAAATTGGAAACATTTCGACTGCTTTATCATATAACTGAGCCCATCAACGCAAGTCAAGCGCATATATAGATTTTTATTTATTGCCTCGCCATTAACTTCTTGAAAAGTTTTAAGATACCTATTGCCAAATAATTATTTTTTAGAGAAGCCCTAATTCAATGCTTAGCTTTTCTAATACTTTGATATATTACTTGTAAATTACAAAGAAAAAAAAACCCGAGAAAACGAAAACACACACTAATTAACACGCAGTCTTTCTACGCATCACACAAGGTTGAATTGAACTACTTTTTCGTTCTAACCATTTCCTCGGTAAACTTAGCCAACGACCTCATGTTTAACCCAATGATCGTGTCGGCAAACAGACACGTGTCAGCCGCACAGCTATCCGCCGGAATATCAACGGTATACGACTCGACCACCACCGTGCGAATAGCATCGACGCCATAACTACCCTCCTCCTCCTCTTCATGCAAAGTCACCGTCGACTGATAGTTTTCGAGCTTGTGGTCACCGCCCACGACGCTCACCACCATGAGGTGGAGGTCATCGTTGAGGACATCGAGCCTCTCGGTGCTCCGGCCCGCCGGCAGTCCCGAGACCACCGTCAGCTCGCGGATGATCCCGTCGTCGGGACTTGATGAGTCGACCATGTCGCAGGTCTTGACAAACTGCTTGTAGTTTTGCGGTTTGTCGAACTGCCGGACCACGGACCAGACCACGGCCAGTGGTGCGTCGATGGTCTTGGTTAGGGTCGAGGTGCATTGGGTCGGGTTTGGTTCGTGGGTGTGGTAAAGGGCTTTCATTTTCTCTATAAGCGTCGCCGTCGTAGGTTTTAATTGCTCGTTCTCTTCCATTTTTTTGAGATTTAAATATATATTTCATGTCAAGTCATATTATTATATAAGACTGATTTGGTTATGTCTTGGGGAACTTGGATATATTCAAGATTTAGGTTTCTGACATTATTTGCAATCTTTATCTCGTTTGTTAACATAGAAAAAGAGACAATATTAAATTATTGCATTGCATGGCGGTGAATTTTAACTTTAGTACCTTTCACTTGAGAAATATATATCATTTATATATATATATATATTCATCCTACATATAGATTAAGACAAAGATTGCAATTACACACGTTTGCTCCCACGTTCGAGGGCACAAACTCTTGCAATCCCAAGCTTGTCCTATACATATATAAAATTTAATAATACGACAGAGATCTACATGAAACTCTCGGAATCAAATCAAATACCCATGGACTATGGAATAAATTTCAGATATTTACGTGACCTAAACATAGGAAATTCTGAGAGAACAAATATTAATTTCATCGAAGCCTGCAAAGGGCACACAAAAAGAGGTCGCTATGTACGTCCATTGTTCTTGTTCGAAAGCTAACATTAGTCTGTTGAAATTTTTTTTTTTTACTCCTACAAATATACATATACGAGATTCTTTTTAGGGTATTAATTTGCATCAATTGAATGGAAATTTCCCACCGTGGACATGAAGGAATCAAACCATCGTGAACAAGCACGAAAATGATATGCTCAGTTTGGTATAAAGATTCCAATATGAAAAAATATATATATATAATTGTACGACACGTAATGATACGATATAAACAATGTATTCCTTCGTCTTTTCCACACAGAAATTGTACGTACCAAACATATTGTTACAATTACACTTTTTTAGCAATGGGCTGCCGAGAATATTTTAGCCATCCAACTTTGACTTCCTACATGTAATTCTTACATCTCTATATTAAAACAATCACAATTCAAAAGTCTTATTACATTTCGGTCAAACTTGATATCAAAATATATCTTAACATCATACAGATATTACAAGAATCATAGACTTGGAATAACTGGATTGATAACAAAATAAGTATATGATTTATTGCAACACATTTGTATCCCTATATATATAGTACTTAAGTATCATCCTCCCCAAGAAAACGCAACCATCAATATTGTTTATAGATCTTGCAATATCACATCTCAAGAAGATGAAAATCACATTACTATTTCTCTTAATAATAACAGTATCTGGCAATGTTCTCTCGCAAACCCTCGCCCGCTCGTCGTTCGACGGCGTATTGAAGTCATGCGGACTGTCCCGTCAAATCAACGTTCAGATCGACAACCACCTTCCGGCGGGCTCAGCTACGCTGCAAGCCCGTTGCCAGGACAAGAGCAAAGATCTTGGATACCATGTGATCGAAAACAATGACAGCTACGGCTTTGACTTCTGCGAAGAAATATTCGGCAAAAGCTTATATTTCTGCCACCTCTATTGGGGTTCGCTTAATAGGGTTTTCGACGTATATGATCGTCAGCTGGAGAAAGCTGGCATTTGTAAGAATGAGCTTTGTTATTGGGAGGCTAGAGGAGATGGGATTTATAACCGTAATGGGAAAATGTATGATTGGGTGTCGACCTAATTAGTTATTGAATTGTATGTGTTTTGATTGTTTTAATAAAGAGATGAATAAGGAATAATTAATACCCTAAGACGAAATCGTGGACTTATGCACCTTTCTCCCTCAAAAATTTATTTACAGAAAAAACCCTAATACGTTTTTCTTCTTCACCCGCGCCACAGATCTTCTGTCACCATGGTCGCCGACGAATCGAGTTGGAGTACACATTATCTATTTCATTCTCTTTCTCAATTTTCTTATTCTCGATTTTATATTTTGTTTATTTTCTCGTATGAGAGTTTTATTTCTCTCGCATGAGAGTATTTCTCTTTTGAATAAGAGTTTGCAATTGTCTTATAAAATAGATATGAGAAATGAACATTGTGTTGTCATTGATGATTCAAATAATGTCAAAAGTGCTTGAAGAAGGAATTGCAACTGACGATACTATTGAAGAAGGAATTGCAATCGATGATACTAATATATCTATCATTTTTGTTGTTACTTCATATTCTTCAACAGTTTGTTTTATTGATTTAATTATAAAATTTTATCTTATGGAATAAAATTATGGTTTTATCTCAAATACCCTAAGATGAGAGATTTCCATAGAATGGAATTAAATCCTATCAAATCTCATAATTATCTTATTTACAATTACATATATACCGCGAATGAAAAATAAAAAAATGAAACAAAAAGCATACGAACAAATCACAAAAAGTATGAACCTCTTATATAACGTAATGTTTCAAATGATAAACAAATAAAAAATATTCAGATTTTTGAAACGATTGATAGAAAATAAAGATTAAGAAAATCTCAGCTTTGTAGGCCCACCAGCCTTCAATTTTTCACTTGAAGTTTTGATTAAATACATCATTCTTTTATTTGTTGCCTTTCATGTTGCTTACGTTTCTTAACGGAAAGAGCATCATATAACTGCTAATTGGTATGACAATTTGAATACAATTACTAAGATTGGGTCGGACACGGCAATGATTCCGCGTGGCCGCGCCTTCTCACTGAGCCTAAATCAACTATGCGGAAAACACGCTTGAAGGGAAGTGTCTTTCTTCTAAACCTCGCTCACCAAAATATGCGTAAGACCTTTGAGCTGCCCTGGCCGAGACATATAAAAGGGTTCAAGGCCCTCATTTGAAGCCTTAGTTAGCGACTTTCAAGTGAGAGCAAAAATGGCAAGTGTGGTAGAGTGTGTGTGTCGAGTTTAGTGCAAGTAGGTTGGGAGAGGTATAACATAAATGAAAAATTAAAATTTATATACTATTTGAAATAAATTATTTAAGAATTGTTAATTTTTTTATTTCTATATTTTATTAAGTAAAGTGTGGTGGGTGAGAAACCAAACCCGGCGAAAATGACCAATGGGTTTGGGGCTTGGACCGATTATATTTTAGCAATCCGACTTAGACTTTCTACATGTTAAAACAATCACAATCTCTTATTACATTTCGGTCAAACTTTATATGAAATATATCATAAACATCATCATATAGATATTAGAAGAATCATAAATATAGAATAACTGATTGATAACATATAAATATCTAACCAAATAAACTAAAAGCAATTGGTAACAATTGATAATGGATAATCTTAAATCCATGATTATCTTCATATTATTTTAATTTATGATAATTGATTCTCATTTATGATATAATATATATATTTTTTATTTATTTCATATGTAATATCGATATATTGGAGATAAAGTTTACATTGAGGAAAAATATTCCATCAACAATATTATTGGACCACACTAGTGGGATACTATTACATGAATACTGTACACTACCTATAACATTTGCATCCCCTATATATATATTATATATATATATATATATATATATATATATATATATATATATATACTGGCGAGGGTGAAGTTATATCATCCTCCGCAAGACAAAACACAAGCACTAATATTGATTATAGATCTGGCAAAAAAATCACATCTAAAGAAAATGAAAAGCACATTATTATTTCTCCTAATAGTAACAATATCTGGCAATCTTCTCAACGTTGCCATGGCTTCATGTGGATTGTCCCGTCGAATCAACGTTCAGATCGACAACCTCGTTTCGCCGGACTCAGCCACGTTGCAAGCTCGTTGCCAAGACAAAAACCATGATCTTGGATACATAACGATCCCTTACAATAGGAGTTATAGATTTGACTTCTGCGAACAAATATTCGGCGAAAGCTTATATTTCTGCCACCTCTACTGGGGATCGGTTAATAGGGTTTTCGACGTATTTGATCCTCAGTTGGAGAAAGCTGGCGTTTGCAAGAATGCCTATTGTTATTGGGCGGCAAGAGTAGACGGGATTTATACCCGCAATGGGAAAATGTACGACTGGTCGTCGTCCTAAGTTATTGATTTGTATGTTTTGCTAGTTGTTTTAAAGAGATGAACGAGGAATAATACCCTAATAATTATATGTCGATCATGTGTAATAATGGAGATTTCCAGGACTTTCTGTTGTTTTACATTCAGAAAACTATCAAATATTAAAAAGAAAACATTTTTTTTTATATGCATCATTAATGATGATGGATTGTGTTATTGCAAGCCTAAATCATTCATGTTTTTAAGGCAAGAGATTTCGATAGAATTAAACCTTATCAAATTTCATAACTAGAAAGATCTTGTGTTACAATTACTTATATACCGAATAAAAGTAAAATAAGATAATTGAAACAAAAACTATACGAAATCACAAAAGATCTAAATCACTTAAATAACGTAATCTTTCAAATGATAAATGAAATAAATATTCAGATTTTTTGAAAAATTAAGAGAAAGTAACGGTTAAGAAAAATAAATTTAAATTACAATAAAAATATATTAGTAATATGAATAATAGTAGTATGTGATGTAATCGTCAACCAAATTAATTTTGTTAGGATCAGTCGATGTGTTTAGAGGGAGGAGTAAATAAACACTTCCTATATATATATATATATATATATATATTATATATATATGGTCGGTTACTTATCAAACCGATCACTCAGGCAGACAGATGGTTGATCAATTTTGGAATGGTGTGAGTAACCGTGTGAAAACTGTAATGTGTAATAAAGAATGTAAGTGTGAAGTGCACATAATTGTTTCTGGAAGTCCGGAGCAAAAATCTCATACGTCTCCCCTTCTTCCGTGCAAGAAAGGATTTCACTAGCAACTGGTTTACAAGTTACACTGAGTTTACTCAGCTAACCTCAAGTAAACTAAATTGCTAATGCCTACTCTTAGGCAGTTGTGTATCACAATCCACCAACTACAACAACTTGTTAAAATCCGTTGAGTACTAGATTTTTATCTCGCCAAACTTTCTAATCACTCGTGATGAACTTGTGAGAGAGCGACTTCTGAGTTTTGATTTCTGAGAATGACTCGTGATGAACTTTCTTTTTATTACAATTTTATTTATTTAATATCGTTGGATTATATATATTGGGTCGGTTAGGGTTTGGGTTTGGGTTTGGAAAATTATTGTATAATTTCTGTTTTGATTATTTATGTTAGGCCTAATGTTATTTTTATATCTTCTTTATTATTGTTGTGGGGTTTCATCAATCCTCTTTAGTATGTAATACTATTTTTAATTTTTTTTTTCAAAAACTTATCTCCAGATTAATAAAACAAACAATCATAATTTTAAAGTGTAGTTTTTATAGGTCTATTCTATCCTACCTAAGTGGGTAATAACCCAACTCTAGTGAGATGTTGACACATAATGCAAAAAAAAATATTTTGCTTATGTGTCACAATCATATAGAGTTGGGTAGGTGTACCAACATGGGTAGGATAGTTGTGATCGTTTTTATAATATGATAAGCTTAAACTTCATATAAATATATAATCTCACCGATAGATTACACAAATGTAGAATAAGATTTTAAGAATAACTAGTTTGATCATAAAAAGTAGAAACTAGGCCCTACGTGTAGGTGTATATGATAAATCGAGGAGATTTAGACCTTTAATATTCTTTTCCCTATTATGAAATAAGTTAATTATGGATGGTTAAATAATTAAGATGTGAATGTTTTTGGATTATTGATGGATTTGGAAGTATTATATTAAATGATGATAAGATGATAAGATGAGGTGTTTAATTGAAGAGTTTGTATTTTAGTGTGAGGTGTATAATTGTAGTGAATTTTTAGTAGTATAAATAGGTGATTAGAGTTCATTGTAAAATACACAAAGTATTGAAATACTTAATCTCTCTCTAATATCTCTCTCTTTATTATTATAAGCTATATTATCATTATAATCTTAATATAAGTATAATTATAATAAAATAATCTTAATATAATATTAATCACAATTAATATTTTTATAACACGTTATCAGCACGACCGCTCTCCGTCGTCAAGATCAACCTCCGTCGAAGACCTCGTACGAGTTTAGTCAAGGTATGGTAATTTAATTTTTAATTTATACTAATCATATATTAATTGTGATTAATTTAAAAATATATATTATAAAAGTATTATTTAAAGGTTTTATAACTAAACGCCAATACCCGAGTGGTTTCGCGGAATATCGTTCACTACAAGTGACGAGAGGTCCAGGTTTCGATCCCCGTGGAGGCGTGTGGATTTTTTTATTTATGCACGTACACAACACAAACCCACGAGGTCTTGCGGTAATCCCAACCTCAGTAGCGGTATATTATTAATTTTTCTTTAATAAAAAAATATGTCGTTTTATACAAAGATGGATCTTCTACTCCTTACATTATTTACGGTGATCCTTTCTGCTATGTGGATAATATTTTTACCAATGTTTTTAAAATATAATTATTAATTGTAATTTCTTTAATATTATAATTACTGAAATATATTTTATTTTGAAGGATGTCGCTATGTCCGATGTTTGATCTTTTGCTTATGATTATTATTACGGCGACACTGATCTGGATGTGGATATCATTTTTTATAAGAACTTTTACAAAAGAAGATACAAAAGAAGATTTAAAAGAAGATTAATTATAAGTTTTTTTTAATATTATGTAATGTTTTAATAACATTTTTTGTATTTTATTATAGTAATATGTCGAACTTGGCGAGCCTTGAGTTTGTTGCACTCGATATCACTGGAAAAAATTATTTACCTTGGGTACTAGATGCTGAAATCCATTTGAAAGCAAAAGGTTTAGGTGACACGATTGATCCCACGAAAACCACAACTGAACAAGACAAGGCGAAAGCTATGATTTTTCTTCGCCACCACATTCACGAAAATCTGAAAGTTGAATACTTAACAGAAAAGAATCCAGCTGAGTTGTGGAAAAACCTGAAAGAACGATATGGCCACTTGACAACTGTTATTCTCCCCAATGCAAAGTACGAATGACTGAATTTACGATTGCAGGATTTTACGTCGGTAAGTGAATATAATTCTGCCGTTTATAGAGTTACTTCCACGTTGAAATTATGTGGAGAGACAATTACTGAGAACGATATGCTGGAGAAAACATTCACCACATTTCATCCACAGAATATGATATTACAACAGCAATATCGGGAGAGAAAATTTAAAAAGTATTCAGATCTAATTTCTTGCTTACTTTTAGCTGAACAAAATAATGAATTGCTGGTGAAAAATCACGAATTCCGAACGACTGGTTCTACTGCACTCCCTAAAGCGAATGCAGTCAAAATTAATAATGACAACAGTCGAGGTAATGATCGTGGACGTGGTCGTGGTGGATATCGCGGCCGTGGACGTGGTCGTGGTCAAGGTCGTGGTCAAGGCCGTGGTCGTGGCCGAGGATATTATGGTGGTGGTTATCAATATTTTCGTGGTGGTTATCATAATTATCGTGGCGGTCATCAAAATATTCCCTTGAAGAGGAAAAGTTTTGATAATAAAGATGAGAAGAGGCAAACTGAACAAAAGAATAATGATGAAAAATGTTATCGTTGCGGTGGTTCTGGCTAGGGGTGGGCATTCGGGGTCGGGTTTTGGGTACCCGACCCGACCCGATCGGGTTAGGAAACGGGTTAAAATCGGGTATCGGGTTTTAAACCCGATACCCGATTGTGTATGTCGGGTCGGGTTTCGGGTAGCATATGCTACCCGATAAACCCGATCGGGTACCCGAAGTTTTTTTTTTAAAAAAAATAATCAATATATTGTTATAAATACTTACGCATATATAACTTGTATAATTAAGACGGTTGGCTTAGTGGTTAGGTCGTCTTCAATTTACAGTGTAGACCTGAGTTCGATTTCCCTTTCCAGCAATTTTCATCCAATTTTTAGATAGTGGATTGGGCTGCCCAGTGGGTTGGGTTGGGCTAAGGCTGGATAGAAATTAAAAAAAAAATTCACGCAAAACTTAAAAAAAAATTCACGCAAAACTTAAAAAAAAATTGGAAAAAAAATAATAAAAAAAATAAGAAACCCGAACCCGCAAGTCGGGTACCCGCAAGTTAGGGTCGGGATCGGGTTTTAGAATTAGAACCCGCAGTTATCGAGTACCCGACCCGAAATACCCGAACCCGCAAAAACTCGACCCGATCCCACCCCTAGTTCTGGCCACTGGTCTCGCAATTGTCGTACGCCCAAACATCTTGTTGAGCTATATCAGGAATCTCAAAAGGGCAAAGGAAAGAAAATCGAAATGAATTTTGTTCAGGGTGACTTTGCCTCTACCTCTGATGCCAATGATGAAAATGCTCATTTGGAAGCTGCGAATTTTCTGATCGAAGAAAATTAATCTGCTATGATTTTATTTATGCATTATGATTTACTATTGTGTATTTTATTATATATCGTTGTTTTAAGTTATCTATATGTTTGTAATGCAATATTTCTTTTTCAATAATAAATATTATGTGTTTGTTTATAAAGGATATTATTTGATGGATGCGGGCATGTGCAATGAAGAATTGTGTCTTGCAGACTGTGCAACGACGAATACGATTCTAAAAAATAAGAAATATTTCGATCATCTTGATATGAAAGAAGCCAGTGTTATTACTATATCGGGTAGCACGAATATAATTGAGGGCTCCGGAAGAGCTAATGTTTTACTGCCCAGAGGAACAAGACTGATAATTGAAAATGCTTTATATTCTCCTAAGTCTCAAAGAAATTTATTAAGCTTTAAAGCTATTCGACATAACGGATATCATATTGAGACTGCAGAAAAAGGAGATATTGAATATTTGCATATTACAAAAGTGATATCGAATGACAAAAGAATTGTGGAAATATTACCATCTTTTGACTCTGGGCTATATTACACATATCTTAAAACAATTGAATCGCATGCTATCGTAAACCAGAAGTTTACTAATGATAATACATTTGTTGTTTGGCATGACCGGTTGGGCCATCCCGGTTCAATTAGGATGCGGAGAATAATTCAAAATTCACGTGGACATTTAATGAAGAACCAGAAGATTCTTCAATCGAATGAATTATCATGTGCTGCTTGCTCTAAAGGGAAGTTGATTATTCGTCCATCACCAATAAAAATAAAGAATGAATCTATAAGATTTTTGGAACGTATACAAGGTGATATTTGTGGACCGATACATCCATCGTGTGGACCATTTAGATATTTCATGGTATTGATTGATGCATCAACTAGATGGTCTCATGTATGTTTGTTGTCAATGCGGAATGTAGTTTTTGCGAGATTGCTTGCTCAGTTGATTCGATTAAGAGCACATTTTCCGGATTCTCCAATAAAGAAAATACGCCTTGATAATGCTGTTGAATTTACTTCCAAGGCATTTAATGAATATTGCATGTCTATTGGAATTGATGTTGAGCAACCCGTGCCACATGTCCATACGCAAAATGGTCTTGCAGAATCGTTGATTAAAAGGTTGCAATTAATTGCAAGACAATTATTAATGAAGTCGAAACTTCCCTCATCTTGTTGGGGACATGCTATATTACATGCAGCGGCACTAATCCGCATCAGGCCAACAAGTTATAACGATATCTCCCCGATACAAATGGTTTATGGTCAGGAACCAAATATTTCTCATCTGAACATTTGGATGTGCGGTATATGTTCCAATTGCTCCACCACAACGCACGAAGATGGGACCTCAAAGGAGGTTGGGAATATATGTCGGATTTGAATCTCCATCGATAATAAAATATTTAGAACCTCTAACTGTAGATTTATTTACGGCTAGATTTGTCGATTGTCATTTCGATGAATCGAATTTTCCGACATTAGGGGGAGAAAAGAAACAGTTGGAAATGAGTATTAGTTGGAATGAATTATCGCTAAATCATTATGATCCTCGAACGAAAGAATGTGAACTAGAAGTTCAAAAGATAATTCATTTACAAGGATTAGCTAATCAACTGCCAGATAGCTTTACTGACCTTAAAAGAGTGACTAAGTCACATATACCAGCTGTTAATGCTCCTGCAAAAGTTGATGTTCCTGGAGAACATATAATGATCGAGCCTAAGCTACAACTAAAACGTGGTAGGCCATCGGGTTCCAAAGATAAAAATCCTCGAAAAAGAAAAGGAGCAAATAATAAGAATGGTCCAGTCGAGGATTTATCGACTCTAGAAGAGTCAATGGGCATTAATGATTATGATAATGGAAATCAGGTACCTGAAATTTTTGAGAATAATGATAATGAAGAGATCTCGATAAATTATGCCCAAAATGGAATTAGATGGAACCGAGAAAAAGTCAACGTTGACAGTAAATTCTCATTTAACGTAGCGCTACATGAAATGAATGAGATAAATGAGAATGAGGATCATGAACCAGGGTCTGTAAAAGAATGCAGACAAAGAAATGATTGGCCAAAATAGAAAGATGCAATCGAGGCAGAATTAAAATCACTTGAGAAACGAAAAGTTTTCGGACCTGTAGTCCGCATACCAGAAAATGTAAAGCCGGTTGGAAATAAATGGGTTTACATCAGAAAGAGTGTCACGCCCCGACCCGCGTCGAAGGCGCAACAGCCGCCGCGTTTCACAATAAACGCAAGGCTCGATATCAACTCACAGTCATGAAATCAAATCGCACGAAAGAACGGTACTCGATAATGGAAAATGCATATAGATATCAAAGGAGGTTTTACAATACAAAGTGTCTCGATACATCGGTCACGAAGGAATAATGTACAACAAAACCTCCTTCCAAAATATTCCCGCCAATGGATCCAATATAAAAAGATGATACTGTACCCAAAATGGTAGAAACAGCAGCGAAAATGACTATCGAGAATGGCAAACCTCCAAACAAAAGAGATATCAACAACCTGGATAGAAAGAAGTATATATATATATGGGGTGAGCAAACCACTAGCTCAGTGAGGAGATAATACAGACACACTTTCTCGTCACAGAAGGCGTGCCCTCAACGACGAACACCATCACAACCATCCAAATCACAACAACATCACAAAGATATCAAAGGAATCAAATAGCACATATAGACGCGTGGGTAGCCATATCCTCCCTCGAACTGAGCTCCCCGTCGAGAGTCAGACGAGTCCGTCACCGTACTCTAGACAGTGTACCGTGAACTACCATATCTATCATGTATGATAGGCATGTCCCACACCAGTGACGTTGGCTGAGTCTCGTACTGGACTTTGTTACCTTCCCAACTATCACCCTCCAGTAATAATCAATACGTGGCAAATGGATAGGTGACTCGTTGGGCCTCACTCACCCGGGTTTGCCAAGCCACGGGCTACTACTCGATATGCCACTCTCACTCACCCGAACGTGGCCATTCGAGCTATTACATCTCGGAACCGAGTATATGCAACATCAACAAATCATCGGCATCACAGCCATAACTCCACAAATCAAATCAACAACGTGAAATAGTGACATGCCGTCACGTCACATATCCCTGAAATCATGAACGTAATTCACCAAAGTACATAGACGTTTCAAATACTTATTAGCACCATTAAAGAAGCAACATAAACGCCCAAGGTCGCATCAACATAAGGATATAAACACCCTATAGCCGACAAGGCTCACTAGTGCATAATCCAACAATAACATATAATCTAGTGAAAACGACATAAAATAACCCATCGCGAGGTTCACACGTCCCGCGAAGGGAAGGTGTCCCCGTACTATCAACTCACAGTAAAGTCCTAGCTTTCGCCGACGTCTGAAGCTGCCCTCAAGTCCCTTGCCGAAGTTCCTTCGCCTAAATAAGAAGATAACCATGAGTGATTTCAAAATAATCCAACTATTTGCTGAAAATTTCCTGTTTTGCGGCAGAAGCTTCAAAATTCCATAACAAATCATAGAATGCTCGGATTGAGCTGTTTCCAGTGGCTATAGAAAGACAATGATCTAAGCTTTCAAGAAAGATTAATTTCAAAACCATTGGAATATAGTCAGGGTAAAACTGAATAACACAGAAGTAGCAGAAACAGGATTTTTCTGCCAAACATTCAAAAATTCGTAACAGATCGTAGAAATTTCGGAACGGGCTGATTCAAGCGGCTATGAAAAGCCTGAGAAGTTAGCTTTCCAAAAAAATCAATTTTAAATAATTCTAAGTAGTATACCTATGTCAAAATCATAGAAAACAGAGATTGCGCACAGATTCGGTTAGAATCACAGCTGAATCTTCAAAAATTCACTAAATATCGTATAAGTGTCGGATTTTGATGCTTCAAGTGGCTCGGGAAACCTGAGAAACTTAGCTTTCGACAGAAATAAATTTCGAAACTATCGGAGAACATTAGCTAGGTCAAAAATGGATAGTACATAAACTGCGCAGCTGGAAATAATTATTTCGAAGAAAGAAACTTGATAACGAATTGGATGAAGTCTTTTTACACCATACCTTGCAATGATAAGGCTTAAATCAAAACAGAAACAGTATAAGATTAGCTTGAAGCAGTTTTCAGTTTTCTTTGCTGTCCTCTCTCACTATTTTACCTTGCTTTAACGTGACTTAAGAATGAAGTAAGGAAAAAGAGGTAGAACATAAAAGATGGTGCTAGATGTGGGCTTTGGGCTTAAAACAAAATATGGGTTTTGGGCTGAAAATTAAGAGAATTTTTATGGAACCATATATGGGTGTTATAAAGAGAAATGAAAACGGTGAAATTGTGAGATACAAAGCACGGCTTGTTGCACAAGGCTTTTCACAACGACCTGGTATTGATTATGAGGAGACGTATTCTTTTGTGGTGGATGCAACTACTTTTCGTTATTTAATTAGTCTGGCAGTACGTGAAGGACTCGATATGCGTCTAATGGATGTTGTCACCGCTTATTTATATGGATCACTTGACAGTGACATATATATGAGACTTCCCGAGGGATTTCAGTTGCCTGAAAATTCAGGGCCTCGAAATGAGTACTCAATCAAGCTAAATAAATCGCTTTATGGATTAAAGCAATCTGGGCGTATGTGGTATAATCGCCTAAGTGAATATTTATCGAAAGAGGGGTATAAAAATGATCAAACTTGCCCGTGCATATTTATGAAAAGATCTGGAAATGAATTTGTCATCATTTCAGTTTATGTTGATGATATTAACATAATTGGAACTCCTGAAGAGTTATCAAAAGCCGTTAATTGTTTGAAAAAGGAGTTTGAAATGACAGATCTCGGTAAAACGAAATTTTGTCTTGGACTCCAAATCGAATATTTAAAGAATGGGATATTCGTACATCAATAGACTTATACGAAAAAGGTATTGAAAAGATTTTATATGGATAAAGTTCATCCATTGAATACTCCAATGATTGTTTGATCTTTAGATGTGAATAAAGATCCGTTTAGACCTTGCGATAATAATGAAGAACTACTTGGTCCTGAAGTACCATATCTCAGTGCTATTGGAGCCCTAATGTATTTAACGAGTCATACGCGACCTGATATAACATTCGCTGTGAATCTATTGGCGAGATATAGTTCATCACCGACTCGTAGACATTGGAATGGAGTTAAACGGATATTTCGATACCTTCAAGGAACAACTGATATGGAATTGTTTTATTCAAATGAATCAAAAGCAGATTTGATTGGATATGCAGATGCTGGTTTTCTATCTGACCCACATAATGCTCGATTGCAAACGGGCTATTTATTTACGCATGGCGGAACCGCTATTTCATGGCGGTCAGTTAAACAAAGTTTAACGGCCACTTCATCTAATCATGCAGAAATTTTAGCTATTCATGAAGCTAGTCGAGAATGTGTTTGGTTGCGATCGATAATTGAGCATATACAACAAACTTGTGGTTTATTATCGGAAAAGTTATTTCCGACGATTTTATATGAAGATAATGCTGCATGCATTGCCCAATTAAAGGAATGATATATTAAGGGAGATAGAACAAAGCATATTTCACCAAAATTTTTCTTTACACATGATTTAGAGAAAATGGTGATATTGATGTACAACAAGTGCGATCAAGTGAAAATCTTGCAGATTTATTCACGAAAGCACTTCCCCCAATAATTTTCAAAAGATTGGTATATTCAATTGGAGTTCGAAGACTTCGAGATTTGGAATGATGTTATCATTAGGGGGGGTAAATACGCGTTGCACTCTTTTTCCCTTCACTGAGGTTTTTCCCATGTGGTTTTCCCAGTAAGATTTTTAATGAGGCAACAATCGAAAGCGTATCTAAAAGAATCATGTACTATTTTTCCTTCATTAGGTTTTTATCCCATTGGGTTTTTCCTAATAAGGTTTTAACGATGCATATTCTTTGAAAAACATCCAAGGGGAGTATTATGAAATAAGTTTATTATGGATGGTTAAATAATTAAGATGTGGATGTTTTTGGATTATTGATGGATTTGGAAGTATTATATTAAATGATGATAAGATGGGGTGTTTAATTGAAGAGTTTGTATTTTAGTGTGAGGTGTATAATTGTAATTAATGTGATTAGTTGTAATAGTGAATTTTTAGTAGTATAAATAAGTGATTAGAGTTCATTGTAAAATACACCAAGTATTGAAATACTTAATCTCTCTCTAATCTCTCTCTTTTTATTATTAGAAGCTATATTATCATTATAATCTTAATATAAGTATAATTATAATAAATAATCAATATAATATAATCAATAATATTGAAAAAAAAAAAAAAAAAAAAAAAAAAAAACACTTTCAACTGTTACTTTCTTTCTTCGTAACAGGGAAATGGCTAATTCATACAGTGACCACTCCATATATATTCGCCATTGTGTACCCTGTGTAAGAAAACACAACTAATTCATATATTATCACATTATTCATCAAAATGAAGAGCACTTTATTATTTGTCGTGATAGTAGCAATGTCAGGAAACATTCTAACAACAAGTGTGGTGGGCAAAAGATGTTTCATATCGAAAAAAGTCCCCGAAATTGGAAGCCCGCTGTCAGCATAAAAACCACGACCTCGGACTTGTTACCATCCCTCCAAATCAAGAATTCAAATTCAGTCTTTGTGCAAATGTGTTTAATACAACTTTATACTTCTGCCATCTTTACTGGGGTTCTAAGAATAGGATTTTTGATGTGTATAATTCTGACCTGTCGAAAGATTGCGATAGATACTATCGTAAAGATTGTCGTTGGGCGGCTAAAGGAGATGGCATTTATTTTTCGAACGAGAAGATGTATGATTGGTAGATCAAAATAAGTTTGCATTATCGAGCTATGTACCTTAATTATATTTTTAAGTCATTTTATATTATATAATTATTTGTTTGATTTACAAGAATAATCTCTCTCTGTATATCAAAGATCAAACACTCAAAGTGTCTCTTTCTATTGTAATAAGAGACAACAATAGTCACTCAAGCACTATTTTTTTTTTTTTTTTCATTAACTTGTGGTGCTTACATTTTGGTCCATATGTTCAAATAGCTTATTAACGGCTTAAAAAGAATCAAGCAATATCGGCTATTAGTTGAAGTATACAAGTTCTCAAGAGGTTTTCTGTCGCGCTTGCAAGAATGCGAATACTTAGTAAATTGATGATTACTTTTAATTTTTGTGTTTGATGTCATAGAAACTGTGTGCAATGATTCCAAATGAGAGTCACAATTTCATAGTGCAATTTTCGTATCATGATTAGGTTTAACTCCATATAAATATCTTATAATCCCTTTCGTTAGATTATGTAACTGAAAAATCAGAAATTCTGAATGTGTTTTTGATAATAAGAAAGTAGGCTGTACGTGTATATGTTACGTAAACACAATTTTTCTTCATAAATTAGGAGATTTAGACCATTACTGTTCTTGTTCCTACATGACATGATCAATTCGTTTAGGCGCACTCGCCATCGAAGTTACTCTATAATTTCTGTTTTGATTGTTTATGTTAAGGCCTAATGTTATTTTTATATCTATTTTTTATTTTTGTTGTTGTAGGGTTTCTTTAGTTTTTTTTTTTTTGCAAGAATATATCTCCATATTAAGAAAACCAATAATCATAATTTCCAAGTGCAATTTTTATAGGATTATTTCCCACCCATTAGATTTACATATACGAAGAATAAAATTTTTAGAATAACTGGTTAGATAATAAAAAGGACAAACTAGGTCGTATGGGTATATTACATATCTTCATAATCTGAGGAGATTTAAACCATTTATTCTTTTCTGACAATTTTATTACAATAAATTACAAGAATCAGAAAAAAAAATACTTTTCAACTGTTATTTTCTCTCTTTAACAGGGAATGGCTAGTTCATACAGTGGCCAGGCCAGGACACTATAAATTCGCCATTGTACCTGTGTAAGAAAACACAACGAACACAACTATTACATATATTATTTCATATTTCATCAGAATGAAGAGCACTTTATTATTTCTCGTGATAGTAGCAATGTCAGGAAACATTCTAACAACAAGTGTGGTGGGCAAAAGTTGTTTCCTAACAAAAAAAGTCTCTGTTCATTTAGCCAACAATCTTCCACCAAACTCCCCGAAATTGGAAGCCCGTTGTCAAGATAAAAACCGCGACCTCGGGCTCGTTACGATCCCTCCAAATCAAGAATTATATTTTGATTTTTGTGAAAATGTATTAAATACAACTTTATACTTCTGCCACCTCTATTGGGGTTCGAAAGATAGGCTTTTTGATGTATATAGTTATGACCTGTCGTTTGGTTGTAGTGGCTACTTTAAGAATGATTGTCGTTGGGCGGCTAAAGAAGATGGCATTTATCTTTCGAACAATAAGAAGTATGATTGGTAGTGATTGGAAAAAGAGAAATAATCATGTTTGTTTGATCAAATTGATCAAATATGTTATTACATTACCGAGTTATGTACCTTATTTTTGTCATTTTTTCTTATATAAAGAATTTGAGAATGTTTGATTTACAAACAAATCTCTCTGTATATGAAAGATCAAACACTCACAGAAACTCGAATACTTAGTAGATTGTTTCACATGATTTTTGTGTTCGAGATCATAGAAACTGTGTAATGATTCTGAATGAAAAAATATTTCTATCACAATTTCAAAGTGCAATTTTCGTATCATGATTAGGTCAAACTTCAATATAAATATCATATATTATAATCCCGTCGTTTGATTATGTAAACGAAGAATCATAAATTTTGAATTTGTTTGATCATAAAGATAAGAAACTTGGGTTGTATGTATATTTTACGTAAAAGCAATTATTCTTCAGATACAAGGAGATAGATTTACCATTACTGTTCTTTTTTGACAATTTTATTACATGCAGAAAATTTCAAGAATAACGAAAAACATATCTGGACTGCAAATTGAATTTTCATATATTTTACAAGATGTTTTACATGCTGCCAATGCAAATCAAAGAAAGCGTCCGTTCGAAAGTTCCTGATATAATTCACCTTTTCCTTTTAATCAACTGTAGGAAAAATAAATAATCTTCAATTTTTTTTTTAACTTTTTTTTATCTTTCTGCCAATTAAGATCGTGTTTCCTACCTGACATGAGTATTAAACCTATATAGACGTTCGTTCTATTCGAAAATTATTTTACGAATACTATAAATAAAGAATGAAAATTTCGAGCGCCAAGCTCAAGATCTGTTTGTCGAGTATAGAGCTCACGGAATAAATAATTCTTTGATCTCGAAACATATATAATTTCGAGCTCGAGTTAGAGCCTAGAAAATAAGTGGGATTCGACTTATTTACACTCCTGGTCTAATCAATGTAGGGCATGTCTACAATATTTTAGCACCTGCCGTTCCCTCTCAAGTTTGAAGGGCTTGAATCAACCCAATTTTTTTTTCACCGCCTTAATACCGTCTTGAAGTTCAATCGGACCAATTATAAAAAATGTAGATCAAGCGCTTACCATTGTGCCAAAAGTTATAGCTGATGGTGAGAGTGCGTCTCTAACCCTTAAATCGTCCAACAGCCAGTTCCACGGTTCGATTGCTCTCTTAGTAAAGACAATTATTGCTCCTCAACAATCAACCCCACCAATCATTGCTCTCCTTGCAATATCTGAGAATTAAACTAGTTACCTGCTTTGATACTAATTGTAGGATCAAATGCCTATCGCTGCGCCTAAAGCTATAACTGCGGGTGAGGGTGCAACTCTAAGCCTTAAACGGAATAGCAACCAGCGCTACGGTTCAATTACTCTCTCAGCGGAGACAATTATTGTTCCTCAACAATCTCCTCCCACCAATCATTGCTCTCCTTGCAATATCTGGAAATCGAACCCGTGACATGCTCTAATACCAATCGCAGGATCAAGCGCTTCCCGCCGTCAAAAGCTTTAGCTGATGGTGATACGTTTGACTAATAGAATACCACTTTTGTGTAATCTAATCAATGTGGCACAGTCTACAATTTTTTTTTTTGGAAAGCTAAGAGTATTATGCCGCTTGAGCAGAGTCATACGCTTACAATTGTCACCCTTACTATATCACATATCAATTGAAGAATAATTTGCAGCAAAAATAGGCATCGCTAGAAGTTTTTTGTTCCATGTCCCACAGCATAGCAATCGTGCTTTCACCTCGTATTTAATAGCTTGGAAGACTCTCTCTCCCGATAGATGTACTCCAATATGCTTCCGTGAGTTACCTCCAGTCAATCAATAGGTCCAACGTCGGCAAACGTTGGTGCATTATCAGCCATAGAATATATGAATGTTTAGGGACATTATTTAGTATGTTCCACACAATAGCCCAATAGAGGCTGCTTGAACAGCTGCTTCGTGAACTCCTTTCAGAATATTTTTCACACGAACGATTTTCTTCCAATGCCAACTGCGGTCTCTTGGAGGCTCATAGTCCCACCATGACCCATTCTTTATCTATAGGTCATTTATCCATTTCACCCACAACACATCGGCTTTGTTTGCTATATCCCAGACTTGTTTACCAATGGCCGCCAAGTTCCAAGTTACGGCCATTCGAATGTTGAGCCCCTCAAATTTCTTAGCAAGGCACACAGTAGACCATTCGATTAAGGCCCGAGCTCGCCCCTCATGATTCCCCCACAGGAAATCACGACACTTGGCATCAATGGTATTCAACACACTCTTGGGTAGGATATGTTCCTGGATGTCCAGCAAGCAAGCCTCCTCTACAATATTTCAATAAAATCAAATATATTATTTTCGAATTTAATTTAGTTTAATATAGGTAGTTTTGGCCTGATGGAATTTGATTTGTAGGCCTTGTCTTTGTTTTTATGGAGCTTACATAAAGCCATAAAACCAAACACGTTTACACTTCAATTTTTATTTTTTTTTAAATAAACCGTTGATTTCTAAAATTATATATGAGTATGAAATAGGATATGAGATTATAGCAACAATGCTTTGACTTTCTATAGCGTGTATAGGAAACGAAATGCCCAGTTATTATTACAAATAATCACAAGTCAAAGTCTTAATTACCTTTAATCCATGAGTCTAGTCAAACTTTGGATAATAAGCAATCTTGTATCATATTCTTTAAGACATTTCTTGAACAATACAAGAAGTGGCCTTAGAGATAGGGCTATAAAAGAGCCATCATCGACAAACAATTGTTTACTACAACAAAACATCTTAAAAAAAAATGAAGAACACAGTCTTATGTCTCTTAATAATAGCAATATCTGGCAATATTCTCTTGCAGTCATTTGCAAGCCCATCAGTCGATAGCATCATCGACAAGTGCTTCTTTTCAAACAGAGTCTATGTTCGCGTACTGAACAAGCTTCCGCCGAACTCGCCGCCATTGACGGCCCGCTGCCAAGACAAAGGGCACGATCTCGGACTGAAAACGATCCCTTTGAATAAAGATTATAGGTTTGATTTTTGCGAGAACGTGTTTGGTAAAAGCCTATACTTCTGTCACCTTTATTGGGGTACGAAGAATAGGGTTTTTGATGTGTTTAATTCAGAATTGAGGAAGTATGAATGTGGTTATGAGTGTTCTTGGGAAGCCAGAGGAGATGGGATTTATCTCGGTACCAAGAAGGAATATGATTGGCAGTAGTATTATATATATGTTCGTTCTTTTAATTAATATTTAGCAATAAGATTGTGAGAAGATGTAAGATTGTCGTACGAATAAAATAAAACGTGGTTTTCATATTTGTTCTTTAGATCGAGGAACAACAAAAAGATAAATATACTAATATCATTAATTGCAATTCCTTCTTCAAATAGTATTGTCGGCTGAAATCCATTCGTTAAGTACTTTTGACATTATCCAATCAAGATTCATAACTCCATTGTTTGAATCACCAATGTCAACACGATTTCATTTCTCAATCTATTCTATAAGATCATTGCAAACGCTTATTCAAAAGATCAATCATTTTTTCTCTTTTTATTTTTAGTTATACAATTTTAGCCATTTAGGTTTGTCGGGTTATATATTGGGTTGGGTTGGGGAAAGTTATTACATAATTTCTGTCTTTCTTACTTTGGGTTGGATTTGGTTTCTACACACCGGTACACAATAGGGGTGTAAACGAGCCGAGCTGCTCGCGAGCAGTTCGGTCAAAGCTTGATTCGAGCTCGAGCTGACTCTTTAACAATCGAGCCGGGCTTCGAGCCTATCATATATGGGCTCGTGGCTCGTCGAGCCCTTATCGAGCCTGCACTTTTATTTTTAAATATATTAAATAGTTTATAATATATATTAAAATAAGTATTTTTATTTACTAATATATACCGAACTCGAGCTCGAGCTCAAATTATCAAATACCTTAAATTACACTAATCATATCGAGCTTACCGAGCCGAGCCGAACTTTATTGTTTTTAATCGAGCCGAGCTCGAGCTGAAATTTATCAAGCTCGATCGAGCTCGAGCCCAATAATACTTAATCGAGCCGAGCTCGAGCTGGGCCATGTTCAGGCTCGACTCGGCTCTTTTACACCCCTAGTACACAACCTTCTTAGCTAGACTTACACAATATAACTCACGCAGTTATACTTCGCTAACTAAACTCCTAACTACAAAACTTGACCACTATCACAGTCGGTCTGCTTGCACAAACTTAATTGGTTCTGTGCTCATGAAAGCCTCTGCTTTCGGTATTTGATCTCTTGCAAGAAGGAGCCTTGATATTGTTCAAGGATTTGGAGTTCTTGCTTTTTCTCAAAGTATGATGTACTTGATAATTATTGTAAGTCTTGTATTTATACTTGAGCTTCCGATATAAGACCGTTGTAAGATCGAGACAAAACTTGTCTTGAAGGTTGAATTAAATGACCTTTCCTTAAATGGGCATGTTGACTCTGTCCGGAAGTAAAAGATCCCGCTCTGTTTGTTCCAAGCTTGTATAAGTTCCAGTTAGAACGGCTTGATACTTGCAGCTTTGACATTAATTCTTGTAGTGTACTCAGCCCTTAACTTATTCAAGCCAATTCAAATTTTTGAATTGTTTGATTGTCCTTTAGTTCTGGTCGGTCTTGCTTCCAAAAGACTTTATCTCTTTTGTTCGGTCTTAGCTTGGCTAGTGGTCCGGTCTTGATCGAAGTTTTTCAATCCTACATTTATCGATACCGATCTCAAGTTTTGTTTGATCAATCACCAAAACTAAGATTCTTTAATTCGTGATTTCTAGCATTCTTTCTTTTAATTACTAGTATTTTAAGCACACTATGTACATGTACTTCGTGCGTATATTTTACAATATAAATAATATTATTATATTTTAAGATTTTTTTTAATTTAAAGAGTTAAATATATAGAATTATAATTCAATTTTAATTAAGTTTGTAATCATGTAAAAGAAAATGTAATTTGAGGATACAGTAGAATATATCAAACAAGTGAATGATAAAATTGTAATTACACATGACATACCAAATTAATTGAAGGGCATATACTCGAGGTTCTTACCATTAGTATATAGTATAGATATTTAGCCATACTGTTGTGAGACGATGTAAGATTATCGGACGAATAAAATAAAACGTGCTTTAAGCATTTGTTCTTCAGATAGTTTTTGGTTGGCATAAAGACAAGGTGCAAGTAGTAATCGGTTGTGTGGCTATAACATTTGTCCAATTAGGGCAGACAACAACTATTTGCAAGCTCTTTGCCAAGACAAGGACATGATCTTGGAACTCATATTATTCCAAAGAATGACAATTTATAAGTCTAGTTTATGCAAACAAGTATTTGGCAGAAGATTATATTTTTGTAGACCTTTATTGGGGTTTGTACGATAAGGTTTTTGACTTATATAATCCTCAGTTGGAGAAATTTGGTGATGGTAAAGATAATCCTTGTTGCTGGGTGGCTAAAGTTGATGGAATTTATATTGGTAACAAGAAAAGGTATGATGTTTCGTCCTACTTATTAAACTATTTGGTGTCTTTAGTTTGACCGAGGAATAAAACCCTAAGAATTATCACGTGTAATAACAGAGATATCTAGTACAAGTTGTCTTTACAGAATCAGATCTTATTATAATCACTTCGTCATAATTAGATTTTCTATTGTTTTACATCCAACAACTGTCGGATGGGTTATTATTATCCATGTACTCAAACAAGGATTTAGTTTTAGCGTACTTTCAAGAAAGGGATTTCCCTAAGTGATAGTTTTAGCGTACTTTCAAGTGATTTCTTCAATTGCTTAATCAAACGGTAGATGCTACGTCCTTAAGCGTGCCGTTCACGGAATAAGGCAATCATTTTGCTAATATACAACGGCAAACAATGCGTAGTATGAGTACTTCAAATTACGAGACTAGTAAACTTATTCGATACTCTTCGGACTTTCACATGAGTTCGAATATGAAATATACTAAATATATTTTTTACGAGAGGAAGAAGTAATTCCTAGAAATTTTACGATTTTCTTGGATTTCAGAGGATGATGAATGTGGTAGAAACAAGCGTATGAGACTTTTATTTATAGATGGAGATAAATCATGTCAAAGAGTTGCTTCTAATCATAATTGGTCATGAAATTTCAACCATCAAAAGCATTTTATGGCCCAAAAATGTCCTTATAAATGGATACACTCGGAATCCAAAAAATTTGATTCCTCGCTTTTGTTCAATTATAAATAAGTAAGCACACTGATGGAGATTTGTAGCATCATTCTATCTTTCATATAGGAATTACAATCTTTTAACCAAATAGAAATTCATATTAATATATTTATTTTTATGTTTTAACAAAAATGATGTTCAATTAGGCTTACTGTAACCCTAACTCTTGTGGTTTCTAATCGGGACAAGTCTACAATATCTCAACAAAAACAAATATATTGTTTTCGAAATTAATTTGATTGAAGTAGTCTTTATTCAAGTATAGAAGTTAGACAAGGTCATAAGCACAAACAGGTGTACAAGACAAGCAAATACAAATCAAACAAAGCGTTTTTTCAAATTATTTTTCTTTAAATAAACCATTTCTGTTTGGTACAAAAATTAAGGTGCAATTATGGGATTTTTTAATTAGACACAGAATGAAATAGGCTACGATATTATTACGAATAATCACGTCTTTAATTTCGTTAGATTCCCGAGTCTTGTCAACCTTCATAATCTTTGTATCATATTCCATTGAGACAATTTTAGTATAATATTTAGAGTGGCCTTATCTTCAAAACCCTTCCGTGTTATTCACTAGGGATGGGGCTATAAAAGAACCATCATCGCTGTTACATTTGTTTACTACGACAAACCATCTTAAAAAAGATTGAAAAAAATGAAGAACACAGTCTTATGTCTCTTAATAATAACAATATCTGGCAATATTCTTTTGCAGACATTTGCCAGCTCATCAGTCGATAGCATCATCGACAAATGCTTGTTTTCAACCAGAGTCTACGTTCGTGTCGTCAACAGTCTTCCACCGAACTCGCCACCATTGACGGCCCGATGCCAAGACAAAGGCCACGATCTCGGGCTGAAAACGATCCCTTTGAATAAAGATTTTAGGTTTGATTTTTGTGACAACGTGTTTAGTAAGAGCCTGTATTTCTGTCACCTTTATTGGGGTTTGAAAAATAGAGTTTTTGACGTATATAATTCTAAATTGAGGGAATATGAGTGTGGTTACGAATGCTCTTGGGAGGCCAGAGGAGATGGAATTTATCTTGGTACCAAGAAAAAACATGATTGGCAGTAGATTTATATATGTTCGTTCTTTTAATTAATATTTGGTCATACGATTGTGAGAAGATGTTAGATTTTGTCGTACGAATAAAATAAAACGTGGTTTAATATTTGTTCTTTGCATCGTTTTTGTTTGGCGTAAAGTCAAGGTGCGAGTATATTTAATCAGTTGCGTAACAATGACAATTTGTCGAACTAGGGCAGACACATATGTTGAACAGTTATTGAATTCTACAGAATTGTTGGATTAGTTAGATATGCTCTCATGTTAAATTTTTGTGTTAATCAAAAAGGGGGTGATTGTTGGATTATAATATCTAGCAATCCGATTTTGATAAACACAAAACTTATTATTGTGTCACTAACATATTTACTTGAGTGCGCAGATGAACCCGACTCGAAAAACGGATTTCAGATATGAGCTCAGTGTGAAAAATCGAGTCGGTCAACTGTCGGTCAGCACTGGTCAACGCCTGATCAACTCGGGTGCCTGGTCGGCTGCTGGCTGGGTCCTGGTCAAGGTCTGGCTGGGTTCTGATCAGGATCTGTTTACTGGCTCGGTTCTGGTCAGTGACTGGGTTCTGGTTAGGCTCATGGCTGGGTTCTGGTCAGGATCTGGATACTGCGGGTTCTGGTCAGGCTCTGATCGCGGTTTCTGGTCAGGTCCTGGTCAGTGGCTGGGTTCTGGTCAGGCACCTGGCTGGGTTCTGGTCACCGCGGGTTCTGGCCAGGTGCTGGCTGGTTACTGGTCCTGGTCAACTGGATGCTAGCTGATGTACAAGCACCTTACTGCAGCAGGTACAAGCAACTGAAGCTGACAGCTTTGACCAAGTAAGGACAAAAGCTTCCAACGGCCCTTTTATTGTGTCTAACGGCTACATCAAGGTTGGAAGGCTATAAATACAGTCCAAGTACAACAAAGAAAAGAAGGATCCTAGAGACAACAAGAACACATTCAAAGAGAGATCCAAGAAAGAAGAACAAGATCAAAGAGGCTAATCAAGAGAGTTCTTCTTTCATGTGTGGGATACAAAAGATAGAGAGAGCTACAAAGTTCAAACCCACACACCTCACTCACACAATAGAGAGATGAGCGAAATAGATTAGTTGAGTGAGAGTCTTAACACAAAGACGTTAAACTATGTGTTTGTAGTCTTCGCACAAAGACGTAAAACAAGTGCTTATAGTCTTAGCATAGAAACTCTAAAGATGTGAGCGGATTGTGAGGTTGTGGCCTACAATCATTGTGTACCGATGGACTTTAAAAAGCTATCGAAGATAGTGACCTTGCGGGGTGCTATGATTGAGTGCTAGGAGTTTAGTTAGCGGGAGTCTAGCTATAGAGGGTTGTACTTAAGTGTACATGTGACCGAATCTTCTAGTGGAACCTTCCTTGCGGGGAAGAAGGGGAGACGTAGAAGATTAAACTCCGAACTTCCATAAACAAATCTCGTGTTCACCTCATTGCATTCATAAGTATAGCATGCATAGTTGAAGCATTTTAAGTGTTTGATAAAATGCTTCAACCAAACCGATTTTTAACTTGCATAGTTTTGAAACAGTTTTAAAAGACCCGCAAAACCGATTTTAAGAGGATTAGGTCGAGTATTTTCCGTTTAATTTAAAATCGTAACTCGCTTACTCTCCCGGTGCTCGTATATTTCAAGAACCCGAGTTATTACAACTCAAGTATGTTTAAAAAGTTTTTAAAGTGTTTATTCACCCCCCTCTAAACACTATACCGATCCTAACAAGTGGTATCAGAGCGGGTTGTTCTTGAAAATGCATTTAAATCGTTTTGGGTTCGAAAAAAATCATTTTTAAAATCACGTTTAACACATATGCAAAGTTGGAATTTCTGGCAGATTGCAGCAGTTTCGGGAGAAATCGAATAACGTTGTGCTCAGATATCCAAATTCCGGTCTGCAAGTTTTGCTAAAAACTAGACTCATAGACGGTCGCAAGGTATAAGATTCACAGTCTAGTTCTTCCTGGAGAACAGCAGTTTATTCGCCGAAGTTCAGCGCGTCGTTGATTGCAGCAACTTCACGAGAAATGGAATAAATTCGTGCTCAGATGTCCAAATTCCAGTCTGCAAATTTTGCTGGAATATTGCATAGTAACGGCAAAAATATAATAAAATAATTGAATGTAATACGAATTGAGTGGGTGTTATTTTAGATGATGACACGGAAAAAATAAATCGATTACAAATATAGATTGACATTGATATGTGAGACTCCAATAATTTTTTGGACAAAATGTGTCCGGAAAAATGAGTTGAAAGATGATTTTTTTGACCTACTTTAACTTGTTGGAAAAATGATCGAATATCTAAATAATATTCCGACATACGACATCGTGACCAATTTTTGCAATTATCAAATATAATGATCCAAATACACTTAGTGATTCAAATATATATATATTCATATATTTGCAAATATCTATATATATATATATGTATGTTCATATATTTGCAAATATATATATATATATATCTCCAGATTAATAAAACGAAACAATTATCACAATCTCAAAGTGTAACTTTTATATTATGATAAAATCAAACTTCGTATTCACATAATCCCACCTTTAGATTATGATAAGGTTTTTAGAATAACACTTTGATAATAATAAAAATATGAACATATTACGTAAAAGCAATTATTCCTCACAATCTGAGGAGATTAAAATCGTTACAATTCTTTTCTTAGAATGTTATTACATTATATTACAAGAATCAGCAAATAAATACTTTAACTGCAACTTTTTTTTTTTCATTACAATAATAGGGGGTGAAAAAACACGCACAAACACAATTATCTATCTTTCATAGTTCATCAAAATGAAGAACACGTTATTATTCGTCGTGATAGTAGCAATGTCTGGAAACATTCTAACAACAAGTGTTGTAGGCAAAAATTGTTACTTCACAACAAAAATCTACGTTCATTTAGCCAACAATCTTCCACCCAACTCCCCGAAATTGGAAGCTCGTTGTCAAGATAAAAACCACGACCTCGGACTCGTTACGATCCCTTCAAATCAAGAATATAATTTTACTTTTTGCGAGAATGTAATAAAAACAACTTTATACTTCTGCCACCTCTACTGGGGTTCGAAAAATAGGGTTTTTGATGTATATAGTTATGATGTGTCATCTCATTGTGGCGGCTTCTTATATAATAATTGTCGTTGGGAGGCTAAAGAAGATGGCATTTATCTGTCGAACAAGAAGAAATATGATTGGCAGTAACTGGAAAAGAAATAATAACGCTTTTTCGATAAAACAGTTCATATAGATACAGATGGTTTGTGTGATTGCTTGTAATATCATCAGCAAATTAGAGTTATCATATCTTAAAACTGTATGAATCTTTAAAGTTGTCGGTTTGGGCTTTTTCAAAGTCTAAACCCTAGCAACCAAATCAGGTGATCATGTTCTTACAAATCGTTTGTTCGGGATTTAGTTCTGGAATGAAGGGTTCATCCTAAACCCAATTAGTGATAGGATGAGGGCCCTCTTTGATTTATTAATCAAGTTCGATGACTTTAATTATCCTATGTAAATCTCAACATTTAATGACACAAGATTTAAATAAAAAATTACTAAATTGGGTAATTGTGTCATCTTTATGATAATATAATGATATGATAATATTTGTTTGGATTTAAAAAATTTCCAGGTAATTAAAAAATAATCTCAGTATATTATAAAAAGTTCAAATCGACACAATACCTTTTTCTGCAATAGTCAGTCAATCACTCTAGTTTTTTCTCCGTTAATAATGTGTTGTTTCCCACATTTTCTTCTTGATCCATTAATAACTTGTGGTTCTTACATATCCATCTTATCAAACAACTTATTACAATCTTAAATTATAGTGATCAGTAGTCCTTTATCAAAGAATCAAACAACGGCTACTAGTTGATGTACAGAGCCTATAAATTCGCCATTGTACATACATTGCATCAAAACATGTATATGAAAACCCTAGTTTGATACATTTCTATTACTATCAAAATGAAAAACACATCATTATTATTATCTGTCATAATAATAACAATATCATGCAACGTTCTGCCAACAACCGTCGAGGGAAAATCATGTTTCTTGTCGGTCCGAGTCCATGTTCACGTAGTCAACAATCTTCCACCAGACTCACCACCATTGATAGCACGCTGCCAAGACAAAGACCATGATTTGGGAAAGCAAACGATCCCTTTTAATCAAGAATTCAATTTCAGTTTCTGTGCAAACGTGTTCAAGAATAGCCTATATTTCTGTCACCTTTACTGGGACAAAAAGGACAAGCTTTTCGATGTGTTTAGTGATAGGCTGTCGAGGTATCAATGCGAGTTTAATTGTAAGTGGTATGCTAAGGAAGATGGGATTTATCTTTCTGAAAAGAAAATGCACAATTGGTAGTAATCGAAAAGAAACACAATAATAATAATGTATGTATGTATGTATGTATGTATGTCGATACAATATTAGATCAAATAAGTGATTTTATTATTGAATTTATGTCCAGTATTAAGCATTTATTGTTATGTGAAATGAGATTAGATATTTAGATGGTTTCTTTGTTCACATTCTCATTGTCTTCTGTGAATTTACAGATAAATGTATATCACAATTCTATAGTTATATACGAATTTTATATAAAAAAAAAAAAGTGTTATTTCTATTTATATTTTAAAATATGGATAAATTGAAATTGAAACCGCTGCAAAACAGTCAAAGCAAGCGACCAACGGCTCCTCTTCCTCGCTGCCCAAAGCAACAGACTCTATTTTTTCGATCTTGAAATACTGTATTTGAAATATTTCGTATTATTTAATGCGTTCAGTTCTACAAAGAATCATCCCAAATCTTTTATTTTCTCACTTGGATAGTAACAGCAGATGAAATTTGAGAAGGACTTTGCAGCTCAGAAGATGCAAATGTTTGATGATGAAGACAAAGACGGTGAAGTGGAATACGTCGCCTGGCAGCGGTGGCGGAGGCGGAGGCGGTGGTGAATCATGACAGAGTTGCAGAGATGGATAGAGAAGTAGAAATGGAATTGAGTGGAATGAAATATAACGACACTTGCTGACTAACAGAAAAATAAAAAATATCAGAAATTTGAAATGAACTGAAATTGATGCTACCAACCACGTCTTTAGTTCACTGAATTTTAATCGTAGCTAATCAATCCTCCCCCTCCACGAGTTTGATCTCATATAAATAGGATTTATACAATAATGCAATATTTGGATAATCTCTCAAATTAAAACAAGTGTTAGATGTCTTACGTTTGTGTAATGGTATAATTCAGGATACAAAACCCTACTCAGTAGATGTAAAAATTTTATTTTATTTTTATTCTTGCAACATTAGATTTATATTAGGTGATCTGAATTTTAGCAACCATGCTTTGACTTTTTATAGCACATATATACAATTATGTGTATTTTTATAAAAACCACAATTCCAAATGTTTCTTTTATATGACTATGCGATTTGCGAAATTAATATATAGAGATTTCTTAAATATAATATTAAGAATACATGTAAACTATTTTTCATCTTATATTCAATCAAATTCGGTGTTATTTATGTCTTACGGTATATAATCTTTTAATTATAAAATACCTTCCATATTTCATGCGAGAGAGATGGTGATATAAAAGAATCATCATCGACAAAATATTTGTGAAATGCAACAAATACCTCCTAAAAAGAAAATGAAAGACACTCTCTTATGTCTCTTAGTAATAACAGCATCTTTCAATCTCTTACAAACATCTGTGGATGGATGTTTCTTCACAACAGTTCATGTTCGCATAGGCAACTCTCTTCCACCAAAAACCCCGCCATTGATAGCGCGCTGCCAGGATAAACATCACGATCTTGGATCACAGACCGTCCATTCGAACCAAGATTTTAGGTTCGATTTTTGCACGCACATATTTGCGAAAACCCTATACTTCTGCCACTTTTACTGGGGTTCGAAAAATAGGGTTTTTGATGTTTATAATGATGATTTGAATATTCATTGGTGTGGTAGTGAATGCTATTGGTACGCCAAAGGAGATGGAATTTATCTTGGTGATGTTAAAAGATATGAGTGGAATTAGTGGTAATTGGAAAAATGAAATAATCATGTATAACCTTATCAGCATTATTTATATATAATCAGAATAATATATATGCTGCACCGTTCAGCAAAGAAAAGATATATGATCCAAAGTTTCATCCACAGAGTTGCACAACACATTTTGTTTGGTCCTTAGTGAATACTTTTTGAAGAATGACCATCCACATAATAAATGCATGTTTCGGTACATTTCGTCAATTCCATACACTGTTACAACGTCGTATTTTCAGTTCGGTGTTGCTCGCCAGCGGTCACCATCAAACCCGCCTTGGAGTAGGCTCTTAACTCTGTACAATTTCCTCAATGCCATCCACAATCCGCTGGTAACTTATTTGTCCAGAAATCAGACCGTCTTAAGTATATTCCATGTTTCGTCTTTCTATTGGACATGGGTCCCTTTATATAGCACGGGACATGTACTTGTTAAGAATTGAACCCGTGACTTACTACACCTCACCCCCTTTCCTTAAACGCTTCGCGTTTAACTTATTTGTTTCTACGTGGGGCCCAATTAGTAAGGGTATAATAGTCATTTTACACTTGGAGTCTATTTTTTAAAAGTGGACCAAGTCAAATGCCATTTGCTTAAATTCCTCGTGTAGATAGCTAATATATATTCATATTGTACAATTTCAATATTAAATCTTTGAGAGGTAAAATTTTGTATTTGTATTTAGAATTAAACTTTTACTTTGGGATAGGAAAAAAAAAATTAAAAGGACAGAGTTTATTATATTAAGTTAAAATTTTAACATTTAAAGTAGAAGTAATTTAATTATACGCGATTAACGTTAGTCGAAGCTTGGGCACGCCGTTGTGTCAAACTCAACGTAGGCCCTTGAGTGACAGAGATTGGGAAGAGGTGGCTAACACTGTCAATGCGTGGGACGGATATCTTGTAGGAGGACAGAATTCGTGCGGTTGAAACATTTGCATGCGATACTAAATTACATGTTACAAAACTATCTTTCACCTTATATGCAAACAAATCCAATGTTATAAATACTGAATACAATATATAATCTTACATATAAACATTTCATCCTTATCATAAATAATTAGGTTCATTGTATGAATTATAAAGTACATAAATTTCTAGATTCATGAACTTATAATATTCATGTAAAATATTTAATGAATGTATCTGGGGCTCGGTTCGCTTACATATAAATAATAGAAGTTGTAATCGTTTTTACAGAGGAGAAATCAAGAGATATTATTAAAATGGTTGATGTAATATTAATTCAGAGTATACTATATGAGATATGCGAAATTAATACAGAGGGATTTCTTAAATATGATATTAAAATTATACATCAACTATTTCTCATCTTATCTTCAAACAACTTCCATGTTATAAATATATTGCTTACAGTATATAATCTCTTATATATTAAACATTTGCATCCTTATCATAAAATATCTTCCATATATTATGCCAGCGAGGGTGGTACTATAAAAGAATCATCATTGACGAAACATTTGTGACAAAGCACAAATACCTCCTAAAAAAATGAAAATGAAAGGCTCTTTCTTATGTCTCTTAATAATAGCATCATATGGCAATCTCTTGCAGACATCTGTCGACGGATGTCGCATAGTAAGGAGTGTCCATGTTCGTAGCCAACAATCTTCCACCAAACTCGCCGCCATTGAAAGCTCGTTGCCAAGATAAAAATCGAGATCTTGGACTGCAAACCATCGCTTTGAACGAAGAATTTAGGTTTGATTTTTGCCCAAATGCATTTGGTAGAAGCCTATACTTCTGTCACCTTTACTGGGGTTCGAAAAGTAAGGTTTTTGATGTATATAATGAAGATATAAGTAGGTTGTGTGATGACAAATGTTATTGGTACGCCAAAGGAGATGGGATTTATCTTCGTTATATTAAAAAGTATGATTGGAATTAGTAGTATTTTGAAAAAAAATGAAATAATCGTGTAGAATAATATGTATTGGAACGTCCTATACTGCTATTATACGTTGTTATTTAAATTAATGTTCCATTGAGTATACTATTATGAGATTTGCGAAATTAATATAGAGAGATTTCTTAAACATGATATTAAAATTACATATTAACTATTTTTCATCATATCATCAAACAACTTCCACGTTATAAATATTGGTTACTGTATATAATCTTATATCCTAGACATTTTGTTAGGAGTCAGACCATGCCGTCTATAGTAATTATAAAAATATCTTAAACTTCCAAGTAATAATATGTAGTATATAATGAATTATTAATTTTTATTTTACTTAGGGTCTATAGTAATTATAAAAATATATTATCTTATAATTTTAACGAATTATTAATTTAACACCCTATCCACAAGTCGGGACCGACCAAAAATATTATCTTAGAGGGTATATTAAATAATCTAATATTAATTTATCGAGTTTATATTGTAATCATATTTTACTAATCATATATTGTATACATTTATGCATCCTTTATCTTTAAAAAACAAAACCAAGTAAAACAGAAAATAAAAAGAAAAGAATAGGGAAATCCGTAAAGTGTTGATAAATGTATACACTATTATCCGTTACTTCATATATATAAAATAACAATTTTACTTTCAGTAAAAGATTGAAACCACGATCCTAATGTTTTGAGTTGCCTTTGATTCATAATCCCGTTGAATATCACATAATCAGTCTTTCATTACTATATTACTGTAATAAACATTTGCATCGTTATCTTAAAAATATTTCGATTTCTTATACTAGAGAGGGTGCAATAAAAGAATCATCATCGAAAAAACATTTTTGAAAAGCACAAACACCTTCGAAAAAAGAAAATGAAAGACGCACTCTTATGCCTCTTAATAATAACAGCATATGTCAATCTCTTGCAGACATCTGTGTACGGATGTGGCTTGTTAAGAAGAGTCCATATTCGTCTGACCAACAATCTTCCGCCGAACTCGCCGGAATTGAAAGCCCGTTGCCAAGATAAACATCGTGATCTTGGACTGCAAACCATCCCTTTGAATAGTGATATTAGGTTTGATTTTTGCCCGAACATATTTGGGTTTAGTCTGTACTTCTGTCACATTTACTGGGGTTCGAAAAATTGTGCTTTTGATGTATATAATTCAAAGTTAAGTGAAGATGGGTGTGGTAGAAAATGTTATTGGTACGACAGAGAAGATGGGATTTACCTTGGTAACCTTAAAGTATATAATTGTTTTTTTAAGTAGTATTTGGAAAAAAGTGAAATAATCGTGTAACCTATGGACGGTATTATATGATCAGAACAATATATAATGTTGCAACGTCCTCTACTACTACATTGCTGTTTTCATTATTGTTTCATTGAGTATAAATAAAAGATTTTAACTACAATCCAAAGTCAGTGTTACCTTTGATTTCATAAGTCAGCCAGAAGATTTCGGATGAATATCACAGTCAATCTTTTATTACTATATCACTGATAATCTAATATATAAACATTTTCATCCTTATCTAAAATAATCTGCTTCTAAGCAGATATGTTGGTCATAAGCTATTGATATTGAGGGTTGGCTCTGATACCGTGATCATGAAAAATAAGATTGACGAAATAATGTTTTGATATTATCCTTAACAAGAGTACATTATGTCGTCACAATCAATCATTATTACATCACAACTATTATCATAGGCATTTATTTTAATTTATTCTCTAATAATTTTACAATCCCAAGTCTTAACTACCTTTGATTCAGAATATCAGGTCATCATAATTAACCAATCATATATTCTATTCACATAATCAATCCTATATTACTATATTACTGCATATAGCCTTACATTTAAACATTTGCATGCTTATCATAAAACAACCTTCCATATCATATGCTAAAGATGAAGAAATAATGTTTTGATATTATCCTTGAACAAGATTACGTTATGTAGGGGATTAGTTAATTCCTATCCTATAATTCGGGATTAGTCAATGTTTCCTTACAATCAATCATTATTAATGATAATTATTATCCTATAATAAAGTAATTACAATATTACAGCATTTATTTTAATTTATTTTCCCCAATAAATTTACAATCCCAAGTCATAATTACCTTTGATTCATAATATAAGGTGATGACCAATAATATATTCTATTCACAAAATCAATCCTAATTACCTTTAACTATAATATTTGCATCCTTATCATAAAACACCTTCCATATCATATGCTAGAGATGGTGCTATAAAAGGATCATCATCGACCACAAATTGCTACATCTCAATACATCATATCTCCTAAGAAAAAAATGAAGGACACACTCTTATGTCTCTTAGTAATAGCCGTATCTTTCAATCTCTTACAGACATCTGTGGATGGACACCGATGTACAATTGCAAGCAGAGTCCATGTTCGCGTAGGCAACTCTCTTCCACCAAACTCCCCGCCATTGTTCGCCCGTTGCCAGGATAAAAATCGCGATCTTGGGATGAAGACCATCGGTGCGGGCCAAGATTTTAGGTTCGATTTTTGTCCGAACTTTTTCGGTAGAACCCTATACTTCTGCCACTTCTATTGGGGTTCCAAAAATAAGATTTTTGATGTGTATAATGATGAGTTGGGTAGGCATGGGTGTGGTAGTGAATGCTATTGGTACGCCAAAGGAGATGGGATTTATCTTCATGACAGTCTCTTAGGTGATCTTAAAAAATATGATTGGAATTAGTAGTAGTTGGAAAAAAAGAAATAATCATGTAAGCATTATCATTTATGTATCATCAATAAGTGCTGCTACTATTATGTTAATTGTTTTTTCATCGCCATACCTATTTTACGATCATATTCCCATAATCACAATGTTAGAAACTAAACAAGTAATAGTTTTGGCGCTTGTAAAGAACAATGTTACAAGGAACCGACCGGACAGATCTTCGAGTTCGTTGAAATTCAAATTCAAACAAAACAAAAAAACGACGATACAAATCAATAAAACAGAACAAGCATTTAAGTTGAAGTCGGTCTAAGTATTGCATTGAAAATGACAGAGACAATATAATGCATTATTGAAAATGATAGAGACAATAATCCTATGGTGATAGTTTGGCTTTATGATAGACTCCATAGCTTCATGGTAGATCCCGGCGACTGCTTCCGTTGGTATGAAGATGGAAACGTATTAATGAGCTCATCAGTGTAATTTTAAGAATTAGGGTTTTATACTTAATTGGCAGTTTTACTGGGTTTAGTATTAATTTTAAAACAAAATTGTTTCATAAATTATAGAGCCAAGCACAATTTTAATTAATTTTAAAGCCAAATTTTGCAATAAATCAAGATATAGGTCAAATATTAATTACATTGAGGCCAACATAATTTGTATTTACAAGCCCCAAACTATAGATTCTAGTTCCATCAATACCTTCGGTTGCAAACAAAATGTTAAATATAGTCCACATAATTATGAACTAACAGAACAAACAGTAGTCTTGATGATCGAGGATTTGGATAATACTATCGTGACTTCATTTGATTACTTGTATCATTCAATGATGGGTTGTCAAGAAGATATTCTAATTTTATCAATATTGTGAATTATATAGGCAACAAACATATACTGGAGAAAATATTCATGAAATAATGATACAATCTGTTGGGAATTATTCTATGTACAAATTTAATGATTTCATTAGTTTGGAAACTTCTTTTTTTTTTGTCCCTATTTTATGTTGTCTAAATCAAATGTTTATTTGTTGAAATCTGAAATGCATGAATTGATAAGGTTGATTATTATATAACAAACTGATAAGAAAATAATATATTAGTAGAAGAAAATATGAGCATCTATCGCAGCGCCTTGTGAGCGGCTAAAATATCTAGTATATATATATTGAAGAAAAAAATAATTTTATTCCATAATATCAATTGGACAAAATTTCACAATGAAATCAATAAACAAAACTTCTGAAAAATATGAAGGAACGACAAAAAATATAGATATATTAGTATCACCAATTGCAATCCCTTCTTTAAATAGTATCATCAATTGGAATCACTTCTTCAAATACTACTCTTGATTATCGAGGACTTGGATAATACTATCGTGACAATTCATTTGATTACTTGTATCATTCAATGATGGGTTGTCAAGAAAATATTCTAATATGACTCATGCGATTTGCAAAATTAATATGTGAAGATTTCTTAGATATTGTTTTTCATCATTATCATAAAACACCTTCCAAATCTTATACTAGAGATAGTGCTATAAAAGAATCACCATCCACGAAACATTTGTGACAATCACAAACACATTGATAGGAAAATCACACCTCCTAATAAACCAAAAAAAAAAATGAAGGACACACTCTTATGTCTCTTAGTAATAACAGCATCTTTCAATCTATTACAAACATCTGTGGAGGGAAAGGCATGTTTCTTTGCAAGAGTCCGTGTTCGTATAGTCAACTCTCTTCCACCAAACTCCCCACCATTGATAGCTCGTTGTCAGGATAAAGATCGCGATCTTGGATCGCAGACCATCAGTGCGGGCAAAGATTATAGGTTCAGTTTTTGCCCGAACATATTTGGTACAAGCCTGTACTTCTGCCACTTCTATTGGGGTTCGAAGAATAAGGTTTTTGATGCATATACTGATAAGTTGGGTGACTTCGAATGTGGTAGTAAATGCTATTGGTACGCCAAAGGAGATGGGATTTATCTTGGCGATGTTAAAAAATATGATTGGTCTTAATTAGTAGTAATTGGAGAAAAAAAAAAGAAAGAAATAATCATGTAAGAATCAGCATGTATGTCAGAATGATATATGTTGCAACCGTTCTTACTATACTACTATTACGACAGTGTTATATTTATTGTTTTTTTATATTGTCATCCATGTGTTACAATCATATTTCCATAACAACCACAATTGCTTTCATAATTGATGAGGAGGCCGGTCAAACGTTTGATAAATATCTCATAATTGTATAAAATATATTGGCAAAGTTGTAACGTTGGATAACTAGATTTTCAATTTTGGGTAGTATATTTGATAATTACAAAAAGATGTAATTCACATTCGGGAAAAAAAATTAGGTATTTAATCTTTTTGCGACAAAATAAGTCAAATATCCTATATCGTCGTATTTCAAGCCAGTAGCTAAATGGATAAAAAAATATTTAAAGTCTCCAATCAAATAGCATTTCTGACTTATTTTTCTCCCAAAAACAAAAAACTTATCGGAGATTCAAATTTGTTTCTGCATATAAGTTAGTAATCTATTTTTTTAATTATAAAATAGAGTGATCCAAATCGAAAAGTGGTTTAGGCAGTGATCCAAATTTATAATTTTGACAATATATATTCCGATGCGAAGAATACGAAATTTAGAATTAAGGGATTGATAACCAAAACAAACCGGTATTATATTATTAAATAGAAGGAAAAAACTATTTCTTTATAGGATGAAATTATTCTTGGCCTTTATATTTCCGAAGAGTAGACTACAAACTACTCTTATACCAATGTGTAACGTTATATAAGTTTCTACTAATAACATTATCTAACAAAGACAGTGTTAACTTTATTCAACTCTTTGAACCAAAAATTTAGGTTTGATTTTTGCCCAAACGCATTTGGTAGAAGCCTATACTTCTGCCACCTATATTGGGGCTCGAAAAGTAGGGTTTTTTATGTATATAGTGAAGATTTAGCCAAGGGAGATGGGATTTATCTTGATTATATCAAAAAAATATGACTGGAATTAGTAGTATTTGGAATAATGAAATAATCATGTAACCTTATCATCATTATATATGATCACAATATATGATCATGAAATAATATCTACGTTGTTATTTTTATTTGTTTCATTGAGTATACTATATGAGATTTGCGAATTTTAATACAGAGAGATTTCTTAATATGATACATATTAACTATTTCTTCAAACAACTTCCATGTAATTGATATTGCTTACTGTATAATATAATCTGTTAAGGAATCCAGAACCCATAACGTAAGGGGTTTCGGTGACCAAAACTTAAAACAAGCGCCCGATAATCTAAGGAACTGGCAGAGCACCTGATCTTGAACGTCTAAGGAACCAGAAACCAGTCCTCAAGACAGGCACCCGATGTTCAAGGCTGTGGCAACTGGTGACTTACACTTAAGAGTCAGAAACTCAATATCAGACCAGGAGCCAGAGGCCAAAATTCAAATATGCATCGATTTAGGAGAACAATGCAGTACAAATGCATTTAAGTCAAGACTGCAACCAAAGAGACGTTGGCCCGACATATAACCATTTTGGTGAAAGGCGCAGTCTACAGAGAACCTGAACCAGGTTCTGAAACCAGCCTATTTCAGGAAAAGACATTTAATAATGTCTGGAAGCTGGTCAGAGTCTTCACACAACGGATCAATTCCGAACAAGTATAAATACCAAGAGCGTGAAGACTCAACAGAACTTTTGAACGATCAACAACACAACTCACTCACAAAAACCAAACTCAGAAGTTCTCTCTCAACTATTCATCAAGAGCGATTAGAAAGTTTGAGAGATTTGTACTCAACGGACTGTAAAAAGCTGTTGAAGTTTTGGGTGGATTGTTTGTATACAACTGCCTGTGTAGCATTAGATTTGGTAAGTTACTGTTAGTGAGTTGAGTGCTCCTTGTAACGTGTAAAACCAGTTTCTAGTGATAACCTTCCTTGAGGGGAAGAAGGGGAGACGTAGGAGACTTTGCTCCGAACTTCCAGAAACAATTCAGCGCACTCAAATACATAGTTACTTACAAACCGGTTACCATCCACCAGTCACATCAGAAACTGCACAAACCGAAAATACGTCAGTGTTTATTCACCCCCCCTCTAAACACCTTAACCGATCCTAACAAGTGGTATCAGAGCAGGAACCATGAGTGCATCAAACAAGCTTCCGATGTTCAACCAGGAAAACTTCCTTGAATGGAAGATCCGAATGGAAAACCCATCTAACAGCTCACGATGAAGACATGTGGGACATTATTGTCTCGGGGCCTCCCAAGCTTACACAGATTAATATAGCCCATGCAGCAGACCAGTCCCTGCCTCAAACGATTCCAAAACCAAGGAGTGATTGGACTCCTGCCGAGAAGAAGCTGATGAACTTGGACAGTGTGGCCAAGGACATCATATTCAAGACCCTAGACCTTGAAACATTCAGACATGTGATGCTGTGCAAGACGGCCAGTTCAGTCTGGACAACGTTGTGCCAGATCTGTGAAGGAAATGACTCCACCAGAGAAAACAAGCTCGTTGTGGCCGTTCAAAAATATGACACTATCAAGATGAAGGCCGGAGAAACAATGGCTGAGTTTGAGAAATGATTTTACAGCATCATCAGCGACTTAACTGCTCTTGGTAGAACCATGAACAAAAGAGATGTCGCAATAAAGGTCATGAAGGCACTACCCAGGGAGTGGGACGTGAAGACCATGGCTATGCGGGAGTCAAAAGACCTTAACCAGATGCAGCTCCATAATCTTTTCGCTGATCTCAAGGCATATGAGTTTGAACTCCAGACTCGTATGGACGAAGTCGTCGTTGAGCAATCGGTCAAGGCACTGGTAGCACCCGAAGTTCCTGCGGCTAAAACAACAGAGGAACTGTGTGGAGAGGCCATGTCTCTCTTCGTCAAGAAATTCGAAAGATTCATGAGAAAGGACCAGAATCTTCGAATAGGTAAGAAATCATCCCCTGATACTAACGAATCTGACCTGTCCTGTTTTAACTGTGGCAGGAAAGGACACTTTGCATCAGAGTGCAGGCAACCCAAGAAGGGTAAGGGGAAAGAAGTGAAAAATACAAGAAGAAAGGCCACAAAGTGTTGGTGGCCGATAGTAGGACCACATGGGCAGATTCCGACTCAGAAGCAAGCACTTCTGACGAATCAGACAGTGACAACGAAGTGGTCAAGTGTCTGATGGCTGACCTGACGAGGATGAGGTAACCGACATATTCTCCTCTGATCTATCAAAGGAAGAATTATTAGTTGCACTTAATGACTTGGCTGCTGAGTATAAGCAGTTCATATTAAAAGTTAAGAAGCTTGAGCTGAAGGATAATCAGGAAGCTCAAGAAGAAAGTAGACAGCCCTATGAAGTAACTGAGGAAATCAGGTTACTTAGGGCCGAAAATGAAATTTGAAGAAAGCCACTGAAGAGAAAGTGGCAGAGAACGCTAGGATGAGTGCAACCATCCAGTCTTGGACTGATTCCTCTAGAAAGATAGACTGTATTCAGAGAATCTGAGATATGGGAAAGATAGGTCAGGGTTAGGCTTCGGAAACCAAGCACCAATCTCAGCAGCCAGACCTGAAAAATCCAATAGTATCAAATTCGTCCCTTCCAGCATCCCACATTAGTTCCTGATAAGGTAGCAGAAAAAGTAATAATTCCAGTAAGAAAGTTCCCTGAGTCAGCTCGACCAATTCTTAGGCAGTCTAACCGGAAAGGTATAGGCTATTCAGAAAGAGCAGAATCCTCTAGTATGAGGGAACGTAGGAATCTAGGAACTGCACCCATAAGATCCTACCCAACACGTAGAAACTGGAACGGTAGCACGTCCAGTAACGGATCTTACAACCACAATATTAGAAATAATAAAGTATTAGGAAATAGAAATAGGAATCAACTCCCTAGGTATCTGATTGACCCTAGAACCGGAAGAACTGTTCGAATCTTCCAGATCTGGGTACCAAAAAGTCTGATTCACCCAGGACCCAAGTAACATTGGGTACCTAAAAATGTATATATATATATTTTTCAGGAATACAATAAGGAGCTGAACCAGTCCGAATGGTATCTGGACAGCGGTTGTTGTCAACACATGACTGGAAATTAAAGCTGCTCAGGAATATGAAGCAGCGCACCGGGCCTACCATCACCTTTGGTGATAATGGTAAAGGTAAAATAATAGGGAAGGGAGTGATTACTCACGGTAACCTTACCCTAAAAGATGTACATTTAGTACAAAATTTACATTATAACTTGATTAGTGTCAGTCAACTCTGTGAAAATAATTTGAACGTGTCTTTTGAAAAGAATAAATGCTGTGTTAAAGATGTTTCTGGTAAAATTGTCCTAACCGGAAATAGAATCGGAGGAACCTATAAGGTGCGTTGGGAAGACCAATCGGTACCATCACCAACATGTCTTCTGGCCAAAGATTCTAGATGCTGGTTATGGCATAAACGATAAATCATTTGAATTTCAAAACAATCTCAGTTCTCTTGAAAAATGATCTGGTCAAAGGTTTGCCAAAAATAAATTTTTCAAAAGATAAAATTTGTACCGCATGTCAACTAGGAAAACAGATCAGATCAACCTTCAAAAACAAAGGGTGTACTGGGTCCAACCGTTGCCTGGATTTACTGCATATGGATCTCTTCGGACCCATATCGGTAACCAGCTTAGGGGGAACCAGGTACACTCTAGTTGTCATTGATGATTTTTCTAGATATACATGGGTGATATTTTTAAAGTCAAAGATCAAACCCCTGTAAACCTTATAAAGCTTTTTAAAAGGATTCAGAACGAACGTAGTGAGAAAATAAATAGAATCCGTAGTGACCGGGGTACTGAATTCATTAACCATATGCTAACCGAATTCCTTGAGAACCATGGCATACGTCATGAGTTATCTGCCGCCAGAACACCGCAGCAGAATGGTTTAGCTGAAAGAAGAAACCGGACGCTCAAGGAAGCTGCCAGGACCATGCTAGCCGATGCAGATATCTCACAGAAATTTGGGCTGAAGCAGTTAATACGGCGTGCTACACACAGAACAGGTCCATGATCTGCAAGATGCAAGGAAAGACGTCATATGAAGTCTGGACCGGGAATATCCCATCAGTTGGGTACTTCAAAACATTTGGAAGCAGATGCTTCATTCACAACAATGGAAAGTACCATCTTTCAGCCTTTGATGCGAAAGCAGAAAAAGGAATCTTTCTGGGGTATTCTGATGTTAGCAAGGCCTACCGGGTGTTCAACTGCAAGACATTGTCAGTTGAAGAGTCAGCTCATGTAGTATTTGAAGAATCAGTCGTGGAAGATCAGACTCTCAGAAATATCAATCGGCTAAGCAATCAACTCGAAGAGACGAATCTGAATGATTCCAGTGATGAGGAGCTTCCAGCTGAAAACAGTCGGGAGAAGACCAATAAAGAACCAGATATTGCGGTACTGGATATACCTGTTGAAGAAACTGGGTGTCAACCAGCAGCTGCTGAGACTCCAGTCGAATCAGTAACTCCAGAGGATACTGGATGTGATGGAAGTAACTCAAATAACCAGGAACCTACTACAGAACCTGAATCAAACCAAGCGACTTCCTCCAAGAAGAAATGCATCAGCTGAGGGGGAACATATAAAATGGAATAGAACGAAGCTGAATCATCCTCGACAGCTGATCATTGGAGAAGCAGACGCTCCAATAAAGACTAGAAGGCAGTCAATGCAGAATCTCTTCAGCTATGCATTCATCTCACAAGTCCAACCAAACAAGGTTGAAGAAGCATTGAAGGATAGCTACTGGATTGACGCAATGCAAGAAGAGCTTAACCAATTTGAGAGAAATGAAGTTTGGTACCTGGTCCCAAGACCTAATCAAACTATTATTGGAACCAAATGGGTATTCAAGAACAAGGCTAATGAAGAAGGACTGGTAGTAAGGAACAAAGCTCGTAGTAGCTCAGGGTACCGACAAGAAGAAGGAATAGACTATGACGAGACTTTGCACCAGTTGCTCGGCTCGAAGCTATCAGAATCTTCTTAGCCTATGCTGCTTCAAAAGACACAAGGTGTATCAAATGGATGTCAAGAGTGCTTCCTTAATGGACTCTTGACAGAAGAAGTGTACGTAGCACAACCACCTGGGTTCGAGAATCACGAGTTTCCGAATCATGTCTACAGACTAAAGAAGGCTCTATATGGTCGAAGCAGGCGCCAAGAGCTTGGTATGATGACATCTTGACTAAGTTCCTGACTGATCACAAATTTGAAGTAGGAACCATTGACAAACACTGTTCCGGTACATGAGAAGGAACATTTACTGATCGCCAGATCTATGTAGACGACATCATCTTCGGCTCGACAATCAAAACTTTGTGATAAGTTCGCAAAATTGATGAAGGACAAGTTCGAGATGAGCATGATGGGGGAACTGACCTTCTTTAGGATTCAAAGTCAGACAGTCGGAATCGGGAACCTTCATCAATCAAAGCAAATACGCTAAGATCTTTGAACCGATTCGGGATGGATAAATGCTCAGAAGCAACTACTCCGATGAGTGCGTCGATAAGTTGGACAAGGATGAAGATGGGCCACGAATAGATGTAACCAAGTATCGGACTGATAGGGTCACTGCTGTATCTTACAGCTAGTCGACCAGACATCATGTACAGCGTATGTCTAGTGCCCGTTCCAGGCAGATCCTAGATTGAGCCACTACACTGCAACAAAAAGAATCCTCAAATATATCAAAGGAACCACAAATGTTGGATTGTGGTACCCGAAGGATTCAAGTCTGTCTCTTCGAGGATATACAGATGCTGATTACGCTGGATGCAAAATTGATAGAAGAAGCACCAGTGGTACCTGCTAATTTCTTGGTGACGGTGATTTCTTGGTTCAGTAAGAAGCAGACTTCGATTGCAACTTCAACCGCCGAAGCTGAATATCTAGCCGCAGGCAGTTGCTGCTCTCAAATCCTATGGATTCAGCATCAACTCAAGGATATGGGATAACGGAGACGGAGACACCCATTACTGCGATAACACGAGTGCCATAGCCATCTCCAGAACCCAGTGCTGCACTCTAGAACCAAGCACATTGAGATAAGACATCATTTTCAGGACCACGTGCTCAACAAGGACATCAGACTGGAGTACATAGCTACCGATCAGCAAGTAGCTGACATATTCACTAAGCCCCTGCCGGAAGCTAAGTTCATCTACTTTCGTAATGCACTCGGTTTATTAGATATCTCAGTAACCGATACGAAAGTGGATAAAGTGAGGGGGAACGAAGTTAAGGCAGCACAACAAAGGGTTAGTACTGATTTTGATAAGTCTTAATCAGAACTAACTGTGTCTATTGCCTTAACCAGTTGCCTACACTTTAACAAAAATATTGCATTAATATAGGTGTATCTTCATTCCACCGGAATTTCCTTCAGATGGCTTTTTTCTTCTCATTTTCGAAATCGTCTAATTAATAGACTCTGCCTATTTTCTTCAAGTCACTAAAAGACCAGTTACCATACATAAATATATATTTTTTCTCATCAGTTACCTAGCTATATATAAATTCATTCGGGTACCTTTTCAGAACCTCTTTCCAAAAGAGTACTAAATTATCCGATCTCTTGCAACCGGTACCTTGTTTTGTCGTTTAGCCATTCACCGGTTTCGTTCTTATTTATTATACACTTTAAATGCACACATAAAAGCAGGGTACGTCAGTAACACGTTTAAGGTAACTGACGGTACAGAGGACTGCGTGAATTTAATGCTGAAAGGACAGACCATGTGCTACAGTACTGATAAAGTGAGCGGGAAAACGAAGGAAAGAGAAAACGTCCCTTCACAGCCTTACTTAAACCCAGACCCTATCATCTCTTCATTTCATCATTTCTCTCTCCAAATCAAAATCCAAACCCTAAAACCTCTCGATGTCTTCGTCAAAACTTGCTTTCAACCATGGCCACATCAAAAAGCGCTCTCTTTAAGAATATCTTCACATCTACTATGACGAGCCCATTACCTCGTCAGACTCCGAGTGAACGACTTCTTCTTGCCCTGCAGAACATGGGCTTCGATCATTCTTGGGTTGCGCACCAGAGGTGGCGACGGCCGAAGTTGAGGAATTTTTTGAATCCGCCGTGATCTCTGACGGAATCATTAGCGCCCGTCAAAGGCACCTCATCTCCTTCAATGAAGAATGGTTTTCAACCTTTTCATTACCAACTTCTGGCGTATCATCGTTATCATAGATTGATGCCGATATGAGGAAGAAAGGGGCCGGTATCTTCGCTATAATCGATCGAAACCTTCAAAGAGGCTGACAAACGAACTGCACTCAAACCATCATATCGGTTACTCCACGACTGGTGGCTAAGTCAGTTCTTGGCAAAGGAGGATCCTTCGATGTATTGACAACAGAGAAGGTGCAAGCCATGACAGCAATCATGATGGGTCTGGCGGTAAATTGGGGCAAAGTGGTGTTTGGGGCACTGGTCAACGTAGTCGGGCCAGGGACCGTCAGTTCAAAAATTTGTGCCTCAAATTACAAGTATAATAAAAGAGAAGCTGGGCAGACTGGAATCGGTCCAACCGTCTCTGGAGCTAAACTCCTCACTACGGAGTCCATTAGACAGTTCCTGGCCATCAAGTAGTGTCCGATACAAAAACGGCAGGAAAGCGCCAAGCCCCTGATACCGCTGCTGAAAATCAGGAGACGAAGAAGAAGCAGAAGAAAGAGAAGAAAGCTGACTCAAAAGAGAAGGAGACGAAAAAAGAAAAGAAGAAAGTAGAGAAGAAAAAAGGAGAAGGCAGAGAAAAAAAGGCAGAAAAAAGAAAAAGGAGGCGACCCTGAACAGGAAGTGGCGATGATAGCTTCTGGTGCTGAAGCGGAGCCTGAGAAACGCACCAAGGGCTCCCAGTCCAACAACAAGTCAACAACATGAGGACTTGATCCCTGAGCCAGACACCTCAAAAGAACTGCAGGGATCAGAATCGGGTGCCGAGATGCCAAATCTGGATACGGTGATATCCAACATCATCACGGACCCAATCTTAGGGCTTGAACCACTGATGGAGGCCACATCTGTGCCTGAATCTACTGTCCTGATTCCTCAACCAGCTGCCCAACGCCCAAAAGCAACCGGTATTGTCATACGGGAACCGGCTGCTTCATCGGCACCAGTTGCCCCACAAGGCGACAAAGGGAAAGGGAAAGGGAAGGCAATTGCCTTCGAGATGCCTTTCATCCCCACGAATGATGTTGGTATGGGAGTTGAGTTAACACTGAAGGATGTATGCGCACGCGCCGATGAGCACATGGATGATTATGAGGAGTGGAGAAATGTAAGGCTCACTCCTCTCAAAAAGCGCATAAAAAAGGATCTGATGGCGGCTGCTAAGAAAATAGAGGACTTTCTGATGAAAAGTATGGAAATTGACGATGTTGAAGTCCTTCTGCAATCTAGAGATCTATTCAGGCTCCACCTATGCCTGACGTTCCTGGTCCAGAATCTGAATACCAGAGAACAAAATTTTGATGTAGTGTCTCCTTCGGCAGCATCTGATCGAGCGATCTTGGCAAGCCTTGAAGTAGAACGGCTCAAGCTGGAGGACTTGTACAGAATTGAGTTCAACAAGCTGGGACATCAGTTTCCAGACTCCTCCAGCTTCCAAGTCACTGATCAGTCCAAGTCCGTGCAAGCCCAACCATCGGATCCCACCAATCCTTCAGTGTCGTCAGAACCTGATCGGACCACGCAAATCGCTGAAGTTCAGATGCAACCGATCAGGTCCCCTCCTGCTGTAGGGTCTTTCGGGATTGTCAAGGACCCGGACACTGTGTTGGCCACTGAGTCCCGGCTAATTCTTCCGGAACCAATTGAGATGGCGAGCAGTCCACGATTCGAAGAACAAGCTTCTTCAGGGACCTCCAAAGACTTGGTATCTGCTCCACCCTCTCCCGTATTGGTTTCTGGCCCTCTCCAATTTTCTGCTACACCATTGCTGCTACCGGCACCGGAACCTAAGTCGGTCCCCTGCCCCACACCAATAGCCACTTTGTCCTTCGAAGAAGTAGCAAAGAGGCTCCGCCCAAGTGAAGTCACCGGCTCTTCTAACACCGGCTCAGTTCCCATGCTCCAGCGCCGCATTGAAGACTTCATGGTCACTCAGACCATGATAGATTCTAAGGTCAGGATCCTTGAGATACTGGCCAAGATTGCGCGGACCAAATCGGAAAAGGTTTATGCTGAACAAGTCGCCACACGCACCGAATTAAGAAATGGTGCGACAAACTCAGTGAAGATCAGAACCTTCTTCGCACTGACCTAAGGGGTGTTGAAGACACGATCCGGGAGGACCTGACGGCGGTCAAAGCTCAATTGGCAGTGATAGTTGAGCACCTGGAATCATCAGGAGCCTCCGGTGCTGCCAAAAAGGGGGAAAGTGGGAAAGGAAAGGAGCAGCAGTCATCAAGACATGCCTCAGTGCCTGATCCTAGCCCGACTCAGAGATCGAATCAAATGTCCACTATCCGGTATGCACCAGAAGATCAGGATCGACAACAGCAAGAAACTGCTCTGCTACCGGATGATATCTTGCCAAAAATGGACTCTTCGATCCGCTCGGGCAAGGAGCTTCTGCCTCTAGAACGCATCTACAATCCTCAGTCCTTAAGGACGATAGCATGCAACCTAACTGGACAACAGCTTCAGGAGCTACTTGGTTGCATGACAAAAAGATGCAGACGCTGTCAACTGCAAAGGCTCAGGCAGAACTGAAGAAGCTGGAGAAAAGAAGGAAGACGACAAGGGACGATCAAGGAAGAAATAGATTAGTCTTTACATATCTCATGTAATAGACTAGTCTGTAACTTCCATGATAAATGAAAAGAAACCTTCTTCCAGTCATAAGTTTTAAGTTTTGGCAGTCACCGAAAAGGGGGAAATTGTTAAGGAATCCAGAACCCATAACGTAAGGGGTTTCGGTGACCAAAACTTAAAACAAGCGCCCGATAATCTAAGGAACTGGCAGAGCACCTGATCTTGAACGCTAAGGAACCAGAAACCAGTCCTCAAGACAGGCACCCGATGTTCAAGGCTGTGGCAACTGGTGACTTACACTTAAGAGTCAGAAACTCAATTCAGACCAGGAGCCAGAGGCCAAAATTCAAATATGCATCGATTAGGAGAACAATGCAGTACAAATGCATTTAAGTCAAGACTGCAACCAAAGAGACGTTGGCCCGACATATAACCATTTTGGTGAAAGGCGCAGTCTGCAGAGAACCTGAACCAGGTTCTGAAACCAGCCTATTTCAGGAAAAGACATTTAATAATGTCTGGAAGCTGGTCGGTCAGTCTTCACACAACGGCTCAATCCCGAACAAGTATAAATACCAAGAGCGTGAAGACTCAACAGAACTTTTGAACGATCAACAACACAACTCACTCACAAAAACCAAACTCAGAAGTTCTCTCTCAACTATTCATCAAGAGCGATTAGAAAGTTTGAGAGATTTGTACTCAACGGACTGTAAAAAGCTGTTGAAGTTTTAGGTGGATTGTTTGTATACAACTGCCTGTGTAGCATTAGATTTGGTAAGTTACTGTTAGTGAGTTGAGTGCTCCTTGTAACGTGTAAAACCAGTTTCTAGTTATAACCTTCCTTGAGGGGAAGAAGTGGAGACGTAGGAGACTTTGCTCCGAACTTCCAGAAACAATTCCGCGCACTCAAATACATAGTTACTTACAAACCGGTTACCATCCACCAGTCACATCAGAAACTGCACAAACCGAAAATACGTCAGTGTTTATTCACCCCCCCCTCTAAACACCTTAACCGATCTTAACATAATCTTATATATTTAACATCTGATTCTTTGGGTCCATTCCATCCTATGTCTCTTGATAATATTAGCATTCTTATATATTACTATACAGAGAGGCACTCTTATGTCTCTTGATAATATTAGCATCTTTCAATCGACAGACATCTGTGGACGGAGTGCAAACCATCCCATGGAACAAAGATCTTAGGTTTGATCTTTGTTTCTTTATGAAATGATATGTTCGTGTAGCCAACAAGCTACCACCTAACTCCCCGCCATTGATAGTCCGTTGCCAGGATAAACATTGTGATCTTGGAGTGCAGACCGTCCTTTTGAACCAAGAGATCTTCGGTTTAGTTTTTGTAGGAACGGATATGGCAGAAGCCTATACCTCTTCCATCTTTACCGAGGTTCGAAAAGTAGGGTTTTTTATGTATATAGTCAATTTTTAGATGACTACAAGAGTGATTGTAAATTTTGTTGGTCTGCTGGCATGGACGGATCTGAGATTTCAACGTTGAAGCAGATTGAAAAAACAAAACAACGTATAAGAAATTCGAATTCCTACACAATTCATTTCAAAATAATGATTTACAATACATACATCTGATGTCATAACTATTAAAATTATTTCTGATCGGCCAATGCAACGACTTCGGAGACTCATCATTTCCACGGAAAAAAAAAGTCCTAAAAGTAACTGAATCATATCTACAATTGCAGTGAATATAATTCGATAAGCAATCCACCTATACTGCCAGAGGAGATGATATTTATCTTAGTGGTGACAAAGAATATGATTGGAATTAGTACTGATCGGAAAAAAGAAATAATCATGTAACTTTATCAGCATTACATATGATCAGAAAAATATATATTGTTGCACCGTCTTATAATGCTATTTTCATTATGGTTTCAGTGCTAATAATTATAATTTATAGATAGACAAACAAAACGAGATTAACAAATTAGGGTTATCAGAGACGGGCGGAGATTAGCCCCCGTCCGGCCCCATTGCTCAGCCCAGCCTGCTAGAGTTCAACAATCTTCTCAAGCTTTGGTTTGAATGTATTGATTTAGGACAGTGGTATTGGACACGACAATGTGGTAAGGCCATCCTTGGTAAAGAAAATCCTCGAACACAGCCCGAGATGATCTAGTTATGGTGTTTGTGGGAACTTGATATACTTAAAAATGGATCTTTTTTCTTTGCTTTCTGGCGTTTGATAGCTAAAGGGTGTGTTTGGTTCATGGAAATTAGTAAGGAAAAGAAAATGAAATGGAAATGGAAAAATATTTTTTTATGTTTGGTTGATTGAAGAAATAGATAGGGAAAAGAAAATTAAGGAAAAACTAAGTTATGTTTATACTTAAAAAACTAAGGAAAACTAATTTCTTCACCAAGTGGCGAGAAAAATGAAAGAAAATCTTGTTAAAATCATTTTTCCTCATATTTTCTTTTCCACACCATTTTCTTTAAACCAAACACAGTGAAAAGGTTTGAAGTGTTTGATCCTAGAAGAGCTCTTATTTCCTTGTGGCAAGTAAATTTCTCATCAGTCATAAAATCGTTCACTCGCCGGGACGTCGGGCCTTCTCTCACAGCACAGCCCAGCTGGGAAAACTCACTTCCCAGGCTCTGACACAGATTCCCGAGGAGGAAGTCGTGCAAGAGCAGGCTCCTGGTCGTGGCGGCCCGGACATGAGATCACCAGGCCGACGATGAGATGTCTCTGCGAGAATCCAACATGGGACTGGCCCGGGACTTGAATGATGCCATCATTAGTGGGCCCCATTCGACGATCGGGCCGGGATGTAATAACTCTCATCCGTCATGTTGTGTCGGGGTTTTCATTCATTCCACGCCGATCAAGTGCCTCGGTTGTAGCGCGGTGATGGCTCGAAAGATTTGCGTGGATGACTCTTCCATCACCGTGCTGCAGCACTCGAGGAGGGGCGGGTGGCGAATAAGGAGGTCAGACGATACTTTGCATTTGAGGCGTCTCTGAGAGTTGAGAGAGATGATGGTGATGGTGATGGTGATAAAATTTTAGATATTTTTGACAATTCTAAGTTATATTTTGACATATTCTTTCTCTTGAATTTACTTCAAATTATAATCATGTTACTCGGAGAATAAGTCAAATGGTCGAGCTTCCAAGGTTAATGGTTCGATTCTAATTGGAGTACTTGACTATCATAGTCAGTGTGGACTTGAACGATACTCACGAAAGGAGGTTAATCTCGCTGAAAGTTGAGATTATCTCATAGTCGATAATAAAGTTGAAATATCACTCGTACCGAACTTAATCGAAGTGTGGGGACCATGATGACGGAACCGAAAAAAAAAAAAGTTAAATAATAACCCTTTTACGTCGAGAATTAATAAGCCAAATAAAATCATGGTTTTTTTATTTTTTATTTTTTTATTTAATTTTCTATAAATTATAATAGTATTGCATTTTCGTTCAATGGTCCAACAATCTCATCCTAAGATAGCTCAAAAGCCGTCCCCAAAATCAGCCCATAACCCAAACCCTCAAAAGAAAGACAATGGCTTTCTCTGACAATTGTCTATGGCGATCGTCGATCTGAAATCAGAACGTATCAGGAAAAACGAAGCGTAACCCAGACTCAATCTCGAGGAGATGCAAGCTTCTCGCTCGTGTAAGAGTTGCGGTGGGAAAGCGCTGGCCGTCGATGACGTCACCGGCAACACTGCCTGCACGAAGTGCGGCGTCGTTCAGGACTTCGACAATTTTCAGAGCCATTTCGGCGGAATCACTGGCCCCACAGGCTCAATCATCCGCATAGGAACAGCAGGCTCGGGCACGGTAAGCAATTACAAGGACAGCAAAATCTACCACGCGAAGAATCTGATCGAGGACCTCACGTTCAAGCTAGGGCTTTCTGGTTCAAAATCACAAGAAGTCAAAGAATTGGTCGGAAAGATTACCGATTGGGAGTACGGTGAGGGTATTTGGTTTCCCGTCTTAGTTGGCGCCTGTGCCTACGTTCTGATGAGGGAGGATAACAAGACGTTGCCGATCGTAACGGTGGCTGATGTGGTTGGCTGCGACGTACATGAATTGGGGAAAATGTTTAATAGGGTTGTGGAGTTTATGGAATTGAAGTTGCCTGAGTTTGACTATGTGGGTGTTTTTGAGCACGCCGTGAGGAATGGTTCCTTCTTTTTGAGTGCATCAAAAGACATGGTGGGCAGGGTTTTACAACAAGGTGTGTTGTTGATGCAGTGTTTGGTTAAGTGGTTCGTGACTACCGGGCGTAGGCCAATTCCTGTGGTGTCCGCGGTGTTAGTTTTCATTGCAGAGTTGAATGGGGTGATCCTTAAGATCGAGGAAGTGGCGAATGAGTTTAGTGTAGCTTTGTCCACGTGTAAGAAGAGGTATAGAGAGATTTTGGAGAAGTTTGTGGATGTTGCGGCTAAGGTCTTGCCTTGGGGAAAAGACGTGACATTGAAGAATGTGGTGATGAATGCTCCTTTCGTCATGCAGTATCTGGAGATGAAAACCATGAGAAAGGGGAGTTATGGGGAAAGAAGATTTCTTGAGGGCGATTCATTTGATTTCGAGGGTTTAATTGCAGAGTTTTCGAGCGAAGGGCTCGAACATGGATATGGATATGGTAATTATGGTTGCTCGGCTAAGGAATCAAGATACTTTGAAATAGAAAATTCGTCGAATTCAAGTTTTGATAGCAAGGAAAAGATTCTGCTATCACCCGAAGCTCTGAGCATGGTTTATTCTAATCACTTGGATGAGATCTCTATGCTTAAGGCTAGCGCTGGCATTAATGTAAAGAAAAAGAGCTTAGGACAAAACAAATTTAATCTCCAAGAATGTATGGATTGGTGGAGGGGCAAATCAGACATGAGCAAAAAGCTTCTCCTGAAAGAATTATTGCAGAAGGACATAGGCTTTGAAGCCATGCCCCCGTCGTTTGATCATGGTTGCTTAGCCGAGGATCAGAGGCGAGAAAAAATAGCAGCTGCGAAGATACGTATTAATAAAATTATGCATCCTAATTCTTCCGAGTTTGATAATAATGAAAGTACTATAAGGAATCTCTGTCCTTACGAGCCTAAGAAGGTTACGAAGAAGAGAAAGAGAAGTAGAGTCGATATCGACTGGGAAGATCTTATCATCGAAACACTTCTACTACACAATGTGAAGGAGGAGGAGATTGTCAAGGGCCACTACAATGTCTTGTTGGACCTTCATGTTTTTTGTCACTCTTTTTAATGGCTGTTTGTATTTTTAGCAGACACTGTGATTGATTTTTTTAGTGGTTGGGGCAAAGGTTATATAAGGATGGAGAGAGATGTTGATGCTCGAGAAGTTTTGCGTGGGATTGCTATGGGTGCTTCATTTCATATCCAACTTCTTGGAGGTTGAAAGTTACTTTTTTTATGGTTTTTTGTCTATTATTATTAATTTACTTTATTATGAGTGTCATTTATCTTTTATCTTGACGGGTATTGATTATTTGAGTAAATAGCCTCTTAATTCTTATTTTATTTCGGTTTTTGATTATTTTTTAGTTTTTTGTTTGATGGTTTCTTAACAGGGATATCTTTCCTATTGAATGTTCAATTGTATCAAGAGAATTTTATTTAGATTAATCAGCATCCTATAAAATTTTCGATGTATTTATGAAATTGTCATTTTAGGGATTTCAACTAAATTCAATCAATTCTTAGTAAATTGATGAATGGAGGCTGTTGATCAAAAAGTTCAGTCAACAAGTCTATTTTGAAAAATCTTTTTGGAAAAATTCTACGTTCAAAAAAAAAATTTGTAGTGTGTGTGCCTTACTCTTTTAATATGGTGCTTTAGATGTTGCAATTGTCTCCATGAGAATGACCTACTGGTTGAGGGTGTATTGTTACCTCGACCATTGGTTCAAACCAAATGGCTTACGCTTTGTGGATGAAATTTAGATATTTTTATCTAATCTTTCGAAATAATTTAATCCTCGAAGAGTACGACGCCAGCCAATAGGAATACGATGGAAAAAAAGAAAAAAAAAAAAGGAAAGACGATATTGCAATTGCTACGACACCATAATGGTGACTAATATTTTACGCACACTCAATGCGTGTGCAATAAAAAAAATATATAATATTTTATATTTTAAAATTTTCTTGAATTAAAATGTTTAATTGTTGAAATTTTAATTAAAGGATAAAATTGGAATAAACTTACAATTAAGGGTAAAATTGGAAAAAAAAAATATGACATATCAAATCAATTGAACAGTTATTTTGGATGCTCAACAATAATAGAATAGAAAGATAGTCCGACGAATTAATAATATCTTTAAGTATGAAAGGCCCAATTTGAGCCCAACCCACTCAAAACCTAGCTAGGCCTAATCAACAGTCAGAAACCACATGAAAGGAAACCCCAAAACGCAGCGTTTCGTCAGCTAATTTAAGCCACTCTTATTTATATTTGTCACGCAGGCAGAGAATCTATATGTCCTAATTTACTCTCTTCTCTCTCTCTCTCTGTCTAGGGTTTACGATGGATTCGCTAACGAAGAAACGCAAAGCCGACGAGAACGGAGGAGCGTACTCGCCAAACGCCTTCGCAACGCCACTCTCCCCAGAAGATGCTGATAAAATCCTCCAACTCCTGACCAAGGATCAGCTCCTCACTGTCCTGCGTGGCGCCGTCCTCCGCCACCGCGACGTCCTCGATGACGTGCGTTCCGTCGCCGACTCCGAACCAGTCCACCGCAAGCTCTTCGTGCGCGGCCTCGGCTGGGAAACGACGACCGACAAGCTTCGGCAAGTCTTCTCTGCGTACGGTGAGCTCGACGAGGCCAACACCATCGTCATCACCGACAAAAATACTGGGAAATCGAAGGGCTACGGATTTGTCACCTTCAAGCATATTGACGCCGCTGTTTTGGCCCTCAAAGAACCCAACAAAAAAATCGACGGGCGAATCACTGTTACCCAACTTGCTGCTGCTGGTAACTCGGGGGGATCGAATGCGATGGACGTGGCAATGAGGAAGATATATGTGGGTAATATTCCTTTTGAGATATCGAGCGAACGGTTGCTGTCCCACTTCGCTATGTATGGGGAGATTGAGGAGGGACCCCTTGGGTTTGATAAGCAGACAGGCAAAGCCAAAGGTTTCGCGTTTTTTGTGTATAAGACAGAGGATGGTGCTAGGGCGTCCTTGGTTGACCCATTGAAGACCATCGACGGACATCAAGTGGTTTGTAAGTTGGCTACGGATAACAAAAAGCAGACACAGCAGGGGCAAAAGCCAAGTGGTGGCATGGGGCCTCAGGGGATGATGCCAATGAACTCAGCACCATTGGGAATGCCCAACGCTCCTAATATGAATCAGGGTTACGGTGGTGGGTACTCAGGTTATGGCCCAGGGCCGAATATGAATCAGCCACCGCAAAGCGGAATGATGCAGCAGCCTCAAGCCATGGGGTATGGTAGTGGTGGAATGGGTGGGCATGGTTATGGTGGTCCTGGCGGCGGTGGCTACGGTACCGGAGGGTCGATGTATGATGGTGGTGCCGGAATGGGTGGTGGTGCTGATTATGGTGGTGGGATGGGTGGCGGCGGTGGATACCGAGTGCCAAACAGTGGTGGTGGAATGGGGATGCATGGTGGCACGGGTGGCTATGGAGATGGTGGAGGTTATGGGATGCAGCCAGGGTACACTCAGCCGCCGCCTCTTGGAGGCGGTGGGCCAGGGCCAAGGGTTCCATCTTATCAGGCCCCACCACATCCATATTGAGGTAATGCCGACAATAATTGTTTGTTCGTTCTTTTGAATTTGATATTACTGGTAGTTGCATTTTGAACTTGCTTCACTTGAGTGGACTTTGTGTTTACATACTAAAGGTGCAATCTGTTGAACGATAGTGTTGTATTGTGTGTCATCTTATATGGAAACAACATAATTACAGTTTGCTGATTCGTTGACCGAATATAATGTTGGGATTGTGGGCCAGTAATGTCAATTGTGTATGATCTTTTTTTTGTCTCTTGTGAGGGTTTGTAAATTTCTTCTTTTTTGTCGTAGAGTGTTTATAAATTTCCATGATAGCATTCTTTCTTTTGGCTACGAATTGGTTGTCCGGGACACTCATCTCACGATGCATAGTTTTAGATTGGAAAACGAGTCTAGGGAGAAAAAAAAAAAGCAAAGGGTTTTCGGATTGTATATTTTTGCAAAAAACATATAACAATGATCATGTGCCATGGGACTTCATTTGTATGCATTTAATTTGTTCTGATAAACTTGAAGTTGAATGACGATTTGAGTTTTTAAATGTTTACCTGTTCAGGTATTTTGACAGCTACTTGGGCGCAAATGTGTTAAATGGTTGTGCTGATTATGTGATTTCCAGACTGTGAAACCTTTGGTTGATAAATGGACTGCTCTAGATCTTTGGCTGCTACACTCTGCTGTAACTGCTGCTTTTAGTTAATGTTTTTAGTAAAAATGTTCTGGAAATTATTACTTGAGAACCTTGATGTATGTTGCTGTTACAGCATCATTGAAATCTGCTGAATTGCTAGTAGTTTGTTATTGAATATTTTTGTTTGTTAATCTGTTGGCTTGTTGATTATCATGGCCAAGTTTCATATTTTATCGTGATTGGCATCTTTTATGTGTTTGGCATAACCTAACGGAAATGTTATTAATGGTGGATATAAAACATGGCTTAGAAGTCCTTGCATTTGATTTTGCATCTTCTAGCATGTTGCATTAAATTTGTTTTTTGTAAGGTGCTGTAAAGTGAATGTTATACAATACACCGTTCCTTGAATCTACCACCTTCTTTCGTAGCTTATGCTTATCAAAATACTGTCTTTGCCTCATTTTTCTTATAGGCTGCCTTTTCTTTCTTTGTATAAACGTGTAGGCCCTAGCCCAGTAAATCTCGTGTGCTTTGGGAGCATTCTTTGTTCTTACTGTGCACCTTTGCGTGTGCTCTTCATTTCTAAAGGGGTTCTTTCATTGCTTTATTCAACTTCAGTCGTCGTTCACAAATCTATCTCCGCCCTGATTTTGCACATTGACATCATATGCAGCTCTCATTTCGCCGATGTGCTAATCGAATTCTTGATGCTTGACTAATTGCTTTTGTAAACCATCTCTTTGGGCTAACCTTACTTTGTAACCTATAAAGATTGTGTGATTGCTTTAGCCGCTTGTGGTTTCCATCTTCGTTCTTGAAATGGTGTGGATTTCTGTCAATCGAGTTTCTTTCATATGGTTCCATTGAATTTCTTCCTTTGGTTGCCTGTGTCTCTTCTGTGGAGCTTTTGTGCAGAGTAAAAGAGAAGGCATATATATATATATATTGTGAGAATTTGAGAAGGGTTAAAAATTTCTGTTAATTTATTTATTTGAAATTAGTTTATTTTTTATGTAATTGTTTTGTATCTGTACGCTGTAACTAGTAATGATATCATTAAATTTCACCTAGTTTGTGAATTTCGAGGGATGCCAATGATGGATGTATCAATTTTGATGGTATAGAACAAAATTGATTTCTTTTATTTATGAACTCCTCCAATTTGATCAATTATATATAGTCCTGTAAACTAGCCGAGCTCCGCCTCGTCGAGGTTTTTTCTTTCAATAATAGAAAAGAGAAATGACAGTGAAGTGAAATGAATTTATAATGCGTAGTAACTTGCCCAATTAACTTCATTATAAAACTAACTAAAGAAGTCCCTCTTTCTACTACTTTCACTTCACCATTATAAACTAATCAAGTTTACGAAGATAAATTATTACTATTCCTAAAAGAAAAAAAAAACATGATTTATGATTTAACAAGAAACAAGGCATGCGCATCTCCAGCAAATATATATATATATATATATATATATATATCATAGGTAGGCTTAGTGGGAGTCTCTTTCTTTGCTTATCAGGCAGGCAAGGAGTCACTTTTATCCCGTCACTTTTCCAATATGTGTTCTTCATTTAGGAAGGAAGAAAGAAGCTGATCGAATTTGCAGGATTATGGAGTTTGCTTTACCGTTCGCCTTACATGGGCAGAGAGGGTGTACTGAAGTTAGAGTCCATCAAACAGGGCAATGCGTGGGGAAGGAATGGGCTGGGCGTGCTCGTGTTCAACTCGTGGCATTGGTGGACTCACAAGGGCAAAGCAAAGCTCAGTTGTAATTAACCTCTCACCTTAATTTGTCGTTTCTTTTTTCAGGCGGGATTATATACAAGATGCCAGATGGTTTCTCCTCCCTATTCGAAGACATGAACCATCTAGTTGGCATTTTACTGTGCCTTGACCACATAGGGTCGATGGGTCGACAGAAACATCGATCCAATGAATGAAAACCAGAGTTTTCTTCCAAGGGATTTCTCCTACTCATTGACGGAACGGAAATCATGTATAATTTCTAATTTCTCCGTTCACCTAAATGAATTAAAACAAAATTTACTCACAGGGGTAGATCATCGGCTGGAAACTGCAACGGAGAACAAGGGCCACTATCGGGTGGGTACCTTATATCCAGGCCGGACACCCTCCCAGGTTGATGTGGTGAATAGGGTTCTGAGCGAGGCTGTCTCAATCGAGAAAGGATGCTCATCCATCTTCTTTCAGCGGCGGGGCAATCATTAGGGCGTCGACTGTAGCCACTGCTGCCCTCTGGGGTTACCTGGAACCAGTTGCTTTATATGCAGCTCTTGTGATGTGATTCTCTCCTTTTTATCTTTATGTTAGAATTGTTGGTCGCTGTTTATAGTTATCTCTCCTAATATTTACAAGCAGCATGATTCATTTCATGAAACATCATGGATAAGATTCAGTTTGAAACTGTAAGGAACAGCTTTAACAAGCATCATGTATCAGATTCGTTTAGAAACCGTAAGTAACAACTTGACATCGACACGTCCAAAAGACAAGGAATCAAGAAAAGATATATTCTTGAAATACCTCATAATCTATAGCTGGCATGTGACAGTGTTGTCTCAGTATCCAACGTAAACAGCAGCATTCACAATGTAGCAGTCTTCGTTCTTATCTCCCATCTCTTCAACGCGAACACCACTCGAGCATATCAATCCACCGTCCACGACCTCAAGATTCGTTATACTTCCGCTATTTTAACAGCATCATAGTAAAGATATCATCACGATTTCGACTAAACCGAAAGCAGCAACAAGATTGTTCTGAAAACAATGAATATTTGGGATACTTACTAAGGGAACACAGACTTGACCTTGTCGATGTCGAGTAAATGCTGGAGAGGCTTTGGAACTCCCAATTTGATCTGTAGCTTCATCTCACCGAATGAAACTCCAGGTATATTACCTGAAATCCTCCAAGACATGTAAGAACAACAGAGGTATGCATGCAGTGTAGTAACATCTCTGCATAAGATATATATTACTACCACAAAAAAAAAGTCATTTCTCAGCTCGACATAAGATCGAACACCATGCGGGCTGACAAACCTCAGAATCATGCCAAGTTGTGTAAAGTAGAACACAAATCAATTCACTATTAATTTCAGATAAAAACCTCTTCGAAAAGCCGGAATGGAATTGGATGAAATAGCGTCCCGACAAGCCCGCATAGCTGCCGATGTAATATCTTGCCTGTTCAGAAAACAACATTCCGATTAAGAAAGCCACGCACGGCACAAATTTAGAAAAACAGAGATACATACCCATGTTGATCGTAGCCAACTCCCATTTCAACAAAGAGCAACTTGATGTTAGAGTCCGGCACCGTCGATTCGACGGAAGATTCGACTGAGCTGAGTTGACTCGACATGGGCGCTGCTGATGCAGTTAATCCGATACGACGGCGTAGAACACAAATTTTCTCGATGGACTTTGGGATCGACGGGTAAGTACGAGTTGCGACTCCGTTAAAACATGGAATCTTAGACGGAGGATATAGATTTGGGAGACGATTAAGGAAGGTTTCAGATATAGATACAGTACTCATTTCACTTCCTTCTTTCAGCGAAGAGAGGGAGGGGAAGAGAGTTTCTCTCTTTCTGTGGGCCCCACTCAACCTTGGATTCTCCGAAGAGCGTTCGCAAGCCCTCTCTCTATATGGGCTCGAAAAAACTCTCGGCTTATTTCAAAGCCTGTGATTCTTTTTTTTCTCTTAAGGCTTTGGGTTGGTTATAGGCCACCACATAAAGGCCCTATAAATAATTTATTATCAAAGCCCAATATAAGTTATCTTACTCATTTTAACAAGTTTATTAATACAAGGCCTCTAATAATTTACTGGGCTTTTTTTTAATATCGAGCTTGAAAAAAGGAAACCAAACATGATATAAGTCCTTATTAATTATACTATCTGATGTTATCTTGGATAGCAAACAGGCCCTTAGAAATACAATAGTAGTAAAATTTTATATCGGAGAAAATCCAAAATGGTCCCCAGTGTTCATTCCGTGGACCAATTTAGTCTCCGATATTTTGCTTGGACCAATTTAGTCCCGATATTGTTGATTTTGGACTAATTTGATCACTCTGTCCTGATTAACATCAATTTTAGTGGGAATTTTGCACTTGTTCCACACTAAATCATGTCTTGATCGAATTTTGAAATATTTACAGGATTTGACGATTTGTACCGTTTTATTCTACTGTTAATGAAGCTCGACGAAGCAGACGATCTAGAGCTCATGTTCGAATTTTAGAGGAGAATTTTACTTTTGTGACCTAATTTCAGTAGTCATTTCAATTTTATCGATCTAGACGTGATTTCTTGTGAGGCACGTGTGAGATTTCCATTAAAATTGACGTTTATCATGATATAATGACCAAATTAGTCCAAAATCGACAACATCGGGGACTAAATTGGTTCAGGCGAAACATCAGGAACTAAATTGGTCCATATGGTAAACATTGGGAATCATTTTGAGTTTTATCCCAACTTTATATCATATAAGCTTTGCTTTCAATATGAAAATGATATAACCATATGCGTAAATTTGCAAATGAGGTATAAGGTTTTTTAAATGATTATTCAATAAGATATTAATAGAAATGTAGGTTTTTTATAAACAAGCTAGGTGTCCAATTATTTTTATTAATTTAATTAATTAAAAAATAAATTAATATTATTATAAAAAAATACACATTCTCACACTCTCACTTATAATTGGTACCTGTTTTTTAATTGTAATAGATGAATAACAAACAAACAACTAAAAAACATAAAAAAAAAAAAAAAAAAACTATCCACTATCACATTAATAGAAAAAAAAAACTATTTTTAGCAATACATACTATCCCTAAAAATATTATTAAGATACATAATTAAGATTCGTGTATTGCACGGGAAAAAAAACTAGTATTTGTAAAGTCAATGTAATTTGCTTTTATACGACAGAGGACGAAGGTCAATAAATTACACGATTATTTCTTTTTTCCCATCACTACTATTTCCAATCATATTGTTTAACATCACCTAGATAAATTCCATCACCTTTGGCGGACCAATAACACTTACGATAACACTTCTTGGCATCTACCAAATCTTGACTATACACATAAAAAACCCTACTTTTCAAACCCTAGTAAAAGGCCGTGGGCAGAAGTATAGGCTTCTACCATATACGTTAGGGCAAAAAATCGAACCTAAGATCTTTGTTCAAAGGGATGGATATATGGTTCGCATACCAAGATTCGTGATGTTTATCCTGGCGACGGGTTATCAATGGCGGGGAGTTTGGCGGTAGATTGTTGGCTACACGAACATGTATAGTCTCTCCTAAAGAAACATAAAATCAAACCTAAGACGTCTTTGTTCACACTCCATGATCGCGACCGCCTTGTCTTGGCAACGAATATATCGAACATCCGTCCACTCCACAGTTGTTAGTAAGAGATCGAACATAGGCTAAACCCAAATACTTTCAGGCATAAATCAAACCTAATATCACTATTCGAAAGGGATGGTTTGCAGTCCAAGATTGCGATGTATTTTTTCAATGGCGGTGAGTTTGGAGGAACTACGCGGACGTGGACTTCTGCTTGTCAAGAACATCAGTCCACAGTCTCTGAGATTGTCATACGCTGTTTATTACTCCCTTCAATTCTAAATAAAAATCGTTTAAGGAATATACACGCATAGTAATAAATAAAGTAAAATTTCTCTTATATCCTTAATTAAATATTATTTGACCATAATTAAATAAAGTTATACATATATTTAAGACGATGAGTAAAATTGAAAATGTACAAGCTATTCATTTTTTAAAATAGCAAAACGACTTCTATTTAAAAACAAAAAAAAAATCTAAAGTGACTTCTATTTAAAATCAGTGAGTAAGTGAATTTTATTATTTTTATTATTATTTTATATATATTTCTGTGAGAGAATAGGAGACATATTTAATATAAAATGATATTATTTATCAACATCGATATCAATAAATTCTCAAAAAAAGAAAAAACATCGATTGAGAAAGCATACAAATATTATAACAGTAAACAATAGATTATAGATTGGTCCCGTAGCTCAGTTGGTTAGAGCGTTGGTCTTATGAGCCGAAGGTCGCGGGTTCGAACCCCGCCGGGACCATTAGTTATTTATTTAAATTTTTTTTTTTATTTTTGATTTCAAATTAAATACTTTATTATAATTTGCCATCATCAATAAAATAGGACCTATCCTAATATGTCTTCGATTAAGCTGTTCATCCCACTCCTCCCAATCCAACGCCGCAAATCAACGAATTGTCTGATCTTCGCGCGCACAAGGAGATCATTAGTGCTTACAATCAAATCAATGAGGGCCGTCGTGCAGCGCGTGGCGTCTGCCAGCGTTGAGGTCTCACCTCAATTTACTCAGTTTTTTAGGTGTCGAAGCCTCAGCTTTCTTGATAATCATTACTAGCTGTGTGCTGCAGGTTGAGGGGCGCGTGGTTTCGGCTATCGGGCCGGGCTTGTTGGTGCTCGTCGGGCTCCACGAGGCCGACGTCGAGGCCGACGCTGAGTACATGTAATTAATTCCCGGCGAATCTAGGGAAAGAAGGGTGCGTTATACTGATTAGTTTGAGTGCTCAACCTTGTTTGTCTTTTGGGATTTTGCAGATGTCGCAAAGTGCTGAATATGAGGTTGTTTGGGAATGAAAAGACTGGCAAGTCTTGGGACCAAAATGTAATTTTTCAGTTCTTTTCATTACCATTGCCATTTCCTAGCCTAGTAGTTGCCTTCTGTTTTCGTGCGGCTTGAAATGTGCTTCAATCTTACTTGTGAATAGGTTATGCAAAACGGTTATGAAGTTCTACTTGGTAATGATCCGTCTCTCTGATTCTCTGTATGTTCGTAGTGTGTTTGGGTGCTGTGCTGATCGGTGTGGTGTTTCTTTGGCCTATTGTAGTTAGTCAGTTTACGTTGTTCGGAGTGTTGAAAGGAAACAAACCCGATTTTCATGTTGCGATGCCTCCCGACTCTGCTAAACCATTCTACGCCTCGCTTGTCGAAAGGTTTCAGAAAGCTTATCGGGCTGATGCAGTTAAAGGTGATTTAGCATTTCATCCCTCTTTAAATATCATGAACTTCGAAGGCTTTGTTTTCAAATCAACTGGCAATGGAACTGAGTAGTGTTGTATCATATTGTTGAGAGAGAGAAAGAGAGAGAGAGATCAATACTCTGATGGCTGATTCATTATTTCATGCAGATGGTGTTTTTGGAGCAATGATGAAAGTAAGAACTACAAAGAAAGCTTTGTGTTTCGAGTTTATTTCCTTGATTTTGAGTTATTCGTCCTACGAACGAAGCAACTATTTATTCGTTTTGGCTCTCCAGGTTAGTTTGGTAAATGACGGTCCGGTGACAATGCAGCTCGATTCAAGACAGTCGTCGAAGTAGGAAATTACATACTCTTAGCTATTGATTTAAGTCTCTATATGTTTAAGTTTGATGACTGTGTATTATGTCTGAGTTATGTTGTGTTATTACTTTCAGGAATTCAAATGGGGCTGTTGAAGGATCGTGCTGAAAAGATCCATTTCTATTATAAACTTCGATAATTTTTGTGACAAAAGTGAGATGAAATCTTACTATATAGCTTAAGTATTAGACAACATTGTTTGATATAGGCCTCAGCTGATTAATGTTGTTACAAACCTTCAACCTCTTGTTTTTTGGCACGAATTTATGTCTTGTTTTGGTCATATTATAGCTGGTTGTTCCCTTCTTTAAGCTGATCTTTCGTTCATTTCATAAATTCGAAAGGACCGAGTGAACTTAAAGTCTTCATTTAGTGAAGTGGCCACAAACTAAAAGGTAACAAGGTTTCATGCGTCGTCCAATAATGTAAAAACACTTCAAGTGTTGGGTGACATATGATAAAGTTAAGACATCATCATAATTTGTAGAAATCATTATCATCATAAAGCTGAGAAATCATTTGCGAGCTTCCAATTTCTTCTGTTCCTTGGCTGCATCGTGACATAAGCGAGTGTTGTTTCAAGAAACCAACCCATTGAGTTTGAAGAAGAATAGCTATGATAAAGAAAAAGAAAAGCTTACCGGCCTTCTCCTCTTCACGTTTCTTAGCTGCTTCGGCTCTTTGTTGCCTGATTAGAGCCAAGCGCTCTGTTTCATTTAATTAAAGGATTGTTAGTACGTCGCAAATGTGATCTAGATGATATATGCTTCAGATTAAATCGTGACATTACACAAGGAGAAACCGCTAGCAATATAAAGAGTGTAGGGTGATCTTGAGAGAATGCAGCTCTGATGAATCCATTTCATGTTTTAGATTAAACACATATATAAGGATGAATGTACAAATGGAGTTATGTCAAGCTTTAATGAGTATGATTGGAGTGTGGAAGTGGAAATCAATTGATCCTATATGTGAGCTGAAATAAAATGTTTTATTACCTAAGTCTTTCCTTGCTTGTTCGGTCTTCCCCTGTTCTTGCAGCCTCATGTACCTTTCGTGTGCTTGCTGCTTTTCGATCTCCTCTCTGATAAAATCAGAAATATGAATACCAACGGATAGCTAATAAGTAAATATTAAACAAACATGTAACTGAAACACATAAAAAGCTCGATTTGATTCAACACATGCCCGTGGAAGAACCTTAACTACTTTAACTCTCAGCAGATTCTCATATATTTATTAAAAGCAAACTTCTTGGCCACCAGAAACAACGCAAGAAATTATGAATAAAAATGAATGCAGAAACATAAATTTGCAAAAAAACTAAAAGGCAAGAACTAAAAAACAGATACTGCATACCTTTCACGCCTTGAAAGCTCAGTAGTTTTCTCCATCTGCAAAGACAAAAAAACGCTTGGTTGATTATTAAGCAAGATTTGGTTAACCTGTATTCGAACTCATGAAACTTACATCCACATCACGTGCTTTCAAGTTCTTTGTCTTCACGAGATTGGGGTTCTCAATCTGAATAACACCTTGGGTTCCTTTAGCTTTCTATTAAGAACATTGTCAAAGAAGAACATTATCTAACAATTTTTAAAGGAGATACAGTGATAATTAATTAAAAAAATGCTTCATGCAGGAAATGCAATGATTATACTGACCTCAGTTTCCTCTTCAGATTCTTCATCCGACTCTACAATATCCAATGAATCTTTCTCTTCCTCAATCTCAGCTTCTTCCTGATTACATAAAGTCCAACTGATGAAGTCAGCAAACTCAGGTTTCATAATAAACTACGTACGCAATAGAGTACAGTGCCCAAATAAAACGTAACTTAAAAACTACAAAACATCACATGAATGGAACAAAGAATAAATACAATAGTTTAACTACAGATAAAATCGACTAGCAACCAAGAAACGCTTCCATTCCTCACAGTCACATCAACAGCTCAGATTAACATGAAACACCTAAACTACACTGGCATCAAGTTCATTAATATATGAATTCATAGAGGTCCTTAGAATCAGTTTTGGAATTATAGGGGTTTGAAATAGTACTCTTTAAAGATATTTCTCATGTGATAAAAATAAAAGTATGAGAATCCTTAGTCATTGTATCTTCCGGATGTACTCGACCAATAACAGAAAAAAATAACCAAAGAACCATGGCCACAATTATCACAAAGCAAAACAACAATCTTCCCCAAAAGAAAACGGAACCAAAGGTGAACATCGCTAAACTAAAACTTGGTGAATTCCAAAGAAAAGAACTAATAGCACAGAAGATCATAGTCCTCCACAGCTAAATCAATATATTTACCTTTCTGAAAGTTCTTGGACGAGAAGAGGAGCCAGACACTAAAACATCAAAATCACACAATCGGTTAGCAAACAAATTATAACAGACAAACAACCTTCAATACGAATAAAACCCCATCAGAACAAGCTAAATCATCCCAACAGACGAGCTGACAGTAGTTAACGATGATCCATAATTCATAATTTTCAAAAGAACGAAACAGAGACAGATCAAGAAACCATCGATTATATCCCATACGATTGACATCAAATAACTCAGCATCGAAAAAAACGCTTACTCATCTCCTCGGGAGTGGAGAAATTACGACGGCCTGTCGGCTTTCCCTTAAATTTCCCTCTCCCCATTATTCACGGTTCCGTCGATATGCTCTCTTCTACCTTCTTCCGCCTTCAAATCTGCAAGGGAGAGCAGATTCGAGTGTCGTTTTTCTGCGTGCTATCTTATGCCGAAAGTCGAAACACTCCTCCTTTCATGAATCAGATTCCCAATTTTCTCTCTTTTTCTTTAAAACCCTAATAATAATAAATAATGTGGGGCTGAGCTGTGAGTGAGATGAGATATTATTAATACACGCGTGCGCGTGGCGCGTGATGGCAAAGCCGATAATGAACTAATTTCCGGGTCAAGGTTCAACTTGGGCCGGATAATAGTTTTCCTGCCCTATATATTGATTGAATGCACGATCAAACCCAAGGGTGAAAGATGATTCGGCCGGCTCACAAGCTCGATAAGCTGGCTCAACGGGAGCTCACGAGCTTAAGCTCATGATTGTCGAGCTCGAGCTCGAATCGAGCCCACTCATGACTCATGAGCGTTCGAAAGCTAGCCAGCCGGCTCATAAGTTTTTTTTTTTTTATTATTAAAAAGTGCAAGCACGTCGCTTATATTTGAGCTCGAGCTCGTATATAGGGTTTTTCTTAGGTAAGGTAAACCACAATGAATAGATCACGCCGATCCTTGTTAATAAACAGTCGCCTTCGTCCTCAGGTACAAGTATAAATTGACCAGAGCAAGATTAGGTCACAGTTAGTCGAAAACGAAAAAGACCTCCACCACAGCCCCAATCGAGCGTCGTTAGATACGTCAACATCGATTAAGCGTTTCTCTCTTATTCAGCAAGCTTACAACGTAAAACTCAAAGCATGTTGTTCTAATAATCATATGCAGCAGCTGCATCTCTTGCATAAGCAAGCCCTTCACCCGAACTAGCCAATGCGTAATTCTTACCGTCATCTTTATTACAGTCGAGGATAATGTTTCCACCTCCATTCTTTAAGTTGCCTTTTCCTCTACCTTTAGCAAGCCGCTGCTTCACGTTTGGGAACTCGGAAGATAACCTCCCCATTTGCTTCTGCAGATCAGAAACATAATAGTTGCCGTATGCTTTTGCCTTCAGAATCTTCTTTCCTTGGACTCGTTTGACTCCGAGTCTGTACAGTGCCAGAGCATCATATTTGTTGATCTCATATTCGTAAAGGTGAAATTCGAAGTGATCCATGGGCTGCGGGTCCATGTAATAGGATCTCTTGAGGCCCTCGAACTCGTTCACCACTTGTTTTCTTGATTCATGCCAGCCCCTTCCGTTGTAATCGGGAAGAGATCTCTGCTTTCGGTTTCCACTCTCGAAAGCCCGTCGAGGTTTGTCGAAGAACAGCCACTCCCTGATTGTTTCTCCATCAAGAACGGTGAGATCGAAGAGCTCTGTTTGGATGAACGTGGAAGGATTAGTGTTAAAAAAAAAAGGGATTGTTTGAAGAAATAGAAGAATTAAAGAACAATATTTGACTCACCAGGTGCATTCCAAGGGGATTTTGCAGTAGCAGCACCTTCACATTCTGGTATACCAACATCTTTTCCTTGTGCCCGTGCACTAAGAGCGGCGAAGAGTAAGTTGTCTTTCACGCCAATGCCTCCGGGTCGAATCACGGGTGCCCGACCGTGGTAACCTTCGCTAGGTGCGAGCCCCGCGTGATAAATGCTGCAATAATCATTGGGCTTTTCGCACCGCGCTGAGCCCAGGGAGGGTCTGGGGCAATCCCAAAGAGCACATTTTGGCCCCAGAAATGCATAGAGCGGTGGAGCGGTGATATTTTTTTGTTCATAATCCAAGAACTGTAATCCGCCACCCTCACAGGCAAACCCGGAGCCATCAAACCCAGTGAAGTAATGCAGTTCGGACTGTTGTTGGAGATCATATGAATGGTAGTCTACGTGGGTTGGCAAACTCATGTTATTAATTCCCATGATATGGTCAATAATTTTGCACTCATCAACCATTTGGAAGCCTTGTTCTTGAGTAACCTTTGATATATTCAATGCCTGCCACAAGATTTGGCAAATAAGATAACGAATCACAATCATGATAACAATACTTGTAATGCTATCAAGACGTTCTCCTAACTCAATCCAACCAACCAGAAAAAAAAAAAAAGGTGACACACTAACCGCAAGAATATCATATTCTGGCCTAAGGCATTGTAACTAAGCACACAGAGATAATTTCAATTCTTTCGAAAAGGAACCATTAACTAGCTTTCAGTCATGGCAATTTTGGTAGAAATTAGCTAATCACTAACCTCTTGAGAAATGGATCCATCCACTATCTGTTTCTGTCGCACATCATACTCTCTCTTTGGAGCAGCCAATGCACTGGTTGCATCATCTTCCTCCTCATAAAGCTGCAACAGCCTACATATCTCTGATGTAAACCCCAGACTCCCTCCCTGTACAATGATCGCACGATAAAAAACAAAACGATTTGTGTAAGTATCTCTCTAGTAGTTTGCTAATGTACAACTTCAAAAGACTCCCTGATTTTATCCAAAAAGAATCACAGCATCAATCGAATGGGAGCGCAAAGTTGTACTTGGCTTTAACCTTTGCAGTAAGCTCATAAACAAATAGTACCAACTAGAGACTCACATCACATGATTCAAGCACACTAACACCACTGTCAATACAATCTAATCTAATGCTGTGATAAAAAAAATAAAAAAAAAGTGTACCTGCCGCAAGGAAGAAGCTGGAGAGCCCTCGTTCAACTCGGCCTTCCATTCACGAAGCATTTGGTGGACTTGTTCTTCAAGCACGGCCATATCAACCGTTCTACTCTCTTTCCTAGCAGATTGTAGACTGCTGAAAATGCCTTTCAGATCATCCACGCGATTCTTCGCTCTGTCTTTGAAGAGCTGGTGGGACGAGGACTTGCACCCACCAGTCTTCAAGCCCTTTCCCATCCTATTAGCAGCCTCTTGGTTCACAATGATGCGGCACAAGAAGCAACTGCTACAACCATTGCTAACCACAGTAAGAAATGAGCAGATTAATGCAGACCTAGAAGAAATACTATAAATCGACCCATCAATCCAGCATCTCTACAAATTCACGGTACTTTATGACAAGTAAAGCTAAAGTGAGACAACAGTAGACTAATTCCGAGTCGAAAATCACAGAAAAAAATCCCGAAGCATAGAGATTCCATTATCCCAAACCCCAAATTGCAGCGGAATCATCAAAAAGGACACGCAATAAAAAAAAATCGCAGAAAACAGGGAAGCAATAAAACGGAGCTACAAAACAAGATCACCAACAAAGCATCGCAAATTGTGGATGATAATACAGAAAATTCAAGCACCGCATGGTCAACATACCAGTTCCGAGTGTTATTAGGGCTGATTAAGACTGTTCGATTATGCTTAATCGTGTCTCTGCGTCAGGGAGAGCTGATTCTCAAGAGCAATCAACGCAGTGAGTGTCATAGCTAGTATGTGATTGTGAACGCTGCTGCGTTTTCCTTTTATTTCACATTTTTCTTTCAACAACTTTTGTATTATACGAACAATTAATTATCTTGACGAATATCTTTGACTTATGTGTTGACTCTTGAAAAGGGTTGTCGGGGGATTAAGATAAAAAGAATTTCAAACTTTTGAGCTTGGAAATAAAATATTTAAAAGTAGAATATGATAATATCTTAGCTTCAAGTTTCAGGAAAATTGATAATCTTGGAAATAAAATATATAAAATAAAAATATATAAAATAAAGTGGTGATTTAACATGATATCAGAGATTACGATAGGAGGTCGTTTTATGAATTTTCACAACCATCAATAAAAGAAATGAAATCAATCTCAATATGAGGATGCATGTTATAAATAAAATATATAAAATTAAAATATATTATATTATATTTAAGTTTAAACATTTAAGTGAAATAATCAACTTTTTACGTGATGATCATTTAACAATATTGCTCGTCGGATATGAAAATAAATGAAAAATTGTACTTATGTGTTACGCTTTTATTACATGACTGGATGAATTGCTTCCACTACTCGAAAGTATATATTCGTCTTGTATTAATTTTTCCCTAATACATCCACTATTGATGATCGATTTTCGACGCCTTAAAATAGCTCTAAAGATAACTAAAACGATATCATAGCCATCCAATTATATATTGACGAAAAAAAAAATTAGTTGTAAATGAAAAAAAAAAAAAAAAGTTGAAAAGCATGGGAAGAATCGAATAAAGTGCTTTCCCACTAAACTCCATCAAATGATGATGATGATGATGAAATAACAATAATAAGAGGTTTGCCAGCCATAATATTAAGAAGATGGATTAATAATTTAGTCAAATGACAATAATTTTGAGGCATATGCCAAAAGAATCATCTGAAAAAAGTATCCAAACTATCCTTCATTTGAGTCAAGATACCATTCATTCGACGAAAATCTCGTGAATGCATGTAAACTAAAATAATAAAAAATAATATACAATCGAACTAATTGTCTAATCTACCAAGAAAAAAGGTTTAGAACTTGGATAACCATTCAACTTCCTACGTTCATTTTCTTCTGTTTAGTACCTAGGTATCCATAATCATCGTACCTTGATCTAGGGTTTTTCTTCGAAGATTCAATGTTCGGACAATGGCTGGCACTGTGTACTTAAGAACCAATCGGTTCGAGGTTAAACTCGAAGGCATAACATTCAAGATGAGCGACTTCGAAACCCTATGCTCGATGGACTTTCTCTTCCCCAGCGGTAAGGTTTGGACACGTCCCCCTATCGTGGGTATGGACGTAATGAACCATCCCCGCGACCCGAACATCCTCCTGCTATTGCTATGCTTCGGCATAGGTTGTTTGATTTTACGGTGCAATGCGGGGGAACCATTGCCTTCTTCGATATGCAAGTTTTTATCCGACAAAAGGATGCATTTAGTAGGGTTTGGTATATCCAAGAAGAAGGAGCTAATCTCCTTCAAAGAATTGGAATTGAATGAGAGTAAGGTCGATATAGGGTATATGGCTTCTAGGGTTTTGAAGGATTCGAAGTATAAGAGGTGCGAATTGGCTGAGCTGGCACGTAGGGTTCTCGGGATTAAAAAGATGGTCGGGTTGACCGAAGCTTCGTCGTTTGAGAGGCACGAGCTTATCAAATGCGCTATATGTCAGCTTTTTATTACGAGCGTTATCGGGATTAAGCTGTCGGGCGGAGGTTATGGCAATAAGAAGAAGAAGAAGAAGAAGAAGAAGAGCCACCTGTCGATTTCATCGGAAAAATCTATGAAGAAGGGAATGTCTTTCTTGAAGAACTTGTCTGAATCATGGTTCAAACTTCCTATCGGTAAGAAGAAGAAAAAAGCGCAAGCCGAAAAAATCAATAATTGCACTTTCAATGACGACGACGACGAAGATGATAAAGCAGTTGATCCCAAGGATGAAAAATCTCTTACGTTATTACAAGATGAGAAGATCGACGACACGACAACAATTCGTTCTTCATCTCCCGCTGAGGCGAAAGTGGCAGATGAAGAAGAAGAAGAAGCTGAGGCAGAACCCCAAAGAGAAAAGGACAAGGAAGAAGAGAAAGATTCTTGCAAGAAAATCAGCTGTGCTACAGCGACGGTTACCAACGACACAAAACCCTTAAAGGGAATCTTGAAAATCCCGTCTTTGAATATGCTTCGAATGGACTCGTTCGTCTCGCTGCCCGATTCTCCACCACCGACTCCAAACGATCGGACGGGCAGCTTGCAAGGTTGCCCTTCTTTGAAAAGGGCCAACTCGAAAGGGTGCAATGTGAGCTTCAAGTGTGACCATGCAATGGCATTTCCCTAGGGTTGTCATTTATGTATTGTGCGGTGCTTCTACTTGGTCGCTTTTCGCAGGTTGTTTCTTTTTGTATGTGTAAGAAAAGTTTCGTGTAGGAAAATCTGTCAAACTGTACATACTTGGAAATTCATCTTTTAGTCTTTTGAGTTTGTAATATAAAGAAACTTATTACAAAGCTGTTCGTTTTTCTTTTTTCGATAAACAATGCTGTTCGTTTATCATCATTTACATTACAATCCAACCACAAAAGGAAAGAAATCACATATATATTCATCTTCCATGTAAAGACCTAATATTGCTAAAAGATATATATATATATAATATATATATACCAAGAGAATGGTCAATGTTGTTGCCGCCAAAGGACAAAAGGCTTCTCCTTCACATAGCACTGTGATCAGATTGATTATGTTGTGAGGCGAGTTGTTGTAATGATAAATTGATTTTCAGTCTTTGAGTTGATTAATCATGATGAGATCAGTGATGACGCTATTCCGATAATAATAATAATAATAATAATTAATAATAATAATAATAATTTCTCCAGATAGTATAGTGCCTAGCCATAGTTCGATTATTATTATTTGCATTTCTCCATATTTATACATTCAACGAAAACACAATCAGTTACAAGAGTAGATAAAAAAATCGCATGAAAGGGCTATAAGATATTACGTATATAATTAACCGAATAAATAACTGCCGCCCGACCCATAAAACGGATCCACGCCTCCGCCGCCGCCTTCCTCGATGAAGTTAGAGTTGCCGACCTCATCGCACGAGCTCGAAGAATTCACGGACCCAGCAGCCAACAGTGCGCCTTGCACCTGGCTCAACTCGGCCTTGAGCCTCTGTATCTCTTGGCTCAAAGTCGCATTCTCGGCGACCGCGCCTTCGAACCTGAGCTGCAGCACGCCGTGGTCGACCTCGAGGCTCTGCGCCCTCTCTCGAGCCCGCCTGTTCTGGTACCAAACCGCCACCTGCCTCGGCGGGACCCTCAGCTCCGCCGCCAGCCGTGACTTGAGGTCGGCGTCGAGCTTGTGGTTGAAGCTGAAGCTGGCTTCTAACAGTGCCACTTGTTCTTGAGTGAGCCTCTTCTTTCTTCTGTTTTGATGGTGATGATGATGATTATCCATGCTATAATAATGTTATAAAAGATGGGCTCTCGCGAAAATCTTGGAATATATGGAAAGAACGATGATTTCTTTTTTTCTATCTTTCTTTCTTTCTTGGGTTGTAATAATGTAATTTGAGAGTGTTATGGTCGTATTTATAAATAGATTGTTCATGAATAAGAAGCAATCGTAGAAGATGGGCGCAGCCATTGTAGTAGTAGGGTTTTGGGGATACGTGGAATTTTGTAATTGAATTCTTTTTTTCTTTTTTTTTTTTAAAAAAATGATGTAAACAGTTCGTACTTATGATATAAGTGTCTACGCATTAACTGCATCATCTTGAAATGTCAACTTTTGAGAGTTGCGCCGACAATAAATAAGGTTGCGACTAGATCAACCTACAATTTTATTTAGGATAAATTGCATATAACTCATCCGTGGTTTAAAAAATAAACACCAAAATCCTTATGATTTATAAATAGCATAAAACACCCTTGTGGTTTATTTAATCACGCGCTCCTTGTCATTTTTACCCCCTAATTAGGGGTACAATGTTATGTTTTAGACACCATGGGGGATATTGTGCTAAGTTTTAAACACCACAGGGGAGTTTCATGCAATAAATAAAATATAAGGGAGTAATGTGCATTTCAGTATAACCACGTGGGGTATAGCATAATTTACCCATTTTATTTATTTATTTAGGATTTCCATGCTTTGATAAAGCGGAGACACTGACGCTACATATTCGAAGTAAAAAAGAATATAAATATATAATTTAATTGGGATATAATATAAGTTGCCTTTTTTGAAGCATTTTACTTTGACCTTCACAGCCACGTACGACTGCGAAACCAAAATTTATTTATTTCCTTTTATAACACTCACTTATATTCATCCCTACATAAATTCAGTGTAAATTTGCAAAAGTGGCTTATGACGAACCAATATATACATAGAGAATTTTATAGTGCTCACCCTTGCATGGACACTTGTTGATGTGACACTGATTCGTATCATATCAACGTGTCACATCAACATCAGATGTGACATTAGTTAACACCTTCTACGTGTCATTGATCGACAAATTTAGTGCTGATGTGGCATCTTAACGACTTAAGTGGCACCTGATGTGTAACACTAATATGTTTCACGTTAAGATGTCATATCAACACCAAATTTATCGATCAATGACACGTAGAAGGTGTTAACTAATGTCACATCACCTCTGATGTTGATGTGGCACGTTGATATGACACGAATCAGTGCCACATCAACAGGTGCCCACGCAATGTGCTCACATAAGGTGAGCACCACAAAATTCCTCTATAGACACATATGAAAACAATATCTTTTTGATAATTGAGACGTTGTGCTTGAAATGAAATTAAATGTATATAAAAATAAAACATTTCATCTAGAACCGTAGGCTGGGTAGATATTTAAATCTCATGTAATGAAACACGACAAATATATATTTAATACAAAGATAACATTAAAGCTAATGTTGAATATTTGGCTGTTTCAACGAGAAACTCAACTACTTGGTCCAAGGACTGTGATGACTGCTCAGTTCAAATATCACTATTATTTTAGGGGGATTCCGTTTAATAATCCCGTATTTAGGACTTTTTCAGTTGGTGCCCAAAGTATTTTTTTTAATTCCGGTAAATAACCCGAAGGTATGACAAAACAGAACCTGCGATTTTAAAAGACAAAAAATGGGATATTTAGGTTGAGTTTTTATCTTTTCTAGAATTCCGTTAGCAACTAATGTGCCTACACCTAGGGTTGCAAACGAATTGAATCGAGTCGAATACTACCATATTCTATTTGTATTATATTATTAAATCTCGAATTCGAATTCTATTCGAATACTAAAATCAATTCGAATTCTATTTGACTATATATTCGAATCGAATATCGAATATTCGATTATTATTATTTTTTATATTTTTCATAAAATCTATTTAATAAGACAATATAAATAATATTATATTTAAATATTTATGGAATCATAAATATTACATTTTATAAAATATTGAATTATTTCAAATATATTTTGGGTTATAATATTTTTTTTTGAGAAATTTTGAATTATAATATATTGTATTTAAATAAATATGTCATTATTATTAAATATATATTGAATTGTAATAAGTATATTAAAATAAATATTTAATTATTCTAATCGAATATTCTATTAATATTCGAATCGAATATTGTGATATTTGTATTCATATTCTAATATTATTCGAATCAAAAAAATTATTCTTATTTGAATTCTATATTCTAATAATTCGAATTCGAATCGTAAATTTCGAATCGAATCTCGAATCGAACAAAAAAAAATCGATTCATTTGCAATCCTACCTAATGATTTCATTTTTTGTCTTTTAAAATCGCGGGATTATGTATTGTCATAACTTTTTAAATATATTATGTATTGGGGATCTTTTTTAAATATATTTTTTATCTCTGATTTTTAATTTACTTGGTACGGCCTTTAACTAGTGAAAATTGAAAAGGACTGAATTGAAAATTAAAATGAAAAAACTAATTGGCAATTTACAGCTGGAAAACCACTCTTCGCTGTCTGCTTTGATCTGATGTGTTATCGTTGACCGTCAACGCGCACACTTTTTTTTTAATTAAAAAACGCATTAAATTAGTAAAAAATAATTTTCAATTAGATGAATATTTATTAGTTAGATCTATGTGTGAGCCGTTACGTTGATAGATGATGCTGATATAATATTTGATTTAATGAAAACAATGTGTTTTTTAACAAAATCATATATTAAAAAAAAAAAGAAACGAAGGGAGCAAAATATTTCATTGACGATATCTTATATTTTGTGGCCCATTTGGATTCCCAATCTATATCATGTTACCACGTAATCGTTCGTCTTTCATTGTCGAAATATATATACTTTCAATATTTATTGTAGGAAAATCTATGCTAATTTAATTCATCTCAACTCAATGGCTTGTGTTCTAAATAAGCGAGTGAGCGGCAACTAATATATATTTTTATTTATCACGCCTTTAGTTGATAAATAAAATAGTACCATAATTTACAAGAAATTTATATAAGAAGACGTGGAATCTTGAGGTGTGAACATTGAAAATCATAATGTTATACTATACAGTACTAAAGATGAAGATGATGTAGGCCGGCTGATATTGACTATAATCTAAATTATTCTACAAAATAAAGTATAATTTAATATAAAATATAATGAAGTGACTGCCGGCTTGCGAAAGAAACTGCATATAATACAATAATGAGTTATATATATATAAATAAATATATCTAATATAATAATAAATAAGCAGCGGCTTCAAAATCTGAAGCATAATCTGAGACTGCGTGGTGTGGCTGCTGCTGACGCTTTATTAGGTACAACAGCAGGGGGAGAGAATATAATATACATGTAAACAAATATTTATATAAATTAATTCAATTTTTTAGAATAAGAATATAGTTAGTGGGGACTTGCGTGCTTATAACATAACATAAATTTAGTTCTCACTGTAATAATGGATAAACTGTTGTTGGCCCCTTTATGTAGTAGCCGCGGCCTCCTCCTCCTCATGATTATATTAAGCTATCATCTCCATCAACAATGCTTTAATTAATTAAGGGACAACTTCACCTAAATCCCCATCTACATAAGTTTCCATCACTTAACTCTCCATGTCAGAATTTTTTTCACTTAAAGACCAATTAGAAACTTTTCATTCACTTAAGGACCAGTTTTTCTGAAAAGACGAAAATACCCCTTACTTAATGATTTTTATTTTATTTTTCTTGTTTTAATACAAAAAATATTAAATCCAGAAATTAAAAAAAATAAAAAACATAAACGAAGAAAGAGAAGAAGAAGAAGAAGAAGAAGAAGAAGAAGAAGAAGAAGATTTCGGCGTCGGTATTCTCGATCCGTGTCAGTCTACGTAGGTTTCTCAACGAGCAAAAAGAAGAAGAAGAAGACGAAGAAGAAGAATAAGTAGTAGAAGAAGAAGAAATTAGAGAATAGAGAACAAGAGAGCTGAGTTTTCAAGGTAGTTCATACTCAGATTTGTCCGATACAAGTAAGCCCAGCGTGGATGCTTGTTAAAATATCGTTAATGTGTTGCAAACCCGATGCTTTTACATATCTATTATGTAGTACTAATTTTATGTTATTGTGTACCAATTTACTTATTATTATGGTACCTATTCGCTTATTACGGCGTACCTTTATATGGTCTGTAGCAGTTCTAGCGTTGGAGCTATAGAGGTATTAACTGGTTAGCTGCTAATAATAAAGTTTAAATTTAATGTATATTGTGTACCTTTATAAGTATGGTTAGAGTACCATATTTATTTATATAGTGTACATACTCATGTATGATTAGGGTACCGTATTTCTTTATATAGTGTATCTTTTAATGTATGGTTAGTGTATCATTGGCAACAGTTGCTGAATTATTTATAGAGGTAAATAACTATGTTGCCTACAAGTATAGTTCATGGGGCACATTGTTTGGGTTGTGTGGTTACAAGCAGAATATGCACTTATTTTGATCTATATTGTTACATGATGGAAGAGGACGATGAAGACTACAATGAATTTGACGTTGTAGTAAAATCAATAGATGCACTGAGTCGTTGCATTCGTGGAGTTGGACAAATTTTTTTTGGCCATATTAACCGTATAGGTTTAGTTGCTCGTTCCATTCTTTTGTTCATATGTTGCATATAGCTTACGACATAATTTTTTGTGGTCATATGTCGCATATATGTTGATTAGTAAACGAATATCTTGATTACGAGCATATTTTTTTTGTGTTCATATAATGTTGGATTTATTCTGATAACACTATTATGACAATTCCTGAAATGTTTGGTACGGTAACAATATTGAAAAAGATATGGTAACCATGTGTACAAGGTACACCAAACACTAGCTACATGATACGCAAAACGAATTAAAATGATACGCTATATAAAAAGTTGTAGGAAAAGTGATAAAAAATATAAAAAGTCAAAAAGTTCAGACACAACACAAAAAAATACAATTTTAATTATATTATGGAACAAGTTCTGACACATAAAAGAATGTTCTGACGCATAGAAATTTCTGACATACACGAAAACCTCCCCAGTCTGAAAGGTACAATATATTTCCTATGTGAGAAAGTTCCTCAATTTTGGTACGATAAACTTCTTAATTATAGTACAATATATATCCATAATAAGGTACAGTCATAATCTGTATAATGGTACAAACACACGATATGTTTGGTACAGTTTATTAAAGTAAGCGTTTTTCTTGACAATTTAATAATTTTTTTTTTGAAAAAATCATATTTCCATATGTATATTAGTTATATGTTTCACTTTGTATCTTATTTGATGAAGTAACCCCTACACTCATGGTTTTATATTACAAATCTCAAGTTTCACTAGAAGATGATGAAAAATATTAAACAAATTACTAGAACATTGTATAGATGTTTGTTAAATTGAAAATGTTCAACTTACTATAGATGTTTTTTGTTTAATTTCTATTTATTTATTATTTTTAGGACTTCACATTTATAAATGGACGTTCTAAACTTCTAATTTAGATATCATGTGCACCGATAAAACATGGTACAATATCGTTACTTATATAGGTACGATAACTACTTAGATGTGGTACGGTATATTTTCAGTTGAAGGTACACTCGTATGTTACACAATGGTACAATATAAATGCTATATTTAGTACATTTTATTAGGGTAAGTATCTTTTCGTCGCCTTTTACATTACTTTCGATGCAAAAACATTTTAGTATACGTTAATATATTATAAGTTTCCTTTTGTATTATATTTAATGATTTAACCCTCAAAATCGTAGATTTGCAGTTTAAACTCAAGCTTCAATAGTAAGATGTTCTTACATTGATCATTATCTTGTTATGAAACTTGGGGTTTGAAATATAAAATCATGTGTGTAAGAGTTAAACCATCAAATTTGATACAAAATGAAACATATAATATATATACATATGGTAAAATAGTTTCTTACAAAAAAATTAATTCGAACGATGATGAAAAGTGCTTACCCAAGTAAGATATATCAAATATAGTATGTATAATGTACCATTGATAAGCCTATTGTGGTACCTTATAGTGAACATATATGGTACCACATTTATGTAGTCTGTCGTACCAAAATAAATACCGAAAATGTATCAAGTTTATTACACTTATGCATGTCACTTCTTTATGTGCGTGTCAGAATTTGTTCTATAACACCGTTAAAAATGTCAGATACCAATAAGATTGATTTTTTTTGTTGTATTTTTCACTATTTTTTGTAATTTTCATCACATTTTTTTACAGCTATTAATATGGTGTACCATTTTTGTGCGTTTAGCGTATCATTACGTCGGTGTTTGTTCTACCTTGTATACATGGTTACCGTACTTTTTTTAACATTGTTATTATACCAAAATTTCACGCATAACAAACAACATTTAGCCATAATAATCGAACAATCTCTCAGTAATCATAATACATTCACCAATAGTACACAAAAAACATGCATATAATATATATAAAAAATACATTAGCAATCTACGTAATATTGAGTTACAAAATTACCGTATCATTCTGTTAAAAACATGCATATGACGTACCAAAAACATACGCATGACGTACCAAAAAACGACAGCTACAGAATCAAATAGTTAGCTCCAATAGAGCTAAGCGAAACCGAAATCAGTAGCATTTCCTGGTTTCGGACCTTGAACAAGAACTATTGAAGGCTTCTTCTCTTGGTCTTTCTTACATTTTTTTTTTCTCAATTGCAAAGATTTCTTTGGGAAGAAACTCGGTGATCGACCTCCAAAAATCCTCTTGTCTACTTCAACATGAAATTTCTCAAGGCTGGCAATGAAAGCATGATAACGTTGAGAATGAAACATAATAGAAGATATGATATTTCAAAATAAGAAAATCTAAGTTTGCAAGCTTCTTCCTACCTTTTCATTTCACTGTTCGTAGAAGTGGTACTCTTTAATCACTCATGTAGACTACGAGATAATCAAAATGACATGAAATGTAGAGTAATTATAGTTAGAGTTATACAAAAAATAAGACTTCTCGTACCATAATCTTAACTATATCGTACCAATTTATACTACCACACCGTACCATTATTATACATATACTGTACTAAAAATATGCATACAATAACGTACTAAAAATATGCATACAATAACGTACTAAAAATATACATATATCGTACCAAAAATACGAAAGTTACAGCCCTAATTGATAAAAAAAACAAAACAAAACTGAAAACACTCAATTTAAACCTTCAAGATCCTAATCGAGCAACACCTAAACAAAGCTCCAAATTAAACATATAAATCCTCATGTTAAACATAAAAGGTCCCAAATTAAACATATGAAAGCCTTAATCGAGACATAATAACCTAAATCGAGACCTAAAAACTCTAATCGAACAATGAACAAAAAAATCTGATGAAAAAAATAAAAACTTCGAAAGTTACTTGAAATTGAAAATTTCAAAACCGACGACGACGGCGACTCCTCGGGCATTGCATCGTGGGACACATTTGTTGTGGGCATTGGATTTGGATGTTCGATTGAGAGTGGAATTTTGCTTTGTGATGTGAGTTTCTATTTCACGATGGAATATGGTTTTTTGTTTTTTTTTTTCCTTTTTAATTTAAAATCTTGGTAAAATGGTAATTATGTAAGTTTTTAGGGGTATTTTTGTTCAATTGGTCCTTAAGTGTAAGATAAGTTTCAAATTGGTCCTTAAACGAAAAATAATCTGACAAGGGGGAGTTATGTGTAAGAATTTTAGGCTGATGGGTATTTAAGTGTATTTCTGCCATTAATTAATTAATTAATTAATTAGTATTTTCCCGAAATAAATTAGTGATTCCCATTATATTTAGTAATTGAACGAAGGATGATGATGATGATGATAGAGACGTTAACTAATTAGATAAAATGATTAATTCTTTATTATCAACCAAACCAACCTATCTTATTTGGCCCATTGATTTTAGGGTTCCGATCGAAGTTTCAAATTCCTCTAAAATATCATTTCAATTATTTCTTCATGTTCAGTACCATTTGGCGAATTTCTTCATGTTCAGTACCTAAAATGGTCTTTTCAATGTTGAAAAAACAAAAATAACCTTACTTCACAAGGTTAATACCAACAAAATTTAACATCATACCAATTGATGTCTCTATTATATCAAATATTAACACTATTATACCAATAGAATTGAATATTATACCAACTATTATCGTTATTATACCAATTGTTAACATTATTATATCAATAAATAACGTTATTCTAATTTTATATCAACAAAACTGAATATTATACCAATTGTTGTCGTTATTATACCAACTGTTATCACTGTTATACCAACAAATAATATTATTCTAATTTTTTTTACAAATAAAACTGGACATTATACCAATTGTTGTCGCTATTATACCAACTGTTATTATTATTATACCAATATATAATGTTATTATAATTTTATACAAATAAAACTGGAATTATACCAACTGTTGTCATTATTATACCAACAGAATTGAATATTATACCAACTATTATCATTATGTTCAGTTTTATTGTGAAGAAAGGTTATTTTCGTCCTTCCACTGTTTGAGGTATTAAATATACAACTTATTTGATGGGTACTGAGCATGATGTTTAAACTTCGAAGGGTAGTTAAAGGAAATTTGCCCTTAATTTTATCATCTCTCTCTTTAATGGTCAAATTTATAGAAACGCAAAAAAGAAAAAAAAATGTAAAATAAATGGAAGTGTGTAAGAAAAAGGCTTGAAACGTCAAATAGAGGGCAAAGCCCACGTGAAGGTGAGCACAAATATGATTGAATATACACACTGCACTAAAGCAGCCACAACAAACTTTGTCTTTATTTTGAGATCACAAAAATTAAAAACATTATATATATATATCATTTAATTTATGGTTTTACCAAATTCTCGTACACATGCCGGCGCGTGAGCCAACAAAGCAGAGAGGTCTTTCTATATTCATGTTTTTATTCTTATATTATTACCTTTCATATGTCCTTGTAAAGATTTAACAGCCCAGCATCAATGCAATTTTACACAAAACCTTAGCCTATATAATAATAAATTGATAATACGGAGGATTTTCAGCCACAGTATGACACTAATAAATATATATGCTTAATTAATGTTTAGATGAGATGAAATGATGCATGGAATGGTCTTCGTCGCCATCATCGTAAAAATCAGAGAAAATCGTCGTCGAAATAAATATATACAATACAAAGGAAAAATCTTCGTCGCCCGAAGATTAAAAAAAAAAAAAAAGACAAAGGAAAAAAGGCCCACAGACGTACTACAAAATTAGATCTGAAAACATGTAAGAATCAAGACATCCACAACGGCGGCGGCTCGTTCAAGTCGATCGGCAGCCCACGTTTCACCACTCCGAAGAATCTCGCCGAGGACGGCGCGTCGCCGCCGGGAACCGAAGCCTGAGCCGGGATGACGGCGTTCCCAGCAGCGTGGAGAAAGTCGCTGATCAGGATCCTATTAGGCGGCGGTGCACCGACCACCTTTGGTGGTCGGACGAGTACGGCGCGTTGAGGTCAAGCGTTAGAGCTGGTTGAGGGGGAGGAAGAGGGAAGTTGGTCTTGGCCTTGGCGCCGCGGAGGCTCCTGGCTGCTCCGTCGTAGGCGAGCGCCGCCTCCTCGGGGGTGTCGAACGTCCCCAGCCACACGCGCGTCTTCTTCCAAGGGTCGCGTATCTCCGCCGCGTATCGGCCCCACGGCCGCTTCCGAACTCCCCTGTAGTGACCCTCGCGCGTTGACGCCATGGAGAGAGAGAGAGAGAATGGTTTGATAAGCTGAGAGAGGGTTTTGAAGGCGATTTAATAGTGTTTTGTGTCTTATATAAGTATAAAATAAAAATAAATAAAACTAAGAAATGCTTGTATACATATTTATATATATATTACATTTATATTAAATAAAGGTTATGTAATGTGTGGGCGCGGTGGGTCTCCCGCAATCGTCGGCAGGACGGGACGAATGTCTCGGTGTAGTGTGCACTGTGTGCCTTTTTTTTATTGCAAGTCCGTAAGAGTACGACGACGTTTTAATATGCGGTCAATGTTTGTAATGGGGGAACGAACAAATATTAGTTATTTACTTTATAAATTATATTTTTGTTAAATAAGGATGAAAATATCCATAGGTATCATCGACACTTCGCTTTCTGAATATTTAATTTAAATAAAATATTAATTATTATTCAGTAATTTACGTGATGATGGTATATACATATATTATATTAATATTGTTAAATAGCCGCCGCAGATAAGGGGTTACGTGTCGCGGCTTTAAGGAGGAGGTAAGGGTTTATCACATCATGTCACTTTTTTCTTTCTTTATTTATTTATTTATTTATTTATTTTTTATAATTAATACATCAGAAAAAAATAAAAAAAAATTGAATTTTTGACCTACCCCATCCAACAAGACGAACGGCGCCTTTCACTTTTTAAGTTTTATGTTACGAAAAATATTCTATTCTTTATATTTAATTACTGTTTTACTTAACCAACCGACGTCATATACTATTTCGAAATAAACCAAGAATTATTTCTAACACAACGTCATATTTTTACTATTAGGCTTTTTCTATATGTATATATAATTGTAAAAAAGTTAATAAATTTATACTTATTTGAGATAGTTGTATCTCTAATATACAGATGATAGATAAATAAAATAATATAAATAATATAAGGTTATGATTCTTCGGGCGGCTATTAATACGTTAATTAATCAATTTTTCATTTATTGATATTAAATTTGCCTGAGTTATCTTTTGCGTGTGACATGTAACCTAATAAGCCGTGCTAGAATAGGTAAGCAATAATATAATAATATTTTCATATTAGTTATGCGGCTCGATGCATTTTTTTTTTCTATATTGGGGTTGAAAAACAAAATGAAACCCTCCATGCTTTTAGCCTTTGAATAAAAATCATCTCCTCATTAATTATTAAGGAGGTTACCAAAAAGAAGGCACTAATATATGATATATTTTAAATTATAATATAAATGCGGCGAGATGTACAAAACATATGAATAAATATTGTGTATTTGTATCTATATAGACGGCCTATTAAAAAAATTAAATATATATATATTATATTATCTATACCTTTAATTGATAAGGGTTTAGTGTTGTGACCAATTTAATTTAAATCTGGATCGTTAATTATGATTAATTGAACGGTTCTGATTTAACTTATCTATACTATTTATTAATTGATATTTGCCCCTTCCTTTTATAATTTATTTTAATATTAGTAATTACAATTAATTTCCTTAATTTTTATTTATTTTAATTACATCAACATAAATTTATTTTTTAAATAACATTTTATTTATTAAATATTATAAATTATAAATAATTTAAAACATACTATAATATTATTATTTATATTTTACGCACACATCCAGCGTGCAATAAAATATTATTGCAATAAAATACTAGTATGTAATAATTGAAGGGGCTGCTAATGTAATGTCAGGTGGGCACGTGGGCAGGGGCTATGGATTACGTGGTGTCTGAGTTGAAGGAGACAGCTGCTTCCACCTCGAAGACCGAGCTGAGCTGGCAATATATATATATATAAATAAATATTTAGTAAATTATATTTTTTTTTTTGGGTCAGAAGTATTATTCATTTACCTAACCTTTTTGACTAGTGATGGTCCTTCACTTGTCTTTTTGTTGAGGTAAAAAGAAAAAAGAAGATATAAATAAATAAAAAATATTATATTATAATTGAGTGTGTTTTCTCTTTCCACGGGTGAGTAATTTTGTTTCGGGGACCTGTTAGAATATAAATTTAATATTCAGTCCTGTAAAAAAAAAATTAGTTTTAAGGACTCGATTTTTATTGTAGCACTTTTTTGTATTGCAGTAACAATATATTGTAAGTTTGTAATACAAGAAGTACGCGTAATACCTCTCCAATAGCACTTTGTAATACTTTTGTAAGTTTAGATCCTTATTCCCAATTTTTTCAGAAATTGAATTCTTAGAATAAATTTTTTTTCTAATCGGGTCTGAACACTATTCTAAAACTATAAAAAGGTCTGATAACTAACCCTTAATTTGGTTTTTCGTAAAATATATTTGACTTTTTTGGTATATTATAATTTGTAATAAAATCAATGTGTGTGAATTACGTATTTGGATGATGTTATTGTAACGTCTCTATCGCTTTGTAATCATCGCCAGCACCGTTTTTTGGCATTTAGATTTTGTCGTGCAGATTAAACAAGACATTGGCTTTGCTCTGCTTTTGCTGTCTAAATCTGATGTCATTCATTACACTGCAAAGATGCAATGCAATGCAATACTATTTTTTTTTCTTCATATTTTATTTATATATATATATTTAAAGTATGGGAACTGTAACACGCACGTTCTCACTTATTATTGTCAGGTCACACAAAAAATGTATTAAGATTCTCTTTATTTGTCTGCGACGGTACTATACAAAACACCTTTCATTATTTCTTTATTTATTATAGTTTGAATCACACATAAAGAGACTTTATAATATGATCACGAAAAAGATCGATGGACTAATCTATTCTGTTTGCCCAATTGAGAGTTGTCCGAGGCCCAATACAATGGGAACCCTCAAGCCCAGGCCCACTCCAACGTACATGTAATATATATATATATATATACTATTTAGGGTCTGGTAGGTATCCCCACGCAACGCCACCGTAGTTCCCACACTCCGACTAGGTTTAGTCTGATCGAATTCGAACATCATCGTCGGCTATGGGACGACCACGGCTTCCAGTGGGACTAATCCTCCATGGTTCATGAGACCCACCCCAAAATCCCACAAACAACGATAACCAAGGTCCCTAGAGGATTCGAACCACTGACCTGCCGCTTGAAAGGTCAGGGACCGAACCGCAAGGTTTGGGGGTGTACATGTAATATAACCAACATAAGTTTAGCTCATGTTCGAAGTTAGGTGGAAAATTTTTCAGTTTCGCGCCCTAATTTTAGTAACTCTTGCAATTTATTGATTCCAACATGATTTAGGTGGGGTACTTGCGAAATTCTCGTTCAAATTGACGTTAATCATGATTGGTCTAAATCGACAACGTCTGACATGCAAAACATCATGGACTAAATCATTCCATGGGGTAAACATTAGAGACTATTTTTGGTTTTTTTTTTCCCATAATGTAAACCAACGTACAAATTCAATTAGCAACTCTCCATGCAGACGTCAATTATCACTTCATCTAAAATCTTCAATTTATATAAAATTTATATACTTTTTTTATTTTATTTTCAACAAGCTCCCTCCTTTTAGGATGATTTTTTTCTTATCTAACTGTAGGCGTGAATTTTTCTTTTTACAGATGCTCTTGACATGAGCGCTACTAACACGTCCGTTTTACTTAAAAACTTTTAGGTAGAAGCGGTTTTAACGGCGTTGTACATGAGTTGGCTTAGGAAAGAAGGTCTTTGATGCCGTAAATGTTATCATGATGAACTCGATTTCCATTCCGTGCATGTACGAATGAGCTGTAAAGCGACTAAAAGGCCTTCGACTTACGATTCGTCGTTATCTTCTACGGCAGCACACATTGCTCGACCAATTTGCGCTCAAACACGTATATATTCCCTCGATCTTCGGGTCGACGAAGCGAAGCTTCATCGTACATTTCCGATTTTGGAACAGAACCCCATCGGACAGTTGTATTAAAAAGGTAGAGATAATATCTCCATGGAATATATTCCTCAAATGTCTTCGAGGGGAATCAATTTTTTTTTCAGAATGGAAGCCTTTAATTGTCATGAAAAACACATTGTGTGGCTGCCCACCCTTTAAAGTATGCTAAAGACACTAACTTGATTCCTTCATCATCTTCTCCCCTTTTTTAAATTTGTTTACCTACTTTACGCCCCGCGTTGGCGATATTCTTTTCGCACCGTTAACGCGCCCATGAACGTTCTGCGTACGTCTTTTCCTTTATCTCCTCTATATATACGTGCGATATGGCGAAGAGCTACGACGCCTCATCGCCAGCTCAACTTTCATTCATTCATTCATTCATTCGTTCGCCGCTTCAAAAGAAAAAAAAAGGATATCAAAGACGATGACTTCTCAAAGAACTCCCTCGACTCCTCACCACAGGGGGAAGGATTCCGTGACGTTCACAAAGGTATTGTGGGATTCTTTCTATTGAAAAAAAATAAAAGCGCTATCGATCATCTGCCTACACTCATAAACTAACATGAAATTCTTGCAGGACGGCGCGGGGACGATGAGAATTGCGCCGAAAGACCTCAGCATTATATGGGGCGAGGACGATCGATATTGGAAGATCTCTCAAGATCCGTGAGCTTCATATTCTTCGACGAGCTTGTTGAAATTTTTTTTTTTAAAATAAAAAAAGTTTAATTCGTGCGATCTTTTGTTTAGGAACGAGGCGACGGTGCTGCAGCAGGTCTCGTGGCTTGAGGTCACGGGCTGCGTCGACGGGACGAATGCGAAGAAGGGGTACGAAGTGGGGTTTACGCTGTCGTTCGCGGAGGATGCGTTTGGATGGAATAAGTATCCGGCGTACCTCATGATAAAGAGGGGCAAAAAAGCGCCGACGTGGAGTAAGAAGATGCTGAGCGCTGAGGCGAAGGAGTTTAAATTCTTCGGGAGTGCCGAGAGGGGGGACGGCGACGGAGATGATGATAAGATTTACTTCGGACTCTATGAGATATGGAGTGGGTATTGGAAGGGTGGCCTCAAGATTCACAATGCCTTTGTTCAAGAGAAGAACTGATTCAAGATAATAATAATAATAATAATAATAATAATAATAATAATAATAATAATAATAATAATAATAATAAATAATAATAATAATAATAATACATTTTGTGGTTAAATTAATTGGTTGATGGATGTTGTTCTTTCATGTGTGAGTTTGTGGTGAGGTTAGAGTTATTGATTGACGTGTGATTGTGTTGGATCGATGTAATTTGAGAAATATAAAATAATACTTCTATATATATAATTACATTTTGTAGTATTAAGGGTATCTCCTAATTTTTTATTCAAAACAATTATTTGAAAAAAATATCACATTTTCCTCAAAAACCTCTAAAAATCTTAATTTGTTTTATCCTCCGTCGGCCGTCACAGATCTACCGTCACAATGAAAATTGAAATGGAGCACTCATCATCTATCTCATTATCTTTCACAATTTCTTTATCTTAAATATTTGGTTTATTCTCTCGTAAGAGAGTTTTCGTTCTCTATTATGAGAGTTTTTTCCTTTCGCATATGAGATTATTTTTATTTGAATAAGAATTTGCAATGGTCTTATAAAATAGATCTGAGAAATGACATCGTGCTAGCATTGATGACTCAAACAATAGAGTTATGCATCCTGATTGGATAATGTCAAAAGTAATTGAAGAAAGAATAGCAATTAATGATATTATTTGAAAAAAGGGATTATAATTGGTGATACTAACTAGTAACTAGTATATCTATCAATCTTTTTGTTGTTTCTTCATATTCTTCGTCAATTTTGTTTATCAATTTCATATTAAAATTTTGTCCAATTGATATTACGGAATAAAATTATCATTTTCCTAGAAAGATAGTTTGCCTACGGTACTTTCTGTTCTAGCAGGATGATAGAAAATAAATTACCTTAATATACTTTTTGTTCTTAATCAAATATGTTGATGTAATATTTCAAAGAATGCAAGAATCGTCAAGCAAGATACACATACAAAGTAGAGTATTATTCGGCTTTTTGTTCGATTTCTCGTGAAGTCAAATTCTCATCAGTACAGGTCAACGGGATAGCCCCGGCCTGCCTCTAATGTCCATATAAAAAGGCACGGCGAGCATAAATCCCCTCTTTGATCTCTATTCTAACAGATTGAATATCTTTCATACGTAATCGAAGGAATATACGACGATTTTTTTTTCATATCGAATGTAAAAGAACTAACAAATATCCCAAAACTGTATGTTAGTTTTGATATGAATATACAAACACTATAAAGCATCAGAGCAATGGATGCAATACTTGTTAAGCAGCCTAAAAACAAGGCTATCGGCCTCGGGAATAAGAGCCGAGGTTAAGCCGTTCCACAAGTGAACGGCGACGGACTCGTTCAGGATTTTTTCGAACAGAACATCTTGTTCGTCCTTTTCGACCTCTGTTCCTGGCGCTGCGAAGTATCTGTCAAGAAGAATGAAATTTATATCGTTTCAATCGTTTTTAGCTTACAGAATAACTAAAAACGATACCTTGCGATCATATTCTGATTAATTGGGAAGAAGGTAAAAGCAGGCTGTTCGATGTTAATCCCGTCGGAAACATCTTTATTACTCGAAAAGTTGCTGGCTACTCTTGTGAGAAGGTCAGCTCCATTCCACCGCAGCTTTGTATCATCGTATGATGCATAGAACTCTTTTAAGCACTCCATAATGAAAGGGCTGATGCCATAGATAAGAAAAACAGTGTAGATTTCATTTACAGCAAAACTCAGAGAGCTGCAGTAGATTATTACAGAAAAGAAGAAGATGAAGAGCTTAAAGTACCTACCTATGTTTTCTAAATGCCATGACAGCCCCGTTTAAAGTTCTCTCAGCTCTGTTGTTCTCAAGCCCGACCGTGTCGTTCAGTTCAGACAGCGGCTTCAGTACCAAAACATCGGAGTCAAGATAAATTCCACCGTACCTAAATTTTACCCAAAAAATAAAAATCATTGTGAATTTCAATAGCAGTCATAGTTATCCTTTCATTGGTTGTGTATGTTTCCATGCCATTCGGTACAACTATGTACTACGTTACTACCGCAAGCTCAAACACTGAGGATGCAGGCCATATATCTCAAGCAAGATATCATCCATTTTGTATGGGGAAGATAAAGAAATCTACTTCATTGAACTGTCCTCATATATCCAGAGGAATCACTTACTTGTACAGAGATGCAAGCCTAATCAGCTCACTGTAGTGAGTCGGGTAATGTTTGATCTTCTTCCACTCGTGCCAGACTGAAGCAAACATGTGGGTTGGCGTATCTTTCAGCAGCTCGTCGAGGTTCGGCATAGCAACCGCCACCTTATACCTGGACAAGATGATCAGCAGCAACGATATTCTCAGACACATCTACACAGAAATAAAACGCTAGATGTCTGAAACTTACCCGTCTTTCGCATATCTACTAAAGAAATTCAGCTCTATCGTCTCAGAGAAAACGACGACGCAAGCATCCTTGTTATGATACAGAAGACTCTCCAACACCCTTTGGTGCCTAACACCAAACATCCAAGCGGGAGAATTCCACACCATAAATACCCTCAATTTGCACCTCCCTCTCCTGAAAAAGGCACTCATAAAGTTGTTAAACGATAGCTTATCATCCAACCCTGGATAATAACCCCACCGCTTCCCATCAGCGTAATATTCTTCCTCCACAGCCGCACCACCGTGCCTTACTTTGTTACCTAACAGCACACTATTATCCAAAGTTTTCCTCTCGACGCCGCCCCTATCAATGTGTTGATCCTTATTCTTGGCCTCGGAAACAGCTAATGGTTTCTTAACCAAGAATGGGGTCTTCGTAAACTCGTTTAGAAGACCTTTCAAAACCTCCCTATCGCTTCGGGTCAAGACAGTCGGTCCGACACCGTCTGGATCTTGCAACATCGGATTGCTCAACGGATTCAAAACCTCGACGTTGGACTTAAACATTCGATCCCTCCTCAAGAAATCAGCTTTCTTCTCAAACCATTTCCCCCAATCTTCCCTCAGTGAAGAACCCTTCAGCAAGAGCACGTCCTCAAATTTCCTCACTCTGCTCAGCTTTTCCCTCAATTTCTCGTCTACAAGAACATCGTCTGATCCGAACACCACCCTCTTGGATTCATCCTCGTTGCTCCTAAACCCCAAATCCGAAGCGAGCTTCGCGTTGAAAGGCACGTAATCCTCCCACTCCTCGATCGATCGTCGGTTGAAAGATCTCCTCACGACGCCGGCGACATGGTCAAAATAGTAATTAGAGGTTAGGCTAGGGTTTTGGGTCTGGATCGAGGGTTCCTCGTCCTCGTCTTCTGGGATCACTTCCTCGTTGTTGTTGGATTCCAAAACGACGTCGTCCAGCTCGTCAATGCGGTCCTCCCCGTCGCGGTTCGTGATCGGGTCGGAATCAAACAGATCGTCGAGAACGTTGGGGTCACTGAAGTAGTCGAATTGAGGGTGTTTGGGCTCCGTGTTGGAGGACGAGATGAGGCGGCTGTGGAGCAGCGACACAGATAGCAGGAGGAGCACCGCCGCAATCACCGCGCATACGTGGGCACCGTAGCGCGGTCGCCGCCGCCCTCTGAGGTGGCGTAGCATTTTTTCCGATAGTGACTGCTGAATAAGTCCACAGCCACAGAAAACTTGCTAGTATTCCCCCCCAACTGTCGGAAACTTAACGGCAATAAGTGCGATTTGCCTCCGTACAAGGAGATTATGCTACTGCCAGATCCACTTTAGCATGAAAAGACGATACTACCCTCAGAATATAAGAAGAAACGTATCTCTAGCATGAAAGGACAAAGAGCTTATCAGTTAGCCGAACGACCAGCCAGCCCAGATTAAGACCAATAATACGATGAGAAGAGAAACTACACTACACATATCATCTATTCTCATCACTCAATCTTCTCTGTTAGGGCTGATCATTCTTGGCTAACGAATAATGAATTCTGTATCTTCATGCAAGAGCTTTTCTTCTATTATATATATATCCATCCATGCACAATGATATACATGCACTCTAATATGCAGTCCTTACTTTTTTATACATAACAATTACTACTTGGCTTGGCATACAATGGCAACGCTCCGTCCGTTGACATTCGAACATTATACGAACTCTCCCACCATCGCATCAAGAATCGATTCGATTCCCCTCGGCACTAATGCAATAATTCCCTATCATAATGTCGATCGATGGAGTATTGAATAACACGACTATACGCCTTTTAAAAGCTGATGGATAGTTGCATTGCATCAACCAGCCTCACAAATTGATAACTTGAAGCCGTTCTTTGATTTTTGTTGTTGAAAGTCCAAAGAAGACTGTTTTGTTTGTATGTGAATTCTTGAATTCAAGAAAAGAAGAGAGGTTGGTGAAATGAAAAGAGATGACCATAAAATGAATACTCCATAATAATAATAATTTATAAACTCTTCCAACAAAAGTCTGGCTGATCCATGCCATGCATAAGAGGTAAAGAAAAAAGAAAATATGAACTATGGCTTGACCATATAGGTGTTGATGGAGGAAAAAGAAAGCAATAATGGATAGATAACACGGAATATATCTATTTGGGAAAAAATAAAAGAAAATAAAATGAAAAGAAAAAGACAAGGTTCGAATACGAGATTATTCAATTGGTTGTATTGTATTGTATCCCACTGTCTAGCTAGTTTATTTTCTTTTTTTCTTTTTTCCTTTTCGCAATAATCTTGTCTAAATATTCAGATTCGAGAAGCCAGCAGAATTTCAACGCTCAAGGATTTCGAATCCTATGCACTATCTAATAAAACGGATTATATGTTTTCTATTTAAAACTGATCAAAAGTTTACATGATCTTATTAGGAGAAAAAAAAAAAAAAAAGGAGACAATTTAAGCAAAATAACATAAAATAAAACTCAGAATAGTTCTTACAAGAAATAATTAGTTTATGGATTTCAAGAAATAACTCAAAGACTCGTAATTTGTCAAATTCCCTCAGTCTTATGCCTTGTTGTGGTGTTGATATTTTTAAGGTTAGTCTGAACGTTTCTTCGTTCTATTGTTTTCCAGTTTAAGCTTAGGACGTTGAAAACCTTTGTGCTTCTGCAAGATATTTGAGTATAAACATTTCGACAATACACAGAGTTTTGCTTCTCATAATTTATGGACACTAGATAAAATTACAAGCGCCGTGCGTAAATTGAGAGAATGAAACCATAATCGTAGCAAAGTGTAACGGTGCGGGAAGATGATGTGATGAGGACGACAAATAATGAATTTCTGTACAATAACTCAGCTTTCTTACCGTAAGCAGACGAGGAAATGGTTTTCTTGGATCGCCATAGCATGATATGAAACAATACGCTCATCTCAGCACCACCTTCAGCTTGCTTTCAACTTGTTCCCTCACTTTCCACTGGGCCATCATAGTTGAAAGTATTTCAGAGAATAGTGTTTGATGTAATAACCTCGGTTTCACTTGTTTATTTTAAACGCAAACTAAGCTGATATACCATACCGACCTGCAAATCATTAATCTCTTCGTCGGTGAGTGATCCCTCCTTCGATCTGTATGCTATTCGATAGCAGTGGCTGGCCATTCCTTTCTTGTTGGTGAGTGAAGTCATCGATGGCGAAAAACGGATGTTAATTAGGGCTCGTTCTGAAGTCTGAGTTTAGCTTAATAGAGATTTATATTACATACCTCCTCGACAAGATCCCCAGCAATGCCCCTGACGACTTCGCATAGGTTGTTTTCAGTAAAAGTGTCGCTTATCTAGACGCTCATATCTTTATAACACGGAGGGAACTGCATGTCCAAATGCTTCAGTCCATTAATGCAAGTTTTCAATAATCGATTGAGATCATTACGTACGTAAGTAGATGATGCATTACCTTCGAAAAGGGCTTGAACTTTTGCCTGAGCTGGCCTTTGGAGAACTTCAAATTCGATCGGAATGTACATAAGTGCTTAAGTTTTGTAAATGCAAGACCTGAAAGAGACGAACTGTACCTGGGAGTAAAACGCTCATCGCTAGACCAGAAAAGACGTATATCTGGAATTTCGAAAAGAATCATAGCCAAACGCTCAAGCCCGAAAGCCCAAGCCACGTTATCTGTCTTCCCACTTCTCTTCAGTATTTCTGCTCCATTACTCTGCAGCCCAACACTTCAAGCCATTTCTCCTGAAAGGTTCATTCTTAGCTTATGAAGGAGAAGAAAGGATGGTACATAACTATTATATAGCAACACAATCTTATTTTGTGAACTGCAGTTAGGCAAATACGATGAGAACTGTACAGAAGATCATTCTTTAGACGTATTACAAGGATATCGCCACGCGAAGAAAAAGCAATGGGGAAACTTAAAATAATCAGTCATCAGACAATCCGAAAGAAAGATACCTGAAAATATATTTCCAACTCAAATGATGGGTTGGTGAATGGGAGTGTCGATCCAACGCATTTCCACACGACCTATGAAGGTTTTGCACATGCAAAGCGAACGACAATTTTACTGAATCAAAGCTTTACAAAATGGAATTAACAACGTAAATTCCATCATGCCCAAAGGGCAAGAGTTTATGCATATAACAAACAAATAAACCACTCAATATGGTAGACAAGCTTGTCACAACGTATAGAGAAAGGTAATCCTCAACACCCCACCCATACCAAATAAATGTTGAGCCAATTCCTCAAGACATTTCTTGAGATCTTCAGCCGCATACGATGTAGCATCCACACCAGATCCCTCCCAGTCGGAAGGTGTAAAAACACGTACGCCTTCCATCTGAATTGTGATGTAAGCATATTTAAGAAAACTTAAAAAGAAAAAATTCAGTGAAGGCAATTCGATGATCTCTAACATCTCAACAAACCTGATGGAACACTGGGTGGTAATGAGTAGAGTCAATAGAATCCCTACGGTAAACATCACCAGCGACGAGGAAATGAGTATACCCTCCTCTGAGCAACTCTGCTTGATGTGCGCTTGTATGGCACCTCAGGACAGTTTGAGAATCCACATAATATGTGTCACTGTAACTCCTGCTTACATGATCAGCATGGACTAAAACGTCATCGAAGTTCGGCGGAAAGAAATATTCTCGTTAGGTATTCTTCTACCGAATGGTACTAATACGCCAGTCTCGTTTTTTATAAGCGCGTTTGGTGGTCTAACAAACAGGTTTTCCTCTTGCCTACCCCCAGTGGCAAGTCAAAGCACATACAAGATTATGCCTACTCAATACTCTTAGTCAGCTAGGGAGGGGCCTTCATGATCACCATTAGACTAAATTAGGCTCCAATAAAGAACATTCATGCAATATCTAGCACCCACATTCTGTACTAACTGTGATCCAGCCATAAAAAAGAGAACCCAAAGAAGAAAATACTCCAAATCCTACCGCTTTGACAGAAACTATTGGGCATAGATCATCGAACTTGACAAACTGACTTGGATAGGTGGTATCAAAATAATCATAGATTGCGTTTTTCAGTATGCCCAAGAGGATGGTGGTCTCTCTCTCCTATGAAGCTGCATTCCAAGCTTCGAGAATATGGTATCAGGAACATTGCTTGTCGGTTATCCTCCTTGACTATCTCTGCAAACCGACGAAAATTCCATTAAAAACATGGGAGCCCCACGAATCATCCCGAATTATCATTTTTTTACCTTCTTTCGTAATTTTGATTCCTCCGAGTTCGACAAGTGAAGCGGACGCCGGTCCCTTCCACTTGCTGCGGACGGCGGCGGCGGCGGCGGAGGAGAGTAATACGGCGTGGAAGAAGCATCAGATCAGAATTCAAAATGGATCAGAGCTACACAATGTCATGTAATTCAATCTCTCGCCCTCAAATTCTGAGGAGGATTTACGTGAAATTACAGGTTGTGTTTGCTTGCTGCGGCATTTGTTGGAGTTTAGTGAACCCTCGAAAAGGAAATGGAGTTTAGTGAGCCTCTCGCAATTGTTTGGCTCGACTGTTTTCGTTCTCAGTTCGTAATCTTCGTCGCCTTAATTTGAGTAGTGGTATCAGTTGCATTGCATGCGTATAGATTTTTCTATGTCAAATAATCAACGATATGCATTTTTAGTTTCTTAGATTTTTTTAAAATATGGCCATCCACTTGGTCAATTTTAAAAAATAGCCTTCTGTTTAAAAAATATGGCCTTTGACTTGGTCAATTTTAAGGATATTTTAGTCATTGTCATGATACATTCGTATGCACATTAGGGCACTATGCTATATATAAGGGGTACCATGGAGCATGATACCTATTACTAGAAAAAAAAATATGTTTTAATCAGAAATTGAACCCGAGACCTATTACTTAGCTGTCTGACTACACAACCACTGCATTACATACCACCCACCTAGGGATGTCAACGGGGCGGGGCGGGGACGGGGACCTAATCCCCGGCCCCATCCCCGCGTCTACGGGGAATCCCCATCCCCGCCAAGTAAACGGGGACAAAATCGTCCCCTTCCCCGCGGGGATCCCCGCCCCGCAATTTTTTTTAAAAAAAAATAATATTTATATTATAATATATAAATTAAATATATTATTTAAATTATATTTTAAATATTATTTATATTATAGTAATATAAAAGGAGTATAATAAATATTTTTAAATATTATTTATATTATAATAATATTGATTAGATATAATAAATATTATTTATATTATATAATATAGTATCGGGGAACGGGGCGGGGAAGCCCACGGGGCGAGAGCAATCCCCGTCCCCGCCCCATCCCCGCCAACGGGGGAGATCTCTCCCCGTCCCCGCCCCACGGGGATAAAAGCCATTTACATAAATAACCCCATTTTTAGATCTTCATTTTTCCTTTCCTTTTTTTTTTTTTTTTTTTTTTGTGGACCAATGAGTCCCTTTAATCCATCTCTCAATATGTCCAGGATGGTCCAGCGAATGATGACTCAAGAGTCATATTCTTGCACTGCCACAATTTGTTTTTGTTGGGTTCTTTTCTGTCGCAAAGCAAGGTGGCCCAGCTGACATTTTTGTCTGCAATGAAGCGCACCATAGAGAACCAGCAAGATATTTGGATTCGTGGAGGAGATTTATCAGTAAGCGCCGGTCCCCATTAGTCAAATATTCAACAAAGCCGAGCACGTGAATCATGGCGGATTTTTTATTTTTGAAGTCTTTTTCCTTGGGAATGATGTCAAAGTCTAACAAATTCAGTTGATTTGGGGAAGTAGTTTCATGGTAGTGCTCCCATTGTGGAGGAGAAAGGGAGAGAGATGTTGAAGAAGCCCACGTTTCTCTGCAGCTAGTGATGATAACACCAAGTATGCAGTTGTATTCGATGCTGGAAGCTCTGGCAGCAGAGTCCACGTCTTCAACTTCGACGAGAGCTTAAATCTTCTTCCTCTCGGCCAAGCTTACGAACTTTTTAAGGCTGTAAGTCTGTAATTGTTGTTGTCATTTTAAGTTATTCTTTACCTTACACTATGTATATGTGCATTATGTATATTGTCTTCGTTCGCGGGATTGTTAGCAGACTATAGCAGATGGAATGAATGTTTTCTTTTACCGAATGTTTGTTGCCGGGGTGATAATCTGCTATGAAATGTATATGATTGTCTGCATAATTGGCAGATAAAACCAGGCCTTAGTTCGTATGAAAAAGATCCCGAGCCTGCTGCGCTTTCCTTACAACCCCTGCTGCAGGAAGCTGAAGAGGTTATCCCCAAGCGAATCCGTCCCAGGACCCCTCTCAAAGTCGGGGTTAGTGTGAATATCAATGCCATGCATGATTACTGAGATTTTATCCATTCGTTTGCTTCTAGTGGTGTTAGAAGTTGATATACTAACAGTAGTTTCTGTTCTATGATAATTTTTGCCACAGGCTACTGCAGGTCTGCGACTATTAGGCGGCAATGCATCCGAAGAAATCTTGGAAGCAGTAATCAAAATTTTGTTTTGCTTCATAAATATCTAATAACAATTTATATGTAATGACTTGAACAATGAGATATGTCATTTTCTGTTTAAGGTTAGAAGCTATTTCAAGAAGGAGAACAGCCTCAGTTACAGGGCTGAGCTGATCACTATTCTCAACGGTTTGGAGGAAGGAGCTTATCAATGGGTAGGAGTTTTAATTTCTTATATATATTTGTAACTTTTGACACAGTCAGTTGTAGTGATTTGAATCCTTCAATGTATAGCCGGGTTTTAACACCAAACTCTGATACCCCTTGCAGTTTCTTGAATTATGGACTCATGGCCGCTCGAGCTCAAAGCCTGAAGCTTTCTGGCACCAGTGGGAATCCGTGTGTGACTGATGGTTACAAAGGTTCATGAACATACCCAACTTTTATCCCCTAAAACGTATGAGCTAGGCTTGACATCTGACAGAGATATCGTGGAGGACAAAACCTATATAGTTAAAATTTCTGCTTAGATTTTCCCGATTGTAACAATCTTATTTTTCTTCAAGGGAACTACACCTACTCGGGGGTCGTATATCAAGTGTCTCCCTCTCGCTCTGACACGAACATGGGAAGATGCAGAGCACTGACTCGAAAGATGCTCGGCCTCGACGCCCCGTGCTCCAACAAAAACTGCTCCTTCAATGGTGTATGGAACGGTGGAGGTGGAGGTGGCTTCAAGAATCTCTACGTTGCGTCATACTTCTACGACACTGGTTCCTCTGTAAGAAATCTTCTGACAAATTTCAGCCTCGAGGCTTCACTAACCGTTACTTTTTCCCACCACAATTAGAGTATTGATGAAAATTGTTTATACATCTCTACATGCATGTACAGGCTGGTATCATCGAGCAAAATACACCATCTGCCATCGTTCGCCCCGTGAACTATCTGAATGCAGCTAAGTTGGCATGCCGGGGTCACGTGGACAATATCAAATCCATTTTTCCGTATCTTGACGATCGAGACGTGCCATACCTGTGCATGGATCTCGTATACGAGTACACACTCCTCGTCGATGGTTTTGGTAAATATTATATCATTCGAATCTTCGTGCTTGCTGTCGCTTTATTCGATACGATGGGGACTTTTGAGATTGAAGATGCGACGTCTCGTCTCTGTTCTTGACGTACAGGGTTATCTCCCTTGCGAAAATTCACCCTGGTGAAACAAGTTCAGTACAAAGGTTCGATGATTGAAGCAGCTTGGCCACTCGGATGTGCGATTGATCTTCTATCATCACTTAATTGATTGCCCGTGCTGTTTATGGTGCAACTTCACCGAGTAAATAAATTAGTTTGCGAACTCTGTCGGTTTCATGTATTTCCCGGCTATAAAACAGCTCGAGGAATAATAAGAAACTGAAACTTGTCGATATCGTGTGAGTCGTACGCATTTGATGAAATATGTCCATTTATTCTCTCCAATTCTGTAGCAAATGTCAGGACCTCATTTTGTATGCGGCTTCTGTTACTCCTTTGCTGGACGATAATGATCCTACAACATTCAGTTCGGTTCTTCATTGCCCCAATTTGTGTTGCTGTATCAGTTGCAGTGCATACATTTTTTTTTGTACATCGAATAATCAGTGATATGCATTATTAAACGTTCTTTCTCCTTTCGTTTTCTTCGTGGACCAAGCTGTGTTCGCAGTAATCCAGTATGATCGGGAAATTGATGAATCACGGCTCACAGGGTTTTGTTCTTACACTGGCACGTTTTTATATTCCTTTCTTGTGGTGAAACTTGGTGGTCCGGACGATAGATTTGTCTGCAACCAGGCACATTTTGACGGGTGAATGAGAATGCATGAAGAGGATATCTTAGCTTTGTGCTGGGTCCCAAATATCCAATGAAGACAAACATGTTTGTCTTGTGGCAAGATTTTTTCTACACTGTAAGCTTCCTATAAATTGCATTGTATTGAGAAGGTAGATTCAGATAAGTTCTCACATTATGGAGGGCAGAAAGACGTTGAAGATGCGCTTGTTTCTCTTATCCGTTGTGATACTGCTTATTGAGCTGCAATGTATTATTGACTCTGCTTCTGCAACTGATGACAGTAACACCAAGTATGCTGTTGTATTTGATGCTGGAAGCACTGGCAGCAGAGTTCACGTCTTCAAATTCGACGGGAACTTTAATCTTCTTCCTATACGCCAAGATTACGAACTTTACATAGCTGTAAGTCGGTAGTTGGCGTAATATTTCTCGTGTTAAGTTATTCTTTACCTTACAATATGCACACACTCACACACACATGCTGTCTTCTATCATGTGATTGTGAGCACATTATAAGAGATGTAATGAATGTTTTTTCACCGAATGTTTATCGCGGGGGTGATAATCTACTTCAACTGTATTCGATGATTTACATAATTGGCAGACAAAACCAGGCCTGAGTTCGTATGAAAAAGATCCTGAGGCTGCTGCACTGTCCTTAAAACCCCTGCTGCAGGGAGCAGAAGAGGTTATCCCCGAGCAGATCCGTCCCAGAACACCTCTTAAACTTGGGGTTAGTGTGAATATAAATGCCATAATTACTTAGATTCTATCCATATTCCATTCCGTGATTTACTAACTCTAGATTATGTGATTCTGCCACAGGCTACCGCAGGTCTGCGACTTTTAAGCGGCAATGCATCTGAAGAAATATTGCAAGCTGTAGCCTAATCTTGTTTTACTGCTTGCTTACTCTCTCTCTCTCTCTCTCTCTCTGTCTGTCTCTCTCTCTTTCTCTCTCTGTGTGTGTGTCCTTCCTTATGCATACTGACTTAATGAGTTTGAACACTTTCTGGTTCAAGGTAAGAAACTTTTTCATGACGGAGAGCAGCCTCAATTACAAGGGGGAGAGGATCACTATACTCAAAGGGTTTGAGGAAGGAACTTATCAATGGGTAGCAATTTTGCTCTCTGTGTGTGTGTGCTTTTGTGTTTGTTTGTGTCCTTGTAAGTGACATATTTTCCAGCACGGACCAGCTAACTTTATGGTATTATTGATCATTCCTTTGGTGGTGTTGTTGGCTTGCAGATGACAATTAATTATCTGTTAGGAAGATTAGGCAAAGAGTACCCGAGCACAGTCGGCGTCGTTGATCTTGGAGGCGGGTCGGTTCAGATTGCTTACGCTATCTCCGAGGAAGCTGCAGCGAAAGCCCCCAAGTTTCCCCCCGGTGAAGAAGATCCCTATGTTTCAGAGAAGCTTATCATGTCTGAAAAATACAACCTTTATGTTCATAGGTACTTACATATCTTAATATTTGATGCAAGTCAGTTTTACTTTCAATATCAACATCAAACTCTGATAATAACCCCTTGCAGTTTCTTGAATTATGGCCTCATGGCCGCCCGATCTCAAAGCCTGAAGCTTTCTGGCTCCGGCGGGAATCCATGTGTGACTAACGGTTTCAAAGGTTTGTTGTAGTAAACATACCATGTAGTTAGTTGTGAAGAAGTCCAAAACCATATTTGCAGTTTATAACATATTGGCATGGCACTCTATTTTCTTCAAGGAACCTTCACATACTCGGGGGTCGACTATCAAGTGTTCCCCCCTCATTCCGGCACGAACTTGAGAAGATGCAGAGCACTGACTCGAAAGATGCTTGGCCTCGACGCACCGTGCCCACACAGAAAATGCTCCTTCAATGGCGTATGGAACGGCGGGGGCGGATATGGCTTGAAGAATCTCTATATTTCATCGTACTTCTACGACACGGGCTCCTCGGTAAGAAATCGTCCGTGAGCTTTCAGTCTTTCTATATTACTGTCTTATTCTTTTTGTCCCCGTGCACGCACGCATAGGCTGGCATCATCAAGCAAAACAAATCGTCTGCCATAGTTCGCCCTGCGAACTATCTGAATGCAGCTAAGGTGGCATGCCAGGGAAACGTGGACAATATGAAATCACTTTTTCCTTACGTCGACGGGAGAGATGTCCCCTATCTGTGCATGGATCTCGTGTACGAGTACACACTGCTCGTGGATGGCTTTGGTAAGACTATACTACGTAAAAAAAAATCATTACAATCTCCATGCAGTTGCTTTGATTTGATTCGGCGGGGAGGCTTCTGAGAATATCGAACTTTTTTTTTTTTTTTTTTCTGTGTTATAAAACAGGGTTGTCTTCCTGGCGAGAATTCACGTTGTTGAACGCAGTTTCTTACAAGGGTTCGGCGATGGGAGCGGCGTGGCCGCTCGGCTGCGCCGTCGATCTTCTCACGTCGCTGGAATCAAATGCAGCCCTCTCTCTCTCTGCCTGATGGATTCAACTCAAATTGCTCGTGCTATTTGTTATGTTTATTGTGTTTACTTAATTGCCAAGTTTTGTTTGGCTTAATCTAATAAACAGTTTGAGGAATAATAATAATAAGCTCGAACTTTTTTAAATTTAAGATTAAAATAATTCAAACAAAACAATTAAAAAAAGAGCTCTGAGCGTAGGCTCGATAAGGGCTCGATAATTATGAGTTTGAGCTTGACCGTCGTGAGCCCAAGGTAGTCAAATGGACTAGAGTCATCTTTCATCAATAATAATATTAGATTAGTTAACATGGTGGGTTAAAAGTTAAACGATTATTTTTTTTAATAATAATTTAATTAACTTAGTCTCATGAAATTGCATTGGTATCGCTTGACATATATGTACTGTCTTAGTTAAAAGGAACGCATGTGACTTGTGAGGATTATATGGTTTTTCTTCTTCGGTTCCTTTTTTTTTTCTTTCTTCATGGAGTTCTTTTTTTTTTTCTTTCTTCATGGAGTTCAAAGGTGGTATTAGATATCTCTTTCCATTTTTATGTTCCACCAATTAGATATGACACGTGTCAACACCTAATTGGTGGAACATCTTATGTGAACACAAAAATAGAGAAGTCAAATTATTCAATTTTTATATTTAATTAACTACATATTGGGTTATCTCTGTCTTAATCGTATAGTATATGTTTAGCTTATAAAATTACATTTAATTTTGTTGTTTTTGTTTTTATAAATTTAATCATAGTAGTAATAAGTAGGGATATATATATATATATATATATATATAATACTATTTTTATTGTAGAAAATAGAGTTAATGTGTTGAAGTAAAAATAAGTGTGGAAAATAGAGTTATGCTGCTTTTTGATTCGTGTATTTGAACTAGGCTTGGCAATGTGGCGGGGTGGGGCGGGGCGGGGCGGGGGTGGGGGTCTAATCCCCATCCCAATACTTATTGGGATATCTTTACTCCGTCCCCGTTAAGCAAACGGAGAAAACTTTCTCCTCATCCCCATTCCCGTGGGGATTTTTCAGGGTTCTTTTCTTCACGGAGAATCAACTTCCCACGTCCTTTTTCGTGTAGTTTTTTTTATTTTCCTATAATGGTGGAGCCGACGAAAAAATAGTGGGACAAGCGAAGAAAAAATTATGAGACATGATTTTAAAAATTGATGCGGTCGTAAGAAAAAAGGAAAAAAAAATAAAAATAAAAAGAAATAATAAGGTTTAAAATGATAACTTAATACTTCTAGGTTGCGTTTAGTTTTATGGATAAAATAATATTGTACTGTAAAAGGTCTGATAGCCCGTTACTTAAATTATCTTATGCAGTCCAATCAAATGCGTTCACTTTGATAGATACTTTTTAAATTTATCAAGAACATGGGTATTATTGTAATTTTAAATAGGGGTGGATAAGTTATCCCGCCAAAATATATTGGATAATTAGTAGTGGGTAGATCTGTCAATAGTAGCGGGCTGACAATTGCAGCGGGCCCTATCCGAAGAGTAATAGTGCAACCCAAACAAGATTTATCACTACTAAAAATTCCTATCTTGCTGTATCAAGCAAACTAAACGGGCCCCTATATATCGGATCTCCGCGGAGTGGGAATCCCCACGGGGCGGGGAGTATAATCCTCGTGCTCGCTCCATCCCCGCCAACGAGGAATAAATTTTCCCCATCACCCCCCACGGGGAATGAAAATTGGGGAATCTCCGCCCCATTTGGGGCAGATTCCCAGGGGAAATTGGGAATCCCCGCCCATTGCCAACCCTAATTTGAACTAAATACCATAATTTTAAATTACGAATTTCAAAATCTAAATTTAAAATCAAAATCCATGATTTTGGCAAACATTAGGATTTCAAAATTCAGATTTCGTCACCGGCAACCGGCCGGTCGACCGTCGTCAACGCCGACCACCACATAGACGACAACACGCGACCGACCGACCGCTGCTGACGCCGATCGATGCCATCCGCCGACAACAGCCGGCCCGCCGCCACCACCGTCGTCTGCCGACCACCACTGCCGATGACAACACGCCGACCGCCACCGATGCCAACACGCCGACCGCCACCGATGCCAACGATAACACGCCGTCCGCCGACCAGCATCGCCGGCGACAACACGTCGACTGGCCGACGCCAACCGATGTCGTCCATCGACCGTCGAAGTGCAGTCGATCTTATTACAGGCTAGGCTAGACTTTGGATTTCGAAAACGGACGACTTCTCATCGAATTTCAAATTCAACAAAAAAAACAAATGTTTAAATTATCTTCAGATTTTGATGAAATCAAAATCGAAATTCGTTTAATTCTCAAACGAGTGTTTTGGAGGAAATTCATATTTCAAATCGAAATACATGTATCCAAAAGGGACCAGTTTGAAAAAAATATTGTAAGAATTGTATTTTTGTGTAAATTATATCAACAAACCTTCACTATTTACCGAAGAAAATAATATATAGTGGTAAATTATGATATACTCCCACGTGGATATATTGAAATGCGCATTATTATCCTATGCTTTTTTTATTGCGTAAAACTCCTATGTGGTGTCTAAAACTTAGCACCATACCCCTCATGGTGTCTAAAATATAGCATTGTACCCCCAATTAGGGAGTAAAAATGAGAAGGAGCGCATAATTAAATAAACCACGAGGGTGTTTTATGCTATTTACAAATCATAGGGGTTTTGATGTTTATTTTTTAAAACACGGGTGAGTTATATGCAATTTAGCCTAATATATACTATTATTGCTAAAGAAGATAAATGGCTCCCTAAATACGCAGGAGCCCATTGTGTTTTTAAACAACCGTTGTCGTTTTCAGTGGTCGGGTATGAATTATTGAGACGGATGAAGTTATTGTACAGCTAAGAAGAAATTGTACGAGAAGAAGATTGATTATGCTGTGCGGCGCTCGTTAATTGATCGAGGATTGGTTTATCCATTTGTTTTTCTATGATGTTGCTTAATTGAGAACCTCGACAATCAATTGGCCGGTGGTTGAGGTTAGTAAACAAAAAAAAAGTGAAGGAGGCGGTGATTTGGTGGTGATATTAGCAGTCAGATGGCGGCCACCACTCAATCTCAACAACGCTGCGTTTTTGGTCAGTGGCTAGCTTATAAATTCCTCATTTCTTGGGTTAATTTTGATTTTTCTTATGATGAATTAGCCTCTAGTGATGAATTTAACGGATTATGCGATCGTTCTTATTCACACTGCAATCGAATTTTCTTTAACAGTAGACTGTTATCGTCTTGCTCATAATGCTTTTTATTATTATTGAACAGTTATTCCCTCACAAAACTTGTGCTTTTATCCGACTGATGATTTTTTTTTCTACGTTTTTATTTATATATGTCTAGTTGGAAATATACCGTATGATGTTACTAAGGAGCAGCTTGTCCAAATATTGGAGGAGGTTGGCCCCATTGTTTCTTTTAGGTGTGTTTCTTGCTTCTTCTTGTATCTTCTTCTGTGCTATCAGTTTTGATACTTGCATGGCTGCTAAAAGTTCATGCTTTTCTTAAGATTACTTTGTTGTTAGATTCTAGTTGACCCCTCAGGCCGAGCTTGGTGATGTCGTGAATGAAAGAATTTTTTTTTTAATCGCATGAGTTGAATGCTTTCTTTAGAGGGCATGCATGGTCAATAGTTCACGCCACAGGGTCTTCCAAAGTGTAATTTCTATATTCTGAGGATCCTAATCCTAATACGTTTGAACATGAGGAATTGTATTTTGAAAAACTCGGTTTGTGGAGGCAGCATGAATTGCATTCTTACTTATGTTGAATCTTTGGCTAGTGTTGTTAAGTAATGCAGAATTTGTCTGCTTTGGCATATTATAGCATCGAAGCTGAATGTGAAAAATTGCACTTTAAAGCCGATTTTTTTTGGAAATATATTTGTTTTTTCTACTCTCTACTAAGTAAAATCTTATTGAATGAAAGTTGTTTCAAGTTATAATTTCTCTAGTAAGCTTCTGATCAATGTCCCTTTTTTTTTTCTTTTCAATTTCTACTGTTTCAGTTACACTTTTAAGTGGCACGTGTAGATTATCTTTATATCTTTTACTCAGATTAGTTGTTGATAGAGAAACTGGGAAACCCAAGGGTTATGGATTCTGTGAATACAAGGATGAGGAGACAGCTCTTAGTGCTCGCCGTAATCTTCAGGGTTACGATATAAATGGTCGTCAGCTAAGAGTCGATTTTGCCGAAACTGGCAAGACTGTTGACAGGAACCGTGATCCGGTGAGTGATTAGTGAAAAGGATGGCATGTGAGGATTATATGGTTTTTCTTCTTCATTTAAATTGTCGGTTCCTTTTTCTTTCTTCACGGAGTTCAACTGCACCTCATTGGTGAAATACAATGTTTATATGCTTGCTCATTGTCAGCTTCTTATTGGGCTTTTTTTCTTATAGGGGCGTGTTGGTCCTGGAATAACCTCAAATCCTGGTAAGTGCATGTTTTTCTGAAAACACATTTGCACTTTTCTTTTTTAGTGGGCAGATGAAATACGGGAAATTGCCAAAATAGTGAACTCATTCTTTTGCTGAATCCACTCCAACTCAATCCATTAGTGACCGTTTGCGTTAATGATTCCTTTTCAGATCCTCAAAAGCAGCCTGGAGTTGTTCACCAACTTATGGGTGATTCTGTGGCCATGGCTGCTTCAACTGTTATGGCAGGGGCTCTTGGAGCTACTCAGATTGGCAACATCTTGAATCCTACGGGTTTGCAAGGTCAGATCTTAAATGATCCTCTGACTAGTCATCTGGCGAAAATGTCCAGGAGCCAACTGATAGAGATCATTTCTGAATTGAAGGTTGGGTGCTTACCACGACTTAACTTGAACAAATAAATGATGTTTAACTAGCCATTACAAGATAAGACGGATTGAAAAACAAAATGCTGATAATAAAGAAAGAAAAAATGGAGCAGAAAAACTATGTCAGCCAAAGGGAAAATGAAAGTAAAACTAATGAAGTTGCAGAAGATGATAGTTTCTCTGCATGTTCATAATTTGTGAATAGCAATTTCTGTCATAGCTGACTTTGTACAATAATTTGGATATTCACGAAATATAAATGAGATGTGTATATTCTTGTTCTCTCTAGAGATCCTTGTTCATTTTTAGCAGAAGCTGATATGATAATTAATGTTGCAGGCCATGGCTTTACAAAATAAAGAACAAGTAAGGCAACTCTTACTTGCCATTCCAAGCTTGCCAAAAGCTCTACTTCAGGTTCTCATCCATGCAATGCTCATAATTCTTTATTGTGATTGAATCTCCATTTTGACCCAAAGTTGCATTCTTAAAAGAGAATTGGTAATGTCAGACTTTCCAATATTATTGTTTTGTCCTCAATTAGTTAAGAAATTCGAATGCATTTATATTTATGGAATCTCTAATCCCAAGTTTAGCGGCCAGTTGATTAATCGTTACTCCTAGTGAATGTGGCCTATAGTTTCTGTTACCCCATATAAGAAGCATGGTGTGCCTATATACAATCTGAAACTCTGTGATTTAATATGAATGCAGGCCCAGATTATGCTTGGAATGGTGACTCCACAAATGGTTTATATTATACCCTCCATCCCATTCTTTTGCTTTTCCATGTAATCTTGCTGTATTATAGTTCTTGATTTGGATTTTTGAATTGATACATGCAGTTGCAGACGACAAATATTCGCCAAGCTTCTTCTCAATCAGACCAGCCTTCAGTGCAAACTGCTCAATTACCTGCCAGTAGTCTCCCTAAACAACATGCTGCACCACTCCATCAAACGCCTGCTCAATCTCAAACCCGATGGCCACAGTTCCTACAGAACCAAGTCGTCCACCAAAACCAACTACTTCAACAATCTAAGGTTTCATCTTTACCTCATGCTCTGCCCCAATCAGTTGGGGTTAGACCCTTCGTTGAGACATCAACATCCTCTTCTTTTAGGCAACAAGAAAAGCCTCCTTCGTTGCAAAATAGGAGTCAACCCCCACTTGCCAAAGCTAGTGCGCCAAACCTTTCAGCTGGTGCATCAAAAGGAGCCGTGAATATGGCAACACCTATGTCCGTCTCGTTCCCAGCTTCTAGTGGGTCAATAAGACAAAGTTCCATGGTAGATCAACCTCCAGGTGGCAAAGCCCAAGAGGTACGCAAAACCCATCTTCGGTCTGTCCCCCTTGAGATATATGATCGTTTTTTTTTGTATATACTTCATATATAGTGTTTCACAATGTATTTTAGCCAATGGCTTAATGTTTCTGGCTACTCAATATTCCTCATATTAGTAAAGGAGACATCATGTTTCTTTCTTTCTTTCTTTTTTTATCCTGCATTAACTATTTCTGTCAATGATTGATGAGACCGACCACTTGTTAATATCGAAACTTTCTAGATGCCCGAGAAAGTGTTCGATTTCATCGGTGTTCTTTCAAAACTAGTGATGATATGCTAACTCCTTGTTCAAATACTTAGCTTTACTATCCATGCTTCCGTTTTATTTGATAGGTGCAACTGCCATCCGGCGTGGACTCCACATTACTTCAACAGCTGCTGAGCCTGACCCCGGAACAGCTAAGTTCGCTGCCGCTAGATCAGCAGCAGCAAGTGATTCAACTCCAGCAGATCCTTTCGAGGCCTGCATAGTACTTCCACCCGATTTGGTAACTCTACTTTTGTAAAGTAGAAATTTTTATCACATTTGTATTGTTAAGTAGAACAAAAAAAAAATATTTAATTTGCCAAAAAAAAAAAACAGTTTTGACTTTTGACATGTCCGCTTGAACAAGTATCTTTTAACTTTTGTATCGAACCTTCTTGTCATTGCCATTGAAGCTCATTCATCCCTAAAACATTACATCCATTGATGAACGACATCATACATATCTATGCTCTCTCTCTAAATTTGTTATACACAGAGACAACTCGACGTAGGGGTATATCCGACCAGCACACGCCTGCGCGTGTTTGTGTGTGTATATGTGACCTATGTACTTAAACTGAAGAAGTATCGTGGTGTGTTAGAGGCTGTTCGGCTTGATCGTGGTGGACGAGCTGATTCTGATGTCCCTCCAACGGCATGTACTGAGACATGATGGCCATAATCTCGGCATCCATGTAAGACTGTTTCCAAACAAACATATTCAGACTGAAAAGAACAAGAAAACAAAGGTTTCTTTGTGAGATAAGTATTGGTAGCACTTGCCCTGAGTCTATATTTGTAGAATACAAAGCCCGCTGCACCAGCTGTTGCAACCACGGCTAGGACCAATAGGGTCAGTAAGCCCCCGAGCTTCGCATGGTTTCTCTCTGCAATGCATTAAGTCGATTACAAACACTGCTTTCGACAGACCGATTGACGAACTTAGGACTCTGTCAGGTTTTACCTATGCAAGTGTCGTGCTCCATAATGTAGAGCTTATTTCCTTCGCAGCTGCATTCGAATCCGCCCCACTTGTTATTACAGGTACACCCCTCGCACTTGCAGGCTAGCCCTTCCTTGCACTCGTCAATATCTGCAGACTACGTTCGATTAGTATCAAGTTCGGGCGAGAATTGTTGAGAACGAAGAAAACAGAGAAACTGCAGATAAATGTTAGAATCTGATCACCTTCACATTTGTAGCCGTCCCCTTTGAAACCGGGAGGACATTGGCACCCCGAGAGATTCGACGCCTGGTTTTATCAGCAGGCACGGAGTAATGAGAAAATGGCTCGACTTTTATATCCGTGAAAAAAGTTGGAAATGGACAGCTGCGACTTAACTGAACATGCGGAGAATTTAACTCCTTCTTTAGCCTCCGACCAGCAACCTCCGTTGTTCAGAGAGCATCTCCCCGGCCCCACAGCTGTTGTGAACCAAAATCATCAGCCAAGTTAGCATGTTTTTGTATGCGCTGCAAAATGATCTGAGGTGCATATCGAAAAATGATCCCAAGAACCTTCGCAAGAAGTGTACCCATCTCCCCGATACTGAACGCCGCTCACCGAGGGGCACTCGCAAACCCTTCCCCGAAAAGTATCCTTCGACGAAGAATATTTAGTTTTCGCTGTTCTTTATGGTCATTTTTTATTTTGGCTATGGAGTCGAATCAATACCTTGCAAGCCGTTACATTAGCCTTTGGATCTGCCCAACAGCCTCCGTTGTTCTTCATGCATTCGTTCGTTTCTAAATCTGTTTCATTAGTCGTTACTACATCAGTTTCTTTCGACGGCATAGCCGAGGAATCGCTTTAAACGACGAGAGTATTATATAAGTCGGTACCTCCGCTCAAGCAAAGCGGGGGATCGGTCGTCTCCTTGAAACCAGCGCATATAGCTTTAAGCACAGCGCTCCTTTCCAACTTTCCTAAATAGACGATATTTTACCCCGAAATCACGAACCTAAGGCTCGTGGCCAAAGCAAAAGTAGCCGAAGCAAAATATTCTGAAAGGTACGCCTAACCTCTGTATTGCACGTCGTTTATCACCATGGTCGGTAAGATCGTAATGTCACCTCGGGAACCATGACCGACCTATATTAAAACCCGAGGGTAACATAGTTGCCGTTGATTAGAAAAAAAAAAAAAAAAATTCTGCTAGAAATACCTGAAGATCTTGCTCGGTTTTGAGGACGTCGTTCTCTGTGTCAGCTTCAGTGTCGCCGACGCACTTGTTTATCCGATCGACGGGGAGACCTAATAAACCGTTCCAACTTATCATTACAAGAAAATACGTATAGACAAAACTTGTTCAAAGGTCGAGACGAAGATGGCTTAAAAGCAGCGAAGTTATTATTACCGAGCGATCTCATGACTTGCTCGGCGCAATCCCTGGTGTACCTCTTCTGCTTCATCGAACACCTTATGTGAAAATCCGACACATAATCCCACCAAACCCAAGAACGGTTCGTCTGATTCGCAACTCTATGCACGCAAAGCTGCCTCAGATTCTCAAAGACGACGTCTTTTCCTTGGTACCCCTGGCTGAAGTCCTCCTCGGGGTCGGGCGCGCAGTACCTTCCGTGGTTGATGCACTGAGACTTGCACTGATTGCTCTGCACAAAATCCCGAGGGCAGTACCAAGTTATGTAATGAGGCGTGAATTGGGCGAAGCCGCCCTTCTCGAGAATCTGAGCGTGCCCTTTGAACTCCTTGATGAAGCCCATCTGCTCGTCGCAGCGAACGCCGCACTCGTCGTTGCTGTTAGTCCACAGCTCGTACTCGACCCTTTGGTCGGGGTGGGGCATCGACTCCGTCCAGTCGATTTTCATGACGACTTCCTCCGCGCGTCGCTTGAGGGCTTCTTTTAAGGACTCGGCGAAGGACCGATCGATTAGGGCCGAAGGGACGGTAATCTTCTCGATGTAGCCGTCGGCGTTCGAGCTCTCCTCGGGAGTATCCATGGTGATCAGCGGCTCGTCGACGATGTCAGCGACTAGAACCGCCGCTGCGCCCGCTTGCTGACCGTTCCACACTTTGAGCGCAAAGTAGCATTCTAATCCATGGATAAAGCACAAGCAGTTATAAGTATTTATTCGTGCATAGGCGCGCACACACACGCACACACAGCACAGCCACGTACCTCCTCGGTCGAGGAGAAGAATGGTGGGGCGCGAGGACTTTGACTTGAACGGCCGATCGCCGTCGAAAGCTGAGCAGCCCGTCGAGCCCTTGCCGGGGTAAACGAGCGTGCCGACCATCGATCCGCCGTAGTCAGGCACGCCAAAGTTGGCTATGGCAGCGTCGTGCTTCGACCTCTGATCGTAGGGCGATAATACGCTTATGCTGCTCTTCTCCACCACAAACCTTGATTCCACGCAGCCACTCATCGTCACCACCGCCATCATCACCATCGTCATCAATGGTAATAACATGCTGCTCGTCGAAGAAGTCGAACTCATGGTAATATTATTACAGCTATGATCTGAAGTATGAATCTATATATTCAATTCAAGAACAGCAATAGAAGTTGTGTGTATTTAATATTAAGACACACAATGCTTATTACGAGGTTAATGAATGGCAAAGAATGGAAAACTAAGATATAATAATATGGCAATAAGGTGCGAAGTCTTCGTTGTGGGGAATAATTAAATTAAAAAGAAAAAAGAAAAAGAAGAAAGGAAGACTTAGGCTTGTGGAACTAATATTCTATCAGTTACTGTCGTTTTAGTAGGTGTGTGTATTAGTTGGGTGGTGATGGATGCTATAACGTGAAGCTAACGGTAGAAATATATAAAGTGAAGAATAAAGGAACAACCTCTTCCAACTGCATTCACCTCTCTTTTCTACCTTATTTTTCTTTTGGTCCCTTAATTTCTCCCAACTTATATTTTGCTCCAATAATTAATATCTGATATATACTTTTGTGTCTAATGTCTATATATGTCTTACATATGAAGGCAGTTCAGTTGTTGGGTGAAAACAAGGTTGGTAAGTTCTCAAAGTGCTTTGCCTATGGTCCTACTTGATAGAAGAATTCATAATCTTGTTATAATTACTATATTATTTATATATATATATATGTATACTATATAAAATACTGCGGATGCTTTATTATTATTATTATTTTATAATTCTCGATAATTGTAGCTAGGTCAACTAACCCCTAAACCCATTACAGTTATTTATTAGAAAAATAACCAAAATAAAAGTGTTCTAATTTAAGATTCAAAGTCAACTTCGTCCAAGTCGTTCGATCGTAAAAAGACTATTGAATGACTTTTTTTTTCTTTACTGATTTATTTATGAATCATTTAGATATATTATCTATATGTATGTCATAAGTTCCATCCCACTTGAAATATTTGGCTTTCGATGTTTCTGTGGAATTGGATTGAAATAGGAGGGTTATTCTCATTAAAAGCTAGTGATCTCATCGAACGTAAAATCGCCTCATAGCTGACAGGCCGGCGACAGCGATATAAGAAATAATGCTCTTCCAAAACATATTCAAGAACTCAAAAGTGTGTTCTAAGGCCTATTGGGCTCCTTTAATCAATAAAATGACAAAGAGTCCGCCCAAGATATTAGTGGTCCAGCCTTGTGATAATTTACGTAAGGTATGGATATGATTCATTTCATATGAAATCAATGTTTTGTATAATATAAGACTTCTAACAGAAATGTTATACGATTTTGAAGTGTTATAAACGTGTCCTGGAAGATATAGTCGTGGTTATATATGTATATATATATATATATATATATATATATATAAACACACACTTCTAGAAATTAATTGAAGACTTATGTTACATACTATCCTATATCAACAAGACTATACCACATATATATATATATATATATATATATAATTGATGAGCTAGATGTTGCAGTCACTTGGCTTTCTTGAGAAACCCATCATCACTTTCACAAGACACGACATTTTATAGTTAAAAATTAATTTGGATAACATGGTAGTTTACTTAACTTAATGATCCTTTTGATCACTAGAAACTTTATTTAAATGATTTTTCGTTAAAAATCTAGGAGGGAAAAAATAATAATAATAAAATAAAAGCATTGTTTAATATATATAAATATATATATATATATATATATTATAATACATTTGGCAAAAGGGACCAAGGAAATGATAGCAATATATTGTCGGCAAATATACATTAATCAATCAACCTCAGTCTCTAAAATCTATAATTAACGAGTTTATATATTTATGTTACACACAAACTCTCAGACAAAAGACTATAAGAGTAATGATTAATGTGATGTTTTTCTTTATGAGGAATGAGTGCTGCATGCTGATATCATGATGACGCGTACAATCGATTTAAGGAGGGTATGCAATGCAATAAAATAGTATATTATGAAATGTTATTAGATTGTATAAATATATATATATATATAGAGGACAAAGTGGAGTTCATAAAGCAGTCGGCAGATTGCATCACTTTTTTACGTGATTTTCTCGAAATAATTATATCAAGATTTTGTAATTATGCTTTTCGAAAATAGTGATGAAAAACATATAAACACGTTTTTCTATAAAAGCAATTCAAATATTAAAAATTTATGATGAAACCAGCAATTATATTTACATATTAAGATATAAATGAAATTAAATAAGATTTGATACTTATAATACTCAAATATGAAATTCAGTTAAAATAATTTATAATAAAACCTGAATTTACATTTGCATGTCGATATATGAATGAGATTAGTAAAGCGTAATTAATGGATGGATTTGTCTTGCCTACCCACTTGGGTATAACCCAAGTCCAATCAAATTATGACATGTGGCACTTTACACCTATCCTACACATGTTGGTACACCAACAACCCCGTAAGATTTTATATAATGTGCCACATGTCAAATTATGAATGGAGTTGGGTTATAACCAACTTGATAGGATAGAATAAACCTTAATGGATTGAGCAAAATCGTCTATTTGAGTATTTGAACTGCAAGTTACATACACTAAATGATTAATTCTGTTACCAATTGTATCTCAGCTATTATGATTTTTTTTTTTGTGAATAATTATGATTCATTTAATTAAATATATGGTATGTATGACTAACTTTCATTTCATCATTAAAAAGAGGGGACTTTCTCAAACGGAGGAATGATGAAGGAGCTGTTCAAAATAATTAGGTCTTCCCTTAAATGGCGATAACATCATTCAGTCTCATCATGACCACATTTTTCCCCTTTGAGGTAATACAGTATAGAATACTCGATTAATGTGCAAATAAAAAATACTAGTTTATAATAGTATGAAAAAAATAAGCTTAATAACTTTTTCGTAGTTAAATATATATATATTTGACAAAACTATAATGATGTATAGGCAAAACTATAAATTTTTCGTAGTTAAATATATACTAGTTAAATATATATATATAGGCAAAACTATAAATTTTGGTCATTCAATATTCCGATTTTTGATTTAGGGTCACAATATTTGACAATCGAAAAAACAGAGCATTAACTTCCTTAATATGTTAGATTAAATTTGGGTCTCTAATCTTTTCTCTGACAAAATAAGCCGGAAATTCTACACCGCCATATTCCAATTTAGCATATAATGGGTGATAAGTATATCACGTCATCAATCAAGTAAGATTTTTCAACTCATTTTGCCTGAAAAAAATGATGAGACTCAAATTTATTCTGATATATGAAATTAGTGACATATATTTGTAATTATCAAATATAGTGATTCAGAATAGAAAATCGATATTTAGTGATCCAAATTAAAGTATACGTATATATTATTTTAGAATGTTAATGGTATTGGGTTGTGACGGGTGGTAAGAAATTATAATTATAGGACAACATATGTCATTTTTGTATTAGTATTTGATATAGAGTAATTTAGTGAAGTTGCTTTATTTGAATTTAAACTGGTCCGTAATGTTAATATAAATAATCTCGACTAAACATGATATATAACATGCCTAGCTAGTAAAATGTTGATATTCAAAGAAAATCACTCAAAGTTTTATATAGATTGAAATATAAGCATTCCGTATATAATTAAATAGTTGCATTAGCTAGCGATCAATGGATAGATTTCTAAATACATTTCTTCACGTTTGCTACAACCAAAGCAGCAAGCTTGTCTGAACAGTTGCATATATGTGTTATTGTACGTATGAGTATGACCTTGGAGAAAAGCGCAAAGGTGTCACATTTATCGTTATAAAACTTCATACGATATTTCATTAAAAATAAATAAAAATAGCGGACTTTTCTTGTTCTTGGCCTGTAATCTATATTGAAGATTTGTGACGTTTTATTAAATTTATTCTATTTATTGTATGTGTAATAGAAGCTGCTCAAGATATTAAAACCCATCTTATCTATATATATGTGGACCTGCCCAAAGAAATGAGTGTAGCTCAAGAAAAAATAATTATATATTAGTCACCCTGGTTGGCTTAAATACTTGGTGATGGATGTATTATCGTATTAAATTTATATTATATATATACTAAAATCATGATTTCGTACACTTCACCAATAAATCATATATCATGGCATGCAAAAGTAATTACATATAGCTAGGCTTTGCCAAAACTAGGGTAAAGAGTTTACCTTTTCTTTCTGTGTAATTTTAACCAGCTAGCACCTCAAGAGTATATACATAAATATTAACTAACTACTTATATATTTATATATACATCTGAGTTATGTATATAATCTCATGTGTGTTTTATATATATGAACACTTAGCGCAAAGGGTTGTTATCAACGTGAGTAGCAATTAAGTGGTAGTGTTCGATGCATTGACATATTATTCTAAGGCAGATTAAGAAGACACACAAACATGGGCCACCATTGTTGCAGCAAACAGAAAGTTAAGAGGGGACTGTGGTCTCCTGAAGAAGATGAAATGCTTGTCAAGCACATAGCTAGCTTTGGCCATGGATGCTGGAGTTCTGTACCTAAGCTCGCAGGTTTGATAATTTAATTCAATAGATTTTATCTTATTAAAGAGCAATATAATATGTAATAATAGTATTATATTCCTTGTGATCATTGTTAGGGTTACAAAGATGTGGAAAGAGCTGCAGATTGAGGTGGATAAACTACCTAAGGCCGGACCTGAAGAGGGGTTCGTTCACGGAGCAAGAGGAGCGGACGATCATAGACGTCCATAGGATTTTGGGCAACAGATGGGCCCAGATAGCGAAGCACTTGCCAGGTCGTACCGATAATGAGGTCAAGAATTTCTGGAATTCTTGCATAAAGAAGAAGCTCATTGCTCAGGGATTGGACCCAAACACTCATAATCTCTTGACCTCTTCTTCTTCTTCTTCGAATTCTATTCATCGCCATCAAGTAGTTTCTGCCTCTTCGTCATCGTCCTCTAAGTCCGAAAAAAATGTTGTCGATCCTAAGTATAATAATGGAGACGTTATAACCAACTTCACGATAGATATGGCGAAGCCAACTATCGAAATGCCAGTGGCTGATGAAGAAGCTGTTGACACGATGATGGCGATGATGATGAAGATGATCAAGAAGGGTTCAACAGCAGTAACACCCTCAGCTAATGCGAAAGCATATCGGGCCAGTGATGATCATAGCGGGCGTTATTACAATGATCACATGAGTAGTTACTATGATGATCATCAGATGATGTCTTTGGAGTTTGCAACTACTACCTTACCGTCTTCTTCATCAGCCTTGCCGACGACGACTCATTTACTCGTGAATGACGGAGGAAATACGTTAAACTGGGATTCATCGGCTCTCGTCGAGCTGCCATTCGATCGACAATCATTAATGCAAGATCAACAGCTGCTAGCAGAAACAGAGATTAGTATCGATGGAATTTCTGCGGCTAATGTTATGGAGTTATCTGATTCTGCTCCATTGATGCCTCACTCTGCAATTTATAATGCAAACTCGGGTTTTCTTATGGACGATCCGCTCGCTTGGGATTGTTAAGAATTCTCAATTCTTCGTTAAGCTTCATTGTCATTCATCTTCATGTATTTTATACTTTGAATGGATATTTCAGACTGCATAACGTGTGTAGAAATTCAGTTTACTGTTGGCCATAGGCAGAAATTTAGACGAAAGAGATGTATATATCTATCCCGCATGTAAGAACCTTTCTTTTTTAACATTTACTTGAAAGAAAAAATTGTGTAAGAAAACAAAACATTTTTTTTTTTTCTTATTACAATTTACTCATTTAATCATTTTAGTTGGTGTGGGTTTGGCCCAACGCAACAAAGCAAATCTTTTATGCAAAAACATTTTCTAACTATCATATAATTACACAATTATTAACTTGTATATATAAATAAATGCAACTTATATATATATATATCAATTTAAATATCGAAGTATACTTTAGATGGTTGAAAAAAAAAAAAAAAGACGTCGTACTTCGATACATAGATGGAGCGCTAAATGTTTCAATTCCTTCTGTCGAAGTTCTAAATAGCACAAAACTCTCCGTACTGATTTTTCTATGATATTTGAAAACCTATTGAAGAAAAAAATACATAAATTTCAACACAAACGTCTTCGAACATCTTTGACCTCGGGTGTACGAGGAGCGCCATGCTCGTCCGTCAGGATAATTTCATAACCCTCAGGCAAGAATGCGTTAAAATCGAGAATCAAGCTCGGGTGTTTGTCGAATAAATGCTCCACTTGTTGCATTAGGACAGCCATTGTAATTCTAGCAAAGGCAAAAAGATAAAAAGCGCTAAGTATTTCGATTCATTTCTATAAGGCTCGTATCAATCTTACCAAGAGAAGATCAAGTCTTACCTTTGATATTCGTAATCTTCTAGTAAATCGAGGAAACGGACATACGTTTCCATCTGATCTTGGAGAGTACGCTCCATTCGCGTGAGATAACTCCATGCGTCATCCATCGTTCCTTCCCCTTTACGATTAGCATTAGTGCCACCTCCTTCATTGCCTGTCAGAGGATATGATGATCCATACCTATTATGTTATGAAAAACCACAGCTTTTTTCAATTAGATCAAAATGCGCCCAATAACGAAACATATAAAGCGCAACCATACAACAATGATCTGATAGCTAGATATGTCTTAGATTTTGATACTATTTTTTAGAAAAGCTTGATAGTTTGTGGTAAACCCTAACACCTCTAATTCCAAATATTTACCTTTTCATGTTTAATATCATATGCGAGGTAAAATAAAATTCAGATCTTTGAGATTTTCATTTCAATAAAAAAAGCAGTGACCTATTTAGATTCCCAACACATGATATCCAGCCATTACAAGCACGGCAGGCAGCTTCTAGATATCACATAAAATCAGTGCATAACACAATAATCTTGCAAAGGATGTTTTTAAAGAAATCGCTAAACAAACAAGGAAGGTGTAAAGATACAGAAAAAAAAAGAAAAGAAAAGAAAAACTCTTACGATTCTCCAGAAGATGAAGCATTAAACCGCTGGTTCAGTTTAGGGTTTGCTTCAGAATTGTTGATTGACTGCTTCATGTCTTTACTCAAAAAAAATCAGCTGCAAAATTATAAAGCAAGATTTGTGATGAAAACATGTTTGAAAAACCAAAAGATATAAAGGTTCCTCTTCGATTTTAAAAAAAGGGATGGATCTCAGAACACAGATCTAGCAAAGAACTGTATAACCAAACAATAAGTTGTATATAGACAGATCTGAGGGTTTAGTCATTCTTACATTTTCTCAAAAAAGTTTCTCTCTCAATTTTGACAAGCCGCCACCTTTTCTCTGTCTGGGCAAACAACAAATGAAGTCCTGTAATAAATAGGAGAATCATGAAAAATAGGGTATGCTGAGTTGTGAGAATCAAGTTGTCATAACTTTGACTACAGGCTATTTCCTATATATTCTCCAAGATTTCGAAGTTAATTGGCCATTGGATATCGGCCTAGTAATAACTACTCTGAGATTATACAGTAATAATTTGGATATCACATTTTTCAGGAAAAAAAAAAACAGTATTTGTGTAATTGAGCAAATACTAAATGTTAATTTCGTTATAATTGGCCAGAGTTCTTGAATTCAATTTCATTTTGTTGAAATTTTAAATGTACTGAACAAGTTATGTTTTAGGCGTTTTTATATATAATTTTGATTAAATCCGGTTATTAATATAAATCTGGATGCAATTTTTCAATATAATTTGATCCAATAGTTATGATAATTCTCATTCAAAAGTTAAAGATGGAAACCATTCAAGGCTTCAAGATCTTATCAAGAGACTTCAACCACAGATAAGATCGAACTAACAAAGAAGGAGAGCGAAACTTCTAGCGTATAGCGCGAGACCATAGATATTTTAGAAACAAAAGAAATAGCGCCACATATAGACCGCTTTTCGGCGGGTTTTTTATCATCATCATGGGAGGCCAAATTAGAGTTGAAAGCAGATGAATGCATCAGTTCCTTTTGTCAAAGTTCTAAATAGCACAAAAACCTCCGTAAAGATGTTTCTATTTCAAACCTTGCAGGAAAAAAAAAAGAACATCAACTTCAGCACAATCGTCTTCTAACATCTTCCATGCTCGGGCGTACGAGGCGCGCCATCCTCATCCATCAGTGTAATTTCATAACCCTCGGCAAGAATGCGTTAAACCCGCGAATCATACTCGGGTGTTCGTTGAATAACTGCTCCACTTGTTGCGCGAGGACAGCTAGGTGTTGTAATTCTAAAAGGCAAAAAGAAGAAAAAAAAAAAGAATCAAGCGCTTAATATTTTGATTCATTTCTCTAACACGCGCATCAATCTTACCAAGAGAAGATCAATTCTTACCTTTGATATTGGTAATCTTGTATTAATCGAGGAAACGGAAATAAGTTTCAATCTGATTCTGGAAAGTACGCTCACCGAGGGACAGGCCCTGAAGCAAAGGACAGGAACGAGTGGAATCAATGTGTTCCAATTTCCCACATTAAGTAACTCTGAGCGCCATTGATCGTCTGTTCTTGTCTACGATGCACATTAGAGCCACCTTTTTCGTTGCCTGTAGGAGGATGGGATGATCCACGCCTGTTATGTAATGAAAGAAACATAGCTTTTAGATTAGATAAAAAAAATCCACCATGTAAGAAAACAAGATATTTTTTTAGAAAAAATCATATGTTTGTTTGGTAAACCCTAATGTATCTAATTCCAATCTTTTCGTGTTTAATATCAACCGCCAAGTAAAATCCAATTCTTATCTTTGAAGCTCCATTTCAACAAAAAGCAGTGACCTAATGACTGCTAAGACGTGATATCGGGCCATTACAAGCGCGACCTCCACCTTTTGGGTCTTACATACCTTTTGGGTCTTACATAAAAACAGTGAATAACACACTAATCTTACACATGATCATGTTTTTCGAAGAAAATTACCGACACGAAGGCCTAAATAAAAAAAAATAAAAAAAGTCTTACGGTTCCCCAGAAGAGTAAGCATTAAACTGCTGCTTCAGTTTAGGGTTTGTAACAGAATTCTCGAGCCATCGCTTCACGTCTTTAAGGAAAAAATCAGCTGCAAAATTAATTCAAAAGCAAGATTAGTGATGATAACATGAATGAATCAAGAAACCAAAAAGAGAAAAAGAAGACAAAAGGCAATAGATTGTGGGCTAAAAAACGAAGATGTTAATGTTCCTCTTCGATTTTTTTTTTTTAAGGGATGGATCTCAGGACGCAGATCTAGCCAAGAACTGTATGACCAAACAATAAGTTGTATATAGACAGATTTGAGGGTTTGGTCATTCGTACACTTTCTCAAAAAATTTCTCTCAATTTTGATAAGCTGCCGCCACCTTTTCTCTGTCCAGGCAAACAACAAATGAAGTCCTAAGGGGAATCATGAAGAATTAAGGTAATGCTGAGTTGTGAAAATTAATGTCATAACTCTGAGTAAAGGGCTGCTACCATTCTCCAAGATTTCGAAGTCAATTGGGCCATTGGATATATGCCTTGTAATAATTCTTCTGAGATGATAGTACACTAATCTTTTGGACATCACATTTTTTTTTTGGAAAAACAGAATCCTCATTTTTCTGAAAGAATTATATTTTTGTATGGTTGTATAAATAAAACATGATATTTTGTCCCTTTTACGTAAATATAAGATAAAAACATTTCACACAATATTAAAAACCTTTGGAAACGCACAAACATATTATATTTAATAGTCATATGATAAAGCAACCAACCATACCTATGCGTCTTCAAAACTCAAGATATTACCGATGGGAAATATACATAAACATATATCTAGTCTAGATAATAAACTCCTTTTCAACGGAAATATATATATATATATATATATATATTATTTTGACAATAAAGGAACTCGTGGGTCTCATATCTCCTCCATAAACTATACAAGCAACCATTAATTTCTTTCTTCTCTGTTTTCAGAAGTACCCATCTCCATATTTGGTGATTTACCGTATTGTTGAAAGAGAAACAAAAGGCATACATATATAATATTTCAACCCCATCAAGCCATAACTTCGTCATAAATGTTGATCTCACTTGATCTGCCGAACGACATTGAGAAGATGTTTGTAAGATGGAATCGTTAGGCTACAAACGCATCTCTTCCTCCTCATTACATGCATACGCAGACATAATTACATAGACAAAGCCCCCATTGATTACTGCAAATTTTGTGTGGATTTATAGATCTTAAATAATTAGACCCATCCGACGATCCACGCCGACAACGACGATGGCCTCTTCCCAAGTCGAAATCATGGCGACCTTCGGATGCGGGGCCCACAGCAGCCAGCAAGATCGATGTCTGGCGAACAATTCCGATCACCACCACCACCACGTCGATCTCACCGATCTGTGGGTTCACCGCCCTCAATGGCAATCCACCGCCAGCACCGACGATGACGACGACGACAACAACAGCAAAGCACCAAACCATCAACACCACCACGGAAAAAAGAATAAATGGGCAAGAGCCCGGGAAATCGTTTTCTCCGGCGAAGATTCGTGCTCGGCGAATTCCGCCACCGTAGGCGGTGGCGGCAGTGCACCAGAGACTCGCCGCGGCGTGTCTTCGCTGGTCCAGAGGTGGAAAGGCTTGGAAGCCAAGAACGAGGGTCTGCCGACCAATAGGAGCACAGCGAATATAAGCAATAATATCACCGTCCCCGTTAGCAACAACATTATTACCAACGAGAACAACGAGGCCGGTGGGGTCAGTTACAGTACAGCCTCGTCCACGCCGTCCGAATATTTGGAATATTATTCCGATAACTCGGGGCCGCCTTCGTCGTGCCTAAGCCAGAAATCCAACAGCTGCGATTCCGACAGGCTTAAAGTCGCTGACATCATCAAGAAACTGACGTCCGAATATCGTTTCGGCGACTTATCTTGCTGTGGGCCCGAGTCGCCGTCGTCTGCCGCTCGTCGTTCGCTGGATTCTAACAATAACGATCAGGGCAAATTGGGTTCGAATTCGCCGCGCGTAAGGGGGCGCCAGGCATATCTGGACATGCTAGTACAGTTAGAAAGAGACAGACACGACGATCTTCAGCGCCTCGTCTCTCACAAATTAGTTTCCAAATTTTCCCACCGAGGACGCATTCAGGTATATATATCCTTGCATATATGATCAATGCCAATACGTATAGATGCATATAATAGGTTCGCTATTCTATTTATGTACGACGGATATATAAATTGGCAAGTAAATGAATCAACTCACAGGCGTTGCTTCGAACGAGGTTCCTTCGAAAGGGAATGGACCTCAGAAAATTTTCCACACCCACATCATCAGAAGCGCACAATGCACCGCGAATTCCTGCCAAGCATTATTTCAGGTTAGGAATGTCGAGAATGATATATAGCATGTGGTTTCAAAAATGGTAAATTACTCAATGATGCGTATAACGTATCTGACGCTACGATGTTTATACTAGGGAAAGAGTCGTTCCGAGTTCTTCTAATGAAGCGGCGAACTCAGAAACCTCCGGCGAAGTGAAGACTGAGGACGCTCTAGTGGTTTCGAAATCAGAAAACGAAGATAAAAATACGAAAATTACCTCAGAAGAGACGAGTCGCTTATCTGATACAGAAACATTGTCTATCGACCATGTTTATCAAGAAGGTGACCAAACTCAAGAACAGACCGTTCATCAGTTGAATGCTCCCCATCTTCCCAGTTGCGAAGAGAGCCCATCATTAACAGCTATGGGTGAAGAAGCCAATTGTGAAAGTAACAGTAATGGAAGCTTCGTCAAATCTGTGGAGACAAATAAAATTTCTCTCGACACTCAAGGGACAGCTGAGTTCCTCGATAGTACTGCAACGAACATGCATAAAACGGAAAATGAAGATTTGTCTGACCATAAAGTTTCAGGAGACAGTTATGCATTAGGCTGTGATATTACTCATCCAAAGAGTTACGGTCATGAAACTTCGGTCGACATCTGTAATTCAATGGGAACTGCGCCATATTGGGCAAGTAATGGTTCTCTTTATGAACTTGCGGATGAAGAAGCACATGACTATGAGGTGCAAGCAGCAACCAGCAGCGTTTGGATTGCAGAGGTATCCCGCCCACAAAGTGATTGGGAAGACCTCAGGCAGGAAAGATACCAAGAGATGCTCGATCCATTCTACGGCAACGAAGAAATCCGTTCGTTGCTTGAAAGGTATATATTCTGGCCAATAATCCACTTCCTCCTCAAGACAATAACATTGACAAACTCAAAAGCTAGTAGACGAAATTGGTCTAATGATCTGCCCGAACAATACCAATCGACTAAGCAAAACTCGGGCTCAGACCGTAATTGTTTAGCATCGTACTATTGCATATTACAATAGTCTAATGTTCTGCGCATGTCTTGCAGGAAAAGCGTCTCAAGTTTCCTTTCAAGCGATCTAAGGGATCAGATAGATCGAGTGATGATGTGCCGTACTCAAGGACAACATACCGTCAAGGAAAGTGGAAGACATCAAATAGTTCATGAGCAAGGGTCTGATCATGAGGATAGAGTTGATAAAAGGGAAGAGGCAAAGTCGGATAAAGAACTAGAAGATAAAACAAGAGAAGTTTACGCTAAATATTATGATGATTATGACGAAGCTGAGAGCTTTACGCGCCAACAGTGCAATGATTCTGATGATTGTATGGAACAAATCATATCTTCACCGTTACTGCCGTGGCCTCAAAATGAAGTTCATGAAATCAGAGACTGTCCGAATCAAGTTGAGCTACTATCAGCACAGCGATCATCGTCCTCCAACTGTCACTCTCTGGACAATGGACCCAATGCTTCATATAGTAGCCACCCAACAACTGTAAGCTAATCAAGGATCTTGATATAATGATGTATCATAGTTTAACTATTTTCTTTTTGAAAATAGGAAATGGAACTTATATACGACTTGAGGAGGCATATGGAACAGATACATGAAGATGTTTCGGAACTTAGGAAATCGATTCAATGCTGCATGGATATGCAAGAAAAACTACAGCATTCCATCACAAACGAAGTCACAATGGCCTTGAGTCGTTTCGGTAAACTTTCAAATTTTAACATTTTTCATAAAATATTTCACAGCAAAACTTTTGAACGTCTTACAGATTAAAGAATGAGGTATTAATACAGTGACTAATAGCCTTGATTAGTCATTTAAAGGATGGATTAACGAAAGCCATTACATATGTTTTATGCAGACGAAAGAAAAGGAAAACGAAGTTCACTTACTGGTGGAGGAAGATGCCGTATTTGCTGCAAAATGCAAGTTGACTGTGTTTTCTATAGGTATCAAGTAGACGATATCTTTTTCTGACATTGCGCGCCTGTCATAAGCATGGGAATGTGCATTCAAAACAACATAAGTAGATAGAATGCAGACAAGAAAGAGACTAAACTCAATATTGCGTGTTTAACGTTGTTTATTTCAGGTGCGGGCACATGTGCACCTGCTTCAAGTGTTCGCATGAACTGCTGTGGAGTAGCGGGAAATGTCCGATCTGTGGAGCTCCTATCATAGACGTCATCCGAACATTTTCGACTAATTCTTCATGATAGAAACACATGAGATTTCGCACTTATGAGGACCATCTGAATCTGAACTACTAACATTCTTTTTATGATTGCAGTAGTTTAGCCATCTCTTCAGTAGTTGGGATTATTAGACGCAACATAAATGTAAACAGAAGATTTTCCGGGAGGGCGAATATTTATTGCATGATCAAACGAATCGTAAGCAGACTGTTCTACCATCTAATTTATTGATACACACGGAATAACATATATTACACGACAATCATGAGAAGATCAATTTAGCCACCTTATATCTCTGCCGCATTCGCAGAACCTCCACTCTAAGCTTAGCAAGATTGGAAGTTTATATCCATTCTTTAGGTTTTATACAGGCATCCAAAAGTTTCCACTCTTCGGTTCCTTCTTCAGGTTTCTGCAAATTAGTGACGAAAAATGAGTCAATTCAAAGTTTCATTTTTATTAAACGAAAAGAAAGTCGCATGAAAACAAAAATAGGCGGCTAGATAGCCTCACGTGATCATACTCCCACCGCGCAGTTAATGGGAGAGACACAAGTATACTCTCAATCCTACCGCCGGTCTTCAGACCAAATGTTGTCCCACGGTCGTAAACCTATGATTAGATCATGAGGTAACAAATATATGCGCTTCCGTTTTATAGCATGTGATCAGACATAGGATATTAGAGCAATTTACCAAGTTGAATTCGACATAGCGCCCTCTTCGTAGCTGCTGCCATGCTTTGTGTCTGTCGGAAAATGGCGTATCTTTTCTCCTCTCTATGATAGGAATATATGACGGAATCACCGAATTTGCACACTCTGCGTAATTAAAAATAGGTAAGTGAAGGGGAAGCATCAAGGATGTCTTGATCAATCATTAAATCCATCATATTTGTGGCTTCAATAATTACAAGTAGAAAGCAGCATTTCACCAACATATTTCGCTTAGGTTAAGATTTCTACAAACATTACCTGCAGAAAAGGCGAGAAGCATCTCTTGATCATAGGCGTTCAAATCGTCGAAGAATATACCCCCAAGGCCACGCCTCTCCCCACGATGCTGAGTAAAACATTTTGTGAAAAATGAATAAGAGCATACTTACAAAGTTTGTAGCTTAAAAATAGAGTTTCCACCTATCAGTTTGTGGAATTCATACCTTAATACAAAAATAATCATCACACCACTTCTTGAATTTCGGGTAGAAGTCGGGATTGAACTTGTCGCACGCATTTTTCTGAACCTACGATATGAGAACAGATAGATGTTAATCATTTCTTAACCATTGTCTTCCAAAGATGTTAGAAAAGAAAAAGAAAAGCATATGATTTCCCCACACATATTCCACATAAGAGGCATCCATTTTGTAATCCAAAACTGTTTATCTATGACCCAATATAACAGTATATTATCCGCAGATATCTAAAAGATCAGCAGCGACTCATACGGAGAAGTAATTGTCGTAAGGCATTTTTACCAAGTGGAAATGCTTGACATCCTCTTCAAAGATGTAAGAAGGAGTTAGATCTGTACCACCACCAAACCACCATTGTTTTGGTGCTCCTGGAGCATCTGTTAATTAAAAAAGATCAACTTTAAGGACTTCAACAGCAAGATATACGTCAATGTTTCGCATGAAAGCAACAATTAAACGTACCTTTAGAAACATCAGTCTCAAAATATCGATAATTGAAATGCATAGTCGGGGCAAAAGGGTTCTTTGGATGAATAACCTGAAAAAAAAAGATAGATAAATCAATGATATCTCATCTTATCAATAAAAAAGAAGGAAAAAAAAAAAACTTGATGGGAGGAATTGGGGAAATTAGAAGCATTCTTACGGAGCTTATGCCAGCAGCGAAAAACGTTACATGGCCGGGCTTGGCATCGCCGTCGTGCTCAGAAGGTTTCGCCGCCCTATAAGCGTCAGGAGGCATAACGCCGTACACAACAGAAACATTGACGCCGGCTTTCTCCCAAACGGCTCCGTCCTGCAAAACCCTGCTGATGCCACCTCCGCCGGCGGGCCTCGACCACACATCTTCCTTGAACTTCCCCACTCCATCCACGGCCTCGATGGCCGAGCAGACACTGTCCTGAACTTCTCTTATCATCTTCTCAAACCTGCTCCTCACCGAAGAAGAAGAAGAAGAGCTGACGGTGGAGGAGAAACCATCGCCGGCTTTTCGTAAGAAAGTGGGAGGCTTCTGGGCCTCGAGGCTTTCCTTTTCGATCATCATCCTCGGTGTCCGCCTCCGACACGATTCAGGCACCGCCTGGAGCCGCCGGAGAAGTGTACAGCGTTTAGAGCGACTCCCACCGACGACAGTCGAAATTCCCGACCGTACTGCAACGGAATCCGAGTAAGGTAGCAAGCTAGATGAAGACGACAACGATAACGCCGGACTGACCACTGTTAATTTCAGCATCGCCGATCAATGCGCCGCCCGTTGATTATTCGCAGCAGCTGAACTAAAAGAAGATGGATTGATATCAATCTAAGCGAATCTGCGCAGATTATAAAGAAGTGTAATGGACATAGATTCAACCATTAGGCGCCCTCTGTTTGTAATTCATATATACACAGATTTGACCGTTTGACCGCCACCCTGAGATTTGGTTTTGTTTAGTCGTTTCGCTTGCTCATGGTTTTCGACTATGTACTTCTTTTCAAAGTCAACTACTTACCAACTTCGCTGGCCGTTGCTTGAAACTAATGTAATAAAACGATTATAACTATAAAAACGATTTCTACAAATCATTTAATAAAGGTACAACGTAAGTTGTCGTTTTGTCTGTACATTTTTTCGTTTTCACGCTTTTGTTTGCGAAGGTGGGACATAACATACACATATAAGAGAACAAACAATTTATTCAGACAAAATGCAGCAGTACTAACATTTATTCCCAAAGTCAAATGCATAAGTTATGGCACATTTAAGTAACAGCAGCAAAGAACAAATGTTTTTTTTTTCCCGCATATATATAATCATATAATATAAATCAATCAATGGTATATGCATCACTCAACGACCGGCCAGTTCGATAAGCTGATCGACCACGCCGGGCTCCGCGAGCGTGCTCGTGTCCCCGAGCTCGTCTAACTGCCTCGAAGCAATCTTTCTCAGAATCCGTCTCATTATTTTCCCGCTCCTCGTCTTAGGCAGACCAGGCGCCCAGTGGATAGTATCGGGCGCTGCGAAAGCTCCGATCTGAACGTTGATCACAGTCGCTTAGCTTCTCTCATAAATTGACTTCTAAAACGGAAAAAATGACGATAATCCGACTTACCTGCTTTCTGACGGTGAGTATGAGGCTTTTGCGGAGTTCTTCGCTGTATGGAACGCCTTCGACAAGGGTAACGAAAGCATATATGCCTTGTCCCTTGACCTTGCGATTCGTAATGACAAAGGGAATAAAATATATATATGCAAGGTTTGAACAGTAATGAATACTTTCAGAGAAAGAGACGGAGGGAGAAAGGTACCTCATGTTCGACGCCGACAACAGCAGCTTCAGCGCACTGTGGATGTGAAACTAATGCAGATTCCACCTCAGCGGTGCCAATACGATGCCCACTAGAATTTGATATACATACACGTCATACATATGTCAGAAGCAGTTTTAGCTACTCACTAATTTTACCACTAATTTTAGGATGTGATGTCAAAGGAAGAATGTACAGTATGTCACGGGGCTGAAGGTTAGATTGATCGGGCTTTCGAAAGAAAACAAATTGATATGCCTAGTAGTAACAGTTCTTCAAGTGTCACTCTCAAGACGCAAAGTGAATCGCCTAGTAATAATACCTGACATTAATGACATCATCGACTCTGCCTGTCAGCCAGTAGTAACCATCCTTGTCTCTGAGCAATCATAAGCAATAAACCGAGTATGAATTTTAGGGGCAAGGAGAGGGTATTGTAGGGAATGAATATGAGAAGTCCTTCCACAGAATGAAGACGAACTATACCTACTGCAACCATCTCCGCTGAAGTAATAGCCAGGGAAGGCACTGAAGTAAGTGGTTTCATATCTCTCATGGTCTCCGTAGAGCGTTCGAAACGAGCCAGGCCATGAGTTCTTGATGCACAGATAGCCGCTGCACTCCCCTTCGATTTCTTGGCCCTTCTCATCCACTATCGCAGGCTGCATAGATCAAAGGGTGGTTTTGAAAGTTCGATTATATGGTACCATACCGAAGAGAATTACTCTACAGCATGAATATGTACTAAAAAACTCTTTACTATACCTCAACTCCGAAGAAAGGAAAGGTAGCAGAGCCAGGTTTCTGCGGCCAAGCGCCAGGTAAAGGAGTAATCTGCGGGTCATCACATATAAACTTACCTCCCTTGTTTTAAGGAGTCATCAAGAAACTGCCAAAAAGAAACAGAACAAACGTATGCACCATGAATCCGCCGGTCTCTGTCTGCCACCAAGTGTCAGAGATGGGGCATCTTGAATCTCCAATCACATTGAAAAACCACCTGGTAATGAGCCAGGCAAGCTATGTGTAAGTTTTACAGTCCAAATTTAGCACAGAAACCATTATTACTTATTTTTGTCGAATCTTTGAGAAAAGGTAAAACGAACCTCCACGCACTGGGATTAATTGGTTCGCCGACACTCCCAAGGACCCTCAAGGATTTGCGCGAATAACGGGTCACATGCTGCAAGGTTAAGAAGTTTAAGCATCGTTCTTTCATAAATTGCATATAATATATTAGGAAGTAATAATTTGTGGATCAGATTCTTGCCTCGTGTCCTTCACGCATCAAAGATCGCACCAGCGTAGGAGCAGTGTAGAATATAGAAACCTTATATTTGTCAACTATGTCCCAACAACGCCCCGGGTCAGGATAAGTAGGGGCCTATATAAAGCAGAAGTAAACCGTCAGAAATTTTTGTTTCAACAGGATATCTAATTCTTGCATTCTTCCACTTCATGTTTTTGTAATTAAACTTTGCAGATAAAATATTTATAACTAAATCCCAGAGGCAAGAGTCACAGTCCATACAATAAGCAGTTTGTTTACATATCATAAAAGTTTTCATATAGCAGACTGCAACTATATGTTTTTCGAAAATACCCCTTCAAAGAGCACAACTGTTGCTCCATTCAGCAGAGGCCCGTACGTAACATAGCTGTGGCCAGTAATCCAACCACAGTCAGCTGTACACCTGAACATAGCGGCAACAGTGAAAAAAACACATTCGATCAATCAATTAAGTGGGCAATAATAAAATTATGGCATACCAGTAAATATCTGTAGGCTTGTAGTCAAACGCATATTTGAATGTGGTAGCACTGTACACCATGTATCCTCCAGTTGTATGCAAAACTCCCTACGATATAAACCAAGTAAAGCTTTATGTCCTGGCTCATTCATTGTAAAAAAAACGAACTCCCTCATAATTTCTGAGCCTTGAAGTACCTTTGGCTTTCCAGTACTCCCGCTAGTATACAGCAAGAATAGTGGATCCTCAGCATCAACCCATTCCACATCACAAGTGTCGGGATATTTAGGTACAACATCCTGGAAGATAAACTGATATAAGTAGCTCGCTTTGCAGAAATTACCAGTTATGTGTTTCTCATATGTATTATACAGTCAAATCTCCATAAGCTGTGTTAAGAGATAGCGCTTAATGGACTATAGAAGATCAGAAACTCAGTTTCAGTGAATTCCTACTTTACACCATGGAAACCTCCAATCCCCATGTCTTTTCTTTAAAGAACAAAAACAAGAATACTAAGAAGAAAAGGTTCTTTCACCAAACCTGCCACCAAATATCTCTTCCATCCACCCACTTAGTGCTCTCCTTCTTCAAGGCAGTCTCATTGTTGTAGGTCAAACAAACATCTGAATTGAAAAAAGAAAAAGAAAAAAGAACCATGAACACCAGAAAAAGTTCAGGAAATGATAAAGATCGATACAAGCAGTTGACCTTTTTCCAAATTTTTTAATCCACATAAACCACTAACTAGAACATCAGTTTTCTAGTCACTAAAAGTTAGAGATTTTCAATATTTCGGAGGTGAAAGCTTTCACAGCCTTCAATCACAGTAAGGATAAATAAAAAGCTACTTGAGATATGACTTTCACATGCGTACCTACGACGACACCATTCTGAGCAGATTCTATCAGTGCGGTATCAACAATATCTTTTAGATGGATGACTTTGGGTCCTCTCCGAACAGCATTGCAAGTTATTACAATCTTCGGCTTGCAATCCATGATCCTCTGTGCCAGAGACTCAGAAGAGAATCCAGCAAAAACAACCTGAAATAGAATTACCAACAATATACTTATAACTTGAGTATATGTATGCACACACACACACACACACACATAGAGAGAGAGAGAGAGAGAGAGAGAGAGAGAGGTTTCTAATCAAGCAGAAGTAAGCATTGTATTCATAGTACCGAGTGAACGGCTCCAATTCGAGCACAAGCAAGCATAGCTATAGGCAGTTCCATGAGCATAGGTAGATATATAATAACAGCATCTCCCTTCTTAACGCCAACATCTTTCAAGTAATTTGCTAGCTGATTGTCGCCAGAAAAAAAAAAGGATTCAGCTTTGATACAGACAAATTTCAACGAACGAAAGAACAAACAGAAAGCGGGGCTGATGAGTATTTGCAGTAGGATACCATACCTGGCAAACTTTCTCCAAGAGTTGGTTGTAAGTCAAAGTGGCATCAACACCCAAGTCATTCCCTTCCCAATACGTAGCAATCTTATCACCATTTCCAGCAGCAATATTTGCATCCAAACAATTGTAGGAGATATTGGTAATACCCCCCTTAAACCACTGATGAACACAGAAGGAAGAACATGTTAGCACAGAAAAATCTATTACTAATGAGAGAAACTAAAGATGACAAATTGATATCTGACAAACCTCGATGTTGATTTTTCCCTTACGAATGTCAAGGTTTTCTTTGTTAACAGGCAGGTCCCATTTCTTTTTCCAGTAAAAGTTTGACGATGCTATGTCCGACCAGAATCCTGATGGGTCTTCAATGGACCTTTTGTACATTTCCAGGTACTACAGCACCAACCAGATTTTATTCTTTACATCAACCATAAATATCTATGAGCTAAACTAAAGATGTGGACAAAAAGTATGTCTGAACAGTAAAAGTAAGAGTTGCTTGAATAAGACCTATTCTGTAAACTCCACAGAAACCAAGTAAACCTAATATAAAAAGTAATCTTTTCCATAAAAACCAAAACTTGGATCTAAGCAAGGAAACAAGGAATTTCGAGAGAGCCCTCTTGAAATTGTTTGGATCCTAAGGCGAAATGAGGAGAAAAACGAAACCTTTCGCCGCAATTTACGAGATGTAATAAAGCACAGTAAAAATGAGTTGACCTTTTCAGGAGAGCAGACGAGAGCTTGCTTGGAGAAATCTTGGCTAGGGACGACGAGATCATCCTCCTCCGAAGCCAGGGCCTCCCCAAGAATCACCGCATTCAGTTTCGAAATCCTGCCGGCGCCGGAGGGCAGGACCGACATAGACTCCACGTGGCGCAGGTGATTGGATGTGGTCAGATTACACGGCGACGCCGACGGCGAGCCATTGGTGGCGTAAGGATCCTCCATGGGCAGCAGTGATCTACCGGCCGACTGAAAAAGATCTCGAGTGTAGTTGAAATTTGGAAAAGCACGAGCAAAACGTTGGGGCCGTGAATATCTCCTCGAATTCAATGAAAATATATCTTTCGTACTTTGAAAGGAGAGAGGGTAAGAGCCGTAAATGTAATAATAGCATTGACCCAAGACAATATTATAATCAGCACTAGCAGCCCAGCAAACTCGAAGATTCTGACCTTGTCTATTATGGCAACTATCGATATTTTTGCCATAAAAGATGCCATCTTTAAAGCAGTTTCTTCTTCTATCGAGCCACCACTCGCCACCTCCACAGACCATAAAAGTGGAAGCAGCAGAAGAATGACGATAAATCGGAGATGCAGCCAAGCGCATAGGGTCCATCTCTACGATTAATGGCAAGTACTTTTTTCTCTTCTCTAGGAGACAAAAAGTTGCCAGTTATAAACAAAGCATCATCGAGACAATCGATGTGGATAATTCGATCATCTTACACAAATTTTGTCCTTTCCTAAATTACTTTGCAGGCCTCTTTACCGCATGTGGACCAACATCGAGCCCGCCCAAGACTTCCCTATCATTAAAAATACAGTTAGTGAAATTTCGTCAAGTAAGAACTCAGCTACTTTCTGCAGCTAAGAAAGCAACCCAGATTGGAACTTAAACGTTTGGGGTGGACTAAAGTTCCTCCGACCAAACGTGAGAGGAGATCGCCGGTGAAACGACGCCGTTCATTCGGTGGTTCGTACTTAGCTCATGTATAAAAAGGAGAGTTGGAGACTTTCATGGACTTGAAATTAGGATAAGCTTTTATAGTCTTGAATATTCATCGGGCCAGCTTTGAGGTTATCCAGAAAATCCTAAAATAACCGTAGCATATGAGAAAATGACTGCAATATTTCCTCACCACATTAATTAATTTAAAATTAAAAAATAAATGTTACATTTTATGGAATATCCATAGCTCAAATTTCATAGCTCGTGGAAGAAGAGAGGAGAGGTGTTGCCTAGTTGACTAATATAACGAATTCCAACTTCGTTTTCGGACATTTATTCTTACATATATTAGAAGATGAAATTTGTAAGAAACTAATGTCCAATGGTGTGAAATTAATACAGATTGAAAGGTAAAGGACTGATTTGAAAATTAGGCTAACATTTTGGGATCGAATATGTAAAATCCAAATTAACCTCAGTCCGGCGAGTTTACACCGTTTGTTGTACGGCACCGGCGAGAATCACAGGCGGAGATTATTTACTTACTCTCGCTGTCTATCTTTGTCTCCATCAAGTGGATCTTTGTTTCGAATTTGGGTTTTGTAAACCGCAGGATCTGTTTGTTTGAGATTTACTGCAGCTCAACTTGATCTGGGAAAAATCGAGGGGAAGATATGAGAAGTGTCCCTACGAGGAAGGGCCCTTCTTCGTCGTCACCGCCTTCTTTCTCCGGCTATAGGATACCACCCGTACTCCATCTTCTCGGTGCCGCGGCAATTTTGTCTCTTCTTCTTTTCGCATTTCGCTCGTCTTCATTTTTAGGTAAGTGAGCTGATTACATTTCACTGCAGTGATCGTTATGTTTCGAAGTTGTGGATAGAACTGTGAGCATATGTTAAGACTGTGATGTGCTTTGATCCACCAGGCTACGACGACCACTTATCCGAGGTTAACGCGGAGGATATCAAGATTTTGTCCAATTTCCAACACAACCTTCAGCAATGCGTGGTTGCTAACTCAACCCTTGTTTCTTCTGCGCTTCAGTTTTGATTATTTCAATCCATGGCTGTCTCACTCTCTTCCCACCTAGATCTCACAGTCACAGCTCACTATTTTTCTGTTGATTGTTTGATCTCTCATTGGCCATGTTGATGTTGTTTGTAGGAAAACAGAGGACTTGGACTCACTGCACATATCGTGGATCATTGTAATTTGATTGTTAAGTTTCCTCCGGGGACTAATAGCACCTGGGTATGTTTCTTTCAACTGCTCGAATTTGACTTTACAGTTTACTTCAGCTATGTGCATGTGTTTTCGATGTGTGGATGTCGTTTATAGCTTAGATCAAATTATTTGCAGTACAATGAGCAATTTAAAATCTTTGAGCCTTTGGAATACAAATATGACGTTTGCGAAGCAATATTACTGTGGGAACAGGTGATTCTCATTCTTGCTTAATACTTTAGTTGACTTCCATCAGTTGTAACTTCATGTAGTTTAATTAACCAAATATTATCTGAAATGCAGTACCGTAATATGACTACTGTGTTGACAAGAGAGTACTTAGATGCGCGGCCTGATGGATGGCTTGAATATGCTCCAAAGAGGATAGCACAATTGTTCGGTCCCAACTTATACTTTTCTGTTTAGTTTCTGACACCTCGGATTTTGTTTTATCCGAGCTGTTTCATGTAGGATAGCTCTTATTTCATCGAAATTTTCATTGCTATCACAGAGGAACGGACAAATGTTACAACAGAACACTGTGTGAGGAACACCTTAATGTGCTTTTACCTGCAAAACCACCTTTTCACCCTCGCCAGTTTAAAACTTGTGCTGTTGTTGGAAATTCTGGAGATCTGTTGAAAACTGAGTTTGGCCCTGAAATCGATGGACACGATGCTGTCATAAGAGACAATGAGGCCCCTGTCAATGAGGTGAACAAATCTACATTACTGTTATGATGATACTTCCCCATTCTTCTCTTCTCTGGTTTTTTTATGTGTAACTGTTCTTGACCTTATCCATACTGAAAGGGTACTCGGTGATGAGGAAATTTTCTTCATTAACCTTGTAAATTTCGTTGGGAGTATCATTTTTTATTTATCTTGAAGATGGATCGACATTTGCAGCAGTTTTTGTGTTATATTTTTTGTTATGAAATGCTTTATAATGTTAATTTTTAGTATAATCTTTTAGGGGGTCCTTTGTCTGCCTAATATGATTCAGGTGCTGTGTTGTGTCACTTTAATTTTGTGTAGAAATATGCCAAGCACGTCGGGCTGAAGAGATATTTCCGTCTTGTAGTTAGAGGCGCTGCACGTAACATGATTCCAATTCTCAAAGGATCAGGTAATTTAACATCATAGATTAATGCTCTGCCTCCACACTGCGCTCTGCATTGTTCTTAATGTTTTGTGTTAGTGATATTTGGAATGCATGCTGTAAGATGACAGCCTGAAAATTATGAACTCAATCACATCGAGTCTTGACCCTTGTGGGAAACTTCTGAAGAGCTAAACATGCTATTGGATACATTTAGGGTCTCATTCATATGCTTTATTTGTTGCAGATGATGAAGTTCTCATTATTAAAAGTCTCACTCATAGAGACTTCAACGCAATGATAAAGGTAAGGGCGGACGATTATATGTAACAACAAGCTCTAAATAATTGTCGTATCGACTCCGTTATCACTTGTTTTAAAGCTGATGTATATGTATGTGGGATTGATTTGGCCCTATTTAGTCTCGAGTGCCTTATCAAATCGAAATGGATGAATATGCAGACGATCCCAAATCCAGTTTATCTTTTCCAAGGCATTGTCCTTCGATGTGGGGCCAAAGGAACTGGAATGAAATCTATAGAACTGGCACTTTCCATGTGTGACATCGTTGACATCTATGGTTTCACCGTTGATCCTGGATATACCGAGTGGTCAGTTTGAATTTTCTGTCACTGTCTTATTTGTAGAATTAGCTTTTATTGAGTTGGCCAATGATTCAGGACAAGATACTTCTCAACTCCGAGGAAAGGACACAATCCCCTCCAAGTAAGAGCATACTACCAACTTCTGGAGTGCCTTGGTGTTAGTATACATGTTTATTTCAAATCTTTTTTATGTCTTTATGTTTTTTTACAAATCACTAACTCATTAATAATGGCTATAATACTAGGTTATAAGGATCCATTCTCCAATGAGAGCTGAAAGAGAACAGGATTGGTCCGACATACCAAGTCGAGAAACTATAAGTAGGGCCCACTCCGCCGCTGCACGCTTGAGAAAGAACCAGGCGGGCCAAGAGGGCGGAGATTCAGGACAATTCCGCAACTGCAAAGTATGGGGGAACTCTGGTTCTTACGGCAGCGGTCCCACGTCTGGATCGCCAGATATGAGCGATGTGAGGAAGAAATCGAATATAACAAATGGGAAGTGATGCCCTTTGAGGGACTAAGAAAAGCCGCCCGGGATCATTTTGTTCAGATGGAAGGCGTGTCTCAGTACAAAATGGATGGAAACAAGTTAGACGATTTAGTCTGTGTGAGGCATTCTTTAAAATCCGAAGCCTGATGGTGTACGAAAAACTATGACATCGAACATCATTTTTCACTTTTGAAGAGCTGCCGAGAAAGATGGGCTCGGAATGCCATATTTTTTCGGTTCATTGACGGTTCGGTAATGTCAGCTTGTGTATGACCTTTCCCTATTGAAATTCATTTTGTATGCATTTAGCAACCACATCCTCATCAGGTACGTTAGAAATCTCCTCCTGATGTACCATAGCAAGCTGAGTCTCTTTTCAACCTGGATAAGCAGTTTTCTATGAACATTCCCTTTCTCTTATTAGTTATCAGAATTGTCTTTTATGTTATTTTCTTGTTATGGAGTTTCCATGCTTGACAGGGCAGTTCGGCCTAGCCGTAATTTCTTATACTAAACTAACATTCCGACGACATATACTAAGCAGGAAGAACAACTGAATTCAGGCAGAAACATCATTGTAATCAACTTCAGAAAGCGAAGTACTGAGAAACAGAGAGCAATACATACAATGTCACAAAGGTTGTCTTCTCTTGCTTTCTTTTTTATTTCGTTGATCTATTTATATATACATATGGTGGTGTTATTTTACAACATTTAGCCCCCCCACCACTCACAATAACCCTGCAGTCCAAAAGAAGAAGAAAAAAAGAGCAGCAGCAAAGCTATATAGCAGGTACAAAATACCCAGTGACCCGAGCTTACAGATTAACAGGGAAGTCCTTCTCCGTATAATTGTCGATGGAGTCGAAGGCCATCTCTGGCTTGAGCCTTGGTAGTAGGTTGATGGGTTCTCCGAAAAACTCGAAGAGCGGATAATCCCAATTGTCAAAACTGTTATCTGAAGCAAGAGACATATCCTCGGCAATAAAGTTCCACTCGGTCACTGACTCGTTCTTTACAGCATCGTTGAATGCAAGCGGGGCAGAATACGAAGAGTGTTCTTCCTCTTTACGGGCTTCGATCACCTGATGTTGTAGTAGTAAGTGATACGATGTAAGAAACAGATTAACGAAGGCAGCAACATTTGCTTACATAGCGTCCATCCTCGGTATTCTGGTAGATCAGAATGTAGTCCCCAGCTATTAAGCCATGGGCATGTGAGAAGTCTCCTGCAAAAGAAAAAAAAAAAACATATTATGGAAGATGGCTTTGAATACGAAATCATCGCACGGATTATTAAGGGATTATAACACGGAGAATTCAGACCTGTCCCCTCTATTACATACATCCTGCTGCTGTTATTCGGCCAGTATCTTTACGCCGTCGAAGTGATCAACAGACCAACGATTGGCATAAGAAGAGAGGACAAAGAATGATCAAGAATTGAACAATAATGAAGTTTCACAAGAATATTATATATGAAATGGGCTTTTAGATAATGTCCTCAAGACAAGGATGATTCTATCTACGTTGAGTTCTAAGTTCTAACACAGACCTGAACCTAAACTCCCACTCATGAAGGCCATCCATGTCCACCATGGTGATGTCAACTCCTTCCTTGGTCTCGAGGGCCGGGAGATGTTTCTCGGCCTCCTTCTGAGATCGATTAATCGTAGAAAAATAGGGACAAGTTTATATTTTTCTTATGATTTAGATGTAATATTAGATAGGTTATATATGAATTAGATGCAAGAGAACCTTTGGGAGGACCATTCTTCGTAGGGTGCTTACGTCGCTGTTCTTGAGCTGCTTCTTGAATAGAAAGCTAAGCTTTGTAAGATCAATTTCCTATTATGTAATAAAAATTTCCACAAGACCATAAAACTCTTTTAAGACTTGGCCTATATGAATATTAATATATGAGTCGACGTGAAAAGAATAATCAAGACGACGGAGGGGGACGTTTACAGGCGGCGGAGATGGCGGCGGTCGGAGGTTGAGGGTGAGGTTGACGTGGAGGTTTGGCTTTCTTGGCCTCGAAACTCTGGGCCTTCTCTGCACATTAGCGAAGCCTGGGCCAGAGAAAAGGTCCATCACGGTGGTCTCCTCCTCCTTGCCCCTTGTTCTTGCAGCAGCAGCTATTACATCTCCATTTCCTTCACTTCCACTGCATCCATCCATTTCTTGCTATCCAAATTCTGAGAGAGAGAGAGATGATGATGATGATGATGATGATGATGGGGTTTTATATTATTACTGAATGAAATCTTCCAATTTTAGCAAACGCAAGAGAGATCAGAGGTTGATGAGAAAGGCGACGACATTTGTGCAACATTCATTCATGGGGAGAATACACGCACAAACACACGCACACAAAGTATGTGGTTGGGTGTTAAAAAGAGTCCATCATTCATATATATGCATTGAAGAAGGGTTGTAAAAAATGAATGAATCCCTCGTAGTGTGTGAAAGTAGTGAACTTGAGAGGTGGTGAGGTTCTAACAGGTGTTGCAATAACTCTGAGGAACGACTTGTTTCTTGGCACCTCACCTCTCCCACTCTCTACGTATTTAATAAATTAAAAATAAATGAAAAAAAGAAGAAAAAATATCCATAAGAGAGAGAGAGAGTTTCTCTTTCATGGGCTTCAGCAAAGCACACGACGAAGTGAAGTGACGTAATCAGAGAGAGAGAGATGTTGTCATGTAGTGACGAGTGGTTTTTTTGTATGGACAATGCCATGCAGCACCGTAAGCTGGGTGCTTGCCACGTGGACTGATGGGTCCACTGAAAAATGACCATTTTGGTTGTATATTTTTTTATATATGGGATGATCATTTATTTATTGTAAACAAATCATCACATGCTTATATTATATTTTATCAACCCACCAGCATGTGACTCTCATGTCATAATTATTTGTTTTTTTGTAATTTTCTATACAATAGTAAAAGCAAATTGTTTTTTTTTTCTTTTTTCCTTTTTTTTTTTAAGTCTAGCTAGAGGACGTACTTTTCTATTCTACATAATTAGTAGTTTATATCCCAAATTATAACATTTTCTTTTTCATACACGATTTATGAAATCAGTTGAACAGAATATTTTCATCCTTGGCTCGCCTTACCTACCACAAGTAAAATAAATATTTTTTTTTATTCTAGACGATTAAAAAATAATAATAATAATAATAATTTACCTAAGAAATTTAAAGTAGTACAAAAAAAACCTGAAAATGAGCCAAGCCTTTTTGTATGTTGGCCCAATAAAAAATGGTTGGCCCATAATAAACCCTGAACAATCAAACCGATATTTACCTTCAAATAGGCCTTTTGGGCCGAATATTTATTGGGCTATCCTTGCGATAGTAGGCCCATATACCTTTTTGGTTAGTTTATCAGTTTTTTGAAATGAGAGAGAGAGAGAGAGAGAGAGAGAGAGAGAGAGAGAGAGAGAGTCATAGGTTGTGAGTTGCCTTGGACATAGTTGTACAATAAAATGTGTGTCATATGAAGCAATTAAAGACTGAAAAATGACAATAGTCATAATAACAGTTCACAAAGTACTACACGTTTATCTCTGCTCCTTCCCATGCACATAATAACATAATAATGGCGTAAATGTATACTATCTATCTAATTCTTGTCAGATGAAACAATAGAAACAAAAAACCCTCACAACCAAAGTAATAACGACGAGGTTGAAGTTATTAACAGTGTCCCATCCCAGCAAATCAAGAAACAAGATAGAACGCGAGAAAGAATCGATCAGAGGCGAAGCGTGAGGTCAATACCGTTTCTGTTGTTCATATCGTGATGATCAGCCGCCGGTGATGGTCCGGCGCCACCAAGGAGGGACAGGGTGGAACCATCCGTAAGTCGGCTGCGAGTAGTAGGCCTGGTGATATTGTTGTTGGTGATGGGCGTTGTTATTGTTATTGGCGACTCTCATTTGATAATAACCGGCGGCGCCGGTACCGAAGTTTGTCGTCGTACCACCGTGGGACCATCGATTGGCGGCGGCCCTCTCGCGTTTGTGGGCATTCTGGTGGCCCCCCAACGCCTGAGACGTGCAGAACTTGCGGTTGCAGTAGAGGCAAGAGAACATTCTTAAAGTAGAAGAAGAGGATAATGATAACGCTGGCAGCAGTGGCGAACCATTATTGCTCCTCATTGTCATCATGGCATTTATATTCTCTGTATATTCATGGATATTGACATAATTATCGTCGTTATTACTAACGTCGCCGTTCATCATCAGCTTGTTGGCTTCGGTAGTAATAATACCAGCGGGCACGACGACGTCGTTTGGCGGCTTGAAGAAATCGTATGTCTCGTATGTGAACGATGGGTGATCGGCCATTGAAAACTGACCTCTCAGAGAGAGAGAGAGAACGCTACAGTTGGTGGTTATATATATAGAGTGAGGTACATGGGTGATAGAGTGAGAGCATGCATTTGCTTATAGGGTTGTTTTCAAATTGAATAATTTCATCTTAGTCCCTAATCTAATAGAAATAAATGTGATACATCAAGTCCAAAATAGCAAAGATGCTTGCAAGGTGCACATCAAGCCACAGCCAATTAATAATCCTTTTGGCTCCATTATTGTATAGCAAGGCAATAAGTTGCATGGACTATCTCGGATGATGTAGATAAGCGTTTGTTTCTCTAACATAAGGAAACACATTGAATATTACGCTTTCAACATTTTGGTTTGTATGGCAACACGCTTTCATATCGGACCAAATACGAAGATATACAAAACTATTATCATAAAACTGACTAAACAACGAGCTAGTGTTTTTAGTTAAGTGATAAATCTCCTACTTGGTTGGTACCTTTTTGTAATATTCTGTTAAAATAAGGACCAATAGAGCAAGCATGTCGTCACACACATATATCCCAGATTGAAGAGACGTGTAAGATGGGAACTATCCATGATAATGAACAATGGTAAAAGGCCTCATTGTCCAATCAATATACACTGCAATGTCTAATTCTATATCTAATATCTTTATTTATAGCAATCTTTGATAGGAGTTTATAATATAATTTCTAGATGGGGGCAAACATGTAAATGCGCTACTGGGCACTATACTTCTTGAGGATAGAGTTTTTTGCTCCTTGTCTATGCTGCAGTGAGTGGTTGTTCTCTCTCTCTCAGAGAGAAAAAACAGAGTGAGTGAGTTCATTCATTCATGGGATGACAGAACATATTACCATAACTGCTCTGCTGCCCCATTGTGCTCTGATGAAGGCGTAAGATAGCAAGTAATATCAATGTGGCAACTACGATGAGATGAGAATGGCCCTAACATGTACGTATCTCTATATATGTATTTATATATAATCCATCAATCAATCAATATGGCTATCAATTCAGAAACCACATGGGCATGCAAAACAGCTTAATTGCTTAAAAAATTGAATGTTCTTCTCATTCATTATAAGAAGTGGGTTGTACTTTTCTAACATTTCAACTATAATTTTGATGTGTGGGCATCCTTTTACCTATGCAAGAATCAATTTTCTAAGTAAGAAAGATCTGAAACTTAACATAGCTGCACAGTGCACTGTGGTTCTGAAGCTTACTCTGGAAAAAGCATATGAGAAAGCAAGGGAAAAAAAACCAATATAATTAACATAATATATAGTATATTATAATGTATGTATATACAGACAGTCATGTATTAGTAGCCATGGCTAAACAATCTCAGCCCAGAACGCAAAGAACGGAAAAAATATACGGATACCTCATTACATGGGTGCAAACCTTATTCATCTCCCACCTGCATTCACTGCAAGTTCAATATGTATTCAGAAATAAGTCTCACGTCATTTGGAAACATAGATATAACATCATATATTTCGAGGTGAAACGAAAAAGTCAACGGAAAACACAAAATAGAACCTTCATTACACGTGAAGAAGAAGACATTTATGTAAGAAAGCTACTATGCGGAAGAGGTAACTACCACACTCACAGTGTTGACTTTATTACCTCTTATTTGCCCGGTGTTTGGAGACTTGATCTCCGACAAGGACATGGGTGTCAAAGGAGGAGAAGCAGCTTCTTCCACCTTCTCCATAATCTGAGAAGATTCCAAAAGCTTCCTCGATTGCAAATCAAAATCTCTCTGGCTAGTTGACGGTATTGAGAAACTTCGCGAAACAGTTAGCTGTGGCAATGGAAGGGGAGAGCCCTCCTTTGATTGTCTTGGCAGATAATTCCTAATGCTAGTTGGGGAAAGATCTCGACGATTTCTGTTACCGAGCGGAGCAGAGTGGCCCAGAGCCCCTAAAGATCGCCTGGGCCTAGAAATTAAAGCATCGGGTGGTCTCGGGAGTTCATGAAGCTCGCTTATCTTAGGAGACGACAAGATAGTAGATAAATCTTGTGAGCCGGATGACAACAGTGGCTTGCTTGAAGATGATGATTTATTAGCCAGTGGACCAGAGAAAGCTTGTCTTTTGACTTTCTGAGCATCAACTGCATTATTATGCGTATCAAACTGCTGCTGAGGGGCTCCGTTTGACAAAGGAAGGGGCAGGGGAAGAGATTGCTTGTTGCTGCTGCTGCTCTCTTCAATTTCCATATGAGATCTCGCAACACCACGGTCGATTTTGGGCTTATCAACGTTCAATGGAGATGAATGCCAAAGATTTTTTGAGCTTCGAGTAGGTTGAAGAGGGTTTGCAACGAGTGTTACTGAACTAGCTGCTATTGATGTCCTTGCATCGGCTGGAGTAGGGAGGACGTGCGTATTGAGCTTCTGCACACTTGTCCTTAGTTCTCTGATTCTGTCTGCAGGATCCAACTTCTCTGCAAAGATCGGAGCAGAATGACTGCCGACTCTATGTGGTTGAGTTAGTATCTGCTCGCCTTGACTTTTGCCCGAGTCTCTGGTTTTTAATGTTTGCGAACTGAGAGCACCCAATTGGTCCACCTGCGAATTATTTCAAAGGGGAAAAATGATATGTCGAAGAGAATACGCAAATGAATCAACAGATAACTCCATCGACTTCATAACTTGAAGTGAGATCCAAGACAGAGAGATCGATATGATTACAAAGGTGCAAGGAAGTAAGAATACTAGAAGTACACATGATCATATCGTGGCAGTACTGTTACTGAAATCAGGGTGAGTTCATGTCGTCAAGAGAGAAGACGAAAAAAATAGAAGGAAAAGAAAAACAAATGTTAACTGAGCGAAAATGAAACTGGAACAAGATGAATAACATAAAATCGTAGGAATGCAATCAATATATTTAAAAAGCCAGGCAACCAGCTAGCAAATAGAATTCACCTCCGTGAAGTTCCTTAATTCCCCATCCATCTCGTGCTTGCTCCTTTTATAATCAAAACTTATAACTTCATCGTCTCTGGTCTCAACACTGTTTCCTTCGTCAACTACTTCATTCAATTCGCCAATCTCATAGTCAATATGTTGCATTTCTGCAACATTTTTAACGTGTGGTTCAACAGATTCAAGAGACTGAAGTCCTTTCCGGAAAAAAATTAACTGTGGTATGAAAATAAAAAACAATTCAAGGAATGATGTAGAATATAGAAAAAAATTATCAAACTAAAGATCATACAAACATCCCAAGACCTGCGCAGCATGGTGACGAACAGCCTGAGTTAACAAACTCCGGCTTTGCCCTCGCTTCAATGACTCCACGCGAAAAATGCAGACTCGTGCTGCATCATCATATTCATCGCAAACAGCCTGCAATTGGGGTGAGGTAAAGGTATCCCCTTTTCCATGTCTTGATTTCCCCTTTTCTTTGACTTGTCCCACCATGTAATCAAACATCTCTCTGAAAATTATCCATTCAATTAGCCCCATCCCATACGAAAGTAGAAGTGTCATTCAAACTTTGACCAAATACCTTTTCTCGTCACATTGAAGCTTCATTTCCTACAGTTTAAAAAATTAGATCATCGGAAAAAGTGAGATTATACATCAAACACACATATATGCTGTTCTCTGACAAATTTCCTAGTCAGCCAGGATAAATCCTGGAAAATTTTTATTGTGCGACCAAGGGAATTGATTCAAACCTCAACTTTCCGTAGCTCACTCAAGAGAGACTCCGAAGGGTTTGTTATTGTCATCATTATATGAGACCTCTGAAATGAGAAAAATGACAAGGTCCTTTCAACTTCTCCAACAAATACATTTGCGTAAAGAAGAACAAGGCGGGACAGAAAAACACTAACATAGCAATCAACTAGTTTCTGAAGCTCAAGCTGCACCTTTCCCAGCATTGTCAGTGGCCCTGCTGCATGAATATACAACAGCATGGCAATCAACATTGTTTTCAAAGCATTCAGCAAAGAAGTTAAATGAATATACTCCAGTAAGAAAAGGAGTCCAGGTGAAAGAAAGTCCACGGGGTTATTAAATACTAACTAGTTCTTTCAGGAATATCTAAAGCATGTCAAACTCGAGGCTTGTTAGACTGGAAGTAAAGCTCACACGAACATAAAGCACCACAACATTGAAACCAGTTTTACCAACGGTGATGGAAAGGATAAGGCACTGCCTCCAAGCCATTTTATAGTAGAGATTAACAGGAAACAAGGAAATATTACCAAGAGAGTGCAACTCCAGTATCCATCTGAATATTCCACTAAATTAACACTAAAATGCTTGATGCATTGAATCAAATTATAATATGGAAAAGATATAGCATAGGGGAACAAACTTTTTGCTTTAATCGGTTCTAAACAGCTATAGATGTTATATTAATTCAGTCAACAAACCGTGCTTATGGGCCACAGATAATCAACTAACAGTAACAAATCCTGCAAAACTAATCATTAGCCAGACTTCACATCACACGAACAACAACTGAAACCAAGACACCAAGAGCCGTAAATTCCTAAGGATTGGTGGAGCTAAAGTCGGCCATGAGAAAAGTTTGTAGCGGAATGTGACATTATTTGATTGCAGTAGAATAATTTAAACAGCCAAACAACGATAAAAATATTTGCATCAACACAAGCCAGGCACACTGACCACTTTCACCATCGTTATATATGGCTGTTTTCTCCAGAAGGCAGTTCCCCATCTCCATCAATGACTCCGAAAACTCTGGAAGTGAACGTATTACAGCGATAGATAGGGCAGTATCTCAGAGGAATATTAAGGAGAAATTATTAAAGGAACGCACCATAAGCACTATTCGCAGTTGCAGCAGCTGCAGAAAGTAGGCTGTCATAACATGTTCTCATGTCTTTCATATCCTGCAATCCAAACACACAACTCAGAGACCATCAATTTAGCAAGAAGGACAGACAAATAGAAGTCAGCAAACTAGTTAGGTTGTCAGAAAACAATAACGATCATAAAGTGAATATCAACAATAATATTCATCATGGATTCGTAATCTCAGACTAATAGTCTCTAATTGAGCAACTCATACTTAAAGCCCTTTCTTTTTCCTTCTACAGGCTTTTGCAACCATAATTAGGGTTTATCATAACCCCTTCACTGATGTTCACGTTCTCAAATTAGCATTTCCAAATTAATATTCAATCCCTTCAAAGTCCAAACCTCAACGGAAACATTAAGCGCCCCAAATGTCGACCATCAACCTCAGTCAATCATACTTCCAAAAAAAAAAAAAGGCAACGAAGTAAACATGAAGAATTAAGATCACAATTCACCCAAAAAAAAAAGTCATTTGCACAAAATTAGTAAACAACTGAACAAAGATCCACCTTCGATGCCTGAGCCAACCCGTCCGTATGCACCGAAATACGTTGATCCCAATTCTCTTTAGGCTCGCTCTTATTCAGGGCGATTTTCCTCAGCTTCTCCAGAGGCGACTTCATATCTGAGACTCTTGGCGAGACAAAGTGAACAATTGAACGCCTAAATCAGCTCGAAATAGCCCGTCCGACGATCAAAATGGCAGACGAAGATAGTGATGGAAGAAAAAAAAATCTGAGCTAATAATGATGCGCCGAAGCCAGAAAAAAAAGGTGGGGGGGCACTGACTGAACCCACCCTCGATGTCCTTTTTCGTAATTCTCCCTCGGTCAGAGTCAGAACTGAAACCTCCCCTCCAATGTCAAAGCGACGCCGCTTTGCTTAATTATAAATCTGAATAAAATGACGTCACACGAATAAATAAATGGACAATTTTCATTCAGGCCTGTCAGAAGTATTTCTCAGTTTTCAGGCCCTGTCAGTTTTTTCATTAGTTTTAAGGACCTATTTTTTACCAAAGTTAGAGTTAAAGGACTGTAAATATGTTTTGATGAAAATACCCTTCATAAAGTGCTATACTAATAGAGCGGTCAAACGGGCTGGCGGGGCGGGCTGGTTCGTAGCCCGCCAAAGCCTGCCATTTGGCGGGGCGGGCGCGGGCCGGCCCGCCATTCAGCGGGCCTGGAAAATGAAGGCCCGCCCCGCCCATTATTAAAAAAAATAATAAAATTAAAGTTAAATTAAAATTTTAGTCAATTTTAAAAAATAAAGAACAATACAATAATTAATTATTGTCCCATTAACCCATTCAAAAATAAAACTTAAACCAAAAATAATATTTAATTAATATATTATAATTAAAATATATAATATTATAATTTTTTAATATCAGGCGGGCCGGCCCACAGGCTAGCCCGCCCCGCCCCGCCCCGCCCCGTGCGGGCTGGCCCGCCTAGGCCCGCTCCTTGCGGGCCTGAAAAACTGAGGCCCAACCCGCCCCTTTGGCGGGGCGGGCTGGCTCGCAGGCCGCGGGCCCAATTGACAGTTCTATATACTAAGAGTTATTTTACGGCTGTTTTCAGTTACTCAGTTATGCTGTTTTCAGTTATCAAGTTAAATTATATTGTTACTTTCGTAAAGTGAACTGTTATTTTTCATCAATATTGTGTTACTAAGATGCAGTAAAATGTTATCGACATAGAATTTTTATTTTCTGAAATCCATTTTTACACTGAATCGAGCTCCGAATTTTCGAATGTCCATCAACCAACCAATTTCGACGTGTAAGGTAGGATGTATTGTGGTATTGATGACGCATGATGTAAGATTTATACTGAATTTTATCTCTATATTTAGGGTTCTAATTCGCGAAAATAAGATGAAATCAAAGTCGATTTTGGCAACGATTATAGCTAACATGTATAAATTCGAAGTACCCATCGTATGGGCAGTTCGGTGTGGCATCGTATTTGCTTCGTCGTATGATGTTCATCATTTAATTGCACGGAAATACGATCGACCCCAATAATTTGGGTATATTTTTACTACGCCATAAGATTCGAAATTATGTGTCAATTCTTAACTCCTAAATCGTAAGTGGTGTGACGCATGTGGTATGAAAGGTATCGAGGCCTAAACAAACCCAGATGTTCGTGAATTGAGGTGATGAACAACTGTTACTAAATTAACAACATGTGTTACTACGTCATACTTTAATGGTACTAGTTGAATATAGTTTGGTAGATTGTAGTATATTGACAATTAATTTGTATCTCAACGAGATGGAGCTACTATCGACACCTGAAAAACGATGGGTCACTTGCAGTAGGAGCTCAAGTAAAAAAGAGAAGGTTTCTCTTACCTCCAACAAAAAAAAAAAATCCGTTTTTATGTTGACGAAGTGCAAGAATGGATTCGTGTATGGTTGACATAGTGGGGATCATGGGCATTGAATTCTTTGAGGTTACTGACACATTAAAGACAATCAATGAAGAAGAAAGATGTTGTTAAAATTCTTCACTATTTCGTTCTTAAACTCAATAATTCTCGTTTATTACTAAGATCCATTATCAAATTGACTCAATTTCGTCTTAATCGGCCATGAAAATGGACATTTGATTCATTTATAATGAGATTTTCGAAGTGAGATTTCAAGAATTATTTCATCTTAAACTATTAAATTATTCGTTTATTATAACTACCCATGAGAAATCGAAGTCGATTCCATCTTATTTGCACCTTAACAACGATATTCAGTCGATTTTGTAGTCCTAAAAGCAATGAAAATCGAACGGAAGGGTCGATGGTAATGGGTGTAATTTTGGCAAATATGAAGGATAGAAAGGTCATTTACAGTGAGATGAGTCATTTATTCTAATTATTTCAAAACTTAGGTCAATGGGCCTAATTGAAACTATCTAAAGGGCCTGAATCCAAACTTAAACTATGTTATAGGGCCTGAACCGAAATTTACCCATAAATAAATGTGTCTGTTGGCACTCTCATTTTTTCTATTTGCATCCCCAAATTAATAAGTGAAGTAAATTATTAAATACTTATCAATTCAAAAAGTAATTATTTTAAATCATTTAATATTTAAAATTTGAAACCATTAAATACTTACTATGAAACTAAATAAATTCTAATTTCAACCCGATTTGGAACCGCCGGTTCCGATTACACCAAAATCTCAAACGGTAACCGAACTGCGGTTAACCTCGATTTGGAACATTGGTTATCTTCATTATTTTTTTTATTTTTTTTCAATATTTTTTATTTTTTCGTTTAAAACCGGCGGTTTTAGGTAACCGCCGGTTTTTCAATGGTCAGTAAATTATGGTCGTTGATCTTCAACGGTCACAAGATCTGGACGATTAATAATTATTTTTTATTTTTTATTTATAAAATAAAAAACATGCGGTTAACCGGCTGTTTGAACCGTCAATTTTCGATTGAAAATATAAAACTGAAATAGAACCATTAATGGTTCGGTACCGGTTATAAATGGAATTGTTGACCTCGGTTAATCGAAACAGGTGATCGTCGGTTCGGTTCCGATTTTCAAACCATCTGAACATCTCTAAATATAATAAAAAATAAATTAAATATTGTATCGATGTATCTTTGGTAAAATAACTTAATTAATATTATTGAATACCTCATGCAATTAATGTTGAATTTTATGAAAAATATATTATAAAATAATTATTGTTGAATTCATGTAGCTAGTTAAATGACTTTTACAAATTTCAAGTATTTTGGAGAGTGTAAAAGACGGTGTGGGGGTTTAAAGGGGGTGTATATAGTAGGACCCTAAATAAATATATCTATAATTACATCACAACTATTCTTATATTCATTCAAGAACATCAAACACCGTGTTAGAACTTAGAAGCGTTACCTCCTTATGGTAAGCTTAAACTTCGTTGATTACGTAATTAATTAAGGAATTAATAATAATAGTAACTAGTACTTTACGCACACACTCAATGCATGTGCTATGATATATATAATATTACTTTATATTTTAGTTGTTATTTAGTATTCAAAATATTTAATAAACGAAATTATAGATTTAATTTTAATTAAATATTTTTTATATGTATGTAAAAGTAATTAGTGTAAATTAATATTATAAAAAACTTAAGAAGTAAAGGACAAAATAGTAATTATACTTATCATACCAATTAATTGGAAAATTACTATATTTATCCTTAATAAAATAGATAAATAATATCATAATTAACTTAAGTAATAAAGGGAAAAATAATAACTACAGCATTGGAATGTAATCATACTAGTTTTTTGCCCATGCAATGCACGGGTCTTAGATATATATATATATATATATATATATATATATTAGTTTACAATTATGAATTAACAGTCGTTGATTTTTTTAAATTTACGGATAGAAATCTGTATGTGTCGGAGATATTTTATAGATAAAACATACTATATCTTAATATAAAAACTTTGTAAATTATATAAGAAAAAGTAATATATCAAACGGTCTGATATATGATGAGGGATAAAACAAATTAAATTTCATTGAATCGCAATTGCTATCGTTTGAAGATAGAATAATTATTCTCCCAATCGACTCTAAAAACATAGGACACCCTAATTTTTTCACTGTATGTGTTGAGCGCCCGTAGAATAAAAATAAATTCTGACATCAAATGACTATTTAGGTAATATTGAATTAAGAATGTCCCATCTTCTCCCCTAAAGTGTTGTCAAATAAAAAAAAAAAGTAATGAGTTTGAGATGTTTTAACATATAACATGTTAACAGGCAAGCATAAGGAACGCACATACACTCAATAAATAATCCAAAAATATTATTAAAATAAAAATATATAACCTTAAAGACGAACTTGTCTTCTTGGTAATTGTTTAAAAAATGGTGTAGGTATTGATATCCAATGTAAATCGTTGTTTATATTATTAGAAAATAATATATTAATAATTTGATAAATAAATAAAAAGATAAGTTTAGATAGTGCGAACTACTAAATTCAAACGTGATGTGGTTATTGCTATTACATGTAAATCATGGGTATTTTTTAAAAAAAAATATATGTAAATAATCATGTTTTTTTTGTTGTGTCGTGAGCAATAGAAATGCTTGTAACCAAGGTTATAAGAGTATTTTAAATTATGGGACACATGGCGCAGGTAGAAAGAAACTACATTTAAATGTATATATAAACATTTAAATGTAATTCTTTTTAAATGTATATATAAACATTTAAATGTAATTCTCCTTAAAGGGCTGCCACGTGTCCATTTCAATTTTAACAAAATTAATAAAAAACATTTAAATGTAGTTCTCCTTAAAGGCGGCCACGTGTCCATTTCAATTTTAACAAAATTAATAAAAAACAAATATAAAAAATATTAATAAAAACTACCCACTAACATACAATCACACGATTACTAATCTAATATGCATTTTGTGCCTGATTCATTAGGTTGTTTACTATTATAAATTGTGACACAGTGTTAGTTTTTTTATTAATTAAAAAAATTGAAAAAACATTTAAACCCACTATCGAAAATATAATGCAAAAACTGCCACACGTTTCAATGCAAAAGAAGAATTTGAAAGTGGAAAGAAACGGGAAGCTGATGGAATCGACGTTGGCGAGCTAATGAGTTTCACTGCAAGTTTAGATTGTTACACAGAAATTGAGACCGAGGATGTAATTTGGGCGATGCTAACAGTGATAGAGGTTTGATTATCTTATTGTTCTTCATTTTATGATTTCCTATTTGCGCACCAAATCATTTTTGCCTTTGTTGGATTCTTAATTTAGAGTATTATTGATGATAGGTTTTTTGTTTCCCAATGTGCTGATGTGGCTTTAGGAGATTGAGGATACGGTTTGAGTGGTTGGATGATGTTCGTGCTGAGATTTCGTAGATATGAAATAAAGAGAACTCATTTTTTGGAGCATTGTAGATTGAGCATGAAGTGGTTGTTTATTGTTCCACGTTCTCGTGTTCCAATCGTGTATAATGGCCCTATTTGTGTTTTTCGATTTGATTTTATTTTTGTTGAGAATTGGTGTAGTTCAATGGACATAATTGCATAGATATTAGATGTGGTCCTTCGAAATCATATATCACATTTACCTGATTTTGCCTCCCTTGTGTTTGTTAATTCGTCTTGAAAATTATCTATTGCTGAGTATTGTAATGTTGTGTTGTGTGTATGTGTGTTCTTCTTTCAATGCATCACTCAGTAGACAGATGCAACCTACGAATTCTTCTAAAATATGTATGTACACTACTGTAATTTTTTATATTACTGGAAAATTCCTTATATATCCATATTTTGGTCCAGTGTTGCAAAGAATGGATTTTGAACACGATTTCGGACACTGAGAATCTTTTCTACGAAAAGTTTACTTCTCTTTGCTTTGGAAAAAGCATTGTCCTGGTGAGGCATATCTTTGAGCTATTTATAATAACTCAGACCTCAAATAGCTGGGAAAGCAAAGATACATGTTAGATCTTTTCCATGACACTCTTGGATTTTGGTTTGGCCAAAATGGTAAGGTTTGATGTTGCTGCCTATTTCATTACAAGCGCTTCTGATATTCTTTTCTGTTCCATTTCTCAAATGTTTGCCAACTAACTATCACTGTAAGAAAGCCATCTTATGTTGAGGCCACGAAAGTAGCAATGCTTACATATTCTTTTGGTAACTGACATTAGTATAGTTGGGTGTAAGTAAATAGTGTAATGAGGGTATATATGTTTAGACTTCGAATCAATCACAAATGCAACAAAAATAGCAAAGTGCGAAGGGAAAGCTCTGAACTTGGCCAAGATCCTTCTTAAGTGGGGAGAAACTTCCAAGACATTGCTAAGTTTGTTTCTGCACTCAAGAATTACGACAAATGATAATCACTAAGTGTGTTGTTACAGAATCTGTTAAAAGGATTTGTGCTTTGATTGATTTGATTAGAAGTCATTTTCCTTTTGGAAAGTTCCTATTTGCTGGAGTTGTTGATGGGCGAAACATTTGGGCTAATGATTTGGATGCATCTCTTATCACCTTGATGAATTTGTTGGGCTGGTAGATGGGATCTCAGCAACTAAAAAGTTGAACCCAATTTTCTTTTTAATAATGTTACTCAAGTACTATTTATGCGCTTAATTATGCTATTTATTGCATCTTTACTCATTCAGTTGGAAATTGACTACTTATAAATTTTCATTACTCTTGGTTTTCAAAGCTATGTTTGTACAGAATGGTAAATTGTTGTTAAATTTTTTTTCTATCCTATTGGGACAATCACGTTTTTCCTAGATGTTTATGTTAAGACGGGCAAAAACTAGTTACTCTAATTGGAATGTAATTACTCTAATATAATAGATTGAGGGAAAAGGGAAAGTCAACGAAATAAATACTCAAATATGCGTTATTAAAAAAGAAAAGAAATTTTTTTGGTGCGTCTTGATGAGGGTGTTAACGAATGTAGCTCGGCTCATTTTCTAATGTCAAATTCAAAAATTAGATATTAGACAAGCTCATAAATAACAAATAATTAAGCTCAAAATCTGCTCGCAATGAATTCGAGTAAGACGGCTCAAGTTTTCTTTCACCCCTTTGTGACTCGCTTTCACAAATGGAGGAAAAGACTAGAATTAATGTCATAATTAAAAAAAAAAAAAAAAAAAAAGAAAACGTTTGATTAGTTTAAATTTTAAAAAACTAAACAATTGGGTAAAGTGCCTATCACGGCGTGGCGTGGTACAAAAGGACGATCTAAATTCTAATAGCCAAACAAATCAAATAATATACACACATAACACAACACAACCTAAAAAAAATACTTCACTTGTGTAATAACTCAGGAATAAGCTTCAACAAGAATGACAGCTCTCTGTGGGAGAACTGAGGCTGTATTTGTTCTTCAACATCTCCTCCTTCCCCATTAAGAAGAAGAGATGGCTGCTTCACCATTCTTGAGACGGCTTCCGTGATTTCTTCCACCAAATCAACAATCACTCCTTCAACTCCCATCAAATGCTGCATGTAGACTGCTTCGGCGACGTTGCTGAGAAAGTGAAAAATGAATTTAATCAGACCGAAGTTCGCATCGCAAGAGTTAGGTAATAAGATAAAAAAAAAATTAAAAAAAAAACTGCCCATGTAAAAGGCTTACTTCAATCTGCCATAGGTCAAGAGTGAAAGGTTCAAGTCCTTGATGGTTTTCACCAAGGCCGGGTTTCGAAGGACGCCTCTGACTTCGGAGACGATCCCTTGAAGACGGCCCTCCAAGCAGAGTTTAATGGCTTCCTCCAAGGAATTCCTTCTTACATCGGGGTATATCTCATTTCCTCCGTTTGTAAGGAAGAACACCTGGTCTCATCGAATAAAAAGTTGATGTTAGAATGTAGTAGATGGCAATGATTCAATAGCGTCGACGGTCAGGGAACTCACGGGGTGGACGTTTTGGAGTTTCTTGACGATCAGGGCAGCATCGGGGTGGAAACTAGAAAAGATGATTCGCCTGTCGTTGGCGTGATCAGAGACGACTTGCAGTATGGCTTGCAACAAATGCGTAAGGTGTTCTTGATCGTAGACGACGTAGTCGTCGAACTTCAATTCGATGTTGAACCCGATAGAAGGGTTCACTTTTTCGAAGGCTTCTTTTAGAGTGCAAGCCGAGTCATCAGATTCTACGTTCCAGTTAAGTATATTCCCTTCCTTTGTTTTCCTCAGCAGCTTCTTTCCAGCCACACCGCCTTCTTTCTGGGGACCATAGGCGAGGAACTCAGATAGAAACAGTTCTGTTACCCTCTTTTCATGTATTGTCCCCTGAAAGTACAGATACAAACCATAGGCTGAGGCATAAAGGATTTGTTACAGCATCGAATCAGAAGTTATTAGCTAAAAGGGTGCAATAAACTTACATCGATATCTTCGTGGTAGATGAAGTTGTCGTGGAAAATGATTGGGCAACCATCCTTCGTAACCTACAAAAATCAAGAAAGGTCTTTTTCACTTTCCCCTCTCAACCCTCTCGTTTTGTTAGTACGGTTTACGTACAATACAACTCAAGAGCAAGACCATGAACCACTGTAGTCCTATTTCATCCGAGGATGAAAAGGAAAACAAGAGAAACCCAAAGAAGATAAAAACAACTTCAATCAGTATCTTCTTCGATTGATTAAGATAGAAGAAAGAAAGGGAACAACCCACTAGATTTGTCTATGATTAGATTGGATCAGGGGGATGAGAATTATCCGAAAAAAGAACTGCTATTTTTAATAATTATTATCGAAAAGTGTTATTTTCCTATTTCAAGTTTTAGAAATAATGGGTTTTAAGCGGAAGCTGACCAAATAATAAAGCTGTCAATTCTAAACCGAAAAAGAGAAAAAAGGACGCGGCGAATACAAAATTGCGCAAGGTTTCCATTTAAGACAGTAGCCTACCAGGAAACTGAGAATCATTCAGTATGAAGGTTTAGAGAAAAAAAAAATAATCGACGACAATCGCCGGCGCCGGCGATCAATCGCCCAAAACCGTAGTTACTAGTTCACATTAAAAAACACATAAAATGTATACCTGAACATCAAACTCGATGAAATCGATCGGATAATTAGCGGCGGTGTTGAAAGATAGAATGGTGTTTTCTTTCACAGCTCTCATCCTCGAATCCGACGACTGCAACATGTTCATCCCATTCCCCCTGTGTCCGATCACCAGAAACTTCTGAGCCTTAAACGACGTCGCACGCCCAAATTCCACGCCGCAGGCTAGGAGTAAACCAATAGATCAGGTCAGGCGGATAACTCGACACCATGAAAACCAAAAAAAACGTACAAATAGGGAAGTGCTCAACGGAGGCGACGTACGTACCTTTTCCGAACAGCGGCGAGTACAGAGATAGAGACGCATTCTCAGGAACTTGATCGAGATTAAGAACATCGGTGACATGAACGGATTTAAGAGCCATTTGCTGCAGCTGCCGAGGATGAAGACGACGGAGAAAATGGATGGAGTCGTTGAATTTACGTTGACAATGCAATGCGTGTGAGTCGAGGTTTTACGCCTTGCGCTATTTATATACGTAGCATTGAGAAAGGTTTGATGCGATCCATTTGAGATCGAATATTCTCCTAATCGTATTATCCTTTGGATATTCCCTCTTTCTCCAAGAAATTGTGACTCCTTTTCTATGGTTTATTTTCTATTATTGCATAGTTTATTTTATGCAAGGATCCTTGGAGAAGCATCGATTTAGGTATTGATTCTGATTAATTATTTAATCGTTATATAAAAAAATGGTTAAAAAAGGTCAATATACTAAAATGGAAAAAATTTGTAGTATTTTTTCTTAATAGTTGCAATGCAACTTATAAAACATAAATCTCAAAGGGCGACTTCTAGAATAAATACAAATCTCAAATGGCGACCGTTAGGTATTAGACCATCTCCAACCGAAACATTAATTTTCAAATCCAAACTCATTCTCAAACTCAAAATGCAGTAATTCATCTCCAACCGTTAAGCTCATTCTCAAAAGTATAATCTCGGAATATTCACTTTCACACCAATTTTTGTAACTTTTCAATTCTACCTACATATTTAATAAGTTTACAAAATAATATTTAATTTTTGTATTATATATAAATGAAATATAAAAAATAAATAATAAGATATAATATATCTAAATTATTAATAAATAACTAAGCAATATATTTTTATTTATTATCTTATTTTTATTTAGGGTTGATTTAGTAATTAAAAATAAATAAAGATCTCTAAAGCAATTATAAAAGTACAAATCCAAAAAATAAGTTCAAACGCAAAAATGGATTTATATAAATGGATTTATATATGAGAGAAAAAGTCAAAAAACTCATTTTGAGTTTGAGTTTTAAGTACGATTGGAACCATTTTACCCCATTTTTTAAGTTTTGAGATACGGTTGTAGATGATCTCATATGAAATTATTTGCGAAAGGGTAGATATTGGATAAGGACATGCTCGGACACGAAAGAGTTATATAGCTAATTAAATATAATAATAATAATAAACAATTGAATTATTAGATAAGAAGTAGAAATAAGCTGACAAAAACATGATTAGACTTGATCGATGCAAAAACATTCGTCGCATATACGTGACACCCAAAATCAGCAGAACCGTTCGTCACATAAATATTACTTTCCTATAAAAATATAAATAAATAAATCGGCGCTTCTTTTGAGTTTGAACGATTTCTTACGTTATTATACTACCTTATTAGAATCTATCTTACCTTCTTTGACCTCCCACGACATGACGTGGATCCACATATTGTCTTTAATTAAAAGTTGGCCTAAATAGCTGGCTTCTGCGTCAGCAAGGCATTATTGCATTAATTAACAAATAGTAATTAATTAATTAATTAGAAAAACTAACCACACGCCGCGTCGGCGTCGCATAATATTTGCCAGCTGTCCTTGGTTTTATTATTCCCTTTTAGTAAAAGAACTATAAATTTTTATTATTCCCTTTAATAAAACCTCTATAAATTAATAACATTTGAATCATAAAATTTATTAATTTAAAGAGATATTAATATATCGATAAATTAATATTTTATTAATTAAGAAAGGTTCATCAAATTTAGTATGTATTCAAAAAAAAAAATAAAATGAATTCGTAAATATTTAATTGATTATATTCATGGATAACTAGCGTATTTTTTTGTGAATATGTTCGTTGATTTGAATGTATTGCAGTTAGAGAACTCGACAACAGAAAAACTCTTTGCTATTATTAAAAAAGTTAGAGATGATATCCAATTAGATTTAAATTATTTTTTGAAGAATTAAATTTAAATTTAAAAAAAACTCAAATAATAATAGATTCATATTTTAACAAATTACTATAATATTTATAATCGTAATATTTATGAATTATTAATTTAGAGTTTTAATGGGATCTAATTTTTTTTTTTTTATAAATGGATTTTCCAAAAAATTATTATCTTATTATCTTATCGAATTTGATGATTTTCTTACAAAGGCCCGAGTCGTGACTTGAAGATTTTATTATTTTAGAGAGTTTATTAATTTATAGAATATTAATTTATACTCAATAATTATTAATGTAAATAAACTATTATTTATAGTAAACAAAAATTATAAATTCACCTAAGCGTTGAATTTATAGCTTAATCCTATTTAAGCCCAAAATCCAAAATTAGTGTTTTATGTAATTTACGTAAGGCCCACTCAATTATTTTAGGCCCAATCTAAATTATATTTATATTGAAGAAGAAGAGCAGCATTTAAAGCAGAGAGAGAGGACTTTAATGGAAGGCAAAAGAGACAGAAGACATTAATATCTCTGCCGAGTAGCTACAGATTTACATATCTGTGTTTGTGCCTTAGCATTTACCTTTCCCTCATCTATCTCCATCCCACCTTCTCCATTTAATGCTCTCCCATTTACTATCTGCAGTAACGCATTTATTGATCATGGATATTTACATACATACATACATACATATATACATACATTGTATCCATCTTGTAATGGATGGAAATGGACGACGAATATGTACAAACCCATTCATCATTAATGCGCCTCATCTCTCTTTTGCTGCATTGATCTTAAGGACTTCATAATTACAGTTTTTACGGTAATAGAAAACGTGGGCTAACAGACAATTAGTCCACGATGATTATGTGGGTGCCGCTCTGTTCACAGATTTAGCTTGCCCATCATAGTAGTAGGGGCAAGCTCTGTTCTTGATAACGATGGCGTTGATTCGGAAATTGTGGGTTGTTCTTGCATTGACTTTGGATTTGAGGATGGCGACGGTCTTTGACTTAGTAGCGGTGGAGGAGCTGCGCAAACTGGGATCACTGACCTAATCTGAACCGACGGTGCAGCAAATGCAATCCTTTTTGGACCGCCGTAAGCTCCGCCGCTCTGGGCTGACGTTGACCACCTTCCCATTTGACTGGCGCACGTTGAGGACGATTGTGGCACGATTGGGAAGTTGTAAGGAAACATTCCCTTCTGAAGATTCGAACTTGAGCTGACTGAAGAACTACCAGTGGGCTTTTGCACCACCTTCATCGGTGGTGGAAAGATTCTTGACATGGTTCTTTGTGGCGGAGGAGGCAGCAAGGAGAGGAAGCTGTTTGTCTGAGCCTGCCCAGAAATGTCCGACCTCGAATCTCTGCAGTGGTCTAGCAACATCCACTGTCTTGTCTGAGACGATGATATCAATGAACTATTTGGCTTACTGTGATGATCTCTGTGCCTGTGAGGCTGACGAAGATGATTGGGTCCGAGGTTTGAAAGCAGTTTCCCGACAGTTACATGATCTTGGTCCTCGCGCTGTTGTTGCTCCAAAGAAACCACTGGGAGGGAAGAAAGAACGTATGAAGAAGACGACACAAAAGATGTCAAGATTATAAAAGTTTTCACCTACTTTTCTTTAACGCAGACCATGCAGCTATGGCGGCGTTCTTCTCGGCTTGTTTTTTGGTCTTGGCCGATTGGCCGGCGAACTTCATCGAGGCGAGTTCCACGGTGCTCGTGAAAGCTGGCACATGGCTTGTGCCTGATCTAACCGTCGTGTAAGAAGGAAGCTTCAAGCCAGCTCTATGAGCTGTCTCTTGAAGCAGATTCTTATACACGCCAGTCTCATCCTAGGCAGGCAAAAACGAACTCACTCAAATCTACGAAAAAGCTCATCTTTGTGTACTAAATATGATAAAAGAATAGCAGAAACTTACGAGGACCCTTGCTGTCAGAGACCTCGAAGGTCCCCTGGCGGAGAGTGAGTTGAGCGCCACCTCAGCGGCGGCGTGCTCCGCCTGCCTCAACGTGGAGGAGTAAGCTGGGCCGTCGAATACTTCGCCGTTGAAGTTGACGGAGGCTTTGAATCTAGGTGCATGGTCAGGCCCTTCTCTGATGCAGGCGTATGAAGGGAGATTGAAACAACTTCTCTGAGCAACCTCCTGCAGCTGATTCTTGAACATTATTCTCTGTCATCATTTGAAAAAAAAAAAAAAAATTGCCGTTAGTTCATTAATCAAAACAATCAAGAAATGTTTCATGGTTGGGAGTTGTCTGTAACTGAACAAGAAATGAAGCTAAAGCTATATACTTTATTACCTACTTGTCCTTCTCAGAGAGTAAAGGCTTCTTAGTCTAAAAAAGAAGCTTTGAAGAAGGCCAACTTTCTGATATGATATATATTTTTCTTGGTCCGATAATAAGCATTGAATGTCCAATATTATAAAGTTTACAACTACCGCTCAACTAATTTGTTGGTGCAAAAGATGGCATGAGATCCTCTATTCCACTTTCTGTATTCCACTTCGTATTCCAACCTACGAAAATTATTACACCTTTCCCGTTCAGTATTAAAATACCCGTACACATCATTACACCCATAAATATCATTATATCAGTTGTTTAAATAAAAAAAATACTCAATATTATATATTTTAATATATATTAATATATAATACTGATTTTTTCTACACCAAACTAGAAAAATATATAATATTGATTTTTTTTATTTAAACAACTGGTGTAATGATATTGTTAGATTCAATGAATAGGTGAATGGATATTAATATGAAAAAACCTCATTTGAAAAGATGTATGGTTTAATCCTAAGAGGTAGAAGCGAAAAGGTACATTTCCAACTTCATGACCCTTAGTGAGTTTTTCTACTTCTATAAATAGGTTCCCCCATATTGAAAAGAAATTATTCAATTAGCTCTAAGCATTCAAGCATTCGTACGAAGCATACTAGTTCTAAGAAAGTGCAAGAAAGGCTCGAGTCTTAAGTAGATTCGTCGATAATTTTGGTTCGTTGTGCAGCGATCAAAATTCTAAAGTCGTTGTATCTTCGGGAAGGATTGCGTAGACCCGAAGCACTGAAATACGGGGCAATAACGTCTTACGGACAACGTACGTAGTACGTGCCTCGACTTCAAATCTAACGAAGTGGTTTTCGAGTTTTGCAGCCATCGACCAGACGTCCACACCGGAATACACACAAATTTCCAACAATCGTAAGACGTTATTCTGTGTTTTGATCGATGGGCAGTACGCAGTTGAATTCATGGGACTGCTCGTGATTTGAAGTCAAGAAATCATAGAAATCACAGAAGATTTCTTACCAAGATGCATCTAATATAATATAAAGAACTGCTGGAGGAACGAGCAAAAATACAAGAGCAATAAGACTCGAGCCAACGTGAGCGTGACACCGAACCGGACAGCAGCTAATCCGAAGCAGAGCGCTCAGATTATCTAGGCACCAGTTCCACCAACTGATATATCGAACTGCTAATAATAATAACACATGCCACAAAAGACAACGATTGGGCTATTGGCAAAATCGTATGTGATGTTTATCAAGGAAGAGACAAAAAAGAATATGAGTTAACTAATCTTCGCCAGTTACGACAGCCCATATGCCGAAAGAAAGCAGTTCATGAAGGTCAGATCATGGCAAGTCAACGAATCAAAAGAGAATTCACATCATCTTCAAGCTGCGAAGATATTTACAGGCTGCAGGATGCTGAGTGGCAGCGTAGCTGATGCATAGGCAGATGCGTCGAGCGCTGTGGGCTGTGAAAGCCGCGGCTGCTGTACAGGCAGCACTACTGAGCGCCTGGGCACGTTGATGCCTGGCTGTGCCGCTGGACGCTGTTTGGCTGCATCGCAGCGCCGCCGTTGTGCGTTCGGCTGCTGCAAATCAGCACCTTTGAGCGCGCGTATTGCAGCAAAAGCCGAAGGACAACAAAACCATGGCACCAACACGTGCCGATGCGCGCTTCCGCTATGCTGTTCAGCGATGCGCAGCCGTTGGGCAATGCGCGGCTGAGCACATAGAAACACCACCAGTCGCTGGCTGCGTGGCTGCTGCACCGACAGCGCACTGCGGGAGTATGAAGCCCGCTGCTGCTGTAGAGACTGCGTACGTCTGCGTGGCTAAGCGCCATAGGGTGCTGAAAGTCGTCGCATGCGCATGTAGGCAGTAAACAATACGTCGGCTATGAGGCGCTGCGGGTGCGAATCTACGCGGCTATACACGTAACAGCACCGTTAGGCGCTGGGGTAGCTGTCGCACCGTCTCTCTCCTTGTTGCCCAGTTGAGGGGCTGTGGGCTGCTGGAAATCAGCAACGTCGGGCACATATATGGCTGCAAACGCCACAAGACAGCAACACCGTTGGCCGCTGCATTGTGCTGCTACTTCGGGGCTCCGTTGGGCGCTGCATCGGTGCGAGCATTGTTAATGTTGAGCCTTCAACATTGGCAATGTTAGGGTAACATTCTAGTCAACATTTGTTGTCTGAGAATGTTCCCTATCTCAGTTTTATCTTTCATGCCCAAAACGTATTTTATTGATGACGTGTCATTTTTCTAGTGATATACAGGATATGGATAAGAGTTGGAATGGATCAAACCGTGTGGAAAGAGTATGGAGCAGCTGGAGTGAAAATTGGAAAAGAGCTTACTAAATATAGGAAGCTTGGAGCAAAAGATGAAGACCAAGTTATGTTGAGCTAATTCAACTAACTTCCAACGTTCACATTCACTTAGTGGACGTTGAGGAAGATTGTGGTTATGTACCAAATCGTTGGAGAAGTCCTTGAGGAGTCGAAGACATATAAATAGCGAAAGGACTTCACCATTTCATAAAGGGGAGAAAACGGGACGAAAAGAGACAGAAGAAAAACGAGTTTGGAAGAGCGAGTTTGAGCGATTACTACTTTCCATGAGAGTTTCTTTCTAGCCTAGCTTTTCAAAGGTCGAGAGACTTTGTAGTTTGCAGAATCGTTTGATTCGTAGGTTTTGCTAGGCTTGATTTAACTATCCTTTTTGATAGTTTGTAATCCATCTTTATAGTGGATTTTGCGCCTTGAGGCACGCAGCAAGTTTTTATACTTGCTGCATAATTTACTTCTCGTGTTCGTGTCATTTCGTTTCTAATTAATTATTTATTCCGCTGTGCGCTCTGAGTGTGAGAGTGAGTGTTAGCCTAACATTTCACCCAACATCAGTATACAACTCAGTAGTGTTACATCCAGTTGGAGACCACGCCCCCTTCAGAGTGGTATCAGAGCAAACGCTTGACATTACTAAGCGCTGACAATCCTCTTCAATGGATGTTACAAGCTCGAATTACATTGGCAAGGTTCCGGTGTTAGACGGCACCAACTACGCGTATTGGAAGGTTCGTGTTCGGCAGTGCATCAAGTCTATCGATGTGCGAGCGTGGGAAGCTGTTATCGATGGATACACTCCACCTCGTAACCCTCCAGATGCTGATGGCGAAGTTGTTGACAAGCCGGTGGCAGAATGGACTGTGGCAGAAAGGAATGCGGCCGAGTTCAACGACAAAGCCTTGAATGCTATCTTCTCATCAGTGGACATTTTTATGTTCAAGATTATTCAGAATTGCTCGACGGCGAATAACGCATGGGATCTTCTTCAGAGGTACTGTGAAGGAGATGCAAGTGTGAAGGAAACCAAGTTACGTCTCCTGCTCAACCAGTTCGAGAATATAAGGATGAAGGAAGACGAAGATATCACCACATACTTCGGGAAACTGTTGACGATTTCAAGCGAGTGTGCCAGCTTAGAAGATCCGATCGCAAATAGGGTACTAAATTCTAAAGCTATTCGGACACTATCCGAGAAGTTCAATGTGAAGGTAGCTGCGGTCGAAGAAGCTCACAACTTGGCAAATATGGAGTTCAACACATTGATGAATATCATGAAAAATTACGAGACCAATCTTGAAGTCCAAAAGAGGGCCTCTCGCGGCAAAAGCCTTGCTCTAGTCAGCCAACCATCCAAGATTCAAATCGAGGAGGACTTTGACTGTGAGGATAATACGGCCATGCTTGTGAAGAATTTCGCAAAATTTCTCAGGAAGAAGAAGAATGTTGAGAAAAATGTTGGCCCGACATTTAGGAAGGGTCAGAATTTCAATTCTGAGCCTTCTTCTGCTCCCCCTTCACTAAACGAAGACCTGATGCGAAGAAGAACATCAACTATGATTCAGTAAGATGTTACGAATGTCAAGGCTGGGGCCATTTTGCCAACGAGTGTGCAAACACCCTTCGCAAGCACGGAAAGGCCATGTGGATCGATCTACCTGATGATGAAGATGAGGATCCATGTCCAAAGGAGACCAAGCACTCATCTGTGACCATTCAGTCCTTCTCTGATGGCGAAGAAGAAGAAGATCATCAAATCGGCTTCACTACGGTAACGGATGTTGAGCCAACATCTGAGAATCAAATTATTTTTGATTATGATGACTCAAACTGTTTTGATGGGTATTCTAGTTGTGATGATGCAGATCAAGAAACTGACTTATGTGTTAAAGTTCAAATCAATGAAGCCGTCAAGAAGTTGTCCGCACAATATGAGAAGGAAAAGGTGCTTAATGAGCATCTCAAAGCTGAGGTTAAAAAGCTACTAGGCGAGAATGAGAAGAATGAAAAGATGATCGAAAGCTTGGTAGATGGAATGAACAAAATGGAAGCAGTACTAACACGAAAAGACAATGAGATCGACCGGTTACAGAAGCGTGTCGACAAGGCCGATCAGACCTTTACAAAGTTGAACAAGGGTAAATCTACCCTTGATGAGGTATTGTCACTAGGTATATTTGATAAGCTAGGTCTAGGATTTAATTCTCAGCCTACTTGTGATGCCTCAAAACCCGTGACTAATGGTCAGCCTAAGATAGTTTTCGTTAAATCTCATGCTTCGAATGATGTGTGTGAATCTGTTAGTGCTGAATCTAGTTCCGAGCATGCTGCCATTAAGAATAAGGATACTTCATATATATGCCATCATTGTAACAAAACTGGTCATTTAAAGCCATTTTGCTGGAAGTTGAAAAAGAGATTTCGAAGAAATCTATGTTGACTGAAATGTCATCCAACATCACGCCTAACATTGAGAAATCAGTGTTGAAAGAATCTTTTGGAAATGTTTTAGTTCATGCGTCTTCAAGTTCTAGTAAAAAGAATGCTACTTTGTTATCCAAGAAGGTTTGGGTCGAAAAATCTGTTCATAAATGCCATGTTGTGTATACCTCCTTGCGAGCTAACGTGACAGGTTCTTGGTACTTCGATAGTGGGTGTTCTCGACACATGACGGGTACCAAGGAGTACCTAAGTGAGTATATGCCATTAAGGAGTGGATCTGTGACGTTTGGAGGTGGAGCTAAAGGGCGTATTCTCGGCAAAGGAAGATTAAATGTGCCCGACTTTCCCAAGCTAAGCAATGCCTCCATGTTGACGGACTTGTTGCGAATTTGATTAGTATAAGCCAACTCTGTGATGACGACCTTGAGGTAAGGTTTAATAAAGAGTGTTGTGAAGTATTTAACCGCAATTCTGTTCAAGTAATGGCAGGAAAACGATCAAGCGATAACTGTTACTTGGTCGGCGACAAAACCAGTTCGAAGGATGTGTGCAAATTGTCGAAAGCCGAAGATGATGTGATTCTATGGCATTACAAACTGGGCCATGTCAACTATCGAACGCTGGAGCAGCTTATCAAACACGACGCGATCAGAGGCATTCCGAAGCTTAAGGAATTTGGTAAGGTTGTGTGTGAGTCGTGCTTGAAGGGTAAGCAAGCACATGTTAGCCATAATGTTGACCAACATCCTACCCAACATTTTAAGACTGCACATAGTTTTCAGCTTATTCATATGGATTTGATGGGTCCAATGGAAGTAGATAGCCTTGGTGGTAGGAAATATGCTTATGTGCTCGTTGATGATTATTCTAGATATGCATGGATATTTTTTCTTAGGGAAAAATCTGAATCATTCGATTTCTTTAAAAAATTCTGTGCCATGATTAAGAATAATTTTATGGCTTCGATTTTTCGCATTAGGTCTGATCATGGTAGGGAATTTGAAAATCGATTGTTGATGAATTCTGTGATAAGAAAGGTATTATGCATGAGTATTCTTCTCCTAAGACGCCCCAACAAAATGGGGTGGCCGAGAGAAAAAATAGGACCTTACAAGAAATGGCTCGTGTTATGTTGCAATCTAGGAGCATTTCTAAGCGTTTTTGGGCTGAAGCATTGCATACAGCATGTCATATATCTAATCGTGTGTTCTTTCGACATGGTACTAAGAAAACGTCATATGAGTTGTTAAATGGGAAGAAGCCTACGGTTAAGTATTTTCATGTTTTTGGATGTTATTGTTACATGTTGAATGATCGTGAATACTTGACTAAGTTTGATTCGAAGAGTGATAAATGTATATTTTTAGGATATTCTTCTAATAGTCGTGCATATCGTGTGTATAATTTGCGCATCAAATCTGTTCAAGAGTCCATTAATATTGTGTTTGATGATGCTACTGATCTTAGAAGAGCTCCTCCACAAGTCAATATTTCAGATGTTGTCCAAGCTGTTGATGAAACAGAGGAGACTGGAGAGGAAGATGTTGGGCCAACATCTGACCCAACATCACCGTATGAGGAGAATGATGAGATCGAACCAAGCGAAGTTCGAAGAGATCCCCCAGCTAAGATTCAAAAGGATCATCCTACAGACTTAATCATTGGAGACGTAATGAAGGCAGAAAGACTAGAGACAAGCCGCGCAAGGACTACAAGTCTATGGTAAGGAACGTATGCATGAATACAGTATACGCTGAGGTACGTTTTAATTGTTTTGTTTCTGAGATAGAACCTAAGAATGTCCTTGAAGCTCTCAAGGATAACTTTTGGATTAATGCAATGCAAGAGGAACTCTTGCAGTTCGAGAAAAACCAAGTATGGACCTTGGTTCCACGGCCGAAGGATATTAATGTCATAGGCACTAAGTGGATCTTAAGAACAAATCTAATGAACTTGGTAGAGTTGTTAGAAACAAAGCTCGTTTAGTAGCTCAGGGTTATACTCAAGTAGAAGGCATAGATTTTGATGAGACGTTTGCTCCTGTGGCTAGGTTAGAATCGATTAGGTTGTTGTTGCAATTGCATGTTGGCTTAACATCACTTTACATCAAATGGATGTTAAGGGTGCTTTTTTAAATGGGTACATTGATAAAGAAATCTATGTCGAACAACCTAAGGGTTTCGAAGACCCGCATTACCCTAACCATGTCTTTAAGCTGCAGAAAGCGTTATATGGATTGAAGCAAGCACCTCGAGCTTGGTACGCAAGGTTAGCCACATTTTTACTTGAATTTGGGTTTGTACGAGGTGAGGCAGACCGTACTCTTTTTGTAAAAAGGGTTAGTTCTGAAATTTTGATTGCTCAAATTTATGTTGATGATATTGTTTTCGGCTCAAGCTCACAGTCTATGCTAGATCAGTTTGTGCAGGCGATGAACATCACCTTTGAGATGAGCATGATTGGGGAACTAACTTACTTTTTAGGCTTACAGATCAAGCAAAGTAGTGACGGGATCTTTATGTCCCAAGAAAAGTACGCTAAGAACACAGTCAAGAAGTTCGGATTGGACACGGCAAAGGTAATGAAAACACCTATGGGATCTACGCAAAAGGTAAGTAAGGATGATGTTGGGCAGAATGTTGACTCAACATTGTATCGATCTATGATAGGCAGTTTGTTATATCTTTCCGCTAGTAGACCTGACATTATGTATAGCGTATGTGTATGTGCTAGATATCAATCTGAACCTAAGGTTTCCCATCTTAATGCTGTTAAGCGTATTCTTCGTTATGTGAGTGGATCATGTAGTCTAGGATTGTGGTTCTCTAAAGATACTAATATGAGTCTTGTAGGCTATAGCGATGCTGATTGGGCAGGTGACGAGGATGATCGAAAGAGCACAAGTGGCGGCTGTTTCTTCTTAGGTAACAATCTAGTTGCATGGTATAGTAAGAAGCAGAATTGTGTGTCTTTATCTACTGCTGAGTCTGAGTATGTTGCGGCGGGTAGTTGCTGTACGCAATTAATGTGGTTGAATAGCATGTTGTGTGACTATGGTTTAGAGTGCGAATCTGTCCTCATGTATTGTGATAACCTTAGTGCCATCAACATTTCTAAGAATCCCATCCAACATTCACGCACGAAGCATATAAATATAAGACATCATTTTCTGAGAGATATGGTAGAGAAAGAGTTAGTGCGCATTGAGCATATAGACACAAAACATCAGTTAGCAGACATTTTCATGAAAGCATTGGATTCTGAAAGGTTTTCGGACCTGAAGAAATCCATAGGATTGCACATGTCAGTCTGAATGTTGGTCCAACATTTGGATCAACATAGCATTTATCGAATTTGATAGTTACTGCTTTAATGTTTGATGAGATATTCCATTCTGTTATTCTGTGAAATGACTCGACCCACCTTAACCATTTTCTGAAATGACCCAATCCCATGCAAAAAGCAGGCTCATAAACTTTTTTTTTTAGGTTTTGGTAATAAGTATCCCTAGGTACACGGCATTCGCGGTGACGATGTATTCTTGGTGACAAAAAGCCAAACCTTGATGTTTAGGTAATAAGTGCAATGCACAATAATTCAGAATCAATATCTAAGGTGAAAGGGCAGAAAATGAAAGAAAAATTGAGTTGAGGGAGTCGAGCAGAAAAGTCTAAGAATCCAGAGTTAGAATGTTGAGTCAAATGTTGGGGCAACATGTTTGACTGTCAGTTTGATATTGCTATATTTATGTGCTTTCGCTTTATTAGTGTTTGTTTTTCGTACTGCATTTTGTTAGTCACGTATGTCTAGTTTAGATATCTCTCAGAATTGCATTAGAACTCTCGAAGAACAACTTGTTACACTTGTCTCAAGTAATCATCGTCGTCGCTCAAACGGTTAGTCTCGCTAACGTTTACCTTGATTTTTGACTTGGTATTTTTGTTTGAAACATGATCTAATGTGCTCCTAAATTCGCTCATGACCACTTCACTCATTTACTATAATTAGCTCCATAATTAGGCAAGGTTGATAACCGTTGAAACCCTTTTTATTAGGTCTGAAATGGTTTATTAGCTCCATCATTCACAAACCCTAAGTGCTTAATTTGAGTTACCCTGTCTCACTCTCTCTGAAATTCTTCTCTGCAATCCTTGTTCTTCAATTCAAATTCTGTGCTTTTTCTTCTTGATTTAACAATGTCGAACTCACCAAGTCATTAAGAACCACAGAATGTTGACCCAACATTGGACGAATTCGTGTATGATGCTATCCCACTTCAGACAATTCCGGCGCCAGTCGAGGATGTCGATGACATTCCTCTCAACATGCTCTTTCCGACCACCGAGTCACCAATGTTACCACCAGACGTGCCGGCGAAACAGCAGAGCACCGCCAAGAAGCCTCGATCCCGACCACCGACTGAGGTTAAGGGTCCAGTCTCAACGAAACGACGCAGCAACAGAATCCGTCAGTCTCAGGTCTCAAAGGGGTCAAAATCAACGGCAGACAAGCCCATCATCCTCTCAAGTTCTTCATCTGACACCACGGCAACCACCTCAGAGGACAATCCTGCTCCAGTCACCGCCGAAGTCTCTGCTCAGGGGGAGACGAGTGCTGCCACAGCACAAGAGCCATGTCTCAACCTAGAATCGGCCCCAGTTCAGCCGTCATCTCCGTTGAAGGCTTCCACAGAGGAGCTTATCGATAACACCACCTATGATCAGCTGGATGAGGAGATAGAGACTCCAGTGGCAGCCACACCATCTACGAAGTCCACTTTCCCTGCCCCTGAGGACGAAGGCGATGATGAGTTTGGTCCAACTGAAACCCTGGCCACTTGGAAGATCAAATTGAAGAAGAAAGCTGGAAAGAGGCCAATGAGTTCAGAGGACAGACCTTCGAAGCACCCACGATCAGCAGAGTCCTCACAGCCAGCAGCTAGCAGCCGAGCTGACTTGCCAGCCTCCTCAAGCAGTGAAGATGTTGAGTCGGATGTTGACCCAACATCTGACTCCGACTGGGAAACTCCTTTGCCGAAGGGGAGATTTTATGCATCTCTGAATGAGGAGCTGTGGTCATACTTTAGCCAGAGGGTACTGCGTATTGAGAGAACGGTGGATGTGGTGAGTTTTAGAAGGTTTGGGGTGATGCAATTCTTGGAATCTCGCCACTTTGACAAAACAGTTACCATGTTTGGGACTTACTGTGATACAGTGGTTCGTGAGGTATTTTCTAATCTCTTGCCTAGTATTAATGATCCTAGTTCTAGGAAGTATGGAAAGGTGTTTTGTAGGGGGAGGTTATATAATTTTTCGGCTAGGGACATTAACGAGTATTTGGGGACCCCGAATGTAGAAATGGGACAGACTTACGACAATGATGAGGTTGTGAATTTCTTGACCGGGGGTAGAATAAGAGAATGGGATGGAAATTTCTCGGTTAGTTTCTTGACTTCACTGTACTCAGTGTTGTTCAAAGTGGGGATATGTAACTGGTGGCCAACGGCAAATGAGACCCGCGTTGCTGAGAATATGGCTCATATTCTATATGCTCTTGGGCGGAACTTGCCCTTAAACTTGGGTGAATTAGTGTTGGAACAGCTTGCCAAGGAGGCCGAGAAAAAGGCACCTGGAATTCTCCCATTCCCCTCTTTGATTTATGGAATGTTGGTTCGTGGAGGATTCAGGCCAGCACGCAAGGACCAAGTGGTCACTATCAAGATCCCATATGCTGTGTCTCATATGCACCTGGCCGGATCGAACAAAGTAGTGGATCTTCCGTGGCAACCTCCAACACAGAATGCTGAGCCAAATGTTGCTTCAACATCTGCCCAGCCATCCAGCCTCGATCGCCAGATTCAGTGTCCTAGAAGAAACTATTGCATTTCTGTCCTCCCAGCTATCTATCCTGAAGGATCTACGTTCTTCCCAAAAAGGGGGAGAAGAGGCGGAAGTTGCGGAGCAAGAAGATCAAGCTGGAACGAGTGGAAATGGCAGAGGCGGACAGGCTGAACAAACCGATCAGCAAGGGGGAGATGGGGCAGTTCAAGTTCAAGACAAAGAAGCACAGGATTCGATCGAGAGTCTAAACATTTAGACTTCGAACTTTTGTGCATGCGCTTCTTGCTTATGTTTGCATGCTGCTTTGCTTCTGTTTTAGTTTGATTGACCATGTCATTTTCTTTTGCAGATATTTCTCAGGACCTCTTATGGCTTGTACTAATTAGTAGTACTTTGAATAGTTTTAGTGCTATTCTGTTTTCGTCTGCTCTAACCTTTCGTTTTAAAGTGTTTTGTGGTTGAGTAGATCTGGCCTTCAGGGGGAGTTTCATCACGACTAACTTCTGCTTTGGTTTTGGGAAGAAAGATAAAAAGGGGGAGATTGTTAATGTTGAGCCTTCAACATTGGCAATGTTAGGGTAACATTCTAGTCAACATTTGTTGTCTGAGAATGTTCCCTATCTCAGTTTTATCTTTCATGCCCAAAACGTATTTTATTGATGACGTGTCATTTTTCTAGTGATATACAGGATATGGATAAGAGTTGGAATGGATCAAACCGTGTGGAAAGAGTATGGAGCAGCTGGAGTGAAAATTGGAAAAGAGCTTACTAAATATAGGAAGCTTGGAGCAAAAGATGAAGACCAAGTTATGTTGAGCTAATTCAACTAACTTCCAACGTTCACATTCACTTAGTGGACGTTGAGGAAGATTGTGGATGTACCAAATCGTTGGAGAAGTCCTTGAGGAGTCGAAGACATATAAATAGCGAAAGGACTTCACCATTTCATAAAGGGAGAAAACGACGAAAAGAGACAGAAGAAAACGAGTTTGGAAGAGCGAGTTTGAGCGATTACTACTTTCCATGAGAGTTTCTTTCTAGCCTAGCTTTTCAAAGGTCGAGAGACTTTGTAGTTTGCAGAATCGTTTGATTCGTAGGTTTTGCTAGGCTTGATTTAACTATCCTTTTTGATAGTTTGTAATCCATCTTTATAGTGGATTTTGCGCCTTGAGGCACGCAGCAAGTTTTTATACTTGCTGCATAATTTACTTCTCGTGTTCGTGTCATTTCGTTTCTAATTAATTATTTATTCCGCTGTGCGCTCTGAGTGTGAGAGTGAGTGTTAGCCTAACATTTCACCCAACATCAGTATACAACTCAGTAGTGTTACATCCAGTTGGAGACCACGCCCCCTTCAAGCATGATTGTGTTTGGGCGTTCCAAGGCTACACAGGTTGCCTCAGCACTACAGAGCGCTCCAATGTGGATGGGCACGATGTCTCTATGTTGTTCAGCGATGCGTGGGCGCTGGACTTGTGCTGTACATCACGGGATGGGCACGCTGCTGCAGTTCAGTGCCATTCGGTGCTGCCTTTGGGAGTTGCGTATCTGTACGCTTTGCTGTATGTTTGGGTTGCGGATGCTATATATCAGCGCCATCAGGCTTATGTATAACAGAAAACGTAGCTCCATTGGATAGTGGCAGCACTCTTCGATGTCGTGACTGCGCAGGAAAGCACCATGGCAGCAACGTGTGGTTGTGCACACTGCCACTACGCTGTTCAGCGATGCGTGGGCATTGGGCACTGCGGCTAGGCACGTAGCAGCGACGTTGGGTGCTGTGGTGGCTGCGTGACTGCTGCATCGACAAGCGCCATCGGGCACTGGGTTGCTGTGAAGGCTGCATCACGTTGCTGAGCGCCATTGGGCGTTTTCAGGGCCGTGCCGCACCACTGCAGGGTTCTTCACAAGTATTACATCAACCCTATTCGGTTGCTCAGTGCATCTCATACTGGTAGATATGAAAGCACCGGAGAAGATATGAAGAATCTCGGCTAACTCCTCGATGGAGAAATGCCGGCACTTTCTGATATATATACATATATATAAGCTAAAAACGATGATGAATGCTATGTTGATAAGCTAGGAACTACCTCAGAACTTGTGGGGGGAAGTCATCATATCAGCAAATCGCATTCTAAACTTGTTGCCACACAAAAAAATGGATCAAACTCCATATAAACTACGGAAATGTAGGAAACTGTCCTACAATCACTTTAAAGTGTGGGGGTGCCTAGTAAAGGTCGAAGTACCTATACCCAACCAAGTTAAGATATGACCCAAACTGTTGATTGCATCTTCATCGAATATGCAAGTAACAGTAGTGCATACAGATTCCTGGTGCACAAGTCTGAAATTCCTGACATGTATACATGAATGATTATAGATTCGAGAAATGTTGTATTTTTCGAAAACATCTTTCCAAATAAGGAAAAGAAGGAAATGAGTTCAAGAAAAAGATCTCACGATGCCGTCGAAAGTTCTTCTAACGAAACTGAGGAACCGAGGCAGAGTAAGAGACAGAAAGTGGCCAAGTCATTTGGACCAGACTTTCTGACTTACATGATGGACCACAAACCTCGGACATTGTAAGAAGCATTGTCAAGTCCAGAAGCTCCGTTCTGGAAAGAAGGTGTCAATAGCGAAATTGAATCCATCATGCAAAATCATACGTGGGAGTTAGTAGATCTCCCAAAGGGATGCAAGCCTTTAGGATGCAAGTGGGTCCTTAAAAGGAAGCTCAAAACTGATGGGTCTATCGAAAAATATAAGGCTCGATTAGTCGCCATGGGGTTCAACCAAAAGGAATGCATTGTATGACTTCGAGATACACAAAATGGATGTGAAAACAGCTTTCACTAGAGGAAAAAAATCTATATGAAATAGTCTGAATGGTTCATTGCTCCCGAGCAATAGAATAAAGTATGCCGACTCAAATGTCGTTCATTGCTCCGAGCAATAGAATAAAGTATGCCGACTCAAAGTCGCTTTACGGGCTTAAACAAGCACCGAAGCAGTGGTATGAGAAATTCGATATGACTATGCTATCGAATGGATTCAAGATCAATGAGTGTGCAAATGTGTTTACATTAAGGGCACACCTGATGAATTTGTGATCTTCTGTCTTTATGTAGACGACATGTTGGTCATGGGAAACAGTCACAAAATAATTGTGAACACAAAAAACATGTTGAAAAATTACTTCAGCATGAAGGATATGGGTTTGGCTGATGTCATACTAGGATAAATGTCTCTAGACACGAAGGCATTGTGTTGACACAATCTCACTACGTTGAGAAAATGTTAAAGAGATTTAACGCCTTCGATGATCCTCCGGCTAAGACACTGTGGATGTCAATCTACATTTAGCCAAAAATAGAGGAGAACCCATATCACAGCTCGAATACGCTCGGGTGATTGGCAGCATGATGTATCTATCAAACTGCACTCGACCTGACATAGCCTATTTGATAGTAAACTTAGTAGATTTACTAGCAATCGGGTAGTGGAGTAGCCATGGATAGCACTAAAACGAGTGCTAAGATATCTGAAGGATACGATTAATCATGGCATATTATACTCGAGATATCCAGCAGTTCCTGAAGGATACTGCGATGCAAACTGGATATCTGAGCAAAGACTCCAAGTCCACGAGTGGTTACGTATTTACCATCGGTGGTGGAGCGGTTTCCTCGAAATCCTCGAAACAAACGTGTATAGCTCGTTCCACGGTGGAATCGGAGTTTATAGCACTGGCTAAAGCCGGTGAAGAAGCAGAATGGCTTCGAAATTTTCTCGAGGATATTTCGTGTTGGAATAAACATGTGCCACTTATAATGATACATTTTGATAGCATGGTGGCTATCGATAGGGCACATAGTTGTATGTACAACGGTAAGTCTCGACACATTCGTCGAAGACATAACATCGTAAGACAGCTAATCTCTAGCGAAATAATCTCCATTGACTATGTGAAGTCTAAGGAGAACATGGCAGATCCTTTGACGAAAGGAATCCCTAGACAACATCTAAATACTGCAGTAAGGGAAATTAGACTAAAAATCCACACACCAAAGAAGGGCTCGGTGGTAACTCAACCATGATGAGTGGAGATCCCACAAACTTGGTTCAATGAGACAACTAAGCTGAGACCGGTTCTATCGTATACTTGGAAATTTCTAAGTCCATTCTCGAGAGCTGTCCAAGTAATTTCCGATGACGGGGTAGGGTAAGCATTTATGCTTTTAATGATGGTTATACCAAAATTGGGGAGTATTTCGGGCTACTCCAGGATTAAGTCCTAATAGTCGGTCGCCTATATAAGTGAGAAGTGGGGCCGCTTCAATGGAAACACTTATGATCGGAGATACGGTCCAATGCCGAAATGGACACAACGTGAGAATCGAAAGAGATCAGATTCATCATTGTGTGTATGCTGTTGTCTTGGTTTACACAAAAGCCCGCCAGTTCAAGACATCGTTCACTGAGCAACGAGTAAACCCGATAGTATTCACTAGGGAAGATTCAAAGCCACAAGCTATCTATCCTGATGCAATGATGGGTGTCGGGACTTTCTTGCAGAAGTCAACATGCATTGCATTAATTTCATTCATGTGGGGGTGTTAGATTCAATGAATAGGTGAATGGATATTAATATGAAAAGACATCATTGAAAAGATGTATAGTTTAATCTAAGAGGTAGAAGTGAAAATGTACCTTTTCAACTTCATGACCCTTAGTGAGTTTTTCTACTTCTATAAATAGGTTCCCCCATATTGAAAAGAAATTATTCAATTAGCTCTAAGCATTCAAGCATTCGTACGAAGCATACTAGTTCTAAGAAAGTGCAAGAAAGGCTCGAGTCTTAAGTAGATTCGCCGATAATTTTGGTTCGTTGTGCAGCGATCAAAATTCTGAAGTCGTTGTATCTTCGGGACGGATTGCGTAGACCCGAAGCACTGAAATACGGGGCAATAACGTCTTACGGACAGCGTACGTAGTACGTGCCTCGACTTCAAATCTAACGAAGTGGTTTTCGAGTTTTGCAGCCATCGACCAGACGTCTACACCGGAATACACACAAATTTCCAACAGATATTTATGGGTGTAATGATGTGTACGGGTGTTTTAACACTGGGCGGGGGAAGGTGTAACGATTTTCGTAGGTTGGAATACGAGGTGGAATACAGAAAGTGGAATAGAGGATCTGAAGCCGCAAAAGATCGGATAAAATGGTAATAAATGCACAGTAAATGATGATGGTCGTTTCTAACGGAAGTTGGATATTTGACTTTGTATGTATATATTATACATATATGTTTTTTTCCGGGAGAAAACCCAAAATGGTCGTCGAAGTTTACCCCATGAACCAATTTAGTCCCTAATGTTTCGCGTAAACTAATTTAGTCCCTGATGTTCTTGAAAATGAACCAAATTGGTCCCTCCGTTAGTATGTCCGTTAATTTGGATGGAAAAGGACACGTGTCGACACGTGATTCGTCAGAATTAAAAATAATAAAATTAAAATAAAAAGGATAAAAAAAGAAAAAGAAAAATACAATAAATTAAAATAAAATAAAGAACAAATAAAAATATAGTAAAAAATAATAAATAAAATAAAAATAAAAAATAAAAAGTAAAGAGAAGTGAATAAAATATAAAAAATAGATGATAATAATAATATATAAAAAATATAAATAAAAAATATATTTATTTTTTGTTTTATGATACAAAAATTTCAAAAAAAATTATATTTTCACTCTTTTTTTTAATTTTTTTTATAATTATATAAAACAATAACTAAATAATATTTTTTATTATATTTATTTATATATTTTTATATATTTATTATTATTATTATCTATTTTTTATATTTTTTATTCACTTCTCTTTATTTTTTATTTTTTATTTTTATTTATTATTATTTTTTACTATATTTTTATTTGTTTTTTATTTTTAATCTTTTATTTTATTTTAATTTATTGTATTTTTCTTTTTCTTTTTTTTATCCTTTTTATGTTAATTTTATTATTTTTAATTCTGACGAATCACGTGTCGACACGTGTCCTTTTCCATCCAAATTAACGGAGATACTAACGGAGGGACCAATTTGGTTCATTTTCAAGAACATCAGGGACTAAATTAGTCCACGCGAAACATTATGGACTAAATTGGTTCATGGGGTAAACTTCGGGGACCATTTTGAGTTTTTTCCCTTTTTTTCCGTTTTGCCAACTTCATGATGGCTAGTAGCTTGGCCATCATCGGGCAAGATTTATTCTTTTTTATCATCGAAAATTCTATCCAACTCGTTAGATTTTTGATATGTTATCCAAAACTTAAGAGTGATATAAATTAACATTTTTCTCTCAAGGACGAAAATTAGAGAAATTATGGGAACAGAAATCGTACTTACCATCTCGCTCGTTGCGAGTACTAGATTAACTAAATTACTAAAAATACTCCAATAATATCGAAACTCTAATCTATTTTCATCTTTTTTCGCGATAACGTCTCTGTTAATCAAGAAGCAAAAAAATATATATACAAACTCTAATCTATTTTCATCTTTTTTTCGCGATAACGTCTCTGTTAATCAAGAAGCAAAAAAAATATATACACTCAAAAATACGGCAGAACAGAAATCCTTGCAGAATTGGATATGAGGAGAAATTTCTCTCAGTTTGAACAAAAATTCCCCGCTTCGTCCCATTGTCAAACCTAATGCCTATTGTTGATTTAGACTAACAAAACAACTCATGAATAGTTTGTTGCTTTAATAGCAGATATTTTTATTTTTATTTTTGAAAGAAATGCATATTAGACTGAAACACATGAGATAGTGATGATGGATAAAATCCAGCTACATCAAAAGCAAGAGCAATATATATTACAGAAGGGATTAAATGCAAACATTCAGAAACAGAGTTAAAACACTAATTTCTTCTTCCTCATCAACACAAGCCAAGCTAACAGATTACAGCAAACCCAATTAAAAGCATAGTCCAACAGAGCTTTAATCAAGTGTTCCCAATTCAGACGAATAAGAAAACCACCGATCAATAAACGGGCCCGGCCAGGCCGGGAGCATCAAGAAAGCGCGGATTTAGGCGATCAGAAACCCTCAAGACTTAGTCTACGTCGGTCGAGTGCTGGTCCCTCCAATTCTCGAGGCCAATGCAAGAACTTCGGGGGACATTTCCCAATTCCCGCTCGTCCTTCCCCAGCTCGAACGCCTCGGGTGAATGCCCACACGGTCACCCTCGTCTACTGTTGTCCTTACATCAGGTGAAATGTCTCCGAAGGCACGATTGTCTTTGGGGTTTATTGACCCGTCGGGTCGATCCAACACCGAGCCCGCGTCTCCCCACACGGCTTTCCGACCCATCTCAATGTCCTCGGCGGGTTTGCCCATGTTCGGGCTCACGAAACCACCAGACGCGGGCCTAGGTGGTGGGGCGGGCTCTCTTTGGACCTTGGCCCGGAAATCATTCTTCGATGCAGGAATGGGGCTGCAGAATAGCTCGGTAAAGTTGCGTAGTACTCCTTTGCTATAGGGATTCTCGCGCCTGTCGTATCTGTATCTGAAGTTCTCGTATGTAGTCTGCATTGCGCACGGGAAAGTAGAAAATATTACAAGTTATCTCATCGGCATAAGAACAAGGTTGTGGTAAATTTGTTTGGAGGGTGAGAAATAGCGAATGCTTGCCTGATTTGTACTGATGAGGTAGAGATGGAACGCTGTAAGCCCGCCGACAAACCAGACTGCAATGAATGTGTAGATGATTAGGGCAATGGAAGCCGGCGTCTTAATCATGGCCCTCCATATTGTTGTCTCCTCAGTATTCATGATCCTTACAATGTAAACCCAGCAGAAACCGAAGACATATAAACACAGCAGAGTCGTCGATGAGACAAACATGAAGAAAAAGCGGTAGTTTCTCTGAAGGAACAAAACAAAAATGTTATCAAAGTGAAAGGTGACATGAACTTAAAACAAAGATGGAATGCTTTTGGTGATGCAAGAATCCCTACCATATATAAAGAGAAGACGCATATCTTACCAAGCCAATGCACTGCCCAACCCAAGGGCAGTGATGATCGAATCTTTCTACACAGTTATTGCATATTGAACAGTGAGAGCAGCGAGGAGGTCGATAAAGCATGCAAGTATCACAATACTTAATCTTCACCATAACACCATTGACTTCGACTTCCTTAAAGCGGGCCAAGCGCAACTGAGGAGTCTGAGCACCTTCAGCAATCCCAACGTAGCTGTTGGGCTCAGGTGGGTGTGCGTTTCGAGGAATTATACCGGGATCTCTACCAGAAGTCAACAGAAGAAGAACTAAGTCCTGATACATAGCAGAGGATGAAAACAGAACAATGATTAAATCAACTTGAGTACAGCGGACAGTCAGAAACAAACATTCAATTTCTAGATGAAGGCCACAAATTATTGTGTGTAAGTATATATCTGCGGGGGGGGGGGGGGGAGGGGAAAGAGAGTACGTAGAATGTGAAAACAACAGCGACGACCATAATTGATATTCCCCAGTTATTTGCAAAATCATCCATGAGCTTTCTTGCAACAAAGACACAGAATACACTGACCGGGGCCACAATGAGGAGGATAGTTAGAGCCAACGACCTAACATCAGGGCCGAAGATAAATCTTCCTTGAAGGAAGAATTTCTGCAGACGAGAGAAGCAATAAAAGAAAGAGGTATTAGAAAAAGAAAAGCAAAAGGCAAAAGAAATACAAATCAATGCTAAAAATTTCAGTCCTCGACGTACTCAGAATTCATTGATTTTAATCTTAAGATAATTCAATAAGTAGATGAGAAATAACAGAGTCGAATAACCGTAATACAGAGTCCTGAAATACCCTCCAATCATTTCTGTTATCCAAAAGTAATCATGGGGTTGCCGGGTTCGAAGCCAGAGATAATTTCAACACAACACATGATTTACGTCCTAAAAATGGACATATCGAAAAGTTCATTACTTCCTCACTGAATCTCGAGCTCTGATTATACAAAGCACAGTTTGCAATTAGCTTTACTTATGTGAACACATTCAACCAAAAGTACTGTGAAATATCTATGTTGGAGCAGAGATTATCAACTGAAACTTAACAATCTCTCTATCGTCTTATCCTTTCGGTTGCATCTTATGATAACAACTGAAAAAGTAGCTAACCATCAAATTCCAAATAAACTAGATAACAACATCTACAGCAGTCAGAACCAGCAAACTCAAGATACTTCCTAACCCACAAAAAAGTCATAATACAGAGAAACAAAGTATGCAATAGGTAAGATCATCTTTGTCTATTGTCTTTCCCCTTGCCCATGACAAAAAGGAAAAACCAAAACCTTTTTCTAGGACAGCTCAAGTAAACACACTAATCGACTAAAATGATACAGATAACAGCTGTAATTGCATCCCCACCTAATTCTTCGATAAAGAACGCATTACAAAGGAAAACAAAAAAACAAAAAACGGAGCTTAGGAAAAAAGAAAGAAAGAAAGAAAGAAAGGAAGAAAACTGACATTGCTGCCTTTCCAAGCCTGGTACACCATGAGCTCGTCCGACCCATTATTAGATCCGGACAATGAATCGGATCTATTAGGAGGAGGAACCACGTACATTTCCCCCTTTTTCCTCTTCACCTCAAAATCGAAACTTTGGAAATAAACCCTACTGCCCACCTCCGAAGCAAGTAATAACACAAAAACCTCCCTAATTTGGACAACCCATCGACGTATTCTTCACATCTATGAAGAAACGAAGCAGTAGAAGAAGAGAATCAGAATCTAGCTGTGCTTTTGAGGAAAGGGGAAAAGAAAAAAAGTGATTTTTGTGGTTTCTTTCTGCCCTTTGTGCACAAGGACATTGAGTTTGAGATCCAATGCGAAGGGCTCTCAGGCTACATAAATATCACAGTGACGTGGACGTATGTCATTGGTCTTCCATATCTTAGGTGGGGTCAAGTCAAACCCATGAGAGTTTGGTAGTAATAAAGCGGTCGTTAGCTGTTTTCTCAATAGCCATCCTTCGTTGACTTTGACTGCAATAACATCCCTGTATTAAACTAAACAATCACTTTTTTTTTTTTTTTTTTTTTTTTTTGGGGGAAATGTCACTATTATTATATATATAGAGAATATGTAAAAAAGGCATGGTCCACCACATTCGATGGCCAATACCATGCAAGCCCAAAGAGCTAATCATAATCATAGCAACATAGCACAGTCAAAATCATAATCACGACTACCAAGCTATATGCCATAGCCGCCGCAAGCCGCAATGTTGAAGATGTCATCTATCGTCCAACGTATCTAGACGCGCAATCACCAAGTAGATAGCATCCCTCACAACCATGTCCGATGTCCTACTCAAACCTGTATGCCAACGCTGGTTCCGCTCCCTCCATACGTGATAAACAAGTGACGCAAGTAGCTGACGATAAGCAAGATGAAGAAGGTGTCGGCGTCGCCACTTCACCGCTGCCCATAAGATCCCCCGCCGCCATTCCCGATAGGGCCAAGCAAATCTCGTATTATGTCTTAAAAACCGCAGACATGCAGCCGAAAACGGGCAATTAAAGAACATGTGGTTTATTGTCTCGATAGTTCCACTATCACAAAGCATGCACAAAGAAGAAGATGCAGCCATAGCAATCCAAGGTTTATCTCTAGTGGCCAGTCTATCGCGAATTGCCAACCAAAGAATAAACTCAAGCTTGGGAATACTCACCGGTCCTCCAAACAAATTCGCCCAAAGTACCCGTGGACGTCTAGTACGCATCGCCTCCCAAGCCGCCTGAGGTGAAAATCGCCTATCTCGGGAACCACACCAACGGATAGAGTCCATGTCATTAGGATATACAGGGGGGAGAAGGGGAAAAATCTGCATGTATTCCGTCCTAGTGGTCATAGGCCAATTCCACCCATTCGAGGTAATCACCGCGGATAACCTGGTATCACGTGGCAGCCCCATAACACGCGGACCCCGTGAAATCATATCCTCAAGAGGCATCTGAAGCATCCAAGGATCACGCCAAAGAAATAGGGATTCGCCATTACCTATACGAAAACTAACCAATGGTAATAGATAAGGTCGGAGCTTTAGGATCTGTTTCCAACTCCAAGAGGAGAGTGCCCCCGGCCTTATGAACCATACTGATTTCTGTCGAAGTCGAGTCGAGTAGAGCCAGTCCACCCATATAGAAGATCTATCCCTCGTAGCAACACGCCATAATAGTGAAAGCATGAGCGTACGATTCACCTCCAGCATCGAACGAATACCCAGACCCCCTTCCTCCATAGGGAGACAAACATCACACCACGCCACTTTCGCAGGCGAACCAGCCCAAAGAAATCGTCGTATTGCTGACTCAATAGATCGGATAACCCCTTTAGGCAGCAAGAATACTCCTGACCCACCTTTTGCTATTCCTCCTCTGTATTTTATTGTTTGGACAGATCATAATACACAGAGGCAAAGGCAAAAGACACCCCCATCATTCACTTGGAGAGAAAGATGTCAAGGCGTGACGAGACAGTAATGATCGTAGTTCCTAAGATTAATCCATAGATCTATACATGGGAACATCCAGCCAATTACATCACATAAAAGGCAGAAATGATTATTACATCCAAAACACCTGAGAGTTTGATGCCATATGCTTCCATTCTTTGGATATCTCTAGCTATCAGAGATTACCATAGGCCATCCCACCAAGCCAAGTAGTCAGAGAGCATAGATTTGCTTGGCCATGATGTTAGGATCGGTTAGTGTTTAGAGGGGGGGAATAAACACTTTAAAAACTTTTTAAATATACTTGAGTTGTAATAACTCGGGTTCTTGAAATATACGAGCACCGAGAGAGTAAGCGAGTTACGATTTTAAACCAAACGGAAAATATTCGACCTCGGTTTTGCGGGTCTTTTAAAAGTGTTTCAAAACTATGCAAGTTAAAAACCGATTTGGTTGAAGCATTTTATCAAACACTTAAAATGCTTCAACTATGCATGCTATACTTATGAATGCAATGAAGTGAACACGGGATTTGTTTATGGAAGTTCGGAGCTTAATCTCCTACGTCTCCCCTTCTTCCCCGCAAGGAAGGTTCCACTAGAAGATTCGGTCACATGTACACTTAAGTACAACCCTCTATAGCTAGACTCCCGCTAACTAAACTCCTAGCACTCAACCATAGCACCCCGCAAGGTCACTATCTTCGATAGCTTTTTAAAGTCCATCGGTACACAATGATTGTAGGCCGCAACCTCACAATCCGCTCACATCTTTAGAGTCTCTATGCTAAGACTATAAGCACTTGTTTTACGTCTTTGTGCGAAGACTACAAACACATAGTTTAACGTCTTTGTGTTAAGACTCTCACTCAACTAATCTATTTCGCTCATCTCTCTATTGTGTGAGTGAGGTGTGTGGGTTTGAACTTTGTAGCTCTCTTTATCTTTTGTATCCCACACATGAAAGAAGAACTCTCTTGATTAGCCTCTTTGATCTTGTTCTTCTTTCTTGGATCTCTCTTTGAATGTGTTCTTGTTGTCTCTAGGATCCTACGTTTCTTTGTTGTACTTGGACTGTATTTATAGCCTTCCAACCTTGATGTAGCCGTTAGACACAATAAAAGGGCCGTTGGAAGCTTTTGTCCTTACTTGGTCAAAGCTGTCAGCTTCAGTTGCTTGTACCTGCTGCAGTAAGGTGCTTGTACATCAGCTAGCATCCAGTTGACCAGGACCAGTAACCAGCCAGCACATGGCCAGAACCCGCGGTGACCAGAACCCAGCCAGGTGCCTGACCAGAACCCAGCCACTGACCAGGACCTGACCAGAAACCGCGACCAGAGTCTGACCAGAACCCGCAGTATCCAGGTCCTGACCAGAACCCAGCCAGGAGCCTGACCAGAACCCAGTCACTGACCAGAACCGAGCCAGTGACCAGATCCTGATCAGAACCCAGCCAGACCTTGACCAGGACCCAGCCAACAGCCGACCAGGCACCCGAGTTGACCAGGCGTTGACCAGTGCTGACCGACAGTTGACCGACTCGATTTTTCACACTGAGCTCATATCTGATATCCGTTTTTCGAGTCGGGTTCATCTGCGCACTCAAGTAAATATGTTAGTGACACAATAATAAGTTTTGTGTTTATCAAAATCGGATTGCTAGATATTATAATCCAACACATGACAACTCAGTGGACGGGCAAATCTGTTCCGTGCATGGCCCCATCCGACTTGGTTCTTTAAGCCTTCTGTTAGCAGATTGCTTTGGAAGCTAATGAGGAATGTAAAACTTGAATTGATTTGAGGGTTATTTTCAGAAGGTCAGATAAGAGAAGATTCTGCAAGGTTGTTGCCAAGACTATGTTCTGCCGCAAGTGCGTTCGTATTTCCTTCTCTCACAGACCTGCAAAATTTTCAAATGCAAAGGTTCCAATGGAGGAGCAAGGGAATAGAACCAGCCCATCTCATGATTTTTTTCTCAAACTGTTTCATTAGAAAACTTAAAAGATTATTTTGTGTGGATAAATTACAAAAACGGGAAATAGCTTAAGAATGCGATATACTGCTCCTTAATTATGATGCAATAATCAATTGGCTCCGACCAAATCGAGTCGAATAAAGAGTACTCGCAAGATTTGAATAGTTTTGCAGAATGAGATGCGAAGTACCTATTCATCATCATCACCATCATACGCATGTGTAGGTAGTGCAATATCAGGTTGTCCGCGGCCACTACGAGCAAGTCCAATTTACCGCTGATTCAATATCTCTTGAAGGAAATATCAGAGCCCTCGTCAGCTCTCCGTAAAACGTTGCCCCTATATTGAAGTTTGGATGGATTCCCAGATTAACCAGAGGCAGCATTCCTCATTTCAAAATGTACATTCTTCAAGAGGAAGTTTAATAATTCCATGAATCTATAAGGAAAAACTCAGTTCTTTTATTAACATTACCATATGATAGGTTCTTCCCATTTCCTCCAACTATATAACAAAGCACATTTGTCTTTGTGTGTTTCTGAAAGTCATCAATCATCATATAATTCAATGCCTTCCATCACCAAGCTGCAACGATACGAATTTTCTCCACAAATGACTTACTTGGTTCAGTGTGAAGGTCATATCGTCGGAATAGGGTGAAACAATCTTCAGACGGGCATCAAGAATTAGAGGCAAGCTTCCATTGCCAAGATAAAAGCAACGGCAAGCCACCAAGAGACAAACAATTTTGAGGGGAATATCAGCTGTGATCGGGAGGATGAGGAACAGCGCAGCTTCTTCAATACTCGGCGCCGGAGCAAAAAAGCATCGGCTTCGCAGTCGTCGTCATTCGGCATATGGCTCGTGCAGTTCCACTCGGAGCTGAGATGGAATCGACGACGCCTTGGCTGTGGCGACCTCATGTATATGTAACGTAGTCCCCAAACCCATGTAGGTTTGTAGGGGGCTATATTTGTAATGATCACCACTACCCTACCCATGTTGATACACCTACCCAACTCTATAAGATTGTGACACATAAGCAAATTAATTTTTTTTGTATTATGTGTCAACATCTCACTTGAGTTGGATTATTATCCACTTGGGTAGGGTAGAATAGACCATTTGTAATAATCCAAATAGAGTAATAACTGCAAGCTTTTGTCTCTAGATTTTTGACACCTGCTTTGCTACTTCTCAACTGGGCTCGCAATTCTCTTCTCTAAAATCCAAGTGAATTGAGCTGTAAACCCTAAATTATGAAGCTGTCTATGGAAGTCAACTTAGATGAAGATGTGCCATGCCACCTTTAGCAGATGTAGAAATGCCGTTGCTTTCTATGAAAAGGTTGATAAAGATTTTGGAGGTCAATAACAGATTAGGTATGGAAACCTTAATCTTTGTTTTGCCTATGTATTAAATTAAAGTTCTAAAAAGTTTTGTCCGGCGAAAAAAAATTACAAGTTGCGACTGTCTACTAGCATCTTCAAATTTCCTCTTGACGATGGCTTGAGTTACTTTCTGTGATGACTTTACAGACCATGTGAACGACGACGACGAGTTAGCCGATGAGCTGAAGGGTCAGCATGCAATATTGAGTGAGGGACTGCGTCGAGCATCTAACCATGGTTGAATCCTCTAGAACAAACCTTGTAATATTAGGACCATTTTTCCTTAGTAATATAACTACATAGTGAGGCTTTACCTTTGTAACTTATATTGATATCATGTAACTACATTTACTTCGTTTTGGCTTTAGTATATTCAGTTGTGGGACTTGTAATAAAAGAAAAAAAAAGTTATAAAAGAAAAAAAAAATAATAATGACAATGCTACAACGTGGCTTATATTATTCATGCATGCATGCACATAGGTACGTACATCAGCATCTCCATGCAGAAGCAGCAATTAAGGCTCTATCTTGCCACCCTAAAAGCAAGCAGCCCTTATCTTCGGTCAGCCTATAACCATCACAAGAGTACAGCCCGAGCAAAATCTTCGACTGCGTAACCGCGTTGGGGCTCAGCGGGACGCCCCGAAACCCTTTCCCTTCCATGATCTTCCTCCACTTGTCGAGCCTCTCTAGCCTCATCACTCTATCGGGCCCTTCTCGGGCCACAGCGTTCACAATCGCAGGCCCGAATATCTGCTGCTCCACCTTTGCCCGCTGCGTCGATTCGGGCGGGAAAGTCGCGTCCAAGGAGTCGAAAAGCGCCGAGTAGTAGTGGAGGGCCTCGAGGAACCGGCCCAAGAAGTAAGGCCCGTTGAGGTCCGCCTCTTGCTCGACCACCGTGACTATGCTCGGTGCCTGGTCCCTGACCATGGCCAGCAGGTTCCCGAGGCAGCTGCTAGGGACTCGATGGAGCCTGTTGACCGAGTTGACCGCCAGAGCCTCGCCGACCCTTCTGTTGAACATGTGGGGCCTCAGGTCTTCGAGCTCCCGGCCCACCGGGTGGAACTCGAACGGGACGTTGAGGGACTGGGCCAGTTCGGTCAAGCACCGCCCGGTCTCCACCACAGACTCGGGGCTGGGCCCAACTCCAGTGATTCGCAGGAACGGCGCACCGCCCGGCCTAGCGGCTAAGGCCTGCATGAAGACGGGCCACTGATAGCCCTGGAGGATGTTGAGGTCGATGACGTGGACTCGCTCCTCGCCCTCAAAAGCTTCGAAGATGGCCTGATTGGCGGTGAAGTGAGCGAATTTAACGTAAGGGCACGCCTGGTATAGGATTTGGTAGATCTTGAGGACTTCGTGATTGTCTGGAGGAAAAGGATCGAACCTCCCAACGGTGCTCGGCTTGCAGTTCGTAAGCATAGAAGCTGCCATTCGAGCACTTAAAGCCTCCGTGAAGCAAGCTGCTACCCTCTGCATAGAGTCGCCTAAAGGAGAAACTACTTTGGTCAGATGGAAAATGTATTTTCGAGCAAGAATGTAGTCTTGCTTCGATACAGCTTCTGCGCAGGCGAGGAGGAGATGAACTAACAGCAGCCCACTGTCTGTTTCCTTCATGTATATATACATATATTCATAAAATCAGATATTATTACAACACATTTATGTCCAAACTATGTTTTTGCCACCTTAAAATCTGGGATTTAGTTCAAGAAAAAAACCCTAAAGGAGTATGTCTATGCATCATATATATATATACCTGCTCAGATTCCATCATTGGCACCATCAAGGTGTTATTCGAGTTTCGAAGCTGCTGCGTTTGTTGCTGTTTTTGCTTCTCTTCCCGCGACCTCTCTTCTCTCAGATGCTCCGATAGCATTAGGGGCGGTGCGTCCGATCCCATCTGATAAATCCCGGCGGTCGACCCGCCGAACCGACCCGAGTCAGGCACCGTAAAGCATTCCAGAAACTCGGGAGCCATCGCGGTCTGAGGATCGAGCCAATACTCCGTCGAACCTTGCCCCTCTGATGACGATCCCTTCTTCATCGGTGAGAACATAGTGAGATCCTCGGCCTTATCGAACCCATAGGATTCGTCGAGGAGGCTATCGAGCGGCGGCAGAGAGAAGCTCTCGATGTGGTCGGCCCGTGTGAACTGATTGTCGGGAGAGTTCAAGACTCTCTGAACCGGGCTGAGCCACCCCTTCCCCTTGTGGAGGTTCCTAAACGGCGGCGGAGAGAATCCCAAAGGACTCGAAGCACTAACGCTGTTGATCCTCAGCGGCGAGCAGGCCATGAAATCTCCCTCCAACTCGTCGGAGAAGATGTTTTCCCAGTCGGGGGACGGGATTTGCATCTGATCCACGTGATCTCCGCCTTCGTTTTTACCGTTATAACCTTCGCATTCGACGCCTGGAAACTCGCCGAGGTTGGCTGGAGCCAGGCCGGTCAGGCCCTCGAGGCCCGAATGGGCGTTCAAGTCCGGCAGGGGCGGGTTTTCGTACGAGGATGGCTCGATTGGGGGGTCTTTAAGGCTTCCCATGTGTTGTGATTATCAGTTGTTTAGATATCAAAACTTTAGGTCAGTTTTTATTTTGCTCTTCAATGGCTTTTGTCTTGTTGCATGGAAGTGGGGCCCTCCATAATGCCGTAATATTTTTCAATTTATAAAACATATTTTTCAATTAAAATTAATATTATAATTTCATATTATAAAAATAATTTTATATTTTGTTTATATTTTAAGCACACGCATCGACGGTGGGAAATACTAGTATATATATATATATATTCTATTTTATTAAAAACTGTCTAATTTGATCGGTCAAAATTAATATTTTTTTCAAATATAAAATAATTAATAAAATTAATATATAAAAAAATTACCCACTATGTTGAGAAAAGTTAAATATAATTATTAATTTGCCCATTTTGTTACTTATTTATTTTAATTTAGTTAATTATCATTCTACTCTTTAATTTTTTATTTATTATGATCATGTTCTCATAAATTATTTTTCTTTTTATATTATTAAAATTAATATACAATTAAACTTTATTTTATTATATATATTTAAATAGCACACCCATAAAATATGCACAAATACTATGATGTATATATTTGTTATGAAATATAGGAGGAAGGGTACTCACAACAACTATAATTTAATTAACTTTAATTTCTTACTATCTCTCATTAAATATATGAGACTATTTGATATATTACTTTTTCTGAAATAATTTACAATATTTTTATTTTAAGCTATGATAGGTTTTATAGCATAAAAGCTATGCGACGAATACAAAGTTTCGTCCATGTATTTTAAAATATCAACAACTACCATAATATTATAGATTCATAATTATAAAAATATATTATTATTTTCTGACAAAAAAATTAAGTTATCACAGAAAAAAACTAGTATATATTTATTTGTAATGAGTTAAATCTTCTTGAGCGATGGTTGTCTTAACCGTTGGTTTCTTCGCGGGAAACAAAGAGTTTACTTTTGAACCGTCTGTACTCATGATTCGGGTGGGGCCCATCTTATCGGGCCGGCCCACATGTAAAAATGAGACAAGAGAATCAATGGAATGACGCCAGAAATAATCAGTCTTCTTCCATGGACGATCATGAACTTGGGATATATTATATATATATATAAATACATTGTTGGGTGACAACAAATTCACAATGCATATACGAGAAATCGCGGGATATCCGTAATATTTTTTTCCTTGGATTTGTCGAAGGATTTAAACTCCTTCCTCGTCCTCCTCGTCGTTGGCATATCGATTCATCGTCCTATTTGAATGATATCACGGTTTAACAGCTCTTTCTATGTGATAAGAACTAAAATATTGTAGATTAAACTCTTACAGTAAAAACGTTATATCAAAGATGCATTCTCAAAACAATAAACAAATAAGAACATAGAATAACAACACATCGAACGATACAGAGGATTACACAAGGTGCACTGATTCGCAGATGTGAGTCGCAGAAGCATAAAACAAGCTAGAAACCTCACTGAGAAATAAAGATGAAACCCTAAAGTTTTAATGAAGAAGAAAGCATATGAAATATGGAGCAGATCAAGAGTGTTGAGCTGTTTCGATATATCTTAATCATAAGTGAAAACTGATGCTTTTTTTGTGTCACCCTATGAACTTGCAGCAGTCTATTTTCTTAATGACCGTTGATCTTCATATTATTCTGAATTTGCAACTTAGTCCTTTGGCTTTCTCCCGCTCTACAGATTAGTCCATTCGAATCTTCCAGATAATGGGCTTTTAATTTCAATCCCTTCAACCCCAGAATATTTGTTGAGCCCAAAGAATGCATCAGGCTTGAGGCCTCTTTTAACACCCCCCGTTACGTCTTTGGTCGAAACAAATCAATCAGTCCTAGTTTCCTGCAAAAATAAGAATGTGCCTCTTTTCCAAGGGCTTTTGTTAGTATATCAGCTACTTGGTCTTTAGTAGAAACAAACTGCGTCGAAATTATCTTATTCATAATGTGTTGCCGAATAAGATGACAATCTATTTCTATGTGTTTAGTTCTTTCATGAAAGACCGGATTTTCTGCTATTTGTATTGCGGCTTTATTATCGCAATACAAATTAACAGGTGTAATCTCATCTACTTGAAAATCTTTAAACAGACCAATGATCCAAATTATTTCACAAGAAGTTTGGGCCATTGCCCTATACTCAGCCTCAGCAGAAGATTTTGATACAGTCTTCTGCTTTTTGCTTTTCCAGGATAATAACGAATTACCTACAAATATGCAGAAATCCGTAACAGATTTTCTCGTAATTGGACAGGCAGCCCAATCCGAGTCACAGTAAGCATTTATCTTAAAATTATCACACTTTGAAATAGTAATTCCGCAGCCAGGACTATTTTTCAGATACCTTAAAATTCTGCATGCAGCATTAAAATGAGAAATCTTGGGGAAATGCATAAACTGACTCAGAAATTGTACTGCAAAACAAATATCAGCTCTAGTATTACATAAATATATCAATCTACCAAGCAATCTCTGAAATCTGTTGATATTTTCATAAGGTCCATCATTAGAATTTGTTTCAGCACTTAATTTCAAATGTTGCTGCATTGGAGTAAACTTTGGCTTACATCCTAACATACCAAATTCATTAAGAAGCTCTAGCAAATATTTTCTTTGATGTAAAACGAAGGAATCTGAATTTCTTAAAACTTCAATGCCTAAGAAAAACTTTAACATTCCTAGATCTTTAATACCGAAAAAACTATTTAATTTCTTTTTAATAGAGTCAATCTCATTCAAATCATTTCCACTTAGAATGATATCATCTACATACACAAGCAAATAGACACATTTGTCACCAACAGTTCTGGAAAAAAGAGAATAATCATGCAGACTTTGTACATACTCATTTTGTTTTAAGAAATTCGTTAATTTTTCGTTCCACTTCCGTGGAGCTTGTTTTAGCCCATATAACGATTTTTTCAGTCTACATACTCGAGAATCAGATTTGTCAAAATAGCCTTCAGGTAAATTCATATACACCTCCTCAGACAGATCACCATGTAAAAATGCATTGTTTATATCTAACTGAAAAACATCCCAATCATTACTAATAGCAATAGATAATAAGACACGCACAGTAACCATTTTTACTACAGGTGCAAATGTTTCTTGAAAATCAATTCCTGCCTTTTGATTATAACCTTTCGCAACTAAACGAGCTTTATACCTTTCTATAGTTCCATCCGAATTATATTTTATTTTAAATATCCATTTACAGCCTATTGCTTTCCTATTTTCAGGCAAATTTACTATTTCCCATGTATTGTTTTGTTCTAATGCATGCATTTCACTGTCCATAGCCAACTTCCAAAATTTATTATTCACACAGCATCAATCACAGAATCAGGCAAAATAGAGCTTGTACTATCAATATTGTTAATGAACATTCTATCATATGAGTTCAGAATAGTGTAAACTCACATAATCATGTAATGGATGCTTAGTTGAGCACTTTGAAATATCAACCACAAAATCTTTAAGATGAGAAGGAAAATTTACCTTCCTCTTGGGTCTGCCAAGAGTATTATCTCCATCCCTAACGTCTTTATCAGGTATCTGAGGAGAATGATTAGAATTTTCTGGCTCCAGTATATTTTCTGGTGCAAGGGAGGTCTCAGAACCATTGTTTGTTCCCAAGTATTCTGATTGGGAACCTTCGGTGTCCACATTTATTTGATCAGAAGAATAATTCTCATCATTGACCCCAAAACTAGGTAGGTTAGGGTCTGAAGATTCAAAATATTCTGGTCATCTTGAAAAATATTTTCAAAAATAGTTTTATTTTGAATTTTAAAAGGAAAAACAGTTTCATAAAACTTCACATCCCTAGAGGAGAAAATTATTTTATTTTCTAAATCATAAAGTTTATATGCCTTTTTGTTTTCAAAATACCCAAGCAAAACATATTTTATAGCTCGCTGGTCGAATTTATTTTCTTTTGTTAAATTTGTTGCATAACAAAGACAACCAAACACTTTTAAATGCTCATAAACAGGTTTGCAGTTAAAAAGAATTTCAAAAGGTGTTTTATTATTTAAGACAGATGACGGAATCCGATTTATTAAATATACTGATGTCATTATACATTCTTTCCAGAATTCCAATGGAATCCCAGATTGAAAATACAATGCTCTAGCAATATTTAATAAGTGTCTATGCTTCCGCTCAACTATACCATTTTGTTGTGGGGGTATAGGTACAACTAGTTTGATGTTTTAAACCTTTTCTACAAGTAAAATTAATAAAATCAGAATTTATAAATTCAGAACCATTATCAGTTCTGATCATTTTTATTTTTTTCAAAAACTGATTTTTAATTAATTTGAAAAAATGTTGAAAATTATTAAAAGTTTCAGATTTTGAATTTTGAAAATATACCCAACAACCTCTGGAAAAATCATCTACAATAGTTAAAAAATATTTTGTCTCATCATTATTTACCTTAAAAGGTCCCCAAATATCCAAATGTACCAAATCAAAAACAGACGAAGTTTTAGAATCACTTAAAGAAAAAGATTCTCTTGTTTGTTTTGCTTTATGACAAGCATCACAAGGGCTGAAAATTTTAAAATCTGAGCATTTTAAATCATGAGTTAAAGCTTTTAATACAAGTTCAGAAGGGTGTCCTAACCTTTTGTGCCAAAGAGTAGAAGACGCATTATGTATGAGTTTAGAGTAGTTACCTTCCTGATCTGGATATTGAATACAATATAAGCCATCGATCAGATCACCAGTCCCCAGCAACTTTGTTGTTTGCAGGTCCTGAAAAAGACATATAGAATCTCTAAATGTAACACTGCAATTATTATCATATATAAGTCGAGACACAGACATTAAATTGCAATGAAAATCAGGAACTACTAAAACTTCTTTAAGTTTCAGACCATTAAACAGCGTTATTTGCCCTATGTATTTGACTGGAATTTCATGCCCATTCGGAAGTTTAATTTTCAACCTCTTCCCAGAAATTTCAGAGACATTTTCTAAATGATCAAAACAGCAAACAACATGATCTGTAGCTCCCGAGTCTATTATCCAACCATTTTTGCAATTTCTTGTAAGTGAGTTAATGCAAACACCTGACAATACATCTTGGTTGATTCCTTGTGATTCGGAGCAGTCCAGCAACTTTAACAGCTTGATGTACTGTTCCAAAGAAAGATTAGGAACAACAGAATTTGAAATAGAACCTTCAGCTTCCACTTGATTAGTGGACCTGCTTTGGTTTCTACCCAAGTTATTTTTTTTGTTAGCTGTATTATTCTTAGAAGTGTTACTATTCGCATTTACCCAATCAGGAAACCCTACCAACTTGAAACATTTTTCAATCAAATGACCTCTACCACCACAATGCTTGCATACAAGATTAGGGTTATTAACTTTATTCACGGACTTATTTAAAAATACAGGCACAAAATTATCAACATGATGAGCTATATTTCGATGTGATTCTTCCCTACATATGATATTGAAAGCATGCATAACATCAGGAAGTGGATCAGACATAAGAATATTGCTTCTGACTATGTGATACGAATCATTTAAGCCCATCAAGAATTCTATAAGCCTAGATTCATCTTCTATCTTAGAATTATGGGCAGAGGCATCACAAGAACATGGTTTACAACATACAAGTGCATCAAACTCATCCCATAAATGTTGCAGCTTAGAATAGTACACAGAAACAGAATCATTTCCTTGACGAGCATAAGCAATTTGTTGTTTTAAGGAATACTTCCTAGATCCATCTACTTTTTGAATGTTTTTTCCAGCGAATCCCAAACCTTTGAGGCAAGTTTAGCATAGGTGAATCTATTTCTAAGTTCTGGGGACAAGGAGTTTAACAGCCATGATAACACAATGGCGTTACATCTTTCCCATTCTACACCTGATTCCTGATCCGTAGGTTTTGCTAATTTACCAGACACAAACTCAGTTTTATTTTTACTTGTGAGAACCAGCAGAATGGAGTTCGACCATGCTGCATAGTTCTCGGACCCAGTAAGGCTAATATTAGTTATATTAGTCACAGCTAGGTCCGAAGGATTCAGGAATAGAGGACTCTTATTAGTAATAACCACGACAGCACCACCAGGTTGAGGATCAGACAGAGACGCCATAATCCAAACAGATATTTTATAAACACACAGATTTCAGAACGAAACGCAGCGGAGTAACAAAGATTTATAGTTAGAATAATATCACCAAGAAATCCGTTCGATTCAAAGTCGATGATAGCACAAATGAAGTCAACGCCGAACCAGACGACCAGGACTCCTTTCAGTTCCAGATAATGAAGAATATGTACAAGAAAAAGAAATCTTCAGATTCTTCAAACACACTTTAGATACTAACAAGATTAAGCGATAGAAACCCAAAGAATACGAAAGTTCTGTAGACTAGGGTTTTAAAGACTGCGTTAGAGCTATATACGGGTTCTTCAAATCTGTACATAAAAGCATCAGATTTATAGCAGGTTTAAAAAACAACACAGAAACCCTATGGACTCGGTATTTTTGTAGAACTAGGGTTTAATAGCAAGATGTTGGATGCAATAAACAGAGTTCACACACAGCCTATCAATCGATTTCAAGAACAGTCTCAGATTTAGCAGAAAGCAAACAGAAACCCTAAAATACGAAATATTAACCAGATCTAGGATTTTTAGCCAGTATGAGAATAGATTCACCGATCTAATGCTCTGATACCATGATAAGAACTAAAATATTGTAGATTAAACTCTCACAGTAAAAACGTTATAGCAAAGATGCATTCTCAAAACAATAAACAAATAAGAACATAGAATAACAACACATCGAACGATACAGAGGATTACACAAGGTGCACTGATTCGCAGATGTGAGTCGCAGAAGCATAAAACAAGCTAGAAACCTCACTGAGAAATAAAGATGAAACCCTAAAGTTTTAATGAAGAAGAAAGCATATGAAATATGGAGCAGATCAAGAGTGTTGAGCTGTTTCGATATATCTTAATCATAAGTGAAAACTGATGCTTTTTTTGTGTCACCCTATGAACTTGCAGCAGTCTGTTTTCTTAATGACCGTTGATCTTCATATTATTCTGAATTTGCAACTTAGTCCTTTGGCTTTCTCCCGCTCTACAGATTAGTCCATTCGAATCTTCCAGATAATGGGCTTTTAATTTCAATCCCTTCAACCCCAGAATATTTGTTGAGCCCAAAGAATGCATCAGGCTTGAGGCCTCTTTTAACACTATGGACAATAATACACGTCGTAACAGCCCGTTTGATCGGACAAATTCGCCTATTATCGAACAGTACGATATATCGACCGTTTAACAGTTGCTTCTTCGCCCTCTTCTTTTTTTTATTTACTTTTCTCTAGCAATACAAATATTAAAGCTAATAGTTCGGACGATGGAAGGATGTAACATGAAATTCTTGATTTTGTCTCCGTCATAAAAGATAGGGCTTTTTAATCTTTCGGATGATAAGGACAATGCATAATATTGGAAAATTTACTAATTTGTCTATTTTGCTAATTTGTCTCCATTCGGAAAATTTACTAGCAATGACGATCAATGACGATAGATCGTCATTAAGACAAGAAACATTTATTTTTGGCATGTAATGCAAGCCCATATGATGGAGGAGATTGAAATGCTTCTTTGCCTCCATAAATCCTTCTAAAACTGCGAATAAGTTAAGTGGCCGAGCTTCCTGATATCTTCAGATAGAGGTCAATGGTCCATTTGGTTATAAAGCTAATATAAAAGCTCACTTCTAATTTATTTCAGGTCTTTTCTATCGTACTCATATGAGTAACACCCAACTCCATTGAGATTGTGACATGTATCACAATCTAAAATGTAGTGCTGAGATTAACACATCGAATGGGAAAGTGTGACACATGTCACAATCTCAAGGGAGTTGGGTGATACCCACATGGGTATGTAAGAATAATCCTTTTATTTAATACAGACCCATGATAATTAATATAACCACACTTACACAATTTATTTGTATCGGGCTAGAGTTTTAATATCGGGCTGAAATAATAAAAACCAAACATAATATTATATAATATAACTTATATAATATGGGCTTATATGGGACACCAAACATGCCCGAAGTGTTCGATCCCATTGAACTCTTGACTAGTGTAGTTTGTTCGGATTTGGGACGATATATATATATATATATTATATCAAGAAATTAGTCTCGCTGAAAGTCAAAATTTATCCTACATTCGAATTAAACTAAACTTATTTGAAGGGTGAAAGACATTGAAAAAAAAAATGATATCGTCATTTGGGCTACACCATTTAAAGAAGTTTCGGCCCAATAGGTATAAATAAGATGACAAAAGAAGGCCCGAGCCCATTATATTTTCATCCGGCCGGCCCATTAAAATAATACATTGGTCAAGGGTTTTAGGTCTCGCCCTCGGTGTGGTATATAAATCCCCAGCCTTCACTCTCACCGCTGATTAGGAGAGAGCCGCTCGAAGAACTGAACAGAAATGGTGAAGTCGATGCTTAAGCAGCTCAATTGTTGATGCTAAGCTAATTTGTTTCGTTTCTCTTTTTAATTTCGTGTTGAAAAATTTCTTACAGGCTCCCAAGAAAGGCGTTAAGCTTCCAGCTGCGGCGAAGAAGAAGGCGGAGAAACAAGTGAATCCTCTTTACGAGAAGAGGCCGAAGCAGTTTGGGATCGGAGGTGCTCTTCCGCCGAAGAAGGATCTACACAGGTTCGTGAAATGGCCGCAAGTTGTGAGGATTCAGAGGAAACGGATGATCTTGAAGCAGAGGTTGAAGGTGCCGCCGCCGATTAATCAGTTTTCCAAAACCCTAGACAAGAACTTGGGTAATTCTCCTTTCATTTTTCTTTATCATTTCTGTATAGCAGATGTGTTTTTTGTTCGGAATGCTTCTAGTTGAGCTGCGTATTAAATGCTGACCTGATGCTTGATATCATGAATTCACATAGCTGTTCTATACATCAGTGATTGATTAAGGTCTGTAAACATGCTGCGTCCAAGATGTCACTTGGTAGTTTTAGTATATTCAATATGGAAATTTTTATTGACTCTTTTGGCTGCCTAAATATATGTTCAAGTGCCTGAAGAGGCGAGTTTAATACAACGAGCTATTCACTTGACTTCTTCCAGCAACTAGCCTCTTTAAGATGCTTCTCAAGTATAGGCCTGAGGACAAAGCACAAAAGAAAGAGAGGCTTTTGAAGAGGGCCCAGGCTGAGGCTGAGGGCAAAACTTCCGAATCAAAGAAACCCATTGTGGTGAAATATGGCCTCAACCACGTCACCTATCTCATCGAGCAGGTTTGGAATTCATTGTTATTGATGTTTATTCTTTTTTGCTTCCTGTTAACTTCTCGATCGTAATTCCAATGCTTTCTGTTCGCAGAACAAAGCTCAGTTGGTGGTCATTGCCCATGATGTCGATCCCATCGAGTTGGTTGTTTGGCTTCCTGCACTCTGCAGGAAAATGGAAATTCCTTACTGCATTGTGAAAGGGAAAGCTAGGCTTGGAACTGTAAGTAGCCGCCGTTAATCCCTCATTTTAGTAGCATCTGTCATTTGTCTCACTGATGTTTGTAAGGACTGGACAAATGAGTCTGTGAAACTGTTATAGATTGTTCACAAGAAGACAGCCTCTGTATTATGTTTGACCTCGGTGAAGAACGAGGACAAGATGGAGTTCAGCAAAATCCTTGAGGCTATCAAGGTAAATATGATGGGATGAATGTAGTACGCATTCGGGATGTCTATGTCTTTCGCAATATCACTTAATTTTCCTTGTTTTTCTATTCCAGGCTAACTTCAACGACAAATACGATGAGATGAGGAAGAAGTGGGGAGGTGGTATTATGGGCTCCAAGTCCCAAGCAAAGACCAAGGCAAAGGAGAGAGTCCTTGCTAAGGAGGCTGCTCAAAGGATGACATAAGGAGAGTTCTTGTTGGTTATTTATTCTGATGCGATAGTGTTTGGACTTATTATCTCCTCGTCTTGTTTTATCAAGTTTAGCATTTTACATGGATGTCTTCAATTTTCGGAAAGGATTAAACTTTCATTTACTCATGTTTTGGTCTGTCTTCTTACATCATCTGGTTTTATGATAATATTTGCCAAGTTGATTTCTATGTGGTGATGCTGTAGTACATCATATTTAGTAGAGCCATCAAAACGGGGTAAACCCGTCGGGTTAGCCCGCTTGGGTCACGGGTAATGGCGGGCAGCAGGATGGGCTGGCCCATACTGACCTGCCCGAAGATGGCCTGTTTTGTAGCCCTTTTTGTTTAGCACAAAGTTAGGATCCCTTGCCTTAAACAACCTTAACCGAGAGAGAGAGAGAGATGTGACCTGTTATCTTCAGTAAAATGCACTTTGCACATTGAATCCATGTGGCCCAGATCTTACAATGTTTCAAGTCGGCTGAAAATATTTTCTAAATCCGTGATGAGTTCGAAGTCATAGAGATGAACATCCCATGGAATTCAGCAATGCTGATCTATTTCCATCGGTGGAAACAAAGACCCAAGAAGAAAAAGGGAGCAAGATTCAAAACAAGGAACTTTCTGAAAGCCCATCCCTCGACTGATACAATTTAGACAGAGGTTGTCCAACCACAGTCTTGTACCTTTCTGAATGCTCAACATGCTCTTCACTTGGACAGTTCTAGGAACTAAAGGACTTCTATTTGTTAACAACATGATGAAAAAGTACTTTAAGACGTCCCTCACGATCAATATCTAGAGCTATATCATTCAACGAAATCATCATTTGAAGATAACCATCTCTGAGCCATCACAACTAAGAAAGAAAGTCCAGTATGAAGGTTGGTTCAAACTTAAAGCATAAACAAAATGATTACGAAAGATATCCAAAACAAATTTTCCTGACCTTGTTTCTTCCCATGCAGTTCCTAGGTTGGATGCACCGTAAGTTGACACATAACGGCGTGGAGGAAGCGAAAATTTCTACAATAGGTAACTCTCAATGAAAATCAATATTTTGATCAAATACAGAAATTATGGAACTTCATTCGGTTTTCACCAGTGTTCCTTCTTCCATTCTGTTCTTCTGGATGAGAAGTCATAAAGAAACTATGGACCCTAATCATATCAGATATTTCATTTATTCATAAGCATCTGTGCCTCATCACTCTACTTTAAAAAATAGAACAAATTCCTTAAACTTAGATGAAGCACCTAGAGGAACAATTTCTCATAGCATGATATTATATCCATGCAAGATGATAATTACACAATACAGTCTAGCTAACAAGGGTCAGTTACTATATCCAGGAAATTCCAAATTTTCGGTGCAGTCATTGTCGGACGAGCACTATTACTCTGTTGAACCAAATAATGGCCTGCACCACAATATAATTTGTCAGAAATCGCCAAACAAACTTGACGCAAATGGGAATCAACAGCACTTCCAAGAAACATTTGAACCTTTTGATTTTCTCGCAATTGGAACCTTTGGCATGGAACTGATGAACACAGACCCCCCGACAACAAATTTTCCAATGCCCTTCGAGAACTTTAACCACACAGAGATAACTGAAAACGACCTCAAGCAGATAAACTATGAACTAGAGAAATTTCTTGAAGCTGAAGAGAAGGAGAATGATGCATCTGAGAGGAGTAAGCCACTTGAAGGTACAGAGTCTGAAGGCCATGTTTATAACCCTTAGCAGTAAGCCACTTGAAGGTACAGAGTCTGAAGGCCATGTTTATATGGTCGCTTGTCCTCTCCAAGATTACCTTTTCTCCACTCCAATTGACCTGGAAGAGAGAGACAAAGAAGTGACGAAAGAAAAGCTATCCCTTCAAGAGCTATTTAAGAGGACCAACCCAGTCCACGAAGATCCAACTGGGAATTGCCAAAGAGTTGAAAAACCACCCAAAAAAAGAAATGCAGCCAATTTCATGCAAAAAGTGGTGAAAAAGATCCAATCTTCATCAAGTAGCTCAACAATTCCTCCAAAGGACAGTGTTCCTGCATCCATTTCTATCAAGAAGAAGCTCTCAAAGGTAAGCTCTCTCAAGCTGCATAAGATAATAGCGACCAATTTATGCATAGAATTTTTGTTGTCAAAGGATAGACAATATACTATTAGTCCACCTCACTTATTTGTAAAAAATGTGCTTGTCGCCAGTAAACACAAGAATGTTTACATAGTTTTTCCCTGGCATGTAATCTTCCACATCCCCTTAAACAAAATATTGAAAATGACAAGACAGAGATACACGGCTTAATTGTGATATGAACCCCTTTGCATTTTCCTATGATAAGGCACATGTCATCAAGAAGCGTTTGAGAAGGTGATCATTTAATCAATTCCAAGCATGATTATAAGAAAGCTTGAAATTGCGGCATAAGTTTCAATCTGTTGATACTGCGAACGCAGGCTATCAAAAAGTTCTACAACAAAGTTCACCCAGAAGATATGGTTGAGAAACAATATAGCATGCCGAAGCGTTCGAGAAAATATAATGCCTGTGAAAATGGCGATCAGCAGGGTCATGAAGACAACACTGAGAATAAAGTAATTTGCCAGGTGGCAAGAAAAAAATACAAAAAGATTAACGCACAATTATCCTCAAATGTTGTCTGCAACGATCCTTCATCAACGAACGATGGGCACTGGATTAAAACAGACTCCGACTGTAAGTTTTTAAGACACATACATCAACACTGACTCATTCCATCTTTATACACACACTTTGTGGTCCTGTCTCTAATTATATGCGTTCAATCTGCATTCTAGATTTGGTATTGGAGCTGTAAGGGATGGAATAAGAAAAGACCAGCAGACATATACAGTTTGAGTTGTGCTGGTTGAATGTAAATTGGAGTTTGTTTGATTATCTTTACAAGTTTATTAATATTTTGTTGTGTGTCTAAGTACTACCATTGAAAAATAAAAAGGAGCCTATCCTATTATGTCATTATGTGTGCTTTTGGTATGTGATCAACTTGTGTACTAAAATGCTGTATTATATCACGGATTCTTGTAAAAGACAAATAAATGAAGTTCTCAAAAGTTAAATCTGAAGGTGATGGGTACACTATTACACAGCATCTTTCTTCCCCAAGCTGCATTCACTTCAACGCACTAACATACAGGGAAAGGATAAGGTACCAATTTGGAAACTTACTAGCCTTACCTTGAATGGAATGCATCATCAACTGTTCATGAATAGAATAATCATTCAAACTGGGAGACATTCCCTCCTCAAATTTCCACCCATTTCCATCCTCCAAGATTCATCTACTAGAGGTGCCAGCTCTCTGAAAAACACGATCAAATTGTGTGAAAATAACCAAATTTTCCCGATTGCGAGTTGATTAATCGCATTGGCATGCACGTAATAGTAAGTGAGCATGGAGCAACATATGCAATGAAAAATGGAAAGGACGTTATCTGAGTTTATAACAATAAACTTCAACATGCATGTGCATAGTATAGAACGATAATACATTCAAGCAGTTAGTGGTTAACATAATTACATATAGAAATTCAGCCAAAATATGTAGCTGTAGACTTACTTAATGTCGTGGCTGACAACAAGCACTGTAACCTCTTTCTTCAAGTCTTCCAGCAATTTAACAACATCAGCGCGGGCTTTCCAATCTATCAGAGATAAGTTTAGAACGGAAATTAGAAGAATATTACGAAGAAAAGCAAAGGTGCAACTGCAAACAATGACCTTAGAAGCTAAGTGACGACAGTTCAAAGTATATATAGGCAATGCGATATTTTTTGGTCAAAAATAAAGAAGAGCTATAAAATAGTAATGCATAATGGAAGGGCATTCCATTCTTTCCATATAAAGAGGCCTACATAAGCTCAATCCTTAACAAATCAGACGTACTAAACCCATGCTGACAACTAGCAAGGGAAAAACTTCATCTAAATAGCGAAGCATAATGTTGGAGGACAACATTTCTTACAGGTGTCATTCTCTGCATAATCATTGCCTGATCTTAATAACATAGAACAAGGCCTCTCAACATGACATGATATATCATTTTCAGAAACTAATTAAAATGCAAAAGATATGACAGAAAAAAATATAGCAAGTGGACAAAACGATCTACCTAGACCAGCAAGAGGCTCATCCAAGATCAACAGTTCTGGAGTTTGTACCTGATAAATGTAAATTACAACAATGGATACTGAAGTATTAAACAACAAAGTTAAGCATTGGCGAAGAAATTTTAAAAAATAAATAATAATAAGTTGTTCTAATCCAGTTAAGCTCCCAAAATCAAAAGAAGGCTGAGTGAAAACCTTCGATATATAAGGTTAAGGCTTTTCTAGAAGAAAACATTTTTTAAATAGTCGCACTAGTATGCATGGCATCGTCCATTTTTTCATGCACGAGATTACAACATAATTATGCACATATATCATCGTCAAAGAAAGGATCTCACTAACTGAATGGCTAGAGCAAGTCTTCGTTTGTATCCTCCACTCAGAGATTGAGGATCTTTGTCCAAAGGAATCCCAGTCAGACCAACCTAATAATTATTGCATGCAATACAGAATGTCAGAAGAGTATGAAGTATGTTATCCAACAAAATAATATGATGAAAATGATGGGTGCCTCTTTGGTACTCATAAAAGAGTACCAATGTCATAGCTCTCTGTAGCTTTGAAGCAAGAATCTCTCTCAACTGAATGCCTCCTCGTTGTCTGGGCCAACCAAATATAATTTCATCGAGAACATTGTCTGCAACAAAATACCTAAACCGTTTTCTCTTAGGCAGATAACTAGCATAATGTGTATTGATGGAAGTTAAAACGACGAGTAGAGAATAAAAAAGATTTGGCAAGCCAGGATACTCTCCAGATTAAACGAACATGAAAGTTGGCTGACTTTACAGATATCAATGGCATAAATTCTATTTCTGATTGCAACGATATGAGAATACATACACAAAATCCCATCATCCAGAAAAAGTAATACCTTTCAGGAAACTGGAAAACTATACCAACGGTTCCCGGTTGCACGAATTCGGGAGGATGATTCGGAAGACCATCATCACCAAATCTTTGAACATAAATGGAGCCAGATGTTGGCTTACTCAGTCCTGCCATCAACTGTTTGGAAAATGGAAAAAAGATCACGAGCATTAGAGTGTAACAAGATAATACTGAACATACTATAGCTTATTAGAACAGAGGTCTTTGATAAAAAATTAACCTGCAACAGAGTAGTTTTTCCACTTCCACTACGTCCAAAGATCAGCCCAAAACTAATATATCAAAGAGAAAAGAGATCAATTTAGAATTCTATGACCACTTCATGCCATAAAAAAGTTCTCAAAAATATGAAAGTGTTACCTTTTCTCCTTGAGGGTCAAATTTATATTATTCAAAAGATCAATCTTAGTTCCTGGAGGTCGATAACTGATGTCCTTGACCTGAGAGGAGAACAATGTTTCAATAACTGTTTTTACAAAATCAAATTCAGAATGTAGCCCTGTGAACAGTAGAAAAATCCAGACGTCGAAGTGCAATAATGATATGAAACAAACAAATTCTAGAAGGCATCATCAAGAATCAATTTTAGGCATTGAGTATTACGCCAATATATTACGAACTCAAGAAGAGTCTGAACATTACATAGCATTGCAGTGAGATTATGGAAAAAAACAAAAACGACAACCAAAAAAGCATGTCTACAAATTAAGAAACAAATAATAAGTCCACAAATAAGGCTCAAATAACAGCATTCAAAATCACAAAACTGTAAAGACAAGCTCGGAAAAAAAAAAAAAAAACTTCCTTATGAGCGAAGAACAAAAAATGAAGGAGCAACTTACTTCGAAGCACGAGTAATCACAGACAGTTCTGCGGGCTCTAAAGGCTTTAAAATTTAAGCTGCATCAGAAACAATCAACAATCCAAACATAAGGGAAAACATCTACAAATGCACAATTACATGAGTTCAATGCATCACGCTACAAATAATTTGCTGCTATGAAATCAATAGTAACAAAAACCGTAACTTAAAAATGTAGACCTGAGAACAGCTGCCGACGGACTAACAGTAGCTGATTTGAAGCCACATACAGAAGATAACGAGACAGAGGTAATCGCCATAACGAGCGCGCTCAAACTATGGCGTATAGAGTACTTGAGCTGATCCTCTTCGTCCTTTAGTTTTTCTTAATCTTCCGATTTCACAGTCCCTAAATCCGCGAGTAATATCAATTAACCCCTTCAACTTGAGCAAATTACCTTTATAACTTTTCAGTATTTATAAATAGCCGCTCTATTCTTTTAAATATTACATTTCCACTCAGCTTTTCATAAAATTAGTTGGCTAGGAAATCATTTAAGATTGAATAAGAATTAGAGTAAACCGTAAAATTGGTGTTTATACTATATAAAAATTTCATTGTTGGTATTCAAACTTTTAATTAATACCGTTTTAATTCTCGAACTTTGCAAAATCGTTCCTTTTTTTTATTCTTTTAACCGGAAACATCACAAATTCTTAACATTAGTAATTTATGCCCAGTTTATGCATGTGTTTGAAAATAAAAACTTTTAAATAACATTCTAGGAAATAACATGATTAGATAACATTAGTAATTTATGCGCATTCTATGCATTAATATTTTAATTTTTTATTTCAAATAATATATAAATATATTTATTAATTTTTTGCTAATAGTATTAATGACAAAATAGCAATTATCTATTGATTAATGATAAAATAGTAATTATAGTCAAATTACATACCAATTTAGAGTTTTAATTAGGACATCACCAATTATATAATATAATAAATTATATAATAGAATAGATAGCAAAAATCAATCTAATGTTCGCATTTATATTTTTTTTTACGACCCATGAGTATCCCTATGCAATCTGCTATGGGCTTACGCCACACTCCAAGAGTGTAACTAATTTTCTGGGGCAGGTGAATATGTACTAAATTCACCAACAACGATAGTCATGAGACTCGGTATGAGATTCGAACACATGACCTAGAGGTTGAAATACTAAACCCCCAAGCAATTATATAGACTATAGATAGTGCAATGCAAAGTTAGGCTTTTTGAAGTTGCCAAATAAACCTATATTATATAAAATAATAAATTTTTATTTTTAGAAACTCTTACTTGATTAAAAAAAATGATAAATATTATCAAACATTAATATTATAATTCGTACAATTTTAATCTCTGGATAATAGTACATGGTAAATATATAGGAGAGAATATCGAAAATAGTGTTATTTTTAACATTCAATTACAAAACTAGTTAACTTTCTACAACAATTACAAAACTAATCAAGTTTTTTAATTTTAGTTATTATCATTTTCATTTTCACCACAAAACTGTTTAAAATTATAATTTTTTACTCTCATTATTTCAAATAAGTAAATTAACTATCAATAATTATATTTTCAACCACAATTTATTTTTAAAATTTTTTATCCAAATTACAAGTTTCCACGTCATTATCATTATTATTATTATTATTATTATTATTATTATTACTATTATTATTAGGGCAAATTCCTTATCAATCCCGATCGAAGTTTCAAATTTCTCTTAATTACCACTTCAATTATTTCTTCTTGTTCAGTACCGATTTGCGAATTTCTTCCTGTTCAGTACCTAAAACGGTCTTTTCAATGTTGAAAAAACAAAAATAACCTTACTTTACATGTTTAGTACCAACAAAATTGGACATCATACCAACTGTTGTCTCTATTATACCAACTATTAACACTATTATACCAATAAAATTGAATATTATACCAACTGTTTTCGCTATTATACCAACTGTTAATACTATTATATCAATAAATAACGTTCTTCTAATTTTATATCAACAAAACTGAATATTATACCAACTGTTATCGTTATTATACCAACTGTTATCACTATTATACCAACAAATAACGTTATTCTAATTTTTTTCAAATAAAACTGGACATTATACCAACTGTTGTCGCTGTTATACCAACTATTATTGTTATTATACCAATAAATAATGTTATTATAATTTTATACAAACAAAACTAAACATTATACCAACTGTTGTCGTTATTATACCAACAGAATTGAATATTATTCCAACTGTTATCATTATGTCCGGTTTTGTTCTGAAGAAATGTTATTTTTGTCCTTTCACTGTTTGGGGTATTAAACACATAACTTTTTACAGATGGGTACTGAACAGGAAAAAATAATTCGAGAGGTACACAACAGAAAGTGTAAACTTCGAAGGGTACTGAAAGGAAATTTGCCCTTATTATTATTATTATTATTATTATTATTATTATTATTATTATTATTATTATTATTATTATTATTATTATTATTATTATTATTATTATTATTATTATTATTATTATTATTATTATTATTATTATTATTATTATTATCCGCTCAATTGAGGATCACTGATGAGCTCGGTCTTGAAGTTTTTTGAGTTTTAAATATTTATGAATTATGCTGAGTTGCTTTTCTTTTTTGTTCGTATGGTTCTGTTGACTTTGATTATGATTGAGAAATGTTATTTTTGTCCTTTCACTGTTTGGGGTATTAAACACATAACTTTTTACAGATGGGTACTGAACAGGAAAAAATAATTCGAGAGGTACACAACAGAAAGTGTAAACTTCGAAGGGTACTGAAAGGAAATTTGCCCTTATTATTATTATTATTAATATTATTATTATTATTATTATTATTATTATTATTATTATTATTATTATTATTATTATTATTATTATTATTATTATTATTATTATTATTATTATTATTATTATCCGCTCAAGTGAGGATCACTGATGAGCTCGGTCTTGAAGTTTTTTGAGTTTTAAATATTTATGAATTATGCTGAGTTGCTTTTCTTTTTTGTTCGTATGGTTCTGTTGACTTTGATTATGATTGAGAAGATTAATCGTGCTTTCAGTTTCATCTGTTTTATTCATCAAATTCACCATCCTGAGTTTCTTGTGATATATTTCTATTAATATAAAAGAAAAAAATAATTATGAAGAAAAGATTTACTACATAATATATAAATTTCAATAATCAACACCATACAAAAGTGAAGAATAGTTAAAAATAAATTGTGGTTGAATATATAATTATTGATAGTTAATTTACTTATTTGAATAAAAAATTTTAATTTTAAACAGTTTTGTTGTGAAAATGAAAATGATAATAACTAAAATTAAAAACTTGATTAGTTTTGTAATTATTGTAGAAAGTTAACTAGTTTTGTAATTGAAGGTTAAAAATAACACTTTTTTCGATATTCTCTCAAATATATAGTGTATGTATTTGGACACTAGCAAATATATAGTTTTTCATTTGTTAAATTTTTTCCCTATCCAATTAAAGAAGGTTATATATATTCACCTCGAACGGAATCGAAATCTCCATCAATATCGCCCTCATCATAGATTCGTGATACCCTACCTACTTAGATTATACCCAATTGAATTGAGATTATGAAATGCGTCCAAAAGATGATGTTGAGATTAATACTCTGGATGGGAAGGGTGCGACACGTGTCACAATATTAACCCAATTGAGTTATATCCGACTGGATAGAATAGAATAAACACCGTCTAAATAGTTCCCCAGGAAAGGCTCGTTGACTTTGGAATAGTCAACCACGTGCGTTCAATGTCGACCTTAGGTTGGTCAACAATATAGAGCACGTGATTTTCTTGCAAAAATAAAAAATTTAAAAAAAAAATGTGTACAACAGCTCGGAGTGATAGATAAAGAAAAAGAATGCAAGCAAAACGATGTTTTAACTCTGTTGATGTTAATTATTCGAAGAAGGCGGCCATGCCATGCCATGCCAGTCACGTGGATTGACGATATAGTCAAGACAACTAACTATGTTCCATTTCAGTTCAGACAAAGAATAATGTTATTATGAAGTATACAAAGTGATCATAAATGTTGGATTATCATGGTTGATAAAAAGAAAGAAAATGTTAGTGGAATATATGGTTTTGTCTTCGAACCTGGTTAGATCGTAGCAATGATTTGCGATCAATTAATTAAATAGCCCTTCAAAATTAAATTTAAAAAAAAAAATAGCCCACAAGTATAAAATGTTTATTATACACTTAATAATTGGCCCAACAAAGAAATAGATATATTAGATGCAAGATGAATAAGAATAGTCGGTCAGCTAAGTAATAGGTTTCGGGTTCAATTCATTATTAGAACTCATTTTTTTCTAGTAGGGATCGTGGCCAGAGGACCCTAATATTTACACGAGGCTATCATGAAAAATGATAAAAATACTTTTAAATTCGGAGCCCTTAGCTTAAAATATGGTCAACAAGGTAAAGATCAAAATTAAAGAACTCATCTGATGATTTGATTGATTATCAAACTTAATGTAATATCCACATCGGAATAGATGTCATTTGCCCGAATCCATCAACGTAAATTCTTCATATTCTTCCATTTAATATTATATATATATATATATATATATGTGTATATATCTGAAATGTTGAAAAATCAGGATTAACTATGTTCTCCGCCCCTGCTGGTCAAAAGGTTGGGGGCTGCGAGCGACAAATATTCAAACCATTTTCAACAATGAATTTTGTTTTCTTACATACTCATTACATCATCAATTACGAAAGTATATCGATCATTCATGCATCACTAGCTTAGCTAACTCAAAATAAAATTTAAATATACACACACACACACACACACGAATTTTGTGTATAACTATGATACAATATAGTTAGTGCCATAGTACTGTAAATTGGCTGCAGTCAAACCCGTGCATGTATTTGGACACAACTGACAATTGGACAGTGATCATGAATTTTCATGTTTGAAATTTATAAACTTCGATTTTTTTATTTTATTTTTTTAATTCAAGAGTTTATAATAGCCTTCTTCTTTACGAATTTCATTATTTGGAAGCCCTATCTATATATATCAAGTTACATCGGATGCTTTGACAACATTTTCCATACTCGATGTATTAAAATATCAAATTTTTAATTAATGGAAAAAAATATCCTCCCTATCGTTGATCCTAAATTGACCTTATTCCCAGCTGCTGCTGCTTCTGCACTTCAAATGATGATCAACGGTTCATCTGTCTATGAGAATTCATGGAATCACGAAATCTTAGCACAAACGGAAAGAACCCCTATTCGTGCTAATCGATCGGAGGCAAAAGGCGTGTCTTATGATGCTAAGATCGATGAAAACAAAGGCGACAAGGCCGTCCAAAGGAGTGCGACTGATAATAAATCGCTACGGGCAAACCTCGTCGTAGGTAAAACGAAGGTTGAGAAGAAAGCTAGAAAGCCCAGGTTTTCTTTTCAGACCATAAGCCAAGTAGATGTACTTGATGATGGTTATCGCTGGAGAAAGTATGGTCAAAAAGTAGTGAAGAACAACAAGTTTCCTAGGTATATATATATCCCAATTATGTCAAGATTGCATGTGTGCATGTATGTATGTATATTTGTATACACAGATTCTAACTGATTGATGTTGTTTGCAGAAGTTATTACCGATGCACTCACCATGGATGCAATGTAAAGAAGCAAATTCAGAGGCTGTCTAAAGATGAGAGTATGGTGATCACAACCTATGAAGGCATGCATACACACCCAGTGCAAAAACAAGCTGATAATTTCGAACAAATTCTCCATAAAATGCAGATTTATCCTCCTAATTGCTGAACGCAGATTTCAAACAATTACATGATAGTAACATATCACATCAGGATTAATGCTATATATACGTGTTAATCGATGAGTGTCCATGCAATGGGGAAATCAATCGTCATGCATGTATGTTGCCTAGGAATGTCAGAAAGTCAAGACATGTTACTAACCATTCCTTTGCTTTGAATTTGTTCTTGCTAGAGTTCGCTTAGTGAAGTTAATGCAAGTCTTCAGTGTGTCTCAGTCTGTCATTTTCTTTTTCTCAGATTCAGCAATTGTAATACAATATCTTCTTCTTTCCTACAAATTAAAGGTATATCGTCTGTCCACTACAACCAACGCATGAGGATATGAGGGGGTATTCACCCAGCATTTTTAAGGAAAATCCATGAAAGTGACTCAATTGATTTCAGAAACAGTATTTGATCAAGACAAGAGCATCCATTAATAAAGATTAAACATCATACAAAAGTTAAGCTGTTCCAAAACATTAAGGAAGCCGAAAGTTGAGCTGCAAAAAACCATATACTTGAAAAAATAATATCTTTCAGCAATTTACTTTGATTTATAAGATATCTCACATATCTGAATTGTGTTGTTCTTATACAAAGGCAAAAAGAATTATTCAACTGTTAAAGGGACGAATCCTTTCATTATCATAGCAAAACTGATTATAAGATTCATCTTTTATACATCGAACAGCAACCTAGAAACTTACTTCAACTGAGCAGTGTCTTCCAAAAACCGATCTAGTGCTTGTCTTCCTTGCTCTTAGGAATGTCTTTTGCAGGTATTTCCTTTGGCTTTGCCTTCTCCATTTCCCTGGAATAGACACCAATCAAGTATCAGGCTCCAGGACTATGGTGAAACAATCAAATCCCAAAATTTTCAATAGGTTGCCATCAAACAGAATATGCAACAATCAATAGACTCGTATTAGTCTCTTCCCATTTCATAAGACGAGGTCATCCAAATTTGCCTTTACCTTACAGTATCAAATGCACCAAAGTGATGAAAGTTAAAATTTTAAGCTGAAACTACAAAGCCAAAGGGTTAGAGGCGTACTTAGCGGCGGCAGAGGACTCTTCCTCCAACCAGTTACGTATGTGACGGACGTTACGGCGGAAGATGGCGGCAGATTGCTTCACATCGCTCCTCAACAGCAATACTACTGCGCTCACACCAGCTACCGTCAGTATAAAATTAGTCAACGCCATAGTTCCTCCTCTCGCGTCGATCTAAATCAACGAAGCTACCGAATTAAGACTTGAACAAGAATCAAAATTAGTTCTTAGGGTTTTAACAGGGGAATTAATTAGCTGACGAAGAAGCGAACGACAACTATCTTGAAGGGTGGAATGGAATTACTAATTTCTTTTTTTTTTTTTTAACTAAAAAGGCGGATCATGCATTGCTGGCCCCTTATTTTATTGGGCCTGATGCGTTTTAAATTACAATTGGGCCAACAAAAATTCTGTACCAAGTCCAGAAAGGGAAAGTACAACTACTACTGCATGTAGTGCAAGCATTATGAATAATATTCTTTGTTTGATGATCCCATTTTATTTATTTATTTTTTTCTTATAGAATGTAGTCCTACACAATATCATCATCGTAATCCTTATATTTCAATTAACTTTACTTTGGATCAAACTTCAATCTCATTTTTAAGCTATTGGACGACCTTACTCAGATCAAGTTCTCTGCATAATTTCGAACCTCGTTATCAGCTATAAGACGATCCCACTCTGACTAAATTTAGTCTGAATCAACTCGAAACCTCATTGTCATATATGAGACGATCCTGACTTCCATCGGAACTAATCTCATGGGCCATGTGTCCCGTCCCAAGTCATACTACAACGATTTCAATGAGATCAAGTGAAACTGAACCATGATTTCCTTATAAAGAGTCGTGCGCCTATCCACTTGACATATCCCTTAGTAACTATGCCAACTTTTTTCACTTCCTTTTTTTTTTTACCAGCTTTCAAGAAAAGCCATGGGAGAAATTGAAAAGAAAAAAAAAAGGCAATCCCATTAACTTAATATACTTAACCCACCTTTAAATCCCAATGTCTCTCAAAGTTTAGCATCATAATCAACTTCGCAAGAAAGATCGAGAACTTCCCTTCTAAAGGGAAGCTAATGATAGTTGTTAATGAAGATGATGTGTATTATATATTATATGCGTGATTTGTTTCAATTGGAATTTAAAATTTTCATCATTGATACATGAAATCAATTAGATAACAAGAAATACAATAAATTCATAAGAAAAACAAATCATACCACAAACAAAAAGCAATGAAAGAAAAAAAAGGGAAAACCTTCAAATGAAAAGGTGATATATAGCAATGCAATCCAATCCCCTTAAAGGTTTCATACATATGCAGGTGTGTGTTCTCAGGCTTCCATTCGATGAAATTCACACGATTTCAAACAGGTCTATGCAGAGTCTGAATAATAAACGACTGTAATAACAAGCAAGCAATCAAGCAGACGAATCTAAAATGAAAAACATTCCTGTTTCAGCTTTTGCTCCCCTGAAACTGCAATCAGGCATAGTTCAGGCGGAATATGTCGTTTTGAACATAGAAGCTTCCTTGGGGAGTTGGAATCAAGTGAAACATCTATCACATAAGAGAAACAAACGGGCGAGAAAGCGTTAGATTGTGTGGTTAAAGCTAGGACAGCCAAATTCGTCATTAAAACCGTAGGTGTGAGAAGTCACCATCACTAAATACTGCTTATCGATTAGGAATCGCTAGCAGACAAGCAATAGATACGACGTGCAGAAGACGAAGAAGATATATGCGAGAAAAAAAAAAGATTTCATATCAAGAAAGCTAGCTACTTCATTTAACACAAAAGATTCTAATGTTATCTACACAAAATCTTGATATCCAATCATGAGACGTGGATTAACGGGCAACCGTTTTAACCAACGTTTGACTTGGAAAAGAAAATTCAAATGATATAAAGATACGTAGCCAAACGATACGTAGGATTGATATTTGGCTTTTACCTCATTAACAATCTCAATTTGTATGCCCCAAAAACTGACTGACTACAAAAGCTCATCACATACTTATACAATAGAGATACTTCACATCTTTCACGTGTATTATGCCCGATAGGCCGTGCACTTCAGATTCAAGGGTTTACCGATAAACTAAAGGATGTGAAAAGAATCTGAAATCATTAAACCGAAAACTCATCGAAAAAAAGCTCATATCTAATAATTATATCTCAGAACTGCTTCAAATGCCTGAAAACAAGTTTCTATTAAAAGAATGATTTGAGTGCCATCGAACAAACAAATGAACCAATCGAAAACACAAACGAACGATGATTAACCACTAAATAGTAAATCCAACAGCAAACAGTCCAATCCAATCCAAGCCCACATATTGATACCACATAAAAAGACAAATAAAAATAAAAAAAGAGCAACCACCTAAAAATGTTCAAAATCAGCTAACTTAGGGTACAAATCACAAACCTGGCTGAACTTCAGAGGGTATTGTTCACCGGCGACCTGAAGATTCCCTGACACGAAAACGAGCATCCCGCCGGCAGGGCCTGAGGGCTGAGAGTCAATCGTCGACACGTGATGCTTGCACTGCTGAAAAGGAAGGCTGGTGAGCTTCGCCACGATGCTCTGTGCCCCCATTATCTTCTGGCCCTCGAAAGTCAGCATCGAACCGTCCTGGTAAAGGTTGGCGAGGCCGGCTCGGCCAGTGTCGAATGTGGAGTAGTAGTGGTCGACGAACGCCTTGGCCACTGCGTCGGTATCCATGGTTGCGATTGAGATCGGCGGCGTATCCTCTCAATTTGCTTTGTTTGGATTAGTGTGCGTACGCTAAACGCAATCAGTCGTCGCTAGATATGAGACTGTAGAAACAACGTACATTATTATTTATTATTTCTCATTTTTTTGTCATCTTTATTTAATAAGGTCAATTATTAATAAATAAACTAGTAATTTATGCACATTTATGAATGTACCTAAAATAAAAAATTTTATATAAATTTTTACATATATAAATTAATAAGTATTAATATTTCATTAATAGTATTAATGACAAAATATTAATTACTAATTGATTAATAGGAAAATAGTAATTATAGTCAAAGTGACATACTAATTGAGGGCCTTACTGAATAGATACAATAGAACAGATAATCACAGACAGTAGCCGATTGGTTTTCATAAGAAATTCTACTTGAACTTAAATATAATTTTACCTTTATTACTTAAAAGTTAAAAATATATATTTTAACCAATTTAATTTCGTACAAATTTCAATTGGGCAAATTGAAAGCTTTATTGGGCCTCAAAACTAGGTTATCCAGCCCAGATAAGAAATTATAAAAAAAAAAAGAAAAGAAAAAAGAAAAATGAAGACGAAATTGTGGAGAGTGAGATTTGAACCCACGCCCTTTCGGACCAGAACCTTAATCTGGCGCCTTAGACCAACTCGGCCGTCTCCACATATAATTAAATTATTTCTAGACTTTTTATTGTTTCATTATCATTTTTTCATCACTTTATAAAGATTCAAATTTTATCAAATTACTACTTACTAAGCTATCAAGAAGTATTCCCATGACCAAGGCTTAATGGAAGTTCAAGCTACGTTTGACATGAGAATTTGGCTAAGAAAATGAAAGGGGTAGAGATACAATGGTCGAAGTGTAAAGTTCAATTATTTGATGCGCTAACTTAGTTTTTCATCGTGATTTCCGCATACCAAACGTACCCTAAACGAAGCACGTTTCAATCTGCAATAAATCTAAGACAGGTATCGTAATACCCAAATATCAACACCAAGTCGAACATATACCGAAGAGCCGCATGTTATGGGAAAAAAACGAAATAAAAAAACACGTCCCAGTCGAAAAATTTCAAAGGTAGGTAAGTTGCCAACAATGAAAAACCTCGATCGCATCAAGTATAACACATGAGAATACGAAGTCGTTTATTTTGCTACTCACTACTACTCAGACCATTCATCTACCAAACGGAGAAGACTCATAGCACGGTAGTAGTTGAGCGTGAAGCATTGTCCAAGCATTTATCTTGGGGGAGGCGGCGGAGGGAGATTAGATTTTGCAAAACCGACCCAGGCCACGATTCCAACTGCAAGAATCACCCATCCCAGTATGTCATACTTCAGATCACTGCTTTTGCTATTCTTCGAACTTCGCCGCTGCAGAAATGGAAAGTAATTTGTTGGTGGTTTGATTTTGATAAAGGGGAAGAAGTTAAAATGAATTCTTGATGAAGATTTTAATCTCACTTTAGTACTAGTCGAAGATGATGTAAATGGGTCGGGCGCTGCTGCTTCTGCAGCCTGCTGCTGAGCTAAACCATGTTTGTGGATCTCGACGTGTAACTCAGGCGCCTGAAACCCACGTAGAAAGGCTGGTATTTAATGGATGTTTACATAGAGCAATGGGTTATATATGTCCATATCAGCCCAAATTGTTTAACAACTTGAAGGTTCAAAATAATGTATCGACACAGATTTGGGTATACAAGCAAGATATTGAACTATCACAATGTAACTTTGTACTAACACGTGATGATAATAGATAAAAAGCTTAGCTGGTTGTAAAAGAACCGACGCAAAAGAATACCTTTGAAGTCAATTCCAAGGATTTCCTATACATTTCGTTATGTGGTTCCTGCGCCAGAAAAGAATCGAAACACACAATCTCAGTGACAAGGCATGGAACCCAACACAGAGAATGTAAATTGAACAGAGTTTACCAGGTCACAAGCTTGCTCAAAGCTTTGGGCAGCCTTCTCAAAGTAAACCTTGGCCTCATCAAATTCAGGTATCATGAATGCATTGGCCGTATATGCATTCCCTAGACACCACATTGCATCATGTTTCTTTGGTTCAATTACAAGCGCCTCCTCGAGCTTGTCAATAGCATCTACAAACGATTGAGCAGCTCAAATTTAGACACAGTAGAAGAAATCCTGCTATATCGTTCCCACTCCCCATATCATCAGCTAGTAGTTACCAATAGAAGCATAACACAGAGAAGTTCGATCCAGGTAAGAACATAAGAACAGTAATACCTCAATACCAGCAGGATATCCCTTTCAATTTAATGTTTTCAAAAACAACTAAGACAATCCACAGCAGAATATAAAGTGCAAAACATGAACAACAAACAAACGATGCCACCTATACTAAAAAGAAAAGGGAAAAAAAGCAGCTAAAAGAACAACAACAATACGAAAAAAGCTTGAAACATCGCACCTTGAATCATCTTGTTAGCTTCGGTGCCATTCTGAAACTGAGCTAACTCAACAAGCACTCCTCCCCATCTAGTAAGGTTCTAAAAACGACGAAACAACCATAAGCACATGGAAGACTTCAAAAGAGACAAATAAACAACGATCTACATACCTCAGCATCGAGAGGATTTTTCTCGTAGGTAGCTTCAGCAGTCCTGCGAGCCTGCTCGAAGAAGAGAAGGCGCTCGAAATCATTCGGCAACTCCATGGTTTCGTCGAATTTGTTGATTCAATTGATGGATTTAGCTTTAGGTTTTAGGTTACGCAGAATGAATGCATCTCACTTCTATGGGGGGTTTAAGCTTTTAATGTACGTCTTCTCCACCCACGGTAATCCAAGCTGGGCCCGTAGCAACATTTGATCGGCCCAATAAGGGCCCATTTAACTATGTTATTATTCCCCCAATCTTATCAGCAATACAGAGTATCCAATTCGTCCCCCAGCAATGGCCACGATACCACTAACCCACCTCTTCTCCTTCTTCACCGCATCGAAACCACCGCCAGCAGCAGCACCGCCGCGTTATCCTGTCAAGACGGTGCCGTCGAACGTTTCTACGGCGACGTCTGTGGCCAACGCAGCTTGGGAGCCGCTCGTTTTAACCAACGAGGAGCAGGCTCCGCCCCGCGACGTAATGTCCGTGGTCTGTCCCTCGCTGGCTCACGCGAACACGATGTTCTTCAGATCGGCCTACAACGTGCAGGTGGTCGTCGACGATAATGAGCCGGAGGAGAAGCTTCTTGGTCGGTTCAGGAGGGAGGTGATGAGAGCTGGGGTCATTCAGGAGTGTAAGCGTCGGAGGTTTTTCGAGACGAAGCAGGATGAGAAGAAGCGGAAGACCCGTGAGGCCGCCAAGCGCAATCGTCGCAGGTAAAAGAAAAAGAGAATCGGAATAATTTCACTCGAATTTATTTTTCTCTTTTCCTTTTTTTTTTTTTTGTTATTTATTTTCGTTATACATAATGATACTTTTCTCAGTTGTTAACTGGCCTATATAGCTAGTGCCTTTGCCTTGTTTCATTGCATTTATCTGAAGATATCTAGCTCTATAATGATCAGTATTTGCTTATGGTAATAATAATTGTGGTTCCTTTATCTCCAAAACGAAGAGACTTGTCTAGGGTATCACCTTTGTTATCTATTATGTAGTCGCTTGAGCTTTATAGGATTTACATATAACTTCATTTTGACTTCAATAGTTCGATTGATGCAAAAGCAAGTGGCTTTGTGCCACCATGTTAAAATTATCAGTGTTTGCTTTGGGCAAATCATATTCTTAGTTCCTTTATCTCCCAACGAAGAGAGTTGTTGAGTGTCGCCGTTTTTCTTTCAGTCACAACAATAAATGTTGATTTTATTCATTAACTGACATATTTGATGACCATGAACAGGCGCCCGCCACCAAGAACTGGGGGGCCATGGGACAAGCAGGAGGCTTCAAAGAGCAAGAAGGAAGACGAGGATGAAGACAACTGGGATCTTCCAGAAGGAAATCTTCCTTATTGATTCTAATTAAACCTTCTGCACCCTTTTCTTCAAAGTAAAGCTATACAATTTGTAGACCCTTCTTCGATAGGGTTGCGGTAAATGCGAGGTCTGCTTTAGGTATCTTTGAAATGTATCTATCAATGCTGCCCTTTCTCTGGCCAATCTATCTTGAGTAGTGAACGATTTGATACTAAGTTGCTCCATATAGGGTTGGCTCTGTAATATTTCACCGATTTAGTATACTGTACGAATTTGAGTCGTATAAACTGTCCGATGCTGCCTACGAACAGATTCTTCTCATTTTATTATTTCATTTTTATGCAATATTCAGTGTTCTCTTAAAGAATCTGTTGACTGAACTTAGGCTTCAAATCATGTTTGATTACCTTTTTCAGTAACTATGTTTTGCTAGTCTGTTTCTCACACAATGCCATCTTATGCATGAGACTCAAAAGATAAACATCTAGACCCTATTTTTTGCCCGTTGGATTGAATCTGTGCAGCAATCGTTGTGTTATCAGCAGAGGCCTCATTAGGAAACTACTGCAAGAGCCCTTACAGTGGTTGACTAGAAAAGGTAATGTTACTCTACTAACTATACGTACATTCAGGGGCGGACCTACACTAGGGCTTGGAGGGTCCATTGACCCTCGGGCCGGCCAGATTACCCCCTTAGGGATATACCGGCAGCAACCCTGGGCAGAGGCCAGGGCTGGTCTGAGGCTGGGCTAGAGCCCCAGTCTTGGGGTCTTGGTCCGCACCTGCATACATTCCTAGCTGGGTTCAAAATATCAATGGATTGTCCGAATACTGCATGATTTATGCGGTCTTTCAGAAGATTCGCGGTCATTGTACTGTTAATGTTCGCATGATCTTAATTAGGATCGGAAATATTCGAGGTATCTATTACAATGGCGCTGTTTCGAAAGGAAACACAAACGATGATCTCCTTAATGTGAAGCCTTGCTGTGGCTGTGAAGGAAATCTCGGGCTTTAGTTTTTGCAACTATGTTTATAATATAATATATATATATATATACATAGGCATTTGTTTAGTAATAATGCGTTTGATAGAATATTCCTTCCACTTTTTAGATTCTGGCAGTTGATGCTGGATGGACGGCTCTAACGCTATCTCATGGGGCAAAGCTTATAGAAGATGAGATATGGCTCCTCGACCACGCATTAAACTGCAATGATAAGTTGATAACGATGCCTAACAAGAATATACTACACATCAAAGGAGTGTTTTGGTCTTCACGGTTTTTCTTGGTACATTTGCTGCTGAACCATGTTACCTTTCGAACAGTTATTGTCTTTCTCTGATTATGCCCCATCATTAAATATTCAGGACCTATTCCTTTCCTCTTAAGTGTTTTTTTTTTTTTTTTTTTTTTTTTTTTGGTTTCCTTTTTAGAGTTATCCATGTGCCATTGTAGTCCATAAGTTTTGATTAAGTTCAATCTAAGCTGGGTACGAACCGGCGAAACTAATCCTTCTGGCCTATGTGTACCATTCCAAATTTACATAAATTTGACTAAGTTCAATCTGAAGTGAATATGAACGTCACTTCCGATTATAAAACGACTCTAGGCTTCCATTCCAGCGGGACTAATTCATCTGGCCCATACGTACAATCTCGAGTCCATATATTATTATAGTCTAGGAGATCAAGTGGAATCGCCGAATTCATGACCTCCTTCCGCTAATGTCATAATTCGACCACTTGACCCGTCTCTTGGGACCGTTATGCAAGTTATGTATTAAAAAAAAGAAGAAAGAAAAAAGAATGGATCACATGGAACTCGTGCCCCTTGAATGGATCAACTTGTTTCCTTTATTTTCAAAGTCCAATTGAGTGATTGCTTAATCATATTTGTACAGATCAGCCATACTTGTTAAAAACCTTTGAATTTGGATAAAGTGACCCTTTAAAATAATCGAAAGGTCGCTTCTTTCTTTTGCCCGTAAGATTCCAATGATTGTATTGCATTCATATTTAATCTTTTTATATAATATAAATAATAAAAGTACGTGCTTATCTGTCACAATAGGTCCTCTACGCCACATGGGATATGCATATCTGACAAATAACTTGAAGAAGGCTAAGACTAAGATGTGTAATGAAGCGTCGGAGTACTATTTAAGTTGCTCCTCCTCCCCTTGTTAACCTCTTGGCCTTTGCTTAGATGCATGTTACGTTTAGTGTTTTTTTGCAATAAATTAATTATAAATTTACCTCACTAAATATGTCACGATAATTATATTTAATAATCACAAAAATAAATGAATAACGGAAAGTCTGGAACAGACACGAGTCTCTCATCATTTTTGCGACAAAATAAATCAAACTATCATACTTGAGTGCTGACCTGAAATATTTTTTACTCGATTGACTGGTGAAATAGAATACAATTCCGACTGATTTTATTAAATAAAGTGATTAGATACTTAAGTTTATTCAAAGAACCATGAGGAAAAAAATTTCAATATTCAATCTAAATTTACAATTTTCCCTTATGTATTGACACATAATTAGGGAAGTTCTTTTGGCAAGGTGGACTAAACAACACGAAGATTAACCACCAATGTTATTAAACCTTGCGGTTGGTTGGAACATGTTTGTTTTTACCATAGACATCGACACTTGTCGTTTACATAAAACTAAAGCAATAATTAAGTTTCGTCATAAAAAATAATTGATGCGTACCTTTCAATCCAATGTGATATTTCGATGTATTTAATCGCCATTGTTATCCGTATACACCATATATATATATATACACACACATTGTGAATCTAATTGTTACGTTGACCATACCAGCAAAATCATTATCCACGAGCATTGGCTACGATTATTAAATAGTTTTCAACAAAAGCTTTTTTTTTCATATATACTCCAAGGACAGAGGAGACCTTGAGTTCAGACATAGATCATCTCTCCATTATCTACGACATGGATGAGCTCGCCGAGAAGCCAGTAGAAGCAGAAAACAAGGCCAAATCAATCGATGAGGGCGGCGTAGAAGAAGACGACGACCTTGAAAGCGACGATCTCCATCAACCTCTGCTCAAAAGACACAGAACCCTTTCTTCGAGCCCACTAGCCATAGTCGGGGCTAAAGTTTCTCACATAGAGAGCTTGGATTATGAGTAAGAACACACCTTGACTGTGTGTTTATGTGTGTGTGTTCTTGATTGTATTGATCGCTTGCTCTGCTTCATAGGATCAATGAGAATGATCTCTTCAAGCAAGATTGGAGGAGCAGATCGAAGGCCGAAGTTTTGCAGTACATATTCTTCAAATGGCTGCTGGCGTTCTTGATCGGGCTTCTGACGGGACTGATCGCCACTCTGATCAACCTCGCCGTCGAGAATATCGCGGGGTATAAGATTCTCGCCGTGGTCGAGTACATCGAGGAAGAAAGGTCGGTTATTACATCGAATGCCGTCATACGCTTACTACTTTCGATGATTTTGGCTTGGAATAAATATGTATATGATGTGATGATTCGGGCAGATATCTCGCGGGATTCATATACATGGCCGGGACGAACTTTCTTCTTACACTAGTAGCCGCCTCGCTCTGCGTCGTCTTCGCGCCGACGGCGGCGGGGCCCGGGATTCCTGAGATCAAGGCTTACCTCAACGGCGTCGAGACGCCCGACATGTTTGGCGCGACGACGCTCATCGTTAAGGTATTATACATATCGATATAGCTCGAACGTCTCTTCTTGATAGGGATGATAAAAATACCCATAAATGACCCACTTAAAAAAAAGACCTTCTATCGGTAATGTCGAGTCGACTCACACTCATCCGATAATTGGGTCTAGAGTCAGAACCAGCTGAAGATCCATTGGGTATTAATGGCCATAATTGTCATTCCTACTTTTTGATATTAGCAACTGAACGAAAAAACTATGGATATGGGCAGATCGTCGGAAGCATAGGAGCCGTGGCGGCGGGCTTGGATCTTGGAAAAGAAGGCCCGTTGGTCCACATCGGGACGTGCATAGCGTCGTTGTTGGGCCAGGGCGGGCCCGAAAGCCATCGGGTCAAGTGGAGGTGGTTGAGGTACTTCAACAACGACCGAGACCGCCGCGATCTGATCACATGCGGGTCGTCTTCGGGGGTTTGCGCGGCATTCCGAGCGCCGGTGGGTGGGGTCCTCTTTGCCCTGGAGGAGGTGGCGACGTGGTGGAGGAGCGCCTTGCTGTGGAGGACGTTCTTCAGCACCGCCGTGGTGGTGGTGGTGCTGAGGGCGTTTATAGAAGTCTGCAAGGCCGGGAATTGCTTGCTCTTCGGCCAGGGCGGGCTCATCATGTTCGACGTGAGCGGCGTCGACGTGAGGTATCATGCGGCGGATCTCCTCCCCGTGGTTCTCATTGGGATCGTCGGTGGGATTTTGGGCAGTCTTTACAATTACCTTCTCCACAAGGTCCTCGTGTTCTACAACGTCATCAACAAGTAAGCTAACTGATATTTGGTAATTGCAAAAACAAAAAAGGTGCAAAGTTAATATGCTGTAAAAATTGGGTCTCCGATCATTTTTTCGACAAAATAAGCTGGAAATTTTACTTGGCTGCTGATGCGAAATATTTTTCGGGCTTTTATTTTTTTTCATGTTAAATCATTTGGTTTTTCCCGTTTTCTTTTAACTCGTCAATTAGTTATTTTTTCGTGACGTTCTTGTTTCCCGACTCCACAGAAAAGGCCGGTGGCACAAACTAGCGCTCGCTCTGAGCGTCAGCATCTTCACGTCGGTTTGTCAGTACGGCCTCCCCTTCCTCGCCACGTGCCAGCCCTGCGACCTGTCGTCGAACCTCGATTCCTGCCCCACGACGGGCCGGGCCGGGAACTTCAAGAGGTTCAACTGCCCGGACGGCCACTACAACGACCTCGCCACTCTCCTCCTCACGACGAACGACGACGCGGTCCGAAACATCTTCTCCATAAACACCCCGAGGGAGTTCCTCGTCTCTTCCCTCGCCATCTTCTTCGTCCTCTACTTCATACTCGGGCTTATCACCTTCGGCATCGCCGTGCCCTCGGGACTCTTCCTGCCCATAATACTCATGGGCTCGGCCTACGGCCGCATGCTCGGCGTAGCCATGGGCCCGCTCACAGACCTCGACCAGGGGCTCTACGCCGTCCTCGGCGCCGCCTCCTTGATGGCCGGCTCGATGAGGATGACCGTCTCGCTATGCGTAATCTTCCTAGAGCTGACCAACAACCTCCTCTTGCTGCCCATCACCATGCTCGTCCTTCTGATAGCAAAGACCGTCGGCGACTGCTTCAACCCGAGCGTATACGAGATCATCCTGGAGCTCAAGGGGCTACCCTTCATGGACGCCCACCCCGAGCCGTGGATGAGGAACATAACCGTGGGCGACCTCGCCGGCGCCAAGCCGTCGGTCGTAGCCCTCGAAGGCGTTGAGAGGGTGGCCCGCGTGGTCGAGGTCCTGAAGAACACCACGCACAATGGCTTCCCCGTCCTCGGCTCGGGGACCGAGCTCCACGGGCTGATCCTCCGGGCCCACCTGATATTGGCCCTGAAGAAGAAGTGGTTCTTCAAGGAGCCCAGGCGGGCCGAGGAGTGGGAAGTGAGGAAGGAATTCACCTCCATCGACTTGGCGGAGAGGGGCGGGAGGATCGAGGAGGTGGCGGTGAGCAAGGAGGAGATGGAGATGTACGTCGACCTGCATCCCCTAACGAACACGACCCCACACACCGTGCTGGAGAGCATTTCGGTCGCAAAGGCGATGGTGCTGTTTCGACAGGTCGGGCTTAGGCATATGCTCATCTTACATAAACACCAAGTGCAAGGGGTGAGTTCAGAGTATTATTACATTTTTTTTCCAACTGTTACAAATTATTACATCAATTTATTTTGTTTTTTTTTTTTCAGGTTTCTCCAGTGCTAGGCATCTTGACAAGGCAAGACTTGATAGCTCACAACATTTTGTGTGCTTTCCCTAATCTTTCGCGGAAAAAGGGACACTGATCTTACGAAGGGGGACGATGAGGGACGTCTTCGTAGACGTACATTATATTCTTTCCGTCAATTTTTTGGATATAGAACGGTGCGTGTAAAGTATTGTCATACGAAAATATCAGTCTGTGAAAGATCTTAAACACAGCTCATATCTTGAATCCTATAAACACATATTTACGAAAGATTTAAAGGTTTTGCTTGAAAATAACTACGTATTGAGAACTTCCAGCAAGTTACTGATCACTATAGTGTGTGTTCATGTATAGTTTTTGGTTTGATTCTATATACGTAGTAATGAGGTGGAAAGGGTTGCATTCCACGAGAATATATGAGGGGAAAATCTTATACGTATCAATTAATAAGTAGTTTCGAAATAATTCAACAAATGCATGTCAACTTGTTTCGTTCTTCCTATCTGAGCGTTATACCATCACACCGGTTATCTATAATAAATTTAAATCCAAAAGCAGAAAAAAGAGCAATGAACACCGATGACCTCCGACGAGTTTGGCGTCCGCTTATCGGTTTGAATCTGAGTGCAGGTTCCCTTAGATCGTATGCATGTTACCACTAGACTAGGCAGTTGAACGTCGTCGGAATCCATCACCATTTCCTCTACTTCAGGATTTAAAGTTTAAAGTTTTTGGATTGTGAAAACTGATGTGATTGATATGAAGAACAGATAGAACGCCCGAAACAAGTAGCTATGCATAATGAATCATTCTATACGATTTGATGGCGAAGTATAAGACTTTCCACTCGTATATTACAATTAATAATAACCGCGAAGATGATCCTAAAGCCATAGCAGGTAATAACGTTATTGAAAGCAATAACATGTAATTATAATGATGATTACATGTTATACCTTTAGGATTGCCACTATTGTTGAGTTCACATCTCGCGATCCTCAATTGAAACAGTTACTTGAGTTGCGAGGGAGAGCGAGAGAGAGATAGGGATGTGAGCTCAATATGGTATCATAGCACATGAGCCTGAGTTCAAACTGACGAATCACTAATAAAATACTGCGATCAATTAGACACACAGGCAGAGAATAAAGATTTTAAATCCAAAATATCTCTCTCGATCCCACCTAAAATAACTGTTACGATTGAGGAACGTGAGATATGAGCTCAACACCTATGCGTTTGAATTCACCAATGCCTTTAGGAATACCGCTTATTGTTAACCTTTAGGATCGTCGTTATATGGCTTGACTTTATGATCGGAATTACATTCGATACCTTTAGTCGTTCTCTTTCGCACTAACCATCTTTTCGAGCCACCGAGAATGAGCGGCAAAGGCCGTTCATGAACTATGTCTGTTAAAGAGGTTTGTGATGAAGATCATATTGAATGGATGGCTTCATCTGCCTTTTATCATAGTACAGGCCAGAGCATGCTTTATTTATTGCATGTACGGTAAGAAAGAAAAAAAAGACAATTTTGAAAAAAGGTTTCAAAGAGCTTCTTCACAAGAAAGTCGTGACCTTTGTAGAACTAACAAATTTACAATTATCCTCCATAATTATTTTCCATTGAACAAGCCAAGCTTAACTATCAGTTGTAAAATAAATAAAATTTGTCCGAGCGAACATATAAATTCGAGTAGAGTTTCATTTTAAAACCAATTGATCATTTTATATTCCACTAGGTATTCCACATATTAAAAAAAATGTTTGATATGATAGAAAAAAAAGTGTTACGTATGAATTAGATGTAACAATATTTTTGGGTGTTTTAACATGTGATAAGCAAGGTGAAAAGAGAGAAAATATGATGAATAAGATAGAGAAAAATAAATAACATTGATTTTATTATACGTGGAATACCTGATGGAATACAAAATGGAATAGAGAATCTCATGCCCTAAAAAACATCCTCCCAAATACAAGACTGTACACGGCCCTCTCCCTTCAACGATAATCTATTTTGCAGATGAGAAAAAAATAACTATTTCCCATTGAACAAGCTCGTTTCCTCAAGCGATAACCAATAAGTAAAAGATCAAACTTTTCAAATGTGTAGTGAAAAAAATTAAAAAGTTTTTATTGCACTAGTTGAAGCTCTCAGTTGCAATAAAAATTACCATCCACAAAGCAAAGTGCCTCTTTTAAAACTCTTTCCAAATTCCATGTTTTCTTTCCCCTTTCTCACGGTTTGCAGAAATGGCAATCTACATGTGATCAATACATAGTACCTTTTTTTTTCCAATCAATCAAATAAATACATATATACATACAAAACTAACGACTTATCATCGAAACAAGAAAAAATAACCACACAATCAAGAAGACATCATAGTCCTAAACTCCTCGAAACTAAGCACCCCATCGCCGTTAAGATCAAAGCAAGCGATCATCTGCCGACACCTCTCGACGCTCGCACTTTCCCCGAGCCTTCTCAGCGTCCTCCTCAGGCTCCTAGGCGTAATGCACCCATTGCTTCTTCCCTCCATCCTCTCGCAGTACATTCCGAACGCCCTCCTCAGGTCACTCACCATCTCCTCCTCGCCGACATCCTCCACTACCCTGGCGAAGTCCTCCAGCGAAAGCAGACCGTCGCCGTCGCTGTCCATCACGGCCACGGCCCTCTCGGCTTCTTCCAGAGTGATCGACGAGCTCTCTTTCTCGCCGCCTGTCGTCGCCATGCACTTCTGCAGCTCCTTTGGGCATATCTTTCCGTCCTTGTCGGCGTCCAAGTGGTTGAAGACGCGCTCGTATTTCTCCATCAACGACTGCATAATATGTTGTTTTGAAGTGATTGTAATTTGTTTGTTTTTTGTTTTTTTTTTTTGAAGGTTTGTGTAAGAATTAATGAGGATATAAATATATATAAGAGGTTTGCAGTGGTTTTCTTACGCGGGTTTGGGGGATGACGTCACGCATGGGGTGGGTTTGAATTATGAGATTGTGGGCGGAGATAGATAGATAGATAGACATGGAAGTTAATTTCGTTTTTGTTAAGTTTGACACTTAAAATATGAAACAATAGCCTATAAATTATTGCGAAAAACTGCTGCGGGTCAAATCAGTTAATACGAAGGATCCGAGAAGCGGGGCGGTTATTTCTATCGGACTCTACGCGGGTAAGAATGGGCCTAGGTTTCTGGATCCTTCTAGAAGGCCGGGCCAAGCTACAATCTCCAATTGGCCTGGCCCACTTCAGCGTAATCAAGTTAGATTTTTTTTTCTTCTTTGTATAGTAGTATTTGGTATATATCTATGTTATACCTATATTATATATAAACCGTGAGTAAACTAAGAGTAACTAGGTTAGAAACTCGATAAATTAATAATTAATTTTTAATGAACTTTTTAAGATAATATTTTTGGTCGGTTCCGACTTGGGTTGATACTTTAAGTTAAGAGATATTTTCAACGAAATATCGATATAAGAGATAATTCCAAATTAATGTCCAAAGTGATTTATTTTTCGTGGACTTCCCATAAAAATTAGGGTCCTACTATTCACACTCTCCTTCACACCTTCACCCCCCCTCCCCCTTTACACTCCAAAAAACACTTAAAATTTGTAAAATTCATTTACATAACTACATGAATTCAACAATAATTATTTTATAATTTATTTTTCAGAAAATTCAACAATATTAATTGCATGAGTTATTCAACTATATTAATTAAGTTATTTTATGAATACATCGATACAATATTTAATTTATTTTTTATTATATTTAGAGATGTTTAGACAGCTTGAAAAATCGAAACAGAACCGACGGTCAACGGTTCGGTTAATCGGGGTCAATGATTACGGTTATAAGCGGAGCGGTTCGGTTCCGGCTATTGAGATTTTGGTGCAATCGAAGATTTCAAATAGGGAACCAAAACCGGTTGAACACCACTAATTATATTACTCCTTATATTAATCGCTACAATTTTATATTAATTTTTAAAAAGTTAAAGTTTAATATTTAAATAAAAATATCAAATAAACACAGATATAGTGGTTTAATACTGCCTTGCTAAAGTGATTTGAATTCGTGAAATGAATTCAGTTTGAATTATTGAATAATTACATATTTTAATTGATGCAGTTTGAAATTAGAATTAATTTAGTTTAATGATAAGTATTTAATAGTTTCAAATTTGTAAGTATTTAATGATTTAAATTACTTTAAGAATTGATAAGTATTTAATAGTTTACTTCACTTATTAATTAATAGGAGTATAAATAAAAAAAAGGGATGACAATAGGATTACCCAAAAAATAATGAAAAAACAGAAGGTAACAGAGAATATAAGCATAATAAGAGCAAAATTCAATCAATATTGTACATAAATGTATATTCAAACAAACCAAGAAGAAATGCCATTGTTGCTTGGAACACCATAGTCTTGTCCACCTAAGTAGCTAGTGCCAATATCCTCATGTTGATGAGGCAACAATGGAGGATCACCAATACCACTCATTACTTCACCATTTTGTTGTTCAACCGCCGCCCCGTCGTCGGCCTTCTGCATCTTAGAAATCTCCAAACGAACACTATCAAGTTCGACCTGAGCCTCGTAAATCTGCTGGTGCAAGACGGTGATCATCCCGGCGCACCCATAGACGGGGTCTCTTATCCTACAGTAGGCCTCGTAGTACAGCGAGTCGGCTGCTTTGCCGCGGAGGTCGACCGGCAGGTCCTTGAGGATCTTCCCGACGTTGCTAGCTCCGTAGATCTTGTGAACGCAGACGAATCTCCTCGGGTCGTTAGAGAGGAAGTAAGGTGAGAATATGCAGTCGGAAGGGCACCTCCTCCTCAAGTGCTTGCATGCCGCACATCGGCTGTAATAACCCATTTTTTTTTTTAGTTTCAAACCAATCTTTTTATTGATTGGTTCGAAGAAAATGAAAATCTAGGAGAAGATATTGACATGTGAGTTTCTTGGTATTGTGATGGATATTTACGAGTGGTGTTGGTCTATTTATACAAAGATTTAATGGAGTGGTAATCAAGAAAATGTTCTTTTTTTGGAAAGTCCGTAGATAGAGTCTATTGATTCATGCATGTTTAGGATTTTTTTATTTATTTAACGTAACCCTAGTTTTTGATTGGTTTGAGGGTCAAACGTTTTTGTTATCAGTCGATGATTTCTAACGTAAGTATTCAAACGGTTGTTATTGTAGTTAAGTCCTAAATTGCTTCCTTTCCTTCCCATGTTTCTTGTCTTAATTCAAATACATCCAACCACTATTAAGAGAAAATTAGTTTTGGCATAAACTTTACATAAACAAATCGTGAGCCTTTTTGCCTCCATAATATATCAAGTGATAGGGTTATGATATCTATAAGTAAAGGTTATGAGTTCGAATCCACTTGGACTCCTTGATTATCGTAAGATGCGTGGATTTAGGCCCTGACACATAGACATGAGGTATATGTCCCCCTAGAAGTTGGAGGTCGTTCCATTGTCGAAAATAAGGTTTAGATTCAATACGGACTGAACTTAGTCGAAGTATGAGGATCATTGTAGCACTGTATGAATATACCTAAAAATACGTGAACATTTGGCCCATGACAGCATCTGAATCCGACCCGATTGTTCGGCACTAACATTTGAAAGCTCTTTTGTATTATTAATTTTCGTTCCATTTCGATACTATGTATAATTGTTCAACACCTTATGGTAACTGACTCAATTAATTTGATGTGTCACGGATAGTTACAGTTTTACCCTTGTTTGTTTATTCTAAATTTATCCTTTTTAAATTAATAATAAATCTTAAAATATAAAACCAATATTTGTATATTTATATTTTATTGCACGTTGAGTTTGTTTATATATGACATTTGTCTTTTGAAACATAGCATCGTCGTGGCCTCACAGCACTCGTGCTACATGTCGTACATTATTGCCATGCAAGAAAAAAGGGTTTCAATTCGATCCTCGTGGCGAAAAAAAAAAGGAAAAAATAATAAAATAAAAACAATAAATAAATCATCTGAAAACCAAGGACTGAACTGAACTATATAAGTAAGTTCGAGACCAACCAACTACTTAGATCTGACCAACCTCGCTATAAAAATAATCTATAAAGGCTGCGCTCGCCACCAACCCGCTCGAAGGAAGTCTAATATAAACGACGATACCAAGAGATCGTATAAAAGGGTAATCAAACGTATAATAAACGTGAGGTTCGCTGTCTTTTCATTTTTCTACTTAGTACGTACGGTACGTCTGTAGCTTAAAGTTTAAAATCAAGAATTCAGCTTGTACTGCTCATTTATCGACCCTCTTGATTTCTTGCCACCTAATTTTCTCTCTGCGCCGTAGGTGGTTTGTTCTTGGTGAGGGAAAACTGCATGACCCTTCTTTATTTTTTATTACCTCTTCTTCTTCTTGCGATCGCTGTCTGTGTAAGCCCTTCTTCGGTTTGATTTACCGTTTCCCGATCGAAGAATCGGCTAGTGTTGTTAGACTCAAATGGGTTGTTGGAGATTGAGCAGAGCTTTCATTTAGTTGATTAATTCTGAAGGGTTTCTGAGAATTTAGTCCTAAACGATTTTGCTGTTTATTGCAGATCCCTAGGTTTTTAATTAGTCTATTTCTCTTCAAGAGAGCTTTAAACCCTTTGAGAAAAATGGCTGCTGGCCCTGGGGAGTGGCACTGTGAGCGAAGGCCTTACGACAAGATTGAGTCTTTTTCAAGAGACGATGGGCTATTTGTGCCTGAAACTGGGTGCTTATCCATCGTCGTTCTTGGGGCTTCTGGCGATCTTGCCAAGAAGAAGACATTTCCTGCACTTTTCAACCTTTATCGACAGGTTGGTTGCTCAGTTGTTATTACTAAATCCTTGTTCGAAATTCGACATGTGTTACATATCTCGGTAGTAAGATATGAGTCCTTTGCCTTGTGATGATATATTGATAACCTTAGTCCTTTATGTTATGACATTCAGAGGTTTTTACATCCCGACGAAGTCCATATTTTCGGGTATGCGAGAACGAAGATCTCCGACGATGAACTGAGAGACCGCATTCGAGGGTATGAGTTTTGTGCCTCGTTATGCAAACTGTTCGAATCGAAATTTTGAGTATTTATGGGTAGAGAAGTGGCTTGTTCGAATCAGATAATGCTCCGTGATTCTTGCCTTTGTAATGACATCTTTTTCCGGTGATGCTGCTGGAAAAATCCGATCTGCCACGGCGTAGCTCGTCGCCTCCTTTCCGCGTGAGAAGTGACGGGGGCTCTTCCCTGGAACTAAGGGAAGAAGAATGGTGAGGGTGTTTCGCCCTCCTGCCTCAGTCAGGAGGGTGGTGCTTTTCAGGCGAATGAGCAAGGATTTGAGCAGAGTAACAGTAAAAGAAAAGGTGTCGACTAATTTGGCTCTAAGAAGGCCGGGATATTTATATAGAAGGATATTATTACCCACGTTCCTGGTTTTTTGGCCTTCACTGAGACTAGGTTTGGGCAGTTTCTCGCGTTGCCGTTCTTCCCACGTTCTCCTAAGTGCCTTCCTTTCAGGCCCACGATCTTTCCCATGCTCATGTATTATTACCCAGTCAAATGGTTAGTTTCCTGGCCTACTCGGGGAATAACCCGAGTAAGCTCCCTCCCCTTCGGGCTTCCGCGCCGAGGGGGTCTTCCCGAGGGGGAATAGAAGGCTCCCCCCTCGGGTCATACTTCCTGGAGAGTCGCTTCTCCACTTCCCTTCGGGGGTGTTAGCTGAGAAGGGCCTCGGCTACCCCTCTTCCTCTTCCCTCGGGGATATCAGCTGAAGAGGTCTCTTCTTCTTCCTTCGAGGATATCAGTTGGAAAGGGTATTGGCTACTCCTCTTCCTCTTCCTTTGGGCGTGTCACTGGAGAAGGGCTCTTCCTTCTTCGCCTCTTATAGACATTTCGCCAGCCGGAAAATCCGAGGGTAACATCCGGCATGCATGATACGAAATGTTTCTTGTTATTGCAGGTATCTTCCGCAGGAAAAAGAAGTAACTGATACTGTTTCGAACTTCTTGCAGTTGGTTAGTTGTCAACGGTTGCGAATATCCTCTTACACTTAACCTTAAATGTCCATATGTTTTACCGTGGATGAATCTTTGCTCCTACATTTTGCAGATTAAGTACGTCAGCGGCTCGTATGATTCCCCTGAAGGGTTTCAAGAACTAGACAGGGAAATATCGGAGCACGAAGTATCGAAAAACAGCACCGAAGGGTCCTCTCGAAGGCTTTTTTATCTTGCACTTCCACCTTCGGTCTACCCGCAAGTCTGCAAAATGATAAAAAATCATGCCACGAATCGATGTATGTATCTTTACATGTGTCCCAGATCATAGCTCCATCTTTCTTGGTTGATATACGCTGTTGTATTGCTTCTCTTTATTCCCATAAACACCATTCTATTATAGCCCTTTTTCTTAACGAACCCTTAAAAACTTTCTTTCAGCTGATCTCGGTGGATGGACTCGTATCGTAGTTGAGAAGCCCTTTGGGAAGGATTTGGCTTCAGCCGAGGAACTGAGCTCTCAGATCGGCGAGTTATTCGACGAGCCGCAGATTTATCGCATCGATCACTACCTGGGAAAGGAATTAGTGCAGAATCTGGTACAAGCACAAACACAGTTCCTTTTTTCCAACTATGCTGTCATAATCCATTCACTTCCAATAATGTCTTTTTTTATCATGATTGTCTTTGATTAATGGCAGTTGGTACTTCGGTTTGCCAATCGCCTCTTCTTACCGCTGTGGAACCGCGATAATATCGCAAACGTACAGGTTGGAAATCTCCAACTAAACTAATGGAATGTGTAATAATATTTATCATTATCCTTCCCTTGACTTGCGATGATCGAATCGAACTGTCCCTTCAGATTGTGTTTAGAGAAGATTTTGGTACTGAAGGCCGCGGCGGGTACTTTGACCAATATGGGTACGTCTATGTCAGCCCGAGAAACACTCTATATAACGGGCCTATCATTTATTCTGTTTATCTCCATTTCTGCAGAATTATCCGCGATATCATACAAAACCATCTCTTGCAGGTTAGTCTTTGCTAATATTGCATGATTTCTGCCCGCTATGCTTAAGATCATCATGTTTGCTTGATTCATTACAAACTTAGTATAGGTTCTTTGTCTTGTTGCTATGGAGAAGCCCGTCTCTATGAAACCCGAGCATATTCGAGATGAGAAAGTCAAGGTAGATGCATGTAATAGTAATCATTAAACTCTATTACACTGTGCTTCCATGTGTTTACACGACCGAGAAATTGGAACCTTAGGTTCTTCAATCGGTTATCCCGATAGAGGACGACGAGGTGGTTCTTGGACAGTACGAAGGTTATCGAGATGATCCGACAGTTCCCGACGACTCGAACACTCCCACCTTTGCGACGGCAATCCTTCGCATACACAACGAGAGGTGGGAAGGCGTCCCTTTCATTCTCAAGGCGGGAAAAGCTTTGAATTCGAGGAAAGCCGAGATACGTGTCCAGTTCAAGGATGTCCCCGGCGACATTTTCAAGTGTATGCTTTGCATTTCTTGTTCTTACCGTACGAATTAAACCTACCTACTTAGTTTCTAATCATGGGAATAAACTCTTTTTTTTCTTTTTTTTTTTCGGATTTTCTAGCTCAAAAGCAAGGTAGGAACGAGTTTGTGATTCGTCTGCAGCCTTCGGAAGCCATGTACATGAAATTAACGGTGAGTGTACGCTGAATTCTCACGTCAATTCTGTTAGGGTGTTAAACCCAATCCCACAATCGGTTAGATAAAATAGCTGTGACGTGAATATGGGCTAAGTGCTCCATCTATTACCAATTGGTTTTAGAGTGGAAACCCACTTGGTTTTTTGGGCGTGGGGTAAAGAGGATTTTATATCCCAACAAATTTGCTGGTGTGGACAGAAATATCTTTGTCGAAATTTCTCCATCCACGTAGACAATTCAATGTCTTCGCCAGCCACGTCAGCAAAATTAACCGAAGGTTTCGACCCGAAAGTAATATTGCATTGTTCCGCAACTAACCCATTTATTCATCCGTCCGGTTCATTACACGTTTTTTTTTTTGTCGTGTAATAAAATTCAGGTCAAGCAGCCCGGTTTGGAAATGCAGACCGCTCAGAGCGAGCTCGACTTGTCCTACAGGCAACGCTACCAAGGGATCGTCATCCCCGAGGCTTACGAGCGCCTGATTCTCGACACGTAAGAGATGCATTCGATCTTTATTTATTCGGTAATAACCATATGAGAGATTATATTCAATTTTCTCCTCTTTGGTACAGAATTAGAGGCGATCAGCAGCATTTCGTCCGCAGGGATGAGCTGAAGGTAAGTAAACAGCCGGCGTTAAATCGTATGTACTAATAAGTAACTAACTACCGCGGCATTTGATGTTATTTCGGGAAAAAAATATTATAGGCTGCTTGGGAGATATTCACGCCATTATTGCATCGAATCGACGGGGGAGAGCTGAAGCCGATTCCTTACAAGCCTGGAAGTAGAGGACCTGCAGAAGCAGACCAGCTGCTAGAGAGAGCTGGCTATGTCCAAACGCACGGATACATATGGATCCCGCCAACCTTGTGATTTTGATAATTCCTTAATGCTTTTTTTTTCCGAGGTTTTAAGACTTGTATGGTGATAATAACAAGTAATGATGATGATGATGATGATGATGGGATGAATATTAGTGTAATATGATAATGAGAACGATGATGATGTAATAAGCCCATGTTTGTTGTATTCTTCCCTTTCCCTGGAAGGGTTTTTTTTTTTTTTTTTCTTCGTCACCGTAGTCTCCAAACTATTATTAAATTCAGTGTAAAGCGAGTCATATTACTGTAGGTACGGGTAAGCAAATGCGGATATTCGGATTTTCGGATATCCGGATTTTCGGATAGCTAAAATTAAAAACCGCATTCGCTCTGATTTCATTCGGATATCCGGCTTTCGGATATCTGATATCGGATATTCGCATCCTGTTTTTAAATTTAGAATTGAACTATTTTTATATAACTGATTCTTATTTTTCAAAAAAGTTGCGCATTTTTCTTATTTCTAACCCAATAAAACATATATTTCGCCTAAAAATTTATACACATAATAATTCACACAAAACATAAACGCAGCTAAAATATAGTAGTATTTTAAACGCATTCGATGCGTGTGTTATAATATATATATATATATATATATATATATTATTTTATAATTTAAGAAATATTTTTAATTTAAGCCTTTTAATAGATAAAATTTTAATTCTAAATGTTTATTATTTAAAAAAAAAATTAATTTGTGGAATATAATTGAAATAAATAAAAATACAAAGGGTAAAATTGTAGTTAGAAATAACATATCAAAGTATTTGATTAGTGAATATTATAGGATGCTGAGCGTTCATAAATAGGTTAGATATGATCTAACAATTGCATCACACAATTGTACTCTATTAAAAATACGATAGTTCTCTCATTTTCCTTTCTTCTCTTTTCTTCACTTTCTTTTCTCTGATTTTTCTTTTCGATTCTCGATTCACGTTTTTGCAAGAATAATATAAATTTTATATATTGTATTTTGTGTAACAATTCAATAATAGATGTTACACCTCTTTTTTTCTTTTTTTTCCCCTTCTTTTGGACCACTTTTTTCTTGTTTTTTTTGTCATTATTTAATTTATGTATTTTTTAAAATATAAAATCGGATATCGGATATCCGAATTTTACGTTGGCCACTATCTGCATCCGATCCGATTTATCTTAAAATAAAGCGGATCGGATATCCGATCCGATTTTTCGGATTTTAAAAATCGGATATCGGATCGGAATCCGATTTTCGAATATTTTTGCTCACCCCTAACTGTAGGTTATAAGATGATTTTGACTTTTAAATTAGACTAATCCTTCGACCTATATGCGTTTTTTCAAGTGCTCCTAATTTGTCTTTTTTGTCACTATAGAAGTTTAGTAAGAACAAAAATAATTGTACTAATTATAATTATAATTTCAGGTCACTAAGTATATAAGTTTTCAATTTTGAGTCACTGTATTTGATAATTACAAAAATTGATCATTAGCCTCATATATCGGGATAAATTTGGGTTTCTGAATTTTTTTGACAAAATAAGTCGGAAATCCTATTCAGCTGGTGACATGGAATTCAGTCACATAACGTATGCAATAAAATACATGTAGTTGAAGGGAAGTCGAATGATCAAGTGATTTGAGCAAGGGCAAGTTGAAGATCATTACTAGGGACTTCATATGTTCGCAGGTTTATTCTTTCCTACCCGCTTGGATACTAACCCAACTCTGTTGAATTTTCGACAAGTTGCTGAATTGACGAATTGAATTGGTGTTCAGACTACTATAAATCAAGGCAACTAAATCTAAATGGCAGCGACATGGATTTAATTTATTTTTTTCTAAATGGCAGCGATATGGATTTAATATTTTTTATTTTTTATTTTTTATTTTTTATTTTTCTTCATATGATATTAACTAACAAATTTGATACAACAAATAATCAAATATTATTGTATATGAAAATACTATCATATTCGCGAAGCACCGAGACTTGCATCGATTGGCATTCACGCGCTCGCTCTCTTGGTTAGTTATACTTCTTTTACAGTGATTCCGTCATTCTGTGGAGCATTTGAGCTTCGGAAATGCTTGGAACGATGAGACTAGCCGCTTCGTCAATCGCAATCCTCCGCCAGAAACTACCTCCTCTCCACTCCACCACCTTCGTCCGCCTCATCTCCGCTGCAGCTCGCCGCCATCAGTACCCTGGGAACGTTCGCAGACAACAAAATCAGCAGCAGAAGAACGTATTCAAAACTCGCGAAAACATAAAAAAGCAGTCGCTCTCCTCCCTCGCGCCGCTCCACTCACTCGAGGAAAAAACCCCTCTGTCCGAAAATCAAGCTATCGGAACCGTCGCCTCGTCGCAGGTAGTGTCTTATGTGAATCGAGTCAAGAATAGAAAAAAAAAAAACAAGTGATATGTTTTAGTTGAATGTAGGCTTCTCTCCGTGATGTCGTTTGTATTTCGCCTTAATTTAGCAAATCAAGCAAAATAGCCGAGGAGTTTAAAGTAATCACGGAGCCTAACTGGCATGACCTTAATTTTTATCTCTAATTTTGAAGGCCAATTTCATGCGAGTGGTGGTAAGCTCTGGTGATTCTGGCGTTGAACTTCTCTGCGTGGTGAAGGCGGTGTTGAAGAAGATTAAGAGACGAGTCTTGGTTGGGGATAAGGTGTTGGTAGGGTCAGTTGATTGGGTCGACCGTAGAGGAATGATTGAGAACGTGTTTGCGAGGAAGAGTGAGGTTCTGGATCCTCCGGTTGCTAATGTGGATCACTTTCTCGTGCTTTTCTCATTGGAGCAGCCAAAGATTGAGCCGTTCAACTTGACGAGGTTTTTGGTGGAGGCAGAGTCGATGGGTATTCCCCTCACGCTGGCATTGAACAAAACTGAGCTTGTTAGTGAAGCGGTAGGAAGCTGAGAACCCGTTCTTCTGTTGTTGAAACTTGAAATGTGGTTTGATTTTGTGTGTGGATAGATCAGAATTTTAAATTGAATATTGTTGTTGATGATGATGGTATAGGAGATTTATTGTCCCGTTACTAAGTTTTGTTGTTCCCAGTTATTTTCTGAGTTGCTGATTAGTTTTTTGTGGGTAATACAACGGAACTGATGAATGAGACCACTGTCCTAATGATTGCTGCTGGAGTGTGGTTGAAAGTAAGAACCATTGGACCTGATATTGGTGATGGTGTGTGATCATGTCATCCTTGGCTAGTATTTATGTTGGTGTAGTACTGATGAGTTATGTGTATGATGTTCATTAGTTTTCTTGAGAAGACAAGATGATTCTGCTTCTTTTTCTTATTTCTTTCACTAATCTACTTTTGATTTTGTCATTTGTCTTTCCCTGAGATCATGATTATCTTTTGTTCATATTTAAGCTTTCATTTTTTAGTCTGAAGGTCTAATCCCTAGTCTAGTTGTGGCTATTCTGGTAGTTTAATTTTCTCTTGTTTTCTGTTCATTTTAGTTTTAACGTACCCTCGTCATTGTTACTCGTACACTCAAATTTAACTTGTTAACATATCTTGTTGCTGGTGATTAGTTATTGACCTCTTAATGAAATTTTTTCTTCAAGATACAAAGAGATTGGAAATCTAGACTTCGTGGTTGGGGTTATGAACCAGTACTCTGTAGTGTTGATGCTAACCAAGGACTGGACACACTGCAATTCATTCTCAGACATCAGACATCTGTTATCGTGGGCCCTAGTGGTGTTGGAAAATCGAGTTTAATCAACGCGTTGAGGGGCAACAAGAATGCCAATGCGAACGACGATAATTGGTTTGAGCCCGTAAGTCTGCTCTTTCCTATGTTTGTTCCTTTTTAACATCCATTTTTTCCTTCCTGATGAAATATATATTAGTTGACCTTGACATACCATTTTTTTCTTCAATAAATCCTTCAGATTTTAGGTAGCAAGTGGTTTGAAGAGCAGCGGGTTGGTGAAGTCTCCACAAGGAGCGGAAGAGGAAAACATACAACTAGAAATGTTTCCCTGCTTCCATTATCTGGTGGAGGGTATCTCACCGACACCCCAGGATTTAATCAGCCGAGTTTACTGAAAGTTACAAAGCAATCCCTTGCACACCATTTTCCTGAGGTTGCTGTCCTCCTTACTCATAATATAAACATGGATCAGTTTTTTCACCTTTTTTTTTTTTTTGTCTTTTTCAGATCAGGAAAATGCTAAAAGAAAACGAACCTGGAAAATGCACATTCAGCAACTGCCTGCATATAGGCGAACCTGGGTGCCTTGTTAAAGCTGACTGGGAAAGATATCCGTTTTACTTTCAGCTGCTTGACGAGATCAAAATCAGAGAGGAATTTCAACTGAGAACCATTGGAACCAAAAGAGAGAGTGATGTTAGGTACATCTTCTTCTACTCCCACACACTCTCTGTTTATCCAAGTAACTGACACTTATTAAACGACTTCTAGGTTTCCTAAGCTACTTGTCAAAATCAAATATAGAGTGAAGGTTGTCATAATCATTAAATAAAAGGTTGTTTCACTCTGATGCTATTTGTCATCTCAAGGCTGAACATAATTGTCATTCAAATGCCCTTTTAGTACTTGGTAATATCTTTCATGGGTACACACTTTGATTCTTATTTCTGCAATTGAACTTGGCACAGAGTAAAGGTCGGCGAACTGGGCGTGAAGCTAGCAGAACCAAGACTGGAGCCTAAGAAGCACAGGCGACAATCTCGCAAAAGGGTCAACCAATCTTTGCTCGACGAGCTGGATGAACTCGATGATCTCGATGATGATGACGAGATGTTGTCAGAAAACCCTATCATCAGGGCCATGGAAGAAGAAAATAAGTAAGAAAGCTCCCAACAACTTCTTCCATTGTCAATACCCCCGAGAATAATAATGACTCTGCTTGTAAATAAACAACTACTTTTGCCGATGACCTTAGAAGATAGATGATTTGCTAGTTCATGGAGCTTTCTTTCATTGTGGGAAAAATATGCAACTGAATCAGAAAGCGTGTGATATCTCACTCGAATGACTAAATCTCCGACACACTGACCCTTTTTTTTTTTTTTTCGAGGTGTCCCACTCCGTCTGATTACGGGCTTACGCTATAACCACAAATTCCCCAAAAAAAATGAGGCTTTTTTCGGGTCAAGTGAATACGTTTCAAATCCATCTATAATCGATAGATGGGAGAAGCAAACACAGACATACTTATCTAAATGTATGTGAGAAAAGAAGAAGAAAAAATAGAATTGCGGAAGTAGAAATTGCGTGGGTATGTAAATGGGCCAATACGAGAGTTTGCTCCACTGTCGGCCCATGAGCGCCGAGTCCAATAATAGTCTAATACACAAAACCACATTGCCACTCCCCAATTGCTGTGTCCAGGCTGATTGAGCGAGATGAAGAGAGCAGTCGAGCGCGCGATTCGAGGCGTGCATACTGTTGGCGAGTACCCGCGCCTCACCAGATTCTCTCTTCAAGCTCCGAAAGCTGTAATCTTCGCGATCTTGTTTGGATTTTCCATTTCTCGTGAGCATTATGTTTTGATTAGCTCCTGATATCTCTACTGTTGTTCAGTTGATGTGTATGTGTGTGTGAATTTTTTCTACTGCTCGGATTTATGTGGCTGATGTTAAAATCGGCATCGGACCTACGCATACGGGCCACATAGGAGGAGAAGTTGACCGCATAAGTTGTGGGCTTTCATCCTTCTAAAACTAATTGGTGATACGTGGAGTGACCAACAACTTATATACTAGTCAACTTCTTCCGAATTAGTCGATGTGGGATACATGTGAATTATCTATCTCAACACCCGATTGGTCGGTCTTGCCCGCGACGCGATTCTATTCCGTTTTTATCTGAGATTTGGGTTGGCATATATGAAAAGTCTAAGCATCGACTTTTCTGGGATTGAATGGAATTCATAATTTTCTGTTATGTTGTTTCGTTTGGTATTTGTGGCATTACATTTTGCTTGTGTACGTTTTTTTTATATATATCATTGCCATCTCATTGCTTTTCTGTTTCTGCAATGCAATCAGATAGAAGTGGAATATGATGATGGCAGCTCATATTCTCTGTCAGCTGAATACTTGAGAATACACAGCCCTGCCGTTGATAGCAAGATTAGAACCATTGGAGGCGAAAAGGTAACTCTTTTTGTACTGAAATATGGTTCCTTTTAATGACTATCCAATGATTCGATGAGAGCTCTATATATAGCTGAACCCTTTTGTTTCCTAGTTTCAACTTTCAACCTCTCTTCTTCGAAATTTTTATGGATGAACTTGAAACTGTATCAGGTTATATCGGGTAGGCGTCGTGTGGGAATTATGTCTGCTGAGCCTGTAGGAAACTACGGTGCGAGGTACTATGTTGTTACACAACTCCCATGATTGCTATGACTTGGTTCAATTCGATTTTGTCATGACATCGTTCCTCTCAACGTAGATTGCAGTTCGACGACTTGCATAAAACGGGGATCTATACGTGGGATTACTTTTAGCAATAAGTTCTCTTTGATGAAAAATTACATCAAGATTCTAAAGAAACACGGACTTAGTCGAGATCCACCAACAAGGAAGAAGTGATGACTGCGTTTTAGTTCCTTCGTTCGAAGTATTTCTTGAAGGCTCAGGTGAATATTTGATTAAGCTTGTTTGTTCGATGAAGGTGCAGATGTTTTGTTCGATATTTATAGGTTCTTCATCATTACAGAGATGGCCTTTTCTTTCGGTTATTTTCATCACGGTGTATTTATTTATTGCATAAAATAATGGTCTTTGTCAGTTGGATAGGTTGTATTGTATTCATTCATTCATTCGATATCTCTATCAAAATTCGACGTGTATGTAAAGAGACTCAAAATACAGCCACTAAATCATAGTGTGATGTAGCAACTAAACGTTAGTTAAACACATCGACGTCCTCAATTTCTTTAAACTTAATGCCCACTTGGGAGTTATTTTATTTTATCCGTCAAAATCCCAAATTTAAATTCAAGATAAAATGAAAATGGCACGACTGATTTGAATGGTTAGCTAGCATAGTTGAATTGAAGTATATTTATTATTCTAATATTATCAAACAAAACGATTATTATTATTATTATTATTATTTAATGAATTGGAACGTTACACGGAGGCTTTAATTAGCTTTCAAACAAGTGGGGCCCACCAACAAGTCGACTACCTCTCCACCTAAAACCACTAAAATATTGTCTTATCCCATGTGTGGCGTATACTTTTTTCTTCCCTTCCAACGTCTGCTTCTCTAACATTCGAAATTCAAATTTTAAGCAACGAAGACACGACGATACACAGAGACCATAAAATAACGGGAAAAATAAACACAAAAAAATGATGATCTTACATTAGATTTTTTCATATCTGTTCATATATGGTTTCTGTCTAAGATTATCCTGAGCTTGTTTCCTCTACAGTCTACACACAGCAGAAGAATCTTTGACGAACACACACATAAATGGCAGATTCAACTTGTCTCATAAATGGCTTCTCCTACGCTTCTACCATATCCAATGAGTCCAAGCAGGTACCAAAAGTTCAATAGATTAAATAAGTTCAATACGATGTTCATACTGCTTTGTCCTAAAGTAAAAGCCTTTTAAAGGGCTTAAGACAAAATGAGTTTGCAATGCCTTTCAGGGGAATCCCATGCATGTTCTTGGGGAGTCCATATCATTCGGAAGGTTCATGAACGAATCGCTTTCATGGGAGAGATGGTCGACCTTTTCCCCCCACAAGAAGTACGTCGAAGAGGCTCAAAGGTATGCGCAGCCTGGATCCGTGGCTCAGAAGAAGGTTTTCTTCGAGGCCCATTACAAGAAAATCGCAGCCCAGAAAGCTGCTGCTTTGCTCGAGCAAGAGAGTGCTTCTAAACCTGAAATCGAGCTCTATGATGCTGCTGGATCTTCTTGTTTGAGTGTTGATGTTGAAAGTGAAGCGGCCAAGACTGAGGTTGTCGTTGGCGAAGATGCAGACAGTTCGGTTTATGTTGAAAAGATTGCTGCTTCTGAAGAGGGAAGTTGCGCAATCGTTGGAGAAGATAAGCTGATACAAGAGAGCCCTGCTGTAAGGAATGATTCGATAGATCATAGTAAGAATCTTTATGAAATGGGTTCGATTTCTGTATCTGAGAGCAGTGGGACTACTTCGCAGATTGAAAGGCCTTTGGTGAAGGTGATTTCTTTAACATTCCTACTCAACTAGCTATACATTCATCTTCTTCAAACTTGTTTTTGAGCTGTTCTTTAATGTTATTGCATCAGGCCTCTGCTGCTAGAGAGGATGATGAAGATGACGCCACGTCAGCGCCGAGCAAGAAGAGAACGAGCTTCTCTTCGTTGAGATCGTCGATTCAGCGCAAAACATGGAGAGTTCCATCGTCTACGCCTGTCAAAGATGTTGTTGATGAAGATAAAAACCATCCAATCCATGTTGAAAAGCTCGATTCTGAAGAGGGAAGTGGCGCTATCGTCGGAGATGATAAGCCATTGAAAGATAGCCCAGTAAAGAATGAATCGACCAGTCGTAGTAAGACTAAGAATCATGAACAAATGGATTCAATCTCTGTATCTGAGAGCAGTGGGACTACTTCGCTAACCGAAAGGCCTTTGCTGAAGGTGTTTTTCTCACATAACTCTGCTCAGTTCATCTTATGTAAAGATTGTGTCTTGAATTGAGTTGTTTCTCTGTGTTTCTGCATCAGAAGTCTGCTGCTAACGAGGATGATGACGATGAAGACGATGCCACGTCAGCACCGAGCAAGACGAGGACGAGTTTCTCTTCGTTGAGATCATCGATTCAGCGCAGAACATGGAGAGCTCCACCATCTACACCTGTTGATCTATCGGCAGCTCACACGAAGAACGAAAAGTACGCTCTCCCGCAGCAGCCATCTCCGATATCTTTAGGCTCGTTGATCAATCTACTTCCTGCCAAAGATCCCAACAAAGAGCCAATTCCTTCGTCTACGAAGGAAACTCAAAGTTCAGGGCTTCTTCGTAGTTCTTACGGGGTTTCGAATAAAGATCATCCCACGCCTCTGAGGACTCCGCTTGTAAATATTATTCATGGCCTGTTATCATATTTATAGCTTTACATCACTGGCTTTTGGTTCAAAAACCGTGTCATAATATCGTGCTTTTTTCGACTTCAGGGAGGTATTAAGGTTTCTTCCAAGCCCGCCGCAGCTACGCCTCAAACTGAAAACAAAAGGTGAGAGCTCTAACTTTCTGAAAGATTAATGATCAAGTATTGGTGCTTGATAAATTCATAACAGAACCTTGTTCATTCATTACATACACAGGATGCAAACACCGGCCCCGGGAGGCAAAACGGGCCCCAAGCGACACATATTTTCTGCAATGTAAGAACAAAAGCTATAAACGAATATGGTTTGGCTAATCCTACGAGATGTTAGAGTTTGATGTATGTTGCTTACGGTGTGATTCATCTGTTTTAATTCAGCTACTCCAAGTCCTTGTCTGCATGCCGAAACAAGTTACAGTCTCCAACTTTATCCTCTCCCTTCGTTCTGAGAACCGAAGAACGGGCTGCTAAAAGAAAACAGGCAAGACGAAACACAGAAAGTGTAATAACACACTGCTGCCATTATAGTTTGCTTATTTACACATCTAAGCTTTCTTATGATCTCTCAGAAACTTGAGGAAAAATTCAATGACGGCGAGGTGCAGAAAACACTGAAGGTAGTTCAGTTCATCCAACTTTTATTCAGTTGCGATTACTTTCTTTCGATTTATGCTCATTTGGTCTTTGCAAAACAGGATAAAGCAGGCGCCGAAATTCGAAAACTGAGCTGTGGTTTATGCTTCAAAGCTCGCCCTTTGCCGGACTTTTACAAAGGAAGAGAGCCTTCTAAGAAGGTAACAAAAAGATCATTACCTCAAGTAAGGTAGTAATAAGTTAAACTAAACCATGATGCAATAATAAGTTGTGTATATTGGGCAGATTGATGCTCCACCATCTCAGCCTTCGGCGCCCGTAAAAGGCACTGCAAATAAGAGAAAAGGCACCACCTCAACGCTGCCGCCGCCGCCACCTCCACCACCGTCTGTCTCGGCCAAGAACAGTGTCGCAGCAGCTTCAAAGACTGTCTCGACAAAGTCTCTTACAGCTACTAATTATACCTTGGGCGAGAGGATAGCTCATGAGAATGAATCTCCAAACATTCAGCTCTGACGATCACAATGTGCTTTTTGTATAAATTCTTGATATCATCATTTAGCCATTCATACATACATCGTATCGAATTCAATTCACTTTCTTGAGGTGGCCTATAAATGTAATTTCACATCGTAATTATTTACCTTTTTGTTGAATAGAGATTATAAAAGGGGTAAGAACAATACATTTAATGAGTGATCAATACATTACATCTTTAATAAACGTAACGAAACCGATGCCTTTGACAATGAATCATTTATTACATAAAATAAGAAATATATACAAAAGCAAAAGCAAAGTCGAATAATTAGTGACGTCATCGTCATCGTCATCGTCATCATCAAAGCATATTCACATTTATTCCATCACCAAGCACCATTCATCGTCATCCAATGGTTCCCAGACGTATCCCACTTCACAGAAGCTCATACGATCGTCGGCGTCGGCGGCGTCGCCATCATCAATCACCTCTTAAATCTCCTCAACTGAATTACCATGTATGGCTCCATTAGCATCGTCGTCATAGTCATCATCATCATACAGTTGATCTTCGATCCCACCGTCGTCGTCGTAAAACGACCAGTCGAGGTTATCCAAAGTAGTCCAAAACGCCGGTGGCTGAGAACCCCTTCATCTTCGAACCAGCCGAACCACAATTATCGACCACTCGCCACGAAACAAGCCTAGCATCGGACACCAACTCCGACGACGACCTGGCCTTGTGGGGCCCCTTGACTTTAGTCTTGGACTTGCTCGCCGGGCTGGCATGGCACAAGCGGCACATGGGTCGGTTGCACTTGCCCGTGAACTTGGAGTGGTTCGTGGGCTTGGTCGAGGCTCTCGAGAACAGCCCCGCGGTGGGCGGCGAGGGAAGCTCGTTGACGGGCCTGCGCTGCGGCCGCGGGTTCAGTCCTGGCCCGGACAAGATAGGGAAGGTACGAACCATGCCGTGTTGGCGACCCTTTCTCTTCATCGTTCTTGCCTCGGTGGTCAATCAAAAATGGAGGTGAGATAGAATAGAATACAAAATCTGTTTTGCTTGAGGACCCTTTTATAGAATTACAGGGGTAGATAGAAGAAAGAATAAAAAGATTAAAAATCAAATTTTTTCTTTTTTTTTTACATACGTGCGTGTTGGCCAAGCCAATGGTGTATAATATATAGATAAATAAAACTAAAGCATCACCGACAAGTAACGATGAAAGCTTTCATATGAACCTACAAGTTTACTTGAGTTGTCCTGACAAAGAATCACAGTTCTGCTTAGTAAAAGATAAGATAATATTGACATAAGTTAATTCACGAGATTTCTATGGCTTTTTTCTATTTTAACAAAACAAAAAGAGATAAAGGGTCGAAAAAAACATTAAGTGGATATTACAATATTTATGTTCTTGTCCTACACCGCGTGAGAATCACTTTCTACTACTTCACCATACCATGCGTTTTATATATCCCTTTCCTGTCAAAGGGCTTACTTCTCCTAGGAACACTAAGCCAACTTACAAAACTCCGTCAGATTCTCCCTAATCTGCAATTTGTTCTTCTCCGGCGTATATTATAGAGGCCATGATTGTGCAGGCATGTAGATTCGGTTCGACGCCTACTTTAATCATGTGTTTCCATACCCGAAGTACTTCGTCGTAGAGCTTACCTTTCTTGAGAGCACTGAGCAACGCACCGAATGAGATTATGGTAGGTTTCTCACCTTGTTCAACCATTCTTCTGAAGATCTCAATAGCTGCTGAGGTCTCAGAAGCTTTAGAACAAGCAATGAGGGCTGAGTTCCATTCTCTGCTGCCAGGTTTGAGCCCCTTCTCTTCCATTTTGTTGGGCCCTTTATCCAGTAAGTCTTCGTAGATTTCTAGAGCTGCCCACCATTTTTTGCCCTTGCCCATTAACCATATGATGTGATTACAGACGGATAAGCTTATCGTTTCAGGCCTTGGCTCCTCTTCCTTGATCAATGTATATGCTCATCAAGTGTTGTATGTGACGACATTAGGATCCAACCCTTCTTCCATGGCCATATCATTTATGATCAGTTCAACAACATCAGAGTTTTTCGATTGTTCCATAGCACCACTCAAAAGACTGTTGTAGAGAAAAAGATTTAAGTTTGATAGGACTATCGATCTCTTTGCTTTTCCTCTTAAAGCCACTCAAAGAGGACCATTGCTTTTTCGATGTGATCTCTTTGCTTTTCCTCTTAACAAAACAACTGCAAGAGCACAACTCTAAACCCAAATTAGGCATCAAGCAAGAAAGGCAACATTCGCTTGCAGAAGGCCATATGGTGGTCAAAGCTTGCATACTAAGCCTCGACGACTCAAGAAAGAGAAAAAAAAAAACTACCAAATTGAAAGGCCCAGAATCGACTGAGAAGGCAATAACAAGAATTTCAGTGAAATTTGACGTCTGCGATTCAATTATGCAGGAAATGATTTGCTGGGCTGTTTGGGTTTCTGGCAAATTTCTGTAATAATCGGATAAACGGCCACAAAAATGCACGCGTCGTGCGATGCAAGAAGACGCACTGCTCAATTGTGGAGCCATGCATGAATCTAAGCCAACGACGTCGTTTGGCATAAAATTATAATACTTCGTTCTGTTACGTATGTTTGTTTGTTTTTTTTTTTTCCCATATGACAGTGTTACGAAATATCTATCAATTAACTATGATTTTACGGTCACATAATCATGAAGAAATATGAGAAATACAAAAAAAAATCATCAAGCGTTCTTTTTTTTTTTTTTTCTAAAAAATAAAATAAAATACTAGTGACAAGTTTTTCTACCTCTCGCAAATCGGAGACATATAATAATTAAATTAATAATAATCAAATTTAGAAGAAGAAGTATCCAGCAACTGCGGCGGTTCCCACAGCAGCAGAGACCTTCAATGCGGCGGCGCCACCCTTGGGAACGTCGGCCACTGGAACATCCGACGGAGCATCGGCGATCGGTGCGGAGGCGGAGTCAAAGGACGGTTCAGGTGGAGACGACGGCAATTCAATAACCCCCTCCTCAGGCGACTCGGCAATGCCGGATTCAGGAGCGGCGGAGAAGGAAGGGAGAGGGGCGGCGTAAGGCGAGGCTACTGGCGCTGCTGAAGGGGCGGAGGACGGAGAAGAAGCTGCGTTGGCCGCGGCGGCGATGCAGACGAGGACCAAGACGAATATTTGGTTTCTTGCCATCTTTTCTTACTATATAATATTATCCTTGAGTGTTCTTTCGCAGAGGGGGTGGGGTCTCTTTGTGTTTTGCTTGAATCGATTGTTAATGGCGGAAAAAACACTGCGTTATCGAGGTAAGAAGATGGGCCGATATATATACAAATGCTGGGTAGAATTTGTACGGAATAGGTTGACTTAAGTGTTGGTGATTCTCCGACAATGGAGGGTTGACTCCGAGAAGAAAGGTCGATGACTAGCATTTGAGCTCTCTTTGGGCCATACAGAAGGCTTTCTTAGTTGGGCTGAGCTGACTTTATGGTTTAATGCCGATTAGTTCTAATTGTCCGATGAGAAAACTTTGTATTGTGATTTGTATTTAAGAAAGGAGATAGGCTTTTGATAATGGGCATTAAATGCTGTATTTGGGTAAATTGGGTAAGTTGGCTTTTGATAATGGGCATTAACTTTGTATTTATCATGTAATTATAAATTAGTATTTTAACCAAGCTAATGTTTTCTAAAATATAAATATATACTAGTATTTTACGCAAAGTGCGTGCTCTAATATATAAATATATATTATTTTAAAATTAATTGTGTATTCTTTTTAAGTATCTAAAAAGAAAAAAATATATTGATGAGGATATGGTTATAATAAATAAAAAATTAAATGGTACAATGATGATTATTCAAACTAAAATAAAATAAGGGTAAAATAATAATTTTCTGTAAATTAAAGGTTAAAGGGTAAAATAGTATTTTTGTATGACATACCAAATTAAATTAAAATTTGACAGTTTTAAAAGGACTTGACCCTTAATATAATAGAATAGATAATATTAATCACATTTATATTATTCTTATGTATATATATAAAAAAATTAATTTTGGAGATATAATTGAGAGTAAAATGGTATGTGTACACTAGTATATATACCAGTGAAAGATTTATTTTTAGTTTAAAATGTTTAATATATGAAATTACAATTTGATTGTATTATTTAAAAAGAAAATATTAATTTACGATGATGATGAACTAAACCATAGGGATGAGGATATAATTGAAATAAATAATAAAATGAAGGGTAAATCGTAACTTTATACGACATATCAAATTAATTGTTAGAATGATGTGCTCCAATTATATACAGTATAGAATAGATGTGGGCTAAAGTAATTATTTTAAAGGTAAGAACACCAACTGATATAAGCTTCATAAGCAGGTTTTGTGGATGGGTTGGACAATGGGGAACCAAGACAACACAAAGGTAATAATAATAAAACAGTGTACCATGTAATACACACACAAGATCACAGCCTCACAAAAAGAAAGAACTCACAAGCCCTAAAAAGAATCGGTCCCGGGCAGCTTCGGGTCAGTACGAGCTGCTACGTCTCGGCTTTTCCTCTGCAACATTCACTCGAATCGATCGGCCATCCAACTCCTACACCTCAGAATCGTAGAAGAAGTTCGTTAGCTTCTGTTTACACAGTTAGATATGGTAATATATACATTGTGTACTCATTTAAGCATATCCATATGCCTTTTACCTGCCCATCAAGTGCAGCAATGGCATCATTCACCTCGGCCTCGCTCGACATGGTAACGAACCCGAACCCACGAGACCGACCCGTTTCTCTATCCTTGACCACCTTCGCATCGACCACTTTACCGTGCTCGCTGAACACTTCCTCCAAACGCTCGTTGTCCACCTGCCAAGGTAAGTTGCCTACGTACATTCTGAACGAGGGCTCAAAGCTGTTTCTAGGTGTTCTTGCAGGCGGGTCTGAGCCTCGTGGGGAGGCCTTGTTTACCGTTAGTAGCCTCCCGTTTAGGTCCTGATTCGGATCGAATGTGTGAAAAAAATGAGTCGAAAATGATCGATTGTCGTATACTCTCTAAGGAAAAGAATAACGATATCTGTTTACATAGCGATTGAACATCTCCACGGCCTTTTCTGCCTCTTCCACCGTGCTCATCGTTACGAATCCAAAACCTCTGCTTTGCTCTGTCTGCCTGTTGTAGATCACCTACATTGATAATCATCTGTAAGATTATTTCTCCATATAGAAATGACAGAAGATAACACTTAGGTACAATCTTTCAAGCTCGCTCTGTATATGTGTGTAGGAATTCAAACAAGCTAGCTGAAAGGATATGAGACCAATTAACAGAAAAGAAATGTAAACAATAATGAAGCTGAGAAAAGCAAGAAAATGGTCAAGGGTTCATAGCTAGTACCTCAGAGATCTCGACAACGCCAGCCTGGTTGAAAAGCTGCGCCAGTTTCTCACTGTCGACATCGTAGGGCAAATTGCCCACAAAAAGCTTCGCCTCCTCAGGTGGTTCAGGGTAAGAAACCTCGTCGCCTCCATCACTTTCCACGCCGTCCCATGTCGCGGAATCAGCTACATCGCTTTCGAACTCGGGCCCATCTTTCTCTTGTGCCCAATCTGAAGTCTGCGCTACGAAAGAGACTGTCTTGGGCCTGTGCTTGAGCAAAACTGATGAGGAGATTCGATTTCTTGAGAAAGAGAGGCGCGTGGGTGCGAGATTATAGGTAGTTCTTGACACAGTGGCGAAGCAACAGTCAAGGAATTTGAGCTGAGGCGTTGCTGTTGCAGAAGACATTTTTTAGAGTTTGTTTTGAGGCTGTGAAGGCTGTAGATAAGAGAGCTCTTTTAAACCGCAATTGGGAGAAGGACGACGAGGCAGGCTTCGCTTCAGACAGTAAGTCGTTGCTGCCACCAGCGATTTTAGATTATCCTAGAAATATTTTCAGACGTTTCAGCTGTGCTTCATTTCATCCTCTAATTATCTTCAACATCCGCCAAAGCAATAAAGGTACAATTACAGAAGAAGAACTGTACAGATAAACGCAGGTTTGGCTGCACAGACGAGACACTAAACACTCCTTTGTACATAGAAAAACCAATCAATTTAAAGAATCCGATGAACTGAACCGTCGAACAAGTGATGACATAGACAAACATTTGCGAACAAAGCGATCAGTAAAGCTTTATTCTGGTCTCGATTTTACTTCGGCATATCGGACAGGTCTGAAGGTCTTGACCGCATTCGCAGCATGTCTGGTTTTCGACACAAGAAACAAGATTTAAAACCCTCTCGACAGATATCTATTACACATAAGGAGGCCAAGACTGTGTTTATGTACCTGATGACCACAGCCAAAAGCCATGTCCTTTGGATTGCTGAGGCATATGGGACAGATCTAAAAAGCCATGTAGAACGTTAACATTCCTTACAACCCAAAAACGAACAAAAAACGCTCGTATAAAACATGCGTCGAAAGTATACCTGGTGTTCGTATGTAGAGCTTGGAACAGATGAATTGTGGGAGGCATTGTAGTCATCATAATAGGAGTTACTTGACTTCTGCGGGAAATTACTAGCAGAACTAGAGTGCTCCGAAGCTGCGTTATATTGGAAACTAGTTGCACGTGATGCTTTGGGATAGCTACTGCTGCCTCCTCCGTATAAAGGTGGAGGAAGAGCTATTCGTTCTGGGGCGTTGCCTTTTCTCCCACTAAATAATCAGAAAACAAAAAAATTAGTTTTTTTGAAGAAATCGGGATTGTGAAGAGAGCAACGTGAAGGTAAGGTCGTTACCCCAACAAATTAAGCTCCATCGTTGCTTTGTACTGAGATGGAATTTCCATAAGTGCGGAGAGTGCAAATTCTGTCTCTTTCCTGGATTGGGGCACGTTCTTGGACATGATTTCCGTAGAATTCACGAACTGAATACAAAAGAAATACTGATGTAAGATTATATATAGAGAGAGACAGAGAGAAAGGTAAATGATCTTAACTGAAGTGATTTAACCTGGAAATTGTCAAAGTCCCGAGCAGGGATATTGTCGTCGAATTCCTTCATCATATCCCAAGGCCCATCTCCAACCCCGACTAGAATAATCGATAAAGGATATTTGCTGGCTTCAACTATTGCTTCAACAGTTTTTCGCTCTTGAGGACTCAACTGACCACGCCCAGTGTCAACACTTCTTGTGACCTTCAACAAAGATGTATGGAAATCCAATCATATTTTCACTTGCAGTTGCACATAAAATATCATCCCTTCAAATTAACCACGAAACTCAAAATGCAAAATCAAATTATACACATTGAACGAGACCTATAATTATCACTTGGAGATGAAGCTAAGTACCTGCCCATCGGCAATAATTAACAACACATGGTACTGGCCGCCACTCTCCTCAACAATACTAATGGCCTTTTCTACAATTGGAGCGAACGATGTGGGGCCTGAAGCAAATTGATATAGTTAAAAAAATGGAAGTCCAATAAATATTCAAGTGCTGCACTCGGGAGTAATGGTAAGTTATTGACCTGCAAGCTTCAGATTAGGGACGATTTCCCTATATCTGCTCAAAACCTCCTCAAATCCATTGCAAAATCTCTCATCAGGGTAGAAGCTAAATACATCTTGATCATGCGTTGATGCTGCCAAGATTTAGCAGAATTGTGTGATACATAGATTATCTTACTATGCAGCATCATAGAAGTTTCTAAATGACTGCCATTTTGTATCTCCGTACCATCTCCAAATCCGTAACAGGGTATTAAGTTATCATCGTCAAATGCCGCCAAGGTTTTCCCAATAATAGATATAGCCTGCTCATATGGATTATGACCATTCCCAATGTGATGCAAGCTTTTACCTCTATATGACCTTTTGCCTGCAGGAAATATCAAGGTCAGCCAATCGACCTCTTCACATTTTTTAGAGCTCGATCTGATCTTGCTAGAAAGATGGCGTATACAAGACTATACCTGTCCACTCATTACTCTTAGTGAAATCAATTCCGACAATTAGGTTTGAGGACTCAAGACCAGCACGTGCTAGAGCCTCAGTCACCTGTTAACCATGACATTCTCACATATAATATTCGAAGTATGCAATGACAAAGACTCCGAGAATCAAAAGCAATAAAAACAACCATAAGCATCTGCCATTTTTCTACTGCCAATATAAACAACAACACATACCTCCTCTAACGAATTATAGTTGTCCGCAATCCTGGAATAACGTCGATCGAGCTTCTTCTGCGGCGCCTGAACTCGAGATTGAGGTACATAACTGTCTGCAGGACCATATGATGGAGCAGGACTTTCATAACTTGATGGATATGCATCGTATCGACCTTGTGGTGGATTATATCCCGGGTGATAAGGACTCTGCGAGGGATAGTTCTGAGCGTACTGAGAAAATGATGACTGAGCTTCGTCGTGTTGCCACCCTGATGCAGCAGAACTAGACCGTCCGTAACTTGCGCTGCCCCTCGGGCTCGAACTTTTATTTCCCATCCTCCAAATCAGAATATCCTCGAAATCGCACAGTTCTGATTGGTCAGCAACGAGATGTTTATGTACCGAAGAAAACTGTCCCCTTTTCGTATCAGTTCTACCAAAAACAAAGATCCCAAAAGACCAGAAAGAATCAGCTTCAACTCTACAGCCAATTAACAATATATTCAGTAAGCAAAAACAGAAGCAGGTACTAAAACAAGCAAAACCCTCAAGCCAAATCCAACGATAATTTCGGAATGGCAGCTGCAAAAAGGAAATGGCATAAACCTAACTACCTAACCCATATATATTTCCACGCAAAGGACTATTCAATGAGGTGTTAACTAAGAAAGTCAATTGGTAATAATACGGCTACAGCAATGAAGAAACTTCCAAGCGGCGTGCTCAGTCGTACACCGTCTCTTAGAGACCATGTATCAAATACTCTTCAAAAAATTTACATTTTTTTTTCCGGCTGATAAATACTTAAATATGAACAAGCTCGCTATAATTTCCAAGAATATGAAGACTCACAAAATAGACTTATATACGGTCTAGAAACAACATCAACGCACGCAACTAATAAAAAACAGAACTTTAAACGTTGACGGTGGACGCAAGAAACGCATTGGAAGAGGGAGGAGACGTAAATTGAACGATGACTTGCAGTTTAAGCTAAACAAAAAAAAAAAAAGAAGTTCGAGACAAACCCATAAAAAAAAATCACCTTAATTCCTCAAATTGAGCAGCATGAAACTGTGGGAAGAATTACACAAGGGTCGCTATCTTGCGTAACAGTTCTTATCGGCAAAAGAGTCAACCAAGAACCCCCGAAAGTTAATATCGGAAAACAGGGAATCGTTTGGGGAATAAAGTAATCATTAAAGCGATGCGACTTTTGGAAAGTTTTATCATATGAAATAGAATGGTTTTCAGCTAGACATAGGAAGGCACATGGTTGATCCTCTGTTATTTATTTTGATCTGATCCCATGATTGATGATTACAAAAAGATCCACACGTCAGAAACTCACAACTAGACAGTTCAGCCAAAGAGGATATTCAGTTTTTAATCCTTATCTCGCAGATTTTGGCCCAAAATATTTTTGGGCTCATAGTTTAAGAAATAAGCCCGTTAGACAAAATAAGTAAATGGGCCCAATAACAGGTCAAGATCATGAATCGGAATTAATGTTTTAAAAAGCGTATTGCGCAGTACGCCGCGTTTCAGTTCGAATATTAAGTAGCATATTGCATTAATTTTTCGGGCCCGTGTTTTATAACCTTAGAATAATGACACATGACTCACGTAAGATGTCACTAGGATTTCAATCCTTATTCAAAACTAAAATAAACAAATGATACCAATAAGATTCAAATGGTGAAAGCCTATGAGCAAACTTGCATACACGAGCAAGTGTATTATGAAGTTAGAGAAGAAATAGTTTAAATTGTGTATGTAGCAAAAGAAGATAAATAGACATCACTTAGTGAAAATTAAATGAAATATAATAACCGTTCCTTAAAAAAAAATTAATATGTGGGACCCATGACTCATGATTTTGTCTTCGTTTTCGAAAGTTCGTGGCCCATCATGTGTTGGTTAGCATTATTGTCAACTATTTTTTGAAACGGTCAGAGCTACTTAAAAAACCAAACACTTCTTAATGTAAAACAATAAAAAAAAAAAAAAAAAAAAACCGGAACGCTTATTTTTTTACGCTTTAAAGCATCTGACAGAAAAAGAGCACTATAGCACGCTATAAAACGCCTTTTAAAACACTGATCGGAATACATGATGGGAATAGGCTTGTTAGTGGGCCGAAAACAATGGAAAATTCTCACCTCTTCCCGAGGACGGGGTGTATACTCCCTGACACACGGGCGCAGACCTTCAGCCCAGCCCAGCCCAGTCCAGACCAACCATGAGCTCTGCCCCTGGTTGCTGCCGGTATACCCTAAGGGGTAAGCCGGTCAGCCATAGGGTCAATGGATCCTTCAAGCTCTAGTATTCCCCGTCCATAATTTTATTGTTATGTTCGTGTTCTCTACACAGTTCACCATAGTTGCATCAGTTTGCAACACCGGGCCGTCGAGAATGGGGCGGATGAATATTTTTCGAAAACGTAGGCCAGTGATGGGAATTAGACCCCGCCCCAAATGCGGAAATGGTTTCGAGGCCAACCTAATTCATGATTAATTGTAAAAATCAAATTTTGAAAAAAAATATATATATTTATATCTTTCCTCGAACTATTAACTAGTTAAATTCTATTGTCCAAACATCGATTGCAAATATAATCCTACTAGCTAGTGTGAATTTAATGCATCATAACGAAAAAGATCAACGCAGGTATATCGTTAGAGGTACTTATGATCGCCCCATGGATTGTAGCTTACGTAGTGAACATATATCATATATTCGGAGATAAATAAATAAATCATTGCCGATATCCTTCGGGCAGAGGGACGACACGATGGAACGGAACGGACCGTCGAGGCAACCTCCCGTCCTCTTCATCATCATCAAATTCCAATATGTAGCTACACACAAAGAACCATCATATTTAAATCATCCGCAAATAATGAAAGAATATCGAAATCAGTTTTGGGAATATTATGTAATGCTTACTCGTCCATCTTTCGCTGTGCGATCGATCGTTATATTAGAAGCATTCCATTTAACGTGGAAAAGATGTAAAAAAGTTAGTTTATCGATTCATAGAAAGTTCGAGCAAATCCGCAGTTAGTAAGTACCTTGCGGGTTTGGACAACTGTTGCTTTATACAGAGCAGTTGTCTCTGGGTAAACAGCCAATACATGTTTGCCAACGGGAAAATCGTTTGCAGCAGAGAGATCGGGCCGTTTGGGAAACGGTATGATGTGTGACTCAGGGAGCTTATATTTTCTGTAAAAACAAACATAGAACTGAAATGAGAAAAGAATCTTTTCAGTCAAAAAGTAGATGTTGGGGCTTAAATTGGATGAAAAGAAAAGAGAAAAAAGAATATAACCTCTGCCCAGTGCTGTCTTCGTCTTCTCCAGGATCCTCGTCAAGGACTTCAAACCTGAGCAGAGATAAAAATGAGATGCCAACTTGATTGAGTAACTCAAATCAGTTGTTAGACCGTAGTCTTATGTTAATCGACATATAATACACATTTATTCCTCATGTAATCGACAATCAACACTTACTCTTTTCTTTCCTTGTCAAAATGTATTACTTTAACCACAAACCACTCGTCTTTTGGAGCATCGTCTTGATTGACCTTAGCTGCCACCTAAAAGTATGCAAGTGTAGTTGTCGTTATCACAGATCCGCATTTATGTGGGAGGATACGTTCAATTGAAGAAAAGAAAATTCAAGAAAAACGAGTTGACATGATTAGAGAATGAGAACATAATCGTACTTGTTCACCCTTCAAACTTGCGAGAAACTCGAGGTGACTGCGCATGGAAGGAGAAAGTCTTGAGGGATCTGATGAATCAGCCTTCATCCTCTTCTTTTTCTGCTCGGCGCCTTCTGGGTTCATGTGAGAACGTCAAAATTAAAAAGAGAAAGAAAGAAGAATGAAGAATTTTACAAGGAGAAATAATCATGATCCAGATATGACTATGAAGCCTCTCCTGGATATTCAAGACAAGAAATAATGACAGTTTGATAATAATAGTAATAAATTATTCAAAGCAACACAAGCAAGACATTTGCTTGTTTAAGGGTCGAACCTATCTTTCTCCGTTGTTGCCCTTGAGTTCCCGAAGGCAGCAACGCATCAAGCTGGCCTAACAATTTACTGGAAGTTCTGCAAAAACGTAGAAGAAAAATACTTCATTTGTTTTTTTCTGACATAAAGTTACAGCTTTATTAGGAACTAAGTGGGAGCACTCGTTCAAGATTGGCTTAATGAGATTTGTCAAAGGAACTAATTATTACTTAAAATTGAAAATTTCACAAGCTTGTACAGAACCAAGAAGCTAAATGACCAAAACATGTTGTGTTATATAGGACTTACACAACTTCACTCTCGCAGAGCTCTTTGGCCTCAGTGTACAATACTTTCAGACGCATCAGCGAGTTGTCCCCTGGCTTCTCAACGACCTCTGGAGCTGCATGCACAAGAGCCGAAAAGAAAATTCAAAGATTGCTGAGTTGGTGGATGGTATAAATCACCAGGCAACAAAAAGAAGAGATAAAATTCAGAATTGTGAAATCAACAGACAAGTCATGGTCCATAGGTTGTTCATTAAACCAAAATAATGACATGGATTTGTAAGAAGGTCATAAAATTAGCAAGTTGATCATAACTGTAGGCATGCAATGATGAGATATGAAATCAGGTGGATCTGCACAGGGAGTAGACATGAAATTTTGCAGATCACGATCGTATAAAGGAAATGAGATGAAACTGATATTGAGGCATTTTCCAGCTCATGCGAATTGTGCAACTAATATCAGGTAATTGTTGGTAGGGGCAAAATGGAGCATTATACTAGTCACATAGTCGGAAACATAATCAACTGTAGTCTACTACAAGAGAATTAAATTTATATTCAGCGTGAGTAAAAAAACATTCCACAAAATGAATCAACAAAAAAACGGTAGCAGATTAAGATTCAGCTTTTAAAATTTTCAATGCACTTGATCATATAGATTTCCAGAATATTAGAAGACATTATCAGATAAACCATTAATTACAACATAATCTTTGAACAAAATGTACAAGTCTCATCAACAGAGATTCTTCGAACTCAACATGAAGATTCATCATATTCGTAAGGCCAAGTATGATACAACCATGTTATTTTAACTGAATTTTTTTAGAAAAAAATATATCTTGTCAAGTAAGAAGCAGATCATTGAATCTAAGACAAAATTGCGTATAACGTCAGATTTACAATTTTAATTTTAGACAAAATTGCATCAAGTATCTTCACTGATATCCATCAATAAACAAGTTAGAGTCACATGAAGGCTTCGATTAAACAAGATAACCACCCCATAAAATGGTGAAGCAAAGGGAAAGCTCAGTCAATGGCCATACATAAAAGTTCAGTCATTTTTTAGTAAACTAAATAGCTTTAAAACCACTATCTTCCCAAAAATTATGTGCAGGAACATCTATCAAAATCAGAAAGGGAGAAATATGAAGTATTTCCTCAAACCAATCTATTCAATTGTCCTGTGATTTCAGTCAAATTCAATAGATGTCCAACAATAGTGCAAATCTAAACATACAAAATTTATAACCAATATTATGGTTACAAGATTACCGTGGCTAACTGTCTATAAAATTATAAAAGTGACAAAAATTTCATTTTCTTAACAACTACAGTTTTTCTACAAATGACAAAAACATAGGGAACTCACTGGTTACTGAATACTGTTAATATGCGAAACATAAAAAAAAAAATTGATATCAAACGAGATGCGACAAATATTAATACAAATATATAGTTACAAGTAGAATACAAGGAGCAAAATTGTCACAGTGCACAGTCAAAATTTAAACATTTTTTTTTATCTGCAGAAACATTAATCATCATCGTCTCTACTTTAACCTTTCAAATAAAAGTTACAGCAATCAATGCGATGTAGTGTAGGTGCTAATTCAACGAATCGGTAATATTCTACTAAACATTGATGGTAAGGAATACAACAATAAAAATAGAATCCATTTCCACTTAAGACAACAAATACCAACAATAATGGCATCGAAGTAATCAACAGCTCAACAAAGATAACAGTGTACGATAACGACTCACTTGATTGAAGCTTCTTGTGCAGCTTATTAATCTCAAGCAAAACATTATCCTGCTCCTTCCTCAACCGATCGAGTTCCTTAGAGTTATCCACTATCGCGACAATGTCCGGCGACGACGACATCGTTCTCCCGGCGATCGTGCTGGCGTCAAAAGATTCGAAACGATCCTTCTTTTTTTTTGTTTTTTTTCAAGATATTCTTTTATTGTATTTATGGTAGATAAATATCTCTGGGACTCCTTTCAGGGGGAAAAGGGTAAAATAAATATTTGTTCTTCCTTAGAGAGAGAAAGAGAGAGATGCAAGCTTTTTCTGCACTGCTGTGTAAAAAATGCAATCTTTAGTTTATTTATTTAATTTATTTTTTAAATAAAAAATACATGTGCGGTGATAAACAAAACGATCAAATACTGTGAGCGCAGGGATGGATGACACGTGTCGCTCGTACGTGGTATGGCAGGTCATTGACTCGCGATTGTTGTGTGTGTAAAAGGGCGTCTTTCTTAATTGTACGAAATGGACACGTCTAGTCTATCCTTCTCTTTTGTTTAATTCAGATGAATGAAACGACGTCATTTTGATATCTAATTTAATGAATATATGGGCCGGAAAAGATGAGCCCATTTAGTATATTAGGCTCATTCTATTTAAAGCCCATCAATATTACATAGTTCTAAATGAAGTGCATTATTCGAAATTAGACCATTTCCAACGGAATTCCAAAACTCATAAAATAGAGTAAAAATATTAAAACTATTCAAATCGTACTTGAAATGCAAATTCAAAATGTATTTTTTGTTTTCTCTCTTGGGATTGAAATCCATGTATTTAAACGCAAAAAATGGATTTGATATTTAAAAATTACAATACATACTATTTTATTTTTTTTTGAATTATTAAAGCACCTCTATAATTATTTTTATATCATATTATTTATTTTTTATATTCTATTTATATCTAATATAATAATTAAATATTGTTTTGAACAGTACTGTAGAGTTTAAAAAATATAAACATTAAATATTGCTTTTCCTATTTCCATATTTTTAATAAAAAAATTGATGTTTTTTATATGTACAAACAATTATTTTATTATTAGTTTTAATACATATTTTTCAATTAAATTTAAAATTTTTATCCCCAAGAGTTTGATGACCTAGTGGTTTCAAGAGGGACGTCAGTGGTTCGAATCCTCTATGGACCTTGACTATCGTTGTTTGTGGGATTTTGTGGTGGGTCTTATGGACTAGGGATGATTAGTCCAACTGGAAGCCGTGGTCGTCTTATAGCCGGCGATGAGGTTCAAATTCGATTCAGACCAAACCTAGTCGGAGTGTGGAGACTACAGTGGGGTTGTGTGGGGATACCTATCTGACTGAAAAAAAAATTTAATATTTTTGTTAAAACTTCAAAGTTGTAAAAATTATTGCGAAAGAGAATATTCAAAAAATATTATTGTTTTAAATCTACAATGAGTTACTGCATTTTGAGTATGAGAATATTTTTTTCGATTGGAGATACTCCGAGTCCGACAGATCGAATCAGGGTCCGGCCCAGTCCGGTCGTTAATGATGATTTTTCATATGCGGTATATGATTTATTTATCAAATAATTAAATTATATTATGAAATTATTATGAAATAAGTTAATTATGGATGGTTAAATAATTAAAATGTTGATGTTTTTGGATTATTGATGGATTTGGAAGTATTATATTAAATGATGATAAGATGATAAGATGGGGTGTTTAATTGAAGAGTTTGTATTTTAGTGTGAGGTGTATAATTGTAATTAATGTGATTAGTTGTAATAGTGAATTTTTAGTAGTATAAATATGTGATTAGAGTTCATTGTAAAATACACCAAGTATTGAAATACTTAATCTCTCTCTAATCTCTATCTCTTTATTATTATAAGCTATATTATCATTATAATCTTAATATAATATTAATCACAATTAATATTTTTATAACACGTTATCAGCACGACCGCTCTCCGTCGTCAAGATCAACCTCCGTCGAATATCTCGTACGAGTTTAGTCGATGTATGGTAATTTAATTTTTAATTTATACTAATCATATATTAATTGTGATTAATTTAAAAATATATATTATAAAAGTATTATTTAAAGGTTTTATAACTAAACGCCAATACCCGAGTGGTTTCGCGGAATATCGTTCACTACAAGTGACGAGAGGTCCAGGTTTCGATCCCCGTGGAGGCGTGTGGATTTTTTTTTATTTATGCACGTACACAACACAAGCCCACGAGGTCTTGCGGTAATCCCAACCTCAGTAGCGGCATATTATTAATTTTTCTTTAATAAAAAATATGTCGTTTTATACAAAGATGGATCTTCTATTCCTTACATTATTTACGGTGATCCTTTCCGCTATGTGGATAAAATTTTTACCAATGTTTTTAAAATATAATTATTAATTGTAATTTCTTTAATATTATAATTACTGAAATATATTTTATTTTGAAGGATTTCGCTATGCCCGATGTTTGATCTTTTACTTATGATTATTATTACGGCGACACTGATCTGGATGTGGATATCATTTTTTATAAGAACTTTTACAAAAGAAGATACAAAAGAAGATTAATTATAAGTTTTTTTTTAATATTATGTAATGTTTTAATAACATGTTTTGTATTTTATTATAGTAATATGTCGAACTTGGCGAGCCTTGAGTTTGTTGCACTCGATATCACTGGAAAAAATTATTTATCTTGGGTACTAGATGCTGAAATCCATTTGAAAGCAAAAGGTTTAGGTGACACTATTGATCCCACGAAAACCACAACTGAACAAGACAAGGCGAAAGCTATGATTTTTCTTCGCCACCACATTCACGAAAATCTGAAAGTTGAATACTTAACAGAAAAGAATCCAGCTGAGTTATGGAAAAACCTAAAAGAACGATATGGCCACTTGACAACTGTTATTCTCCCCAATGCAAAGTATGAATGGCTGAATTTACGATTGCAGGATTTTACGTCGGTAAGTGAATATAATTCTGCCGTTTATAGAGTTACTTCCACGTTGAAATTATGTGGAGAGACAATTACTGATAACGATATGCTGGAGAAAATATTCACCACATTTCATCCACAGAATATGATATTACAACAGCAATATCAGGAGAGAAAATTTAAAAAGTATTCAGATCTAATTTCTTGCTTACTTTTGGCTGAGCAAAATAATGAATTGCTGGTGAAAAATCACAAATCCCGAACGACTGGTTCTACTGCACTCCCTGAAGCGAATGCAGTCAAAATTAATAATGACAACAGTCGAGGTAATGATCGTGGACGTGGTCGTGGTGGATATCGTGGCCGTGGACGTGGTCGTGGTCAAGGTCGTGGTCGTGGCCGAGGATATTATGGTGGTGGTTATCAATATTTCCGTGGTGGTTATCATAATTATCGTGGCGGTAATCAAAATATTTCCCAGAATATAATTGAGGGCTCCGGAAGAGCTAATGTTTTACTGCCCAGAGGAACAAGGCTGATAATTGAAAATGCTTTATATTCTCCTAAGTCTCAAAGAAATTTATTAAGCTTTAAAGCTATTCGACATAACGGATATCATATTGAGACTGTAGAAAAAGGAGATATTGAATATTCGATATTACAAAAGTGATATCGAATGACAAAAGAATTGTGGAAATATTACCATCTTTTGACTCTGGGCTATATTACACATATCTTAAAACAATTGAATCACATGCTATCGTAAACCAGAAGTTTACTAATGATAATACATTTGTTGTTTGACATGACCGGTTGGGCCATCCCGGTTCAATTATGATGCGGAGAATAATTCAAAATTCACGTGGACATTTAATGAAGAACCAGAAGATTCTTCAATCGAATGAATTATCATGTGCTGCTTGCTCTAAAGGGAAGTTGATTATTCGTCCATCACCAATAAAAATAAAGAATGAATCTATAAGATTTTTGGAACGTATACAAGGTGATATTTGTGGACCGATACATCCATCGTGTGGACCATTTAGATATTTCATGGTATTGATTGATGCATCAACTAGATGGTCTCATGTATGTTTGTTATCAACGCGGAATGTAGCTTTTGCGAGATTGCTTGCTCAGTTGATTCGATTAAGAGCACATTTTCCGGATTATCAATAAAGAAAATACGCTTGATAATGCTGGTGAATTTACTTCCAAGGCATTTAATGAATATTGCATGTCTATTGGAATTGATGTTGAGCACCCCGTGCCACATGTCCATACGCAAAACGTCTTGCAGAATCGTTGATTAAAAGGTTGCAATTAATTGCAAGACCATTATTAATGAAGTCGAAACTTCCCTCATCTTGTTGGGGACATGCTATATTACATGCAGCGGCACTAATCCGCATCAGGCCAACAAGTTATAACGAATCTCCCCGATACAAATGGTTTATGGTCAGGAACCAAATATTTCCCATCTGAGAATTTTTGGATGTGCGGTATATGTTCCAATTGCTCCACCACAACGCACAAGATGGGACCTCAAAGGAGGTTGGAATATATGTCGGATTTGAATCTCCATCGATAATAAAATATTTAGAACCTCTAACTGGAGATTTATTTACGGCTAGATTTGCCGATTGTCATTTCGATGAATCGAATTTTCCGACATTAGGGGGAGAAAAGAAACAGCTGGAAATGAGTATTAGTTGGAATGAATTATCGCTAAATCATTATGATCCTCGAACGAAAGAATGTGAACTAGAAGTTCAAAAGATAATTCATTTACAAGAATTAGCTAATCAACTGCCAGATAACTTTACTGACCTTAAAAGAGTGACTAAGTCACATATACCAGCTGTTAATGCTCCTGCAAAAGTTGATGTTCTTGGAGAACATATAATGATCGAGCCTAAGCCACAACTAAAACGTGGTAGGCCATCGGGTTCCAAAGATAAAAATCCTCGAAAAAGAAAAGGAGCAAATAATAAGAATGGTCCAGTCGAGGATTTATCGACTCTAGAAGAGTCAATGGGCATTAATGATTATGATAATGGAAATCAGGTACCTGAAATTTTTTAGAATAATGATAATGAAGAGATCTCGATAAATTATGCCCAAAATGGAATTAGATGGAACAGAAAAAAAGTCAACGTTGACAATAAATTCTCATTTAACGTAGCGCTACATGAAATGAATGAGATAAATGAGAATGATGATCATGAATCAGCGTCTGTAAAAGAATGCAGACAAAGAAATGATTGGCCAAAATTGAAAGATGCAATCGAGGCAGAATTAAAATCACTTGAGAAACGAAAAGTTTTCGGACCTGTAGTCCGCATACTAGAAAATGTAAAGCCGGTTGGATATAAATGGGTTTTCATCAGAAAGAGAAATGAAAACGGTGAAATTGTGAGATACAAAGCACGGCTTGTTGCACAAGGCTTTTCACAACGACCTGGTATTAATTATGAGGAGGCGTATTCTCCTGTGGTGGATGCAACTACTTTTCGTTATTTAATTAGTCTGGCAGTACGTGAAGGACTCGATATGCATCTAATGGATGTTGTCACCGCTTATTTATATGGATCACTTGACAGTGACATATATATGAGACTTCCCGAGGGATTTCAGTTACCTGAAAATTCAGGGTCCCGAAATGAGTACTCAATCAAGCTAAATAAATCGCTTTACGGATTAAAGCAATCTGGGCGTATGTGATATAATCGCCTAAGTGAATATTTATCGAAATAGGGGTATAAAAATGATCAAACTTGCCCATGCATATTTATGAAAAGATCTGGAAATGAATTTGTCATCATTTCAGTTTATGTTGATGATATTAACATAACTGGAACTCCTCAAGAGTTATCAAAAGCCGTTAATTGTTTGAAAAATGAGTTTGAAATGAAAGATCTCGGTAAAATGAAATTTTGTCTTGGACTCCAAATCGAATATTTAAAGAATGGGATATTCGTACATCAAGAGACTTATACGAAAAAGGTATTGAAAAGATTTTATATGGATAAAGCTCATCCATTGGATACTCCAATGATTGTTCGATCTTTAGATGTGAATAAAGATCCGTTTAGACCTTGCGATAATAATGAAGAACTACTTGGTCCTGAAGTACCATATCTCAGTGCTATTGGAGCCCTAATGTATTTAACGAGTCATACGCGACCTGATATAGCATTCGCTGTGAATCTATTGGCGAGATATAGTTCATCACCGACTCGTAGACATTGGAATGGAATTAAGCGGATTTTTCGATACCTTCAAGGAACAACTGATATGGGATTGTTCTATTCTAATAAATCAAAAGCAGATTTGATTGGGTATGCAGATGCTGGTTTTCTATCCGACCCACATAATGCTCGATCGCAAACGGGCTATTTATTTACGCATGGTTGTCAGTTAAACAAAGTTTAACGGCTACTTCATCTAATCATGCGGAAATTCTAGCTATTCATGAAGCTAGCCGAGAATGTGTTTGGTTGCGATCGATAATTGAGCATATACAACAAACTTGTGGGTTATTATCGAAAAAGTTACTTCCGACGATTTTATATGAAGATAATGCTGCATGCATTGCCCAATTAAAGGAATGATATATTAAGGGAGATAGAACAAAACATATTTCACCAAAAAAATTCTTTACACATGATTTAGAGAAAAATGGTGATATTGATGTACAACAAGTGCGATCAAGTGAAAATCTTGCAGATTTATTCACGAAAGCACTTCCCCCAATAATTTTCAAAAGATTGGTATATTCAATTGGAGTTCGAAGACTTCGAGATTTGGAATGATGTTATCATCAGGGGGAGTAAATACGCGTTGCACTCTTTTTCCCTTCACTGAGGTTTTTCCTATGTGGTTTTCCCAGTAAGGTTTTTAATGAGGCAACAATCGAAAGCGTATCTAAAAGAATCATATACTCTTTTTCCTTCATTAGGTTTTTATACCATTGGATTTTTCCTAGTAAGGTTTTAACGAGGCATATTCTTTGAAAAACATCCAAGGGGGAGTATTATGAAATAAGTTAATTATGGATGGTTAAATAATTAAGATGTGGATGTTTTTGGATTATTGATGGATTTGAAAGTATTATATTAAATGATGATAAGATGATGTGTTTAATTGAAGAGTTTGTATTTTAGTGTGAGGTGTATAATTGTAATTAATGTGATTAGTTGTAATAGTGAATTATTAGTAGTATAAATAGGTGATTAGAGTTCATTGTAAAATACACAAAAGTATTGAAATACTTAATCTCTCTCTTTATTATTATAAGCTATATTATCATTATAATCTTAATATAATATTAATCACAATTAATATTTTTATAAGAACGTAACTCTCCCTACTTATTACATGAGTACGATATTGGTGAGATATTAAATTTTCCAACAATATAATAAATTTGGTAACCCACATTCTTGTCCTCTCTTTCGTTCAATGTAAATCCCACCTGCATATGAATACTACTTCGTCAAACTCATCAAATAATACGAAATTGCAAGTAAATTGATTAATTGCTATCTATGAGAATCTCATTCTCATCATTGGTGCATCGTCACTTTTCTTCGTCTCTTCTTCCCCTTTGCTTAGATATGAATCTGTTTTTGTTGTGAACCCCACTAGATTCTTCTTCCCTTTTCAAATAACCTCGGACCCAATCGGATTCTGAAAGTGATTTGAGATTCTCGGAGAACAAAAGGTGCCTTCGTCATACTCTGAAATCCCATTGAATCTTACCTTTAGCTGTTTTTCTTTAATCATTTAACTCATATGTGATTTTATCTGCTACATGTGTTTGTATCACATCTTGGCCATAGACAACTCATGTTCAGATTAGTAACAAAACTTTGTTAGAGATTTATGTTCCATGAATTTGAACTAGCGGTAGCTCATTGCTTCATTTTCTTTCAATATTTGCTGTGGGATTGATTGAAATTTCTGACCATGCCGGCGAAAGTCAAAGTTCAGAGGTCACATTTGATGTGGAAAGATTTGATTTTTTTTCCCTTTAAAAATAAACAAAATGTGTCCACTGTTGTGTATCAAACCCAATCCCACATCGGGTAATTCGAAGATGGGTCACCTGTTTATAAGTTTGTGGGCCATTCCTTCTATTGCCAATTGGTTTTAGAGTGGAATCCCACAAGGCTTATAGAGTTGGAGCGGTTCGGGGTTAATTCGATCCTTTACATCCACGTCTAGGGTAAGTTTTTGGACTTTGAGGTTTGATATATCACTAATTGTGTATTTTTCAATTGTCAAAGAGATACAAACTGGTGGAGGAAATGATATGTAGAGTGGAGGTTTAGACAGTGCATATCTGTAGTTAGAAGTCTTTGATTCAGATTTCAAAATGGGTACACCGATGAGGAGACATGCCGGAACAGTGTAAGATTTTTGCAGCTCAAGTAGTCGATTATTTAATCCGTATTAAGATTTCCACTGCCCAAATGTTGATCAACTTCTTGCATTTTCGTTTCTGTAGATTCACGTTAAGGAGAACGAACGAAACGATGAGGCTATTTATTACAACATTTGTGGGAGTAATCTTCGGATTCTTTTTAGGCGTATCATTTCCTATGCTTGCGGTGACAAAGGCATGTGGATTCTAGTCCGATCAGTTTGAAATGCTTTAAGTAGAAGGTCGAATAAGCTTATATCATATTGTGTCATGGATTTGATGTTCTCTCCAGGCTAATATACCATCACATATATTTCCTTCTATTGATCTTGCACATCTCGAGGACAAGTACTCCGGCCTGTCGACGCAAGCACTGTTGAACATATGGACTTCGCTTAAAATTCGTAAAGGCATATCTCACAAGACAAATGGTACTAAGGTGAGAAGAAAGTGTAAATTGTATGTTGGTCTTCACCTCTTCGTTTTTAAAATCAGTTTCTCAGTTTTTTTTTGTCTATTTTTGTGCAGATTTGGGTCCCAACTAATCCATCGGGTGCTGAGAGACTGCCACCTGGCATCATTGCAGCTGAGTCTGATTACTATCTCCGAAGATTGTGGGGCGTTCCAAACGAGGTTTTTGCATAGCTTTACTAGATTTGGACAAGTATAATCCTCGCCCAATGTGTTTTATTACATGATGCTATTGGCTATTGCAGGACTTGATCGTTAAGCCTAGATATCTTGCTACTTTCACAGTTGGATATGAACAGAAAAAGAACATAGATGCTGCAGTGAAGAAGGTAATAATTTGAAAAAAAAAATTACACATTTTAATTTTAAAGTCTTCTGAGTATGTATTTCCCCCCGGGATTTGACTAAGTTCTGTTCAGTTGACAGAGAACTTCACGATCATGCTGTTTCATTACGATGGTCGAACTAGCGAATGGGATGAGTTTGAGTGGTCGAAACGGGCTATCCACGTCAGCATTCGAAAGCAGACAAAATGGTTAGTTCTTGTGTTCATTTTCTCGAATCTTTCATTTCTACTCATACTTAAACGAATTATTACATAAAATTACTATGTAATTGCTTTTTCTAGGTGGTATGCAAAACGTTTCTTGCACCCAGACATTGTTGCACCGTATGATTACATTTTTATCTGGGACGAAGACCTTGGAGTGGACAACTTTGACTTCGAAGAGTGAGTTGAACCAAGCTTATTGTGTCCCTCTTTCGAGGCTTATATTTTTGTCCCCGTGTTAGATATATCAAACTGGTGAAGAAGCACGGTTTAGATATCTCGCAGCCCGGCTTATCTCCAGATAGTGGAATGACTTGGCAAATGACAAGAATGCGAAATGACACCGAAGTTCACAAGTATGTATGAATTTTCTAGATCTCCGTGTAATAAGTACCCATTTTAAAACTCTGTAATAATCTTAAAATTAAAATATTCCCGCCAGGGACACCGAGGAAAGACCAGGCTGGTGCCAAGATCCTCACTTGCCACCCTGTGCAGCGTATATAGACATTACATATATATATATTTGTATATCCTAACACTATCTATGATCTTTTCAGTGACCCTATTGATATACATATACATTACAGATTTGTCGAGATAATGGCCCCAGTGTTTTCTCGAAAGGCATGGCGCTGTGTGTGGCACATGATTCAGGTTCATCATTACATTCTTATTCATTACATTCTTAATATCAGTCGAGCACAGTGCGTTGGAATCTTAATCACTACATCCTTATTCTTACAGAACGATCTGGTTCATGGATGGGGTCTAGATTTTGCCCTGAGGAAATGCGTGGAGGTGTGTTATATTACATAAAACCAAACGAACTGCTTAAACTAACTTAAACGGTGGCATATAAGGGCGTGTTAGCTACGTGCTGATTTCAATCTTTGTTATTCGTAACAGCCCGCCCATGAAAAGATAGGAGTGGTCGACGCTCAATGGATAGTACACCAAACGGTTCCTTCTCTCGGGAATCAGGGTAAGGCAGAGAATGGCAGGGCTCCATGGGAAGGGGTATGTAATAAGCCATGAAATCAGTTATCTGTGGTATATTAACTTAATTTTTTTTTTTCTGTTCCATTTAAATCACACCTGGGTTGGTTCTGTCTTACCTTAGGTACGAGATAGGTGTAGGAACGAGTGGACTATGTTTCAAGAACGTCTGTCTTCGGCGGAGAAAGTGTACTACGAGGCTATGGGCATCGTTCCACCCAACTCCACTGCTTACTAGTCTGATGAGGTTTGTATGTTCAAGAATCTTATGCTAATTCATGTTTCGTGTATATATTAGTCTGCTTCTGCTCACATTGATGTTATTACAACTTTCCTGGGATTGTGATTGATTGCAAATTATTTCAAGAAAGATCTAGAATTGGTTCAAAATTATTGAAAAATAAAACTGTTTAACAAACTTTTTTTTTTTAATTCTGGGCTACAATTATATTGCAGCTTTTGTTTTTCAAACATGAGATTTTGTACTCAAGATGCAATCTTTATAGCCACAGAGATAAGGGTTAGGTTCTCTAATTTCTTGAACCTGGAGCGAATTCAAGACATATTACATCAATGGAGGGAAGACAACTTTTAAGATGCAATAATAAACTCGGGTTTCATGTACATTTTCACGGTCTGGTCTGAAAAGGTTCAGAAGAAATCGATCTCGTAATAATTCCCAGATGGCTTCAAGTCGACACCTTGAGGCCCCACCGCCACATTCCCTTGACCGACGGGTCGTGCGGGCTTCGTTACTTCGGGCCCACACGCACCCTCGTCGTGCATCGAGAACACCGGCGGAACCTCGGGCGGGCTCGCGCACCTTACAAGGGCCCAGTTCACGGTCTGAAAAAAAGGGTGCTGCTTGATCTCGGTGGCTCCACGCCTAAACCCGAGCCTGTGCTGGGGCTCCTTAACCAGCAAGCCTCTTATCAGATCCCTCGCAGCAAAACTCACCGTGGGAGCATCGGGAAACCTCAGAGGCTGCCCCACCACGTTGAACAGAGTGGCCCTATTGCCAGCCCCTTTAAAGGGCGTTCGGCCAAACAAGAGCTCGTAAAGAAAAATTCCCAGAGTCCACCAATCCACCGCACTACCGTGGCCCTCGCCTTTGATTATCTCAGGAGCTAAGTACTCGTGGGTGCCCACGAAGGACATGGACCTGGCGTTCGTGGGCTCGGCCATGAGCTCGGGGAGTGGGTTGACTTGGCTGCGGGCTTCTGATTTCTTGTCCTTCTTGGACTTTCGGAGCAATCTGGGCCCGAAGCAAGCAGGCTGGATGGCACAAGACGGCGGGTCGATGCAACTGGGCTGGGCACAGTAGTTGCCAGAGCTCTTGGGCTCGGTGTTCGAGGATCTGACTAGTGTTGGGCTCACGGCGCATCTCAGGGAGAGGTCGAAGTCCGAGAGCATGATGTGCCCGTCTTCTCGCACGAGAACGTTCTCGGGTTTTAGGTCTCTGTAGATGATCCCGAGCATGTGGAGGTATTCCAGCGAGAGAAGGACTTCAGCTAAATAGAACCTGAAGAAAGTGTTGATTCAAATCACAGCTAGAGAAAATCAAATGGGACATAAACGGAATTCATCGAAAATATACGTACCTCGCTGCGTGTTCGGGGAAATACTTTCCGTTCTGTTTCTGCCTAAGCGCGTGCAAGTCTCCCCCGGGACAAAACTCCATGGCCAAGAACGAAAACTTCTCCGTCTCAAAATGGGCGTACAAGGTGGGAAGAAAGGGATGATCCAAGCACTGAAGGATCTCCCTCTCCGTTTGCGCCCTGAGGAGCTTCTTCCGACTAACCAGAGCCTCTTTATCCATGGCTTTGATCGCAAAACAAGTCCTCGTGCCTATCAGCTCGGCCAGGTGAACGCTCCCAATATCGCCAGCGCCCAACTTCTTCAAAAGCCTGAAGTTTCTCAGCTCCAAAGACCCATTGCTTCGGCTTCTAACAGCTTGAATTGCCTCCCACCTCGCGTCGTTTGCCTTGTGAGGCTTGTTCGCAGCACTTCGAAAGATGCTCTCATCGCTTAGGTCGCTATTACCGCCATCGCTTCGCCTGTAAGAACTGGGCTCTCGGGCCACTGCGATCTCCTCACTTTCCCCCGATTTTTCCCCCAATGAGCTAACGCACTCGCTAGCTTCTGTGTAGTGTGATTGAGGGCTTGGGCAGTAGCCAATTCCTAGCTTAGCTTGCATCTGAGCGTTCAATACATCAACAGATCCTTTAAGAAGCAAAGAACTCGCATTGAAATCAACGTTCTCCACTGTAATAACCTTCCTTTGGGTACTAAGATCAACTGTCCCAGAATCTCCCCGACCATTACTGTGAACCTTCTCGCTTTCCTTATCCTCATTCGCTTTATGGTGGGATAGCTTATAAGACAGTTTGGAGGCAGCCGTGGAGACAGATGAAGAGTGATGCTTCTTCATCGTACGATCGAACGGTACAGTGGTGGATGCAGACGAAGAACTGCTTCCTTCGTATATATAGTTCCTTAAAGACGTATAGTTATGAGGAAGAGGATGACTCATTGCAGGCGTAGAAGAAGACCCCCCTTCCATTACACTGCTGCTAATCGAAGTCGGCTTCATATCCCTTAAACAATTAGCTCCGAAGCTATCATTATTACCACTTTAAGATAATCAGATTACATAAACCCCCCAACAAAAAGCTTTGAAGAAGAAAGGGGAAATGGAAGAGAAGCACTAGTGAGTAGTGAATGGAAAACATGTGAAGAATTACCAAACCCACTGAAAAGATTCTATCTTTCGTCGTTTAATGGAGTCGTAAAGCTATTTAGATCATAGAATAAGGGAGACGAAGACAAAAAAAACGCAGTTCACTAGCAAAGCTTTGATAAAAATCCAAGATTCAATGGAGAAAAGGAGAAGGTAAAAAGAAAGAAGAAAAGGGAAGGAACAAAAAGCCAAAAATCAATGGGCAGTGCCTTGTGCGTGCTTTGGTTGAAAAGCCGCATTTACTCATTTAATAATTAAGATGAAATTTTTATATATTTAATTATATATTACATTAAATTTTCATCTTTTTTTAATGGGTGATTGGTAACGCTAATCTTTATATATTTATATAAATTATCGTAATTGTTGTAATGAGTTGCACATAATGATGTGTAGTCGTAGTTTTTTCGATGTTCATACATTAGGTAATGAAGTAAAAGACTAATTTAAGGAATTATATATATATATATGTATATATATGTTTGTGGTCACGAGTTTGACATATAGCAATATTTTGTAGATACGAACCACCAGCTAATATTACTTAAATGAATTTAAAAAGAATCAAAATCTTTAGAAATCACCCATGTAGTAAAAGAATAAATGTCATGGACTATGCATTCAATTAATCAAATGTAGTGTAATACTTACATATATTTATTAGGTAGTTAATGAAAGTAAAGATACCACCACATGCATGCATGTGATCCTTCCCCATGTGGACCGCCTCGTAATATTGATTTAATCTCTTTTATTGCACATTATAACCAATTTGTGTGTATGTATGTATATATATATACTTTCGAAATTCAAAGGTCAACTTGTTTATTTATAACTATGAGAGAAGAATACAACAATGTCTTATTATCCTTACCTACAAATATCTAAATATATTTATTACATGAATACATGCATGATACGAAAAAAGCTTGAACAATTTATATTATGACCAATGTCTTGTTTCCTACGCACTAAACATTTTCTTGATCATTTTTTTGTCTGGCGTTGACCCATCATAGGATAGTATACTATGCTACAGTTATCTATGTAAGTAATGATGGAGAATCTCTTCATCTACTCTCTCTCTCTCTCTGCACTAAATCATCCACCGCATGATTTAAAAGTAAAGATGATGTTATTCATTAAGCATTGTATCGTATGTACTACAATTAATAATATTGTGTGTTTGTGTGGGTGTGATTAGACATAATGATAACGGATTAGTACACCTAGAAATTTAAGTCTCCAAATGTAATACTTATATTTTTATCAGTCATAGTTATAAATTTGGATGGATAACTATATTTGTTTGCGATTTTAGATCACGTACAATTATAAAAATAGGTTATTAACTTTGAATTTCCAAAATTCTTTTTTTCAATAAATAAGCTTCAAATTCTACATTAGCTTTACTTGAAGTATTTTTTACATACTTAGCGAGTAGAATTTGCGACTTATTTTGTCGGAAAAAAAAAAGATTTTAGACCCAAAATTGTTCTAAAGTTATTAATTTACATTTGCATTTATCAAATATAACGATTCAAAATGGAAAATTGATGCAGTTACTGAACAAAAAATTTATGATTTTGACATTGGGATTGCAATATTTGTATTTTTTTTAAAAAGGGAAAGGGAAGGTAACAAGTTCCATCATATCACGCAATAGAACCACACCACAAAGATCATATCATTATTCCACCAAATGTCCCCTATACTATATTAAAATAATTCATATATATATATATATATATATATATATATATATATATATATAGTATAACAATGATGAGTGTGTCTGTGGGTTTCGTAGCATTTGGTTTGCTTGGATTAGATTAAGGATAAGGTGGGATTTATAGATTAAAATCCAAGGAATTGTAAAATCAAGAAATAACCCAATCAAAGAGAGATTATGACAATTGCTTTTCCACAAAAGAAAGATATTATTATATCCCACGCAATCAAAACTCCCTTTTTTTTTCTTTTTTTTTCTTTTGCTTCAAAGCAATCAAAAGTCGTTACCCCTTTGATTTTTCTAAATACTAAATAATATTCATTCCACTGATTTTCTTGAGGGTAAAAACTTTCAAAGCCCATACTCATTGGGCCGTCTGTCTTTTGGGCCCAAAAGGTGAAAAGCATCTATTATTAGTATAGTGACGTGACATCTTGTCCACCCATATTCTTGATGCAATGATAGTGATAACCAATAAACTATAATAACAATTCAAAAGATAAAAAAATATATTTGATCACATATAAGTTGTGAATGTCTATATCAACTATTTTTCTATAAAAAAAGTAATTATTCTTATTCGATCGATTTTTCCTAGTCACATAATTACTAATTCTTTGAAGGGAAACTCAAATAAATGACTAGAAAATATATTTTAATTCGTGGCCAATCACTAAGCAATCATTAACCTCCAAGGCCCGACATCCACCACTTTAACTCGGTAAGAACTAAAGAGTTAAAGACAAAGAAGAGAACAAAAAATAAATTAAAAAAAAGGGAGGAAAAAATAAAAAAAACTTGTGGTAGGTAATGAAAAATACTTATCGCAAACAAAATCAATACATACATAGTTGCGATCATCCTCAACCTCATAAAGTCAAACGATAAAACCATATTTACTATTAAACCCAACAAAACCAAAAAGAACAGACGAGACGAAGATGGACACGGCCCTCTGCGACGAGGTCATGGAAGAGATCTTCCACCGCCTGCCTCTTCCTTGTTCCGCCGCAGCATCCCTCGTCTCGAGGCGGTGGCGCCGCCTCGTTCGCTCCTCGACGACTTCCTTATCCCTCCACGTCAGCGACGACAACCACCACCACCAACCATCTGTCACCACTTCGTCTCTGTCGTCTTTCCTCGAACAGCACCCATTTCTGTCATCCCTCTCGATATTCTCCTCTATTTGGGGCTCTGATCGTCTGCTACGAGCCGTAGGTCGTTGCTGTCCCCAGGTACGCCACGTCAGCTTCCTGGGCTCTCCAGTTTCTTGCGCCTCCCTCCGTAGCCTGGCGGCGTCTTGCGTCGGTTTGTCTTCTTTGTCCTTGTCTGTGGCTAGGCCTCTGGGCTTGAGCTGGCTGCGCTGGTTCAAGTCTTTGAAGAGTTTGGGCGTTTATGTAATGAACTCTTCGATTGAGACCGAAGGTTTTGGCTGGCCTGAGCTTGAAGAAGGCGGCGGCGATGGCCTCGACGAGGTTGTCTTGACCTTGGAGAGCTTAACTCTTTGTGGGGTTAAGTCGGGAGATGTCGGAATTGGGTATTTGTGGAGGAATTGCAGAAAGGTCGGCAAACTGAGGCTCGAAAACTGCGAATCCTTCGGCGACTACTCCTCCATGCCAGGCTTCTTCCAACTGCTGACCACCGTCGAGGAATTGGAACTAAGACAGTGCCGAGCCATGGTCGGCGTTCTTGCCCTTAGGTTAGCAGAAACCTGCGTTTCACTGACCTCCCTGTTGATCCACGACGGTGGCTGCGGCGAGGGACTCCTCCGTTTCATGGGCCAGAGCCGCTGCACCCTAAAAAGGCTCGATTTGAGGCTGCCACTCGACCTCAAGAACTCCCACCTGCTCGCCTTGTCCGAAAACCATCATTTCAAGGATTTGGCGAGCTTAAGGCTGGAAAGCTGCTGTCTTGGCAATGGCGAGGGGCTAAAATCCATCTCTAAAGCCATAAACTGCGGCCTCGAAGAGCTGGCGCTGATAAACTGCGACGCCTTGGAGAAAGAACACGGACTGTTGGCGACCTTAGGGCAGAGCTTGAGAGGGCTGAGGAAGCTTGACCTTTCCATGAACAAGATGCTGCAAGATAAAGAGGTTATGCTGCTGCTAATGAGCTCTTCTTGCAATGGATTGTTAGAGCTGAGGTTGAGGGGATGTGTTCGACTGAGCGATGCGACTGTGTCTACGATTGTACGGAACTGTAGAGAGCTGCGAGAAGTCGACGTGGTGGGCTGTGGTGGGGTTGGTAATGGAGGGATTGAGCTTCTTGTAATGAAGTGTCTGAGGCTGAGGAGATTGGAGGTTGAAGGAAGGAAGGTGTCGCAGGTTGCTAAGATGGAAGCTTTGAATAGGTTTATTGAGATTGTTTCTTGAGCATCTAATAAGTAATCATAATATATCTGTTTTATTACATGTATATATTTATGTATGTATGGATTTAAGATATAGATAGAAATATAAAATGCCTGAGAATTTAGGGTGAAAGAAGAAACAAACTCATATTTGTCGAGCCCATAACTATCTAACTCGAGATTGCTAGCGAGTGATCGAAAGTTCACAATCACAAAAAGATTCGTGACTTTTTTTTTAATAATTTTTATAGGTAATTAAGCCTGAAAACTCAAGCTCGAGCTTAGTTAAGTATAATCGAGCTCAGAAAATAAAGTTCGACGAACTTAAGCTCGAGCCTAAAAAATGGCATTGTTTCGGCTCAAGCTCAACTCATTTACAGGCATACTGACCTGACAATAGTAAATGTTAACCTAAGTTAGCGGATTAGTAGTTTGGGCTTATAAGATGGGCCGAATGGAAGGCCCATTTCTGTAATTAATACTTGTGAAATTTAGTGCAAGTATTATTACCGCCTTTTACGGGCTATATTAATTTTTAGGTGTTGTCACGTTGTATTCATCAGGTGTTTTTATTCTTTCTATTTATTTATTTATTTATTTTCACTAAAATAAAATAAAAATAATAAAAGGGAAATAGCTAATATTCTAGCGGCAAGGTCGGATTTTCCCGCCTAAAAACTACGGGCAGCTCGGGCAGTTTGGGCCAGATGCAAAGGTGATGGCCCAATCATCGAACGCGTTATTGGACTAATATAATTGGACCCACACGCATAGAATAACAAAAAAGTATTAATTAAAATTTTAAAGTAAAGAAAATAGACGACGAAGCCGAATACAGACAAAATATAGATAAAAAATAATAATATAAAGAATGTTGGTGTATTTCTAACCATAGACTTCTGCACTATTATGTCCCATGTCGAAATTTTCATTATTATATAAAAAAAGATACGATCTTTCATTTGTGCACTTGTTCAAACATCACAAAAAAGTAACCGAATACTTTACATACTATATTTATCAACGTACAAACTATACAATCTTTTTTTTTTATCATTATTATTTTGGTAAAAATATAGTAATAGTCGATGAAGAATCTTTATGATTGATAATGATATGGGAGCTTCGAGACATGTGACGTGAAATAATATAATAAACAGATATATTGTCTTGTATTCATAGGATTCCTCCCAAGCTCCATGTCTATTGATTCTTCTCAATTTATTACATCATTATATTATATGCTTTTAGTTATTACTGCAACTTTATGATATTATTCTGAGGGTTTGATTCATTATTGACTACGCAGTTGATGTTGGTGGTTAGTCAAACCCTTGTTCTTAATTTTTTTTTTTGAAGTCAAATCATTCACTATATCTTGGAGATGAAATTTCACGGCCTAAGAATTAATTAATAATTGTTATAAAAATAGTAATTGTGATTAATATTATATTAAGATTATTTTATTATAATTATACTTATATTAAGATTATAATGATAATATAGCTTATAATAATAAAGAGAGAGAGATTAGAGAGAGATTAAGTATTTCAATACTTGGGGTGATTTACCATGAACTCTAATCACCTATTTATACTACTAATAATTCACTATTACAACTAATCACATTAATTACAATTATACACCTCACACTAAAATACAAACTTTTCAATTAAACACCTCATCTTATCATCTTATCATCTCATCAATCATTTAACTAATATTATTATTTAAAACATCCACATTATTTAATTATTTCATAATACTCCCCCTTGGATGTTTTCAAAGAATATGCCTCGTTAAAACCTTATTAGGAAAAATTCAATGGGATAAAAACCTAATGAAGGAAAAAGAGTACATGATTCTTTTAGATACGCGTTCGATTGTTGCCTCATTAAAAACCTTACTAGGAAAACCACATGGGAAAAACCTCAGTGAAGGAAAAAAGAGTGCAACGCGTATTTACTCCCCCTGATGATAACATCATTCCAAATCTCGAAGTCTTTGAACTCCAATTGAATATACCAATCTTTTGAAAATTATTGGGGGAAGTGCTTTCGTGAATAAATCTGCAAGATTTTCACTTGATCGCACTTGTTGTACATCAATATCACCATTTTTCTCTAAATCATGTGTAAAGAAAATTTTTGGTGAAATATGTTTTGTTCTATCTCCCTTAATATATCCTTCCTTTAATTGGGCAATGCATGCAGCATTATCTTCATATAAAATCGTTGGAAGTAACTTTTCCGATAATAATCCACAAGTTTGTTGTATATGCTTAATTATCGATCGCAACCAAACACATTCTCGACTAGCTTCATGAATAGCTAAAATTTCTGCATGATTAGATGAAGTAGCCGTTAAACTTTGTTTAACTGACCGCCATGAAATAGCGGTTCCGTCATGCGTAAATAAATAGCCCGTTTGCGATCGAACATTATGTGGGTCAGATAGAAAACCAGCATCTGCATACCTAATCAAATCTGCTTTTGATTCATTTGGATAGAACAATCCCATATCAGTTGTTCCTTGAAGGTATCGAAATATCCGTTTAACTCCATTCCAATGTCTACGAGTCGGTGACGAACTATATCTTGCCAATAGATTTACAGCGAACGCTATATCAGGTCGCGTATGACTCGTCAAATATATTAGGGCTCCAATAGCACTGAGATATGGTACTTCAGGACCAATTAGTTCTTCATCGTTTTCGCAAGGTCTAAACGGATCTTTATTCACATCTAAAGATCGAACAATCATTGGAGTATCCAATGGATGAGCTTTATCCATATAAAATCTTTTCAATACCTTTTTCGTATAAGTCTCTTGATGTACGAATATCCCATTCTTTAAATATTCGATTTGGAGTCCAAGACAAAATTTCGTTTTACCGAGATCTTTCATTTCAAACTCCTTTTTCAAACAATTAACGGCTTTTGATAACTCTTGAGGAGTTCCAATTATGTTAATATCATCCACATAAACTGAAATGATGACAAATTCATTTCCAGATCTTTTCATAAATATGCACGGGCAAGTTTGATCATTTTTATACCCCTCTTTCGATAAATATTCGCTTAGGCGATTATACCACATACGCCCAGATTGCTTTAATCCATAAAGTGATTTATTTAGCTTGATTGAGTACTCATTTCGGGGCCCTGAATTTTCAGGCAACTGAAATCCCTCGGGAAGTCTCATATACATGTCACTGTCAAGTGATCCATATAAATAAGCGGTGACAACATCCATTAGACGCATATCGAGTCCTTCACGTACTGCCAGACTAATTAAATAACGAAAAGTAGTTGCATCCACCACAGGAGAATACGTCTCCTCATAATCAATACCAGGTCGTTGTGAAAAGTCTTGTGCAACAAGCCGTGCTTTGTATCTCACAATTTCACCGTTTTCATTTCTCTTTCTGATGAAAACCCATTTATATCCAACCGGCTTTACATTTTCTGGTATGCGGACTACATGTCCGAAAACTTTTCGTTTCTCAAGTGATTTTAATTCTGCCTCGATTGCATCTTTCCATTTTGGCCAATCATTTCTTTGTCTGCATTCTTTAACAGACATTGGTTCATGATCCTCATTCTCATTTATCTCATTCATTTCATGTAGCGCTACGTTAAATGAGAATTTATCGTCAACGTTGACTTTTTCTCGATTCCATCTAATTCCATTTTGGGCATAATTTATCGAGATCTCTTCATTATCATTATTCTCAAAAATTTCAGGTACCTGATTTCCATTATCATAATCATTAATGCCCATTGACTCTTCTAGAGTCGATAAATCCTCGACTGGACCATTCCTATTATTTGTTCCTTTTCTTTTCCGAGGATTTTTAACTTTGGAACCCGAGGGCCTACCACGTTTTAGTTGTGGCTTAGGCTCGATCGTTATATGTTCTCTAGGAACATCAACTTTTGCAGGAGCATTAACAGCTGGTATATGTGACTTAGTCACTCTTTTAAGGTCAATAAAGCTATCTGACAGTTGATTAGCTAATCCTTGTAAATGAATTATCTTTTGAACTTCTAGTTCACATTCTTTCGTTCGAGGATCATAATGAGTTAGCGATAATTCATTCCAACTAATACTCATTTCCAGCTGTTTCTTTTCTCCCCATAATGTCGGAAAATTCGATTCATCGAAATGACAATCGGCAAATCTAGCCGTAAATAAATCTCCAGTTAGAGGTTCTAAATAGTTTATTATCGATGGAGATTCAAATCCGACATATATTCCCAACTTCCTTTGAGGTCCCATCTTCGTGCGTTGTGGTGGAGCAATTGGAACATATACCGCACATCCAAAAATTCTCAGATGGGAAATATTTGGTTCCTGACCATAAACCATTTGTATCGGAGATATATCATTATAACTTGTTGGCCTGATGCGGATTAGTGCCGCTGCATGTAATATAGCATGTCCCCAACAAGATGAGGGAAGTTTCGACTTCATTAATAATGGTCTTGCAATTAATTGCAACCTTTTAATCAACGATTCTGCAAGACCGTTTTGCGTATGGACATGCGGCACGGGGTGCTCAACATCAATTCCAATAGACATGCAATATTCATTAAATGCCTTGGAAGTAAATTCACCAGCATTATCAAGGCGTATTTTCTTTATTGGATAATCCGGAAAATGTGCTCTTAATCGAATCAACTGAGCAAGCAATCTCGCAAAAGCTACATTCCGCGTAGATAATAAACATACATGAGACCATCTAGTTGATGCATCAATCAATACCATGAAATATCTAAATGGTCCACACGATGGATGTATCGGTCCACAAATATCACCTTGTATACGTTCCAAAAATCTTATAGATTCATTCTTTATTTTTATTGGTGATGGACGAATAATCAACTTCCCTTTAGAGCAAGCAACACATGATAATTCATTCGATTGAAGAATCTTCTGGTTCTTCATTAAATGTTCACGTGAATTTTGAATTATTCTCCGCATCATAATTGAACCGGGATGGCCCAACCGGTCATGCCAAACAACAAATGTATTATCATTAGTAAACTTCTGGTTTACGATAGCATGTGATTCAATTGTTTTAAGATATGTGTAATATAGCCCAGAGTCAAAAGATGGTAATATTTCCACAATTCTTTTGTCATTCGATATCACTTTTGTAATATGCAAATATTCAATATCTCCTTTTTCTGCAGTCTCAATATGATATCCGTTATGTCGAATAGCTTTAAAGTTTAATAAATTTCTTTGAGACTTAGGAGAATATAAAGCATTTTCAATTATCAGCCTTGTTCCTCTGGGCAGTAAAACATTAGCTCTTCTGAAGCCCTCAATTATATTCGTGCTACCCGATATAGTAATAACACGGGCTTCTTTCATATCAAGATGATCGAAATATTTCTTATTTTTTAGAATCGTATTCGTCGTTGCACAGTCTGCAAGACACAATTCTTCATTGCACATGCCCGCATCCATCAAATAATATCCTTTATAAACAAACACATAATATTTATTATTGAAAAAGAAATATTGCATTACAAACATATAGATAACTTAAAACAACGATATATAATAAAACACACAATAGTAAATCATAATGCATAAATAAAATCATAGCAGATTAATTTTCTTCGATCAGAAAATCCGCAGCTTCCAAATGAGCATTTTCATCATTGGCATCAGAGGTAGAGGCGAATTCACCCTGAACAAAATTCATTTCGATTTTCTTTCCTTTGCCCTTTTGAGATTCCTGATATAGCTCAACAAGATGTTTGGGCGTACGACAATTGCGCGACCAGTGGCCAGAACCACCGCAACGATAACATTTTTCATCATTATTCTTTTGTTCAGTTTGCCTCTTCTCATCTTTATTATCAAAACTTTTCCTCTTCTGGGGAATATTTTGATGACCGCCACGATAATTATGATAACCACCACAGAAATATTGATAACCACCACCATAATATCCTCGGCCACGACCACGGCCTTGACCACGACCTTGACCACGACCACGTCCACGGCCGCGATATCCACCACGACCACGTCCACGATCATTACCTCGACTGTTGTCATTATTAATTTTGACTGCATTCGCTTCAGGGAGTGCAGTAGAACCAGTCGTTCGGGATTCGTGATTTTTCACCAGCAATTCATTATTTTGCTCAGCGAAAAGTAAGCAAGAAATTAGATCTGAATACTTTTTAAATTTTCTCTCCCGATATTGCTGTTGTAATATCATATTCTGTGGATGAAATGTGGTGAATGTTTTCTCCAGCATATCGTTATCAGTAATTGTCTCTCCACATAATTTCAACGTGGAAGTAACTCTATAATCGACATAATTATATTCACTTACCGACGTAAAATCCTGCAATCGTAAATTCAGCCATTCGTACTTTGCATTGGGGAGAATAACAGTTGTCAAGTGGCCATATCGTTCTTTCAGGTTTTTCCACAACTCAGCTGGATTCTTTTCTGTTAAGTATTCAACTTTCAGATTTTCGTGAATGTGGTGGCGAAGAAAAATCATAGCTTTCGCCTTGTCCTGTTCAGTTGTGGTTTTCGTGGGATCAATGGTGTCACCTAAACCTTTTGCTTTCAAATGGATTTCAGCATCTAGTACCCAAGGTAAATAATTTTTTCCAGTGATATCGAGTGCAACAAACTCAAGGCTCGCCAAGTTCGACATATTACTATAATAAAATACAAAACATGTTATTAAAACATTACATAATAAAAAAAACTTATAATTAATCTTCTTTTAAATCTTCTTTTGTAAAAGTTCTTATAAAAAATGATATCCACATCCAGATCAGTGTCGCCGTAATAATAATCATAAGTAAAAGATCAAACATCGGACAGAGCGACATCCTTCAAAATAAAATATATTTCAGTAATTATAATATTAAAGAAATTACAATTAATAATTATATTTTAAAAATATTGGTAAAAATATTATCCACATAGCGGAAATGATCACCGTAAATAATGTAAGGAGTAGAAGATCCATCTTTGTATAAAACGACATATTTTTTTTTTTATTAAAGAAAGATTAATAATATGCCGCTACTGAGGTTGGGATTACCGCAAGACCTCGTGGGCTTGTGTTGTGTACGTGCATAAATAAAAAAAAATCCACACGCCTCCACGGGGATCGAAACCTGGACCTCTCGTCACTTGTAGTGAACGATAGTCCGCGAAACCACTCGGGTATTGGCGTTTAGTTATAAAACCTTTAAATAATACTTTTATAATATATATTTTTAAATTAATCACAATTAATATATGATTAGTATAAATTAAAAATTAAATTACCATACCTTGACTAAACTCGTACGAGATCTTCGACGGAGTTTGATCTTGACGACGGAGAGCGGTCGTGCTGATAACGTGTTATAAAAATATTAATTGTGATTAATATTATATTAAGATTATTTTATTATAATTATACTTATATTAAGATTATAATGATAATATAGCTTATAATAATAAAGAGAGAGAGATTAGAGAGAGATTAAGTATTTCAATACTTGGTGTGATTTACAATGAACTCTAATCACCTATTTATACTACTAATAATTCACTATTACAACTAATCACATTAATTACAATTATACACCTCACACTAAAATACAAACTTTTCAATTAAACACATCATCTTATCATCTCATCAATCATTTAACTAATATTATTATTTAAAACATCCACATTATTTAATTATTTCATAATAATAATAACATTATTATAGTGGTATAACCATCAATCATGGCACCATGTAGATATATTAATTTTCTCAGTCACTATTATTGAGTCAATTTAATTAATTAATTAATTAATATAGCTATAATTGTTTCCTTCTTAGCAGACATGTTAGAATTTCGCAGTCCACAATCTTAACAAGCATAGATCTTTTCTACACTACACACACATATATGATAGTCTCAACTTTATGTAAATCAACGTTAATACAAAAAAAAACACAATGTTTAATTTGCACTAATTTTCAATAACAAAAGATCAATGAATAAACCCAAACAAAACATAGGATTCTTGTTTGCTTTTGTCCTTTTAATTACCGCCATTGAATCAGTGGGCTTTTGCAAAACCATACTGTAATACTACTCTTCAACTCTTTCATGTGTGAAACCAAACAAAGAAATCTGAAGTGGGGCCCATTAAACAGTAATTTACGAGTCAAAATCCAACAAAATAACAACAAAAAAGTGAAGTCTTTTTCGTAGTGTATTTGGTATAAGCTCTGTCCATTGATAGATAATCAATCAATGGCGAGGAAAAAGAAATGAAAATCAATGCAGGCCATGTAAAAAAGATTTCAACTTTGCTTTCTTTTCTATTTATTTTCTGAAGATTTCCTCTGTTAGAACACACCACGTGTGACCATGCTGGAGAAGGGGAACATAAATTTAATGGAAGGCTTATTTAGAAAAAAATGCTCAAAAATATTTAAATATTTCCCTTTTTTTTGTATATGCTGTAAATTGTACAGCTGCTGCAAAAACTAAGCATTCTTTTCTTTGCTGGTTATCTTCGCCTGATAGATGTTTAAAATCGCACCTTTAAGACATTTCTTTCAAACGCAGAAAACTATAGAATGAGCAAAGAAAGAATATACTTCAAGAATGAATGATTCATGCAATATAACTATATATATCATAGATTATATCAAATATATTACACTGTCATTGCCACTAAACTCGCTAACACTCTTCTAAAAAAACCTAGGAAAAGAAGAAAGAACACTGTCTTAACCCAAACAAAGGAACCAAAATTCATGAAAATCAAAAACAGTAAAGATACCCTCTCAAGCTAATCACTAATTCTCAGCTCGGTATATGAACACAGTTTCCAAATCTGGAGGATTAAAGAACTCTACAGCACCATTGAAACGACACGTGGGCGAAGGCCTTCTCTTCCTCGGAGCCGGCGGACACGTCAGCACCTCAGGTATCTTCGATTCACGCGCCGTGGGAGTCGTCGAGCACGCGCCGTTTTCATCTTCGCAGCTACCTTCAGCACCCTTCGTAGCAGTAGTCGATATTGGCTTCAGAGGAGACCGTAATGAAATTCCGGCTATTACCCATTTCTTATTGTCGGAATCTTTCCTTACTTCGAGCTGATGCTTCTTCTTCGTGCAACCCATTGAAGAACAGAAACAAGAATATCAACCTCTCCTTGCAAGAGCACTTTGTTTAATCAGAAAAAAGGTATGATTTTTATGAGGCAGATTAAGGAGAAAAAACGAAAAGAAGCTAAAGGGTCCTTTGTGGTTACTGCATATTCATGGTTATTTTTTTTTCCTGACGATTCTTCTGTTGTCTGATAGAAAGTAGAAAAGAAAAAGGCTCGCCAAGAAGAAGAGGCTTGGAAGAGAAAGAGTTGATGGGTGGCGGCAAACCTATTATTTTGAAGGGGTTTGTTTCATACGGAAGGGAAAATGAAAATAAATAATAAGGGAAAAAAGAGGCAAAGCTTATTGAGAAAGATTTATATAGAAATGTGGGCTTATTTTTGAGCTGAAATTTGGTGGCTGACCGAGAAAATAACGGGCAGCTGAAATTTTGGCGCCAAGACGTAGTGGATTAGGCGAGCAACGGCTCTATTTCCCGCCCTAGTGATGCTGAATTCCCTGTTTTGCCCTCGGAAGTGAAAAGACAATAACTTGGGCTTAGCTTTATGTGGGCTTCTATACAAACGGCCCAACTTTTCTATATTTTATTACAAGAGTATTATAGAAATAATCTAAAACTAATCGTAAAATTCCATCACACAAGTTAGTGGCTATTAATAAAATGAAATCCATTGTAGACTAGCTTTAACATTGACGATGAGCAAATTTCAAGTTTCCGTGGAAGAATTGAATACATGGAAATAATAGATAATTAACATGAGAAGAATAAAGAGTCCAAAAGATGAAGAATTATAAGTGAATAAGAAAGATAGCCGAGATGAGAAAGTGGTGGGCCAACGGGCGGTGGCCACCGTTTATCTTTATCCAATTAAAATAATTTGACAAAAGGATTGATATGACAGTGAGCCGAGTAAGCAACCATTTCAGGCCTTCTTTTTACTCATATGGGCCCCAAAAAGGGCCCGCAAGAGGCAACTAAAGTTCGCTAAGGTCGGTTAGATTTATATTCTTTTTTTTTTCTCCATGATTGGCAATACATATTTAACATATTAAAGGTGGTGGACCAAATAACAATTCAACTTGGAAATGAGTTAGTAATAAACACAATAATGCACTAACACTGACCCATTAGAATTTAGATCATGTTAGACCGTAATACATAAATATATATATATGTATAGTTTTCAATCAACGACGAAAGAGGTATACTTGTCTGAAAACATTGCACATGGCTCATTGTCATAGCGAGGGCATACACAGTTTGACCTTTTGCTTGACCAGCCAGCCTAACGTTGTTGATATGCATGCACTATGTCGTACTATCTAACATTATGATATTCCAAAGGACAAGTCATCGATGAGGTGTAACTACGCATTCTAAACTTAACTACTCATTTATAAATGTGAATTCAGTTATTTAAAGCAAGATTCATTTTCTCCTTTCTAAACAGGCAGGCAGATTACTACTTTGTTAATATAAAAAGGTCCTAAGCATCATCATCGTCGTCGTCATTCAAGAATACAAAATTTGTCAGCTTATGAGATTAGGTATAAATCATCCATGGAAAAATAATAACAACATAAGGGGAATTTTCAAAAATGACGAGTTTTCACTAGCATATGAGAATAGAGAAGAATTGAACAAAATATCTATAAGGATGATAGTGTTTGAACCCACTTGATATTTTTCCCCGCAGATCATGAGGATTATTCCCGCAGAAAGTTAGGATCGTCTCATAGTCATTGTTTATAAACTTAGCCAAGCAAAAAAAATTAGAACAATGATAAGACATACGTTCAAGAAGCATTAAGTAGATCGAGCAGCCTTTTTTACTGATATTATGTCCAATGAAGTCTATCTTTTTCAAAAATCTAAAGCAGCCAATGTCCCACTTAGGTCTTTATTATTAAATTAGAGGGATTGATTTTTATTTGGAACCAAGTTGGGCATGTGACTAATCACTCTATCAATTTCTAGCCAACTCAAAAGGCAGAGATAGCATTAGTGAAGTGGCATTTTTTTGTCAGCTTTTGCCAACATCATTCAAAGTCATGCAATCAGATGATCAGACTTGATAAAATAAAAAAAAAATCTGTATTCATTCATACCAAACAATTAGATTATAAAAACTGTATTAATAAGCGTAGTTACCTTAAAATTATGATTCTGTAAAGTTCTGAAAAACCAATCCTTCATTGATTGTATGTGGTGGCACAAGGGATGGCAACTGAAGTGAATATTCCAGGACCTGCATGTGATACTGTAAGTTCTATTACATTTTAGTATCTGTTTTCATGACTTGTAAGTAAGAGTGATCCATCTTCCTTTTTGGAATTTAAGATCTGATCAAGAAGGATTTTTATCTATCAAAAGGTTCAGCCTTTTTGATCTTCTTCATCTCATGTGCATAGAAAGTAACCAAAAGTAGAAAGCAATCATCATAGTTACTACTTCTTGAGATCAAGCTGGAAAACTTACCACTGATCATGTTTGATAAGCTGCAGCTATGATCTTTTTATTACGCCGGTTGATAAACCCGAACATGCTGTAAACATAAATCATATACAGCAAACATTAAACTTATGAAGTTGTAACATAATTCAAGCCTGTGATTGGAATATCTGTGAACACTCAACAGCTCTGCATGAACAACAGATAACAACATACATGATATAATCAATAATCGTAGACAGGCCACACGGATGGCTGGGGATGGATGTTACTTGCTATTCGATAACATTTTATGACATGGAAATAACATAGGACAATTATAGGAGCAAAGATTCCTTTTGCCTCGCAGATAAGTGATATCTGTGTAATTTGAGTTATGGAAGTGTTACTCTTCTTATATCAACATGTGTTAACATTCATTGCAGATAACGGAAGGAAGTGTACATATGGAAGATCAAGTTACTCAAATTTCGCTCGATAAGTTTCCCCTAGAAAAGATCCAAAAGGCTGCAGAATTAGAGCTTCACAGGACAAAGGTAGGAACGATTTTGGAAACAGTCTCGACTGGCGAGGATCAACGTGAAGCAATCAACAGTTCAACAGAAGAAAAGCTGGTAGAAAAAATGGCGAGCGAAGAAACTCCAGAAGAAATGATTAATCAGAACGAAGGAGCAAATAAGGACGAGGAACTGATATCACAGAAACAAGGAGATGTCTCGAATAACCAAAATGAAACAAGTGAAAACAAGGCAAGTGAAAAAGGCGATGAGACAGTGACAATGCAAACAGACTCATTAGAAAATCCCGTCGATAGCTATTCGATGACGGAATTAGTCACAAGCCACAACAGCCCAAAGGCCGGTGATGAGACAGAAGAATTGCTGCCCCAAATACGTGGCCCACAAATAGCGCAGGATGAACAATCGGAACAAGAAAGAAGATGTACAGAAGTTTCAGGGAAGGACACAAGTGACAGCCAGTTGACGGCTGTTCAAGAGACCACAACCAAGGTCGAAGAACTAAAGAAAACTGAGCTTCGTAAAACAGATAATGGAGAGACCAGTTCAGGGAAAACGGATTCTAAAGTAGAGAAGACAGTTGAATCCTTACATGAAGCTCCTGAGGACACAGAAGCTTCTGGTTTGAGCCAAGAAATGGACGCTACTTTGTCGAGTGATCAAAGTCCACCAGCAGATCCTCAGATAAACCTAGATGATGATAAACCTGTTGATGGGGTTGAACAGCAGGTGAAAACTATCGAAATACAAGTAATTCTCCTTTTCAGATAATAAGCAAAAAAAATTCCAGAGGCAATCACGAATAGCACATAATTCCTTTTACCTAAACCGAGCAATATGTGCACCATTTGTTGTTGCAGGCAACAGTTGATTCGGATGAGAAAATCCACGAGGAATTCAGTAAACTCGATGGCCTGCAAGTGATTGGGGATCAAAACACAGACACAAGTGCTAGTGACCAAGCACAGAATCCTAACGCTACACCACGTAATGAAAGAATGGAGAGATCAATTGATTTGGCCGACGTCGAGGAGGTAACACTGGAGGAGAAGGTAAATCAGTTTTATAAATTGATCTCTTGACTGACGATCAGCCCCTGAAAATAGCTTCATCATAACTTTATCCAGACAGAAACCTGAATAAATGAATATCTTAAATATAATATTTTTCTTTAATAGAATTAACTACTTCTGATTCTGCAGAATGTTGCAAAAATGAAAGTGACATCATTGAAACCGGAGGATGACTCACAAATCAAACATGAGGATCATATTGAAAAGGAGATTGGAAAACAATCATCGACAGAAGAAGCCTTGATCGAAAACGCCAATGACATGGAGGCATTGACATTGCAAGATTCCCAAATAGGGGATGAATACTTGAGAGGGTCTGAACACGTCGACACTGAGAAGAGTGAAGAGAGTACTTCGCTGGATAAAGAAATTGCACATCCAACAAAGTCAGAGGATAAAGCATGTGATTCGAATGAAGATGCAGAACATCCTAGTTCTCCTGAGAAGCTAATCTTAACAGGAAATGATCAGGAAATTACAATGAGACAACCAAATGATGCACCTGAGGAAGATTCGACTCCTGAGGTTCGATAAAATTACATAACTGGCAAAACTTCATCTATGCACTCAATAAAAGCCTGCAATTAATTTTAGAATGAAGATAATGACTCAAATTCCATGATACAGGCCGATGTCAGACAAATAGAAAAAGTGAAGCATTTAGAAACGGAGACTGCAAACTCATTATTGAGTGACACTTCAACTATGGAAATCAATGATGATAAGTCAATAGCCATGCATGAGGGCCAATCTGAAGATAAATTTGTACAGACAATTGAGAACTCTGATGGTGAAAAAGACAGTTGTAGTGTTTTGTCAAATAAAGAGCAGGAGGTGACTTCTATGGGAACCATAATAGACAAAGACATGAATGAAGAATTTCCAAGCAAGAGTGAGGCAAGTGAAAAGGACAACCAAGAAGAGCATGGGGCAGCAACTACCCCAGGAAACTCTGAATTGCTATCAGATCTTGCTCATGAATCAGTGAACAAGGCTGCTGTAAACAAGGAAGGTGACGAGGCAGCTAGTACAACAGGACAGTCTGAATTGCTATCAGTTCCTGTCCATGATTCTGTGGCTGAGGTCGAGGAATTAAAAAAAGGCGAGTTAGGTGAATCAGACAACATGGAAAGGAATGCAGGGAACATGAAACAAGAATTGGAGAACACAGTAGAATACTCTAACATAGGTTCTCAGGGCAGCGAAGAATCTGGTTCCGGACAAGGAACTTGTTCTGCAAAAGATCAACACCCCACATCAGATGCACAAGGAGTTTTGGATGTCAAAGCAGTTAACGAGGCTGAACAGATTGTAGAAACTTCTGAATTAAAGGTAATTGCCATTGTTTATGCATAGACCATAGACAATCAGGTTCTTACACTATATTGAATAGTAAATATATTTTCGTGGGTGTGGTGCAGGGAGCAATTGACCCGATTGAGAAAACTGAAGAGAAATCAGGCAACGTTGATGACTCTCAGGTGGAGAGAAGCGATAGTGGGGATTCATCAAACGTTGTCAAAGATACCAAGGGAACAACCAATGACGATGAATCAACTCTAACCCATGTGATCAAAACGGAGGATGAAAACCTGCAATTATCCGAGTCGTTTGAATACGACCAAAGTAAAGAAATCGCTTTGTTGGATGAAGTGCATACAAAGGATCCTGTAATAGACCATGGGGAGCTGGAGGATGATAAAATCACGGATGGGAATCAAAACACAGAATCAAGTAATCGAGAAGTACCTGAAAATGAAAAAGGAATACCATCTGAACAAACAAATGAGGGATCAATTGTTTTGGCTGGTACTGAGGAAACTGGACAGGTAAAATTCATTCTCAGCAATTGACTCTCATTACCATTTGGCACATACTTGATTAATAAATATCTCGATTATTTTCTTGATCTTGGAGCAGGAAGTTGTAAAAAATGATGCAACCTCAATGTTAGAAGGGGACAGCTCAGAGTTAACACATGACGAGAATGTGAAAAATGATATTGACAGTGAATCACTGACGGAGCCTTTGATTGAAAACGTCAATGATGAAGAGGCATCAACAATGAATGAGCCCCAGAATTCAGACGAGTACTCAAGAGAATCTGAAAATCGCAACAACGAAAAAAAGGTCGAAATTAATCCAGAGTCAGAGGATAAAAAAGTACCTGCTTCACCTGAAGGCACAAAACAAATTGGTGATGAGTGCTCTAGAGAATCTGAGTATGTCGACAACGAAAAGGATGTAGAAAGTGATCCCGTGCCAGAGATAAATAAAGTACATTCCTTAAGTGAAGGCACTGAACAAACTGGAGATGCACACATGAGAGAATCTGGAAACCTCAATGAGGAAAAGAATGTAGAAATTTATCCAGAGCAAGAGGATAACAGATTACTCGACTCGAATGAAGGCACAAAAGAAATTGGAGATAAATTCTTGAGAGAATCTGAAATTCTCAACAGTGAAAAGCATTTAGGAAGTAATCCAGAGCCAGAGGTCAACAAAATACATGCTTCAAGTGAAGGCACAGAACAACATAGAGATGAATACGGAGAATATGATTCCCAGGTAATGACGATCAACAAAACAAATGATGCAGCATGCACGGAGTTAAATGCTGAGGTAAGAACTATCTACATTGCAAATAAAAAATTTATTGAACTTCACATTCTGCAACCTAATACTCAAATACATTGATTTAGGTGGATGGTTCACAGATCACAGATGAGAAGGAATCTAAAAGCGAGACTGAAACCTCACTGGGGGAAGCTTCATCTAAGGAAATCAATGATGTTGAGACATTAGTTATAAATGAGGGACAATCATGGGAAGACCCAATAGAAGATTCAACTCAAAAACTTCCCCTAGAGGAAAAAATACCAGATGAAGGTCATGTTTTTCTCACAGAGGAACAAAACCCAACTGTAGATCCTCAGGGAATCACTGACAGCAAAGAAACTGATGCGGTGGAAAAAGCTCTTAAGGTAAAACTAGAAATTCTGATAAAGTTTCTGAACACAAACCTAACATATTAATCTCTAAAATCATCTTTATTTACAGAGAAAATAGAATGTAATTGCATATTTTATGTCTTCCTGCCAAGTAATATGAGTATTTCATATATGCTGCAGAAGGTTGATGAAACTACTACACGTGGATTCCGTGAAGACAGCATTCAAATTTCGGAAAGTGGAGGGGAAACTTGTATTAGGGATGAAGGCATAATCGAAACTGTACTAATGGGAAGTAAGAAAGTTACAGAAAGCGAATTAATTCACAACACATCGGTAGATGAGAACAATATTGATTCCCAGAAAACTGCTAGTGATGATGTAGTGACATCTACAGAAGGTCATCAAACAGAAACATATTCGATCAATGAGCAATTTCTCACAGATGTTTCACAAGAAAACACCAGTGATGTAGCAGAGACAAAAACAGAGCCAGACGTAGAGGAGTCTCCTAAGGTACAGTAAAAATTTATTTGTGAACCAAATCTTTCTAATTTTCGCCAGTTAGTACAAACTCTAAGAAAATAGGTTTGAAAAGAAAGTTACACGAAGAATCTTCTCCCTTAGACAAAATGCTATTTTCTTCTGTTCTGCTGCAGGATGATGCCACGGCCGACATTTTAGACAGAGATGGTGAATGTCACTCGCACAATTTGGAGAAGGATGTTGAAAGTTCAGAAAACCATGACGATGAGCAAACAGTAACACATGACATAGTGGATGCAAACCCGACAAAAGCAAAATCCTTCATTAATGAGACCAGCACAGAAAATATTTCGGCAGTGGAATCAAGTGTCAAATCCTCACCAGAGGAAAGAGATGAAATCAATAAAACTGCTCCGCATCAAGACAGTGAAACATTGTTAGAAGAGCAAAGCCCAACCGAAAATCCTGAAGAAATCATAGAAGATCAAGTAGAGAGCAACAAATATGTAGTAGATTGCTCACAAGTGAAAGCTGATGAGCATTCGGAGAAAGATGTTGAAAGTTCGAACAACCATGATGATGAGCCAACAATAACACATGAGTTAGTGGAAGCAAACTCAACAAAAGCAAAGTCCTTCACACATGAGACTAGGACGGGAAACATTTTGGCAATAGAAGAGAATTTCAGATCCTTGCCAGAGGAAACAGATCTTATAAATAGATCTGCTTCACATCAAGAAAGAGGAACAGAAGAGAGCAAACCATATGAAGTTGAAATTAAGGAAGAAAAAGTTCATGACAAGGTGAGGGAAAATCTGGTAATTTAACTTAATTAATGTTAGATGCATTGATTACTAGCAACTTGGCAATGCTATTTGAAGAAACGAAGGGAAAAAACTAACATTTATATTGCAGCTGAATGTTTTGACAAGTGTTGAGGGAATTCAAGAGAATTCAATCACCACGGCGGAAAGTGCATTTGAAAGAAGTACAGAAAACGTAAGTGAACAATCGCATTTGACAGAAACATCAAAAGAAATGTAGATGATGAATCGAGCTCCGTAGAAAAAGGTGAATACATCAATGATAAAGAGAATTGTGATGACGAAGGAAAAGATAACCGTGATATTCAGGACATTATTGCAACATCAGACAGAGGGACAGAAGGTCAAAGCAATGAAAGAAGAGGTGACACAGAAGAGGACATTGTTCAGGTAACAGATAACAATGCACCTATGTTGGTTATGGCTAGCCTCACTTGAACTAAGCACTTCAAATTTTAACTCTTATCCTGCATGCAGGTAAATAAGGAATCTGAAACAACCAGCAATGAATTGAAGATGCTTGGCACATGTTCAGAAATGAAAACAGATGAAACAGCTGTTATTGTAGAAAAGGTAGAGAAGATGCCAGAAAGTTTGGGTTCTCGTCAATTATCTTCTGATAAATTTGTCCATTTTGTATAAAAATCAAACTTTTCCACTTACAGGGGGAATCGGGGATCCAAGGTCTAGATGGCAATGCAAATTCTACAACAGAAACCACAAACAAAACTCTTTTAGGGTATGAAGAATATCCGAATGTCGAAGATTTTTCTAAGGAAATCCAAAACAGAGGTACAAATGCAGAAGAAAGTGAAAGCAATGCTAACACAAGTGATGAAATGGGAAATGAGTCTCAACTCCAAAGCGTAGAAGAATTCACTATAAGTAATATCACCTCCATTGAAGCAAAGGAACAACTTCTTGCTGAATCACTATCCCATGACCTCATCTCTGAAGCTTCATCAGAAACAGGAAAATTGTCTGATGCAAATGAGAAAGAAAAGCCTTGTGCCGAATATGATAATAACGAGGAACTTGGAGAAGATGAGGCTCCAAAAGATCCAGAGAAATTATTAAGTCATAGTTTAAAGGGTGGAATAAATGAAGTAATTGATAATGGCACGGATACTGAAACGGCCATTGCATCAGAGACGCCGAAAGAATATCATGAGCCTCAACAGACAGCAGCGGAAGGGAGTCTAAAAGAAATTGCATCAGAAATAAAACCAAACGATACCATTTCAGAGGAAAATTTTGAATCAAAGAAAAATGTGGATGAGGAGAAAGATGCAACTAAAGTTGAACTTGAACAGGTACACACCTTTCGAACTTTGATAGATATTTTAATGATTTTCTTAAATCTCCATCTGCTGCCAAAAAAAAAAAAAAGAAAACAGCTGGAGTTTATGAATAAATTATGAAAATGCAGAAAACAATAGTGGAAGAAGATGTAGAAAACCAAAGTGGCAACACAATATCTGAGCTTCAACAGACAGCAGAAGAAGAGAGTCCACAAGAAGTTGCATCAGAAATAAAACCAAATGACATCGTTCTGGAGCACAATTTTGAATCAAATGAAAATATGGATTTGGCAAAAGATGCAACTAAAGTTGAACCTGAAGAGGTACATGCCTTTCGAAGTTTGATAGATAGTTCTAAAAAACGTTTAATTCTCCATCTGCTACAAAAGAATTGCTGGAGTTAATGTATGAATTATGAAACTGCAGAAAATAATAGTGGAAGAAGATGCAGAAATCAAAAGTGTCAACGTTATATCTCAGCCTCAACAGACAGCAGACGAAAAGATTTTCAGCGAAATTGCAGCAGAAATAAAACCAAATGACATCGTTCAAGAGGAACATTGTGAATCAAGTGAACACATGCAGGAGGCAAAAGATGCAACTAAAGTTGAACTCGAACATGTAAAACACCTTTGATGTTTCATAGATATTTCTAAGATTTTTTATAAATTCTCCATCTGCTTCATAAAGAACTACTAGAGTTGATGAATGAATAATGAAAATGCAGAAAACTCGAGTGGAAGAAGATACAGAAAACAAGCATTCTGGTTCTTATGACGACGAGGTGACGACGATAGAGAGTAAACCAGAAGGTGAAATTACAAAAGAAGATGAAGCAATGACGAAAGAAACGAATGATGCCATAAAGAATCAAGATGAAAAGGTTAGAGGGTTAGCAAATATCTTGTTTGTCCATCCATTAACTTTTTCCATTTAATACAACTACTGTATCATTGACAGTTTCAGGGATTCAATAACTATATCGAAACTGATGACAACACTATACGACAAGCAGAAATATTTTCACCAGCGAATGATGCAACAAACAGAACTGAGAGTGAAAAGGAAAAAGGAGCAATAGTAAAGGAGGTCTCTGATGCACCAGATACTGAAGAAGGAACCCAAGGTTTATTATATCATAAATCCATAGAGGACGAAACGATTATCAAACAAGAAGAGCAGGAAAGAGCACCAAAGTTAGCTGAACAAGGTCATTGCGACATAAAGCAGACAGAGAAACATGAAAAGACCAATGATGAGAAGTTGGAAGGAGCACTGGCGGAGAAGAATTCTTACAGTACTGAACCAAAAGAAGCATCTCATGGGTCAGACGAAAAAATGGAGATTGAAACTTCCAGCGGAAAGGTACCATATCATGACTTTAGTTGACGTTTTTATGCAACTTTGTCCCTTTCCCATCCAGTATTAACATGGCAAATGCTTAAAAAATACTGGAAGACCCAGGACGAAGAATCAAAAATCAACAAAGGAGAATGTCATCTCAATATTTCTAAGGAAGAGCTTATCAAGGAAGTCCACTCGACTGATCAATCACAACATGATGGCTTCTTAGACAGAGAAGCGGCATTTGCAGTTATACAAAACGCAAATGAGGATGAAAAGGTTAATACTATTTAAACTTAATCATAGAAGACCTCTCCGACATGATGCTGAAACCCATAAAAAACTGCAGGCGCTTACAGTTTCTGAAGAGGATGATATTAAGGTTGCAGAAGAGGAAGAGGACGCTATAGATGCAAATGATTTAACTAGCATCAGGGCGAGCCCAGCGGAGCAAGGTATTTATGAGTTTGTAAACCACAGTCTAAACAAAAAAAATGAGTTCTACGGTTAGAAAATATATGCATGAACGATAAAATTGGAGATGATATCATATCTAATACAGCAAAAGGATATTCTTAAAGCAGAGAAACTAGGAAAAGATCTTGAAACCTTCAAGCAAGTACAGTCTTCTGTTGGAATCTCAAAAGATGAGGAGGATAAGGCAAAGCAAGAGAAACCTATCCAAGAAACAATGGAAACGAAAACTGAGGATCTCGAGGCAAAAGAAATAGCACAGATTGATCACATATATCTTAGCAACAAAGTTGACCCTGCAGCCCTATCTAGTACAGACAGAAAGGAGATTGCTGAACCAGAGCTGTCAAAAATACTATTGGAATCTCCTGCCCAAGAGCCTGAGGTAATTACAAAAGCCGAGCTTGTACAAACTATCGAAGAAGAAACAGCGGAACCTGAATCTGATGATACATCGTCTAAGGTATGATTTGAATCATAAGAAACCTCAAAAAAATTTTAAATAAATGATGGACACCCATCTTTCTAGAGAAAGGATGACATAGAAGGAAATAAAACGACTTCATTCACGTGCTTGGAGGATGTTTCCTAGTAAACGTATTCATCTTTTGTTGCCAACCAAGAATGTCACACTGTGCAGATGAAACAATCAAAGGAAGATGATCTTCATCATCTCGATATTAGAAAACAAGAAATAACTACATATACTCAACCAAAGGACGAGGTAACCATAAAACAGAAGAAAAGTGTCAGTATATACATATTGATCGTAGAGATGCTATTCATCCTTGCCCTACTATGAAACTCTCAATTTTTCTTATGCAGTCTTTTAACATTTGTGAACAGACCGAAGAGACTTCAGAGGGTAAAGAAATGAATTTAGTGACAGGGGAAGAAATCGTTGGAGAAGTTTGTCCCAAGGAGTCTATTGTTCATGAGGACATAAGCACATTAGACACTCAAGAAAAGGCTCCATCATCAGATCAGGGAAATCCGAAGGATGAAGCTGATGGTCCAATCAGCTCTAATATAGAAACCGAAGAAACTCTTGAACCTAAAGACACGGACATAAATGTCGAAACTGTTTCCGAAGTTCAAAGTTGTGTCTCAGAAACAAAAGAGGCCATAACTGAAGAAGGTCTAGAAGCAGTTGCAGTAGAGATACTATCAGACAAGAATCCTGTAGAAAAAAGTTTCGATGCAAGCAACACAACCGACGAAGAAGCAGAGAACCCAACAGCACAAATATCCAGTGAAAAGGTGAAGTTTAATTATTATATTTGTGGTTATCTAGTTCATATATGCTTTTCAAAAGTATTTTTTATTAGTTGCATACTAATAGTGGAAAGGAACTGACAGAGTGAGGAAAAAGATGCGGGCATGGGAAGTCATTGTCCTGATCCTTGCAAGAAAGAATTGATCACAGAAAGTAAACTAGACCAGGAACAAGAAAATAATTTCGATGCTGCCTCAGAAAAATTAGATTGCAACGAACAAAACACACTGGAAACAGTCAGTAATGTTTCGAAGGATAGCCAATATGACATTCACGAAGGATTTAAGGATGAAGTTCTCCAAAGTGAAAGTTTACCAGCCACCAAATCTTTGGTTGTCAACAAAACAGAAAATGACGTTCCATTGGCCTCTGTAGAATCCAATAGCTCTGAAGCGATAAAGGAAGAAGAAACTCTTGCACCAGCACAAGCAGAACATGCTGTTCCAGAAGATTACGCTGATAGTGCAAAGCCTAAAACTTCGATTGGAAATGAAAATATCTCAGTCATACAACATGAAGCGTCTTCAGAGCACTCGCAGGGCCAATGTGAAGCAGCACAGTCTTCTGATCTTGGGATTGAGAAGCCTTCCCTACCACAAGAATCCCTGAAGATGAAAGGTCATTCTTCAGACAACAAAGATCCAATCGTCCATAGCGAATATCTGCATGAGAAGGGGCAGAATCAGGCAGGCCACGAAGATGTAAACACCGATGAAGAAAAAGACGATAAAGCGGAGGAGTCAGGCGAACATACAAAGTACAGCTCCGGTCCTGAAGCTTTGGTTATGGTGGATGCAGGAGATTTAGACGTGAAAGCTCCCCACAAGAAAACACACAATCTGTTGTCAGGCGTAGGCTCAAAAGTGAAGCACTCAATCGCCAAGGTAAAGAAAGCCATAACTGGAAAATCATCGCATCATAAGCTGCCATCTACTAAACAGAATTGAACAATTATCTATAGCTAATTAATGGTTTGGATGTTCCCATTATTTTTAACTTTGGGGCTTGCTGCGTGTTTAAATATTGTGTTGTACTTCAGAATTCTATACGTAATCGTAATTTGGGTGTTCAAAAAGTTTCCTATTGAGATTCTATTGAGAGATGAATAATCTTCAAGGAGTGTAACTTTCCTAAAACATGATGCGCATAAAATGAAACACATACACACAAACATTGGAACCTGCTGGTTCTTACACATTCTGCAACTGGACATGTTGTAATTGCTCATACCGGGAGACAAATCTCGAACAAAATTCGCCTTATATTGCAATGTAGAATAAAAAATTACCAAGAAGAATACGGAAAGAAAATCAATCAACAGTAATAACACACCAAAAAAAACGTTATAGCTGGCTGTAAAACAGCGAACAATCAATCAATTACGTAGAATCGTCGATCGAAAACGAACAGCAATAGTATTCCATCAACAACCTCACAACAGAAAACACATTCCAGAAATCGCTTAAATCTGACATCGTAAACCAACCTTTATCCATAAAAACAAACTAAAATAGGGAAGAAAATCAAATTTGCAGCATAAACGACCTCAAGAATTAGCTTACGAACCAGAATCCTTGGCTTGGCATTTCGCACAGAGCTGTAGCAGTAGGTTGATGCTTTTTCTCGCATGCGTGGCGGCAAAGAAGCGAGGACTCTATGGCGCGTGAATTTTAGTGGGAGGCGCTTTGGATTTTGATGCGCTCATCTATACAGTATATTATTGGAGAGGAGTTGATAGTAATTACCCTAATTAATTGGTATGTCAAATTAATTGGTATGTCAAGGATCTATTTATCCCTTAATTTTACAATTTATTTCAAACATATTTCAAAAATAATATTTTTAATTTATAAAAATAATTTACAATTAAAATTATTTTATATTTATATATTAGAGCATTCGTTAAATACTAGTATTTATAATTTGCCTATTGGGTTTGGTTATACTATCGTCAGAAATATTGCAATGGGAAGGAAGGAGCGTTTTATTTTGTTATTACATTTACTTGAATTTTGCTCTTGTCAGACCGTACTTATAAAATGAAGTGGACATGGGCTGTAAATATGGGCTATTAGGAAAGGTCAGTTGGTTCAATAAAATAGATTTGTAATGTTATAAAACTCAAAATGGTCCCCAATGTTTATTATGTAGATTAATTTAGTTTCCGATATTTCATCTAAACCAATTTAGTCCCCGATTTTATCGATTTTGGACCAATTTAGTACTTTCGTCATAATAAATGGCAATTTTAAAGAAAATCCCACACGCGCCTCACAATAAATCATGTCTGGATCGATGAAATTGAAATGATTACTGAAATTATGGCACGAAACTAAAAATTTCTCCTCTAAAATTCGAACGCGAGCTCTAGATCGTCTGCTTCGTTTAGCTTCATTGAAAGTTGAAAAGAAAACAGTACGAGTCCTCAAAACCAGCAAATATTCTAAAATTCGATCCAGACATGATTTAGTGTGGGACGCGTGCGAGATTCCCGCTAAAAATAACGTTAATCATAACGGAAGGACCAAATTGGTCCAAAACGACAACATCGGAGACTAAATTGATTCAAACGAAACATTGGAGACTAAATTAGTCCATAGAGTAAACATTGAAGTACCATTTTGGATTTTCTCCCGATTTGCAATATATTAGGGTCAATTTAAGTTTGATAATAGTCATATTATATTTTCTAGATAGTATTTAATATTTGCAACAAAATCAAAGGTAATAATGAGTGGATGGGTTTGCATTTAATTTGTCGTTTAATTTTGGAAAGCACATGGAATGGTTTTGGCTTCACTTTGGTAAGCATCATTCATGCAATGATATATTATTTCTTTTTCTTTTTTAATGTTTTCTCTGGGAATGACTCTAAAGGCTACATCAGGGTGGTTTCATAGTATAATCATTGAAGTGATTTAGGAAACGAAAAAAAGAAAAAGAGGGATTCAAGTTAGGTATGGATGTTATACTATACCACCAATTAACATTCCAAATTCAATTATATAAAAGAAGTTATATATTTTAATGATTTTGCAGCCAATTATTGAACCCTCGTCTTCATGACTTCGACTTTATCATTGGCCACGCGCAAATCCATGTATGTACAATAAATAAATGTATTCTTGTGTATAGACAATATCCATAATGGAACTTAATGTAAAGAAAAAGAAGTCCTGGACCCCATAGTAGTAGGCTAGGCTAGGCTTATAGGTCGGTCTTGCAAGCATGATTGTGTAGTTATGTTATGACAAGGTTCATGTATCTAATCTAATGTACTTTTCTTCTTGATGTCTTACTGTTGATCTTCACGTTCAACTATCTTATTCAACCCCCACACCACATACAATACAAACACACACTAGAGCTAAAGGATACATTACATACATTTTCTTTTTGACAATATAAATATAGTTGCTAATGCATCATCGATATTTTATATTTTAATATACATTATTGAATATATATATATATATATGCAGCAAAAACAGGCCTTCATTTGAAAGTTAATGCGTGATTAATAATGATTGGGACAAAATAATAATACATTTTTATGAGTTTAAACTTCTAAACTGAGTGATCATTCAACTTGTTATCGGAGCTTGTCATGGATACAAACCCTCATGAGTCATGAGCATATGTGAAAACAAATTTCATCAGATAATTGACAAAAAAATCAGTCTAAACAATGAGCGTAATATACAATTAAGATATGATACATTTTCTACAAAAATCCACCATATAAGAAAAAATTCAATCCAAACGAGAATGTGTTAGAAAATATAATATAAAATTAAAATACCATATACCTTCTGTGTACAGATAAAGTGGGGTCATTTAATAATATACTAATATGATCACATCCATATTAAAGAGAATTGTTCCAAGGAAAATATTAGACGGGATACATAGATGTGACAGGGGCTATTTTTTATTTTGTCATATTACACTATTATAACGATAAATTTCAACATTATTATTTAATTTGCCCGAAACTTTACCTATATTTATTAGATTCGCCCTTATTTATACATCAAAAGCGACCATCATCGTCTCCTCTTCCTTCTCTCTCGCTTCTAGGGTTTTCTTCTCTGTTAGTTACTCCTCAATCACATTCATAAACCCAAAAAAAAAACTAAAATTAAAAAAAAATATATGTAAGAAGATAAACATCATCTGGCAACCCATTAAGATCATTATACTTTCCTTTTCACATTGATCCCTCAAAAAATCGTTTGAATCTTGGAAATTGAGTGCTTCACAAAAGCAAAGACAGATCTACCCTACGAGGTAAGGTTTGTTCTATTATTCGTCATTGATAGATAAATCATATATATATATATATATATATATATATATTAAGCGAAGTGCCTTCTTCACAAAGATAGATCATGGCTGCTTCTTCTTCTCCGAGTAGCACATACTCAAACCCGCCTTGCGCTGCCTGCAAATTCCTACGAAGAAAATGCCTCCCCGACTGCACCTTCTCCCCATACTTCCCACCCGAAGAGCCCACAAAGTTCATCAACGTTCACAAGATCTTCGGCGCCAGCAACGTGAGGAAGCTGCTGAGCGAAATCCCGCCTCATCAGAGGGAAGACGCGGTGAACTCTCTGGCCTACGAAGCCGAGGCGAGGCTCAAAGACCCCGTCTATGGCTGCGTGGGTGCTATATCTTCCCTACAGAGGCAATTAGATACCCTTCATAGAGAGCTCGAAGCTGCGAATGCTGATTTAGTCCATTTTTCGGCTAGCTTTGATAATAATAATAATAATAATAATAATAATAATAATAATAATAATAATAATAATAATGTCCCAGATAATCTTCAGCAGATGATGATCGCTAGGGTTTTCGATGGTTCGTTCGATCAGAGCTCTTCGGAGTTTCCTTACCATCAGATTCAACAACCATATTCGAATCCATGGTTGGCTAAAAATTCATGGGGTGGTGGTGGAAGTTTCTGATTGATTATGCTATGTTGTGCTTGATTACTATGTGTATATAGTATATGCTTTTCGATCGGCTTCATTGTACTCTATTTATGTTGTCTTCTCAATTTCATATAATTCAAATGTTTGATCTTTGTCGATTAAATTATAGCTTGTTAAATGACAAATTTCAAAGTTTAAACTTGCAGGGAGTACATCATATTTTAAATTTTTATATATTTATCTCCAACAAGCTCATTCACGTTCTGATTTATTTCCTTATATCTAGCTTAGACATGTTTCTCTAATACCATGATAGTGAAGCTTAGCTGAAGTGGTTATGTAATAGAACTATGAACATGTCAACTGAAAATTTCACATAATTCTACATATATGTACACACACACACACACACACACACACATATATATATATATATATATATATACCTTGACTCACAATAATCTGAAAGTCTTCCATCAGTTAAAGGCATCATTAAAAGTAGACCGTGGGATCAAAAAATTCTAAAGGCGTTCGACTTTTGTTCCCTAAAAAGTTTCATCAACCAAAGGAGTTATTACTTGAGTGTGTTTGAGTTCTTATTTGTCTCCAACGCCGTAGACAAAGATCCCTAGGAAGATTTTACATCCATTTAACCAACAGGACTTAGTTAAATTTTTATTAACCTTTTTTTTCCTCCTATAAATAGGGTAGGGGTACATTATTACAGTTAATTAGGAACCACTCATCCTCGTTAATTGTCATTAGCGTATGTGCCTACGCTACACAAAAACAAGTGGTTTTCGACGTAAGACTGTCTTGTCTTTGATTTAGACATGACTGTTTAGTATATTATATCTTCATCATCCATGGAAGGAAAGAAAGAAATAAATAAAACAAAAATAGTTGGATGTTACTTGGAGTAACTATGTGGGGCCCTTTTATGATCAGTGCGTATGACTGCATAGTCTTGCGGCCACATATAAGATCATATACAGAATGGTAGACAATAGTGTGATGTCCAATGGAAGAAAATTTGAAGTTATTGAGAGGCTTTTAATATAAATAAAAATTTGATACATTTATTTGTTCGAAAGCATAATTTTATTTTATAATAGTTTCGAATTGCATGTATTTAAAAGATTGAAATAAGCCAAATTTATAAAGCTCGAATTGGGTTCGTCGAGTAAACGAGGCGACAAGCCGAGGCCGAACATAATTATCTATCATCAAGGTTGAGTCCTAAATTAAGTAACTCATCGAAATCGTGGCAAATATATACTTTTTTAGCTCAGTTAGAACAATAAAAAAAGAAAGAAAAAAAAAAAAAAAAACCAATTTGGCTTCTCCTCAATTCATATTGTCAAATGATGTCCCTTCAATCATACTGAAACATTGGGCCCTTTATAACCGCCCAAGATATACTGTACGATCGATAGATGGATTTGATGGGCTATAGAGCTGATTCGACAATTAGTCATTGATAATAACGAATATTTTACGCACATTATTTGTATGAAATGTAATATATATAAATCTTATATATTAATAGAAATATATGTTTCTTATAAATAAGTACTTGTCCAATTATTTTTATTAATTTAATTAATTAAAAATAAATAAATTAATATTATTATAAAAAACTATCCACTCACATACTCTCACTTACAAATTGTAATTGTTTTTTTAATTATAAATATGAATAAAAAACAAATAAATTAAAAACTTAAAAAAAAACTACCCACTATCACACTAATAGAAAAAAATATATTTTTAGCAATACATACGATCCGTTATTAAAAAATATTGTTAAAATACATAATTAAGACCATTGCATCGCATGGGAAAAAACTAGTATATATAATGTAATTGTAATTTAAAATATTTAACTGATGAAATTATAATTTAAAATTTAATTATATATTATTTTTGGTATGTAAAAAGATTAAATTGATTTGTAAGGATATAATTATAGTAAATTATAAATTTGAAGGAATAATTTTTTGAATTAAAATAAATAATTAAAATAAGGGTAGTATAGTAATTATTCAAATTAAATTGACTTATCAATATAATTATTATAAGATATTACCAATAATAAAATAGAAAGACGTTGTTTCAATTTCAACCGTCAACATATATTAATTGATCATTATTTATACTGCATTTAAATTAGATTTACAAGTTTTATTTTCCAGTGAAAAGGCCCCATTTGATCAACTTAAAAATTTTATTTTCCAGTGAAAAGTAATTATTCTAGTGAAATTTTTATTCATTATTCCAAGCCTGGAATTTCATTACATCTCTTGCTTGCAAGAAAAATACATCGCAAGAACATCACTTAGCCAAAAAAAGAAAAAAGTTGCAAGATCAAATAATTATTAGTGCGTGTATAAATAAACTCAAAACCCACCACCTCCTCAAAACACATAATCAACCATGGACGAGCCGCTCGAGCCGGCCCACGGCACGTGAACCACCGCCATGTAGTCCACGTACTCGAACCCAACGCTCTTCCCACCGACCTTAACCGCCAACGGCTTGTCCGAAGCAAACACCCTCATCTCTCCCGCCCCCTTCACACCGACCTTCACCGAGTTGTCGCCGCCGTACGCCACGGACCGAACCGCCCCGCCCGTGTTGAGCATGTTCACCAGCCCGATCGGGGCGAACTGCACGGTGGACTTGCCCAGAGTCTTGACCGGCGAGACGGTGACGAGCTCGAACTCGAACGGCTCGAGCGAGACGTCGATGGTCCCTGAGGGCTTGGTGAGGACGAGCTTCTTCTCGCGGAATAAGTACATTGCGAACGTGGTGACCCCCTCGACGGGTATGGGGTTCGGGCCTTGGCCCCACTCGACATCTCCGGGACCCGCCACGGAGGACACGGCGTGGGAGTACTCGGAGGCGCACTTGTTCCGCCTCTCCTCGCGGCTCCAACCGCCGCCCTGGCAGTTGAACGCTCCGACCACCGCCGTGTACTGATCGAATTAAAAAAAAAACGTAAAATAAAATTCCACGTTGAAGGGTAGATATCGATAATCAACTAAAAGCCAATTTGATATTAATTTAAATAAGATATTCTACTCACCTTATTAAGGTTCCAAATCTTCAACATGGTTTTGCCGTCGTGGAGAGGGTCCTCGAAGAGGCAATCGCGGCTCGGAAGTGCATAGTAGTCGCACCGAAGGATCGAGCCGTCGGGCAGGACGAGCCGCCTGAGCAGGTCAAAGTTGTGCTTCCCGACCGAGTCGCTCACGTAGATGGGCCCGCCCGAGATGGCCCGAGAGGCGGCGTGGAACTCGGCGCAAGGGTGCGTGGATTGGAACATGTCCCAGTCGGGGTGGATGAAATTGCCCATCCATATGCTGTTGTAGGCGCAGTGGACCATATGACAACCTTGGAGCCAGAACGTACCGTTAGGGTCGCCCGACGGGTCGGTGCACCAAAAGTCATCCCCTGTAATAATTATCAAACTCAAAATTTATAGATTACGAACTCATAGGGGCTTAGCGTCGAACGGTTTACGGAGATCGATTAATACGTACCGACACGGCCGAGCGATATGGCCTCAGTGCCGAGGAACATGAAGTCGTTGCAGTGTTCCATGCTAGCAATCACGCCGTTGCCTTTGAAGTGGTTTCTAACGGAAGAAGTCAGAGCCTTGTAATAAGCCTTGGCCAACTCCACGCGGCCGCCGTAGTCCTCGCAAAGCATTTCCAGCAACTGCAATGTTGTCATGATGTTTGATGTAATGGTGTTCGATGGAAACTTAGTACGAAACTGACTGATTTTATATGCAATAAAAAAGCGAGCTTACGTGAATGACGTCGACTTTGACTCCGTCGATCCCGACTTTCTCTAGATGAGAGTGCAACCCTTCGTACATCTGATCGGCAATCTCCGGCGGGACAAGGCCGACGCCATTGTTGACGATCTTGTCCACGGCCAAGTCTTCCATGGTCGTCTTAAGCCCGGGTGTCAGAACGGGCTGGATCACCTTAGCCTCGGGCAGGCCCGGGATATCGGGCCGAAGCCCGCCCCAGTAACCGCACAGTGCGTGCCACACGTACACATAGTCAACACTTTCGAACGTCTCCTTCAGATCGCGGATGAAGGCCCCCATGCCGGTTTTTGGGCCCGGGCCCGATTTGTTCGGGCTCTCATATTCTCGAAACTTATAGTTCTCCTCAAACTTAATCAACCTAAAAGAGGGAAAGAGATTAGAGGGAAAGATAATAATAGTTGTTTTAATTTTTTCTCTTATCATGATAATCTAATTTATCACCTGCAAGGCATTTGTTCGCCGGCGGAGGTACGGTTCATGCCCTCGGTGGTGATGGGATCGTCGTCGTGGGAAATACTCTGCCAGCCGTCGTCGATCAGCACCAATCCCGGCGGGCAGCCACCGTCGACCAGGCCCTTGACTCCTTCCCAGACGCCCTGAGGCTGAACCGTGAGGTAGAAAGCGTCCCACGTGCACCACCCAAACTTGTCCACAATCCCAGGCGGGGTCTTCTCTTCCAAGAGCTTGAAGGTGCCCAAGTGCTCACGCGCCACCTTGACCGCATCCTTCACCAGCGTGAAAGGGTCCTCGCCGGCGTGCATGTAGAGCACGGACCGAAAGGAGGAGGCGTTGACTTTGGTCGAGCCAGACTCCACGCACAGGTCGACGAAGTCCTCGGCTGCGCCGGGCTGGAGCGAGGCTCGGAACGGACCCTCGAGGATCGGCAGGAGGACCACGTAGGGTCGGGAACCGTCTTGGGATCTGTCGAGGACGAGGATTTGGGTCTCGCGCTCGAGGTCCGACCCGTTGGATCCGACCCAGTGGGTCGTCCACCACACCTTGAACCTGAAGATGGACATGAATTTTATGCCCTTGAGCTTGCCGATGGGGACGACGAGGTGGCTGCCGGGCTCTTTGACGTCGAACCCCACGAAGCATCCCGGGTTGGGCTTCTCCGTGGCGGCGTACGGCGAAGGAGCGGCGGTGATGTTCGCCGGAACCTCGGAGAGGAAGACATGGTCGTTGACTGAGAAGTTCGACTCGTCGAGTGTTATCAGCGAGTTAGTGAAGCCGTCGACGAGGACAGCGGCGTTCGAACCACCTTTGCTCAAACTTGGAGCCATTTGTTTGTTATTACACAGTTGAAAAACTAGAGAAAGGTACAAACTCTTGAGGCTTTGATGAAAAAAGAAAAGCCTGAAGAAGGGTTTATATAGAAGGTTTAATTACAAAAGTTATGGAGAATTTCGAATATTTGGTATCTTTACAAAAAGATTGTATGAAGCTTGTTAGTTTTAAGTAAGTGGTTTAGAGATTATAACAGTGGACTTGAGAATGGCTTTGGTGATGAGATCTGAGTGTTAGAACGATGGTGTATTTATAGGCAATGATTTAATGTGTAATGAAGGTTCTTGGAAGGTGAAGTGGGATTTGGGAGCTATTTATATTTATATTTATTTTTTTTTACCTTATTTTGCCACATGAAATGGGGTAGAAATTATATAATTAACATTATCAGAAGAGTCGTTATCATCGAGAAGATTTCTTAATTAATCCTTGATGTGTTTTTCATGGTAAGATCTAATAAATGAGATCATATTCATATGTTGACTGATACTACTACAGAGAACTGATTTGAAGGTTATATATTGCTTTCTCGCTCTGGACCAATAGAATTAGAACAAGTGGCGTTTTATGGTAGGCTGTAGGCTCATGCGCTTTTCTAGCTATTTACTTAATTTTTTTAAAAAAAATTAAATTACTAAGCAATTCCCACATTTTAATTTTAAAGGAAATTAGTTGGACGGTAAATCTAATGAGAACATTTCAATAATCAGTTGATTTATTTATTTTATGGGGTGAAGACTCATCTTAAAAAACACACACACACAATGTACATATATTAGAATATTCAGTTGAGTTGCAAATTATCTACAAAGGTTTCTTTCGCGCAATTGTCAGCCTTTCCTTTCAAACATATTCCTTCCTTTTCATATAATGTTTTTTTTTAACATGTTATAAAAATTGGATATTATAATGCATAACTATGTGATCATGATTTGGAATTTGGATATATACATAAGCTTCTAAACTTAAATGAATTATCACACACTTAGTATGGAAAATATACGATCAAATAGTCCGTATAAAAAGTAAAAGAATATAAATTATTTTTATTAACGTCCCACCAGAGTACCACAAGTAGTATTTAATATTTACTATATGTAAATAACTATTTCATTCAGCATCATATTTTAAAGACATCTTCTCTCTATAAATGTAAAGTAAAATTGTGATTGATATATTATTTTATTCACAAACCTAAGTTATTATTATTTGTTTCCTTCGTAAGAATTTCTATTCAGTGTGCAAAAAAAGAAGGAATTAGGCATCGATCAGAATAGATCGGATCATCCCATTTTTTTCATTTTCTGAAAAATCCAAAATAAGAATAAAGTGATATTTTTCATTATTTATTCGAACATTTTTAATAATTAATTTCTTTCTGCCAACATTTAATATTATTTTTTATAAAATTCTCACAGCTTTGTTCTCTGTGACCGAAGGGGGCGTCGGTGGCTTCACGATTCACCATACATGGGCCCCACAAAACCTAGCCGACCACGTCGTATACTTTGTCGCCTAAGACTAAGACTATATGAGATGACACGTGGACATTTAATTTTAATAACTTAGCCACGAGTAAGATTATTATAGCAAGTAATAAATGTCAAGAGATTTTGGTGGGAAAAAAGTCGTTATGGTACTAAGAAGAAGATATAACGGCTGGGCGGTTTGTGACCGTTGGGCCTCAGAGCTCAACTACCCCATGATGAAAGTGAAGCTTCGCTTCGTTCACAGCTGTGCCAAGAAAATACTTACACTGGCCATGCACGTGTCGTAGATTATATGGTCTTGATTAATTGAATATATAGTCCATTATTAAATTAATACTTCTTTTAACAAGTTAAGAAATTAATATAAAACTTCATTTTTTTAGTATGTCAAAAATAGTTGCACATTCTAGACCTCGATCACCTAACCAATACTACGCATCAGATAAGGGAAATATAAATATTGTATTTCGTTAAAAGGGATGTAAATATATCTATTTTTGTACTATAAAGATTATTTTTTTATGGTAATAACAATACGTAATATATCTTTTAGATAAGGAGGGATTGATTGAGGACGTCAATCAAGGCGAAATTTTTTTGAAGACGACATAAAAAAATATTTTTAAAAAATCCAAAATTAAAATTTCATATAGTAAAATACAAAATTTGCGACCCATATAGCCTTTCAATTGTAATACCGTTGTACATCATTTTCCATTCAACGGTTGATGTCGGTTGGGAAGAGACCAAGCAGAAGGAGCCACGCCGATTAACTAAATTTTCCTACATTATCCCATAATATACGCTATAGCCTAATATTCATATCTTCCTATCTTTGAGTTTTCTCCCCCCTTTTTTTTATTTATGAAAATTTAAAGAGCCCAAAAGCATAATATACGCCGCTCGGCATATTGTGTAGAAGATAACATAAATAAATAAATAAATAAATAGATAAACAAACATAAATGAAGCAATGGAATTGAGTAGTCGTGTAAGAAATAGTTTGGAAAATTAACTTCCAACCGGTCTATATGCAACCGTCCTAAGTACACGTGGCAGCTTTCTGATAAATAGCTTTTAATTAAGGATAAACTTAAATAATCTACAGCTACAAACGCCATGCAATAAATAATGAACGATTGTATATATATGGAGCTTGCCCTGTCTGAATTTAAGTGGTGGAACTATCTACACAACTCGCAGCGACTAGCAATTCTAATTTTTTAATTTATTTATTAAACACAATTATTAAATAAAGCAGCAAAATAAAAAGAAATAAATGGAAAGAAAATTAAAAAAAAAGAGAGAGAAGAGAATAAGCTTTTCTCTTTGCAGGAGCTGTGCAGTGCAGTGATTCGTTCCTATTATCATATTCTTATTTCGCTCACTCACTTGTTCTTTTGAGCAGTGGATGGATGGATATTCGATGATCTTACTACTATAGAAAAAAAAAACGATGAATATTCGAAATTTTTAGCCTGAAGATTTAGGAAAAAGGGGTGAAAAAATTCAAATAATTTTAACCCTAATAAGTTTCTTAAACTAAATAATTTGGTACGTTTGAAAAATGATATTTATTATTGGGCTTCTTTGCCATATTAAAATGTCTAATTTCGTAAACAAACTTATAGCCAATAATAATAAAATAAATAAATAAAATAGGTTGAACAAAGATGGTCTAAAGATAAATAGAGGCTGCTAACGAAAAAATTGAGGGTTCGAACATAAAATTAATTGTTGATAAAATGAGATGTTTTTTTTTATTTATATATTTAGTGAGATAAAATTAGTTTTTCGACGTGAGATAAATAATCTCAACATAGTCTGCTTGATTAAAACTCATCTCAAGAGCTCACAAGTCCTGGTAAAATTCTTTAATTAATTTTTCTTTATAATATTATAAATTTAGAAGCATTTAGTCTTAAATGTTTTATGAATATTATGAAAAAACTTAAAAAAAATTGAGTTTAAAACTCGAGCTCGTCAAGCAACAAGTTCACGACCCGAATTCGAGCCCGAGGTCGAACTCAAGCCCGACTTCGAACCTTATATATAATTTTTAAGGTCGAGCCTAAATATAATTGAAGTACAAAATATGCCTAAGAGGGGGGGTGAATTAGGCTTATAAAACTTATGGTTTTTTCTCCTTTGAAAATACCTTTCTTAAAGAAGATATCAATAAGATTGTAAAAATGATTATCACTTGAAAACAGAGCAGTATCAATGTTATCTCCTTTTTCTTTAAAAACGTTCCAAAGATATCACGTGAGTTTTTGAAAAACGTTTCGGGTTTGTCTCACAGAAAGTAAATGACAGAAAGTAAAGTGAGACAGGATTTTTATACTGGTTATATCCCCAATCGGGGTTTACTCCAGTCCTTGAGGTTTGTCCCTCAAGATTTCAAGTCAATCACTAAGATATTACCGTTTATGGTTACAAAATGATTGACACCCTTACACAACCGAAGCACGATGAATACTAGACCACCTAGGCTGCTACACGCCGAGTTTCGTTCCACGTCGTTTCCCTGGGAATCACCACTCCCCGACTGGACACAGCTCGCTACCGAAGGACCCCCGAATCCACCGATTCTTTCCTTCGCGTGCAGAAGACTCCACTCGTGCCTCCTTGTGCGATCAACAAGTCCGAAGACAGATTTTCTGAAGGTTTCTACGGTTATCGCTCAAGGGTATGGATTCGCAAATTTAAGCTCAAGCTGAACAACGAATAATTCACAAGTTAACGCTCAACACTCAAAGGAATTCGTTCTTCAGCTCAATCGTCTTGTCTCTACCCTTGACGTGAAGTGATCCTCTTCTTATAGCCGATTATAGCTTCGTCACTCCACATAGAAAGTTAAGCACATAGAATATGCAAAGATATGCTCAAGAATAACGTGCATTAACTTCACAAGATCATGCCAAGAATAAACCAATAAAGCACAACGGTCATGCATGATCTCTTACCATATTTACAGGAACTACTTACCACGCATGGTGATCTCATCCGATTCAAAACACATTCCATATATAGTTCCAGTCAGCATCTTACCATAATAAGCCCAATCAATTAACTACTTTCCATAATATGAAAACCAATACGCACAAGGAAAGATATGTAATTGATCTTCTGATTTTTAAGTCAATCAAGATGCATTCAAACGGATATCTCATGAAATTCTTTCCTAAAATAGATTGATCTCGTATACAGCTTATATATCACATTTGACAGAATATATTTTCCATATATATAGCACACAGTGTGATTCCATTCATGTCACAGAATGATTCCATATATAACACACGGAATTTCCATATAAGCACAGTGTGACATGTGAGATATCAATGAATACTTTATTCCTAAAATAAACAGAATATCATATATTCCATGTAGAGCATAACAGCTTTCCATATTTAGCACATGATGATATTCCATTCATACGAAACGTTCATATTCAGGTGATCACAGTAATATTCCAGTAATGCACAAGATCACATATATTCGACTATCTAATAATTAATTCACATTTAAGCACTTAGTCGAATATTCATACATACTTAAACATCATAAATCATACATATCGAGTTTTCTAACTTGTACCCCACAGTTTACATAATTACTTGGAATAATCAAAACTCTCATAAGCATAGGACCAAAAAGGTCAACAATAATCCTTGAAGGCTTCATAATACTTCTGATTGTCCGATGTAATAACTTCACAACATCGATACATGCTAATGCTTTACAGGCCAATGCCCTTCATCATCCATGACCAAATCCTGACAAAGCTTCCGACCTTCTGCCCCATATACGCTGCTTCTCGAGCCTCCACTTGAGCCCGAGTCTCCTCCTCGTTGCTCCATCGCGCTGCAATTTTGAAGTATCAAGTCGGCCAAGTTCTCTTCTCTCATTGTAATCTTTGGACACAATAATGGCTATATGGAACCTTTTTTTATTATACATACCATGTTTCTGTTGCTTTATGTCTCGTTCCTTCGATTCTTTGTTGAAGGTTTTGGCTGCTACGAAGACATTCGAAGGCCTCTCCCAGCCCTGCCCGAAAACCCCATGGCCGCCTCTCTTCGGCTGAGGCCGAATTAGGTATTCGAGCGCTTGCAACTCTTCGGTGTCGACCCAGTGAATGCAGTTTACGGGGCAAGAATCAACCGATGTCTGGCATTTAGAGACCAAAAATTAGCCTACTTTTTTTCTCTCTTTTTCATTGAGAAAAAAAAAAAAAGAAGAAATCTTTACCCTAATTTTGTCTTCATCGTCCCCGAATTGGACATGGACACGAGCAGTCCCGAAGGCTTCGTCCATTGCAAACGTATTTCTCGCATGATGCACACATTCTCTGCATCCTGACATAATATAGTCCATAATATTCGATCATCTATCTAAAGATATCTTAACCGTATATATTTGCGCTATCTAAAAACGATCGTTTAAGGTTTTACCTATGCAAGAATTTTCGTCGACGAATAGAGCTTGAGGCCTTACGGGCCCTTCCCATTTGCTGCCGACGAAATCTCCGCCTGGGAATACGCTGGCTCTGCCGATCGATGCGTCGTACTCTTTCCTCGATTCGTCCCTCGTCAAAACCTCGTACGCTTGGTTCAGCATCAGCGTACACTCATGGCCCTGAAAACCCCATATGGATACTTACATGAAAATCGTAAAGATTCGACGATTAAGCTGACGATGGCGGCCTAATACGTACCTTTTCGCCTGCAATGTCTGGATGGTACCTCTTCTGCAACCTTCTATAAGCATCCTTGATTTCCTTAGCACTTGAATCTAAAGGAACTCCCAACACTTGGTAGAAGGTTTTGTTCTCTCTTGGATTGTCACGACAACATCTGATGAATCGAACTGTATTTTTTCTCCTGCAATATAATACTATGAAAGCATCAGAGATATAGAGAAATAAGTATATATATAACAAATTTGTTGACTAGCTAGTAATTAAGAGTATCCATGTAAGAAGAACACCTCTTCGTAGAGATTTTCTTCTGATGATCAATCTGCAGCAAGAACTGATGGTTCAACGCCGAGGCCAACATGTTGGTTTAAGCTACGTATACTGTAAAAGGCCACAAGATATTTATATGCCAGAATGGCTCCTTTCTTTATATTTGTCGTGTTTTTTGTGCAATAAAATATCTTAGCAATCAAAAGTAAAATATCATCAGTAAACATCAGGGCAAAGGAAAAAAACAATTTTCCTCATCAATTCAGACCAATCTTGGCTAAATATATATTACATATGAGTTCTTTTATTTGATTTATTTAATCATATGAGGATAAAGGTCACGTCGGAACTCTAGCTAATTAATGGCCGGGGCCATGTTTAGTGGTTTAGCACAGATCTACGACAGATGGGGTTATTGGAACCGTGATGGATCGGGTCGACCCGGTTAAACTGCACGGATCGTGTTGTGATTGGGTTGAGTCCGTACGAAAGGGTCGAGACTATATGGGCCAGGGTCCGACCCGACCCTTTCGCCAACTCCACCAAAATGCTAATCAACTGTATATTCCCTAGACTTAAAATCTCCAGAATAGGGATATTAATATGAGATATAAGCCCCAACAGCTTTATTTTTGATTTAAGGTTTAAATTATTACACAACCTTGGATATGAATCTAACTTGGGATCTTGTAATAATCAACCCCTTCGTACTTGTCCAATCCAATACCCATAAACTTCATCAGGTAATCTCCGAGCTTAACATCTCTATACACCGCCGGATTCTCTTCCGATATCAGCTCTTCGATCGGCCCATAAACCTTCGACAGATTACCGTCGGCCCCCGATAGAAACAAAGCCGCGGAGATCCTCGGCCCGACGCCACTCGACAAGACTCGGTGCTTTACGCTCTTGAATCTCCCATTCGAAACCAGCTAATAAAACACAAAAAGAAAGCAGCAGCAGCATATATCCCTCAGCAATCAAGAAATGCAGAGAGTCATCATATATATAACTGAAGATAGGATTATTATTTATTACCTGGAGAAGATCGCCTATGTTTACGACCAAAGCCTCGGGGTTAGGCTCGACGTCGACCCATCGCCCGCGGTGCAGAACTTGGAGGCCCTTTAAATGGTTCTGCAAGAGGATCGTCAGAAAGCCAATGTCGTTGTGCTTAGTGGTCCCGACGGTGAGCTCGGGCTCGGGGCAAGCCGGGTAGTAATGCGAGACGAGGGAGTGGCCTTTCCCGCATTCCATGCTTATCAGTCGGTCGGGTTTTAAACCGAGGGCCTCGGAGAGAAGCTTCAGTAGGGTGTTTCCGAGGTTCTTGGCGTGCTTGGAGTATTCTATGGTGCTATCCCTGTAAGAAAGAACATCTATCTCCCATTGTAAGTAACTGTCTGAGGTAGTAAGGACAAGCAATGCCCAGCAAGGAAAGGAAGGAAAAGTCAGCCTCGCCTGCAAGATTCAGGCAATTCCTCGGGGACAAGGTGATCGTCTGGAGATGTGACGGCCAGAGTATCCCTCCAATTCGCCGTCTTCGAAGTGAAGAGATCGTAGTTGGTCATGAACTTCACCCTCCGCGAACGGTCCCTGCTGTAATACTTCTTCTTCTCCTCGACGTCGTCCATCTCGTGGAATCGCTTGATGCCGTCGATCATCTCCCCGAGGACAGTCGGAGGGACGCCGTGGTTCACAACCTGGAAGAAACCCCAGCTCTCGGACGCACTTCTGATCTCCTTGATGATTCGTTTTCGAGCCTCGGGCTCTTCTACCCCGGCTAAGTCGATCGTCGGGACTTGGATTTGAGCCTTATTCGACTGGTCGTCGTCGTCAGTGTAGAGCTCATCGTCGTCGTGGTCGTCGGACGGTTTTACGAAGATCTTGGGAACTTTGATCACGCCAGAGTCGACCAGCCCTTTGACGCCGGCTTTCGTTTCGTCGAAGGCTTTGAGCATCTCCATTCTTTCGTCGGTTTGATGATGATCGTCGCCTTGAGTTTGCTTCATGCCTCCTCCTGCCTTTGTCTAAGAAGGAAAAATAATACCAATAGATTTGATTAGAAGTGAAAGAGTGGTGTGTGTGTGTGCGTGTATTCTTGGTTCTATAGGCCTTATTGGTCTCTTATTATTATATCAAGGAAAGCAATTGCGTGGATGATGTTAATAGATAAGAAACTTCCGAGAAGGGACGATGAAATATCATTGTTGATAAAGAATATATATAAAATATATTTACAACCACAAGAAAATTAATACCATTACAATGTTGCAAAATTTTAAGACCACATAAATAATACCCCTTTGTTCAAAAATCGAAAACGACGTATTTGATCATGAAACACAAGTGAGTTATTAAACAAGCGTTGAGATTTCAACTCTACTTGACTAGAATTACTAGGGAAAAATATAGGGTTTATTATATCCTATATACCCAACTAGCTTAATATTGTGATATGTGTCACACCCTATCCATCTAAGATGTTAATTTCAGCATTATTTTTTAAACAAGACACATGTCACAATCTCAGTCCACTTGGTATAATCCAAGTGGATAGAGTAGCAATGACCAAAATATAGTCAATTTTATCTAAATATACCGATACTAGAGTAATTTTACTCAATTTATTAACTCTATTTTCTAAACACAAAACAAAATTACAGTCAATTTTACACAAACATACATCTGATATAACCCCAACTCCGTAGCTCTATTTTGTGCACTAATTTTTACTGCAAATTATTAACTCTATTTTCTACAATAAAGATAATATTTTATTCATAGTATAATTACAATTCATATTTTGAGCAATTACTATTTAATTTTATTAAATTAAAAAGAAAAAATATTACTAAATAAAAAATAATGTTTATATAATTTTAGTTTTATTATTATTATAATAATAATCATATAAAATATTTTAACTATAATTAAATTAAGTTTTAAAAAAGAAAATAAATATAAAAATTAAACGCTATTTGTTGCGGATAGTTTGTATGCAAAAAATAGAGTAATATTATTCATCAACATAATAATAACGTTAAATTTATAGTTTAATTGAAGAGGATATACATTGCGGCTATGCCCTAATAAAGAAATGAAATCATTACAAAAAAATTAACTAATAGTTAAGAGAGACAACTGAAAAAAAAATAAAAATTGATAGGGTAATCTTTACTAGTTTCTCCCACCCACCTCTTGCCTATCTCTAGTCTTAGTTACCGTTAATCCTAGGAAGCTGAAGATGCTGCAGTGCATCTGAGGAAGGAAGATGTGATGATGATCTTTGTCGTACTGTCTGAGGTTGTAATTGATGCTGCTGCTCGTGAGCCAACAATAATGGCGGTCGATCGTAAATATGTCCGCCATCATCGTCATAAACCCTACGTTGCTCAAAGATCCCAAAAAAACTGCCGATCGCCGTCAGATTGTTTACGTACGTCGCTACGAGCCCGGCCCGTCCTTTCGAAAGAAGGCCCGTCACAGTGCCTTGCCTAAATCACTCAACCCTCCACCGTAATTTCGCCACCAATCCAGCGCAGCCATGCATTGGGTTCTTACATTGTTGGGAGGCTTCGAAGCATAAGGAATCGGCGGCTTCTTGGCGCTGGCTAGGGTCTAGCTCTTGAGGATCCTCGCGACGTTGCTTGCACCGTAGACTCTGTGAACGTCGGCGAATCTCTCGGGGTTTTGTGAAGGAAAGTAAGGGGTGAATAGGCAGTCGTCTCTGCATTTTCTGCGCATGGATTTGCAGGCTGAGGCACGGCGGTGCGTTTGACGACGTAGGTGGTGACCAAGACATGGCGTGGAGATGATCGTACTGTTTAAGAAGAATGAATGAAGGGATGGATGGATGGATGGATGGATGGATTATGGTGTTAGTGTATCTATCTCTTAACGGTAAATGTATATTTTGAATTGGCTTATTATCTAATATTCTGTTCCACAAATCAAACTGTTTAAATCTAAGGGGGGAAAATCCTATGTAATCGTTTATTTTAAACTAAACATAGGCGAGAATGATCAAGTTAATCGATTTAAAATAAAAATATAAGGCTTGCATATAATCCACCCGTGATTTAAAAAATCAACATTAAAATCCATATGGTTTGTAAATAGCGTAAAATATCTTCGTGGTTTATGTAATCAGGCACTTCTTGTCATTTTCATCCCCCCAATTGGGAGGGGGAGGGGGGGTACAATGCTATGTTTTAAACACTATGGGGGGTACGATGCTAAGTTTTACATAGCACATGAGAGTTTCACGCAATAAAAAAAAGCATAGGGTAGTAATGTGCATTTCATTATATCTACGTGGGGTATAACATAATTTATCCAAAATATAATACATATCTTAGTAAGCAAAGATACTTTCGTCTCATATTTGTACCTTTATATAAAGACTAAGGATCCTATTGGTATGACACTCAATTGAGATCTGAGCCATTGATTTTATTTATATTGAATGATTATGATTTATCTATACCTTTGTTTATTGTAATTACCATTTTACCCATCAATATATTAATTTATCCAATTATATCCTCACAAATTAGTTTTTATTTATATATTCAAATTAATATACAATTAAAATTAAAGTAATAATTTCAACATATCAAACATCTTGAATTATAAATAACTTAAAATATAAAATTATATTACATATTTATATATTAGAGCACACACAATTGAGTGTGCAAAAAATACTAGTATTAATAAAATGGGCAAATTAATTTAGTAATTCAAACGGGAAGTTTACTCCTTTTCCAATTTAACCAAAATTGCGTGTTGATTAGTGCAAGGAATTTGTCTGTTTTTTTTTTTTTTTTATCCTTTATTTATTTTTCTTATCATTTTTCTGTGAACGCATGTAAGCGTTTGCTGAGTTGGAGATTACTTACTAAGCCGTGAAGACGGATCAAGAAAGGATTGATTTTTCCAGGAAAAAGATGGCAATTACAGTTAGTACGAGGAAGAAGACCCCACAAACTAGAACTACATTATAACATAACAACTTTGTAAGGTATTCAACTTCTTGTTCGTATGTCAGTCTCACTATTTGTCAGGTCAGTTCAACTTCTCCTTTTGCTAACAGACTAAGACCTCAGCCACCAAACACACATGAAAGACCATTTCTTGATTTTCTTTTTTACCTCATTTGCCTCGGAAAGATTATCTTTTTATGGATGATGATGATAGGAGTGAGGGAACCATCTTGTTAGAATAAGATCCTTAGCTCTCACCACCATTACATATATCGCATAGCACGATAGATGCAAAACCGCCACCATCAAGTACCTGCAAAAAAGCGATATTATCCGGGGTCATTATACTGTTTTCCGTACGTTATTGCAACTACGCTCTAACTTACCATAAAGGAGAATAGGGTGCTGACAAGTCAAGAAAAGGATATGGCCACCTACAGCAGATACAGGCAATGAAATGAGACATATTGTCCATTGACGTACATGTTATGTGTGTGTTTGTGTGTGCGTATGTAAGAACATCTGAGATTATTACCAAATGTCGACGCAGGCATGAACTACCCACTGGAAGATTACGTAAGTGCCGGTCCATAAAATGAAGTACGATATCCCATACCAATGTAATTGCTGGGAGGACGAAAATTGATACATCAAAGAAAAATAAAATAGAGAAAAAGTTGGAGTGAGAAGTGCCTAGAAAGAAGAAAGAGACAGCAGCATACCAAACTGTTCAAAGCCGTGTCGCCAAGTAATAGAATAAGATTCAATGAATGCGCCAAAACTGTCAGCTGTGGATAGAAACACAAAGCACATCTCCGTTAGTTGCTATATACACTTCAGAGGAAAAAAGGTTCTTGATTGTTCGAAAGTGGAAATAATCTAAGAGCAGACATGCTATGATTGAAAACTTAATGATCATAAGAAGGCGAAGAACTTACGAAACTCATTTCATAGTCCTTGATGTTCATGAAAGGAAATATCACAGTCCAATAAAGAAGATCAGTGAGAGTTACAGCCCCTGCACACATCTGCTCATGCAAAAGAAAGGGATTGAAAGAATCAAAATAACATATATAAAGTAATGAGGGAATGTTTATTTTCGATATAAGTCGTATCTTTGGAAATACATACAAAACAAGAACATTGGCAGACTTAATAGATTCATAAGACAACTGAATATAATTCAACTTAGCTGTGCATCCAAAGGTTTTTCAAGTCTGAGGATTAAACATTTGAGATTGCTCTCAAGTCTCACCTGGTATAAAGCATGAAACAGAAAATCCCAGAAGCTCGAAGATAAAACGACATTCACAAAGCTGCGATGGTTCACACTATGTGACGATTTCACTTCATTTCGATCCGTTTCTTGGGCCAGAGGCATGAACAAACCTTGCTCTGTGTCGTCAGATGAATCTCTTCTATCATTGGCATTTTTCTTATGATAATAGCAACATCCACGAATAGAGAGAAATGAACCGAGCTGCACAAGGTGATCGGCAATATAAATTTGTACCAAAAATTGAACTAATCACATGAGAGAAGGACTAGAAGCTCTGTATTACAAGCTTTTACCAGGAAATAGATGCTCGCTAAAGTGAAAGTCCACCTGCCAAACATCACACAAGAGAAACATAAGCCAGCAGAAATAGAAATATACACGCATATATATATATATATATATATATATCGATAACAAAGAAGCAAGACTTACTGAGTGTAATAGTAAAACAATTCAGCTCCATGAACAGCAACATGAAAGCTCAGGGCTACCACAAGCAGAGAGAACGCAATTACCCGAAAGAGCATCAAGAAAATGGGATGGATTTGTTTAAGACAAGGTTTCCAAGACATGCCATAATGGGCGTCAGATTCCGCGCGGTCCGAGCGTTCATATTTCCATATCAGTAAAGAAGCAATAATCATAGATCCCAAAACTGAGATGGCACTTAACAATACTCTCCAATTCAACCAATAAGTAAGGGTGGTGGGGTCAGCCGTGCCCATCATCTGCATTCTGTCAAAAGAACAAAAGATCCTCAACCGCCCATTATTGCAATTTCTTCAAACACTTTGTCTACGCAATGAACCGCCCCACGAAACAGAGATTAAAAACTACGCTTGAATTGGCATCAAGGGAAAAAGATCAAACCTTTAGAACTGTAGAACAACAGCAAGATGAAATTCTTGAAAATGGAGGAGACAGTGAAAGTTTGGTTCTGATATTTTTTATCTTCAATCAATCAAACGGATCCGAATAACACGCGCCCTTACCATAAACATGCAAGCGTTGAAACTTGTGTCGTACCATCGACCCATGTTCGAATACGAATTTTCAGAAATTATAATAATAATTTTTTAGGATTTCTAAGCCCACTTTTCAAGCCTTGAGAAGAAGACACGTAGTAAAGTTTCATCGTAAGAATAGATATTGATCCAAGTGATGGTCGTGGTGCGGTCCTCTTGTGTTAATATAACATAATTTGAATAAATTTACAATCTGGGCATTTGGTCTAGTGGTATGATTCTCGCTTTGGGTGCGAGAGGTCCCGAGTTCGATTCTCGGAATGCCCCATTATTTTATTTCATTTTATATATTATTAATATTATTATTATTATTATAACAGTAAAACTGTACATTGTGATTATTTATGAACCGCTCAATTAGTTTCTCTTGCAAGAATTCTTTTTTTTTTTTCATATATAAAAACTTGAAAGTACGCTTACAATCTATGAGATTAAATTCTTAGGCGATCATGAAATGAAACGCTTACGATCATTATATAAAGATTCAAAAACCAAGTTTTCGTACCTAAGAAAAATTACCTGCATGTTACTTTTTTTATATAAAAAAAATACAAATAATAATACATTTTCGAATGAAACATTAAAAAAATATATCAAAATGAAGCGTTTCGAATGTATACGCGTCGTAAAATTACCGAACCTCTAGAAACTTCGATACATGGCTAGAAACGTGTTTTTAAATCTATACAGCGACTCTCGATCGTAAACGATTGACAATGATATCCACGCGCAATTTAATAAAAGCCCGTTCTGTAAGACGCTTGTTCTCATTTTCTCTCTCGCAGCTCGGTCCTTGCTCTTCTTTTTTTTTTTTTTGTAATTATATATTTCAAATTTCAATCTAGTGTTAAATTCAACAAATTTCTTAGCTTTGATTGTGTTTATCCTTACAATCGACGGCAGATCTATCCAAAACGGAAGGCTCAAGAGGTTATGGATACGAAGCATCTGTGTTCTATTGGATTGATATATTACAAGAGGTTTGTCTCCCTAATTAGTTTTTTCTGCTAAAATTAATGTGATTCATGGTGTTTATAACTAACTTTTTGTTAAATGTTGGGCTTGTGATAATAATTTAGCAATAACAATTGAGATCTACTTACTATATCTCACACATAATTGTTTGGATTTGCATGTTTTTATTGATTTTTATGGAACATTTTTTGTTTTTTAAGCTTTTAATTAAGGATATATTCTTTGAGATATAGTTTATTAGGCACAAAATATGATGGTTAGATGGTGCATTATGGTTAGGAATTTCAGGTCGTATCATAGCCGACAATGGGGTTCAGATTCATTTCAGACTGAACTTAGTCGGAGTGTGAGAATTACGACGATATCGTGTGAGGATTCATGACATAAAAAAAAATTAAATGAAACGGTGCATTGAATTTTTAATCTGTTTTTTCGTATAAATTATGACGTCTATTTCGTTTATAATTTTTTATTTGCCGAAGTTGTTTTGATCACATTTATTGCCTTTGTCAGTGTTTTTTTCTTGGGATCAAAAGAAATAAATTCAGTATGATACTTTTTTTATTACAAACTCTTTCAACTTCTTTTTCATTTTTGACTTTTTAGCCTCAACTTCAAGCAAAACATTATTTTTCTATTATGTAACCAACTTTTGTATTCTATCTTTTTAGGACCCTTTTCATTATTTTATTTTTGTAATTTTGTATTCTATATTATATTTAGTGCTGGCAAAATAGGCCAACATTGTGAAAAGGTCGGGTCGGACTCCACTTTTGAGACCGACCCGTCGTTTACTGTCCACATCATGCGGCCCAATGGGCTTGGGCCGAATTGCTGCATCAAACCAAAAATATAATTCTTCCATTTTTCTCTTACAAGCACTGCCACGTGTACATACACAATATATCTGAACGGACAGCTGTCGGTCGACAGCCTTACTTTCAAACTTAACTTCAGGCGATGCACACTCGCCTTCTCTAACCCTTCCACGTCATCACTATCCGCGAGTACGCCTAATTCGCATGCTCAGGCGCGTGGTATAACATAAAGACTCAAAACGTCACCGCTTTCGTAAATACATAAGCTTCCTTCCACCAGCTCAACATTTATCTGCCCGATAGCTTTCTTTTTTTTTATTTCTTTTTTTTTTTGGGAAAATAGAAATAGTTCATCTTCATTTTCTTTTTCGAAAACCCTAATATTACAATCTTGTCAGGATTTGAAGCGCGAGGCTTCTCGAAGGAACACGCTCGTCTTGCTTTGTCCTGGTTAGTCAATGTTTTTCTCTGGCAAAAAGTATATCGTACGCAGCTCTCTCTCTCTCTATCTCTCTCTCAGACTGCCTATTTGCTGTTGAAGCTTGAACATATTTGGGCTGTAACGTATAGAAATAAACTAGGGATGGTTGAATTTATATTGAAAGATATTTGCCGCCCAAATCAAATGAAGAAATATAGTGTTAGATTCTTAATTTATGTTCTATCTTTGCTTTGTTTTTTTTCAGCTGATGCTTAGTTGAATAGCTCCTTCTTAACGGTTGTTAAATTAAAGGTGTTTCCTTTTTGCATTTCTGACATTTATTTTCGGACAGAACAGTTGAAGAGATTCCAAGTTTCTTTCTTTCGTGCGCAGAGGATAAATAATGTCAAGCCCACAAACTAAAGTCGCGCCGAATTCCGCCGAAGCGATGAGCGCAGCTATGCCTACAGAAGCTGCAGCTGTCCCTAAACAACAAGTTTTAGAAGCTGATCTTAACGTTGTTGCATGTAATGGAGATGCTAGCGTTTCGATCGATGGGGCCGAGGCCAAACCTAGCGATGGAGACGAAAATCGAAGCGAAGCCGAGGGAGAAGGGGGTGATTACAATGTTGGAGATTTAGTTTGGGCGAAGATCAAAAGCCACCCGTGGTGGCCGGGTCAGATCCACGACCCGAAAGACGCATCCGAGTCCGCCGGTAAACCCGGCCAGGAAGGGAGGCTCTTGGTTGCCTTCTTCGGAGACGGGTCGTTCTCGTGGTGCCTGCCCTCGCAGATCGCGCCTTTGGTCGAGAATTTCAGTCGCCTGTCTAAGGATGGGGCGTCGAGGAGCTTCGTGAACGCCGTGAATAAGGCTTTGGATGAAGTTAGCCGCGTCCTCGATTCTTACATGACTTGCAGCTGTGTCTCGTCTGAGGCAAGGGATGATGTCTTGAGTAGGCCTGCGGTGGAAAATGCCGGAATCAAAGCAGGCGTTCTTTTTCCCGAGGTGGATGCAGACAGGCTTTCGCTTCCTAACTACGAAGCCTCCGACGTATTTTCCAGATTGGCCGGCTTTGCCAAAAACGTGCCTTCCGACGGCATTCTTGATCTCGGGGTTGTTCGAGGTTGGCTCTCTGCTTTTCATCGTTCGAAAGGGCTTGGCAAGCTAAAAGAGTATCACGAGCCTTTCTATATCGAGGGCTTGGAGGATAATAGTTCTGACGAAGGCATCAGCGATGACATCAGCATCCCGATCTCGGCCCCTCTGGGCCCGCAGGAGGATGACGACGATGATGGGCCTTCTTCGCCTAACTCCGTCGGTAAACCTAGGAGGAGGCGTAAGAGCGTTAACGACATCATGGCTGAGAGCGTGAGCTTGTCCCCGAAGAGACGCAAGCGAACTCCTGTTAGGTATGTTGAGATGCCTATCTCAGGTACGATGAAGAAGTCGGCTGTAATAGATAAAGATGTGGCTGGTTCGTCTGGTAAGAAGAAAGAGAAAGAAAAGGTTAAGGACTCCTCGGAATCTCCTAAAACAGCTGATGAGGAGGTGGGCTCGAGTGTTGCAAGAAGTGGCGACGGAAATTCGAAGCAAAAAACGAAGGCAATGGAAGATGTGAATACAAAGGATAATACAACTGAACTTGGGGCTGGTTCGTCGGGCGAGAAGAAAAATGGTAAAGGGAAGGCGAAAGACTCTGAATCTCCTGGGAATGCCGATGAGGCGGGCTCGAAGCGAAAACCTGAAGCAATCGAAGCCGTGGACGCAGAGGAAGGCGACGTTGTGATGTCAACCCCGAGAGAAAGGAAGAAAAGCAAGTATCTGTCCAATCCTTACGTTGAACCCATCGGCCGTGTAGGAAGCTCGAGCTTCAAGAAGATATTGGAAGCTTCGAAAGAGGTGAAGACCGACGGCGAAGGAGGGCATACTGTTATTACCCCCAAGCCTGCCCAAGATCGGCCGGTTGATGAGGTGAAAGAGGGTACTAGCGATAGGGATGCTGACTTGGACATAACGTTGTCGTCTCTTAAATCGAAAGTGGATTCGCCTGGTAAGAAGGCTAAATCTCAGGAACTCGAGAATCTTAAAGCTGTTGCAAAGAAGGCTACTAAAGGAAAGGCAGATTCATCTGAGAGATCGAAGTCCAAGAAATCTGCCGAGAGTTCTCAAGCGGACGACAACCCTTCGCCGTCCCTTGTCATTGCTTTCACCTCGGCGTTTCCTCTGCCTTCGAAGGATGACATTCTGAAAGTGTATTCTAAATTCGGGAGGTTGAACGAACAAGAAACCAACGTGTTTGTGTACTCTCACTCTGCGCAGGTTGCCTTTGACAACATCGACGACGCCGAAAAGGCGTTCAAATCTTCGGCGAGTAAGAGAGCGTTCGGGGCTGAGAGCGTGGTGACTCAGTGGCTGAGGTATGGGCCGGGGGCTCGTGGGCTCCTCCACGTCCCCGAGGGCTCGGACAAGGCTGCTGCTGCCGTGGATGATGCACTGTCTGAAATGAACTTGATAAAGAACAAGTTGGCGATAACGGATGCTGTCCTCAGGGCTTACCACGAGAAGTTCAAGGAAGCCGACAAGGAGAGCCTGAAGGTCGATCTTCGGAACCTTGCGGAGAGAGTTGAGGCCGTTCGCGAAAGGGTCAACGAGCTGGCCCAGGGTACTACCATGTTGTCCGAGAAAAGAGGTGGCTGAAGAAGGGTTCGTTGTGCTTGTGAACGAGGTTGTTCTTTCCTTTAGTTGAGGTTGAGATGAGATGAGATATGATATACCTTTGCAAGACTTAGAATGCTTTTTTTTTTTTTGTTCTTTCTTGCATTTTAGTTTAGTTCTTTTCTTTCGTTGAGACTGATGTATGATGGTGTATCTATTGCTTGAGGACGGTTTTCTTTCCAGATTTAGAGGTCTTTCATGATTCCTAATATTTCCAAACATGGGTGTAAATGAGCCTGAGTAAGGCTTATTTTCTCTTTTTTTTTTTCTTTTTTTTTCTTCTTCTTCAATCCCGGGTATTTTCACTCGATCTGACTATAGGATAGTCCCTAAATATCGGCGTGGGCTTGCGCCACACAGACCTGGCGGATGCTTAATTGCGCCACACACTATAGTGGTGGGACTAATTCCCGGGGCCAGATGAATACGTTTCAAACCCACTTGACAACGATAGTCATGGAAATTAAATCTGATGGGGACTACTCAAGGAATTGTGGGAGGAGAGATTCAATCTCATGACCTAACCCACAAATCCTTAAGTTCTCCTCCTTGGCCACTAGACCAATGCCTCATTAGCCGCTTATTTTCTATGTTCGAACTCGAAAATTTCACACTAGGCTCAAGTTCAAGCTCGATGAGCTATTTTTTTAGCTCCAATGCTCGAAGGTAAACAGTTAATAAGCTCGACCATAAAGCTCGAAAAATTAACTAAAAAAAAATAAAAATAATAAAAAGCTTGACAATCACGAGCTCGTGAGACGGCTCGACCCATATTTTATTACATAGAGAAATTGTATGATCTATTATTCAGTCATTAACAACACCTCCGAGTGCCCATCATCAAGGTAGCAAGCCTCGAATTGGACAACTGAAACCTAGTCCTATTACCGCCCGAAGCTCCTCCTATGATCGAACCAGCGTTAATCCGAGCCTCGAGAGCTATCTTCGCTACCTCGTCTTCTGTCTCGATGATCTGACCGAACCAAAGGTACCTTCCCAAAGCTGTTTTCTTCGTCGCCAACTCCTCGAACACACGGACATGCGCTTTAGCCAACTCCTCTATATCCACAGTTGCGAGTAGTCCACGCAAAAACATCTCTCGCACGCCTTTGAGATACGCGACTGTACATGTCGGGTTTCTCTCGTAGTACCTGGGCCCCGTTATCAGACCCGGGCATATGCTCGCTAGGTTTACGCCGTTTTGCTTTGCGATTTCCCATGCAGCCTTTTCCGATCTCAGCTTTCCGAGAGCATACCATAGCTATAAGTCGAAAAAGAATCGTGGGTTAATTCTGAAAATTACCTCGCGACTAAACTTGTGTTACTACCTTTTTATCCGTGCAGACCGACTCGTCGCTCCACGTCTTGTGATTGATCAGGCGAGAGTTCCGACCGAGGTTGCTGTGGTCTCCCCAGATGCACGCGAGGAGCGATGAGGTAAGAACGCAGTGTCGTACGGTTACTGCAGCTCCGCAAGCGTTTATCACGTTCTTGGTCGAGTTGGCTTCGACGTCCGCGAGGGCTTTCTGTTGGGAAAAAATATTTCATGATGAAATCATTAATGAAGGGCTTCAACATACAGATTGAAGAATGGTTGTTAGCAAATCTTTGTTAGCCATCAGAATCATAATGAAGGGCTGTTGCTAGGTAGGCAGGCATACACCTACCTAATTTCCATTTATGAGTACTTAACGAACGAAAACACACCGTAAGAGGAGACCTAACTCACCGTGTAGCCGGACAATCCCGACGGGTCCACGAAGGCCGAGGTGTGGAAAACGCAGTGACAACCCTCGAATGCGTGGACGAGGCTATCGACTTCGCTTAGGTTGGCCATGACCACCTCAACGATGCTGTCGGTTAGCCTCATTTCGCCCGATACTTCCATTTCCATTAGCTTTTCAATGTCCTCTGTAAATTTGAGCCATAGCAGATAAACTTAGGCTCAAGCATTTCAATGTCGAACAAGGTAAGAAGAGAACAATGTCGAACAAGCTATTATGAATTATAGCAACAATGAGTAGGTGAGTGGTGTCTGAAGGATGTTGATAGCGACACATCGGAGAATAACATTCATTCTCCTCCCATCATCAACATGCAGATTAATTAGTCGATTATATTCCAAAGCGAAGAGTTCATCGAAGTGGAGTAATTGCAGACGATATACAAACAGACGACCAAGAGAGACACCAATCGGCGAGTACGAATTGAATTTCTAGAATACGCACATAGACTAGCAGCACACTCCGATCAAAGGCAGGAAGAACAGCACATTACCTTCATTATCGACTATTATCCGAACAGAGTACCCGCTGACCAAGAGCTGGTTCACGATAGCAGTACCTACGTAGGATACACCGCTGGTCACGCACACCATCCTGTCCAACACGTCGCCGTTTCGAGCCGCCTCCTTCACACCTCCAATCGTTCCGTCGCCTCCGTCCTTGCGCCGGTGAAAGGCGGCGCATGACAGCAGCACGCGCCGGAACTCCTCAATCTCGGCGTTGCGAGCATTTTCTAGCCTCACTAACCCCATAATTTCGCAGCTATTCCTTCGTTTATCTCCTCCCTTTTGTACTGGATCAGACGAATTGCGTGCGGCTCACGAAAGGCTCACGCATGGACTACGTGTTTATCCTTTCAATCGCAGAAGCAAACAGAAGTGAGAGATTCATAATAAGCGGCGGCGATATATAATGCTCATGAGCTAATGCACTCCATAAACTACGTTCGCGCGTCAGTATTTGTAGCTAATAATAATAATTATGACAATAATAATATAATAATAATAGTAATAATGAATTGACTATTTAACAAATTTTTAAAATATAATTACGATGTTGATTTATGAATTGACACGAACTAACATTGTCAGCAGTGTTCAATGGTTCCATAAGTGTGTGATTTATATTTGAAGGGTGCGACGTCACGTAATATGATTTTATCATATATTGCAATAAAAGCGGTTATTATATAAAAGTAATTGAAATAAAGCATATGATTACGAATTCTTATTTTATCATCTTGGTTTGGTAAGACGAGAGCATGCGAACCGTTGGATCTGTTTGATACGATAAGAAAATGTGGACCGTTGGATTTCGCTACTTGGTTAGGTTAAGATGAGACCACGCGGACCGTTGGATCTGCTTGTTACACAGGTTTGGTAAGATGAGAGCTTGCGGACCGTTGGATCTGCTTGTTACACTGTGTTGAATTTACAAAGCAAAAACTGAAATAAATATTGCATTTAGAGTAGAACTTGACTTTCTTTCCAACTGAAAATAACAAAATAACATAACATCGATGGGAAGGCATTCATTATTGGTGAACTAAGCGTATAATGTGAATTTGGATTCTATGATATGACATTTCCTTTTTGTTTCATCGTATATAGTTCTCCATGACATTTCTCTTAAGAACAACAAGGAGCTTCAATCATCTATGATCTTAACATATATTCGACTTCTTACAGCATAATATCCACACGGCAAAGTTACGACTCGTCAGGTTTTGGTTCGAGTACGACGGGAATTTTCTCCAGGTGATCCCCACGAAGAACCTCAACGATAACCTAAGACAGCAGCAAAATCATGCATAGATTAACTTTGTCCTTTTCTGTTATTAAGCAAAGGCTTATTACAGCCAAAGAACATAGCGAATACTTACAGTATCCCCTACTTTGCATTGATCTAGGATTCTGTATAGATCACTACCCTTTGCTACCTTCTTTCCGTTGATAGACATTATTATATCGCCGAGCTCGAGCCTCCCATTGTTATTGCGCTTGCTCGGTATGAGGCCCTGCAGAGAAGGATCGATAAATAACATCTACATACGATCTATCATCAGACAACGTATGACTTCACAATATAAAGCAGAAACTGTTATGTAATAAAAAGGGATTTATAGTTACTGCTTTTCCCGCTGGGCCGTTTAAAGGAGCATCAAGAACAAGCACGCCGCTGAACCCTAATTGCTCCACAGCTTTATCTGGTGCAAACTTGATTCCCAGCACGGGCCTAGTGACTCTCCCGAATTTTATCAGCTGGTCGACTATGCCACCGACCTAATATACGAAATGTGTTCACGCCTTGATGGTTATTACATCTATGTAAGAGGTGGATGTATGTAGTTCAAGAAATGACATGGTTCCCAAGCTGCTTACAGTGTCTATGGGAATCGAAAATCCAACGCCAGACGAAGTGCCGGCTGACGAGTAGATAGCTGTGTTTATCCCGATGACTTTCCCCGAGCTATCGAGAAGTGGGCCACCGCTATTTCCTGGGTTGATGGCTGCATCGGTTTGGATCACATCGAGGATCGGACGGCCTGTCGAAGCTGAACTGATCTCTCTGCCTAGCCCACTACGGTTTTCATGCAAGAACACAAACAGAACAGAGTATGTCTCAACTATTTCTATTACACGATCCTTTTAATGCTCTTAACTATCGAACAATGATGAAGTGAGTACCTTATGACGCCAGTTGTAAGAGTGTGATCGAGTCCAAACTGCGAGAGAGAGAGCATGTTAGCTGAAAACCAGACAAAGAGATAGCATTTAACGATTCCACGAGTTTAAATGTAAAACTCACGGGGTTTCCTATTGCATAGACTTTCTGGCCGACGAGCAAGTCCGTGGATGACCCGACAGACGCGGGTCTCAACTTTCCATTCGACGAATTGATCTGCAAAACCGCGACGTCTTTGTCTGGGTCGAACCCGACGATTTTCGCATCGTATGTGCTCTAATCGGCAAATGTCACCCTACATGATTAAACTCTCATTGGACTATGATTACATTAACAGCTACATCAAAGCAAGCAATCCATGTAACAATCAACCGATTAGTACTTGAGATCAGATGCCCCGCGGATGACGTGGTAGTTAGTGATGACATGGCCCTGCGAGTCCCAGACGAATCCCGAACCCGAACCTTGTGGAGCCTCGAATATGTCCAAGGTAAAAGCATCTTGTCTGAAAACAAATCATCGTATACATTATATACACATATATTTATTTATGTATGGGCGTAGATTCATACATATCATATACTTAGCTTTACCTTACGGCGAGGTTGGTGATGTTTACTACAGAAGGCGTATTGTCCTGAAAGAGACGAACCGTTGCCAGCTCGTCGGATTGCAGCCTCTTCGGCTTAGTAACCACAGAAGCTGACGCTGGGCTGATATCTCCGGCGAACAGAGAAGTGGACAGAGCTAAAGAGGTGCATAGCACGACGAACCAATCGAACGGCTTTTTCAAGCTCTCTTCGTCATTTGATCGAACACCTGGCCAACTGTTGATAATAGTAAACTTACTGCTGCATGATTTGATCCGAGCAGCATTGAAGCTACTGCTTGAACAGTAGAATAAAGATTTGGGTCTGAGTGAAGAATATGAATGGTGAGAGAGTTTGAGAGATGAAGTAAAGACTAGCGTCGACGACGAAGAAGAAGAAGAATAAGCCATTCTTACATTGGACACCAAGCTTCGATCGATCCCAAGATTCTTGTTTCTTCTTATTCAGTTGTCTGCACACGCGTGGAGATGTACGATGCATCCAGTTGTTTGGGTCCAAGAACATCCTCGGATCAAGGAAAGTACCATGTGTCCAAATAAAATTTTAGGAACAAAAACGGAAAAAAAATGATGAAAAAAAAAGGAAAAGAAAAAAAATTGGGACAGGTGTCGCCAGTCGCCACGCATCATTCAACACGAACTGTATATTTTTTATTTATTTTATCTTATTTATGTTGATATATCAGCTCAACTACATCGAATTATTCACACTTAAATTTTTTTTAAGTGTCAAAAATCTAACGAAGTTGTATTGCTTTTCAATGAGCTAAAGAAGAATAAACCTTTTTTTATAGGCGAAAGAAAACCAACGTTCCAACTAAATTTACCACAAAGAAAATTTGAACTTTACTCTCCAAAGAAGTACTATCACTATATCATAAGGCGTGATTATTCTTGGTTCAAAATGGATGCACAAAAATAAAAGGTGGACACCTTGCAACATTTTCGTTTATGCTAGACATTGATGCCATGAAGTTTTTAAGTTCAGATTGTGATAAAAATTTGCGATTTTTAACTTTCGTACGTTACTGATTTGTTAAGTTGTTACCATAGAGACTTTCTTACACTATTTAGTCTTGCAATTTGTCATTTGTGAAATGAAAAATTGCTTTATCGTTGGAAAAAAGAAACACTTTTACCGTCGACCATGGAACTATTCTGACTTCCATCAATACTAATCCTTCTGATTTATGCACTCAATTACTGGGCAAACAGTAATGAAATGAACATATAGAAAGGGTGTAGTTTGAGCAAATATATCATATTATATTACAATGAACTGAAGATTTAATGAATGCATCACACAAATCCAGCTGAACTTATCAACTTGTGATCTAATAATTTTCAGGAGACCTCAATATCAAAATTCCTAATGCGTTCCGAATTATTAACAAATAACTTCTCGAGCGGCTTCGATCGTCTGTTTCTAACCGTTCCCGATTCCTGCAATAGCTCGGACAGCCTTCGCTTCTCGTCTTCGACGTCGGGATTCGCAGTGCCGAGCTTCTCCTCCCTCATTTCAACGACGTATTCCAATATTTCTATTGCATCGCTAGTTCTGTTATACAAAAAAAAGAAAAATCCCAATTCAGAGGTCAATTGGTATATAATACGTATCAACATTCTAAATTTTGAATACGACGAGCGATGGCCTATACGTGAATTTCCGTCGAAAAATATTTTCGACTGCCGACCGAAAATAAAAAGCGATGGGACTTCCGTCGATATTACCTTGCGACGAGAGCTCCGTCGACAATTTGACTAAATATGTATGTTCGACGAAACTTCAGTCGAAAATTTTACCGACGGTTTTTTCGTGGCATATCCATCGAGTATTTAACATATATCTGTAGTGTATATTCGTGGCCGACGCGGCAATCGAAAATCATATGCTGAACTTGTCAGAATTTAGGACCGATCGGTGCCACGTATGATTTTCGATGGCCGCATTAGGCGAGAACAACAAAATAATTCGCCATGTCAACGGCGAAAATTCGTGCATTGTGCGGCAAACAACCAAACACTCAATCTAAAATTACCTGCCCATTGCATCATATGTTCCAGCTAGGTTGCTATAGACCCCCAAAGTATCGGCATGGTAGGGCCCACACTCGGCCTCGAGGACGGCCCGAGCTTCCTCGAACAGATCGGCGGCCTCGTTGATCGACAGGAGCTGAACGCAGGCAAGTCCCATCTGATTCAAAGCAATCCCGAAGACAGCCGATCTCTTCTCGCCCATGGCTCTAAATTTCCCGACGGCGCTCTTCAAACGGTCGTAAGAGTCCGCATACTCTCCCATAACGTAGTACAAAACCCCCATCTGTGCCTCAATCCCCGCTATCACGCCGTGCAGGCCCGGCACCTTTCTGTAAACCCTAACCGCCCTCTTCAGCAGCTGCAAGGCCCGATCGTTACGATTCGTCGCCTGAAAAATCACCGAAACGTCCACCAAGCCGCTCGCCACCTCCTCGGGAGCCGTCCCGGGCGGCGGCTTTGCGTAGATCCGAAGCGCGCTCTCGCAGTACGACTTCGACTCCCCGAATTTCCCAACCTTGTGGTACAAATCCGCCAGGCGGACGAATACCGAGGCCACCGAAGAGTGATTCTCTCCCCTGCAAGACTTGAGCGTGTTGAGCGCCTTTTGGTAAGAAAAAACCGCCTCGTCATACCGCGCCATCGACAAATACGCATCGCCGATGCTGCAGTCGATCGATGCGACCTCGGAATCCCGTCCCTTTGCGGACAAGGCTACGCTCGCGAGGACGTAGTGCTCGAGGGCATTTTCGTAATCTCCCTTCGCATCGAAAATCAGCCCGAGGAGCCTTCGGTCGGACGCCTCTTCGATCGAAGCGGACTGTCCGTTCTCCTTATGGATGTTGAGAGCCGTCAAAGTGAGCTTCTCCGCTTCGTCGAGCTGCATGGCTTGCACGTGGGCTTCGGCTAAGTAGCTTAGAGTCTCGGCGAACCGAGGGTCATTTTCCCCGAGGATTTGCCTCTGGATCTCCAAGCCCGCCGTGTAGAAAAGTATCGAATTTTCGACCTGTTGATGTAAGTCAAAATATATAAAATTAAAATATAATGTGCTCCCTTTTAAGCTTAAGCTTTCAAGTCAATATGATATAAAATTAAATATAATGCGCTCTCTTTTCAGCTTAAGCTTTTAAGTCAATATGGTATCAAAGCCATCAACACTTCTCATACATACTTGTCCTAACGTAGCGTAGGTGTCCCCTAACTGCATGCAACCTGCGAACTTGGCGAGGGCGTGGTCGTGCCCTAAGTCCATGATCGGCATGTCGATCGACCTCTCTAAAATGGGTATCGCCTCGGCGTAATTCCCGAGCCTCAAGTACAAGGCCGCCACTACGTGGAGGCACATCACGTGGTCCAAATTAGGGCTTTCATCCGTCGGGGCGGCGTCCTCGAACGCCTTCATCGCTCGGAGCGCCAGCTGAAGAGCCTTTTGAGAGCTGCCTTCGCTCTGAGACGAAGCTATTGCGTCCCGAGCTTGCTTTAGCAAATAGGGCCCGAGGCACTCCGACTCGACGGCTAACGGCTTGTTCTCCCTTTTCGCCGACGAACTAAGCCCTCTCATCGCGCCCCAAACTCCGTTCTTCCTATTACCGTTCGACGGCGGCTTATTACCTTTGTTTCTCAAAGAATCTTTCTTCGAATCCACGGAGAGCCTCGAGGGCTCGATCACTCCGCCATTCTTATTGACGACGACGACATCATCCTCGGGATCTTTCTTTACGTTCCCATAATCTCCGCCGACGAGGAATCTTAGTTCGGAATCGATGCGAGACTCTCGGCCGTAAGAGAAGAAACTGCGCCTCGAATAAGGGGATCGATCGTCGTCCGAGGAGCTTTGCATCTCGCATATGTTTCGATAGAGCTGCTCGATCGACGTGTCGACGTTTGCTTCCATTTGGAGATCGATGGAGTTGCTGCCCGGGCTCAGCGACGTGGTCGATGCGCTCCTCCGTCGGGAATTTTCGTCGTTGAGTTCTTCGGAATGATTATTATTATTCTCTGTCCTTTTTTGGTTATCCATCGTATCGCCGTCATACTCTGTCATCGTAAATGGTAATGGATTTTCCGTTTGCTTATAATTTTTGCCTGTTACATTTTTTGCAAGTCAATAACGTCAAGTCCTTATTGCAGAAACTGACGACGACGACATTATTACAGCAGATTAAACTAAGGGAAGATGACGATTTATGAGATGGAAAAAAATTAGGTGCTCAACATAGCAGTTATAATTATAAAACAAGCCAAAAACTCCACACATACCATAATCACATATTAAAGGAGAGGACAGTTTTCATGAACATTAAAACATACGGACTTTAGAACAACATGAAAAAAAGGTAACTGAAAGTAGCAAAAAGATCATCATCGTACCTTTCCTTATCTGATATGCAAAGCTATAATCTCTCGACTCTCTCACTTAAATTGTTCATGCTTGTGAATATATATATATATATATATATAGAGAGAGAGAGAGAGAGAGAGAGAGGTTGATGCTATTGAAAGAATACGAAGGGGTGGTTGGTTGAAGAAGAGGGTAGGAGTAGTATCGGACAATAATCAAGAATTATTGTAAAATAAAATTATACAACTGATTGAGAATCAAAATGCTAGGAAATGCAGACAAATTTAGTACTGTTTAATGATTTCTACATGTATATATATATATATATGTGTGCATATTTCATTATGTATTTATACATATATGTAGGTGAACCTCCATATAGTTACAACAAAGGTAGGGTGAAGGGTCAGCGAAAGAAAACGTTGAGGCACGAAGGAGACTTATCATCTTCCATCAATGTGACCTAGAATTTTCCTTTTTTATATATATTTCGTAACTTTAATTTTATAGACGTATGTACAAAGATATTATATATATATATATTTATATTCCTAGTGTGTTTGGTGGTGGAGTTCAGAGAGATAATTGGGGTTGGGTGCTTACATTGAGCCTTTTTTTTCTCTCTTTTGTACTCCCAACATATAACTAACGCCACGAATATATATATAACTTTTTATTTTATTTTATATTTGTGGAGTAAGAAACAATTTTGTATTCGAAATGATAAAGGATGCAAGTATAGAGCATATATAATACGCAATAATATATTATTTATAAAAATAATAATAGTCCATGAAAATGAGATAATGTTTACAAAGTCCAACGACGCGTATTAGTGGCCACGTTTATTTTATAAATAAATAGACGCAACTAACTTCAGATTATTTGTCATTATCCATCTAATTCCTATTATCTCATCTCAATCAAGTTTGGTGGTAAGTCCCAAGTATTTTATAACAATCAATAATTCGATTTTGACGAGTAAGTCCCAACTTTATTAATTTAATTAATGAATAAATGAGCAGTCGCAAAAGGATAATTATTATAGCCCATAAAGTATTACATAATAAATATCAAATGAAGACGATTAAGATGAGAACGCATGCACCATCATTGAACCTCGACAAACGATCACAATACGTTAATATATATATATATATATACTTGTTTGTAATCGCAATTATTATCAAGAAATAGAAAATAACCAGAAAATATGGAATCGAAGCTAAGGCAACAAGATTGTTGACTTTTATTTATCATTATAACAGAATCACAAAGCAACGATAAATAATAACACAAAGACATGCATGCATGTAGTAATAACTAAAATAATATGGGATATCAAGGCGGAAAAGCAAACAAAACAACAATAAAACTTATGACAAAGATACAAAACAGTTCTGACAACTCTCCGATTATTGCATATGAACGGTTAATATTTTAAGGGCATTTGAAGGTCCTTCCCTTGTCGTCCACCGAAGTCCAACGGTCGCACTTGGCCGATGCAGACGGCACGCAGTGAAGCTGGTTGCAGCACGCGCCGCAAGCTCTCATGCACGGCCTCGCCGGGTGCCCTTTTCCTCTGCAATATTCCATGCACTTTCCACCACAACCTCCTAAATATGCCCATGCACAAAGTGGGGATTATAGTTACTTACTACGTTAAAATTCATATCTATATTTTTATCTTGGGGTTAGTCGTCCTAGAAAAAACATTTTTCTTTCGTACCAGGTGGTCCGTAGACTGGCCCTGAAGGTGCCTTTGGTGGAGAATGGACTGGCGCTTTGGCTGGTGGAGGAGTGGCGGCCTTGCTTGGTGGGCTATGGACAGGTGCCTTGGCTGGTGGAGTAGAGGCCTTGACTGGTGGAGTTAAGACCTCCTTGATTGGCGGGCTATGGACAGGCGCCTTGGCCGGTGGATGAGAGGGCTTGCCTGGCGGGCTATGATGGACTGGCGACTTGGCCGGCCGATGATGGTGCTTGCCAGGTGGGCTGTGGACAGGTGCCTTGGCCGGTGCGTGATGGTAATGGTGCTGCATATATATATCATCCTAACTTGTGAGTTGTTATTGTATAAATAAAACTTTTGTCATAAAAATCTGCAAGTGCTAGAAAACACTACCTTGTGGTGAGAATCAGTTTCGATTTCTTGGACATCAGCCATAGCCTGAAACAAAAAAATAAATCCAAGAAACATCAGCGATATGAGTTCAAAGAAAATCATAGAAGCAGATTAAAACTAAAAACACCCTTAGCTTAAAAGTGAATGAAAATGCACTCACCATTTGGAAAACCAAGAGGGAGAGGACTGAGAAGATGACCCATGATGAATTGATAGCAGACATGTTGTTGTTTTATTACAAGAAGCAACTAGAAGAGAACACTGAGAACACTTGCAGGGATACAACACTCTCAACTGACTGAGTTGTATATATAGAGAGAGGGGCTACACTTAGGATCATCGCTTGCATGGATGTAATAATGGAGTGGGGTTATGAGATGGAGCTTCCACCAGACAGAGACTAGCAAAAGTATGGTGGAAAGTGATTATCAGGCATTCACTGGGCTCGAAGGATCTGAGCCATAGTTTATTGCTTGATTGAAGGGCCGGGCGGACTACTTACAGACCAGTTAGTTCTTGCATCGGAAACGATGATCACGCTTTGTGTATTTAAAAAATATATTTTTCTTGGAAAAATTGCATTATTATTGTCTGCCCAGTTGGGTTAAACAAGTCAATTGTAAGAAGCAAAGCCACGTTGAGCTCGAGATGTTGTAGTAAACTTAGAGGACAGCTTTTTCCCTATTGCAGCCGTAGGTCTTTAGACATAATGTGCCTGTTTTTTTTTTTCTATTGATTAATACTAATACATGATATTAATAGTATAATTTCACAGACGAACTAGCCCGTATATCATCAGATAAAAACGTTATGTTACTTCGAGTAATATTATTATTATTATTATTATTATTTGATTATATGAGTTGACTTGGAAGGATTTACATGTGATATGACCGAACTATATGAACCAATAAAGTATTTTTAAATACGTTTTAGGTTTGATTTACTCTGCTCATCAGTCTCGTGATTATGATTTGAGAGTGTATAGTCATCGATGGTCTTAAATGTACTTAAAATAAGCATTGTTGACTAAAGCCTAAATATAGGACGAATCGAATCATTAAACTAGTCGATACGTAGACCTTTAGTTAGATAGATCACCGACGCGACGAGTTGACTTGATTTCAAGAATTTACCATTCTGTAATAATAATTGTATTGCGTAATGGACAGACAATATTGCATTTTCTAAAGGTGTGTTTGGATGAAGGAGAGCGGCGAGGAAAAGAAAACTAGAGAGAAAATGATTTTAATTATCTTTTCTTTCATTTTCCTCACCATTTGGTGAAGAGATTGATTTTCCATGGTTTTAGCCTTGAACTTAGTTAAAATTTCTTTTCTTTTCTTTTCCTCATCTATTTCTCTAATCATCCAAACATCAAAATTAATTTTTCTTTTCCATTTCATTTTATTTTCCCTACTAATTTTTCACAAACCAAAACACACCCTAAAAGTAATCGGAACACTCCTTGTAGAGGACATAAGGCTGGGTAACGGAAGGAGGAGGAACTCCGTCAGGAAGCAATCTGTGATTTGCTGAATGCTGGAGAATCCTTTAAAAAAAAATTGTCTGAAAAGTAGCTCGAATTTGACAAATTGCTCCACGTCATTAAATGGCGATATCGAGGAAGACGACAATGCTCTCTCTCTCTCTCTCAATCAATCAATGGAAGATCTTGAAGATCTTTACTAAGAGAAACAAGGATGTCTTTATGATATGTCGCTAAATTGTCGTGATAGAGAACGACTAATTATTAGCGGATCCACACTTTACACACGGGCATTGGTTCAGTGGTGACGTGCAGTGGAAATTTAATGTCGAGGGTTGATGAACTTCTGGAAAAACCAAACATGGAAGTTGCATCATAAATTTCAGTGAGATTATTTCGACACAAACAGACATAAAACAAACCAAACATGGAAGTTGCATCATAAATTTCAGTGAGATTATTTCGACACAAACAGACATAAAACGGTGGGAAATACAAAGAACTGAACAAAAAGATCATTTGAGTTCACCATCTAGACTTCGAAGGTATATTTGCAACTGATAAGGCCATCATCTTAGACATTCCATAGGGAAAGAAAAAGAGCCTAACAAATATTGGTAATGAGTGCGAAAAATGGTCAAGCGGAATACATAATATCTCGGCATACCCTCGACAGGTCGAAAGACCTAGCTGATATCCTCTTCGTCGTCGAAGCTCAGATTCAACGTTTGCAGCTTGAAGCCCGAGCCTTGTATTATCTCGACCAGATTCGAAGCCACGCCTGTAGCTTGCACTGTTGTTTGCTTTGTCAGCTGCATAAAGGAGATTAATGTCATTGGCTACTAAATTCCATTTAAAGAAGGGAAGGAAAATGCGAAGCCTTTAAGATTTTTGTCTGATTCTTGATTTCGCCATGTAAAGGTTTGGATTTGAGAGGACGGATGGATACTATGAAACAAGAAATGATAAGAGAGGATAACCTGAACGCTTGCAATTCCCTCGACTACTTTTACGTTGAGATCAGTCACGCCTTCGACTCCCTACAAAAACCATTTATATATAAGCGATATCGAGAAGCCAGAGGACCATTTATATTTCTATCATCAGCATGCTGTCAAATGAATATTTATTTTAAGCCATAGATGAAAATAATGTAGTTGTTAATACGAGACATGTTAATGAATATAGGTAGCCATTGATGCATTTAAAGTTCCATGAGCACTGATTGAAGAAAAGAAGCATGATATCTGCATAAATCTTACTTGCTCAATCATAAACATACAAAAAAATAAAAATAAATTAAGAATGCTTTATATTACTGCACTTGCATCAATGGACTCCATTCTTGAGAAAGATGTAATAAAAAAACAATACCTCCAAAGCCTTGCCAACTGCAGGAATAGCAGCGTCACTCATAGTCCCTTCAGCCTACAGTATACATTCTCACTCAGACAATTCATCAAACACCTTATAAACAAACATCAGACGAAAACTACATCACAGCAAACCTGAAAAAACATGCTGAGCATGTCGGAAGGAGACACCGCTACAGAAACGGTCTGATCGACCGAAGTGTTCGTCGATGCTTCTCCTTCGGCCTCTGTTAGCCCGTCCTCTGTCAGGGCTTTAATCTTTGCGGCGGGCCTCGAATCAATAACCCTTTTCCTCAAGTTCAAAGCCGATGGAGAATGTGCAATCCCAAAATTCTTGAATTGGGTTTGGAATCTAACGTATGGGGCTTGGAGCTGAATTGGGATGAAGAAGATAGCTGGTTTGCTAATCGAAGAAGCACATAGTGAAGCCATTGTTGTGTTTCTTCTTGATATCAGTTAAAACGTCTTCGTTTCTTATCCTATCCACACGACGCACGAAGATGATGAAAATAATATCGTTGAACTCAATTTCATATGCTGGAATTTGGAAATATATTTTATTAATTTATTTTAAGTTTTTTTATTTATTCAGAAATATTAGGTTTATAATTATAATGTGATTATAAATAGGCTTAATTTTTTTTTAAATAATGTATATTTGGGGAGTGATATTTTAACAACATTTAAATTTGGATCTAAATTATGAGATCTAAATTATGAGGTGAAAATTTTAGGATACCAAACTAGGATTGATACTTTTGGAACAATAAATTTTGAAATTGAACTAATTTAAGAACAATCAATTTAAGCGTTATAAATTTAGGACAATAAGTTTCAATTTTGAAGTATTTTTTAGTAAAATAATTTTTAAAATTTTGATGTTAATTGTTCACAACTTACTTCAATTTTTAAATTTATTATCATAATATTATAATGTTTAATTTAAATTTCATCAAATTACTTCAATTTTAAAAATTATAAGTCTAAAATTGCAACAATTTAATTTAATAATCCTTGTAACCCCACCACCGTCCCTAGACAAAAATAATAATAATAATTAAACTTACAAATATTAACGTGTCATTGTATAAGAAAAAAGGGAATCTTTATGTATGCATACATATGAATTATGTTTAACTGCACAATAGTTATAACTGAAAAAAAGAAAATAAGGGGAAAAAAATCGTTCAGGCGTATCATCAAACACTTTGAAAGCACTATCCAGATCAAAATTCGATCTTTACACCACCGCCGCCATCAGATACCCCCTTACCGCCAACACCAAAACCCTCCAACTTCACCCCCAAGCTCGCGCAAACCGCCCTAAACTTCAACCTCAACGCCTCCATAACATCCGAACCCGACTCGTCTTCGGGCTCGGACATGGGATACTTCTTCAACAGCTCATCCATCTGATGGATCGTCTTCTGGATCCGAACCGACGCGAAGTTCGGATCGACCCGAATCGCAGATGCCCATACGTCGACGCATCCTCTGTAGAACCCCAGCTCCTGACCCACCTCGAAGCCAGTCTTGAGCCCGACCTCGCGGCCTTCTTCTTCGCCGGAGATCAGTCCGTCGGCGTAGCCTTCATCGTAGCCCTGCTTCAGGTGGGTCTCTTCGAGGTTCAGCGAAGATTCGAAGATGTCCTCGATTGCGTCCATACACACAGAAAAACTTTGGCTTTCTTTACTCTTGGCTCTCGATTTTTGACTGCAGATCATAAATACAATTAATCGTCGAAATCATTTCTCAGGTTTCCTATTATTGGGCCATTAATTCAGCAATATGATTAGGCCCACTTATGGCCCAACATCACCTCCATGTAATAATAGCTTGTAAGAAGAGAAGCTAATCCATTATTCATTACAACCAAAGCCATTTTGCTCAACAAAGAGAAGCTACACATTCTTATCATTACAATTTCTTTGTTGTTATGATCAAACATGCAAGAAATCTTAAACGTGCAAGGAATGGAACCACTCCCATTCTCCTCTCAAGAATCTACTCTTTTCTTACAAGAATCTATGTTAAGTGTCATGCATGAAAGATAAGTGTAGCTACCACAGTCTGAATCAAATTTGAAACTCATCATCAGTTATGGGACGAGCCACAACTTTCAACTAGACTAATCCTTTAAGCTCAATTGTCCCATCTCAAGTCTATCAAAATTAAACCTCATCATTAGCGATGAGACAGCCCACAACTTTCAGCCAGACTAATCTCACAATTAAACCTCATCATTAGCTATGAGACGGCCCACAACTTTCAGCCAGACTAATCCTTCAAGCCCATGTGTCCCATCTATATAGCCAGCACCCAGCAATATCAAGGAATCCAATTGAAATGAAACCTATGATCCCTTTTGGAGAGTGTCAATTGTGAATAACACAATTTGGAAATCATAGATGATAGAAATACACACACACACACACACACTCTGTGTGAACAAGTGCTAGCTTGACTATATCATCACTTCACAGCATGATGCATCAATATATCATTGTACTTACTAGTTCAGAACAAGTCTTTACAGCAAAGCAGTAGCAGCTGAAACCGCTCTAGAAACAAAGACAACCTTAGCACGAAAACATCGATTTCCTCAAACATCGTTGACCTGATGCACACCCAAACCGAAAGAAAATACCTCACGGACCGGCGGGTACTCAATCAAAGAGATCTCAACGGCATATCCGCCGACGGGCAGCTTCAGATCGCGCAAAACAGCAAAGGCCTCAGCCATACGATTCTTCGGCACCTCTTCAGCGACGGGACAATATGGGATCCACGAATCTGGACGGTGCTCTTCGCTTACCTCAATGCCCTCCTTTTTCATTGCATCGCACAGCTGCGAGTGGAACTGAAGGAGGGATAGAGAGGGCGTCGGGCTGAGAAACAGAACGTTAGCGTCGTTAGGCAGGCTCCCTATCGAAGATAAGGAGAGGGATAAAGGTTCTTGCTTTGCCGAGAAGTTTCTGAGGATGTTTCCCAGCTTCGCAATATCGGCAAAAGGGCTCGAAAACAAGGTTATGTGGGGCCTAGATTCGATCTCGATGAGCTGAATGGTGATTTGTCGGCGAGCCAATACGTTCCATGCTTTCAAGACTTGGTTCTCCAGGGCGGGGTCGAAGTATATCTCGATAGCGTAGCCTTGTGACATTGTCCCTAAGTTATCATCCAATTAAAGAATCAAAAAGATTGTACAGACGTTGTATTAGGGTTCCAACACATAGCCTTGCGACAATGTTGTCCCAACAACCCTTTGAAAGAACACATAATACCATTTCGAAAAATCAAGAAAAAATTTTAACATACAACCCAAAGTATCCATAAAATTGCAGCATAAGGAAGAATTGTACAACGAATCTCAGCACAAACAAGCAAAGCCGAAGGTGATGCCTAAAAATTAAAAAGAGAAACAAGCGAAGATTATAAGAACGATAAGAAATAAACCACAAACCTCAAAACCCAGAAAACGCAAAGCTCAATACGATATACGCAGCTGAGATCGAAAGCGAAAATGGAGTAACTTCAACTGATTTGTAAGAAAAAAAAATAATCCCTCTTGGGGCTTACCCAGTTCAAATTAGGGACAAGTGGCTAAGAGTATAGACAAAAACCAAAGTCAAATTGAGTCCTTTGATTCCAACTAACACAGCTCAAGAATGTTGATTGAGGTATCTATGTGCACGCCATAGTAAGTAAGGTTGCTAATCGATAGTGAGAAAAGGGATAAAGAGTTCAGACGAAGAGGGCAAAGGAAGAAATGGGTTTGAGCTATGAGGCCGAAGATAGAAATGGTTCGATTTTTTTAAAATTTTTTTTTTTAATTTTTCTTTTTCTTTTTTCTAGAGTGAAGTTGCCACTCATGGTTGAATCAAAGATGGTGCGATTTGTTGGACTTTATGGATGCTATATTCTTGCATGCTTAGACTTTAAGGTAAATGCAATAAAATTTAAGGAGCCATTTCATAGTATTATAGTTTCTTAAATATATAAAGAAAAAATGTATTTTTCCATAATTCACTTTCTCAAATAATAATTTCAACTCCTCGGCCAATAAAGTAAGAAACTATAATAACCCTCCTGCTATAGGTGGTTCCAATGATATGTGTGACAACATTGAATGAGACATCTCAATTAGGTTTTTTCGATTTATTTTATAAAAAAATTACTGATAATTACAAAAAAAAATTCATATAAGACAATAATGGTAAGATGATTTAATTTCACCACCTTTATCTAACTAACAAAAATAGTCCTTTCTTCCCCCCTTATGCATGGTCAAACTCGTTATTTTTTAGCACAATACTAACGTCCAACAATTCATATAGAATAATCATTAACAAATCTTTATAAACATTATTTGCTATCAAAGGTCATATATTACTTACATTTTATTTTCTTTGGGCACCATTTGATATATGCAATTAAACGGCAATAATCGAAAAATGTAATTAAACAACCGAACAAAATTTTATTGTCATAAGTACGACAAACCAAATGAATGATACGCTGCCAGCCCTTCGAGACCGACCCAAATGTACTTGGTCGCGTCCATACGGGCCCAAGGAGCTTTTCGTGAAAATAGAATATGTTTTTTTTATATATAATTTTTTTTTTCAAAGTTTTTTTTTATATATATATATATATATAATTGGAACACCATTTTTGAAATTATAAAAGTTTATAAAAGAAAAATGGAAGATTTATATTGAAGTCCCACCTCATTACATGCATTATCTTTCTTTTACTTTTTTACTTTTCTTTTCTTTTTTTCTGATTTACTTTTATATCTTTGTCATATCTCTCCAAACGACCCTTTTTATTTCTCCACCTCCTCAAGCCAGCCATTGATCTGCCATCGAAGCCTTTGCGTCGCCTCGAAGCTCTCAGATTTTATTGGTGAGCTCTGAAGTATATTCCTGGCGTTGATGCTTTTGGAAAACTATGCTGCTAAATGATTCAACGATCATATGGGTGTTCTTGCGATTGATTGTCCTTGTCTTCAATTTATAAAATTGGGCTGGCCGATGTTCAGATTGAATTTCGTACGCCTCTTTTTTGCTTTTAAAGTTATGGGTCTGCAGAATCTGACAAAACTGTTGTTTTATTTCTTGGAATGGATGGTGATCATCTGTTGGTGAGATGATCTTGGCTTGTTGTTGAATCGAATTGATCGTTATGAACCTACCGTCATAAAATTGGTCAAAAGAGAATAAGGAATGAAATATAAAATTGGATGATATACTTGCTGTAAGTATAATTTGTATGAACCTTTTCTGTTCCAATCGATGCAGCTGCATTGTACTTTCATTTGGAGTTGTAATATAGTTAACGAAGTTGCTTACCTCGTAAAGATTAGTGGAAAAGGTCACAATGTAAGCAACCATGGAAACATTGATTGAGCTTGTGGAAATGAAAGTTCATGGCTTCATCTGATGTTTTGTCCTGAAATCTTATACAGATGTATGCCTCGTCTCAGCTTGCTCATGTGCTCTTTTCAATGGATAAGATGATTGAGTAGGATTATTGAAGTGACAGAAATGAACAGAATTGACTTTGAATATTTGCTTAAGATTGTACCAAGTGGTCTATTTGTGGTGTGAATCGTTATACAATCTGATGCACAGCATGGCACTTTGTTAGGCTGGGCAATTTAACAGCATTTTCAATTTAATTCTCATAATTTGATTTCCTCTGGCACTTTGTTAGGCTGGGCAAGAACAGATAATCCCAGAATGTCTTCTCCTAGCAAGAGGCGAGATATGGATGTCATGAAATTGTAAGGATCTCCACGATGAGTTATTATGTTTTTGATAAGCTAACTCGTATCATTAACCTTGTTCGTTAGGAGATTGTCTTATTGTCATACATCTTTTTTCTTTTTTCTCAATTTTATTGTAGAATGATGAGTGACTACAATGTCGAGACTATAAATGATGGTCTCCATGAGTTCAATGTGGAGTTTCATGGTCCGAAAGAAAGTAAGTTTGCTGCAACTTTTGAATTTTGTCTCAATGCTAATGTTTAGTTCCAAGATTGCCCATAGTTAACAATTTCACTAAGATGGATCTCACGACTCAACCAAGTCTAAGTATACCCTTAAAGGCCATTATGCTTAAAACAATATAAACAAGTACAATGAAGATGTTATTTTTCTTTTTCTTCTCTGAAGATTTTATTTACTTGACTTCCTCGTCTTCATCATTCATTGGGATGAACTCTGATTTCTAAATCATTTCTTCGAAAAAATATTTGCAAAAGCTATGACCTTTTGCATCTCTCACAATGATACAGTTTAGAGGTTTCTGATCCAACTAATGCAGATTCTGGTCATGTGTCTTAATTACTTCTGATGTTCTTTTTGGAGCCCTGATGTAGAGTTTCACAATTTTTTGCTTCCCTTAAGTGGTTTGTTGTCTTTATCAGACACACTAGGTTATGCCATCGTGTTCAAACCCAAAGGTTGTTTGACAAGAATGTCGTTATAACAATCCATCTCTTATTATTGAAGGTCCATATGAAGGTGGAGTTTGGAAAGTTCGTGTGGAACTCCCTGATGCTTATCCTTACAAGTCTCCTTCCATTGGATTTGTGAACAAAATTTTCCATCCAAACGTTGACGAAATGTGAGTTTTCTATCACGAATATTTATTAGTCATTACAGTAAGTAGCAAGAATTTTTACCTCATGGGCTTGCGATAAATGATTGATTAAAATTCTCTGCCTCGTATTTGAAATTATAGGTCTGGCTCTGTTTGCTTGGATGTCATAAACCAGTCGTGGAGTCCGATGTTTGGTAAGTTTATCCATTTCATTCACTGACCCAATTATTACAAGAAGCTAATTCAACGATGTTTTTGGAAGAATAAATAAATAGTCTTCTAGGACCCAAATTTAACGTTCAACGCATATCTATCACCATTCGACCCTTACTTTCTAATTTTTGTCCCGATTTTGATGTTTCTTGAAAAATATTATTCATTTTCAGATTTGACGAACGTGTTTGAGGTATTTCTCCCACAGCTTTTACTCTATCCAAACCCCTCAGATCCACTGAACGGTGATGCAGCCTCTCTAATGATGAAAGACAAAGCGAAATACGAGCAGAAAGTGAAAGGTTTCTTTGGGTTAACTTCGATTCACATGCATTAGCCTTTCACATAGAAAATTATTGATGTTATATTTTCCATGCATAACTTCAGAGTACTGCGAACGATATGCAAAGAAGGAGCACATTGCTAATACTTTATCTGATGAAAATGGTGACGAACCAAGCGATGAAGAAAGTGTCAGTGAAAGTGACGGCGACGACGACGACGATGAAGTTGTGGGGCGCGCAGATCCGTAATTAGCGATTGTTTTTAGCAGGTTCTTTCTTGTTCTATTAGTTAATGTTGTTAAGTTATGAAACAATGTAATATCTGGGCACAATCAGGAGCATAGACCATTGTTTAATGTTTTAATATCTGAAATAATTCTAGATTTATTACAATTCTACAAGAGGAAGGGACATGTTATTCTATTTTCATAATCATATGATCTATCACTTCATTATTTGACTTTATATTGGCCAAGATTAGTACAATGTAACTCAGCTATTCATGGTGGTGTGGTGAGTATCAACGGGATTTTTTTCGATCTGCAAAGCCAGAAACTGATCCCCCGATGAAGCGCCGGCCTAGTGAGCCCAAAAAGCCGTCGTTTTGGTCCTCTTATTCGTCGTCTTTGGGCGGAATCAGCGGCGATCGAATCGAATTGGTCTAGCCAGGCTTCGGCTTATATGGACGGGGTTGCGTATTTTTTTTGCATAAACCTGAAGATTTAATATACAAATGAGGGTCACAATTATTCAATATATAGATAAGATACTTCGGTAAGAAAAGGACACCCTTACTTCTTAATCATCGTGAGGAGAACGGTGGATATTCTGCCGTAATCAATGTTTTAAAACGCGTATTGCGCAATGTATCGCGTTTTAATTCCGATATTGCATAGCGTAAATAGCGTAGTGTATTATGTGAGCTTTTTGAGAAGTCAATTATAATGCAAAAAAATACATAATTGTGTATAGTTGTTTGATCCATGGGATAGGTCTCATCTCCGTGTAACGCAAGTCATAGTCAATTGATTGAGGATACTCCATGTTGCACGAAAAAAAAAAATATTGTAATTAATATTATACCTTGTTATTTTTTATTTTATTTTAATTTATATAATTACAATTTTACCTTTTAATTTATTAATTTATTGTAATTATATTTTTACAAATCATTTTTTTCCTTTTTATATATTTAAAAATAATACATAATCATCTATTAAATATTTAAAATTATAAATAAATCAAAGTATATAATAATATTATATTACATATTAGTATAGATAATGTAGATAAAATAAAATAAAACAGTGTCTTAATTAATTTGTAATAACCACCGATTTTCCCGCGCTTCCTCGTATTCCTAACCTCAAACATTGTCAACGGCCACTAACTAAGTTTCCTAATGAAATCACTCAAAACATTTTTTTATTTTTTTTTTATCATTTTTCTTGGAACCTTTCGTCTTCTCATAATCCTTTTTCAATCCATTAAACGTTTAACAATCCAAATCATTCACCCACCATATTCTTGAAAATTTTCAGCAGAAATCAAGAGAGAAAGCGATCAACAAGAGTTAAAAAAAGTATCGATCTTTTCAGCGGAGAACCCATCGTAGGACAAGGGCTCCGCCATGGAAGATGAATAGAATATTCTCCACGCCGGCGTCTCACGTCCGCCACATCCGGCGAACTATAACCGACCACCGTCCCCAAGACCCTGATTCCTCCGACGGGCTCAATTCTTTGAGCATATTATGGAGATATCAGATACTCGACCCAAACAGCGACATAGTCAATTTATGGAACCACATCTTCTTGATAACTTGCTTGATCTCCCTCTTCATCGACCCTTTGTACTTTTATCTTCCGTACGTCGGCGGGCAAGTGTGTATGTCCACGGACAATGCGGCCTCCGTTGTAATAACCTATTTCAGGACGCTGGCAGATTTGTTTTATCTGTTGCACATGTTGATGAAGTTTAGAATGGCGTTTGTGGCTCCTAGTTCTAGGGTTTTTGGACGTGGAGAGTTGGTTATGGATCCAAGGCAGATTACAATGAAGTATCTTAAGAAAGATTTCATCGTCGATTTGACTGCGACGTTACCATTGCCTCAGGTAAATTTTGAGTAAGGGAAGTGTTCGATGAAAGTACTTAGAAAGCTGCACATTCACACTTTTTTTTTTGTAACTCAGCTAACATGATAATGGAGGTGATCTTTGATCGATATTTTCGTAGTTATGGTTATTTCTTACAGCAAATATACGATGTTATGGCAACTAATCGAAGAATAAACTGATAAGAAGCCGTTGACTGCTATGTATGTTTGAGGTTTTGACAAAATGATGGATGTTCCTGCAGATTGTTATATGGTACATAATTCCGGCGACTAAAACAGATGGGACGGGCCAAGCCAACAACACTCTTGCTCTTATTGTCCTAATCCAATACATTCCAAGATTGTTTGTGATCTTTCCTCTGAATCAGAGGATCATAAAAACCACGGGATTCATCGCTAAGACTGCTTGGGCTGGTGCTGCGTATAATCTTCTTCTTTACATCCTAGCCAGCCATGTAAGTACCTTAAATCAGATCAAGCCTCTTGTTTTTTTTTTCTTTACATTTTCGTTTGTTATTTAACTTTTACATCTGCATAGGTAATAGGAGCTTCTTGGTATTTAGCATCTATAGGGAGACAACATTCCTGTTGGGAACTAGGATGCATACAAGAGTTTGATAGCATCCCACCTTGTAATCTGAAGTTCCTCGACTGTACAAGTTCCGAAATAGGAGGCCTCGAGAGAGATTACTGGCTGAACATGACAAGCGTTCTTACACGATGCGATGCAAGGAACGATGACTCTGACTTCAGGTTCGGGATGTTTGCGGATGCTTTCACAAGCGAAGTCGCCTCGTCCAGTTTCATTGACAAGTACATCTACTGCCTCTGGTGGGGCCTACGCAATTTGAGGTTCGAACATTTTTTTACAAGCAAGTGAAACGTTCCTCTCATTTCTCGGGCTTACGGCTTAAGGTTTATTATTACAACTTTGTTTTTACAGTTCGTATGGACAGAATTTATCGACGAGTACTTACCTTGGAGAGACGTTGTTTTGCATCGTTCTGTGTATCGGCGGTCTGATTCTATTCGCTCAATTGATCGGAAATATGCAGGTGTGTGATTAAAATATCTGCACCATCCTTTTTTTCTCATCATCATCAGCCTTGAGTTGATTAGCTTCGTAAAAATAAAACCGTATTTTTTTTCGATTTGCTTATTGAAGACTTACTTACAATCGATGACTGTGAGGCTCGAAGAGTGGAGAATCAAGAGGAGAGACACCGAAGAGTGGATGAGACACCGTCAGTTGCCCCCCGAGCTGCAAGAACGAGTGCGCAGGTTCGAACAGTACAGATGGCTCACGACCCGAGGAGTCGACGAGGAATCCATCTTGAAATCACTACCAGTCGACCTCCGTCGGGAAATAAGGAGGCATCTCTGTCTCAACCTCGTCCGCCGTGTAAGTAAAACCATCATCAAATATCACCCCAGACAATGACACAAATCAGTTAGAAAAAAAAAGAAAAAAGAAAAAAGATTGTCCTGAACTAATTAATTTTAACGAAAAGTTCTGATTTTTAGTTCTTTCGACCTGTTGGGCCGATTTTTTAGGTACCCTTCTTCGCACAAATGGACGACCAACTCCTAGACGCCATATGCGAGCGCCTCATCTCGTCCCTGAGCACGCCGGGCAGCTACATCTGCCGAGAGGACGACCCCGTCGACGAGATGCTGTTCGTAATCCGCGGCCAGCTCGAGAGCTCGACGACCAACGGGGGCAGGTCGGGCTTTTTCAACTCGATCACGCTCCGGCCGGGAGATTTCTGCGGGGAGGAGCTGCTCACGTGGGCCCTCGTGCCCAACTCCTCGAACCTCCCCACCTCGACCCGGACGGTGAAGACGGTGACCGAGGTGGAGGCCTTCGCCCTGCAGGCCGAGGACTTGAAGTTTGTGGCCATGCAGTTCAAGAGGCTCCACAGCATGAAGCTGCAGCATGCTTTCAGGTACTACTCCCACCAGTGGAGGACGTGGGGCTCTTGCTTCATACAGGCGGCGTGGAGGCGGTATAAGAAGAAGAAAATGGCGAGGGAGTTGGCCCTACAAGAGAATTATTATTACAGTAATGTTCTTGGACGGGAAGGTTATTACGAGGGCTATGGGGACGGCGGTTGTGGTAGTGAGGACGATGATGATTTGTCGGGTGATAACGCGAATAATGCCCAACACCTCGGAGCTACTATTTTGGCTTCGAAGTTTGCTGCAAATACGAAGAGAGGTGGAAACATTCATCAGCAGCACAAAGGTCAGATAGGCGATGCTTCGTCTTCGAGTTTGAAGATGCCGAAACTGCTTAAGCCCGATGAGCCCGATTTCTCAGAAGAACCTTAACTAGGTTGTAAGAGGTGGGGAATACGGGGGAAAAAATGAAAACCCTGGGGCAATGTTAGTTAGGATTTGTTAATTTTTTTTTTGTTTTGTAAATGAACTAGAAAGTAATCAGAAATGAAAACAAGATAGATTTTCCTTGATTGACTATGTAAGAGCACACATACATACATAAGGCCTTTCATTCTGTCCAGAAATTGCAGATCGATATGATGGTCGGGAGATCGTCTTTCGTTGTTGATGGTAAGGACGGTTCGGATATGACTGAATGGTTTCTTGAGGCCGTCTTTCCGTCGTACAACATCATTATGCAAAAAATGGCTCAAAAGGTAAGTTGTATCTTAATTATAAATCTTATATGTTACATTTGGAGAGTACAACTTGAGATTTATCTCTTAACTATGGTCGAAACACAAGTACAAAAGAAAAAGCATGATTAACTACAATCAATATTGCAAGTAATAAACAACTTCAACCTTCATAAAAGTTTTCGGTTAACAGATCAACTGTCTCGACAATCGACGGTCACCTCATCAGTTGATACTCTCGCAGGTCCCATTTCTTGGCTCTTCGAAAACCCTAAATTGCCAGTATTGTTCGATCCCCGATCTTCGACGTAAACATCATCTCCAAGTTCTTGTTGACCTTCGCCGATTGTCACTACAACCTCAAACTCATTACCATGTTCTTCTTCTTCTTCTCCTCTCGGTCGATCATTACCAATTACATCCTCAATCAGAAACCTACGACTGTCTCCACCACACAAAGATCCACTCCTCGTGGTATCAGCATCGGCCCTACAGATGGGACAAAGCGAAGAAGCCCTCGAAAGCCACAAATCCACACACTCCGCGTGGAAACTGTGGTTGCAAGAAGGCAGAAGCCTGCACTTCTCGCCCGAACAGAAGCTCTCAAGACACACCGCGCAAACTGGCGGTGGGCTCGTGCCCTTTTTATTCTCCTCCTCGGCCTTTGCCTTGAAGTCGAAGCATGGAAGCTTCTCTATTTCGTCCCTTGACATGCTAGTGCTTCCCAAACTACCCCTATCGATCGCCCTGTCGTTCCCTGCTGCTTGGTCGTCGAGGCTGCCCCTTATTAGGGTTCTACGACTGATTATGCAGACGTAGACTCGGAGGAGTATGCCGATGCCTATAAACGATAAGATTATGGCTATGATTGTGTCCATGACAAAGAGGTGCATCTGCCCGCTATCCCTCACAACATGGTCCACAGTCACGTTTTAGAACAAAGATCACAAACATTTAAAACTCTATTACACAAGTAGTATCATCTAGGGTGGGTTATTGATGATCTAATGCGAAATAAATTCAAAAATGAAGGCTTTGGGGGTGGAATAGGTTATAGAATAGCTTAATTCTGCTGATGGCATGGAGATTGTCTTTACATAAATGTTTTATACGTTGAGAGTAACTCTATACCAGAAGAAATAAAACCTAATAAAGCCATATATTGTGCTATTGATTAAAGTAATCAGACAAATCCTTAGTTGGTTTTGTTAGAGACGATAGTGGAGTGGGTGGGAAATAGTGTAATTATTATTAAAATGGTTGCTCGGTTGCAAAATTATTACACATTTTGCATTTTTTAAACGCAATTTTATATTTTTCCTTCATGATTGGATCAAGTGGTGTGATATTTCCAAAAGTTCAGAGCTTCAATTTATATTTTTTGTTATGACTTGGACAATACACAAATATCATAAGGATTAATTTAACTTGGGTCATTCTAAGCCGACAATGAGATTCGGATTAAAATTAATCGGTTTATGGAGACTACAATGGGTTTGTTATGTCTCGGGACAATACACACAGATCAACTGAATAAGTTTTGTTAGAACCTGAGTCATCCCATAGCCACCAATGAAAGTTAGATTTGATTTAGACCAGAGGCGACTCATCATAATACAAGGCCTAAAGCGACTTTTAGAACGAGACATTTTCTTGACTAAAATAATATTAAATATTATATATTGACAAAAAATTTTACGCGCCAAATTAGCACAACCCTCCTCCTTTATCCGAACACACTTAAAGTTTATAGAAGACAAAGTTAAAAACTCAAAATAGAAAAACCTCTTTTTAGTGGAATTTTTTCAAAACAAATTTTTTTGCATAAAATGTATTCTTCTAACTTTTTTTTTACGCAAAATTCTTTTATGAAACTCTTATAATCATTCTTTTCAACCAATTCGCTTTCTATTGGTAAAATAATCAGTCCATTTAATCTTTCTTTCGACAATATAGATCTTAAGTAGTTTTTTTCTGTAATTATTAATCTGGAAAAACTTCTTGCTGCAAAAGCAAGTCACAGAAGAATCGTAAATATAATCTTATATGCAATATACACATTCGAAAAAATTTGACCTTTTTAATGTAATTTAGTATTTCGATTGTAGCATTAACTTTTGTATTTTCGTTTTTGAAATAAATCTTGCCCATTAATTTCTAAACTACTCTCACGTGTCAAAAAATTTTAAATAGTAAAAAACTTTCTTCGATATTTTTATCATTCATTATTTTAATTTTTCCGTACTAAATTGAAAGCCATACTAAATGAAATTGCCCGTAAACCGCACATATATGTTCTGGTTTTTTTTTGTGGATTAAAATTTTACTGATCTTATGCCTCTATTATATGTGATACGTTTGACTAATTTATAGCAAATTTATTTAAAAAAGAGTGAACGGTAAAATTTGGTGTTTATATTATACAAAAATTCTTACTATTAGTGCTCAAACTTCTAAATACCGACGGTTGGTTCACTCTTATAAAAAATGACGATTTGACAAAGTTTATGAACCACAGTGACACATTTAAAAGTTTAATAGTGAAACTTTTGTATAGTATATAAGCATCAAATTTGCCGTCCTCTATTTAAAAATCGATGGTTAATGGGCCACCAACCGCATCATATGAGCCCAATAGGCCCAAATATTCGAAATGGAAGTTTCCGGATCCTTCGAGTCCAAACCCGAAACTCTCCCATGGGCCAACTTTGCAGACATGGCCGACATTCTTCAACGCTTTCCTCCCGCGTAAGAAATCCTTCGATTTTTCTTACGCCCCAAGAAAAAAAAAAAAACCCAAACTCTGTCTTATATATATATAGATGAAGACATCAGCGCCTCTCTCCATAAACAAACGTCAAAATCCAAAAGAAAATCTCATCAATCCCATCGATCAAATCATCGAAATCACAGAGAAGACATAGCCATGTCGGGAGGAACAGAAGCTTTCCCAGATTTAGGACGACACTGCCAGCACGAAGATTGCCGTCAGCTCGATTTCCTACCTTTCACTTGCAACGCCTGTCGGAAGGTAGCAGATTCTTCTTCTTAACTCCGTCGTAGAATCTCTCTTTCATTTTTTTTTTGTTTAGATAACGAATTGGATTGATTCTGCGTTTGGCAGGTGTTTTGCATCGACCACCGCTCCTACAAATCACACGACTGCCCCAACTCCGACGTGAGCAGCCGGAAGGTCGTCGTCTGCGAGGTCTGCTCCGGCGCGATAGAGACGACGGGGCGCTACGGCGACGACGAGAAGAAGCTTCTGGAAGAGCACGAGAAGTCGGGGGACTGCGATCCGAGGAAGAAGAAGAAGAAGAAGCCGACGTGCCCCGTGCGGCGGTGCAAGGAGGTGCTGACGTTCTCGAACAACGCCACGTGTAAGAGCTGCGGCGTTACGGTTTGTCTGAGGCATCGATTCCCCACGGAGCACACCTGCGAGAAGGTGAAGGGTAGTTTGGGTAATAAACACGACAGAAGCATCCATAACAGCAAGTTCTTGGCTGCTTTGAGCTCGAGGATGGGGAAAGAGTGCAGTGGTACGGACGATAGCCATAAGATGGTTAAAGCTCCTTCGCAGCAGCCCAGCGTTAGTGCCTTTTAACTTCTCTGTAATTTCTCCCTTTTTTTTTTTAATTTGTGTAATTTTACCATATTTAAACATTTTTTTCTGAACAAAAACACACATTGCAACAATAATTTAGCCAGAAAATACAAGTCTGTGATTTTATTACACAGTTACAAGAACCTTACATGAAATATGATTGCAGAATCATAGTGCAAGTAAATATATATATATATATATATATATATATATATTCTGGATGTACACGATTTTATTCACAAATTGACAATGTTCGTTTTCCTCCGTCGGAGTATTGATGCTTCTTCATCGCGATATCGACAAATTCACGCGAAAGTGGTCAGTTATTTGCGTCTGTTAACTTATATTTATCCCTGTAATGGCGGATCTCATGGTTAAAAGGCGATAAAGAAGCGTGAAGACGACTAAGAAGAAGACGTTTTTCCTTTTTATTCCATTATATAACATATCATTACAGTAGTTGTTTATTCAGCAGATAGAGTAGCACTTGTATATATAAGCAGCAGCCATTGAAGCAAAGATGGAACTCACAGTTTGGCTTTCAAGTACTGTTCTACGGTGAGAGGCTTAGGACCGCCGAACCAGTTTATCATGAATATGTTCTCGATCTCTAGCTTGAATGTCTGGAAATTGTGACTCTTAGGCCACGCTGTCACATTAACATCGAAAAAAAAATCTTCAGACAACTGAAGTATGAAGTCGATTAAGCTGTTCCCAACAGCGCCCGGGAAATATATGCTTACTTTTCATCTCGGGGTGCTTTGTGAACAATGCGTTTTCGGCGAACTTTGCTTCCTCCGTGCTTTTCTCGAGCGGCTTTAACTGAACAATCATCATCGGACCAAACACAGCATAAGCATGAGGGCGATGAAGATGGAGGAGAGGAGTAGAATTGACAGTTTTATAGATAGAACCACAACCTTTCCGACAAGGGTAATTTTTGCACAGGCAGGATTCTCGGGATCCTTCTTGCCGCATGTTCCGAGGCTATACTCGCTTATTGTAAGAGAAGATCTCTGGTCTTTCAAGGCGTTGCTCGCAGTGGGATCGAGGGCTGTCAAGTAAAAGTAGGGAATGCCTTTGCCTTTGTCTGGCAATCCATCGCTAAACGAAACGACGTTTCTGCAAGAGTGTATCGGGTTTTTTAGACAGCATTACAGTCCATAAATCAGACAAACATCTCAACAGAAGACGCAGAACTAATCTTCGAAGCAGCCAAGAAAATGAACTGAGAGTAATAAACTTAACAATAACAATCAAGACAATATCTATACTGTGTAAGCAAATATCAAGAAATTCATAATCAGCAATTTTCATTACAGATATTGGGCCATATGGCTTTTAGGGTAGACATACAATACAACATACCCGAAAGGTGCGCCGCCCCAATCACTTGAGATAGTGCTGCAAATTGAACAAACTATATCAGCTGCCCCATTAAAAAAAAAAGAAAAAAAATCGAATCTTTAAGCCAATATCATCATATAATAAGTTCTATTGTATCAAGCAATCGACTTTGCAGTTAAAAGGGTAAAAACGAAATTACTTGAGGACGCCCCAAGAACTCTGAGAAACCAACCACCGAGCAAAGCGCGCCACGTCATCAGGCTGAGGCCTGTCGATTGACATCAGCAGAGGCCGACCATGGACGCATTCTTGAAAAAAACCCAGAGATAAAAGGACAGATAGATAAATTAACACTTTAAGTACCATCACTTATTTCAACGTTTTTTTCTCTTGCTGGACTGTTTTGAGATGACAATAATCAGACCACAGCTGACTGTCTGTGTCTTGATGGGTTTTTGCCTTCCTGTCTATATATAGTTGAGATTCTAGTTAGCTTTATTCGCTAATTGTGAATTTGTTTGGACTTCTTCCATTAAATGGTATTAAACTATATCTTCTTCAATAATTGGCAATTGGTAATAAATTCTTGCGACAAGCAACAAGAATAAAGAAAGAGTATTGATTGTCTGTGCTCGAGTGCTGGATAAGGACAGTGTGGCGCCAATCAAGCATGGGGTTTGCACCTGTTAATTATGACTTTTCCCAGTTTTTTTTCCTTATCTAATCTGTTCATTAGCTTTTTGTCACATGATAATGTAATGTTGGCTAAGCTAATTTAAGATACTTTGCGTACAACAGAAAGAGAAAATATTAAATATGTTATAAAATATTATAACTATTAAGTATTTTACTAATGACGATATAATTAGAGAGATAATAACTTCTTTTCTTCAATACTTTCTCTTATCTTTTTACACATCCCAAATCACCTATTTATACACAAATTCATCCAATTACATCCACAAAATAAAATATTACATCAACCACACAAAAATCTCATCTACCATTCTAATCAATAAAATAATCACAACCTCCATTCTAAACCACTCCTTTTACTTAACCACCATTCCAAACAATATACATCCACATATTTATTTAATATTTCATAATACTCCCCCTTGGATGTATATTAAGGAATATGCCTCGTTAAAACCTTACTAGGAAAAACCCAGCGGGATAAAAACTAGTGAAGGAAAAGAGTACATACTTCCTTTTGTACGCTTTCACTTGTTGTCTCATTAAAAACCTTACTGGGAAAACCTCATAGGGAAAAAACCACAGTTAAGGGAAAAAGAGTACAACGCGCACTTGCTCCCCCTGATGACAATATCACTTCAGATCTCGAAGTTTTCGAACTCCAATTGAATATACTAATTTTCTAAAAATGGGAGGAAGTGCTTTTGTAAATAAATCTGCAAGATTTTCGCTTGATCGCACTTGTTGTACATCAATATCACCATTTTTCTCCAAATCATGTGTAAAGAAAAATTTCGGTGAAATATGTTTTGTTCTATCCCCTTTAATATATCCTTCCTTTAATTGGGCAATACATGCCGCATTATCTTCATATAAAATCGTTGGAAGTAATTTCTCAGATAATATCCCACAAGTTTGCTGTATATGTTGAATTACCGATCGCAACCAGACACATTCTCGACTAGCTTCATGAATTGCTAGAATTTCTGCATGATTAGATGAAGTGGCAGTTAAACTCTGTTTAACTGATCGCCATGAAATAGCGGTTCCACTATATGTAAATAAATAACCAGTTTGCGATCGAGCATTATGTGGGTCAGATAGAAAACCAGCATCTGCATACCCAATTAAATCTGCTTTCGATTCATTTGAATAGAACAATCCCATATCAGTTGTTCCTTGAAGGTATCGAAATATCCGTTTAACCCCGTTCCAATGTCTACGAGTCGGTGACGAACTATATCTCGCCAATAAATTTACAGCGAACGCAATATCAGGTCGCGTATGACTCGTAAGATACATTAGTGCTCCAATAGCACTGAGATATGGTACTTCGGGACCAAGTAATTCTTCATCATTTTCACGAGGTCTAAATGGATCTTTATTCACGTCTAATGATCGGACAATCATCGGAGTATCCAATGGATGAGCTTGATCCATGTAAAATCTTTTCAATACCTTTTTCGTATATGTCTCTTGATGTACAAATATCCCATTCTTCAAATATTCAATTTGCAGTCCAAGACAAAATTTCGTCTTTCCGAGATCTTTCATTTCAAACTCCTTTTTTAAACAAATAACAGCATTTGATAACTCTTCGGGAGTTCCAATTATGTTAATATCATCAACATAAACTGTGATGATAACAAATTCACTTTTACGCCTTCTCATAAATATACAGGGGCAAGTTTGATCATTTTTGTACCCCTCTTTCAATAAATATTCACTCAGGCAATTATACCACATACGCCCAGATTGCTTTAATCCATAAAGCGATTTATTCAGCTTAATCGAGTACTCGTGTCGGGGCCCTGAATTTTCAGGCAACTTAAATCCCTCGGGAAGTCTCATATGTATGTCACTGTCAAGTGATCCATATAAATAAGCGGTGACAACATCCATAAGACGCATATCGAGTCCTTCACGTACTGCCAGACTAATTATATAACGAAAAGTAGTTGCATCCACCACAGGAGAATATGTCTCCTCATAATCAATACCAGGTCGTTGTGAGAAGCCTTGTGCAACAAGTCGTGCTTTGTATCTCACAATTTCGGCGTTTTCATTCCTCTTTCTGATGAAAACCCATTTATATCCAACCGGCTTTACATTTTCTGGTATGCGGACTACAGGTCCGAAAACTTTTCGTTTCTCAAGTGATTTCAATTCTGCCTCGATTGCATCTTTCCATTTTGGCCAATCATTTCTTTGTCTGCATTCTTGTACAGACCTTGGTTCATGATCCTCATTCTCATTCATCTCATTCATTTCATGTAGCGCTACGTTAAATGAGAATTTATCGTCAACGTTGACTTTTACTCGGTTCCATCTAATTCCATTTTGGGCATAGTTTATCGAGATCTCTTCATTATCATTATTCTCAGAATTTTCAGGTACCTTATTTTCATTCTCATAATCATTAATGCCCATTGACTCTTCTAGAGTCGATAAATCCTCGACTGGACCATTCTTATTATTTGCTCCTTTTCTTTTTCGAGGATTTTTATCTTTGGAACCCGAGGGCCTGCCACGTTTCAATTGTGGTCTAGGCTCGATAACACTCTTTGTATGTTCTGCAGGAACATCGATTTTTGCAGGAGCATTAACAGCTGGTATATGTGACTTAGTCACTCTTTTAAGGTCAGTAAAGCTATCTGGCAGTTGATTAGCTAATCCTTGTAAATGAATTATCTTTTGAACTTCTAGTTCACATTCTTTCGTTTGAGGATCATAATGATTCAGCGATAATTCATTCCAACTAATATTCTTTTCCAGCTGTTTCATTTCTCCCCCTAATGTCGGAAAATTCGATTCATCAAAATGACAGTCGGCAAATCTAGTCGTAAATAAATCTCCAGTTAAAGGTTCTAAATATTTTATTATTGATGGAGATTCAAATCCGACATATATTCCCAACCTCCTTTGAGGTCCCATCTTAGTGCGTTGTGGTGGAGCAATTGGAACATAAACCGCACATCCAAAATTCTCAGATGGAAATATCTGGTTCCTGACCATAAACCATTTGTATCGGGGAGATATCATTATAACTTGTTGGCCTGATGCGTATTAGTGCAGCTGCATGTAATATAGCATGTCCCCAACAAGATGAAGGAAGTTTCGACTTCATTAATAATGGTCTTGCAATTAATTGCAACCTTTTAATTAATGATTCTGCAAGACCGTTTTGCGTATGAACATGTGGCACGGGGGCTCAACATCAATTCCAATAGACATGCAATAATCATTAAATGCCTTGGAAGTGAATTCACCAGCATTATCAAGTCGTATTTTCTTTATAGGGTAATCTGGAAAATGTGCTCTTAATCGAATCAACTGAGCAAGCAATCTCGCAAAGGCTACATTGCGTGTTGATAACAAACATACATGAGACCATCTAGTTGATGCATCGATCAATACCATGAAGTATCTAAATGGTCCACACGATGGATGTATCGGTCCACAAATATCACCTTGTATACGTTCCAAAAATCTTATGGATTCATTCTTTATTTTTACTGGTGATGGTCGAATAATCAACTTTCCTTTAGAGCAAGCAGCACATGATAATTCATTAGATTGAAGAATCTTCTGGTTCTTCAATGAGTGTCCACGTGAATTTTGAATTATTTTTCGCATCATAACTGAACCGGGATGGCCCAACCGGTCATGCCAAACAACAAATTTACTGTCATTAATAAACTTCTGGTTTATGATAGCATATGATTCAATCGTTCTAAAATATGTATAATATAGGCCATAATCAAAAGATGGTAATATTTCCATAATTTGTTTACCATTCGAAGTTACTTTTGTAATGTGCAAATATTCAATATCTCCATTTTCTGCAGTCTCAACGTGATATCCATTATGTCGAATAGCTTTAAAGCTTAATAAATTTCTTTGAGACTTAGGAGAATACAAGGCATTTTCAATCATCAGCCTTGTCCCTCTAGGCAGTAAAACATTAGCTCTTCCGGAGCCTTCAATTATATTTGTGCTGCCTGATATAGTAATAACACTGGCCCTTTTCATATCAAGATGATCGAAATATTTCTTATTTTTCAGAATCGTATTAGTCGTTGCACAGTCTGCAAGACATAATTCTCCATTGCACATGCTCGCATCCATCAAATAAATATCCTTTATAAACAAACACATAATATTTATTAATGAAAAAGAAATATTGCATTACAAACATATAGATAACTTAAAACAATAAAACACACAATAGTAAAACATAATACATAAATAAAATCAAAGCAGATTAATTTTCTTCGATCAGAAAATCCGAAGCCTCTAAATGAGCATTTTCATCATTGGCATCAGAGGTAGAGGGGAATTCTCCCTGAACAAAATTATTTCAATTTTCTTTCCTTTGCCCTTCTGAGATTCTTGATATAACTCAACAAGATGTTTGGGCGTACGACAATTGCGCGACCAATGGCCAGAACCACCGCAACGATAACACTTTTCATCATTATTCTTTTGTTCAGTTTGCCTCTTCTCATCTTTATTATCATAAATTTTCCTCTTCTGGGGAAGATTTTGATGACTGCCACGATAATTATGATAACCACCACGATGATACTGATAACCACCACCATAATATCCTCGGCCACGACCTCGGCTTTGACCACGACCTTGACCACGACCACGTCCACGGCCGCGAAATCCACCACGACCACGTCCACGATCATTACCCCGACTATTATCATTATTAGTTTTGACTGCATTGCTTCAGGGAGTGCAGTAGAACCAGTCGCTCGGGATTCGTGATTTTTTACCAGCAATTCATTATTTTGCTCAGCCAAAAGTAAGCAAGAAATTAAATCGGAATACTTTTTAAATTTTCTCTCCCGATATTGCTGTTGTAATATCATATTCTGCGGATGGAACGTGGTAAATGTTTTCTCCAGCATATCATTATCGGTAATTATCTCTCCACATAATTTCAGTGTGGAAGTAATTCTATAAACAGCAGAATTATATTCGCTTACCGATGAAAAATCCTGCAATCGTAAATTCAGCCATTCGTACTTTGCATTGGGAAGAATAACGGTGGTCAGATGGCTATATCGCTCTTTCAGATTTTTCCACAACTCAGCTGGATTCTTTTCTGTCAAGTATTCAACTTTCAGATTTTCGTGAATATGGTGGCGAAGAAAAATCATGGCTTTCGCCTTGTCTTGTATAGTTGTTGTTTTCGTGGGATCAATAGTGTCACCTAAACCTTTTGCTGTCAAATGGGTTTCGGCATCTTGAACCCAAGGTAAATAATTTTTGCCAGTGATGTCGAGTGCAACAAACTCAAGACTCGTCAAATTCGACATTTACTATAATAAAATACAAAACATGTTATAATAATTAAAATACAAAACATGCTATAATAATTAAAACATTATACAAAAAAAAAAATATAATTAATCTTCTTTTAAATCTTCTTTTAAATCTTCTTTTGTAAAAGTTCTGATGAAAAACGATATCCACATCCATATAAGTGTCGCCGTAAAAATAATCATGACCAATAGATTAAACATCAGATAGAGCGACATCCTTCAATTACAAAAATGTAAAATAAGTTTCGTGATTATAACATCAAAGGAAAAAGTACAATTAATCATAATATTTAAAAAGCCTTAAAAATATTATCCACATAGCGGTAATGATCACCGTAAATAAAGTAAGAAGAAGAAGATCCATCTTTGTATAAAACGACATGATTCTATAATTGAAAAATAACATAATAATTAGATAACATAGATAAATTATTATTAGTATCTTTAATAACGATAATATTGATGTTAAGTAAATCTGGGAGAATGACCGATCCAAGTCAAATTCGTAATTAGGCGGTACTCCGCTCTAAAGCAAATTTGTAATTAGACGGTAATCCAACCCAAATCATTTTTTTTAAAAAAAAAATTCCACATGCCAACACCGGGGATCGAAATCTGGACCTCTCGTCACTTGTAATGACGATATTCCGCGAAACCACTCGGCTATCGACGTTTTAGTTATAAATTTTAAAATTAAATATTTATTATATATATAACATTATTAGAGAATGATTAATGTAAATACAAAATAAAATTTCCATACCTAAACTCGTACAATATATTCGACGGAGGTTGAAACTGATGACGGAGAGCGCTCGTGCTGATAACGTGTTATAAAATATTATAACTATTAAGTATTTTACTAATGACGATATAATTAGAGAGATAATAACTTCTTTTCTTCAATACTTTCTCTTATCTTTTTACACATCCCAAATCACCTATTTATACACAAATTCATTCAATTACATCCACAAAATAAAATATTACATCAACCACACAAAAATCTCATCTACCATTCTAATCAATAAAATAATCACAACCTCCATTCTAAACCACTCCTTTTACTTAACCACCATTCCAAACAATATACATCCACATATTTATTTAATATTTCATAATAAAATATTTTTTTTTCTTCCACCTTTTTAAACATTTATCCAAACGAAGTTCAATAAAAGTCGATTCTTTAACCATCGAATTTGGATCTGCATTGTGTCTTAGGCTGAGCTATTGGGCTAATTTAATTGGGTTTGCTCATCAGGCCGAATATTTTGTTGAATTTTGTTAAACGTATATCTCAAATAGAGGTGGCTGATACTTCATTTCTAGGCCTTTTTTTTTTATTATTAAATATGCACATTTATTTTTCCTATTATAGGTTTCTTTTGAAATATGTTAACAAAATTGGTTTATTTTCACCGACTATGGGCTGGGCATTTTTTTGGTCGTCGTAGCTATGAGCCTAGGGTTTTGGCCCATTTGTAAAGTCGTCGCGTCTAATGAACGAGACGCGACACTGCAATTTTATTAGCGCCCAACTCTTCTTCTTCAAGAAAAAGGCCCTAAATTATTAAAAAAGCCTCATTTCTGTCCTCAATATATTCGAAATTATTCGGGCTGGTCTAATTATACTCTTCAACGAAGCCCAATTAACACCTCAATATCTTGTACATTCGCATATAGGGGTGTTCATTATTTGGGTGATCCGATTATTCACCCGAACCATTTTGAATTTGGCTTATTCGGTTCGATTAATCGGATAAACGGGTGGTTAATTGGGTCACCCGAACTATTAAATGGGGGAATGGTTCGAGTATCGGGTGGAGTAAAAAATTTCGGGGCTCACCCGAAACCCGAATAAGAGTTATTTAATTATTTTTAAAATATATTTATATATTATATGAAGAGTAAAAAATTGATATCATCGCTCAAACGAACTTTACTCTTTCGCACAAACCAAATCGAACCGATTAACCCGAAAATTATATATTTAATATAAAATATATATAAAAAAAAATTCGTTATATAATTTTATAATTAAAAATATACAAATTACAATATTTAATTGGTTTACCCGAAAACCAAACCATTAACCCGAGAACCGAATAACCCGAAAACCAAACCATTTAATTGGTTTTGGTTTGGTTTGCGGGTGGTTATCCTAAGTGTCAAAAACCCGAATAATCCAAACCGAATAACCCGAAAACCGATAATCCACCCATTTGAACACCCCTACGCATATATATATATATATATATATATATATATATATATATATATATATATAATATAATTTAGTTCTTGTTGCTTTTGAAATAAATCATGCTATAAGACAGAGGAGTAACAGACAAGAGGGTCTTATGACCCTTAAACTCGACATGGGTAAGGCATATGGTAGGGTCGAGTGGTCTTTCCTGGAGCAGGTACTATGTAAGTTGGGGTTTCATTCGGATTTTATAAATCAAGTTATGAGGTTTGTGTCATTATGTGATATTCTTTTATTTTAAACGGATCTCAAGTTGGTTGTATCACCCCTCAACAAGGGTTACGGGGAGGAGATCCTTTATCACCATATCTGTTTCTTTTCTGTACCGAGGCATTTAGCAGTATATTACAAAAAGCAGAAAGGATAGGATTGATGACGGGTATTAGGGTCTGTCGTTGAGCCCCGTGAGTCTCTCATTTGTTGTTCGGGGACGACACGGCGATCTTTATACATTCACGACAAGAGGGAGTGGCGGAGGTTAAGAGGATCTATGAAGTATATGAAGCAGCGTCTGGACATGCTGTAAATTTCGAGAAGTCGGCCGCAAATTTCTCTCCTAACACCTCATCCTGTTACTCGCCAAGCTTGCTGCTCAATCTTGGGAATTTCGGCTGGGAACACGCATAACATGTACTTGGGGATGCCTACAGTGGTGGGGAGGAACCGTCGTGATGTATTTAAGTTCATTCGCAGCAAAATATGGAAGCGGATTCAGGGATGGTCGGAGAGAAAGCTTTCACAGGCGGTTAGAGAGGTCCTCATTAAAGCCGTACTTCAAGATATCCTAACTCATGCAATTGGGTTGCTGTCGGCTTCCGAAGACTCTTGTGTATGACATAAAAACTGGTGGCTAGATTTTGGTGGAGCGGAACAGGGAAGTACAAGTTACACTGGTTAACATGGGATAAATTGCGTACGCCTAAGGCTTTGGGGGGAATGGGATTTCATGACGTCGAAATTTTTAATAAAGTTTTGCTTGCTAAACAGGCATGTAGGCTATTAACGGCACCAAAGAGCTTACTTGGTCGGATATTCCGTGTGAGGTACTACCCGACCGGCTCAGTTCTTAACGCTTCATTGGGCAGCTCTCCATCACATACTTGGCGGAGTTTATTTTCAGCCCGTGATGTAGTGTTAAAAGGTCATCGGTGGCAAGTCAGTTCGGGTGATCGATGGCATTTTCACAGTGAGATCCGCCTATTGGGTTGATGGCGCTCTATTTTTTATTTTTATTTTTCTATTTCGAGTTGTGCCCACTCAATTGGCTATGGACTTGTTCTAATTATCATTCTATAGATTTTAGATCGAGCATAAATCATGCATGTACGTCAAAATCATCATAGATCGTCGTACCTTAGCCTTACATTCAACTCGACGTCTCACAGTTAACAACTAGCAGTTCACAGTTCTCTGAACATTATAACAAGTTCGAATAAAAACCCTACCCTTGTCCGAAAGGTACCCAGACCACCACAATTGTCCTTTGGCCCATGGCTGGAAAGTATTTAATTAGCAACGAGCATAGTAATGCCGGTCCTTAGCCTTACCAAGCTTATTGGCATAGGTCTCGGCCCAAACATGGGCAAAACGAGAAGCGCAATCAGTCCATTCCTCCACCTTCTGCCTAAGGCGGGCTAGGATAATGGGCAAAGCAACAGACGGGTTTCTCTGCATGTTGTCCATCATATCACGGGCATGGTTACTGTATAAGCGTTCGATGCATCTTCTATCGATTGCTGCATAAGAAAAAGTGAGGCGAAATGCCAGAATTTAGCAACCACATGCCCTTTTTCTCAAACTTTTTTTTTTAAGATATATTAAAACTCACTATATCAAATTCAAACCTGTGAAATGGTCGTCGATATTGAACTGGCCGTCGAGCCCAACCGAGTGGCAATTCATCTCGTTCAAAAGCTTTTCTACTCGCCCAGCATATGATTTGAAAGACTCCACCAGCACGTCCAGCTCGAATCTGAAAAAATAGCAAAAGATTTATAAAATGGATAAGGAATCGGACAAGCGATAAATATATAAATATTCATTACTTATCGTCTTCGCATTTGAACAAGCTATCCTCATGCGGGTTTCGTTGCATGTATTTGAAAGAGTAATTCACACTGCCAGAAGTCACAGACACCCAACGGTCGTTCAGAACTTGATCATCCATATCAGACCTGCCACTAGCTGTAGATAGAGGATGCTGCAGAAGCAAATTTTTGTCGAATTAAATTCTCAAAATGATAAGAAGACAATTAATATATAGACAACAGCATGCACCAAGAATTCCTACGTCATGAGGAAGAAGGCGATAGCTAGGAGTGCAGCGAGGACAACTCGAAAGATCAAGCCGGGAGCGATTTGTGTTGTGTCTGGCCTTCTCTTTCCCAGCTTCAACTTCAGGGGTTTTTTCCGAAATCCTCAAGGGTTCCGAAGAGTTTCCTTCATTCAACAGACAATAATGTTTCGGAGATAGATATACAAGACATGAAATGGAGCTCAAGTGAAAGAAAGGGATGAAACTAAATACAGTGTCAGCATATACCAAACGAGGCCAAATTAAAATTACCTCCCAAATCTTCTACTGTACGAGCCGAAGCAAAAGTCTCTGGCAGGTAGCAGCTGGTAAACTCATCCAGAAGATCTTTATGGTTAGCCAAAAGTGCTGTAACCTGGGCCGAAAGAAAAAAGAATATATATATTTTTTAAATAATGTTAGAATAGAGAAAAAAGTTGATTCAAGTCAGATGCAATGTGCAAATACCTCTTGGACAACCTCAGTGATACCCATTTGCTTCCTACGGTGCATATCTAGGATCTCTAGGAAGGTCTGATACACAGAATTGTCTCGTTCCTGCGCAATAGAAAACGACAATATTCGTTGTTGTCAAACTCAGGTGAAGAACATAACCATTGCATGAGTTATCAATATCTACCTTCATTTTGTTCAAATAACGTAGAACAGCTGATGATTCAGGTCTACTATTCTGGGGTGCTGGTGCTGTGTCATCCTCATTTTCGAGGGTAATCTCAAAACGTTTAGGCCAAAACATGTTAAACCCGAGAATCAAACTCGGATGTCCTCTGAATAACTCTTTCAGTCGCTGGGCGACAACAGATGGAGCAATTCTAATAAAGGGATAAGAAAAAGATATACACAAGTAAACATTAGGTTCATTCTCTAACACATATATCGATCATACAAAGAAAAGATAAATTTACCTTTGAGATCTTATATCACTGATGACATTAAGGAAAAGACCGTACTTTTCACTCTGATCACCAAAAGTATCCTTCACTTGGTTTAAATAACTTGGTGCATCATTTATTGTCAGTTGCTGCATATCACTGGGATTGGAACCACCTCCTTCATTGCTTGTAGGAGGATGTGAAGGTCCGCGCCTTCTATGTAATGAACACAAAAATAGCTTTTAGATAAAATCAAAATCCGCCATATAACAAAACATATAAAGCAACAGCGAAACAAGCACTCAACAATGATCTCAAATGCATGTATTATGTCTATACTATTTTTTAGAGATGTTAATTCTTCATGAACCCTAACAAATCTAACTCCATATACTCATCTTTTATGTTTAAAATTTTATGGCAAGTTAAATCAAATTCAGGTAACAACTGTCTGAAACAGCGACCTAATTATTAAACAACTAGCGGCGTTTTGCCTCACATAAAATCAATGCAGAACACAACGATCTTGCAGATGCTGATGTTTCATATACACAAACAACATAAACAAGAAATCATCTTACAAAATTAATTCAAGATTTAACATCGAATTAAATCTATTAATCAAATTGAAGATGAAAAAAGAAAGCGTTACGATTCTCCAAGGGAGGAAGAATTAAATGGAGGCTCGGATTTAGAGTTTGCGTCTGACTCCTCGTGCAATCGCTTCATTTCTCTGCGCAAAATCCAAAAAACTAGATTAGTGATGGTTAAAAAGACCAATTCGATAGAGTGAGACTGAAAACTAGAAGGTTACGTCTCCTCTGCGATTTTAAAAAAACAAAGGATCGAACTGAGAACACAAACCTAGAATAAAACTATATAACAGAACAAAAATCACAGAATTCACTGCGTAAAACTTAATTTCATTAGTACATTTTCTAAAAATTTCTCCGATCTTCCCCAACCAGCTTTCTATGCCCTTGAAAGCGTTAGAAACCCTCGATTAATAGATTTATCGCAATTTTCATGGTCTTTTGAGGGTTGGTGATGACTGAGAAGTGAGAATTGAGAGATTAGGCTAGAGATCGAAGGAGGGAGTCAACAGATGAAATGTTAGACATCAATTTGCATCCTCTTTTCATTCCCCCTGTCTGTATATGTAGTCAGCCACATTGCATAAGAGCCCTAATTAAAAGTGCACAGGATGGTAAGGCCCTGGCCCTTTTTATCTCACAGCCCATATGGCCCATTTAATCGCACGGCATTGATCCGTCAATAGCGCTTCAACACGTAAGTCCACCGTGATTAATCGAACTTCCATTTCATGGCTCAACTTGTGCATCGTTTCCGTCATCGAACCGACGAGTCCTTGAAGTTTCGGATGACACTTTAGGGTTTCAACCATAGCCATGCACTGGTTTTCGTTCGACGCTTATCAGGCTTCTCGGCGAGATGTTGAAGTCTGTATTAATCTTCAAATTTTGATTCCTAATGAAAAACAATAAAATATTTTTAGAACAAAGAAATAATTAAGTGAATTCATACAAGTCAGATGCATGCATACCTCTTGGGAAACTTCGGCGGTTCTCATGTGTCGCTTACGGCACATAATTAAGATTTATAGAAAAGATCTATAGGCAGTATACCTGCGTTTCTGTGGAAAATAGAAAAAAAAAAAGGGTCATTTTCTTACTTAATAGACTCATATGAATAGTTCAATAATTGCATGAGTTATCGATAAATACGGCTTGAATTTGTTCATATATCTTACAGCAGTTGCTGACTATGGTGCTGCGCTATCGTCATCTGCCATCATTTCGGAATCCTCAGGCCGCAGAACATGTTAAACACTTGGCCCTGAGTATCATGTTTCAGAGACCAAGAGTTTAACATGTAATATATATATATATATTATATATAGTTTATATCCATGACCTGTTTCGGAACGGTAGCTTGAATTTCACTTGAATCTCCACTTTATGTACTAATACATCATTTCCAGGAAATATGAAGAAATTTATGATGTTGATAACTTCATCAAAACCCTAAAAAGGAGTGGTGAAGTGGACAAAATCCCACCAAGTGATATCTCTTCGAAGAAGCCGACCATTATAAGGGTTCCCAATAGATTTCAATCAAGGTTGCTGATTAAAAAATCAAACCATTGTTATCAGGAATCGAAACTTAAAGATCATCACTAACTTCAGCATCTCCTCGCCGAGAAGCCTAAAAATAAGAGGAGATCATCGAACAAAACGCAGTGCCTGGCTACGTTTGAAACCCTACAGTCCCATCCCAAACTTCAAAACCTTGCCAATTCGATGATGGAAATGATGCACAGGTTGAGCATGAAACGGAAGGTCGATTCATCGCAGTGGACTTAGGGGTCAAAGCACGATAGAATAACCAATTCCGAGAGAGTAGTGATTTGTTTGTCAAACATTATTCTGACACGGAAGGGATCAGCGAGTTTCTGAATAAATCCATCAATCTCATTGTGAATGAATACACTTGTCTTGCGAGGGTTCCTAGCATGTAAAAATGCACCACCAGGTATATCTTAATCTATTATTGTGCCCAAGTTCTAGTGCAACCCACACCTTCATTTCTCCTTCAATGAAATTGAGAATATGTACTGAAATGAAAATTGATGACTGTCTAAACATGTTATATGATGATGAAAACTGTAATATTTAGAACTTTTTTTAAGCATATGTACCAATGTTTTCTTCTTGGTATGGGGGCATATCTCGTAAACGCGTGCATTGTGTCCCTAATTTGGCACGATTTGACGGAACCCACATCTATATAAAGCTGTTAGAGATCAAGAATATAATTTGGATTGATTATTTCTTACTTTTTTTCTATTATAAAAGATACACACCATTATCATTGTGTCCTATCCTAACACGCTCGGGACTTAAATGGGACATCAGCATCAACATCTCTCAAATGGGACTTTATTTGGAATGCGGAGGTCGCACCTCGGGTCAAGGTTTTTGCATGGCGAATGAGCAGCGCCTCTATAGTCTATCCCGACTGCAGATAACTTGGCTCGACGAGGATGCATTATCGACCCTCTCTGTAAAAGATGCAATTCCTTACCTGCAACCGACTTTCCTGCGCTGATATTCTGCCCGGATTCCAAGCATTTCTAGAAACACACCGAGATACCGTACAAACTTACCAAACTGTGGCCCGGCTCGATAATAGGATGGATTAAGTCGATGCCTGCGAGGTTGGATTATCACATTTCCTCGACATTCCTTACTTACTGTTCGGCTCTCTGGAATTCTAGGAACAAGTGGGTCCTGGAAAAGGCGTATATCCCGTTTGAGATTTCTTTATGAAAGGCCATGGAAGTTCAACTAAATAACTTGCAGGCGGAGCCTCAAACTGCACAATATACAGGGAGTCATTAAACTCGATGGTTACACCCCCCAAGATGGAGTTATCAAAATCAATTTTGATGCGGCAATACACGCGAACAGTGTTGGAAATAAAGTATATAAAAATTAAAAAATGATATACAAGATTTTAGGTGAAGTGCTCATTCAACATGATATCAGAACTCAGGAACCAAAGAGGTCTTACGTACGAATCCTACGACCCACCATTTAAGAAAATTACACGTTTAAGGTTAGATACGAAAGAAAATTAGCCTAGACGTGAGGGGACGTGTTGAAATTAAAGTATATAAAAATTAAAAAATAATACACTCCCTTTAGGCTTAAACTGTGGTCAATCAACAGACAGAAAAGGAGCTGCACTCGGAGTCATTGCCAGAGATCAAAAGGGAGTTTGCATAGGTTGGTGGACTAACTTCTTCTCAGGGGATTTCGAACCTCTCGTGGCAGACGCAATGGCAGCAAGGCGGGCTCTCCTCACAGCTCTATCACGACAATGGCGAGCAGCGGAAATTGATAGGGATTGCTTAGCGGTCATAACAATGCTGCAACATCGGGGAGTACACTCTGGGAGCATCGGATGCATACTAGAAGATATTCTGTCTTCGTTAAATTCTTTTGCTCATATTTCATTTAGCTTTGTTAAAGCATTCAGGGAATACCTAGCTCATTGCTTAGCAAAATTCCTTGGTTTCGATGGGGAAGGTTTATCAGTGCCGACCCAAGAGATGGCTTTCCTTTTATCATCGGATTATCAGGTATCTTAATCGAATCCGTTTTTCCGTAAGAAGAAGAAGAGGAAGAAGAAGAGGAAGAAGAAGAAAGATAGTTTTTTTTTTGTCTGTGCTCGAGTGCTGGATAAGGACCGAGCGACTACAGATTTAAATCTTCATTATTTGTTTCAGTTATTTGCATTATTAAATCATTACTCATTGTTTTATATATTAATCTTGTTCTTACCGGTGTATTCTATTAATTTACAATTGATAATTTGAGTGGGTAAATAGGGAAAATTCAACTTTACCATGGGCTTATGTGTAGGAGATTCTATCCCTCCAAAGACCCCATCAAGCATGAGTCACTTGTTAGTTATGACCTTTCCCTGTTTTTATCTTACTGTTCATTAGGTTTTCTCACATGGATAATGTTGGCTAAGCTAATTTAAGATACATTGCCTATAAGAGTAAAAGAAAAATATTTGTCCCCAATAGATCAAATGGTCCGACATTTCATAACATATCACTTGAACTCCTTAACTATCATAGTCTGCGGACTTGAGAAAATACCCATAAACCAGGGGATTAGTCGGCTAGAAGTCGAAGTTGCCCCATAGTCAGCGGTGAGGTTAGGACTCACTTTATGTCGAAGTTAACCGAATGATGATGACTACATTGACGTTGTACGGAGATAGTAAATATAATAATAAATAACACATGTCCCAAAGGCATGACCTAATGGTTCGGGTCCAAACATCTCAAGTGAAAGGTCTCAGGTTCGAATTCACTAAACTTTGACTATCGTTGTTGGTGGGAAATGAGACATTCTCACCTGCCCCGGAGGTCAATCCCATCCTCGAAGTGTACGGCGCAAGCCCATAGCCGATTGAGTGTACCCCAGATGTATATATATATATATATATATCACATCACATACCTCCGATAAAAGAATATTTGAAGCCTTCTAAAAATCATTCTATTAGTTCTATATTGAGCAGAAATCAGGCATGTATGTTAAAATCATCATATCCTCGTACCTTAACCATATATTCCACTCCAATGTCTAACATAACAATTAAAAAGTTCACAGTTCTTTGAACATTAACAATCAAGAATAATAAATCGCCCCTTGTCCGAAAGTTCCTCCTGATAAAACCTATGCTGAACCCACGGCTGCGAAAAACTTAAATGCCTGCAATTTAGACTTAATTAGCGAAGAGTGCATAGTCGCGCTGGTCCAGACTCCAGAGCCTTGTCAAGGTTCTTGGCATAGGTCTCGGCCCAAACATGGGCAAGACGAGAAGAGAAGTCAGTCCATTCCTCCACCTTCTGCCTAAGGCGGGCTAGGATAATGGGCAAAGCAACAGACGGGTTTCTCCGCACGCTCTCCATCACATCATGAGCAAGGTTATGGTATAAGTGTTTGATGCATCTTCCATCAATTGCTGCATAAGAGTAAGAGAGGCGAAATGCCAGAATTAAGCAACCGCGTGCCCTTTTTCTCTTACTATTTTTTAAGAGATATTAAAACTCTCTGTATCAAATTCAAACCTGTGAAATGGTCGTCGATATTGAAATGGCCGTCGAGACCAACCGAGTGGCGATTCATCTTGTTCAAAAGCTTTTCGACTCGCCCAGCATATGATTTGAAAGACTCCACCAGCATGTCCATCTCGAATCTGAAAAAAAAAAATAGCAAAAGATTTATCTCATGATAGGCCAACCAATTCGTGGCGTACATGAAATGGAGAGGAATCGGACAAGCAGAAATATATAAATATTGATTACCTATCGTCTTCGCATTTAAACAAGGTCTCCTCATACGGGTTTCGTTGCATGTATTTGAAAGAGTATTTTTCTCTGCCAAAAGTCACAGACACCCAACGGTCGTTCAGAACTTGATCATCCATATCAGACCTGCCACTAGCTGTAGATAGAGGATGCTGCAGAAGCAAATTTTTGTCGAATTAAATTTAACGATGATAAGAAAACAATTAACATATAGACAACAGCATGCGCCAAGAATTCCTACGTCATTAGGAAGAAGGCGATAGCTAGGAGTACAGCGATGACAACGCGAAAGATCAAGCCGGGAGCGCTTTGTGTTGTGTCTGGCCTTCTCTTTCCCAGCTTCAACTTCAGGGTTTTTTTCCGAAATCCTCAAGGGTTTCGAAGAATTTACTTCATTCAACAGGCAATAATGTTTCAAAATATACAAAACATGAAACGAAATTCAAGTGAAAGAAAAGGATGAAACTAAATACAGTGTCAGCATATACCTGCAAATGAGGCCAAATTAAAATTACCTCCCAAATCTTCAACGGTACGAGCCGAAGCCAAAGCCTCTGGCAGGTAGCAGCTGGTAAACTCATCCAGAAGATCATTATGGTTAGCCAAAAGTGCTGTAACCTGGGTCGAAAGAAAAAAAAGAATTTTTTTTAATAAAGTTAGAACAAAGAAAAAATTTGATTCAAGTCAGATGCAATATGCAAATACCTCTTGGACAACCTCAGTGATACCCATTTGCTTCCTCAGGTACATATATAGGATCTCTCGGAAGGTCTGATGCACAGAATTGTCTCGTTCCTGCGCAATAGAAAACGAAAAAGGCAATATACATAGTTGTCAAACTCAGGTGAAGAACATAACCATTGCATGAGTTATCAATATCTACCTTCATTTTGTTCATATAACGTAGAACAGCTGATGATTCAGGTCTACTATTCTGGGGTGCTGGTGCTGTGTCATCCTCATTTTCGCTGGGCAACAACAGATGGAGCAATTCTAATAAAGGGATAAGAAAAAGATACACACAAGTAAACATTAGGTTCATTCTCTAACACATATATCGATCATACAAAGAAAATATAAATTTACCTTTGAGAACTGATATCGTTGATGACATTAAGGAAAAGACCGTATTTTTCCCTCTGATCACGAAAAGTATCCTTCACTTGGTTTAAGTAACTTTTTGCATCGTTTATTGCCAGTTGCTGCATATCACTAGGATTGACACCATCTCCTTCATTGCTTGCTGGAGGATGTGAAGGTTCACGCCTTCTATGTAATGAAGAAAAAAATAGCTTTTAGATAAAATCAAAATCTACCACATAACAAAACATATAAAGCAAAAGCAAAACAAGCAAACAACAATGATCTCAAATGCATGTATTATGTCTATACTATTTGTTAGAGAAAATATTAATTCTTCATGAACCCTAACGAATCCAACTCCAAATATTCATCATTTATGTTTAAAATTTTATGCCAAGTTAAATCAAATTCAGGTGGTAATTGCAACAACTGTCTGAAACAGTGACCTAAAAAACCAGCGACATTTATCATGTCACATAAATCAATGCAGAACACAACGATCTTGCAGATGCTGATGTTTCATATACACAAACAACATAAACAAGAAATCATCTTACGAAATTAATTCAAGATTTAACATTGAATTTAATCTATTAAATCATATTTGAAGATGAAAAAAGAAAGCATTACGATTCTCCAAGGGAGGAAGAATTAAATGGAGGGGCGGATTTAGAGTTTGCGTCCGACTCCTCGTGCAATCGCTTCATTCTCTGCGCAAAATCCAAAACACTAGATTAGTGATGGTTAAAAAGACCAATTCGATAGAGTGAGACTGAAAACCAAAAGGTTAAGTATCCTCTGCGATTATAAAAACAAAGGATCGAACTGAGAACACAAACCTAGAATAAAACTATATAACAGAACAAAGGTCACATATTTCACCGCGTAAAATGTAATTCACTAGTACATTTTCTGAAAATTTTTCTCCGATCTTCCCCAGACACCTTTCGATGCCCTTGAAAGCGTTAGGAACCCTCGATTAATAGATTATCACAGTTTTCACGGATTTCTGAGGGTTGGTGATGAAGGAGAATTGAGAGATTAGGCAAGAGATCGAAGGAGGGAGTCGAGTTACCAGAGGAAATTAGACATAAATTCTCATGCTCTTTTCATTTTCCCCGTCTGTATATATAGTCTGCCACATTGCATAAGAGCCCTAACCAAAAGTCCACAGGATGGTAAGGCCCTGACCCGTTCTCATCTCACAGCCCATTGGCCCATTTCATCTCATGGCATTGCCGTCAATAGCGCTTAAACCCGTAAGTCCACCGTGATTAATCGACCTTCCATTTCATGGCTCAACTAGTGCATCGTTTCCATCATCGAACCGACGAGTCCTTGAAGTTTCGGATGAAATTTTAGGGTTTCAACCATCGCCATGCACTGGTTTTCGTTCGACTTTTATTAGGCTTCTCGGCGAGGAGATGTTGAAGTCTGTAACGATCTTCAAATTTTGATTCCTAATGAAAAACAAATAATTTTTTTTTAGAACAACGAAATAATTAAGTGTATTCATACAGTTGAGATGCATGCATACCTCTTGGGAAACTTCGGCGGTTCTCATGTGTCGCGTACAGCACATAATTAAGATTTATAGAAAAGATTTATACGCAGTATACCTGCGTTTCTGTGGAAAATAGAAAACAAAGGTCATTTTATTACTTAATAGACTCATATGAAGAGACCAATAATTGCACGATTTATCGATAAATACGCCTTGAATTTGTTCATATAACTTACAGCATCATCTGGGGTGCAGGTGCTGCGTCATCATCATCTGCAATCATTTCGGAACCCTCAGGCCGCAGAACATGTTAAACACTTGGCCCTGAGTATCATGTTTCAGAGGCCAAGATTTTAACGTGTGTGTATATATATATATATATATCCCTGGACTTGTTTCTGAAAGGTAGCTAGAATTTCACTTGAATCTCCGCTATATGTACTAATAAATCATTTCCAGGAAATTTGAAGAAATCTACGATGTTGATAACTTCATCGAAACCCTAAAAAGGAGTAGTCGAAGTGGACAAGATTCCGCCAAGTGATATCTTATCAAAGACGCTGACCATTATTAGGATTCCCAGATTTCAATCAGGGTTGCTGAGTCAAAACCAAACCATTGTTGTCAGGAACCAAAACTTAAAGACCATCACTAATTTCAGCATCTCCTAAAAAAAGAGACCGTCGAACGAAACCCAGTGCCTGGCGACGTTTGAAACCCTAAATTTCCATCCCAAACTTCAAAACCTCGCCAATTCAATGATGGAAAGATGCACAGATTGAACCATGAAAAGGGAGGTTGATTCATCACGGTGGACTTAGAGGTCAAAGCACGATAGAAGAAACATTCCGAGAGAGTGATTTGTCTGTCGAACATTATTCCAGAAGGGATCAATGAGTTTCTGAATAACTCCATTAATCTCATTGCGAATGAATACACCTGTTTTATAGACTTGTGATGATTCCTAACATGTAAAAATGCACCACCAGGCATATTGTAATCTATTATTGTGCCCAAGTTCTCGTACAACCCATGCCTTTATCTCTCCTTCTGAGAATATGTACTGAAGAAATCGATGACTGTCTAAACATGTTATATGATGATGGAAACTGTATTATTTAGAACTTTTTTAAGCATACATACCGATGTTTTCTTCTTGGTATGGGGGCAAATAGCATAAACTTGTGCATCGTGTCCCTAATTTGGCACGTTTTAACGGAACCCACACCTGTATAATGCTGTTACAGATCAAGAATACGGTCCCAATTGATTATTTCTTTTTTTTTTTTCCTATTAAAAAAGATACAAACCATGATCATCGTGTCCTCTCCGTATATCAAGCCACAAACAATTGTTCGGATGGGAGAAGGCAAGATCGTTGATGCTTCCATCGTGAGCGTCAATCTGAAGCGTTATTTTTGAAAAACAAACAAGATGTAATGTATGAATTATTCAATTGAGATAGTTCATTTGTATTCAATAAGCGAAGCTTTGGAAGTTAAGCTATAAGCAAAAAAAAAAAAAAAAAAAAAACGACGCAGTTGCATTCAGTTCAAGAATGGAGATTTTTATTTAAAAAGTAATAGAATCCTAATTGAACAACCATGTGTTTGACGATAGGGTTTAAATTATCTAAAGCTGTGGGAGTGAACTTCAATTCATCGAAGCACCAAAAACTTTGATGTATAAAAGTTGACCTGCTTTTTGCAAGAAATCCGTTTAAGCCATGCAAACAAGTTAAATAACAACCCGACAGACACACAATATTTGATCAACGCATACCAATAGTATGTATGGGAGCAAATCAGCTTTCTAGAACCATGTCATATAAGAATAAGAGGAATATATTGAAATAAAAAAAAATTGTTAATTTCCAAACATCCAGAAAACTATAATTGAAAGGTTCATTACTCCATCGCAAGGAAAAAAAAAGAAACTAAAGTAAATAAAAAGTTTTACCACTAAGTGGAAAATGAATAGACTAAATACGGAAGCAATCGAATGCATACACGTGGGTTAGCATGCGAACCAATAGCGTGAACCGCCATTTCCGTTTCTTGATATTCCATTTTTTTCTTACTGATATGAATAAAATTAAAACAATTTAAATAGAGGTGACAGTGCTCATGCTGAAAAAAAGGAACGGAACAGACAATATCTTTGAACGAAAGTTGTTGTCTGTATTGATGAGTTGCTATCGTTATATACAACATAAACGCATAAATCAATTCCCTAATTACAGCTTACTATAACTCAAAGGATATTTACCATATTTACTATACAATAAATCACTAATTGATATACCATATATAGCATACCACTAATTACGCCAATACCCCCCTCAAGTTGGAGTGTGAAGATTTCGAACACCCAACTTGCCAAGTAAAAATTCGAACTGAGCTTGACCTAATGCTTTAGTAAATATGTCAGCTAGTTGCAATCGCGTAGGCACATAGGTTGGAAAAACAAGTCCTTCGAGAATCTCGTCTCAAACAAAATGACAATCGATCTCAATGTGTTTCGTACGCTCATGAAACACCGGATTCGCAGCTATATGTAAAGCCGATTGACTGTCACAATGAAGACAAATCGGAGGCGGATGTGGAATACCAAGACATGACAACAAAGACTTCAACCATTTCAACTCACAAATAGTAGAAGCCATAGAGCGATATTCAGCCTCGGCGGACGAGCGAGAAACAGTTGGTTGTTTTTTCGTTTTCCAAGAAATAGGAGAATTACCCAAAGAAATAAACCAACCAGTCAGAGATCGACGAGTCAACGGACAACTAGCCCAATCAGAGTCGCACCACGCATTAAGTTGTAAGTCACAGTCGGCACTAAAGAAAAGACCTTGTCCAGGATGATTATTCAAAAACCGTACCACTCTGAGGGCGGCATTCCAATGAGAGTGTAACGGTTTCTGCATAAACTGGGCAAGAGTGTGGACGCTGTAAGATAACTCCGGTCTCGTAACAGTGAGATATATAAGACGGCCAACCAAACGACGATAACGATCCGGGTGAGACAAAGGCTCATCAGTGGCCAAAGCAAGTCGATGATTCTGTTCTAAAGGAAAAGCAGCAGGCTTAGAACCCAATAATCCTGCTTCGGAAATGATGTCCAAAGTGTACTTCCGCTGACACAGAAATAGACCAGAAGAATTACGAGCAACTTCAATACCAAGGAAGTACTTGAGAGCCCCCAAATCCTTCATGTGAAAACAACGACTCAAATAATCCTTGAACAACTGTATTGCATGGCCGTCGTTCCCAGATACAATTAGGTCATCCACATAAACCAAAACATGAAGCTGCACATTTCCACGATGAAAAGTAAAAAAAGAATAATCCGCATGCGACTGATGAAAACCATATCGTTGCAAAGCGCTAGTCAATTTAGCAAACCAACACCGAGGTGCTTGTTTCAGTCCATACAATGAACGCCGCAAACGACATACTTTACCCGGATATTGTGTAGAAAATCCAGGTGGCAACTGCATGTAAACTTCTTCATCCAAGTCACCATGCAGAAAAGCATTGTGAACATCCATTTGATGAAGCTCCCAACGTCGAGCCGCATCAACCGCCAAGAAGGTACGAACAGTGACCATCTTGGCAACTGGAGCAAAAGTTTCATTATAATCAATACCTTCAACCTGTCTATTTCCCAAAATTACCAGCCGAGCTTTGTAGCGCTCAATGGACCCGTCAGAATAATACTTAATTTTAAAAACCCACTTACAACCAATAGACTTTTTGCCACTAGGTAAGGAAGCGAGAGTCCAAGTACCATTAGCTTTCAAAGCTTGAATTTCCTGTTGCATGGCTTGACGCCAAAGTGGATCTTTCACAGCCTCGGCAAAGGTTCGAGGTTCAACACATGTAGCAACCGCTGCCAAAAAATGCCGATACGAGGACGAAAAAGAATCACACTTCACATAATTGATTATAGGGTAAGGAGTACCTGAGGGGGGTAACGGAACAGGTGAACTGGGAGAGGGGCTAGTAACGCGAACAGTGTTGACAACATACCCTTGAAGACGAGTCGAAGGAACTTTGGTCCGGCAACCACGACCAAGAGTCTCGACAACCACATCATTAGAAGGATCACCCCCCCCGGTCCTCCGAGGGCAAAACAATGGCATCATCGACAGGAGATACAACTGAATCCGTAACGTCGACACAACCATCACCAAACATATCATTATCGTCATCCAACACTACTTGCGATGGATCATGTAAAGTAGGAGTCGTAGAGCCAGGTTTCGGTGCAAGAAAAGGAAATTCATGTTCAAAAAACACCACGTCACGAGACACAAAAAATTCCTTCTTCTCAAGATCATACATACGCCAACCTTTTCGCCCGAAAGGATACCCAACAAACACAGATTTTCTACTACGACTCACAAATTTATCGCCATGACGATCTTGATTATGCACATAGCACAAGCACCCGAAAACACGAAGATGAACAAAAGACGGTGGTTTACCATACAGAATTTCACACGGTGTTCTACCGTGCAAGATACGAGTGGGAGTACGGTTGATTAAATAGCAGGCCGTCAACACACACTCGCCCCAGAACTCAATAGGCAGATTGGCTTGGAAACGTAGAGCACGAGCAACGTTAAGAAGATGCCTATGCTTGCGCTCAACTCGCCCATTTTGTTGCGGAGTACCTACACACGATGTCTCATGCATAATGCCTTGTTCACGAAAATAAGGACGCATACAGGTGAACTCAGTGCCATTGTCACTACGAACCACCTTTACTAGTTTCCCAAACTGTCGTTTAATCAAGGCAAAGAAATTTTGTAGAGTAATAGATACCTCTTTCTTATCAATCAATAAAAAAACCCAAGTAGCTCGAGAAAAATCATCCACAATTGTTAGAAAATACCGAGCGCCAGAGAACGCTGGGGTGCAATATGGGCCCCATAAATCACAATGAACCAACTGAAATACCGAACAAGTATTAGTTTCACTGATAGGAAAACTATCTCTAGACTGCTTGGCCCGAAAACATATATCACAAGCTTTATTCAACGAATCACAACTTTTATTAGATGCAACATGAGGAAGTAATTTAACTACTTGAGAAGACGGATGTCCCATACGACGATGCCACAAGTCAAAAGACTCGGAACCAACATCATTCACTGCCGCGATCGTTGCAACGTCCCGAAAAAAATAAAGCCCCTCTCTCTGTTCACCCGCGCCAATCAGCGTCCTCGAATTTAGGTCCTGTACAACACAATTATTGTGAGTAAAATACGCAGTGCAAGATGAGTCCTTGAGCAACTGAGACAGGCTAATCAGATGACATTCTAAGCCTGGAACGAAAAGAACATTTTCCAAAATAATTTTGCTGCTAAGAATCGCAACCCCAGATTTAGTAGCATTTATATGCTGCCCATTTGGAAGCCGCACAAGACAAGCATCGATATCCCGTACTTCCGTCAAAAAATTAAGCGAGCCCGTCATGTGCCGCGTCGCACCGCAATCATACATCCATTGGACAGAAAACCGCTTACCAGTCAAAGCCTCATTCGGGGCTGTTTTGGCGGAGTTCAACATCTCAACAAGAGTCTCCCACTGTTCTGCGCTTAAACCTGTCACAGCGGCACCGGATTCCCCCGATTCGTCCCGACCAGCCACCACAGCATGTGCGCGGGCAGCGTTGCCTCGCCCACGCCCAGTTCCGCCTCTTCCCGCCGAACCACGAGGACGATTTCCCCACCATTTAGGGTATCCGATACGATCAAAACATCCATCAAAGTCATGCCCTCCTCGGTTACAGTAAGTACAATGTCCCCCCTTTTTCACGTCCTGGTTCCGACGGTCCCGCACACCACCCGAACCTGTAACGCCGGACGCACCACCATCGGATTTAGAAGTCACGTTCATAGCGAAACTCATGACATCAGTTACTGCTTCCTTTCCACGAGCGACCGACTGCATACGTTCTTCCTGAAGCATGATAGAAAAGATTTTGTGCAAAGACGGGAGCGGGTCTTGCGCCAACACATTAGAACGAACAGTAGCATACAGATTATCATCCAGTCCAAGAAGAAATTGGTGAATTTTCTCCTCCTCCTTTTTCTTTTCTATAGCCACACCAAGATTACAAGCATACAGTCCACACGAGCACATCGGGAAGCGATCAAAATTAGCCAAGTCTTCCCACAATTTTTCAGCTTACCAAAATATGCAGTCACACTCAACCCTTTCTGCGTACAACGAATTAATTCTCCCTTCAACTGCTGGATGCGAGGCCCGTTCTCTACAGAATATTGATCTTTGATGTCTCTCCAAAGATCAGCAGCTACTTCCATGTGCGCGATCGTCGAGCGAAGGACGGCTCGATGGTGTTCATGATCCACGCCACAAGAAGAGAGTTGTTCGTCCACCAGTCTTCGAGATCCGGTGAATCATCACTAGGACGGAGAATTGTCCCATCTACAAATCCATATTTTTTTCTGGCACGTAGAGCAGTTCGTAACGAACGAGACCATTCGTCATAGTTTTCACCCCTGAATTGAACTTGGGTGATCACAATTCTGGGATTGTCGTTTGCAGTGATGTCGTACGGCGAGATGGTTTTGCGCCGCACGAGATTATCACCATCGACTCCTCTGTTATTTTCATCCGCCATGGCTCTGATACCATGAAAAAAAGGAACGGAACAGACAATATCTTTGAACGAAAGTTGTTGTCTGTATTGATGAGTTGCTATCGTTATATACAACATAAACGCATAAATCAATTCCCTAATTATAGCTTACTATAACTCAAAGGATATTTACCATATTTACTATACAATAAATCACTAATTGATATACCATATATAGCATACCACTAATTACGCCAATACATGCCAAACTCTGCAGTCTGCAATTCTATTCTAGTAACAATTCTGGCGATGCACATGCTAAGACACTAACGCTGGTAATGATCAAGGTAATGATCAAACTAGAACCAGTGTCAACATGTACCAAACAATAAAGATTCGACAACTTAATAAGGAAATCAAAACAAGTTCAAAATATTTTGGCATATATATCGCAAGACCATAAATAATTATAAGCACGAGACCATAAATAATTAAATGGCATCCAACAAGGAATGGTGCAATATATAGCTCACTTTTCAGCTTTTTCAGCGCATCATTATCATCACATGAGGCCAAAATAGAATTACCCACAAAATCTTCCATTTTACGAGTCGAAATATCTAGCAAGAATTTGGTAAGCTCATAAATGGATCTCATGGTTAACCAGAAGTTCTGAAACCTGACCCAAAAAAAAAGTAAATAATTTTAGAACAAAGAACTAATTGATTGAATTGATCCAAAATTTTATGCATGAGTCCTCTTGGGAAACCACAGTGATGCCCTTGTGATACTTATTGTACATAAATAAGATTATCAAGAACGATTTAGCACAACATAAAACTTGGCTGCAAAACTAAAAACAACAAAAGTGATGATAACATAATAATTGAATCAAGGAAAAAAAAAACACAAATTAGATGAGGACTGAAAAACCAACACGACAAGTCTCCTCTACAATTTAAAACCATAAATTTGAGAACACAGATCAAGCATTAAATAATATAACCAAATAATAAAGATGTGCACAGATAGATCATTATCAGGGTTTGTGTTATGACCTTAGAATTTTTTGGGCACTTCTTATCTAATTTTCTGAACATTTCTGCAAGGTTAGACATAATAGAGAGGTAGATGGAGTGTGGAGGAGAGGAAGATAGAGAAGATTTAGAGAGATAGAGAGAAATTGTGTGTTTTGAAATATATTTCTGCTGCGCCAGCCAGTGTTTCCCATATTTATGTGGCGCTACACGAACCCTAACCCTAAATATATGGATGCTTTAGCCCAACTTCATTATAAACCATCATGCTCTCTCCATTTAATAAATCAATCAATTGTGACTCGATGTATTCAATATAGAATAGAATATACCGCGAATGTGTTGTAAAGATTATTATTAGCATGTTTTAATTATTCTATTTGATCGATTTCTGCATAATATATATTAGCATAGAAAAATAAGTTTAAATACTTTTGAAGTATAGCACGAGTAACACTAAAAATATTAAATAAAATCGAAGTAGGAAAATAGCTCAATATATAACTCACTTTTCAGGGCATCATACGGCGCCAAATTATTCTCAGATAATCTCAAATGATTTTTAGCATAGAAGTCGACCCAAAGATAGGCACACTGCGAAAAATAATCATACAGCGCCAAATTAGAATTAGCGACAAAATAGGATACAATCACTCAATACAGACGATCTGTTCTGATCTGCCTAAGCGTTTAGTGATAAATAGCTGACATAATTGAGCAGTGTCATATGATGATGTCTCTTCCTTATCATTCTTAGATAATCTTAATTATTTTTAGCATAGACATCGACCCAAACATAGGCAAACTATGAACAAGAGTCATACAAAGCCAAATTAGAATTATTGCATCATATGGCGCCAGCATAGACATCGACCGAAACATAAGCAAACTCTGAACGAGAGTTCAAACAACGCCAAATTAGAATTAGCGCCAAAATAGGATAAGATCGCTCAATACAAACGATATGTTCTTCTCACATAATTAAGCCACTTCCATATGATGATGCCCCTTCCTTTTTCATTCTCAGATAATCACAAATGATTTTTAGCATAGACATCGACCCAAACATAGGCAAACCGTGAATAAGAATCCTACGGCGCCAAATTAGCATTAGCGCATCATATGGCGCTAGATAATCTCAAATGATTTCAGTGCGTCACACGGTGCTAAATTAGATTTAGCGCCAAAAAAGGATAAGATCACTCAATACAAACGATTTGTTCTCACGTCTCTTCTGATCTGCCTAAAGTGTTGTTACTCATACGAAGGCTGACATAATTGAGCCATGCCATATGGTGATGTCTCTTCCTTTTCATTATTAGATAATCTTAGATGATTTTTAGCACAGACAGAGACCCAAACATAAGCAAATCGTGAACAAGAATCAGCCCATTCTTCCAGCTTCTGCTCAAGGCGGGTTAGGATGGGTAAGGCTATCGATGATTTTTCCGAACAAAGCCTATCACCAGGCGCAACGTCACTATATAACCATTCGATGCATCTTACGTCGATTGCTGCATAAGTTTGTTTCCATATCCCGTCTTAAATCAAGCAGATCATATATATGTCAAAGTCACCTTATCCTCGTACCTCTCGGTCCATATGTTTTGTTTCCATCTTTAACAACAACTTCAGGATCTAATGACCACATAAATTAGCAGCAATTTCTAGCTTCCCTATCTGAAACTTCACTTGCTCTAGCTGCAGCATCAGTCCATTCCTAATCTGAAGAAACCTACAAGAGCTCATATCCTTTGACAGCACCAACTGTGTTGGCATGAAATTCGGATGATATGGATATATTTTCGCTCATCCTGTCAAAGTCAGAAATAGAGGATATGATTCTCTCAATCTCACACTATTGAACATGTCGTACGATGATCTATCTTTCTTTGCATGGGATTCCCAGGAAAGTAATAGCATGCAATAAAATCAGCATATGGAAAATAACATCACACAGGCAATCTGTATAAAAGACCAGGGTCACCATATATCCCGAACTTCACTGGATCCATATTCACAAAGAGTTATCAAATTAAAACCTATTCAGATAGTTCAAAAGCAAGCAATGATCTGAAAGACTCTAACAGTATGACTAGCTCGAACCTATAAAAGCTAGCGACAAATTTATCTTCGTATTCCGTACATTTAATAGGAGATATAACACTTTCTATGCCCCTTGTTTAAAAATAGACCATAAGATGAGAGAGAAATATACATAGAATTGAGAGTTATGAAACTTTGTGTGTCGAGTGAAAACACATTGTAGGCTCTTCTCCTATTTACTGGGAGTAAATCCGCTGAGATGGAAAACCACCTTAATACTTGTGTTTCTCTTCATGCGTTTGCCTGGTTATTTATATTTTTCAGGTGTGTATCGATTATAAACATCCTGCCATTTTGAGTTTTAGGCGTACTGCAAGTTACCCCAACAAATGTGGGGAATTCAAATAGAGAACCGAAAATCAACTCGAATAATCAACGAGAACTCGAACACAAACTTTCTGGTGTATAAACTAATATTAAGTGCATAAACTAATATTTGTCCTGTCAGATAATCCACTACTAGAACTCGAACAAAAATCTAAAGCTCGAATAAGATCACTCAATGCAAGCTATCTGTTCTTCTCACTTCTCTTGTGATCTGCCTAAAGTGTTTTCATTCATACGATGGCGGACATAATTGAGCCACGTCAATATGATGACGCCTCTCCCTTTTCATGCTCAGATAATCTCAAATGATTTTGAGCATAGACATCGACCCAAACATGGGAAAACCCTGAGCAAGAATCAGCCAATTCTTCCTGCTTCTGCCCAAGGCGGGTTCGGATAACGGGCAATGCGATGGATGGCTTTTTCCGAACAAGTCGCATCATATCAGCAGCAGCATCACTGTATAACCATTCGATGCATCTTACATCGGTTGCTGTATAACAATCCTTTTTCATATGATTTTATACAGAAGTACATAAAGATATGAACTACAAAACAATATATATGTATCCTCTCTATATCACATTCAAACCTGTGAAATGGTCTTCAATACGTAACGGACCACCATGACTAACTGAGCTGTGACGCATATTGTTCAAAACCTCGTCTGCACGGTTAGCAAATGATCTGAAAGATTCAAGCAACATGTCCAACTCGAATCTGCAAAAATAGCAACAAAATTTATCTTATTAGGGAGACATAGTAATTCTACAATGACAAGAGAAAAATATAGTTTCATCTGTGATCACATTACACTAACGGCGTTTTAATGACGAAAGCAAATAACCAACCAATTATATATATAGTTTTCTTACCTATCATCTTCACATTTAAATAAGCTCTCTTCGTATTTGTTCCGTCGCATGTGTCTGAACGAGTAATTCTCACCACCAGAAGCCACAGACACCCAGTGATCATTTAGGACTTCATTAGCCAGATCAGTCCTGTGACTAGCTGTAGACAAACGGTGCTGCAATAACAAGTTTTGTTAACTTACATTATAACAACGATTAAGACTAATTAAAATATAAACAACCACACACACCAAGAGTTCTTACATTGTTAGGACGAAGCCGATAGCTGGGAGTGCAGCGATGGCATTCCGAAATATCCAGCTGATAATTCTTCGTGCTGGTTCTATGCTTCTCTTTCCTGGCTTCAACTTCACTCGTTTTCTCCAAAATCCTCAACGGTTTGGAAGAATATCCTTCATTCAATGATGTTTCTAAGATATACAACATGAATTAAAACTTAATTGAAAGATCAGAAGGATGAAACTACATATTGTGATTTCATATACCTAACAACTAAGATTGAGCAGCTTAATATGGAAAGCAAAACAGTTTAAAAGTTTTGGACTTATACCGCCCTACCATACACATTTAAATAAACTCGAACAAGGAAGATAGTGCAACGTATAGCTCACTTTTATGCTGAAGTATCTGGCGAGAACCTTCAACTGTATGCGCCAAAGAATCTGGCAAGAATTTGGTAAATTCTTCCAGAAGATCGTTGTGATCCACCAAAAGTGACGAAACCTGGCGCAAAAGAAATTATTTGTAGAACAAAGAAAAAGTTAAATGAATTGATTCCAAGTCACATGCACGCATACCTCTTTGGAAACCTCAGAGATGCCCTTCTGCTGCATCCGATACATATCCAAAATTTCAAGGAAGGATTTATGCGCGGAAGCATCCCGTTTCTACTCAAGAAAGGCAAAAAAGGCCATATTGTTAGTTACTAAAACACATCTGAAAAACACAATCATTACATGAGTTATCAATAAATTTACCTCGAGTTTATCGACTAAACTTTTAGCATCATGTATATCAAGTTTAATTTTCTGTTGTACCCGTGCGCCATCCTCGTCTGTGAGGGTAATTTTGTCACCCTCAGACAAGAACAAGTTAAACCCGAGAATCAAACTCGGATGTCCATGGAATAATTCCTTCACGCGCTGGGTTACGCCAGATAATGAAATTCTAATAAAGTAAAAAAAAAAAAAAAGATGACCACGTGAAAAATTCTGATCCATTTCTATAACACGCATCAATCTCAACAAGAAAAGATCGGCTTACCTATGATACTTGAAATCTTTAACTAAATGAAGGAAAAGATCGTACTTTTCCCTCTGATCCTGAAAAGTATCTTTCACTTCCCACAAATAGTTAAATTCTTCATCCATCGCCGGCCGTTGCATACCACTGACATTGGCATGAACTCCATCTGCACATCCTTCATTGCTAGTAGAAGGATGTGATGGTCCCAACCTATTATGTAATGAAGATGAATAAATCTGATGCAATTATTAGATCGAAATCCACCGCGTAATGAATCATATAAATCAGGAATAGCATACAACAATGGCATCCGAGGTATTTATACTATTATGTCTTGATACTATTTTCTAGAGAAACCCATTAGCTCTTAGACAACCCTAATGGAACTTTTCGGCATAACACGCAATGTCACATCAAATTCTTATTTTTTAGGTTCCCAATTCAATATCTGTATAAAGCAATGACCTAATTAGACTCCTAACACAAGGTAAGCATCCATCACAAAAAACACAAGAAATTGAAGATGTAAAAATTTTGAAAAAGAAAAAATAAAAGTGTTACGATTGAGGCTGTGCTTCGGCGGGCTCCTCGCAGCATCTCTTCATTTTGTCACCCTCAGACAAGAACAAGTTAAAACCGAGAATCAAACTCGGATGTTCATGGAATAATTCCTTCACGCGCTGGGTAACACCAGATAATGAAATTCTAATAAAGTAAAAAAGAAAAAGATGACCGCTCGAAAAAATTTGATCCATTTCTATAATACGCATAAATCTCAACAAGAAAAGATCGGTTTACCTCTGATACTTGAAATCTTTCATTAAATGAAGGAAACAATCATACTTTTCGCGTTGGTCATGAAAAGTATCCTTCACTTCCCATAAATAGTTAAATTCTTCATCCATCGCCGGACGTTGCATACTACTGACATTGGCATCCACTCCACCTTCACATCCTTTATTGCTAGTAGAAGGATGTAGATGGTCCAGACCTTTTATGTAATGAAGATGAATAAATCTAATGCATTTATTAGATCAAAATCCACCACGTAATGAAACATATAAATCAGGAATATAACCCATCTGAGGTATTTACTATTATGTCTTGATACTATTTTTTTGAGAAACCTATTAGCTATTAGATAAAACCCTAGTGGAACTTTTCAGCATCACATGCAAAGTCCCAACAAATTCTTATTTTTAAGGTTCCCAATTCAACATCTGTATGAAGTAGTGACCGAACAAGACTCCTATCACACGATAAGCATCCATTACAAAACGATAGAGATCTTCTGCATGTCACATAAAATCATGTATACCACAATAATATATTACACATGATGTTTTTATTTACCAGAAACAACATGAAGAAGTAAAGCTCTGCTGAAAAAACAGAAGAAATTAATGGAAAAAATTTGAAAAAAAAAAAAAGAAAATGTTACGATTGAGGATGTGCTTCGGCGGGCTCCTCGCGCGATCTCTTCATTTCTTTACGTAAAATAGGCTGAAAATTAAAGAAAAAAGGAAATCTGATATCACAGATCTAATATAAAAAGAAGTATAACAAAACAAATTCTATTTAGACAGATCTCTGAATTACTGTTCTGAAAAACTCAAGTAATCTCTTCATTTATGTACCTAAAACTCTGCTGAAAATTAAAGGGAGAGAGAGAGAGAGAGAGAGAGAGAGAGAGAGAGAGAGAGAGAGAGAGAGAGAGAGAGAGAGAGAGAGAGAGAGAGAGAGAACAACGAAGTTAACGCAAGTGTAACTAAACCAAGGGAAAAATAAAGACAAAAGTTCAACAAGTGAAGACTAAACACCATGTTAGAGCTCGAATAAAAAAAAAGATGACATGAGAACACAGATCTAGCATATAAAAGAGTATAACTAAACAAGTTGTATTTAGACAGATCTGTAAATTAGGGTTCTAAAACTCAAATTTCATCATTACATTTTCTCGATTGTTCTCTCAATCCTCCCCAGCCACCTTATGCCTTGGCAAATAACTGAAATGAAGCCTTCTAACAGAGAAGAAAATGCTGAGAACTCAATTTTTTTATGATTTCAGAATGATGACTACGAAAGTCGAAGGCCAGTCAGGGAAGCAGTGAATATAGAAGAGAGAAATAGAGAAAGGAGAGGAGTTTCTAGAATATTTGTCTCATCAGACACAGTACATATATATATATATATAAAAAAAAAATTTCTCAAACTTGTCTTAGGGTTTTCAGATATCGGGCTAATTATACCCTTCTGCAAAAGCCCAACTGACAACTCGATCTCTTGGGCTCACCACTGTCTTAGGTGTTCGTAAATAAATACTTTTGGTAATTTAAACTTCTATATAATATCTTAATTTTTTCAGGTAATAAACATCACATAGGTTCAGTTTCCATTTTTAACAAATATACTCTCAGACAACAATATTTTCCTCAAATTGGTTACAGAATGAATTCATTACAACAATAGTAAGAGCGTCAAAATCAACAACCATTGAAGCTCGATAGGTTTCCTTGTCCAAGAACTGTTTCCATGCCCTTGTGCTTCACCTTGCCTATCATCTGCTAATTGCGCCGGCGGTGGAGGCGAAAGAACGGGGACATCACACGTACCAAATGATGCATTTGCCTGCACATACCTTCATATCTTAGTAACACTTCGCCACAACTGATCTTGCAATATAATAGCGTCACACTTACCTTGTAATAAGCAATGTTCCCGCAACCACATGTCAAATGTCCGTTCGCTTCATCGACTGCTTGTGATGCTCCTCCACCATCGCTCCTCTGCAATCGACGTAACACGATTATGTCCACAGATGAAACTTATTAAAGAATTTATTAACACCCTATCCTTTTCTAGGTACATACTTTATAGAAATCAACTGCGATAAAATTAGGGCAGGGCCTGCCCTCCACACGATGACATGTTTTCATCATCTTAATCAATGATGCCGAGTTGTCCACACAAGCTTCGGTCATGTTAGGGTTAGTTGGAAAATAATTTATAAGCACGAGTGATTTCGAAGTCGAGTTCATATGATCCGACTCCATTCGATTAGGGCATGTACCGGCAATCATCCCTCCATCTCCATCTGTAGGACCAAAAAAAAAGGTTTGTAATTCAGTTCCACATGGAGTTCTATTCAGTTCTTTCATACAACATGATGTTTATATAATACACAATTCACTTTTATATCTTTTCTTCTTACAAAGAACTGAATCTCAAGTGAATAATCAGTTTTCCGAAAAAAAAAAAAAAAAAAAGAGTCAAACGTTATTAATATGCAAACATTCCTTTTTCACAACTCACATTGATTTTCAACCACGTAGTTCCACTCGTAGGCAATGCCTTCGGAAGCTTCTTTCTCTGGCTTTGAGGTAAACACCACCAAACGCTGATTCTTCGACACCATGTCATCCACTCTGGGCCAGTTTGTACCGTTCTTGGGCATTTCAGACAATGGTAATAAGTATCTGCTCAAGCCCGAAGCATCGAACACTTTGGTCAAGCCTCGCGGAGAAGTCACATAATCTTCAATGAAGATGGTAATGATCTCACTTGGGTTTTGTTCGAGAAATTGTTGAATTTCTCTCAATGTGTTTATAGCGGGTTGCTGGGATTTAAACACACACACACAAGAGATGATGATTGAATTGGAAATTGGATGCATATACAAAACTTAAAAAGAAAATGATTTATTATTTATAGGAACTGAGACGTTCAATACTTACAAATGCTGTCACATTGTAACATCTCCATCCAAAAGAGTGACAAAGCCAGATGTCATCGTTGAAGTCATACATGTCGAGCATAAGTCCTCGAACACCATTCTAATACCAAAAAGCCAAAAGGAAGGCAAATATTGGATTAAATATATATTTAAATTAGTTCAAATGTTAGTCCGTTTATTCCATACTAGAATAATGATAAGCCAAAGATGCAAAAGCTAAAGATACTATAGGTTTGCGGAGCATCCTATGTCTGTAAACATCTTAATAAAATAACAATATTTTACTGCAAAACTTTCAACCTCATACACTGCATTGCCAGTGTAAACTTTCATGTATATATATATATATAACATGAATAATATTATTGTGACATACATTAAGCTGATCCGTGACAGAGTCTTCCTGATTGGTCGGAGCGAGAAGAACTGAGCCGGTACCCGAAGTTGACCCGGTCCGAGCAAACGAGTTATGGGTCGTCAGCCATGAATATTTGTTAAAAGGAAGCCCTTTGACCTGTCATAAATAAATAATTTTCATAATATTGAATAAGGAAATTAATGTATTTCGAATAACTGATGAGAATTATGAGACCTTTGTCGTAGGAATGATTGGCTGCATGCGGCTGCACCGAGGTCTGGTGTTGCCATTTGCAGGGCAAGTGCCACATATCAAGCCAGGGTTGCAATCGTTATTAGTCGAAATCGATGAACATGTTTCACAAATCTGTTTGATTTTTATTATGTAAGAATTTTATAAATATAGATCGACGGCTTTGATCACACGATTGATTGAGAGAAAAAGTACGTCACCTTTAAAGAAGAAGAAAGGTTGAAGAAGAAAGCTCCAATCAAGAACAGCCTGCTTGTCCGTACGAATCTGCTGCCCTGTAACGATTATGAATCGGATTAAAACTTCTTTGGGGAAAAAAAATATCAAGAAAGGTGGAATTTTTATGCGTGGGAGATATTGGAAAGTGACATGCCTTCATTTGGGCGAGTGGGAGAAATATCTGTCTTTTTTCTATGATTGGAACTTTTTTTTTTAAGACTTGTGGAATAAAGGAATTCGATTTCGACAGTTTTCTATTGACCTTCATTATGGGACGTCAAAAAACGAGGTTTACATTATAATGGTACATTCAAACGTATGAGAATGAACTCATTAAACATTTCACATGTCGATGATGATGATGATGATGATGATGATGATGATGATGATGACTAGGTTCGGGGGTTCGTGTGTAACGTCCTAACACAAATAATTAAAAGCCTACACCTAAAATTTAGGGTTAATAAAAGCTACTGTCCGATTTTTGATTAATTATTGTATAGGGTTAAATGTAGTAGTATGCAATATGCATAGCAGCTAGTACCTATGCTAAAGTTCATAAAATTTGAGCTGAGGGTCATGATTATTATTAGGTTATTAACCCTTTCTATTATATTTTAATACCGATCTCTAAGTTAAACTAAGGCAAAATTATAATTATAGGTCACTAAGTATGCTTGTTTTCGTTTTTGGGTCACTATGTTTGATAATTGCAAAAGTAGGTCGCTAACTTTGTATGTCAAAATAATTTTAGGTCACTAAGTATATATTTTTCGATTTTGGGTCACTAAGTATCAATTTTTGAATTTTGGGTCACTCATTTGGCTTATTAAAAATTGATCCAAAATTAAAAAAATGATACTTAGTGACCCAAAATCGAAAAATATATACTTAGTGACCCAAAATTAAAAACATAACCCAAAATAGTTTTGACATACAAAGTTAGTGATCTACTTTAACATAGTGACCCAAAAACGAAAACATGTATACTTAGTGACCCAATTTCATAATTTTGCCTTAAACTAATTCATTCTTTAACATGTACTTACTGGCTGGCTAACACCTAACATATAGTCTATAGCCATTGATTTAGAATTGAAATTTAACATCATATAAAACATTATGAGATGATGTGTTTATATTATATTATAGTAATATCACTGGTACTATTTCATTTATACTCTCCCCATTTCTATTGTGAACTTCTAATTTATTCTTATATGTCTTGACCTCGATCTTTCCTTAGTACAATTTTAGTAAAAATTCCTTTAAGTGAATATACTATTCCTCTCGGCAAATTTATGATAGAAAATTACATAATGAAAGCATATCAATACTAACATGAATGTGCCAAAAAGAAATATATATATATATATATATATATATATATATATATATATATATATATTAAAATGGGGCTCGACGTGTTTCATGCATAACGTGACTCACATATACACAAACGAGATAAACGAACTAACAGAATATATATGCAACTACGCAAAACCTTGAGTTGCATAGCTATGATATGATTTTCAGGCCAAGCTCTTACCTTACTTGGCACACAGTTTTCTTACTATACCTTGATAACCTTCTTAAGGTATGTATACATATATTCTTTATTCAAGTCCTTATGCACGTAGTAGCCAAAGATTTAATTCTCTCGTTGAGACTATATATAGACCTATTCGAACACATAATATAAAATACACAAAAAAGATAATATAGCATATTGTTATTTTATAGAGTGGCAATAGATCGATCATCATCATGGCAAACAATAATGAGCTCACAACCATGAAAAACCCTAAAATTGAAAAAAGAGAAGCTGGGTTCCGAGATATTCTTCACATTCTAACGACTTACGACGTCGAGATTGAAGATTTCATCCAATCGATCAGAGTGAAGTGGGCATTGCTCGCGCGCGAAAAGGTCTTTTCTTTCTTAAAGCTGGCTCGGAAAGGGCTTCACAAGTCTGCCCAAACGATTGCGTGCGTGGGGTCGAACCTCGAGACGAGCGTAAACGTTCTATCGAACAAAACTAACTTTGTAGAGCTTTTGAAGAACTTATCCCGAGGTTTGGCATCCGAAGATCATATACATGCATGCATGCGTTTATCTCATCATAATTATTCATAAGTATTTCTATATTTTTGGTTTTCACTTGCAGGTAAAATTGCAGGCCCGGGCAGAGATTCGAGCAGCTATTTAACATTCGTTGGGCTTTTAGATGGCAGAATGGACTTGGACAAGAACATCGAACATGGAAGCGACAGATACTTCGCTTCGATTTCTGTTATGGCGTCCAAATTGGCCTACGAGAACCACGAAGTCATAAAGAACACCGTCGAAACGAGATGGAAGGTTATTACATGACTTTGGTTAATACATTTAAGTCGCCGTCCCTTCATAGCCAAATGATGTAATGATCGTTTTGGTATATGTTGCAGATGAAATTACTCGGACGGGGGACATATAACTTCTGGGATGGTAATAAATTTGCATCCCATTTTAGAATTGAGGGCTTCATCGTAAAATCAAATATTGTTAGGACGCTTTTGAATTCCTGATACAAGACGAACGCCAGGCAATAAATAATCAATGTAGTAACTTATTAGTTTTCTTTGTCTGCTGCTTGTCATGTCAGAGAAAAACCAGAGGTACACCACACAAGCCTTCATTTTCCACGACGGCTCGAACGGTTCAGACACGGTCTTCGTCGCTTTTCGAGGCACGGAGGCCTTCAACGCCTACGATTGGTGCACGGACTTCGACATATCGTGGTTCGATCTCCAAGGAAACAAAGGCAAAGCCCACGACGGATTCATGAAAGCCCTCGGACAGAAACTCGACGGGACGTGGCCCACTATCGATTGCAGTGGTCCTGAATGTGCTTATCCCACCATCACGGAACTGTTGAAGGCTCACTTAAGGAGAAGCACAAAACTCGTAGTGACCGGCCACAGCTTAGGTGGGGCCCTAGCGGCTCTTTACCCTTCGGTCCTCGCGGTCCACGACGAGGTCGAAGTGCTCGAACGGCTCGAGGCGGTGTACACTTTCGGGCAGCCTAGGGTTGGGGATGAGATGTTCGCCAGGTTCATGACGGGGCTGTTCGAACGGTTTGGGATTCGATTTCGGAGATTCGTTTATAACAATGACATCATTCCTAGGTTGCCGTACGATGACTCGGCGTTTATGTTTAGGCACTTTGGGATCTGTGTATACGTTGATAGTAACTATGAAGCTAAGGTAAATGTAGTTACACACACATACCATTAGCCCTTTACATATATGTATTCAAACGGGTTGGCCCGCCCCGCACCGACCCGTCTCTAAATGGGTCGTGATTTGATTAAGCCACTCCACACTGCCGGGCGGGGCGGGGCGGACTAACCCGACGGGCTTGGCCCATTTTGACAGCTTTTTGCTTATGTATGTATGTGTATGCATGCCAGATGGTTAAGGAAGTGCCGTATAAGAATTTTTCGAACCCGCTCGTATACGTCCCGATGGTGGTGGATGCATCTTGGCAGCTAGCAAGGAGCTTTCTGCTTCCTTACATGTTCGGGCGGGATTACAAGGAAGGCGTGCTTCAACGGTTTGCTCGGGTCGCTGCTTTGGTTGTACCGTTCCCGCTTGTGCCGGGCATGGTTGATCATGGACCTCAAGATTATGTCAACGCCATCAAATTGGCCGATTACTAGGTTATCGTTTCAAAGGTTGTTGATTGTACTTGTAAGAAATAGAGGAAAATGTAATAATAAATGTAAAGAATATAAAAGAACAAATTTATTATGGACCTCAAGATTATATTGCATCTTTATTATGATCCCCCATCTAACTGGTAAGGAAGAGTCCAATTATTGATGTGGTTGTCAAAAAAATGTAAGAAGAATGAAACACGTGGATTATGGATCTTGCTTTTTTTTTTTTTTTTCATCTCTCCACTTCATCGACTATGGGTAGGGGTGAGCAAAATTATCCGAAAACCGGATTCCGATCCGATATCCGATTTTCAAAATCCGAAAAATCGGATCGGATATCCGATCCGCTTTATTTTAAAATAAACCGGATCGGATCCGGATAGTGCTCGGCCTAAAATTCGGATATCCGATATCCGGTTTTATATTTTTTAAAAAGTAAAAATACAATAAATTAAATAATGCCCCCCCCCCCCCCCCCCCCAAAAGAAAATAGTGGCACAAAAAAACAGAAAAAAGATCTGCAACATCTATTATTGAACTATGGCACAAAATATAATATATAATTTATATTATTCTTGCAAAACTTGAATAGATAATTGAAAAAAAAAAAAAAACTAGAGGAAAGAAAGTGAAGAAAAGAGAATAACAGAAAACTACAGAACTATCATATGAATTTTTTAATAGAGTATTATCGTGTAATGCAATTGTTAAATCATATCTATACTATAATATTTATAAATTCTCAGCATTCTATGGTAATCACTTACCAAATAATTTGGTATGTAATTTTTATTACAATTTTACTCTTTGTATTTTTAATTATTTCAATTATATTCTCACAAATCAGTTTTTCTTTTATTAATAAATATTTAAAATAAAAACTTTATATTAAAAGGCTTAAAATAACCCTTAAAATTAGAAAATAATTAGAGCACACGCATCAAATACATTTAAAATATTAGTATATTTTAACTGCGTTTATGTTTTGTATGAATTATTATCTGTAAGAAGATATATATATATATATATATATATATATATATATATTTATTGGGTAAGAAATAAGAATAATGAACAACTTAAAAACAAAATAAATATCAATTATAAAAAAGAAGTTCAATTTTAAATTTAAAAAGCGGATGCGGATATCCGTTTTAAATATCCGAATAAAGCGGATATCCGCATTTGCTCACCCCTAACTATGGGCTTGTGCCACATCCCAGCATCGTGCTTGCGCACCACACACTCAAGCTGTGGGTCTGGGCTAGATGAGAACATAACCACTCTGTTGGGATATACAATCCCCTTTTAGCCCAATCCCAGAAGTCCAAATTCATAAGCCCATGGAGTTCCACTCTAAAACCAATTGGCAATAGAGGGAGTGACCCACAAGCTTATAAACAACTCTCAAGTTTATTATTTAATCGATGTGGGACTTTTATTTGATACCCAACACACTCTCACACCCAACAACGAAAATCAAGATCTCTATACTGAATCAAACTCGGAGCCTCCAAATTGAAATACCACGAACCTATTCGTTGGGTCATGCCCTCAAGCCATCTTGGTGAATATGAATAAATATAAATAAAATAAAATAATAAATAACAAAACTCTAATATTTTTATTCATTCAAAAATAACAAAAATTTCAACTTACGGCACATTTTTAAGGAATTAAATATTATACAGTACATCCATATAATAAATCGAGAAAGCGGTAAATTTCTGTGTCCACAAACTTATATACATGTCTCAATTATTTTATTTATTTACTTTTATTTATTTAATATGGGATTGAGTTTGATATCCAATATTTATACATAGTAACTAATTATTTAGACCGTAAAATCCCATTCGTGTCGCATGCTCTTGAACTCTCACAATTATGTAATTAAGTATTACATGTATGTCCTAAACCATGATGGATCAAGAAAAGTAATTTTAGTTCGCCAATAATGTAATTACGGTTGACCGTTGACTTCTTAACCATAATTCGGAAGAAATTGATTTTATTTTTTTATTTTTCGCTAAGACTTAGGAGTAATGTTACAAGTTAAATGACAAAATATGATTAATTCCTATCTAAGACAATCGAACTCAAATCACTAATAATCAAGCCTACCTTTATAATAACCAACTACAGAAACCTCTCGAAATAGTATAGACAAAAATCACTCCGATTAAGAGTTGTGGGTTAGGTCGTGGGATCGAATTCCCCCTCCCACAATTCCTTGAGTAGTCCCCATGAGATTTATTTCCCATGACTATCGTTGTCAGGTGGGTTTGGAACGTATTCATCTGACCTCGGGGATTAGTCACACCACTGAAGTGTGTGGCACAATTAAGCCTCCGCCAGGTCTGTGTGACGCAAAGTCCACGCCGGTATTTAGGGGCTGGCCCACATCGGGACAGTAAGAATAAAAAATAAAAAAAAATCACAAGACCGACAAAACAATACAAATTCAGGCTGACAAATCGTACCGCACATGCAGATAAAAAACGTGCGTAGATATTTGCAAACCTATTACATAGTCATCATGCAATGTACAGTACAGCTGCCACGTGGCCATGCAATCTCCACCATTGGTGGTGGTTTACAAGCTCTTCCACTGGCTCCCAATTCCTTACCGCCCCACTACCGACACAAACCCCATCTAATAAACCTCGTTTACCTTAGTCAGTTATAACACTCAGATAAGTAGCAGTAAACTAAACTGATACTTCAAAGGGATCGGCTCTATGATGTATATCCAAGTGGTCAATCCTTCAGTACCGTCGGCGTTGCCAACAACCCATTTCCGCCGTCTTAAACCCATTTCAATAGTTAGTTCATCCGAGGCAAAGTCGAAGGAGGGGAAGAAGCTGAGGATACTAGTGGCCGGGGGTGGGATCGGCGGCTTGGTGTTTGCGCTCGCGGCGAAGAGGAGAGGGTTCGATGTGTTGGTCTTCGAGAGGGATCTGAGCGCTGTTAGAGGGGAGGGTCAGTATAGGGGTCCCATTCAGATACAGAGCAATGCTTTGGCTGCCTTGGAAGCCATCGACATGGACGTAGCTGAGGAGGTCATGAGCTCGGGCTGCATCACTGGCGATAGGATCAATGGCTTGGTTGATGGGATCTCTGGTACATGGTAGGTTAATTAGGGTTCTTACAGTTTATCTTGTAATAAACTGACGATATATATTGATTTGATAGCAATTTTTTATTAATGCATAGGTATGTGAAGTTCGATACATTTACGCCGGCGGCTGAGAGAGGGCTGCCGGTGACTCGGGTCATTAGCCGCATGACTCTGCAGCAGATCCTCGCCCGTGCGGTCGGCTCGGAGATCATTAAGAACGAGAGCCATGTCTTGGATTTCGAAGATGATGGTGAAAAGGTTGTTTTTTTTTTTATTGTGTTTGAAAGATTAATTTTTTATTATTATTCCTTCTAAATGACATATATTTAGACCCATAAAAAATCAACAAATTATTTAATTGTTGTACCCACTAAAATAAACTAAAAGCCACTTGAAATCTAAGAGACTATAACAAATTTAGTTACACCATATTCCGAAAAATAAATTTGAAAAAGCGCTTTTCGATATCTCTCTTTCGTTACTCTTCTTTAGATTTTTTTTTTAGCATTAGTAAGTTATGATTCTCGGCCTCTTCTTCGACCACACTCTATAGGTCTTGAGAGTCTAGACATAATTTTCATACAATACGAAGAAAAATGGTTAAATTTCAGCATGAGAGACTTGAGTTGGCCCGATATTTTAAAAAGATAAAAAGAAAAAAAAGAAAAAGACAGAATGTTTATAGTTCTTATCATTTTCTTCTTCTACTAAATGACATAATAGGAACAAATTATTTGATTGTGGCTAACACGAAGATGACCCTTCGACCACTTAGATAACTAAAAGTTACTTAGAAAGAAAAAGACTCGTTGACTGAATTATGTTTACATCAACACTGTTCACATTCAAATTCTTGATAATAGTGATCATCTAAAATCCATATGTTGATGTATCAGGTAATTGTGAAGCTCGAAAACGGGCAGTGCTTCGAAGGCGACATCCTCGTCGGGGCTGACGGGATATGGTCCAAGGTATTTGTTTTAGGTCTAATCACATATCCATCGATTCGATCGATTTTACGACGCAAAAAAATCACCGACCGATTCTTGCATGTTATTACAGGTGAGAAAAATCTTGTTTGGCCCGAGCGAAGCTATTTACTCGGGCTACACATGCTACACTGGGATCGCCGATTTTGTTCCTCCCGATATTAAGACAGTCGGGTATGTCATATCATATGCATACATAAATGAGACGTAATACTAGGTTGTATGACTCGAGATTTTAAGGTATCGAGTGTTCTTGGGCCATAAGCAATACTTCGTTCCGTCGGACATGGGCGGGGGAAAAATCCAGTGGTTTGCGTTCCACAACGAGCCACCTGGTGGGGAAGACGATCCTAACGGTATTTTATACGATTAATCTTTTCGCATGATTTATGATAATTTTCGGGGGGGTCTTTGTTGTGATTATTGATTTATTCAATTATTATGTATTTTTTTTTTTAGGGAAGAAGAAGAGGTTGCTCGGACTATTCGGAGGGTGGTGCGAAAACGTGACCGATCTGTTGCATGCGACGGACGAAGAATCGATCCTCCGTCGGGATATATACGATCGGGTCCCATCATTCTCGTGGGGCAAGGGTCGGGTCACGTTGCTCGGTGACTCGGTTCATGCCATGCAGCCCAATCTAGGTCAAGGAGGGTGCATGGCCATTGAGGTGTGCTGAGGATCATTATTTTTCTTCAATTTTAAGAAAATATAAACATTTATTTATTTATTTATTTTAAATTTTATTGCAGGATGCATATCAACTGGCATTGGAGCTTGACAAAGCATGGAAGCGAAGCGTAGAGTCCGGCAGACCAGTTGATGTAATATCTTCCTTAAAGAGGTAATGATATTCATTATGAGAGCACCTTGCGTGGGCACCAGTTGATGTGGCACTGGTTCGTGTCATATCAACGTGCTACATCAACATTAGAGGTGATGTGGCATTAGTTGACACATAACAGGCGCCATTTTTCGACACATATGATGCTGATGTGGCATGTTGACGCCTTATGTCGCACTCGATTTATAATACTGATATGTCGCACTCGATTTATAATACTCATATTGGATTTCTCTTGGCGAAATAGATTATGAATCAGATATTCAATACATTCATATTGTAATTATTGTGACAATAAAGATACGAAAATGCTCGGAAACTAAGAGTCGCTATCATTCACGGGCTGACTCGAATGGCTGCGACGATGACGACGACCTATAAAACTTACCTCGGCATCGGGCTCGGTCCGTTTTCGGTAAGAAATGAAATTTAAAAATAATAATATTATTATTAACAATAAAATTAATATGTTAGCAATAATAATGTTTAATTTCAAATTGCAGTTCCTAACCAAGTTGAGAATACCACATCCTGGTAGAATTGGAGCCAGATTATTCATTGAGATTGCTATGCCTTTGATGCTTGATTGGGTTCTTGGTGGTAATGGGTAAGAAATTGTATATCGTTTACACAAACAGACACACACTAATCTAACCATGAAAACCCTAATTCTTACAATGATGGCCAGTTCGAAACTTGAAGGAAGGCCATTACACTGCAGACTTTCCGACAAGGTAAGAAAGCGCATTAAACAGTTTCTAAATAAAAGGGCTTCGAAGGCGTCGTAATTTTATCTTGATTCTTGAATTAGGCTGATGATCAGTTAAGAAGATGGTTTGCAGACGATGATGCTCTCGAGAGAGCCCTCGATGCGGAGTAAGCATATAGATATAGAATATACATTCATATCGATTATCAGTAAGTACTACATGATCAACTTCGAAGAACTAATTAACCCTAATGTATAATCTCGATTCGTATTATTTATTTGCATCATGTGAGCCAGTTGGTTTCTGTTTCCCATCGGAGATTCATCTGCTGCATCCGAGACCATATTCCTTAGTCGCGACGATAAGAAGCCATGTCTAGTCGGGTACACACACACGCACGAGCGCACACTTTTGATTATTTCTTTGAAATTGATAATTGACAGCGCATAAAAAGCATCAATGTTGCCATATCATATATAGGAGCGTAATGCATGCGAACTTCGTCGGAGAATCGATAGTAATACCTTCACCTCAGGTTAGTATGAGAATCATAATGTACATATCTATATTTATATATAGTCGTCGTATTCAATTTATTCATATGCTACTTAGGTTTCGAAAATGCACGCCAAGATAAGCTACCAAGACGGGGCGTTTTATCTAACCGACCTGAGAAGTGAGCATGGGACGTGGATAACCGAGTAATTTAGCAAAGCCCTAAACCGAGATTTATTTATACCTATCATGAATATTTATTACATTTGATATATTGATCATTCGTTTATAAGATGAACTAATCTTACAAAGAAGTTTATCGCAGCAATGAGGGTAGGAGGTATCGCTTATCGTCTAACTTCCCCACTCGATTTCGTCCCACCGACATAGTCGAATTTGGTTCCGATAAAAAGGTTTCGTTCTTTATTTTATTTATTTCTCGCAATGATTATATGTTTTTTTATGAAATAAAGTTTATGATAGTGAAGATTTTTTTTTTCTAGGCTATGTTTCGTGTAAAGGCGATGAAGATTCAACCTAAGACGGAGAACAAGAAAGTTGTTGAAGACGAAGTTGTGCAGACTGTGTAATTAGTTGAGAATTGAGTTGTACATAAATTTTGTTTTTTGTTTATAATATGTAATGAAAATTTGAAATTGGGAAGTAGTTTCAATTGATGCTCTTGTTTAAACAACCAAATCCTTTATGGGCCTTGCAAAGCAATTGAATTAAAGAATATATTATTTAGTGATGGACTGTTTAATGACATTAATAATGATATTTTGTTTATGAATTAGTTGAGAGAGTTATTTTGGATATGCAATAATTTAATTTTTTTTTTATGCAAATGAATATTATCTCCCTAATATTCTTGTATAATATTCAATGTTGTAAAATTCGCTAGCGCTAGTCGAGCGCCCGGTGGAGACCTAGCGCCTAGATGGCCTAGGCGGTTTCTAGGCAAAAATTAGACGGTATGCCCGTTTTTTATTATTATTATTATTTTTTTTTTTACATATATCCAATATGCTAGCATTCTACCAAATAAAGATGTATTATATTTATCAAAACATTTAATGTCAATCCCAACATAAATAATATTAGTACAAATATTGCTATTTTTTATTTATTAAAAAAATCACAAAAAAAAAATTAAAAACTTGGATTGTATTTAATTGCAGATTAATCGGTTCAAACCGACACCTGCCTAGTCGATTTTTCGCCGCGGCGTGGGCAGCCGATTTTTACAACAGGGATATTGTTATAATATATATCTATCATATTCTTAACTACTCAACTGGAATATAACATGCTTATTTATTTATTTTCGAATTTTGAATATGATTAATTTTATATAAAATGTGATTCTAGTCCCCAATGAAGGTATGATAATGAAATTTAGTGTAACTTGGAAAATTGAGAGCCGGGCCCACTATTAGATTAATAATTTTTTTTTTTCGGTTATACATAAAATATGATTTCAAATGTCGTCATTATGTGTCTCATGAAATAAAATATTCTCCACAATCCATTCTAATACCCCACATTATTGAAGCCTCTCATAATCAATTAAGCTTATATACATACAAATTTTCAATCATGGAGAAGATAAGAAGGAACCTTATCCTCCATGATCAAATAGTTAGATACTTAGAAAATAATAATTACACCAATATTAATATATATACTTTGATGTGATCTTCATCTCCTTATACACCAAAATCCATATATCGACCAAAACGAAGATGAGAGATCGTAATAATGGCTCACCATGTCTATTCGAGGACCAAGTTTGGAAGGTGATGAGCTTGGAGGAGTTCAAGAACTTGCTCGCAGACATGGGGATCGACGCAGACAAATACATTGGGGGCTTAAGCGAGAAGGAGCTACGGCGAGCCCTTACTGTAAGAAAAACAAAGATAGTCAAGTTTTGCTGAAAAGGGTTCTGAATTATTCAAGTTATGTCCTATGTAATGAATCTACTTAACGTTTTTAAGTAGTTGTAAGTTTTGTATTAATGGGGTTTGCATGTCGTCTGTAGTATTAGTACCATGCAGAAGAATAATGTGTGTTTGTATATTATTATCGATGGTAAATGAAATGCAATAATTGACTATATCTGGATTTTCATAATGTTATCACATTATGAAAAATCTGATTTTGATATTGTGGTAAGATCTACACTTTAAAAATCGATGTTTAGTTATGCATATACTTTACCTACTGAGTTATTATTATTATTATTATTATTATTATTATTATTATTATTATTATTATTATTATTATTATTATTATTATTATTATTATTATTATTATTATTATTATTATTATTATTAATATTTATTTATTTATTTATTTCACATTACCATATACATGGAATATATATCAAAATTTTCAAACTTGAAGAAGACGATAAGAAGGAACTTGATTCTCTAAAAGCAAGCAATTATAGATGGTGGAGCAAATCAACTCCACCCACATTGATGCTATCTCAATTATACCAATAAAACTTTTAAAAGAAAAAATTACATACCATAAATGCCGAGCAATATAACACATAAAAAGAGTTCAAGAAATGGCTCATGAGGTCCGATGTTGACAAAGATGGGCGCATCAGCAAGGAGGAGCTACGGCGAGCCGTTAAGAGCCCAGGCCGAGCCGATGTTGACGACAGTGGTTATATGGATGCCCATTAGATTGTTTCTCTTTTAGATTTTCGCTGAATAAGGTATTTGGGATTCAAGTTTTATTATTGAACATATATTTATATATATATATAGACATATATATTTGTGTGTGTAATTAATAGATGTTGAATGTGTAGTACTATCGTTTTTAAGTTGTAATAAGTCAAGTATGTGTTGTAAGTTATTAACGGACTATAACTATTTGGAGATTGAAAATACTTATGCTATGACTACCATTATAATGACGGCCGGGCCCGAGCTGGAAAAAAATAATAAAAAATAGAGTGACAAATTTGAAATTGCTAATATATATATATATGTATTATGAAATAATTAAATGTGGATGATAAGATGAGGTGTTTAATTGAAGAGTTTGTATTTTAGTGTGAGGTGTATAATTGTAATTAATGTGATTAGTTGTAATAGTGAATTATTAGTAGTATAAATAGGTGATTAGAGTTCATTGTAAAACACACCAAGTATTGAAATACTTAATCTCTCTCTAATCTCTCTCTCTTTATATTATAAGCTATATTATCATTATAATCTTAATATAAGTATAATTATAATAAAATAATCTTAATATAATATTAATCACAATTAATATTTTTATAACACGTTATCAGCACGACCGCTCTCCGTCGTCAAGATCAACCTCCGTCGAAGATCTCGTACGAGTTTAGTCAAGGTATGGTAATTTAATTTTTAATTTATACTAATCATATATTAATTGTGATTAATTTAAAAATATATTTATAAAAGTATTATTTAAAGGTTTTATAACTAAACGCCAATACCCGAGTGGTTTCGCGGAATATCGTTCACTACAAGTGACGAGAGGTCCAGGTTTCGATCCCCGTGGAGGCGTGTGATTTTTTTTTATTTATGCACGTACACAACACAAGCCCACGAGGTCTTGCGGTAATCCCAACCTCAGTAGCGGCATATTATTAATCTTTCTTTAATAAGAAAAAAAATGTCGTTTTATACAAAGATGGATCTTCTACTCCTTACATTATTTACGGTGATCATTTCCGCTATGTGGATAATATTTTTACCAATGTTTTTAAAATATAATTATTAATTGTAATTTCTTTAATATTATAATTACTGAAATATATTTTATTTTGAAGGATGTCGCTATGTCCGATGTTTGATCTTTTACTTATGATTATGATTACGGCGACACTGATCTGGATGTGGATATCATTTTTTATAAGAACTTTTACAAAAGAAGATACAAAAGAAGATTTAAAAGAAGATTAATTATAAGTTTTTTTTTATTATGTAAAGTTTTAATAACATGTTTTGTATTTTATTATAGTAATATGTCGAACTTGGCGAGCCTTGAGTTTGTTGCACTCGATATCACTGGAAAAAATTATTTACCTTGGGTACTAGATGCTGAAATCCATTTGAAAGCAAAAGGCTTAGGTGACACCATTGATCCCACGAAAACCACAACTGAACAAGACAAGGCGAAAGCTATGATTTTTCTTCGCCACCACATTCACGAAAATCTGAAAGTTGAATACTTAACAGAAAAGAATCCAGCTGAGTTGTGGAAAAACCTGAAAGAACGATATGGCCACTTGACAACTGTTATTCTCCCCAATGCAAAGTACGAATGGCTGAATTTACGATTGCAGGATTTTACGTCGGTAAGTGAATATAATTCTGCCGTTTATAGAGTTACTTCCACGTTGAAATTATGTGGAGAGACAATTACTGATAACGATATGCTGGAGAAAACATTCACCACATTTCATCCACAGAATATGATATTACAACAGCAATATCGGGAGAGAAAATTTAAAAAGTATTCAGATCTAATTTCTTGCTTACTTTTGGCTGAGCAAAATAATGAATTGCTGGTGAAAAATCACGAATCCCGAACGACTGGTTCTACTGCACTCCCTGAAGCGAATGCAGTCAAAGTTAATAATGACAACAGTCGAGGTAATGATCGTGGACGTGGACGTGGTGGATATCGCGGCCGTGGACGTGGTCGTGGTCAAGGTCGTGGTCAAGGCCGTGGTCGTGGCCGAGGATATTATGGTGGTGGTTATCAATATTTCCGTGGTGGTTATCATAATTATCGTGGCGGTCATCAAAATATTCCCCAGAAGAGGAAAAGTTTTGATAATAAAGATGAGAAGAGGCAAACTGAACAAAAGAATAATGATGAAAAATGTTATCGTTGCGGTGGTTCTGGCCACTGGTCGCGCAATTGTCGTACGCCCAAACATCTTGTTGAGCTATATCAGGAATCTCAAAAGGGCAAAGGAAAGAAAATCGAAATGAATTTTGTTCAGGGTGAATTCGCCTCTACCTCTGATGCCAATGATGAAAATGCTCATTTGGAAGCTGCGGATTTTCTGATCGATGAAAATTAATCTGCTATGATTTTATTTATGCATTATGATTTACTATTGTGTGTTTTATTATATATCGTTGTTTTAAGTTATCTATATGTTTGTAATGCAATATTTCTTTTTCAATAATAAATATTATGTGTTTGTTTATAAAGGATATTATTTGATGGATGCGGGCATGTGCAATGAAGAATTGTGTCTTGCAGACTGTGCAACGACGAATACGATTCTAAAAAATAAGAAATATTTCGATCATCTTGATATGAAAGAAGCCAGTGTTATTACTATATCGGGTAGCACGAATATAATTGAGGGCTCCGGAAGAGCTAATGTTTTACTGCCCAGAGGAACAAGGCTGATAATTGAAAATGCTTTATATTCTCCTAAGTCTCAAAGAAATTTATTAAGCTTTAAAGCTATTCGACATAACGGATATCATATTGAGACTGCAGAAAAAGGAGATATTGAATATTTGCATATTACAAAAGTGATATCGAATGACAAAAGAATTGTGGAAATATTACCATCTTTTGACTCTGGGCTATATTACACATATCTTAAAACAATTGAATCACATGCTATCGTAAACCAGAAGTTTACTAATGATAATACATTTGTTGTTTGGCATGACCGGTTGGGCCATCCCGGTTCAATTATGATGCGGAGAATAATTCAAAATTCACGTGGACATTTAATGAAGAACCAGAAGATTCTTCAATCGAATGAATTATCATGTGTTGCTTGCTCTAAAGGGAAGTTGATTATTCGTCCATCACCAATAAAAATAAAGAATGAATCTATAAGATTTTTGGAACGTATACAAGGTGATATTTGTGGACCGATACATCCATCGTGTGGACCATTTAGATATTTCATGGTATTGATTGATGCATCAACTAGATGGTCTCATGTATGTTTGTTATCAACGCGGAATGTAGCTTTTGCGAGATTGCTTGCTCAGTTGATTCGATTAAGAGCACATTTTCCGGATTATCCAATAAAGAAAATACGCCTTGATAATGCTGGTGAATTTACTTCCAAGGCATTTAATGAATATTGCATGTCTATTGGAATTGATGTTGAGCACCCCGTGCCACATGTCCATACGCAAAACGGTCTTGCAGAATCGTTGATTAAAAGGTTGCAATTAATTGCAAGACCATTATTAATGAAGTCGAAACTTCCCTCTTCTTGTTGGGGACATGCTATATTACATGCAGCGGCACTAATCCGCATCAGGCCAACAAGTTATAATGATATCTCCCCGATACAAATGGTTTATGGTCAGGAACCAAATATTTCCCATCTGAGAATTTTTGGATGTGCGGTATATGTTCCAATTGCTCCACCACAACGCACGAAGATGGGACCTCAAAGGAAGTTGGGAATATATGTCGGATTTGAATCTCCATCGATAATAAAATATTTAGAACCTCTAACTGGAGATTTATTTACGGCTAGATTTGCCGATTGTCATTTCGATGAATCGAATTTTCCGACATTAGGGGGAGAAAAGAAACAGCTGGAAATGAGTATTAGTTGGAATGAATTATCGCTAAATCATTATGATCCTCGAACGAAAGAATGTGAACTAGAAGTTCAAAAGATAATTCATTTACAAGGATTAGCTAATCAACTGCCAGATAGCTTTACTGACCTTAAAAGAGTGACTAAGTCACATATACCAGCTGTTAATGCTCCTGCAAAAGTTAATGTTCCTGGAGAACATATAATGATCGAGCCTAAACCACAACTAAAACGTGGTAGGCCCTCGGGTTCCAAAGATAAAAATCCTCGAAAAAGAAAAGGAGCAAATAATAAGAATGGTCCAGTCGAGGATTTATCGACTCTAGAAGAGTCAATGGGCATTAATGATTATGATAATGGAAATCAGGTACCTGAAATTTTTGAGAATAATGATAATGAAGAGATCTCGATAAATTATGCTCAAAATGGAATTAGATGGAACCGAGAAAAAGTCAACGTTGACAATAAATTCTCATTTAACGTAGCGCTACATGAAATGAATGAGATAAATGAGAATGAGGATCATGAACCAGGGTCTGTAAAAGAATGCAGACAAAGAAATGATTGGCCAAAATGGAAAGATGCAATCGAGGCAGAATTAAAATCACTTGAGAAACGAAAAGTTTTCGGACCTGTAGTCCGCATACCAGAAAATGTAAAGCCGGTTGGATATAAATGGGTTTTCATCAGAAAGAGAAATGAAAACGGTGAAATTGTGAGATACAAAGCACGGCTTGTTGCACAAGGCTTTTCACAACGACCTGGTATTGATTATGAGGAGACGTATTCTCCTGTGGTGGATGCAACGACTTTTCGTTATTTAATTAGTCTGGCAGTACGTGAAGGACTCGATATGCGTCTAATGGATGTTGTCACCGCTTATTTATATGGATCACTTGATAGTGATATATATATGAAACTTCCCGAGGGATTTCAGTTACCTGAAAATTCAGGGCCCCGAAATGAGTACTCAATCAAGCTAAATAAATCGCTTTATGGATTAAAGCAATCTGGGCGTATGTGGTATAATCGCCTAAGTGAATATTTATCGAAAGAGGGGTATAAAAATGATCAAACTTGCCCGTGCATATTTATGAAAAGATCTGGAAATGAATTTGTCATCATTTCAGTTTATGTTGATGATATTAACATAATTGGAACTCCTGAAGAGTTATCAAAAGCCGTTAATTGTTTGAAAAAAGAGTTTGAAATGAAAGATCTCGGTAAAACGAAATTTTGTCTTGGACTGCAAATTGAATATTTAAAGAATGGGATATTCGTACATCAAGAGACTTATACGAAAAAGGTATTGAAAAGATTTTATATGGATAAAGCTCATCCATTGGATACTCCAATGATTGTTCGATCTTTAGATGTGAATAAAGATCCGTTTAGACCTTGCGAAAACGATGAAGAATTACTTGGTCCTGAAGTACCATATCTCAGTGCTATTGGAGCCCTAATGTATTTAACGAGTCATACGCGACCTGATATAGCGTTCGCTGTGAATCTATTGGCGAGATATAGTTCGTCACCGACTCGTAGACATTGGAATGGAATTAAGCGAATTTTTCGATACCTTCAAGGAACAACTGATATGGGATTGTTCTATTCTAATGAATCAAAAACAGATTTGATTGGGTATGCAGATGCTGGTTTTCTATCTGACCCACATAATGCTCGATCGCAAACGGGCTATTTATTTACACATGGCGGAACCGCTATTTCATGGCGGTCAGTTAAACAAAGTTTAACGGCTACTTCTTCTAATCATGCGGAAATTTTAGCTATTCATGAAGCTAGCCGAGAATGTGTTTGGTTGCGATCGATAATTGAGCATATACAACAAACCAGTGGGCTAGTATCGAAAAAGTTACTTCCTACGATTTTATATGAAGATAATGCTGCATGCATTGCCCAATTAAAGGAAGGATATATTAAGGGAGATAGAACAAAGCATATTTCACCAAAATTTTTCTTTACACACGATTTAGAGAAAAATGGTGATATTGATGTACAACAAGTGCGATCAAGTGAAAATCTTGCAGATTTATTCACGAAAGCACTTCCCCCAATAATTTTCAAAAGATTGGTATATTCAATTGGAGTTCGAAAACTTCGAGATCTTAAATGATGTCATCATCAGGGGGAGTAAATACGCGTTGCACTCTTTTTCCCTTCACTGAGGTTTTTCCCATGTGGTTTTCCCAGTAAGGTTTTTAATGAGGCAACAATCGAAAGCGTATCTAAAAGAATCATGTACTCTTTTTCCTTCATTAGGTTTTTATCCCATTGGGTTTTTCCTAATAAGGTTTTAACGAGGCATATTCTTTGAAAACATCCAAGGGGGAGTATTATGAAATAATTAAATGTGGATGTTTTAAATAATAATATTAGTTAAATTATTGATGATTTGGAAGTATTATATTAAATGATGATAATGTGATAAGATGATAAGATGAGGTGTTTAATTGAAGAGTTTGTATTTTAGTGTGAGGTGTATAATTGTAATTAATGTGATTAGTTGTAATAGTGAATTATTAGTAGTATAAATAGGTGATTAGAGTTCATTGTAAAACACACCAAGTATTGAAATACTTAATCTCTCTCTAATCTCTCTCTCTTTATATTATAAGCTATATTATCATTATAATCTTAATATAAGTATAATTATAATAAAATAATCTTAATATAATATTAATCACAATTAATATTTTTATAACAATATGTTAATTTTTGTATATAATTTTATAAACATGATTTTATGAAAATTAATATTGTTTTATTAAATATCGGTTTATTCAGTACTGATTTTATTTTGGTTAAGTTATGCTCATTTATTATAAATTATACTATCGTTTAGTTAAAGTAGAATATACAGACTGTTTTAAAATTGTTTTGTCAATTTATGTAACTACACCGATCCAATTAATGTAGATGAAGTTATCGAAACGCTTATTTTGTAGAAATGAAACTATATTTAAAAGAAAAAAAAATGGTTCATCCGTATTTTCTAATTATTGAAAAAAAATGATAAATATTTATGGGATGTTATAGTTAAAATATTTTAAAAGTAATGAAAAATGTTGACTGTGGTGTCCATTGGTCGACACGTCGCCGGCCTACGGTCGTTGAATAGTGGTCAGAGTCCTAATAGGTATAATCCAACATATGAAAATATATTTTAATGTTGTAAATAATGTTTAAATAAGAATCGCCCCTTATTTGCTTACAACTTCAAGAAGTCAGACACTAAGCAAACCTATTACCTTAAAGGATTTTCCACTAATATAACTACTAATTACAAGTAAGGAGTTTGTTTATAAATTGTCCCAAACAAATTTTCAACTTCCATGAGATATTATTAAAATCATGTAATAAATGCTTTGAAAGTGAGAACACACATCATGTGATGTCAAGTTTGAACTCAGAAAGCTGTTGTGTTTTTGGGGAACAGACTAGGGAAAGCCCTTCCCCTCATAATTTGGTTTTTTATTATAATTTAATAATAAATATCTTGTATTTTATTGGAGAGATTTCATTAATAAGGCTCATTAATCCATGAAAAAAAGCTTGAGTGAATATTTAATATCTTTGATACCATCATGAAAAGAAGTGCAATGTCGTATTTTGGTCAATGCTGACCTCTTTTGTTTATTATTTTTTTTCAGATTTTAACATAAAATTTTGTGTGTGTGTGTATATATATATATATATATATATCCAAAAGAGTACTTATCCGATAATGTCCTCTTGCAGGTTTTGGGCGTGCGCAAAAAACGAAACATGGCAAGAAATATCCAACACACAGAGCACTGAGACCTCGCTGATTCCATACAATATTTCCCACAAAAAAAAAAGAAGAAATATATGTATATATTATATATATAGATATAAAGATTCTACAGTGAATGACAAATTACCATGTCTTGACAAAGCCATCACGTCTTTGAAATTTGGATAAGATATGTACATGTCCCATACATAGAGTCAAACGACATAAATGTGTTAAAAGATGCAGTTTAGTTTAGACAAGAGGAGAGTTGTCTTATGCACTCTTAATATATTCGTACACGTTTGTCCTTTCTATCTTGAAAATGAGAGAGTTCTTACATTTTAAACTAATGCCCAAAAAAAAAAAAAAAAAAAAAAAACCTAGATTAGTTGTTGTTTATCAACAGACAAAACCCTAATATTTTGTTAAGCACGAGCTTACATTGAATGTCTTATTATGTGTAAAAACCCCCATTTTTATATAGTAAGGAAATATCCCCTTGTCACTGTATTATTCACACGATGATTAAGTTCAATCTTTGTCGATTAGGTTGTTGCGAGACAAACCTGACTTCCGACGGAACTAATTTGTTTGACGCCGTCCCCAAGTCCACACGGACTATACGATAGTCAAAAGTTGAGGTGGAATCGAAGACTGAACTAAAACCCCTAGATAGGATAAACTAATTAACATCCATATGCTTTTATATATGTCTAGATAAAGACACAACATTAGGGCAACTGCCTTGTCACAGCAACCCAAGCTTTTTGCGAACATATGGACTTATCCTTACGTAATGATGAATGGGAGGGTCTAAAAACAATGGAGAAAAAAACAAAATACGTAATGACATTGAGTGTATATACGTACATCAACATAGGTCCACCCACACCCCTTCTCATCACTGATATATAAATAAAAACATAAAGTCATCTACTGCTGCACCTTCACTGCAATAGTGTTAAAGAGGGTCCGGTCGGTACGTTTAGAATTTATTTTATAGAGGGACATATATATAGATAATATATAATTAAATTTTATTTATGAAATTTCTCAAACTTTTTGAATATATACGTCATTTAATATGCTTGTTGTTGAAGTGAGTAGAGTACACTTCAAACATGTACAGCAAGAACTCATCGTCATCATCATCATCATCAACATCATCTCAGCACAAAGGCATTGCTGCCCCTCCTTCTATGAGCCCTAGAATCTCCTTTTCTAACGACTTCGTCGAGCTGCCCACACAGATGAGAGGTGGCTACAGAGATGCGCCAGTCTCCTCGGACTTTGAGTTCTCTGTGAGCAATTACTCTATGATGAGCGCAGATGAGCTCTTCTTTGAAGGAAGGTTGCTTCCATTGAAGGAAAGCTGCAGCAACAGTAGCAGTAATAGCAGGCAGAAGGGTACTCTTACAACTCTTAAGGACGAACTTCAAAACAATGATGAAGATGATCGCAGCTTCTCACTGAGGCCACCCAGAAACCCTAACAGATGGAAAGGTTTTCTTGGACTTAAAAAATCTCATGTTCGTTCTAAGAAAGGTGATGGCGGTAGTAACAATAATGCCAGCAAGAGTGAAAGGTATTTGGAGAAAAGGGCCAATTATAACCAGCGCGAAGATGGCGACGACGAAGACGACGATGTTCAGTTCAGTAACTAGAATAATTAAGGGTTTGTGTTTATATAATTGGCTTCGTGTGTGAGGTTTATTGTTTTCTTTTTTTTTTTTTACTTCAATTTTATATAATGTTGTCGTGGGATTCTAATTATATTATTGGAGTTGAAAAGTTCAATCTTTGGTTGTTTTGGAGTGTTTTTCTTCCTTAATCTGCATAGGCTTTTCCAAATCTGCAGAAGTTATTACCATTTCTTTCTCTTACCAACCTTTTACTAAAAGTTTCATTAGGGTTCTTAATGGTCGTTAGGGTTATTAATGGTAATCTGTATCAGCTTCATGCTGAGCATTAGATGGCTAGCAGAAGATATATGAGACAATAACAATTTAATAACAAACGAAAGAACACACTGTAATAATAAATTTCTTATAACACATCGTATAATATAGGAATAATAAAAACTAAGAACAAGGCTACAGAGGAGGAGCGTGTGGGCGATTAGTCAACGGTCAATGTGACAGATGACTGAAGAAACAGCTGGTGAATTGTGGCAGAGAATCACGTTGAGGAAACAAACAAAAAGACTTCAAAACATATTTAAAGAATAAAATAAAAAATGAAAAGTGTGACGAAAGCCAGCCATCTAATGACAAAGGGCCAGCCAATGGGCATTCTCTTGCATAGAAGTGTAGGCGGTGTTGCAGTAAATGTTCTCTTTTCCTCTGTATCTAATTTCCTATTTTGGTCTTAAATTAAATTTCCCAATTTCATTTATTTCAAATTTTAGTTATAACGGTATTAGGATATTGTATTTCAGCTATGTGAATTTGTATAAATAGTGTCCCGGCCCATATGTAATTCCATCCATTAAATATATTAATATATATCTAAGCAATTATAAAGAAGCACTTAAGAGAATCGAATTTGCCTTTATTCTCTATTAAACAAAATGTGAGTGGGACTCTCATTGAGGGTTTCCTAAACTTATGGAGCAAAAGATTAGTCGAACCCTTTTGACCAATCTTTTTCATTGAATAATCCCAAATATGAAAAAAAAAATTATCAGAAGCCAATCAGTGAGTGACCTTCGAACAAATTAGTGATCATATATTTGATTCTATTACCTCTTTCTTGTCTACCGTAAGAAAATGAAACTATCACAACAGCCATCCCTGTAAAGAAGTAGACATAATTTAGTGGTGGGCTGCCTTTATTCAGCCGCAGAGTTTATTTTAAATATATCATTCAAACAAAGGCTCAACGAACGGTCAACATAACATTGCAGGTCCATTATGGTGAAGAAACCCTCCTCGCCGAAAAGTGTCCACTTCTTATTTAAATTTTTCCATTTGAAGAGATTTTAATTACAGACGTCGTCTTATAACATTAGACAAATCAAGTAATGATTTCAACATTAGAAAGAAAAAAGAAGAGAGCACTAACAGTGTACCATATTCAATGGTTAAGAGGCCCTTGGTAGTTCTCAAGATTATATAAACACCACAGCACAGCTCAATATAATAGAATCAAACAATCCACGTATCACATTCACACACACATATATGGACCATATCAAATGTGTTCTTGTTTTCTTTTTCGTTCTTGCACTTATCGCTACTCAATCTGCCGAGGCAAGAGAGCTCAAATCGACAAAACGACGCAGTTTAAGTTCTTCAAAAGTAGATTCGGTCAGTTTCAAACCTACGACGACTGGTAATAGTCCAGGGATTGGCCATTCTTTTGCACGGCAACAAGGGCATGAGGCGGGATCAACCATGCAAGATTTGGCCACTGTCCCCTCGTGGAAAACAGACGGCCCCGTCGGTCATTTCACGGTAAGTTTGCAGCCCAAACCGAAAGCTTAGCCATGGCGAAAAAACCTTAAGTGCCACTAATGGAATTTCACAATATGTGTAGCAATTGTACATTAGCCTGTTAATTATAATGCATGATGTGCCCTATGAATCGTTACTTCTTTCAGGTTAATTCATGTATCATTCAGCTGTTGTTAAACTAAATATGTGAAGTAAATTTATATATGTGTTGTTCGATATAAAGCATTTATATTTGCATGGAAAATATTTCCATCTGAATCCGAAGAACATTAAGTGTAGACTGAATATTGAGAAGCCAAAAGAATAGCAACGAAAGAAAAGAGAGATTTGCATGGAAAATCTTTCCAATCAATTTAATGTTTATTATGTTGATGGGTCGTCCCACAAATTTAATTATTAATATTTATCAAATATTAAATATCTTATCAATGGACAAGCATCTATGTGATAATAGTGAATGGAATGGATGGAACTCATTAAGCATACGAGAATTATAAAATCACTCACTATCTCAAAGTTTATTTTTGAAAACACAGAAGATAACCGACGGCTACGTCCCGTTGTTTATTATCAATTTATAATTTATTAATACAAATATTGCAACACTAAGCACAATGATTCACATAGTTTTTTATTATATATAATATTGTAAAGAAATAAAAATATATAAATAGAAGTGCAAAGATAACCACTATACATCTATTAGATTCTTTAAGATTCGCCTTTGCGGCTAATTCATGGGAGTTGATTATATTTTATTATTTTGACTATTGGTCAAAGTTTGAAATTCCCTGGGATGATATAGACCTGTGTTAGTGCGTGAGTTGGTGAGTTGAGCGAAGTAATAAAAGAAAAATGGTTACTTTAAATCATTTTGTTTTGAGAATTATTATTCCAATGATAGTATACTTTCTTTAATAATAATATTTTTTGCCACTTTTAGTAATTTGTCACTTTTCCTTTAGTAAAGGAAGATATTATTTGATATTGACGTTCGAAATATTCTTCAATAGGGAGGTGAAAACGAAAGATAGTCTAATGTACGATTTGTATTTTAAACCCTCATTTTCTATATATTATATTGTTGAACATCACTTAACAAAGTTTAACTTTATAGGAATTGTATAATTATTTTATGGTGCGTTAGAAATGTAAAATTCGGTAAGGAAAAGAAAAGTAATAGTGTAGATGTACAATGATCAAAATGTGAAGTACAATTATTGATGCGTTAACTTAGTTTTTAAGTCGTGTTTTCCACACACGGATTTCACATACCAAACGCAAGGTTAATATTATATATTTTATTTTCAGTCTCTCATGTATATGCTTATTTTCGTTTTCGGGTGGTCGCGAGAATTCATACACATGACCTCTTCGGCTGATCTTCGATACTATAATGAAAGATTGTTTTACCTAAAATAACTGAGTTTGTATGGAGCATATCATATTTGAATTTTATATATTATATTTTCAACTTCTTACTATCAGTTGTATTGCCTAAAAAGAAATGCCATTTAATTAATCTTGCAATGGCATATTCGTCTAGGTTCTAGGTTACATGCATAGTAAACTATAACATTTGCATGTTATAATTTTCTTAAGACCACCTTCACAAGTACAGTCGGACATTCTCATGAATATGCCTTGAGACACTATAAAGTACTCATCGGCTAGAGATTTGTGTAAAGTGGTTTTATTCTCTTTTAACAAGTTCCTTTTAATTCCATTTTTCTTATTAATTCCTTTTTTCTTTTTCACTTCAAGTTGCATATTCGTTGTGTTTTCATAGATGTAATATTTGCTTGTTCTTAACTTAAAATTATAAGCAATTCGATCAACTCTTCTTGGGTGATTTCTTTGTGTTCTTTTGATCGCATTATTACTTATTAGTATTTGGTCCAAAATAGCTGAAATAAAGATATATATTGTTAGAAAAGTGCAACTCCGTAGATTTAGTGAAAGTGGTGGTTAGGTTAGTTTATTTTGATTCTCTTAAACTTAAATATAGTAAGGTAAGTGCAGCTTAGTGTGTGTGTACTTTTTAGGTTTTTTGTAAGTTCTTCAAGTGGAGTTTTATTTTACTATTTTCGAGCTCGTCCCATTTGGAGACAGTCGCTCGTGGCTATTCTCGCCAAAGATCTTTGTCTAATGAAAAGTTAAATTTGAGACTATAATTAATTAATAATCATAGGCACTTTGATGAACACATCTTCTTTTGAGATAATACTTTACCTGGATCTTTAAGGTTTTTATTATATATATTAAATATATTTTTGTCTCCAAGTTTATTGTATTATGTGCACTTTTGCAGCGTTTTGTATATATACAAACACATGCACACACGAAGCCGTATAATTTAAGCTCTAAAAGTCCCTTTTGATTTATATGGTTGCCAGCTTGAAATCACATATAGGACGATAGTCCTATATATTGATATTTATAAATAATTGAATATGATTATATCATTTGTACGTACGTACACGATAATTACTTATTAATGAAAATAAATACCCTAATCATCGTCGCCTTTCAACTACATGCAATAAGAGGGTAGCACATGATATTGCAATATAATCATATCCTATGATAATATGCTACAAGACAATGTGCCCACTAATCATACAATGTTTTTTTTTTATAATATTCTTAAACGTTACTATAAGTAGAAGCGATCAGAAGTGTATAAACCCATCAATCACCACCATCACATCAATTCAACTAACAAAATATATAACCAAAACTCTTTAGAGCATGGCAAGAAAACCCTTATTTTTGTTAACACTTGCACTATTTGTTTGCTTCATGGTGTTAGCTTATTCCGAGGAGAATAACCATGAGCGTGGTGTAATAAGAAAGGAACTGATGAAGCAAGAGCTTCTCATGCAAGAGAAGGATGAAGAAGAATATGGGTTGCATGGAATCTTGAGAAGGATGATTATTGCGAAAAGAAGCCTTTATAAAAATAGTTTTATGAACCAGGCAAGTTTTGATGCGAACGTCGAAGATTCTGGAAGATCCACGTCGCCCGGTAATAGTCCCGGCATTGGTCATTCTGGATGAATTATATATATATATATATATATATATATATATATATATGATGTTCTTGAAGTTGCATTATGGTTTTTATTACTATGTTGTCTTCTTCAATTCCATGTTTCCTTTTTTTTTCTTTTGCTTTTATTTGTGGGATGTGTGTTTGAATAATTATTATGAATATTAAGATTTGATTTTTCAAGATTTTGTCGTGGAATCAACCAAAATTATCGTCAAGAATTCATTACTTCATGCACGACGAAAGACGAAATTTGTATTAAAACGGTACATAGGAGATATCAGGGGTAGAGGTGAAAGATGAGTCTTGAGGTGAAGCTCGTCGAGTAAACCCTAGCCAAGAAAATGAGCCGAGCTCGGCTTGAGCTTGAGTCGTTTACACCCCTAATCACAGGCTTGATCCACATTAACATGGGTATGGGCTTTTCCATGTTTATGACCCATACATTGTTTAAGGCCCATAGCCCAAACAATAAAAAAAAAATTTATGTTTATTAAGTCCAATTTAGTGCTTGTTTGGTTGGAGGGTTTAAACATTTTAAATGTTGATTTAAAACATGTTGATGTGTTTGGTTTGCGGGTTTATATAAAATATGAGTTTATATATAATAACTCTAAATCCATGTAGACCGTTTTAGATAAACACACCCTCTCAGATGAGTTATTCTACTAAACACAAACCAAACACACATTTTATTTTATACCCAGTATTAATTTTATATAAATATTAATAATTTAAACTTTCATAAATATAAATGGTCGGGGCACTTAATTTATAGAGAAAAAGGGGAGAGGAAATAACGTTTTTGTCATTTTCCCACAAAGCTCTGTACGGTAACGGCTACATCATCGTACTCTGACGTGGCAATATTTTCAAGCTTGAAACTATTTTACAAATTATTCCAAGTTTTGTATGTTATATATGGATAGCCGATATAGGTTGTTTTTAAAAAAGGCTATAATTTTACTACTGGAGTATTATGTGGAAATTAATTTCCGCGATTTTCTTTTATTACCGATGTGATTAATAAAATGAGCAATTTCCAAGACATGGATGATGTAATAATCGGGCGAACACTTCACCTATACAATATACATAGAGAAAAGAGTAAATATTCCACAAATGATATATTGAGCTTAGTTGAATTGATTTGAAGAAAATGAAATACATAGACATATACTTAGGGGTGAGCAAAAATATCCGAAAATTGGATTCCGATCCGATATCCGGTTTTAAAAAACCAAAAAATCGGATATCCGGTTTTAAAAATCGGATCGGATATCCGATCCGCTTTATTTTAAAACAAATCGGATCGAATGCGGATAGCGATCGGCCTAAAATTTGGATATCCGGTATTCGATTTTATATTTTCAAAAAATACAATAAATTAAATAATGGCCCAAAAAAAGAAAAAAATTGCCCAAAATGAAAAAAAAATGGAAAAAGCGATCCAACATCTATTATTGGACTATGACACAAAATACAATATATAGAATTTATATTATTCTTGCAAAAACGTGAATATAAAATTCAAAAAAAAAAGAAAGAAAGAAAAACTAGAGAAAAGAAAGCAAAGAAAAAAGAACGAAAAATGAGAAAAGTATAGTGTGAATTTTTAATAGAGTACCATCATGTGATGCAATTTAGATTATATTCATACTATTTATAAACTCTTAACACTCTATTGTAATCACTTATCAAATAATTTGATACAATTTTACTCTTTTTATTTCTATTTATTTCAATTATATTCTCACAAATTAATTTTCTTTTATAAATAATAAACATTTAAAATTAAAATATTTTCTATTAAAAGACATACATTATAAAATAATTAGAGCACGCATACTAAGTGCATTTAACATATTAGTATATTTTAACCGTGTTTATGTTTTGCATGATGGGTAGGATATGTGATATATATTTTTTATTGGGTAATAAATAGGAAAAATACGCAACTTTAAAACAATAAAAATTAATTATAAAAAAATAAAGTTCAATTTTAAATTTAAAAAGCGGATGCGGATATCAAGTTTTAAATATCCGAATAAACTGAATATCCGATTTTTGGATATCCGAATAAAATTGGATCGGATGCGGTATTCATTTTTAGTCCGAAAATCCGAATATCCGCATTTGCTCACCCCTACATATAGTTTATATTTTAATCATAATGAAAGCAATAGCTTTCAACTTATCAAGAATTAAAATCTTATAGTAAGATACATGTACATATATAACAACAAAATATGGCAAAAACCAAGCAATAATTACAGTTTCTTTTTTCTTTTTCCTTATTTGATGAAACGAATAAACCGAGCGACCTTTATTCTTTTTCTATTTCCAAAATATATATATATAGCATAAGAATCCACTTGATGGCGACTTGCATGCCATATAACTATCTAAATCAAGGCTCTAACACAATAATAACAATAACTAGTATTGTACGCACCCTTGATGCGTGCGCTATAATATATAAATATATAATTAGTTTATATGTATTTAAAATATTTAATTGATGAAATTATAATTTAAAATTTAATCATATATTATTTTTAGGTATATAAAAATATTAAATTGATTTGTAAGGATATAAATATAATAAATTTAAAATTTGAAGGCTAAAATGTTAATTATCTAAATTAAATAAATAAATAAAATAAGAGTAAATTAGTAATTAATCAATTTGAAATTGACCTACCATGGCGGTTACTATGATGCCAAGGCTCTTAATATATACTATAGATAATAATAATAATAATAATAATAATATAGCATAGAAACTTAGAATTTTTTTTAAAAAAATAGAAGCTTAGAATTAACTCAAGACAGACCCAACGAGAGCAGTTTCCATCATCTTTGAATCTTTTGTGAATTTCCATTTTTGCCCTCCAAGTAATTTAATTATAAAAACTAAAAGGTGTTATAAAAATATTAATTGTGATTAATATTATATTAAGATTATTTTATTATAATGGTACTTATATTGAATTATAATGATAATATAGCTTATAATAATAAAGAGAGAGAGATTATAGAGAGATTAAGTATTTCAATACTTGGTGTGTGTTACAATGAACTCTAATCACCTATTTATACTACTAATAATTCACTATTACAACTAATCACATTAATTACAATTATACACCTCACACTAAAATACAAACTTTTCAATTAAACACCTCATCTTATCATCTTATCATCTCATCAACATTTAATACAATGCTTCCAAATAATCAATCATTTAACTAATATTATTATTTAAAACATCCACATTAATATTATTTCATAATACTCCCCCTTGGATGTTTTCAAAGAATATGCCTCGTTAAAACCTTATTAGGAAAAACCCAATGGGATAAAAACCTAATGAAGGAAAAAGAGTACATGATTCTTTTAGATACGCTTTCGATTGTTGCCTCATTAAAAACCTTACTGGGAAAACCACGTGGGAAAAACCTCAGTGAAGGGAAAAAGAGTGCAACGCGTATTTACTCCCCCTGATGATGACATAATTTAAGATCTCGAAGTTTTCGAACTCCAATTGAATATACCAATCTTTTGAAAATTATTGGGGGAAGTACTTTCGTGAATAAATCTGCAAGATTTTCACTTGATCGCACTTGTTGTACATCAATATCACCATTTTTCTCTAAATCATGTGTAAAGAAATTTTTTGGTGAAATATGCTTTGTTCTATCTCCCTTAACATATCCTTCCTTTAATTGGGCAATGCATGCAGCATTATCTTCATATAAAATCGTATGAAGTAACTTTTTCGATACTAGCCCACTAGTTTGTTGTATATGCTCAATTATCGATCGCAACCAAATACATTCTCGGCTAGCTTCATGAATAGCTAAAATTTCCGCATGATTAGAAGAAGTAGCCGTTAAACTTTGTTTAACTGACCGCCATGAAATAGCGGTTCCGCCATGTGTAAATAAATAGCCCGTTTGCGATCGAGCATTATGTGGGTCAGATAGAAAACCAGCATCTGCATACCCAATCAAATCTGTTTTTGATTCATTAGAATAGAACAATCACATATCAGTTGTTCCTTGAAGGTATCGAAAAATCCGCTTAATTCCATTCCAATGTCTACGAGTCGGTGACGAACTATATCTCGCCAATAGATTCACAGCGAACGCTATATCAGGTCGCGTATGACTCGTTAAATACATTAGGGCTCCAACAGCACTGAGATATGGTACTTCATGACCAAGTAGTTCTTCATTGTTTTCGCAAGGTCTAAACGGATCTTTATTCACATCTAAAGATCGAACAATCATTGGAGTATCCAATGGATGAGCTTTATCCATATAAAATCTTTTCAATACCTTTTTCGTATAAGTCTCTTGATGTACGAATATCCCATTCTTTAAATATTCAATTTGCAGTCCAAGACAAAATTTCGTTTTACCGAGATCTTTCATTTCAAACTCTTTTTTCAAACAATTAACGGCTTTTGATAACTCTTCAGGAGTTCCAATTATGTTAATATCATCAACATAAACTGAAATGATGACAAATTCATTTCCAGATCTTTTCATAAATATGCACGGGCAAGTTTGATCATTTTTATACCCCTCTTTCGATAAATATTCACTTAGGCGATTATACCACATACGCCCAGATTGCTTTAATCCATAAAGCGATTTATTTAGCTTGATTGAGTACTCATTTCGGGGCCCTGAATTTTCAGGTAACTGAAATCCCTCGGGAAGTTTCATATATATATCACTATCAAGTGATCCATATAAATAAGCGGTGACAACATCCATTAGACGCATATCGAGTCCTTCACGTACTGCCAGACTAATTAAATAACGAAAAGTCGTTGCATCCACCACAGGAGAATACGTCTCCTCATAATCAATACCAGGTCGTTGTGAAAAGCCTTGTGCAACAAGCCGTGCTTTGTATCTCACAATTTCACCGTTTTCATTTCTCTTTCTGATGAAAACCCATTTATATCCAACCGGCTTTACATTTTCTGGTATGCAGACTACAGGTCCGAAATTTTTTCGTTTCTCAAGTGATTTTAATTCTGCCTCGATTGCATCTTTCCATTTTGGCCAATCATTTCTTTGTCTGCATTCTTTTACAGACCCTGGTTCATGATCCTCATTCTCATTTATCTCATTCATTTCATGTAGCGCTACGTTAAATGAGAATTTATTGTCAACGTTGACTTTTTCTCGGTTCCATCTAATTCCATTTTGGGCACAGTTTATCGAGATCTCTTCATTATCATTATTTTCATAAATTTCAGATACATGATTTTCATTATCATAATCATTAATGCCCATTGACTCTTCTGGAGTCGATAAATCCCCGACTGGACCATTCTTATTATTTGCTCCTTTTCTTTTTCGAGGATTTTTATCTTTGGAACCCGATGGCCTACCACGTTTTAGTTGTGGCTTAGGCTCGATCATTATATGTTCTCCAGGAATATTAACTTTTGCAGGAGCATTAACAGCTGGTATATGTGACTTAGTCACTCTTTTAAGGTCAGTAAAGCTATCTGGCAGTTGATTAGCTAATCCTTGTAAATGAATTATCTTTTGAACTTCTACTTCACATTCTTTCGTTCGAGGATCATAATGATTTAGCGATAATTCATTCCATCTAATACTCATTTCCAGCTGTTTCTTTTCTCCCCCTAATGTCGGAAAATTCGATTCATCGAAATGACAATCGGCAAATCTAGCCGTAAATAAATCTCCAGTTAGAGGTTCTAAATATTTTATTATCGATGGAGATTCAAATCCGACATATATTCCCAACCTCCTTTGAGGTCCCATCTTAGTGCGTTGTGGTGGAGCAATTGGAACATATACCGCACATCCAAAAATTCTCAGATGGGAAATATTTGGTTCCTGACCATAAACCATTTGTATCGGGGAGATATCGTTATAACTTGTTGGCCTGATGCGGATTAGTCGCTGCATGTAATATAGCATGTCCCCAACAAGATGAATGAAGTTTCGACTTCATTAATAATGGTCTTGCAATTAATTGCAGCCTTTTAATCAACGATTCTGCAAGACCGTTTTGCGTATGTACATGTGGCACGGGGTGCTCAACATCAATTCCAATAGACATGCAATATTCATTAAATGCCTTGGAAGTAAATTCACCAGCATTATCAAGGCGTATTTTCTTTATTGGAAAGTCCGGAAAATGTGCTCTTAATCGAATCAACTGAGCAAGCAATCTCGCAAAAGCTACATTCCGTGTTGATAACAAACACACATGAGACCATCTAGTTGATGCATCAATCAATACCATGAAATATCTAAATGGTCCACACGATGGATGTATCGGTCCACAAATATCACCTTGTATACGCTCCAAAAACCTTATGGATTCATTCTTTATTTTTACTGGTGATTGCCGAATAATCAACTTCCCTTTAGAGCAAGCAGCACATGATAATTCATTAGATTGAAGAATCTTCTGGTTCTTCATTAAATGTCCACGTGAATTTTGAATTATTCTCCGCATCATAATTGAACCGGGATGGCCCAACCGGTCATGCCAAACAACAAATGTATTATCATAGTAAACTTCTGGTTTACGATAGCATGCGATTCAATTGTTTTAACATACGTATAATACAATCCAGAGTCAAATGAATGTAATATTTCAACAACTCGTTTATCATTCGAAACCACTTTTGTAATGTGCAAATATTCAATATTTCTCTTTTCTGCAGTCTCAATGTGATATCCATTATGTCGAATAGCTTTAAAGCTCAATAAATTTCTTTGAGACTTAGGAGAATATAAGGCATTATCAATTATTAGCCTTGTCCCTCTGGGCAGTATAACATTGGCTCTTCCGGAGCCCTCAATTATATTTGTGCTACCCGATATAGTGATAACACTTGTTTCTTTCATTTCAAGATGGGAGAAATATTTCTTATTTCTTAGAATCGTATTAGTCGTTGCACAATCTGCAAGACATAACTCCCCATTGCACATGCTTGTATCCATTGTATTGATAAATATATAATAACTAGAATTATTAAATAAATAAGCGTCAAAATAAAATTATATATAAATAAAATAATAAATAAATAATGCTTAAATAAAATTTATAACGACACTTCAGTTTTCTTTATTTGGATCTTTAACAAAAACCAAAATATTCAAATGAGCATAGGATCTAGCACCAATTTTCTGAAATATCGTAATCTTGAGCAAAATTTAATTTCATCGACACTTCACTTTTAATTGCTCTTTATAAAGATCAACGGGATCTTTGGGTGCGAATAATAACCAACGATAATATATAATAATCTTTATATTGCTCAATACATCTTTCTCAATCATATACTAGTTGTCCACTTCGGGGGAAATATTAATAATAACCACGGTAAATATAATGTTCACGACCACTTTTATTTTTGCGCATACATTCACTTCAGGGAATGCAACATAATCATTTAGTCGGACTTATGTTTTTCATTCATCCATCATAATATTTTCTGATCATTTTCTCACGATATTTATTCGTATTATATCCGATGGACTGAACGTGGTGAATGCTTTATAATATACCGAAGTAATTGCGTAAATCACTAGCAAGTATAAAATCGAGAGTGATAAATCAAAGTTTGCCAAATTCAATATATTGATATCATAAAAATAAAATCATCATTAAAATATTAAAAGGAAAAATTATAATTAATCTTCTTTTATATCTTCTTTTGTAAAAGTTCTAATGAAAAACGATATCCACATCCAAATAACTGTCGCCGTAATAATAATCATAAGTAATAGATCAAACATCGGACAAAGCGTCATCCTTCAAAATAAAATATATTTCAGTAATTATAATATTAAAGAAAAATTATAATTAATAATTATATTTTAAAAACATTGGTAAAAACATTATCCACATAGCCGTAAGGATCACCGTAAATAAAGTAAGCAACAGAAGATCCATCTTTGTATAAAACGACATGATTCTATAACATGAAAAAGAACATAATAATCAGATAACATATAAATCAATGATAAAATATATGAATTGTTTATGAAACTCGTTCTTTATTATTTCATAATTATTGTCCAAGCTCCGATAAGGTTGCGGTAATAAAATTTGTCCAGTGTCCAAAACTATTCGGTCCAATAATTACTTCAAGATTGTTCAATCAAAAAATCAATAATATGCCGCTACTGAGGTGGGGATAACCACAAGACCTCGTGGGCTTTTGGTGTTGTGTACGTGAATATATATAAAAAAAAATCGTAAATAAAAATTTCACACACCACCACGGGGTATGGAAATCTGGACCTCTCGTCACTTATAGTGAACGATATTCCGCGAAACCACTCGGGTATTGGCGTTTAGTTATAAAACTTTTAAAATATACTTTTATAATATATATTTTTAAATTAATCACAATTAATATATGATTAGTATAAATTAAATATTAAATTACCGTACCTCGACTAAACTCGTACGAGATCTTCGACGGAGGTTGATCTTGACGACGGAGAGCGGTCGTGCTGATAACGTGTTATAAAAATATTAATTGTGATTAATATTATAAAGATGATAATATAGCTTATAATAATAAAGAGAGAGAGATTATAGAGAGATTAAGTATTTCAATACTTGGTGTGTGTTACAATGAACTCTAATCACCTATTTATACTACTAATAATTCACTATTACAACTAATCACATTAATTACAATTATACACCTCACACTAAAATACAAACTTTTCAATTAAACACCTCATCTTATCATCTTATCATCTCATCAACATTTAATACAATGCTTCCAAATAATCAATCATTTAACTAATATTATTATTTAAAACATCCACATTAATATTATTTCATAATAAAAGGATTATTATCTTTTTATTATAGTACATTATGTTTTAAATGTTACATCACATCCATACTATCTTTACATGACAGAGCTCACGATTTCGATCATTGCGTTCGAGCGAATAAAACGTGTAGACATTTTGAATATGGGCATTTTACATTTGTACGTGATGTATTTTTTGTCCATCTATCATACCAACGTTTCTTTTTAATGCCTATCCATTAAGATCGTGCCACGCGGCAAAAATTTGAAAAGAATTTTAACGAGAAAGTATTAAAGACGCTCTTAGATAGAAAAAAAAACATTGATATTATTCCGTTACAGCTCAGCATACACAATGGCGGGCCAGACGTTTTACAATTCACGCCTAACGCGAGATATTTCGAACTTTGTTTCACACTTTCCTCAGCATTACACAATGACTTAATTACACACATAAACATGCTTTTCATCATGTTTTCCTACAAACCTCAAAATCCTACACCATCAAAAACAAGATGCACAAGTAGTGTAATGGCATAGTACTCCAAGGGCATTGTTGTGATTTCATGCCAAGGCCTTGTTTTGTTTCTCCTTTTTATTCCTCCAAAGGCCATTCATTTGCTGCTCAGTGAGTGTCCATTTTGTGTATAATCATCTGAGCAAACGCAACATTTTCACTCAGAAGCCGTAAGAAATTTTCAACAAATCAAAAAGGATATTTGATCATCACCCACATCAATCCCTAAACGATCAGACATCACAGGCAGCAGCTAGTAGTATCCATGTTCAACCTTCGGTAAACTCCATCACCCACTCCCATTTTTTTTCTTTTTGTGGTTTTTGTTTGTTATAAAAGAAGAATTTTTTTTTTCTCGTTCTGTTATAATCATAACTCAGCGCGCGAGTTTCATTTGTGAGTCCACTAGTGTTTATTCAAAAAAAAAAAAAAATTATGTGGTTGTTCATGGTTATAGATAATCAAAAATTGAAGTTTGCTGTTTTTGGAAGTGAGGATATGATTTCTAGACCTTGTGAAGGGTTTATCTTTGAGGGATGTGTTTCTATTTTCGGGCAGATTAATTGGGAGATTTTATGAGAATAGAACAGTGGTGGTTTATCAATTTTAGCCTCCATTAGACTATTTACTATGTGTCCCTGTATTATTATTCTTGTTTCTTACCTTTAATTTTGGTTATGGCTTTGATTGAGCATTTATTGTAAGGGGGCTTGATGCTGTTCGTGTATGGTAAGTTTGTGAACAGTATATCCTAGTTTACTAAGAAAGGTTTGTGTGTGTGTGTTCCTCTATATCACTACCTGCTATAATTATAATGTTTTACATGGATTGTTTCTTTTGTTATTCCTGGATACATGTATGCATGATTAAACATGGCTTCTTTTTGTAATTTAATGTGTTTTTATCTGCTTATTTGGCAGGAGAGTTTTATGCACTGTGGAGGTCTTCAACCTTGTGCTGTTTCTTTTGTCTTCTATTCTAGTGGTTATTGCGTGCAAGCCATGTTCTGTGAGAGATGTGCCCAATCAATTCGAAGTGGGTGCTTGCGGGTCCTACAAGGGCAGCCTTGTGGACCCTCATGATGAATTCGGTGGTCATGTTTACGAGCATAGTCGTGAAGATGTTTGTCAGTATTCAAGCTCATTTTGCTTCCCATCAACTGTCCTTGCATTTTCAGATGGTGAAACCGAAGCAGAGTTGATTACATTGGGCACTTCTATGGATCAAAGGGACGGTTTTTCATCTGGCGTAGAGCAAACGGGAAGTAGACTAAAATCCTTGCCTGACCAACGGATTTTCAGGTTCGTCTTTGATCGAAACATCTCGTGCGCTTTGTTTCAGCAAGATGGTTATCTTGAATTTCTGTCTAGTTATGGGGACTCCAAGAACAGAATGCTCTCAGACATTTCTTGTTGCTTTAGCAATTTAGTTGGCAACAAGTCCCCTGTCTTAGAATCAGAGTACGAAGTTGGAACAGTTATGTTGGATGACTCATTCACACCGCTGGTCGAAATCAAACCGTCTTCGCTGGACTGGGGGCTTAAGACGATGTACGAGGTTTCCAAGTTGCTTTTAACAATTCGGAACGCCGACTTAGATAGTATTTTGACTGTTTATGATATCTACAGCAGCAACTCACAGTTTTACTCTTGCAATTTTACTGCAAGTGCGCTACCACCTGGAGAAGTTATGTCGGTAGGCATAGCATTTTCCCCCACCGAACTCGGCCTATCCAAGGGTCAACTAGTTTTTCAGACAAGCTTCGGCGGGTTTCTAATTCTTGCAAATGGCATTTCTGTTGAGTCCCCTTTTCTGGTCAAGCCTCTCGGTGGTTTCGATGTCTCCTCCAATGGAGGGTGGAGAAAGGATCTCTCTCTGTTTAATCCTTTCAATGAAGCCTTCTACGTGGAAGAGGTAACTGTTTGGATGTCCACATCGTTTGGAAATGACTCACATGCATCAGTCTCCGTCTGGAACATTACAATTTCAGAGGTTTCAGCGACGAACGTGGCATTAGGTGTTCCCATTGGTGAATTCGGTCAACGGAAAATTGCTCTGAAGTCACGCACGAACTGGGAAATTGCACCTCAATGCAGAGAAACCATTATGGAGTTGGATATTTCTGATCATTTTGAAGGAAATTTCATTGCTCTGTTTGGTCTGAACATGCGAAAATCTTCCGTTGATGAGGAATTTTCGATAATAATACCCATTGAAGCAGAATTTAATCACGCCAATGGTCTGAGTAGAGTGTTGGTTTCTTTAGAAGCATTAGTTCCTCGCAGCACCAGCGGATTGGTGTTTATTGCTTTGTCGTTGCTGAATAATGCACCGTATGTATTGAGCTTGGTCAGGGTGGTTGAAGAAAATGATGGTACTAAAACATTCAAGATCAAGTCCATGGAAGGACTTGTTCTTTTTCCCGGCACCAGCACCCAAGTTGCCGTTCTTAGCTATTCTTCTGTAAGAACTCGTCGTGAATCGGGCGGGAACTGCAGATTACTTGTCCTGACCAACGACACAAGGGACCCGCGAATAGAAATCCCTTGCACAGATGTAATCAGAGTTCTCTCGGGATCTCAATCAGATTCTTCGGTGGGTCTCACGAAGGAGATGAGAAGTGATGTCAATTATATCGATGAAAGGCAAAAGTACGTTATCATGAGTAGCCCGCAGCAGCAGGACACTGAGATCAAGGTATGAGAGCTTCTTCTTCATTTTTATTCCCTGAACTGAACTTTATTTGTCTTTGTCCATGTGCCGTGAGATTGTTCATTTTTATTACCTTTTCACCAAAAAAAAGAGAGGATTTTTTAGTTTCTCGATCGAGATAACCGTTTTTGCCAACTGATGCTCTTTTGTAGGGTGTGGATGCAATCGAGGCTGATGAAATGGTACTCAAAAACTGGAAATCTCAAGCCACTGAGAGTGGGAGCCGAAACACCATTCTTGAGGAGGAAGAACTGTTGTTTCCGATGGTTCTTCTCGGGAACTATTCTTCTAGGATGATAACGGTTAGAAATCGCAGCCCAAAGCCAGTAGTGATGCAGCTTATACTAAATTCAGCAGAGATCGTAGGTCACTGCAGAGCCTTAGAGCCCCCTTTACATCAATTTTCATCAAGTTTCAGACTCAGCAACACTTCAGTTACTCCGACGAGGTATGGTTTCTCCATAGCAAAAGACGCACTGACCGAAGCTTATGTACATCCAAATGGTATTGCAAATCTTGGGCCGGTTCTATTCCAACCTTACAAAAGATGTGAATGGAGAAGCTCTGCTCTCATAAGGAACAATGCCTCGGGCGTAGAGTGGCTATCTCTTCGAGGATTTGGAGGGTCCCTTTCCTTGGTTCTGCTGGAGGATTACGAGCCCGTGCAGGTTTTGGATTTTAATCTAAACATGTCAGCTTCGATCAATTTAACTTCCCCAGACGCTATATACTCTACGGTTGGCGAAAATCATCCGTGCCCTCAGCACTTGACTAAGAAGGTCAGTGTCAAGAACACGGGCGACCTTCCCTTGGAGGTGGTAAGAATTAATGTTTCAGGTTCGGAGTGTGGTCTGGACGGGTTTGAAGTACGTAACTGTAAAGGGTTTTCCCTTCCACCCGGAGAATCGAAGGTACTTGCCATAACGTTCCATATCGATTATTCTGCTTCTACGATTCAGAGGGACCTCAAGCTGGTACTTGCTAGTGGTGCTGTAGTAATTCCCATGAAAGTTAGTATACCGATATACTTGCTCAATTTCTGCAAAAGGTCACTGTTTTGGACGCGGATCAAGAAATCGATCCTCGGGATACTTCTTGCAGCTTTCCTTCTGTACTTGCTTTTCGTCATCTTGTTTCCCCAATTAGCGCCAGGCTTTACATTCCCGGGCTTCAAAGGTATGAGAAACTTCTCTTCTTCCTTGTCTATGATGAGTGGATTGAGTCCTCTGCACCTGAAAAATGGTCTGCTGAAGTCAGTTATTCAGAGGCGAGGCAAAGGCATTGCTCCATGATAATCCCACCAATGGATGCACTGAGAATCTCGTTAGTGAACAAGGTAACGATCATTCTCCCGCCATGCGTGAAAAACAGATCGATTTTGCTTCTAGCGAACCAGAAAAATCAGTGTCGAGATCCTCGTCGTTTGAGAACGTTATGGATACTCATGGCAGCAAGCCAGACTCTAAAATCCTGAAGGTCAGAGTAGGCAAAGAACAAGGGAGGAAGAGGAGGAAGAAGAGCTCTGGCACGAGATTATCGCTTCTTCGCTGTTCGTCGAAGTCTCGAGCAGTCAAAGTGGCAATTCAACACCGTCCTCACCCATCTCACCAATCACATCATCATCTTCAACCCCAAAACGGCCAAGCGTCTTTTCGCCAGTCTCTCAAGCATCATCTGCCATGCAGCAAACTGACGAAACAAGACAACCTAAGACTTCGTCTGACTTCAGTAGTAATGATCATGTTTCTCCGTCCAGGCATTGTGATAAGAAGCATCAACAAGGCTTGTGTGCTGGCCGGGATGTTCTATTACCTTCTGCTACGTTCCCTCAAACATTAACTGCTTGGACATGTCATTCTCCGCTTCCCGCCCGGGGCTTGTCTCCCATAGCTCCTTTTGGTCGTGCTCCCGGGGCAGAGCTTCACTACAGAAAGTACGGTCGTGCTCGAGCTGAGGCTGAATATAGTGAGAAGGACAAGTACACCTATGATATATGGGGGAATCATATCTTCGAACATGCTTTAGCTAGTACCTATCAGTCGAAGAAGATGAGTTGTAATAACGTTGCTTTGATTCAGAACAATTTTGATAGCTTTTTTCTGAGGGGCCCACTGACCCTCATGAACAGTGCTCGTATGGAAGCATCATCTGCAAGCTCCAATATGCAAGGTGATGATTGATGAATGGAATGGAATCTAAGTTATTAATAAAATATATAAAAAATTATGGGTAGCCATTTTTTTTCTCTTGCCTTGCACAAAGGAATAACAGATGCATATCTCAAGAAATCTTAGATATTGAAAAAGTAAGAAGATGAACTTTATATATATAACAAGACATTACAGTTCATTCGAGCACTAAACTGATTCTACAAACACTTACAGTAACAACATTTGTAATGAATCATCAGTTTTCTTTTATTACACTCAGACACATACACAGCACACTTTCTAACCAAGCTACTCTGTTGATTAGCTTTCTTTCTGCTACATATATTCATCAGCCATTTTCAAGTATTATCCCACAGATTCATCCATGTCAGGCACGAGGTTTTCGATCGATACATCTAATCTTGCAAATGTATTTTAATGTGCTTTGGAGAGAGAACGGCTAGAAACTCCGTGTAATAACTTGAGAAATCCAAGGAAACTAAGCTTTCCATCCGTTTGCCTTACCCAGTCGTTGAGAACAGCGTGGACAGGAACAGAAGGACTCAGCCCAAGTTCCTGAAAACTTCAATTTGTTATTGAGAAAACAAAGAAGCAAAATTTTGTAAAATGAGATTACTTTCAAGAAAATTTTATATATTTTCTTACCGAAGCTAATTCCTCGATCGTGATAGTTCTGTTACCGTCCTTGTCGAATAGTTCATAAGCACAACGAGCGTGTTGTTCCCATCTATCATGGGCTTCTAGTTGGTAAACACTTAGTGCAGCTGCACAGAACTCTTTGAAATCCATTCTTCTGTACTGAAGTACATTAAGCTGTAATAAAACAAAAAGTTAATAATCCTTAAACAAACATATAATAACAGAAGTGCTAGTCACTTATACATATTATTACAGTAGCAAGAAGCTTTACCGAAGCAAGAAAATCGTAGATGCGAGACTCGTTCATGGCATCTGTTGCGTTCTTCTTCAACGCCTATAAAAAGTTCAGACAATTTCAGAATTCAGATTATGAATAAGTTGTTAAAATGGTTTAGTTTCTTACCGCTTTGATGCTGTCCAAACTAATGGTGCCATTGCTATTGGGTTCCAAGTGTGTGAATTGTTCTTTCAAATAGACCAGTTCATCAGTCAGCGTCTTCGATAGAGCCTGTAAGAATAAAACGCCACGTCAATGACTATCCGTGCACTGTATTGCACGGAACTCATATTAGTTATGTACTTACCCTCAAAGCAGCTTTTCTCAGAGGAGACGAACGCATGTAAGCTTTCATTAGTTTGAATACCAGCAAATCCATTGGTACTTCGACATCGTTGGTATTCCTTAGCCATGGATGACCTGTACATTTAAAACATGCCAGAATGAGAGAGAGAGAGAGAGAGAGAGAGAGAGAGACTAACACAAGGCTTGAGCAGCAGTCATTCTCTTTCTGGGATCTTTATTGAGCAAGCGTTTGATGAAGTCTTTGGCTTCAGAAGAAAGGCTAGGCCAAGGTTGTTCTTCATAACTTGGTTCGGCTTTCACAACAGCACGGAATATTCCAGACTCGGTTCGGGCCCAGAAAGGACGGCTCCCACATAGCAATATGTATGCTATCACACCTATGCTCCAAACATCAGCCTCTGTACTATAAGCTCGATGAAGGACCTCAGGCGCAATGTAATAAGCACTCCCGACGATGTCATTGAGCCTTTGATCTGTTCCAAGAAATGAAATTATACGCAAATACGATAAATAGCATTTTGCGCATGGTTTATACTTGCAATAAAATACGGGGAGACAAAAAGGTCGAACCTGGTCTCACGAAATCTGACAATCCGAAATCTATGGCTTTTAATTGAGCACTTTCATCCTTGGATGTAAACAAGAAATTCTGATGAAGCAGTTTGGCTAGAGTTAGACAATCATACAGATTAATCGTAGTAAACATATCAGATCGAAGATATACTGTAATAAAAACTACCTCTGGTTTAAGATCACGGTGCACTACGCCTTGAAGATGGCAGAAAGCAGCAACGTTCAGTATTTGAATCATAACTTTCTTGGCATCCTCTTCCGTATACTTACCACCCCTACGCCAAAAAAAATGTGTAATAAAAGTGCATATATATTTGCAGTAAACACAGCTATGAAAAAGCAAGATCCAGCATGACTACCTCGATAGTATTCTGTCTAAAAGTTCGCCTCCTTCGCACAACCTAAGATGTTAAAAACCGGGATATGATAGAGGCTGATATAGTTATTACATGAACAAAAAGGTCAAGATTGAGATCAAATCATGAATATCTTACTCCATCAAAATGTAAACATTGTCATGGTCTTCGAAAGCATCGTAGAATTGTATTATATTGCTATGTCCTGTTAGAGTTCTCAATATTTTGACCTCTTTCCTTACATCTTCAATGCCAATGGCAGTTGTCATCTGAATTCAATCAGACAAAACAGCTTAGGTATGCAATGAAGAAGGACGTCAGTAGACATATGCAAGGACAGAACAAAAAATAAGAACAGAAGAAAAAGGATAAAACCCTTCCAAGTTCCAAACCTTAGCTTTGGGAACGACCTTCACGGCAACCTCTTTATCCTTCAAATCCCCTTTCTTACACTTTGCCCTGCATGTATACCCAAAATGGCCTGTCCCCACCTCTGCGCCAAGATCATATTTGTCCTGAAACTTCTTCGAAAACCCGAAGCTCTTGTCCAAACGCACCCCGGCCTTGCCATACTCCTCCGGGATCTCCGCCCCTCCTCCTCGCCTGCGCAACAGCGCCGCTTTTATGTGCTTCGCCGGAGAAGGCGGCGGAAACGCACCTTTCAAGAATCTAACAGCTGGAGATTTCTTGGAGAAGAGGTAGTGCGCAGGGCTCGGGCTGTAGAAATACGGCAGAAAAGGTGACTTCTTGCCTGGGTTTCCGTCGGCCGTCGGTGGGTCTGGATTCGCTTTCACGGCTTCGCCGCCGTCTCCACCGCTCCCGTTGACTTTATCGTTTCCTGCAGGAGGAGCTTCGTTTGAGGTAGGAAAATCGATTTCCAACGCGGGTTTTGGTTTCGAAGTACATATTCCCATGATTGTCGTCCCTTCTTACATCTACTTCACCTTCTTTCTTCTAACGTTCTTTAATGCTTCTTCTTCTCTTCAACTAGATATATCGCAAGAATTCTGATGGTCGAAGCCATCGAATGATCCATAATCAAAGGAGAAGGTGGATGAATGGGAAAGGAAGAATGATTGATTATGGGGTTTATCGAGATGAAACGAAAGTGGGACAAACAAATCAATTAAAGATAAATGTTCATCATTAAAGATCTTTGATGGTGGCCCCCCACCGCGGGTATTACAGTTGAAATGGATAGTTTTCTTTTTATCACCAAGCACAAGAAAAATATTCATATATATATATCATACTTTTTGGGATTGGAGATATAGGAATGTTTTCTGATTAAAATATTTTATTTTTCTCAGAGTTAGTTGAATGGTCCTTTTCTCATCACTCTGATTAAAATATTTAATTTTGATCCTTCCTTCAAGTCATTGCTTCATATAATTAGTTTTTTATTACCGTAGATGCATCATAATCTTAGTCAAAGCTAAAGATCAAGAAATAGTCAGTACCTAAACTATAGATTCCTTTTTCGTTTTAGTCTGTCTTCATCTGAGGTGTTGACTTTAACCTAAAGTTTGGTGATCAAATTATTTCTGGTTAATATTATTACAATAATATATATTATATCCATTTCATTTCTTTGGACTGCAAACACATTCAAATCTATATCTCTTTTTTTTTTTCAAAACGTTAGCTTGTATACGAAAAAGGTTTTTGTACAAGGCTGCTAAATAGCCCACTAAGATCTTCCTGCTAACAGAAACTGCAGGTAAGACAGAAGCTCATCTAAGGAGCAAAAACCAAAAAGAAACAAAATATAAGCATTAACTGATAAACCAAGCACCTCTCTATGACTCCATCAAGAAAACCTATAAGCCCAGGTCAGTATAATAGAAGTCACCAAAAGAAAGAAGGTAAGCCAAAATGACAAAAGCACGTCCAAAAAGCTCATCAACCTCCTTCACTTGAAACCATAAGCATGCACTGATAATGCCAGGATTACCCACCCTACAGCATCATGGTTGGGGAAAACTGATAAAACAAAAAACGCACCACTTCGCAAGATCAAGCATCATAGAGATTTGAATTCTATCCACTCCGAAAGGGCCTGTTCCACTATGTCCTTTTCAGACCTCCAAATATTTTCAAAAATCCATAAATTACGAGTCTTCCAAAGCTGCCATAATAAGTATACTGAAAGCTCGATCCTATCTTGAAAGACCTCATCTTTACCACCAGAACAGACATAAAACCACCAGTCATTGAAAGAAAACGTACCATAATGCTGAAAAAACCATTGCACGGGAGCCAATTTCCACACCAGAAGAGCCACAGGGCAATGAAAAAAGACATGATTCATAGTCTCTTGAGCTTCCCCACATCTTTTGCAGATTGTATCAAGTTGAACTCCTCTCTTTTGCAAATTACACAGAGAAGGGAGAATATAATGCAAACATTTCCAGAAAAAAAGTTTGAGTTTATTTTTTATCTTGAGTCTCCAAACATTTCTCCAAGAAAACGCTTTCCAATTACCTCTATCGCTGCCTTCAATCAAACCATACTCTTCTTTCGCTTGTTGGATGATCATCATGTATGCAGATCTGACAGAGAAATTACCATTTTTCTCTCCCAACCAAATCAGCTTATCTCTAGAGCACGGGAACTTCAAAGGAATCTCGGCCACTTTCTGGGCGAGGAAGGGAAGAAAAACCGAGTTCAGCTTGTCGTGGTTCCATGTTGAAGTGTTTTTATCCAGAAGTTCCATTCAAATCTATATCTCAGCGGTCGACTAAAGTTGCTTTCCAACACAAACAAAATGCACAAAATTTCACTCACAAACATACGATATCATATATAGAGGAATTTTATGGTGCTCACCTTACGTGAGCACCTTGCGTGGGCACCTGTTGATGTGGCACTGATTCGTGCCATATCAACATGCCACACCAACATCAGATGTGATGTGACATTATTTGACACATTTTAGGGTCCATTGATCGACATTTTTTATGCTGATGTGGCACGTTGATGCCTTACGTGGCACCCGGTGTGTGACATTGATATGTGTCACGTTAACGTGTCACATCAGCATCGAAAATGTCGATCAATAGACCCTAAATTGTGTCAAATAATGCCACATCACATCTGATGTTGACGTGTCGTGTTGATATGGCACGAATCAGTGCCACATCAACAGGTGCCCACGCAAGGTGCTCACGTAAGGTGAGCACCATAAAATTCCTCATCATATAAATATATATATATATATATATAATCTCATTTAGTGTCAAAGGAAATACATAACAACAAACAAACCAAGTAGTAATAAGATAGACGAAGACATCTCAGATGCAGTATACAGCGAGTGGTAAAAGACAGACAAAGAAGAGACACAATGGACAATCTCTTCATGCTGTCTACCTAGAATTCACGGATAGATAGATAAATAGATAGATCTATACGCTAACTGCATAGAACATCATCGCATAACTAAAACAGGATTACGTAATATGCTGCTTAGCTTAACCACGACGACTCACCGAACATAGTACTAAACTTTCATCCTATTAAGTTCCGAAGCATCTTTGTGTATACGCCTGAGTGGTCACATTGCGTATATAACTTCTCCGCTGCTGTCCACATCGAGGTCAGGGTCGGAATCGAGGTCTTCCATGTCGTCGTCGATCATGTCGAGGCTGTACAGACCAGCTGGTGGAATGGTGGCTTCTGAGATTATCTGCATTATGACTTCGAGACTTTGCATTGGCTCCTCGAACTGGTTCCCCATTGTGCTTTCGTCCATTAGGTCTGCGGGAAGGTTCTTGAGAAACCATGGGTGGGTGCTTATCTCGCCCATTGTGATGCGCTGTAATAAGCATTAAATGATCACAGTGGTAAAAAAAAAAATGCACACTGAGATTTGAGATTGCAAATGAAACACTAACTTGAGTTGGGTCTCCAACAAAGATCCTGGAAATGAGATGTCTGCACTCATCTGATATTGTGATATTGTCTGGAATGGAGTACTGAACGTTTAAGATTCTCTGTATTGTTTTCCGAAAGTCCTTGGGTTCTTCGGGGTCTTCAAATGGATATGCACCAACCAACATGACATATAATGTTACTCCGCAGGACCACACGTCCGCGGTCTGAAGCAGAAAAGGGTTCACAAGTTAGATGAGTAAAAGACTGTTTTCGGTAATAGATGACATAACAGATTATTGATTCCTATGGAAGAACTACACTGTTTTGTTTTACCTTTCCATCATACTCTTTCCTTAGTAATACCTCCGGAGCAATATATGCGGGAGTTCCCACAGTAGATTTTGGTTGTGAATGCAGCAATGAAGACTGAAAACGGAAAAGAAGATCAGGCAGGAACAAGAAATGTGGCTGAAAAATGTTCAGAAAAGATTTACTTGCTGCTTCAATAATATATGTCGAGAAAAGATTGATACGGATAATTACCTTGGAGTAGCCGAAATCACAAATCTTTAGTCGAGGAGCTGGGCTACCGTCCAATAGTGTGTTTTCCAACTTCAAGTCCCGGTGACATATTTGCTTCATCCAAAAAATGGTCTAGTTGAGTTTTTGTTTTTCTTTTTTCCCATCAAGCAATTACAATATGTGACGAAGAAACTAAACATCCAAAAGTAAGGGAAAAAAACTGATACCATTGAATGACAGTAGCTAACTCCAGAAATAAGTTGTTGAAAAAAGAAACGGGCCTGAGGAAAGAGCATTTTCGAACAAGACAGTTAATAGATGAGGTAAACATTTTCATATCCGAACACAGCATAAACAGAACAAAACCTCATCCTCATTGAAGCGCCCTGCATTGCATATGCGCTCAAATAATTCACCCCCAGATGCATACTCCATGACAATAGCCAGGTGAGTTGGTGTTAAAATTACCTAAGCAAAATAATCAAATATATCAGCCATGAGGAAAGTTTGACATCAAACACAAGAGAACGGATAGAATCTAACAGACCTCTTTAAATCGGACAATATTTGGGTGCCTTAGAGACCTGTGGTTTATTATTTCTCTTTGAACATTTTCATCAATCTGCAGCAGAAATCCACAAAGACGAGTAATGTGAATCCTCCATTACTTATAATCTCATTCTCAGCCATAAGAACATATGAGACTCAAACTATGGCCATAGATTTTCTCATAAGACGAACCCTAAGCTGAACCAAAAGATAAAGAACCAAAAGAACGTGGACAAAAACGCACCAAAAAATTAACATAATAAGACAAATTATGAACTTTCATCCACTTTGAAATCAACGAATATGTTAACCAGACGTCTTTCTTTGCAATCAATAAAACCTTACCTAGATCGTTTGCACAATCTTCTGAACTTTATCCGATCAAAAAGGTTAAAAAGGGATATAAGGAAGATAACAGATAAAACGACCAAACAAAACGCATAACGAACACAAACAACAATATTTCCCAAAAAAGCTAATTTCCGTATTTGCCCAGACAAACATTAATCGCGTCCCAAAATACACATCCACCAGCTCAGTTAATTGAACAAAAGAGGTACGATTCTCCAAACTCACCTTGTCGCCTCGCTCGATGTACTTCACTGCCAACAGCTCTTTCGTCTGCTTGTCTCTCATCAAACGAGCTACTCCGAAGTTGCCAGAGCCTATGTCCCGAACGAAATCGTACCGATCACTGTCGTGCATGATCGGCATGTCCATACCCGGACCGACGGTCAAAGCTGCCCGATCCATATTACGATCCTGCCTATTAGCTCTCCAAATCGGAAAATCGAACCACTGATAGCTTCGAATCGGCGCTAAAATGATTGGAAATTGCTTGAATCGCACGACGGCCTATTGAGCTGCTCCGATGATTGACCCTATCGGCTGTTGCTTTGTTGCTTTGATAGGGTAGAGATAATTGGAGAGTTTAGGAGGCTGTTTTCGTAAATATACCGCCTTTCTTTTTCAACTGTCGTTATTTACAAAAAGTTCGCTCATTGTTCTGTTAATTTCACAGACACCCCTATAAATTAAGAAATACAAGAATTGAACAATTGTTAGAACCTAATGGTATACTATTAATACATAACATTTAATAAAATAGATCGAAGGCGGTGTCAATAAATCATAAAATTCATTTCAACTATCAAATTTTATTTGCTTTGTTTTACTAGTAAAGTTTTTTTTCTACGAATATCAATGCAGTTAAATGATAGGGTAACATTTGTGGATCTTCTAAACATGAGGGGCTATATGGGTAATACTTCGCTTGGTTTTTAGGTAGGGATATATTGTATTGGGTATTTAATTATTCAGTGGTCGGCGATGGATGCGATAAGTCTATAACGACGTCGTTTGGAAGGAGTAAGTAAGCGTTTTGATTGGACGAAGTGCGCCTTTTGTTTTTTAGCCTACGCAATGACTTAAATGCCCCTAACGTGGATAAACTCTGGCGTCCTTCACGATGATGGGCAGTAATTATAGCATTTATAGTTGCCCATTAAATTAAAAGGAAATATCAGACGCCATTATTCTTTGGTTACATATATATTGTTTAAATTAATAAACTTGATTATTTTTTTTTGTTATGTTTGGTTTATAGTATATGATGATAAACGAACAGAGCGTTACTTTCTATATAGTTTACACGACAGGTTTATTCGTTTATTTTACAGAAAAAACTAAGACAAAGCAAAGAATACGATGAAATTCAAGATGTTGGAATATTTATAAACGTACGTTTGTTTCTTATAGTTATTGGTTCAAGCAATGTCTGCAAAACTGTTGAGGAAAGTATACGTTTGTGACTTTTCCTTCATAATTTTGTAATAAAATAAAACTCGGCAATAAGAATGATAAGTAGACATTACCCATGTACCAAAGGTAAAATTAACGGGCCGGGCCGGACCGGGCCTGTCCAACTATTCGAATTACTGAAGAGGGCATATTCTTGTTTTTTTTCTTAAATAAATCTTTTGGCATATTTTTTAAATTTCAATTTCTGAATTTTTTTTTTCGGTGTTTTACGTAAAACTCAATATTTTTGACCTGGCTATGTATAGATATTAAACTGCTTTTTCATCCTTTTAAACTCAATATATATATTGATATAAATCATCGTTGGCTCAAAAAACTTATATTTTGTAACAGAATTTTAGATATTAAAGCGAGCCAATTCAAAACAATTTAAATTTATATCGTTAATAAATACACTAAACACCATTAAAAAACCATTCATTTATTCATTCTTCTTTAACAGTACGATCATCACTTAAAAAAAAAAAGAAAGTTCGATCATCTCTCCACGCCATGTCTTCGTCACCACCAACGTCGTCAAGCACGCCGCCGTGCTCAGCCTGCAAATCCATGCGCAGAAAATGCACCGAGGGCTGCCCATTCGCCCCTTACTTTCCTTCACAAAACCCCGAGAGATTCGCCGACGTTCACAGAGTGTACGGTGCAAGCAACGTCGCGAGGATCCTCCGAGAGCTAGACCCTAGCCAGCGCCAAGAAGCCGCCGATTCCTTATGCTTCGAAGCCTCCCAACGCCGTAAGGACCCCATCTACGGCTGCGCTGGATGGGTGGAGAAATTACAGCGAAGGATTGAGGAAGTTCAGAGGGATATAGACGATGGATTCAGAGAGCTGTCGGCTTATTTGGGCCCGTCCGCCGCGCTCCAGGCGGTGAGTGATTTCGGCAGGCAGTGCGACGGGCTGTCTGTCGAAACGACGGGGTGGAGTTGTAATAACAGCGTCAGCGATCAGGCGGCGGCGGCGGCAGGAATGAGGAACGACGGCAATATCGATGGTAGTAGTCGTCAGCGGCAGGAGATTTCGGAGCAAGCTGCTGCTTTGAGAGAGAGAGAAGTTCTGCTGGGAAACGAAGATACGCTTCAGCTTAGTGATGAAGAACTTCGTTGGGTTGAGAATATACTTAACTGTTTAGGTGATAGCGACGATAATTAAAGAACAAAAATGCCCAAACACATTCATTTTTTTTAGTGTAGACCATAAAGAGCAACGCTTCTAGAAGTTTAAGTCGGATTTATACTAATTATTTAATCGAGCTAGGGTCTGAATTCAAGTGAATATACCCATTGTCATCCCATCAATAAGTATATAAGTTTATCTAATTTGATAGTTAAATATGACATAAATTACACATTTGATAAATTCTCACAAAGTTGTTAAGTTATATATTTTATTATTAGTGTCTCCGTGGATTAGGTCTAATGGTTTGGGGGTTTGTATTCCAACATTTATGTGTCATGGCTTCAATTCACATGACTATCGTTGTGGGTGAATTTGGAATATATTTACCTGCCCCTAGGAGATTAGTCCCACCCTTTAAGGGCATGTTTGGTATGTCGGTTCATATATAGGATGGTTTAAATTAGTAAGGTTTATATAAAATTAATTAATAAGTATAAAATAAAAAGTGTGTTTGGTTTGTGGGTTTACATAATCCATCTCAGAGGGTGTGTTTATATAAACTCGTGAGTTTAAAGTTATTTTGGATAAACACATGTTTTATATTAACTTATGTACCAAACATATGAGCATGTATTAAACTCATCCTAAATCCACCTACCAAACATCACCTAAGCCCTTATTTGGTACATGGGTTTAAGACATCTTGGTGTGTTTGGTAGGAAGGTTTATATAAAATATGAGTTTATATATAATAACTCTAAACCCATGTATAAGGATTTAGATAAACTCATCTCCTCATATGGGTTTGTATAAACCTACTAACCAAATACACATTTTATTTTATATTATATTCACTTATTAGTTTTATATAAACCTTACTTACTTAAACCCTCCTAAATATAAACCAGTGTACTAAACAAACACTTAAGTGTTTTGCATAAGCCTGATTGAATGGGACACTCATGGATTGTAAAATATAAAATATATTTATTATTAATAGGTTGCATTGCAGTATATATGTTAATGATAATAATTTTGTTATGGTTGTTTATGAATTCTTTGATCAAATCTTTTCTTTTAATAAGATTTAATTTATATTTAATGAGATTTTAGAGTAATCATGGGAGTAGTAGATTACATGGAATTCGAATTAAATTTACGGTATATTAGAATGAAGTAGCCGGTTCCAGATGGCCGGAACCGCCGGTTCTGTCCAACCGGCGGTTCTGTCCAACCGGTTCGTTTCGGAACCGGCGGTTTAGGCGGTAATTTTTTCCAACGCTAATTTCCCGCCGAAAGTTCTAATTAAACCGCCAATGTTATCGGAAATCACGACCTAGCGAGCCTAAATAAATTCCCAGTTTCGCCGTGAAAGCTCAATCGCTTCTCAAAATCGTCTCAAACTCCCTCCATAAATCTTGAGTGAAAAAAGGTTTTCAGTTTCCCAGTTTTACTCTGAGCGGATAAGCAGCTATGGATGCTGCGACGGAAGAAAGGCATAGGACAAGCGCGGCGGTGGAATCAGTTGTCGGGCCTGAAGTGGCCGAACCCGACGCCGTCAGAGCTGTGAAAAGCGACCCAGATGCAACGTCCACACGCATTTTCGATTCGCCCTCAGTACTATCTGCTGTGCACAAAACCAACACATCCACTGGTGGGTCAAGGATATCCATTTTCGACATGCCTTCGCTGGAGAAATGTGGCGATAAGGTAGGAAATTCTGAGTGTGATTTTTCTAATGGGTGTGTGCTAGTTAAGCAGGAACCCTCTGAAGAAGATGCCAGCCGGGCGGAGTTTTGGAGTGTAGAGAATGGTGTAGGTAAGGAAATCTTGAAAGTGAAGGAAGAGGGTGATGAGAATTGCCTGGCACTTGTGGTGAGCAGTCGAGTTAGTTTCGAACAGCAGTTGGCTCAGTTGTCTGGAAAGAGCTGTTCAGAGGTGATGAATGAGGTGAAGCTGGAGAAATGTGATGTTACAAATGCTCCTACTTTGCTTAAAGGGCAGCAAACTGAAGTTAAAGTGGTGAAAGAGGAGCCTTCTTTAGAGAGTGAGAATAAATGTGTAGTCTTGGTAAAAGATGAAATCGAAGAGGTTATCAGTGTACAGCCATTGAGTGCAAGAAAATTATCTGATGATGAGTTTAGAAGAATCAGAGCTGGTGGTGATCGTTCAAAGCCTAAAGTGGATAGGGGTCGAGATATGAGGCTGAACGCTGTAATGATTGAAGATGGGGATTTTGTCGAGGATCCAGATTGGTTGATGGTAGGGAGGACGGTTGTTGTTGGGCTTTCCACTACAAAAGGAAGAAAATTGGAGAATAATGAGACTGTACACTTTGCTTTCCCTCCTGCAGTTAAAGGGACTTGGAGCAACTCACCATTTTCTAGTTCAAGGGCTGTTAATGCAGCTTCAAGTATAGTTCGATTCTCGACAAAAAGATATGGAGAGGTATCATATCTGAACGAACTTTGAATTTTTATATGTATCGTATAAAGTTGTGCTTACATGGTTTGCCTCTCGGAGTTGTTGAATTGCAGCTCAAACCACTGGCTCTTAAACTTTTTCTAGGATTAATATGTTTTTTTTTTTTTTTGTATTCAGATAGGTCGACTTCCGATGGAATGGTCGAAATGCCTCGTTCCTCTTGTTAATTCATCGAAGGTGAAAGTTCTTGGTCGATGCATCGCTGCACCTTTAAACCTTTCCTTGATGAAAGATATAATGTTGTATGTGAGGTAAAAAGGTCTATCATAATCTTACGTTTGTGATTTCATCCATCGTTAGTTTGCCAAGTGTGTAATCGTTCGAGTACATGATCTGAGTTTGTTCTCGTCGGTTTGACCTGCAGTTTATATATACACCACTCCGTCTTCACTGAGGGTGATCTATCGTCCTGGAAGCTTGAGCCATCACAAAATGCCACAACCTATCCTCTTCTGACATTGTTTAAGCTGCTGAAAGTGAATCCTTTTCAAAAGGTGACATTTGCCTCCAATTAATCGGCACATATTGTTGGTTTACATCAATCGTTTCTATATTTTCACTTCCATATTCAATTTCTCAACAGGCTGAATTTACACCAGAAGAACTTGAATCTCGAAAGCGCTCCCTCGACATAGATGTACGCATTCTTTAGTTATGAGTTTTTCTGATATTGAACTTTAGGAGTAGCAACATTCCTTTAAAGCTTGATTCTTTAGTTGTATTTCTCATCCGATGTGGTCATGAAAATCTTGTGTATGTCTGCGAAACATAACTTTCAGGCTGGCTCTGGTGAAACTGCCTCTTTTATGCCTGGAGGGAAGAGAAGAATTGGCTGCCAAAGCCAACCAATCCAACAGCAAAGCAAAGACGAACAAGTTATTTCGGAATCAGCCTTGAATAAGCTGATTGGTGCTGTGGACATGTATAACTTAGAGGTGAAATCTGCAATAACAAAGTGGCCTTTTTGCCTATTTTTGCTAAAAAAAAATACGAGAAATTAATACGTGATTTACCATTTCTTCTCACCAATTACTCCTTTCACCTCAGGAGATGGAACCTCCGAATACTCTTACTTGTAAGTTAAGGGCTTATCAGAAGCAGGCACTCTACTGGATGTCTGAGTTGGAAAAGGAACAAAGTGCTGAAGAAATAGCAAAGTGCCTTCATCCGTGTTGGGCAGCCTACCGTGTGTGTGACGAGTACGTACCACCTTACACACACATAATGTGAATTTATGGCATGGTTTTCAAGTTTATACTTGCTTCATTTATTCCAACTTCAGAGTACTTATGTTTTTTTTTTATGACAGGCGAGCTCCAACAATATATGTTAATGTATTCTCTGGGGAAGCAACTACAAAATATCCAACTGCAACCCAGATGGCAAGAGGAGGAGTAAGTTGCTATATTTCTCCTATTTCTTTTCTTCTTTTCCTACATAATTGTTTCATATATGGAAAGATTCTGTGACTTATAACTACATTTTGTGGAAATAAATGCAGATTCTTGCAGACGCAATGGGACTTGGGAAGACTGTAATGACAATTTCATTGATACATGCAAGAAATGGCAGAGGAAGTCCGGAAGTTCGACCAGTTGTTTTGGAAGCGGAGACCGATTATATTAAGAAGAAAAGGGACTCTAATGCAGAAGCTTCTAAGAAAGTAAAAGGTGGAACACTTATTATTTGTCCAATGGCTTTACTAGGCCAATGGAAGGTTAGCCTCCAATAAGCTTGATTGCCTTTAGTTAAATGTACTGCCTTCTTGCGTTAAGTCGATTAAGTATATTCTTCTTTCATGGTTCAGGATGAAATCGAAACCCATTCAGCAGTAGATAGCATATCAATCTTTGTTCACTATGGTGGTGGAAGGACTGATAATCCAAGGGTGATTGCCGATCATGATGTGGTCTTGACTACATACGGTGTCTTAACAGAATCATATAAAAGAGTAATGATTTATTTTTCTTCTACGGTTCAGTATTATCAAAATAAAACTAAAAGTCTCCAATACATTTTTCCTTAATGAACCTAACCTAAACTGACGGATAACCCTTTGTTTATACATGGTGCAGGACTCAGATAACAGCATTTTTCATAGGGTTGATTGGCATAGAATAGTATTAGACGAAGCTCACATCATTAAATCATCAAAAACTCAGGCTGCCCAGGCTGCTTTTGCGTTGTCTGCTTATTGTCGTTGGTGCCTTACTGGCACTCCTCTTCAGGTGGGTCACCTTCCAAAGATGTATGGCTTATCGTCTTGCTTTTCTTGAATATTTGAAGGCTTGTTTATTTGCTCAAGTCTCAATATGACCTCAACTTTTCAGGCTGAAACTTCTAGCAAACTTGCTCTAGTTTGCTCTTTTGCTGCAAAATGTCCTTGCAACATGTCTTTGTCCAAAAACTTTGCATGTTATTATTATGTTATTGATTGACCATTCACCCTATGCAGAATAAATTGGAAGACTTATACAGCTTACTGTGCTTCTTGCGCGTTGAGCCATGGTGCAACTGGACATGGTAAGATACGATATGTGGCAAATGCTACATAAAATTGCACAAAGAATATTACATTCGTGCTAGTACCTTGATGTAGAACTTCTTTCACCCATTTTGGCATTGGCCTTACTGTTCAGTTTTTGCTCTTCAACAGGTGGAACAAACTGATTCAGAGGCCATATGATAATGGTGATCCAAGAGGTATGAAGTTGGTCAAGGCCATTTTGAGGCCACTGATGCTGAGAAGAACTAAGGAATCGAAGGATAAAAATGGAAGGTATATAACATGCTGCCCAAGCTCTATTTTCTTGTTTTAGCATCTTTTATGTTAATCCTTGGAAATTTGATTCTTTATCGCCTTTTTGGATGTCGTGCTCGTGGTGTAGGCCGATTCTTGTTCTCCCGCCAACCGATGTACAAGTGATTGATTGCGAGCAATCAGAAGCTGAGCGTGACTTTTATGAAGCCCTCTTCAAGAAATCTAAAGTAAGTTCATTTGCTTGTTTCTGAATTTGCAAGATCATCACTGAGTTACATTGTCTAATGGCTGACCTTATTTTGCCAACCAAATAGGTTCAATTTGATCAATTTGTGGCTCAAGGCAGAATTCTTCATAACTATGCGAATATCCTCGAGCTGCTACTTCGACTGAGGCAATGCTGCAACCATCCTTTTCTTGTAATGAGGTCAGAACTGAGCAATCATACCCTTCAAAACACATAATACAACTATATCATTTTACTCATCATCTATATAATCTCCCATATATCGTTCCCGTGAAACGATCATCCGCAGCCGAGGTGATACGCAAGAATATTCAGACATGAACAAGTTAGCGAGAAGATTCCTCGAGACAAATACCGACTCAAGCATTCATCCTTCTCGAGCATACGTTGAGGAAGTAGTCAAAGGCCTTCAAAACGGTGAATGTGCAGAGTGCCCCATATGTCTCGAATCAGCTGACGACTCTGTCCTCACCCCATGCGCCCATAGAATGTGCCGGGAATGTCTTCTATCGAGCTGGCGAAGTCCAATGGCCGGTATCTGCCCCATTTGCAGGCAAATGCTCAAGAAAACCGACCTTATTACATGCCCGTCGAGCAGCCCGTTCAGAGTCGACGTCCACAAGAACTGGAAGGAATCGTCCAAAGTCTCCAAGCTTTTGGACTTCTTGGAGGTAATCCACCGCTCGGGGTCGGGCGAGAAAAGCGTAGTCTTCAGCCAGTGGACCTCCTTTTTGGATCTACTTGAGATCCCTCTCAAGGAAAAGAGAATTGGATTCTTGAGGTTCGACGGGAAGCTTGTGCAGAAACAGAGGGAGAGGGTCTTGCATGAGTTTGCAGAAACTCGTGAGAAAAAGGTGAGAGCTTATCACAATCCAATCTCTTACGATCGAATTAGAGTTATGGATGACGAAATTGCTCCTTTTGTCATAGGTCTTGCTAATGTCCCTTAAAGCTGGCGGTGTGGGCTTGAATCTGACAGCAGCTTCCAATGTTTTTATAATGGTAAGAAGAGCATAGTATCTCAACAACTCTACTGATAAATGAATGGATTCTCTGATGGATTCTTGGTTTAGGATCCATGGTGGAACCCTGCCGTCGAAGAGCAAGCAGTTATGAGGATCCATAGGATCGGTCAGAAGAGGACAGTTCGTGTTAGAAGATTCATCGTCAAGGTGAGAATTCTCGGCTCAAATTTTAGAGTGAAACTCTGAATTCGATATCTCTTAAGTAATCGAAAAAATTTATAGGATACTGTGGAAGAAAGGCTGCAGCAAGTCCAAGCAAGAAAGCAGCGCATGATCTCCGGCGCTTTGACAGACGATGAAGTGCGATCGGCTCGAATCGAAGAACTTAAAATGCTTTTCAGATGACTTTAAAGATCATCCCAATATTGATGTATGGAAACATTACAATGTGTTTTGTTTTTTGGTGAAGTTATTACAATGCAGAAGAATGTTCCTTTGTAATGGAATCCTTGTTGGGCTTGTTTAACGGGCATTCTCCTAAGTATATAAATCTTATTTCTGTGATATTTTCCTTTTTTTTTTTTTCAACCATAGGATGCTTTTCACTTCATAGTAAATGAATGTGATCAAGCAAGCATTTATTACAAGGCCAGTGGTATGTGAAAATGACTTCGCATGAGTTTGTAATGCATTTTATCTTACTATATCTATATATATATATATATATATCAATTTGTAAGTAACGTCCAAAAGAAAATTGTTTTAAATATTAATTAACCCTTCAAAAGAAAATTGTTTTAAATATTAATGAACCCTTATTAAATTAAAAGGACATCGATTGGTGTTGGCCTCGTTGGATTGGTTCTGGCTGATAGCTCATTGACCATTACGAGAAATTTATATATATATATATATAAATATATCCATATATCTATAAGATGTAATATAAGCTGTCCAGTTGTTCCATGCTCTGTATAATTAAGAAAAAATCGTATATTTACATTTAATTTCTGACTAATATATAGTTGTCATAATCCGTATGTCACATAATTGTCCTTTTTATGTACAATATTATACTGTATATCGTTGTATGGTTGACTAATCGAAATAAAAATATATTAGCAAGTGCAACTAATAATTTATTTAATTCGATTGTTATCTAGTTTTACTATGTTTCATAAAAATCTGGAAACTATATAATCTAAGAATAGACTCCAATAAAGTTCAATAAAATATTATTTTTTAATTAATACATACACTATTATTAACTAATAAGATAAAACTCAAAAGGGTCCCAATGTTTATCCTATGTACCAATTTAGTCCTCAATATTTTGCATGAACTAATTTAGTCCCCAATGTTGTCGATTTTGGACAAATTTGGTCCTTTTATCACGAGAAACATCAATTTTAACGGAAATCTCACACGTGTCTCACAATAAATTATGTCTAAATCGATAAAATTGAAACGGTTACTGAAATAAGGGCACAAAACTAAAAATTTCTCCTCTAAAATCAGAATATGATTTTAAATCGTCTGATTCGTCAAACTTCATTGACAGTAGAAGAAAACAGTACGAACCCCCAAATCCTGCAAATATTTCAAAATTCGATCGAGGCATAATTTTTTGTGAGGTACGTGTGAGATTTCCGTTAAAGTTAACGTTTATCGTGACAGAATGACCAAATTGGTCCAAAATGGATAATATTAGGGACTAAATTGATTCATACGAAACATTAGAGACTAAATTAATATATAGGATAAACATTGGAACAATTTTGAATTTTATCTAACTAATTATTCTAATAAAAATCTCAACGTCTTTGCCTTGGGATGGGATGGGATGGGATGGGATGGGAAGTGAAGGTCAAAGAACTGTTGAGGGGCAGGGCATTTGGCTCTATGAGCAGTTTCGCAATAGCCTCCCACCAACTCTCCTCGCTCCTTATTAGGGTCAAAAGGTCTCAAACAATGTACTGATTTTACTGTGAATGATAAACAGTGAGAGAAAAAAAGTGTAATGCCGTAATGGTAGTGAATGGGCTTTGTGATTTTTTGATTCACAAACTGAAGTAAATTTGCACGTAAGCTCGTTGATTCAGTAGAAGATAAAAGGAGGACAGATTGGAGAACTTTGTGAGATAATCTCTTCCACGGTTGCCTTCGTGTTCGTGAAAGATAAAGTTCCAATTTAAAGCTGCTCTTCGCCTTGCTATTTCTTGGGGATCTATTTTTTTTGGGCCTTCTTGGCTTGTCATTTCTCTGCGTATTGGGCTTTTGGGAAATTTGTGGTTAAAAGCTTGATTATCTTCTTCTTCACTCTCCTCCATTCATATTCTCCATCTGGGTTGTGTTAATTTGGAGTAGATCTACTCTAAACGTTGAATTTTGAGTTCTGCTGATTTTGCCCAATATCTGCTTCCATCGCAGTTCGTTTCAGTTGGAATAACTGTTCTTTTAGCGTTGAGGGTGGGAATATCTGCTTCCCTCCTTAATGCGTGGTTCTTTGGATTTTTGAAAGCAAATGTTCATTCTTCTTGAGTAAGCTTTTCTATTCTGCCTTTTCCTTATTCTTTCTTTAATTGAAATTTAGGGTTTGAACTGAGGTTCCTTTTTTCTTTTGTTGCAGAGCTTCTTCAGTTGATGGGCTAATCGAATTCCGAAAACTTAGCACTTTGCTTTCTTGGGTTTCCTTTTAAATTGAGTTCTCATATTGTTTCTCGTAGAAAATAAGGTAGCTTTAATGCACATCTCTCTGTGGAAACCATTGTCTCACTGTGCTGCTCTGATCTTGGACAAAAAGAGCAGCAGAAGAGAAGGTTCAGATCATTCCGCGGATGAAATCAGGACCAATCCATCGGTTCTCAGGAAGTTGCAAGAACACAGACTAAGGGAAGCCCTTGAGGAAGCGTCGGAAGTTGGATCGCTCTCTAAAACACATGACATTGAAGCCGAATCCTTAAACAATCAAGAGGAGAGCTTAGGAAGATCGAGGTCTTTAGCGCAGCTAAATGCTCAGAAAGAGTTCCTTAGAGCCACTGCTCTTGCTGCTGAGCGAATATTCGAGTCGGGAGATTCGATCCCACAGCTTAATGAAGCGTTCTCCAAGTTCCTCACCATGTATCCCAAGTATCAGTCTTCTGAGAAAATCGATCAGCTGAGGCTCGATGAGTACTCACATCTCTCTATTGCTGCTTCAAAGGTATGCCTTGATTATTGTGGCTTTGGGTTGTTTTCGCTGGTTCAAACGGTTCACTACTGGGAATCATGTACGTTTAGTTTGTCTGAGATTACTGCCAATTTGAGCAATCGTGCTTTGTATGGAGGAGCCGAACAAGGCACTGTGGAACACGATATAAAGACTCGTATAATGGATTATCTCAATATCCCTGAGAATGAATATGGGCTTGTTTTCACTGTGAGCCGTGGCTCGGCCTTCAAGCTCCTTGCCGAGTACTATCCCTTTCACACGAACAAGAGGTTGTTGACCATGTTTGATCATGAGAGCCAATCTGTTAATTGGATGGCTCAGAGCGCTAGAGAGAAAGGTGCTAAAGTTCAGAGTGCGTGGTTCAAATGGCCTACTCTGAAGCTGTGTTCGACCGATATGAGGAAGCAGATTTCGAACAAGAAGAAGAGGAAGAAGGATTCGGCCTCGGGCCTTTTTGTGTTCCCCGTGCAGTCGAGAGTAACCGGCGCCAAGTACTCTTATCAATGGATGGCTCTGGCCCAACAGAACAATTGGCACGTGTTGCTTGACGCTGGAGCCTTGGGTCCAAAGGACATGGATTCGCTTGGATTGTCTTTGTTCAGGCCGGACTTCATCATTACATCATTTTTCCGAGTATTTGGCTATGACCCAACTGGATTTGGATGCCTTTTGATCAAGAAATCTGTAATGGGAAGCCTTCAAAACCAATCTGGCCACGCAGGTTCTGGCATGGTTAAAATCACGCCCGTGTTTCCTCTATACCTTAGCGATTCCGTCGATAATTTCCCCAGATTTGCCGAAGGTGAGGAAACTACTAATGGAAATGGTGAATCCGAACAAGAAAGCCGAATGAGATCTCAAATGCCTGCATTTTCTGGAGCATATACCTCTGCACAGGTGAGGGATGTGTTTGAGAGTGAGATGGAACACGATAATTGCTCGGATAAAGATGGTGCTAGCACGATATTCGAAGAAACTGAAAGTATCTCCGTGGGAGAAGTCATGAAAAGCCCAGCATTCAGCGAAGACGAATCATCAGATAACTCGTTGTGGATTGATTTGGGTCAGAGCCCGTTGGGCTCGGATCATGCGGTTCAATCGAACAAGCTTAAGGCTTCTTCTCCATTACCGCCTGCTTGGTTTTCAACCAGGAAAAACAATAGAATCAATTCTCCGTCGAAGTTGTCAAACAGTCCAATGTATGGCAAAGAACTGAACCCAAAGGATCATTGTGCATTGTCATTCGATGCTGCAGTACGATCTGCATCACAAGAATTAGACCATTTTGAGGATATCCCAGAAGATGAACAGCTCGGTGAACTGCACACTTCTGGGAGAGACTATCGTACGCCGGAAAATCTGAACTATCATGAGATCGAAGAAGAGCCAGGGAGTACGATGAATCAGAATGGTTCCACTTCTGATATGAATCTTGAGAAGGAGAGTGCTGCAATAAGGCGAGAAACAGGAGGCTTCAGACTACTCGAAAGAAGAGAGAGAAGTAGGCTCGCGGGCGGTAGGTTCTTTGGAATTGAAGACGACGGACAGCCTGGAAACAAAGGGGGCAGAGTATCATTTAGTACAGAAGATAACAGAAAGCCCCATAGCCTCGAACCGGGCGAATCATCTAATGCTAGTGGGTATGAAGATGAAATGAGCAATGGTAACTACAGTGATGGCCAAGAATCTGAGAGAGGTGAACCCGAGATCGTATGCACACACCTCGATCACATAAACATGTTGGGATTAAACAAGACGACGTCAAGGTTGCGCTTCTTGGTCAACTGGCTCGTGACGTCCTTGCTTCAACTAAGGTTGCCCGGATCTAACAATAAAGAGGGTGTGCATCTCGTACATATCTATGGGCCTAAGATCAAGTACGAACGAGGAGCTTCGGTTGCATTCAATGTAAGAGACAGAAGCCGAGGGTTGATCAGTCCCGAACTAGTTCAGAAACTGGCCGAGTCTCATGGGATCTCTCTGGGCCTTGGGATACTGAGTCACATACGGATCTTGGACAACCCTAAACAGCAGCAACACAGATTTTCGAGCATTGACGATACCACCCTTTGCAAGCCTATGGAAAACGGAGGGCACAACGGTAAAAATGGGTTTGTCAGGGTCGAGGTGGTCACAGCTTCTCTCGGATTCTTGACTAATTTTGACGACGTGTACAAGCTGTGGGCGTTTGTGGGGAGATTTCTTGATCCAGGCTTTGTGAAAGAGGGTGTACTTCCAACAGTAGCAGAGGAGGCTGAAGAGTAAAATCTGATAAGTTTTGCTTTTATTACATATTATGTGTCCTTATCGGTTTAAGGAGAAGACGCATAGGTTGTTTGTGATGAGTTACGTCTTATTATCGGGGCAACGCCAGAGATGAAAGACGGAAAAGGGTTTATATATCGTGCCGTTGATGGGCACCTTCTTCATCTTCCATCTGTGTTGATTTGTTTACTTAGGATTTGCCTGGGATATTCTTATCAGTTCTTTGTAGAGTTTAGATGGTTAGTTAGTTCATGGAACTTAATGCAAAAAATCTCAGTTGTAAGAACGTCCCTTGCTGTATAAAATGGCTCTCTGTGTTTTGCTTCTTCAGATTCATGCCCACACAATTGAACTATTATTTTTATTGAAATATTCATATTAGTAAATCATTAGAAATCATCAAATAATCTTTAGGTAAACATTAGTTTGCGACCTACTCGGAATTATTACATCAACTTCTTTCTTTATCAGTTAAAGAGAAAGAAGAATACGCATGCAATCCATGCAATGCAAAAGGTAATTAATGGTTTTGCAATGATTGATATAAAATGTGCATTGAACCACTGATAGACTAGATAGGGTCTTTTTATAAACTAAAGATTGTGCCATTCCTTTATGACACATCACATGATGAATGACCTCAACTTTACCTCGATAAGACAAAACATCAAACCCCTCGAGCAACATTAAAGCATAAAAGCACCTTTTGTTTTGTGACGTTTGATTCCATGATGAATAAGAAAAAAAAAAAAGGAATTTTTGCTTGAAATGAATCATAACATGCATACCTTATTTACTGTGCAAAGTGATCAATGAATTTTTGTATCTTTTACTTCTTGCATCATTCAATTTTCAACTTAAGAGTTCTACACTGTATATATCGAAGATTGCATATTAACCTATCTAATCTAATATTGAATATATATTCAAGATCAATAATATTTAGTTATTTTGTAAGAATAATACTGATCGTGCGACGTTATGATGATGCTTGTAGGATTAACTTATACGATCCTACTTCATAATTACAAACGAATTATATAGTCCCAACAGAGTGGTTAACTATGGGAATAAAAGAAAGATATTTAAAGAAAATCATGTTCTAATCTCATCAATTTATAGAGAACACAGACTATTATTATTCACTATTCCATTAGTCCCAGACTAAATTATTTATTATGTAGCAATCCCTCTTTTGATTTGAGCCCATGAATCTAAACTAAAGTCTCAATGTAAGTCCCCAATATTTTCTGCAATATCTAGCCCATTATTGTTCAGTAAACCCTAGTTGTAATAAAGGGGACCCTTAGGTTGGACCCTCCATTCTCCACTCATTGAGCTGTGTTATCGGCTATGGAGGATTGTACCCTCTCGACGGACCACCACGCGCCGGGGGGTTCTTGGCGACCCGAGAGCTTGGGTGGATCGATCAGTCTAAAAGGCGACCTAACTACACCTCTCTTGAGGTTGTGTGAAACCTAGGACTATTGAAGCTGCTGAGGTTTATGTTTTCCCATCCAAAATGGATTTATAGTAAAGGGTTTTGCTAGGTAATTTCTACACAAACATGCATGCAAGCATCTATAATTAATGGTTCTTGAAGATTTTTTTTTGCTTACGAACACAAGATTCACTACAAAAAAAACAACTCCTTCCGACTACAAATACCGACTACAGCAAAACTAGTCGGAAAATTCAACTTCTACCGACTACTATACTGTAGTCGGTAAAGATACTAATTATCGACTAATTTTGGTAACACTATCGACTAACAAAGTTGTAGTCGGAAAATTTTGGAAGGTACCGACTATATAAGTAACCCTTCCGACTACAAATTTGTAGTCGGTAACATTTGAAAGGTACCGACTAATATAAGTAACCCTACCGACTACAAATTTGTAGTCGGTAACATCCCTAAAATCACGATCAATTTCTTCCCTTCCCTCATTACATAGACCCAACCCTAAAATGAAAATCGTCTGATCCATCTCATCGTCCGTCCGTGTTGATTCCCGCCGTTCGCCGTCGCCGTCGCCGTTCGCTTTCACCGTCGCCGTCACCGTTCGTTCGTCTCCCATCCCGCGCCGACCCCCTCGCTCAAAGCCCCACCTCGTTCAAATCTCGGCTCCGTCTAGGTCACTCGCCTCCAGCGCCGCCCCGTCCACGCTGCTCCGCCACGCTTTCATCGTCCACGCTTCTCCGCCACGCTTTCACCGTCCCCGCTGCTCCGCCGCCGACGCCGTTCGTCACTTCCACGCAAGCGAAGGTAAGGTAAAGTATATTGGTTCGCTTATTGAGATTTGTTTCGTTTATGTCGGTTTTTGCTTCCCGGATATTGTTGAGTCGTTTTTCGCTGATAGATCGCGTGCCTTTTCGTACCCTTTCACTGCCATATCGCTGCTCGGAGCTCGCTGCCTGCTCCCGTTGCTCGTTGATTCCCGGAGCTCAAGAAACACTAACTCCCAATCCCGTCCCGGTGCTCGCTGATTCCAGATCCCGAAGCCCGAGAAACGCTTGCTGCCCGGTCGTTGTTCTCTATCGTTGTTGCTCGGTAATTCACAATCCCTCTTATGTCTCCATTGTGGTTTGTTTTGAGTATATTTGTGGTTGTGTTAATTTATTTAGTTTAGAATGATATATGGTTTGTGTCTCATAAACGTGTGTTAGATGCATTTCTTCAAATTTGAAATCTTTTCCGTATACGTCTGATAAATGTGCGATTATTGATTTTGTTATGCAGTTGTTCTAATGAATTCGTACAGACAATGGATGTACGATCAATGGGACGGAAATTTTTTAAAACCAGAATATGTAGATGGGGTCAAACAATTCGTAGAGTGGGCTGTTAATCAAAGTCATTTCATATCGGGGGGGAAAATACGGTGTCCCTGTAATAAATGCTGGAACAACCGATTTAAAACCCCAGATGAGTCAAACTACATCTCTATAAATATGGGTTCCTTCCAAATTATTATAGTTGGGATACACATGGTGAAAATTATGTCGTTGGTAGCTCATCAGGACAAGTGGATAATAATCGATTTTCTGAAATGATAGTAGATGGATTTGGTGGAAATCACCAGGGTTACTTTTATGGCCACTCAGATGACACAAATCGACTTATGGATAGTGATGGTTTGGACAATGAATCATATGAAGAAGAACCTACAGCGATTACGCGAGATTTTTTTGAGATGCTGAGATCTGTCGAACGACCCATCTATGATGGTTGTAAAATGACTCTATTAGCTGTTGCTTCTAGAGTTATCAACATAAAATGCGAGTATAACATCCCTCTTAGAGCTGTTGATGCGTGGACCTCATTGATGAAGGATGTGCTACCAACAGTCATCACAATCGATTTCCAGCGGGTAATGCATCGGAGATGTACTACCAGACACCTTCACAGTGATCACAATCGATTTCCAGCGGGTATGTGCCTTCTCAGAATATTCAGCTACAAGAGGAGTTGCATAACACACGAGAGGAGTTGCATGACACAAAAGAGCGGTTGCATGCCACAGAGGCAGTTGTCGCAGAGCTAAAGAGGAAGTTCAATGACTTCTTCTGCCGGTTTGATCATGGTAGAGAATCGCGTACTTCAGACACGGGCGATCGAGATCCCGTAGACGACACTCAGACATGTGCTGTTGCGGCATCAATGAACAGAAATGTTCGTCGCCGCGATGACTTTCCGGATGATGGTAGCTCGGGGCACGGTCTAGCATAGTTCTTTTTTTTTTTTATGTTATTGGACTTCTTTATTTATGTTGAAACGACTTTTTCATTTTCATGCATTTGAAGACTTATATATTTTTTTCGGACGACTTTATTATGTTTATTATAATATTCCCGAATGAATTATATATTTTTTCTGTTATTTATTTATTATTAAGTTTTAATAAATTAATTGAATTACTAATTAAAATAAAATAAAAATAAATAATTAATTCGGAAATATCTACCGACTACGCTTTGTAGTCGATAGAATAGTATGCAAATTTCCGACCACTTCACCGACTAACATCACAGTCGGAATATTAGCGACTACAAAATTGAGTCGCTATGTAGTCGGTAAATACCGACTACGAAACATTAGTCGCTAAGTACCGACTACTAAAACTTAGTCGGTAAGTAGTCGGAAATACCGACTACGTACTGGCTATATATTCCTATCGACTAAAGATTTACCGACTACAAAAAATTAGTCGGAATTTAGTCGGTAGAAGCTCTACCGACTAATTTAAGCTTCCTAGCGACTACATATTGTAGTCGGTAGGAAACAATTATTTTGTTGTGATTGTTTGAATATGATAAAAACAATAAAAACGAACACAATATGGTATATCTTACATGAATAGGCGAGAGATTATTGCCATGATCTTATAATTGTAAGATCATAGATCATAGATCAATGTGTGTGTGATATACGTCATGCTTGCGTACTTGCTTAAATTTTATAGATTGAATCCCTGGCTTCTCTAATTCAAAGATCATCGTCATTTATTTATTTTTTTATTAAAAGTGTCGTCAGAAAAATATAAGATGATCTTTGAATGGATGATCATCGTACGTTTTATTAAAATTTACTATACCAAATTATGAAAATTAGTCAAACAATAGGGGTTGGTTTATTGAGTTCTTATAAGTAGAAAATTTGCAGCTGGTCTTAGTTCAAATGAACAATGATGTTCAAATGCAGACAGCGGATGAGTAAGCAATAATAGAAAGAACGACGAATATCAACCAATAATATAATGGCGGCCAATAATACCATGAAACTTGTTTCATCGCACTCAACGTTTATTGTAAATAAACATGGAGAAAAATCAAAGCCTGAGAAGTAAAATCTGACTTTAACTAGCAGGTGACGATGTTAAAATAAATAATATATAGTCTTTTTTTTTTTTTAAGTCTTTCTTGATGAAATATATGGATATAATCTAATCAACGAAGCCGTCCAACGAGCATGCCATAATTGACCACATCAAAAAGCCATAAAGAAAACGTTGACTTCACCACTATAGTGTTCTAAAGAGTTCACTGCTACGATGAGCTCTTCTTTCCCTTCGAACTATAAATAGATTGAAAGAGTTGGCATCTCTTCAGCAGCTTCTCACTTGGCATTTATTTCCCCCACCATGGATTTGATCGTCCAGACAATTATACTAGCCATATGCGGCGCCTCAGCTGCTTTCTTTATCTATACATACCGATCACAAGGAGGTAATAACGATGGGAAAAAGAGGGTCCCACGAGCCGACGGCGCGCTGCCGCTCATCGGCCACCTCCACCACTTCCGCAAGAGCGACCTCCTCCACAAGAAGCTCGCCTCCATGGCTGACAAGTACGGGCCAGCCTTCACCGTGGACCTCGGCGCACTCGAAACCCTCGTGGTGAGCGACGTCAGCCTGGCCAAGGAGTGCTTCACCACCCTGGACAAGGTCTTCAGCGACCGGCCCAAGATCACCACCGTGAGGATACTGTGCTACAACTACGCCATGTTCGGGCTGGCCCCTTACAGCTCCTACTGGCGGGAGATCCGCCGGGTGGCGACCCTCGAGCTCCTGTCCCACCGGAGGATCGACGCCATGAAGCACCTCCGCAGCGCCGAGGTGGACTCGTTCTTGAACGAGATGTACGGGAAATGGGCCGGGCTGGGGAGGCCCGAGGGGGGTGCAGTCATGGGGATGAGCGACATGTTAGGGAAGCTGATGCTCAACACGGCGGTTAAGATGGTGGGCGGCAGGCGGATGAGTGGAGAGGATGGGGATGAAGAGAGCAAGAGGCTGCAGAGAGTGATTAGGGATTTCACTTACTATCTGGGAGTTTTTGTGGTTTCTGACACCATCCCATTGCTGGGCTGGATCGATCGTTTGCTGGGGCATGAGAAGAAGATGAAGAGGACGGCGGAGGAGCTCGATGGTCTCATGGAAGGTTGGCTCGAAGAGCATAAGCAGATGAGGGAAAAGGGCTCGGGCCGGGCCGAGGAGACTGAGCAGGACTTCATGGATGTGATGCTCAACGTTTTGAAGGATTTTAAGTCTCAAGATTATGATAAAGACACAGTCAACAAAGCTACATGCTTGGTATGGCATCTAACTCTTTCTTCTTTATAACCTTGTTTTCTTTTCTGAGGATGAATTTGGTTTGGTCTGATCATTACAGAATGTGATCCTCGGAGCAAGCGATACGTCAATGGTTACTCTGACGTGGGCTTTGTCCCTTCTGTTGAACAACCCCGACAAGCTCAAGAAAGTACAAGAAGAAGTAGACAAGCACGTCCCGAAGGACAGAAAGGTCGAGGAGACAGACCTAAAGAACCTCGAATACCTCCAAGCTGTCATAAAGGAGACACTGAGGTTGTACCCTCCGGCTCCTCTCATCGCCCTCCGTTCTGCTATGGAGGACTGCACCTTCTCGACGGGTCATTACGTGCCCAAAGGTACCCGTCTGATAGTAAATGCTTGGAAGATCCATCACGACCCGAACGTGTGGCCCGAACCAGAGGAGTTCAAGCCCGAGAGGTTCTTGACGACCCACAAGGACATTGACGTTTGGGGCCAACACCACGAGCTGATCCCTTTTGGCTCGGGGAGACGATCTTGCCCTGGGATTGCTTTAGGCCTTCGATCGCTCCATTTCACCCTGGCTAGTCTGCTGCACTGTTATGAATTCGCTAAGCCTGACGAGAAAGAGATCGATATGACTGAGAGCATGGGATTGATCAATCAGAAGGTTACGCCTCTTGAGGTTCGCGTGAGCCCGAGGGCTCATGCTGCTGAGGTCTATGGTTTCTGATCTGATTCGTTTATTTGAGTGTTGTTCTTATTACCTTTTCTGTATTTCGATTACTTCAGACGTGAGCCAAATGCCTGTTTTGACATAAGAATAATAAAACAGTATGGATATTTCGAATTTTCTTGAATTTTACAAGTCACGGACAGCAGAGAAGGGGACGAAACTAATGAGAAATGGTACTACGAATATTTTAGAACTAACTAAATTTCCGATGAAGAAGCACACTTGATAACTTTATGGTAGCACAGAGACAGAGATGCCGATCACTGGGACAGATGGGTCAAAGAGGCTGCTTACTATAGAATGCCAGACGATGATAGAAAGCGAAGTGCTTGGTTTGAATTGCTAAGAACAGCCGAAGATCTTGAAATTCTTGCTTTTCGCTGCTGAAGGAAGTCTAGTGAGTTTTGTACACACTGGGGAGGTGGTATGTCCTTCAAATCTACGATTCCTGACCTGTTATATAGCGAACGACTTTTTTAAGCTGATCAAAATGGCAAATTACTACAAGGGTCGCAAATTAATGGATTCATATGCCATCAGTATTTGAATATGAGAGAGGAGCAAATGCGAACCCGAATGTTTTTCGCTTTCTCTTGTTCAACACAGGCCGCTTCTCTTCAGCCTTTTCATCCTCAGAATCTGATGTGAAAACATTTCTGCACATTAAATGCATTCCCCACACTAAGGTTAGTTTCCGACTTATAAAAGTAACAGGAACGAAGAGGGTTATGACAAAATACAAGGAACTCACCTCTGATTAGTGGCAATGAATTTAACTATCTCATCGGGTAGCATTTCTTTCTTATCAACAAACTCTTCGGGCGTTTCAGTTTCTTCTGGTTCCTCTTTGCCACTCCCTTCTTCGTCCTTTGGTTTTGGGGTAAACCTTTGAGCCCACTTCCTGCGACGTTCTTTCTTCTCGCGTGCCACCCTAAAAGAATTCATTTGTTTCTATTACATGGACAAAGGAAGGAAAATGTGCATTGCATACATGAATGGGCCAATGTATCAAACAAACTGTCCATGTCATAAACTTAATATCAAAGCAAGGTTTTTGATTTCCATACAAATACAGATATTTTGATTCCATAGACTCTTCAAAGCAACAAGTTCTCGCATTTGTGGAAAGAAAAAAAAACTGCGAAACTTTCAGTAACAACAAACTAGAACAAATCGAAGGTTGTTCGTCAAGACCTAAACATAAAAAATATTCCAATAGGAAAATTAACCAGAGGACGAAAAAAAAAAGAAGAATCAGTACCTGGCATCGTTTTCTCTGCGGATTTTCCTTATCGCTTTATCTCGAAGCTTAGCCTAAAAGATTGATGATCACTCAAACGATATACTCACAAACACAAAAATATTGTTGAATCGAAAAGTAATTGTAGAACCTCCTCTATTGTGAACTCCTCAGGAGCTTCGGAATCGCTGACCACTTCCACCTCCGACATAGTTGGTATGAAGGTATCAATCAATTTCGTTTCAACTAAAATTGAGAGGCGATGATTTTAGGATTTTAGGGTTTTTGAAGCTGGTTGGTGGCTGAGCTCAGAGTAGGGAATCAAATCGTTAACGAACATATAAACGAAAAAATGGGCCAGCCCAATAATATTGGACGTCTTTTTAAAGGCTCATATACAAAAGTTGTTATGGGATTATAATACGACGCCGTTTAGTAGGATACCATTTCTGTTTGATTTCGTTTATTTTTCTTTTGCGCCATAGTGTTGAGCTTTGCCGCTTCAGTAGTTTCAGAAAACCTCCGAGGGTTTTCTCTTTTCACCTGCAGTTTCGCAATATCATTCCACCAAAATGGCAGAGGAGCCCGCGAATCCAACGATGAGTGAAACGACCGAGCAAAAGCCTAACTCCGTCAACGCGACGATCGATTCTAGCCTCGATTTTGGAGGCACGGAATCCGCTTGCAACTACAATGCTGAGAACTCTGTGGTGGATCCGAAAGAGGAGCGCGAGAAATCGCTGGAATATGCTGAAGAATTGACGGTGCGAGGATCGAAAGCTGCGAAGGAACGCGATTACGTTGAGGCAACTGATTGCTACAGCCGTGCCCTTGAAATCAAGTCTGATTTCTGCTCTTTGCTTCTTTGTTTCTCTTCGTGTTTTGCTTTGATGTTTTTATTACTCTAAAAAATATTTTTCATGGGTGTTCGGTTCTGATGGAGGTGAAATTGTCTGAAATTTGGACCTGATCATGATTGCCGTTTGGAATTTCTTTCTTGTAATATTCAGTATGCTTGTGGTTGACTTTTGAAACCCTTGCCATTTCTGGACTTCCTTCAGCCTTTGTTGTAGTTGTCAGGTGTTTATTATGAATTCTGATTGTGTACTCAAAATTGTCTACTTCTTGTACAGTATTCTATTGGAAGTTTTAAGTTTCAGCTACTTGATCTGTCTGCGCAATTGCATCTCATTTATATATATTTTTCGAGCACTATGTATATTGCATAGGAAAAATATTAAGTTTTACTGAGCTTCAGAATGCAATGTAAGAATTGCATAGTAAGTTTGGTTTCTTCATTGAATATTTCAGAGTTGCACATTATGGGGAGCTCGCCCCTGAGTGTGTCACTGCTTACTACAAATATGGATGTGCCCTTCTGTACAAAGCTCAAGAAGAAGCTGATCCTTTAGCTTGTATGCCCAATAAAGAAGGTGCCTCTGGAGAAGTTTCTGGAAAAGATGGTTCTGTGAAGAGCGCTGTGAATGTTGAGACCTCTGCCGTGTCTGTTTCAAATAACATGGAACTAGGTGGAAATGGGAATGGTTCACATGAAAAGGAAGATAATGGTTAGTATTTTTTTTTATGGATTTTTCCCAATGATTGATGTAGGTCATGATGTTGAACAGGCATCCTAGCTCTATTTCTTAGATATCCTGATCTATGTGTACCTTGGGGGATTTATCCTTTTATCAAGCAATGCTCCGAGAGTAAGATATGAATTATAGTAGTAACGTGTACATTTCATGGGAACTCCCTCGTCTTCTGCATTTTAAGCAACCCATATATGCCTCTGGTTAGCTCGTAGTGGTGACCTTTACTTTTTTCTGTTGGTATGCAATGGATGAATTGGATTGTTTATTTTAGTAGTTTAACCACATTTATGTGGTCATGGACATCTTAAATTTTGCCACCTCTGCATGAGAAACAAAAATTGATTGTTAGTGTCCTTTTCACTGGAACATAGTTATAGAAGGGAATGATGACGAAGGTGAGGGTGAAAGCGATGGAGAAGAACTCAATGATGGCGATGAGGATGAATCTGACCTGGATTATGCATGGAAGATGCTAGATGTTGCTCGGGCAATTGTTGAGAAGCAGTCAGCAGACACCTTGGAAAAGGTGGATATATTATCAGCTTTAGCTGAAGTAGCTTTGGAAAGAGGTTTGTATTCAGTACATTGCCAATGCCACCCCATTGATCATGCAAATCCTCTTTGCTCATCTTTTCAACTCTCCTACTTTCTGCAGAGGATGTGGAAACTTCACTCAGTGATTACTTGAAAGCCTTGTCCATTCTGCAGCGTCTTGTTGAATCTGACAGTCGTCTTATAGCCGAGTTGTATCCTATACCATATTATACCATTAGTTGCTGTCCAATGCTTTTTACATTATATCTGCATTCAATATTCCCGTTACAAATTGCTTCCTTAAGGAGATAAAACAGGAACTTTAGGATATGCTTGTGTCTGGAAATCGGTTCTAAACCAAAGGAGGCTATTCCGTATTGCCAGACTGCAATCTCAACATGCAAGTCCAGAGTTCAGCGCCTGACAGATGAAGTGACGAAGTTATCAGAAACAGCTTCTGAGAGTGATCAAGCTGTTCCACAGTCCTCAAGTACATCGCGGTCAGACGATCCTATTGCAGACAAAGAAGCTGAGATTGAAACATTGAACGGTCTGTGCAGTGACCTAGAAAAAAAGGTAGCAATACCCGGTCTAAACTTTTACCATCTTGGCTCAAAACATAACAAATGCTTCGTGTAATATATTTATTTTCGAGTTGCAGCTTGAAGATCTTCACCAGCTCGTTGCGAACCCTACATCACTCGTCAAAGACATCCTCGGGATTATATCCGCAAAGGCTAAGGCTATTGACCAAACCACTGCTTCGCCAGCTTTGAGCTCCTCACTGCTAGGTGCTGCTGCTACTAAGGGTGAAAATAGTGGGTCATCAACTGTTTCAACTGCTCATACGAAAGGCACTTCTGGAGTAACACACTTAGGCGTCGTGGGACGTGGAGTGAAGAGAGTTGCAATGAGCTCGGTCGTCCCAGAGTCAAGCCCAGCAAAAAAACCCGACATTGCTCCACCATCGAGTAATGGCGAATGTGGAAGTAGCTCTTGAAGTAACTGCTTACAGTTAAAGAAAAGGTACGTGGTCACCTATCGATCGAGCTTATTGATAATATCGATGTGCGAAACTACTGTTGATCTGTTATTTGCGTTGGAGATAGAACGATTTCTGCGATATTTCTGATTATGTAATATAATCAGACTATTATCTCTGATAGGATATTACAAACTTTCACGTGACAGTCGAATAATGGACTCTTTTTAACTACTTTTTTGTTTCATCTCATGTGGATTTACGTTCACAGAAAAAGGTTCTTCAGGCACAACTTACCATTACACTCTCTGCTTTCACATAACACATCGTTTTCTACTTAGTTGGGATTTTCCAATTTGGAGTGATTCGTTAATAACGTTTTCTGACGTTACATGTAAGTTTGATGCCAAATTATTAATTGTCTAATATATATATATATATATATATATATATATATTATATATTTTTCTGTCTCTCTCCCTCTATGTTCAATGATATATATTCCATTTGGAACGAACAACATGCGTACGTACAAAATGGGCAACGTTAAACAAATTTTGGATTTTTTTTATTTTTTTTTATGTCACTGGTCAGATGCTATGAATAAAATATTTTTACGAGAAGGTGAAAGATGAGTCTTGACTGAAGCTCGGTTTATTCAGTCGGTTTAAGTTTCGATGTAAAGTTCACGAACCAAATTGTGAGTTTTTTAGTAATTTTTTAAATCTAAAATTTGAAATTGGCTTAAATATATTTTTAGTCCTGTATGTTTGAGGGATAGCGTTTTAAGGATACTTAAGTTAATGATGGCAATAAGTATTAAAATTGAAGCAATTTAGGGCTATTTAAGTTAAGGATGGTAATTTCGAATTTGAATAATAGAGTAAATGACGTCACACGCCGAAGAGCTTAATTATTTGTTATAAAAACTACCATTCGGCTTCTTCCTTCTTTTTTTTTTTTAGAAAAAAAAAATTACATTCTAAGAACGGCTCCGACAGCATATGATCGTTTGATGCCACTCATTATTTATTGGATAAGTTTAATTTATATATATATATATATACCACTACTAAATTCAATCATAATCAATATTCCATTCAGAACAAACACAAGCATACGCACAAACTAAGGCCATCAATTAACATTTTTTTAATGCAATTCTCAAAGTTCATCAAAACTCTGGTGGAATAAAATATTTTCGATGATTATGATGTTAGTTTCGGGACCTCATAAAGACATGAATAAGGAAGGGCTAATCATATGTCGTTATTTTCTTAAACCAAAATAAATAAGTGGCTTGCAAGCAATGGGGAGATAAAACACAGAGTATACTTTCTTTCTTTCTTTTTTTTTAAATTTTGCTTTACCACCTTGATTAAGGTGCATAAGCTTGTAGTATTTAAATTTCAAAATTAATCACGGGGACAGTGATGCTTTGTCTTAACCCTGTCCTGATTTATGTGCTTTCTCTCTCTTTTACAACACTTTCTGACCATTAAGAACTTTAATAAATCAAAAGGGGTTTATTTGTTTATTCATTAAGACATATCTAGACTTAGTCACGAAATTGACTGACGATGTAATCATAAACAAATCATTTTTTTGACTCTTTCAGCTATATCGTCATTTCTCCCAATACTAAGACTTTGGAGTGGTAGATGTAATGTAATGTAATGGTGACCACCGAAAAATACATTTAAATAGATAAATTTTACCTACCTTCTCCATCTATCGTAGTAAGTATAGAAATGAATGTAAATGCAAGGAAACGTAAGAAAGGCAGATAACTTGCTATTAATGGCAAGTGTGCTTTCATTCACCAACGTATTTTTTTTTTCTTTTTCTTATTTTTATTTGAATAGAAAAAAAAAATGTTAATAACCTATATTTTTAGACGGATGAAAGGATTTGATCAGAAAATATGACTAATAAAGCAAATCCGATGATACTTTTAATTGAATTTAACCAAAATCATACTGACCAAAGTGTAACTTTGAGAGAGAGAGAGAGAGAGAGAGAGAGAGAGAGAGATGAATATAGTTTAATCAAAAGTTCTTTCTTCTCAGTTGCGAAATTCCTTTGCTAACAGTGAAAGAATTCACATGGCCGGAGAACAGCCCACTTCCAAAGGGCAAGCTTGGTAAGTATGCCTTAACAGAAATACACAGCTCTTTGTATCTCTTTCTTCTTCATCTTCTTCTTCTTCCTTTATCCCTTTCCACTCTTACTTTCTCAGGTTTTGCAATGAAGGCTTGCCTGCTAGTGATGTAATAATCGAAGTAGACGATATGACTTTTCACCTTCACAAGGTATCTAACACTAAGCCATCGTAACCCTTTTGTTCAAAGTGATGATCTCTCTTGAGCACTGTTCACTGTGTAGACAATCTTTTTCATTTCAGATTCCATTGATGTCCAGAAGTAGAAAGCTTCTTCAGCTCATATCAGAACAGCAGAAGTCGCATCATACATCAAAGGGAGCTACGAGCCAAAAACTGCCATCTGATGGTGATGAAGAAAAGCATCACAATGACGAGGAAAACTGTCTGATCATATCCCTCGAAAATTTCTCAGGCGGCTCTGAAACTTTCGAGACAGCAGCTAAGTTCTGCTACTCAGTCAAAATCGATATCTCCCCCATCAACGCCGCTCCGTTGCTCTGCGCTGCCGAGTATCTACAGATGACGGAAGAGTTCTCCGAAGACAACCTTATCGTCAGGGTGGAGCGATTTTTATCACAGTCTGTGTTTAAGAACATCACCTCCTCGACCAAGACTTTGTGTTCTTGCCAAAAGATTCTTCCTTCGGCCGAAGAGCTTGGCATTGTGAGCAGATGCATCGATGCCATTGTTTCGACGGTGCCCAGTTCGGATAAGGCTCTTTTCGGTTGGCCCGTTAATGAATCGACGGGCCATGGCGGAAGGAGAAAACTTGCGGCAAGAAATGGAGGAGCTGATAACTGTTCTTGGCTGGATGAGCTGGGGAACTTGAACCTGACAATATTCAAGCGTTTGATCTTTGCCATGAAAGCTGCGAATTTGAATGCAGAGATTTACGATAGCTGTTTATTACACTATGCAAAGAAGAACATACCTGGAATAACTCGTTCCCCGAGGAAGTTTTCGGCTTCGTCTTCTTCGTCGTGTTCTTCTTCCGAGTGGAGCCAGCTAGAGCTGCTTGAGACGATCGTATCGAATCTTTCCAAAGAGAAAAACTCCCAAGCCATGAGGTTTCTTTTCGGATTACTGAAAGCCTCCTACATCTTGAACGCATCCGAGGGCTGTCGATCGACTTTAGAGAAGAAAATTGGATCTCAGTTGGAGAATGCAACCTTGGACGATCTGTTGATTCCGAGTTACTCCTATCTGAACGAAACGCTGTACGATGTGGACTGCGTGGAGAGGATGTTGGGATATTTCCTCGACGGAACAGTGGAAGAAGACGGTGGATCGATTGCCGAAGCAGCGGCTGACGAAGATGACGACGGTGGAGGTGGTAGATCCGCAGCTTTGATGCTCGTCGGTAAATTAATCGACGGTTATCTGTCAGAGATTGCTTCTGATGCCAATTTGACGCCGGAGAAATTCTACGATCTCTCCATTTTTCTCCCAGATCGAGCTAGACTGTTCGACGATGGTCTCTATCGAGCTGTTGATGTCTACCTAAAGGTAATCGAATCAACCGAAGAACAAATTAGATCTTACTTTCAGTCAACAAAACTTCAAAAGGCTGATTTCATTCAATCCTTCCGCAGGCACATCCATGGATTTCCGAGGCCGATAGGGAGAGAATCTGCGGAGCTCTTGACTGGCAGAAGCTGACGCTCGAAGCGTGCACACACGCGGCTCAGAACGAGCGTCTGCCGGTGAGAGCCGTGGTTCAGGTGCTGTTCTTCGAGCAGCTTCAGCTCCGGCAGGCCATCGCCGGAACTCTCGTCTCCGCCGACGCCGGAGACGGAGACGAAGACGACAGCGAGAGCAACGGCGCGATCGCGGCGCGTGAGAGGGAGAAAGGGGTGCTGCTCTCGGACATGGACACCATGAGGCGGCGCGTGCACGAGCTGGAGCGTGAGTGCACGACGATGAGGAAGGCGATTGGGAAGATCGATAGGGGACACGTGGAGGGCGGCGGTTGGATGGGGAGGTTTGGGTGCAAGTTTAAGACTCAAGTGTGCGACTCGCATGAGTCAACTACGGTCCGAGGCACGAGGAGGAAGGTGCGCACGCATAAGCCGCACCACCTTCGTGACAAAAATAAAATTGTCGAATAGTAATAATTTAATAATTATTATTTTGAATGGTATTTTTGATAAATACTATTTTCTTAAAAATTATTTCGTTAGTTGTGGGAATATTTACTTCCAAGATGTATTTGTGAAATTAATTGTATCCAAAAGTTCGGACAGATCTAAATCAGATCAAATTGAAGTTTACGGTATTGAAGTAATAATGAAAAATAAGAATGTCTACGAATATTTTTTTATTGAAAACTGAATAAAGAGAATTATTATTGTAAATTGGTAAGCATATTTGTATATTATGAAATATCTTATGAACAACACAAGCAAGATTTATATATATATATATTTTTTTATATTAGGGACTATTATGATTAATATGTGTTATATTTGAAAAATATAAGCAAGATAAGATGTGTGAATAATAATTGTGGGGGGTCGTGATATTTTATTTCCATAATATTTTGGGTATGTCGTCAAATTTCCAATTCAACGACCTATTTATAGACATAGATTTTAACAGCTCTAAATCATTAAGGAAATATTAGAACGATAACTTTTTTTATATTTGGCAAATGTAAAAAAAAATTAAATCATTAATTAAATGTATCAATTATAATTTTGGGGTTGTAAATTTTATTTCCATAACATTTTTGGTATATTTTTTTAATTTCATAAATTTGATTTCTCTAATTCATTTAGGAAATATCATACCATTAATTTTTATTTGGAAAATATAACAAGATTAAATGTATCAATGATATAGTTATGGGGTCGTAATACTATTTCCATAATGTTTTTGGTATATTTCTTGAACTCCAAATACAACGAACTTATTCATTGACATTTAATCGTTCTAATTCCTCCAAGAAATATTATATTATAATAACAATAATTTTCGAATTTGAAAAATATAAACAAAGATTAAACGTCTCAAGATCGCAACATCATTCCCATAATAGTTATGGTATAATTATTGAATTTCAAATCCAATGAACCATATTCAATCGTCAATTATTAAATTAAATAGTTATTCATGGTTTAGCCAATTACCAAAATTACCCTCATAAAATGTATACAATACCATATCTACCCCTACACCATGTTGACAAGTCCCACCGTGCCTGCCTTCTCCCTAGAGAAACAAAACTATCGATTAGGTTTTCTTACACACACACACATATTACATATATATATATATATCTCTATTAATAATAAAATAATAAATTTCTATATAATCGCCCTATCAACAAAACAAACCATCCTCATCACAATCGTTCTGTCTCACTTCTAATTCTTTAGTCAAAAGGTCTCCATTTTTTTTATATAATTAAGGAGTAGAAAAAAGGGAAAAAAAAATTGATAGTGATCCACACTTTGTTGAGGTACATTTTTCTGCAATTCTTCTTTGGATTGATGCGATTTTATATGCTTTGTGTTTGTGTGTGTGTTATAAATGTCTATTGTTTTGTTGACGTGCCCAATTGCCTGAGTTTTTTTTCTCTTACGTACGTACGTACGAGGCCACGACCTTAAACATGTCCAATTAAATGACGACGAGCTTAATTGACATTGTTGCTTGGTTAATTCGATTGCTGAGATTTTCTAACCGCCATTGGGTTGTAAATTCGATGGTTTGTTTATTAGTATCTGTGTGTTCTGTAGATTCCCTAATTTTATTTATTTTTTGATTGCTAGCTGTTAAGAAGGGCTACATTCAATTGGAGATTTACTATATGTTTTGTCCGAATTTTGTACAGGGTTTTAATCTTTCTAGCTTGCAATTAGGTTAATTAGGGTTTTAACGTGGAAGTTTTTGTGTTTAATTTAAAATCTATTTGGGGATTTTTATGATTGTCCAATTTAATTTCATTGATGGTGAATTATGGACCTTGCTTGGAATCATTGTTTGTGAGTGGCTGGTTGCAGTCTTAGTTTGCTTGTATGGGTTTGGCCTTTGGACCTTTTTTTTTATTACTTTCTTTTTGTATTAATTGAAATTTAGCTGAAAAATAATGATCTTTTTGCTGTACAATGGTCAAGACTTAAATTTTTCTTGGATCTTATTATCTAGAGCAAGGTGGCAGATTTGATGTCATTGCTTGCTTAGTTATCTCTGCCTCTCAACCTTCTTAATATAGGTGTCGATTTCAGACGACGAGTAGGTGTATTATGAATGCCCATTCTGGTACAATTTATTGCGGTTTTTTGATGCGTTTCAAGGACTTGCATATACTAATTTATGTTAATTTTCCATATAATATGCTAAAAATCTGATTCTTTTTCCACAATATCTGATCTTTTTTGCGTTTGCGTGTTGACTTGGTTTGATAAAGAGGAAAAAAGATATAAATAATTCAATCTCAATTACGAGGTCTGAGATTTATTGATGGATTTTCTTATAGATTGTTTCTACAATTCTATGCGTTAGAATGAATTACGATGATTTGGAGCTGAAAATTGAAAATGTTGGCCTTCGATCTTCATTTATTGTGATTGTTATATGTTGAATGATAATAAATCAAGGCCTTCCGGCAAATCTTTTTCTTTGGTAAGAAAGCTTTATATTTCTGATTAGCAAAACGTTTGAATTTGAGATTTTTTATTATATTTCCTGCCTGTGAAATTACAAGATTATGATCAGAGCCTGTTGAAAGTAAAGCTTATTATTTATTCAGGCTGTTTACATTGTATCTTGGATTTGCTTTTTTTTTCTCCCGTTTAATGTGAAATAATTTAATCGACCGTCATTTTGTTTCTTCTTCCCTGCAATTTTTAGAAACTTTTGATTTCGATTTTGTGTTGCTGTTTATGTTCAAGAATCTAATTTTTGCTATAAATTGGCATCATCAGATACGTCTTCGAAACAAGGGTTTATAAATGGACCCCTTTAAAGACGCCGAACATGCTGGAACAGAGCTTGAAGTTGATGGCCTGACAACAGATAATGAATGTCCAGACATCAACGGAGACAAGGACTTTGAGTTTGATCTTGATGGTCCAATTCTTCCATGCAACTCCCATGATTCTGAGAACGACAGCTCAGATAAGAGGTTTAATGCTGCTGGATCTGAGATGTTGTTAGAAAACCATGCGGCAGATCTAAATTCAATTGAAAACTCAGAGTCTGTCGCTAACTCTGATGCAATGAAAGGGCCCCAACTAGATAAACCCGAAGCAGTTTGGGTCAAGGTATGATGCGCATGTGGTCCTCTTTTCCAATTCGAAGTCTTAGAAAAACCACTTAACTTCCTATGATTCTTGCGCTTGTTTAAGCTCTTTGATCCTTTTTGTCTGCGCACATTGTGCTGTTTGATGCAATTAATGTAAGTTCTGTGTACAAACTTGTGGTTATGTAATAATAATTTTCCATTTATTGTGCCTTTCGTAGTGGAGAGGGCAGTGGCAATCGGGGATCCGCTGCGCAAGGGCTGATTGGCCTTTGCCAACTCTAAGAGCGAAGCCGACCCATGACAGGAAACAGTATCTTGTCATATTTTTTCCCCGAACGAGAAACTACTCATGGGCTGATGTGCTGTTAGTGCGTCCCATCACTGATTTTCCAGAGCCCATTGCTTATAAGACATACAAGGTTGGGGAAAATATGGTCAGAGATCTTACTCTCGCCCGCCGCTTTATCATCCAGAAGCTGGCCGTGACCATGCTCAATATCCTCGATCAACTGCATCACGAGGTTACTTATTTGTTTCTGATGGATAATAAACGTTCATTAACATCCATTCTTTATTTAGATCATCTCCTTATGGAAAGTTCAGGCATTGATAGAAACTGCTCAGGACGTTATGGTCATGAAGGATTTTTCCATGGAAGCTTCCCGCTGCAAAGATTATTCAGATCTTGGAAGGATACTTTTGAAACTTCAAAATGTAAACATTCTATTTGTGTGTGTATTATTTATGAAGAGTTTATCCAATAACATATTTGTTGTTGAAGCGTAGATGGTAGTTTTCGGTAAAAGTCTAAGGGCGCATTTGACCGTAAATGTTTAAATTACAGATGATACTGCCACAGTACTTCACTCCATATTGGCTCGAACAATCCATGCAAACATGGAAGCAACGGTGTCATGATGCAGATAGTGCCGAATCTGTAGAAATCCTCAAAGAGGTGATTATATGTGTGTGTGTGTGTGTGTGTGTGTGTCAAGTTGAACCTTAATGTTTCAGGTAATTTCATTTTATTACACTGAAAGCTCTGCTCTCGTTGAATCAGGAATTGGCAGATTCTATCCTGTGGAACCAGGTGAACGTTCTATCGAACAAAGCAATATCAGCTGATCTCAAGTCTGAATGGAGAAGTTGGAAACACGATGTCATGAAGTTGTTCTCAGTTTCTCATCCCAGTGGCAACTTTAGCCCAGAGCAGTCAGGTAATAACAGCCCCTCGAGCACAGATGTTCAAATGTCTGCTTCGAAGAGGCCTAAGCTCGAGATTCGTCGTGCTGATACTACTAGAAGTTCACATCACTCTACCCCCGTTCAGACAGTTTATTCCTCGATTTTCAACACATGCGATGCCCCGAACAGAACATTGGTGAATTCTGAAACTCATAGAACTGATATGGATGATGGTAATAAATGGGATAGTATAGTCGTTGAGCCCGGAAACTCGGGAGCTGTTCAGTCCAAAGATTCCGAGTCAACTCCCATTTTTATTACTCAGGACCAGAAGTTGCCGAGGGGTTTGGGCAATCGTAATGGTCAGTGTCAGGCCTTCATTGAGTCTAAAGGTAGGCAGTGTGTTAGGTTTGCTAACGAAGGAGATGTTTATTGCTGTGTTCATCTGGCTACTCGTCACATGGGAAATGCTGCAAAACCTGAACCAACTCTGCAGGTTGACTCACCAATGTGCGGTGGTACGACTGTTCTTGGAACCAAATGCAAGCATAGGGCTTTGATCGGTTCTCTTTTTTGCAAGAAGCACATGCCCCAAAATGGAGGGAAAGGGAACGTCGTTACATCTTCTGCAAGTAACAACCTTAAACGGAAGATGGAGGAAGCTCTTAGTCATGATTATTATGTTGGTGCAGAGAATGAAGATGTGCCACAGATAGATCCTTTGTTACAAAGAGGAAATGCAATCACGGGACAAGAAGTAGAAAGCATTGTTATTGTGAATCCTCAGGAGTCTCAAAAAGGTTCCAGCAATGACGAGACAGCACAGTGTATTGGTTCTTGGCCACAAGGGGGTGAAGAACCCTGTAATGAAATTATTAGAAGGCACTCTCTGTACTGCGATAAACACATACCGAACTGGCTCAAACGTGCAAGAAATGGGAAGAGTAGGATTGTCTCCAAGGACGTGTTTTTGGAGCTTTTAGGATATTGTCAATCAAGGGAGGAAAAACTTCAGTTACACCAGGCGTGTGAGCTGTTTTACAGGCTCTTCAAAAGCATATTATCTTTGAGAAACCCTGCATCTAAAGAAGCTCAGTTTCAGTGGGCCATTGGTGAAGCTTCGAAAGATGTTAAAGTCGGTGAATTTCTGATGAAATTGGTACACAGCGAGAAAGAAAGGCTGGAACAGCTTTGGAGCTTTGGAGATACTGAGAAATCCCAAGATTTCTTGCCTGATGAAGAGCTAGGAATTGTCCCGGGTCAGACATGTGATGAGGCAGGCGAGGGCGAAAATGTCATTAAGTGCAAAATCTGCTCGGCAAAGTTTATTGATAACCAAACACTCGGCGCACATTGGTCGGATAGCCACAAAAAAGAGGCTCAGTGGCTGTTCCGGGGCCATGTCTGTGCGATCTGTTTCGATTCTTTCACTAATAAAAAGGTTTTGGAACTTCACGTTCAAGAGAGGCACCACAGCCAGTTCGTTGAACAGTGCGTGCTATTACAGTGTATCTCTTGTAATAGCAATTTCGGGAATCCAGATGAGCTGTGGTCTCACGTTATCTCAATGCATCCTTCTGATCTGAGGCAATCCAACGTGCCTCAACATCAAGTAGAAGGCCGATCAACTGTGCTTGAGCCCGATAAGACAGCGCCAGAAGAGAGTAGTAAGTCGGAGAATCAGTCATCGGTAAACAGACGATTCATTTGCAGGTTTTGTGGTTTAAAGTTCGATTTATTACCTGATCTCGGGAGGCACCATCAAGCTGCTCACATGGGCCAGGAATCCACCACATCTAGCTTGAAAAAGACGGGCATTCAATTATATCCACAGAAACTGAAATCTGGGAGATTGACTCATCCAAGGTTCAAAATGGGTTTGAATTCTGTTTCGTATAAGAAGATCAAGAACAGGAGCATGTTAAACTTAAAGAAACGGTATCAGGCAACTAATTCTCTGACCCCTGTGGATGTTGTGAAATCTTCTGTTCCCGAGCCTGCTGCTTCATTTGGTCGAGTAGCAGAATCCCAATGCTCGGCTATTGCGAAGATTCTATCTTCGGAGATCAAAAGAACGAAGCCACAGCCCAGTAACTCAGAGATTTTGTCAATAGCAACTCAAACTTGCTGCAAAACTAGTCTTACAGCTTCATTACAGCTCAAATACGGAACCTTGCCTGAAAGGATTTTCCTAAGAGCAGCCAAGTTATGCAGCGAACACAATGTTCAGGTTCAATGGCACCGAGAAGGTTTTGTTTGTCCAAGAGGGTGTGCACAAACTGTGACACCACAAGTTTTATCTCCAATTATCCCCTCGCCAGATTATGTCCTAAAGGCAAGAGCAAATTCTTCATTGCAACCCATGACTTGCGGTGAATGGACAATGGATGAATCTCACTGTGTTATAGATTCCCGGCATTTCTCGATGGATCTTTCTGGTGTTGTTTTATGTGATGATGTGAGTTTCGGGCAAGAGTCGGTCCCCATAGCTTGTGTTGTCGATGAAAATCTTTTGAATGCTGAGGGTGCCGATGGTCAAATGGCTGAGTTGTCCTTTCCATGGGAGAGCTTCACATATGTTACAAAGCCACTTGTTGATCAATCTCCTTCACTTGAATCAGAGGTACCATAAAATTGTGATCTGAGTGATTTTTATCTCCTAAAATGGAACTAAAAAATATCACTTTTTAGACGCGCATATTCTTTTCATAGCTTGAGACCATCTAATGTTGTATATTCTTGGTTGATGTATATTCTTGCAAAGTTTTCACTTAAAAGAGCTGATTTGTTTGTCCATAATTCACAGTTGCAGTGTGCTTGTGCTCAAGCAACATGCTCACCAAGAACATGTGACCATGTCTATCTTTTTGATAATGACTTTGAAGGAGCAAAAGATATATACGGGGGTCCAATGCGTGGAAGGTTTCCATATGATGAAAGAGGTCGAATCATACTGGAGGTAAATAATATTTTTCTTCTTGGTTGACCTAATAACTTGTATTAACACAAGCTACATGAGGAACATACAATAAATACATGATATTTGAGTAATATTTCTCCTTTCCTCTTGGCTTATCAAACTTACGATAAATTAAATATTTTTTCACACAAATTGCAGGAGGGTTACCTCGTGTACGAGTGCAATAAGAGATGCAGCTGCAGTAAATTTTGTCGGAATAGAGTCTTGCAAAATGGAGTCACACTAAAGTTGGAAATTTTTAAAACAGAGAAAAAGGTATTGATACAACATTTGTGTAATTTCTAAATGTTAGTTCTTGTAGAATCTTATGTAATGCTTTTATTTGATGCCTCTTGTATCTATATATTGATTGTTTTTCCCAGATCCTATTAGTTATGTGCTGTAATAATCTAAAAATATTTCTCAGTCAACTTGACCAGTGAAATCAAACTCCGATGCCATATTTATTGCAGGGCTGGGCAGTGAGGGCAAGGGAAGCTATTCTCCGTGGAACCTTTGTTTGTGAGTACATTGGAGAGATTATAGATGAGAAGGAAGCAAATGAGAGACTTAATAATAGGTATTTGATTTTTCGATTTCTTTATGTCCAAACATTTTTAACTTCTTTTAGTCTTCGATTCAAGAGTAGTCATTCTTATAATTTATGAAAAATCCAGGCATGGTGAAAAGGGTTGTCATTACTTTTTAGAGGTTGATGCCCACATCAACGACATGAGCAGATTGATTGAAGGGCAGGCCACATATATAATCGATGCCACTGATTATGGAAATGTTTCGAGATACATTAACCACAGGTAGTTTTCTGCAAGGAAAGGCGATAGCATATTTGCATCCTATATTTGTATGAGTCACTTGGACATTTTTCAGTATGAAATCTAACACTATTGATGCCTTTCTTTTACGATTTTTAAATGAAGTTGTTCGCCTAATCTTGCTAATCATCAAGTTCTTGTGGAGAGCATGGATAGCCAACTCGCACACATTGGTTTCTATGCAAGCAGAGATGTAAGTAACTCTCGGACATAACTTTTCTAAACACGCTCAAACTTACGACATTCATGAACTGTTAATATCATATTTGAAACTCCTTTTTTTTTGGTCCTTTTCTTTTTCGGGTTTTGACATCTTAAATGAGCAGATAACTCCAGGAGAAGAATTGACATACGATTTCCGATACAAGCTTTTGTCTGGAGAAGGATGCCCTTGTCTATGTGGAGCTTCCAATTGCAGAGGGAGACTTTATTGAGATATTTCTTGATCTGAGAAGCACTCAAAGATTGCTGTGAATCCTTGCATTTGTTTTGAGGGAGGGAATCTAGGACAGGCTTCATGCATAGCATAGTACTATAATGTAATTTTGCAAAATCTGCAGCAGTTTTAGATTTTTCTTGAAAGAAAACTGATCAAAAGGTTGGGAAAACTGTGAAGAAAAGGTTGATTTGCCCCCATATCTGAGCCCAGAATGAAAGCTTCTATGGTTCGATTATTTAATTCAACCTATGATAAAATTGTTTATTTTTGCTTATTTATGGAAATGTTATAGATTTGAAAACCTGCAATAACCTGCCGTGAATTCTAAGTTTACCTTTCTTGAAGTAATAGAAAGATTCCCTTTGAGCAACGACAACATAATATATAGTCTTGTGTCTTGGTACAAATAATAATACCTAAAAATTATTAAAAACAAAATGAGATAAAGGCAATGAACAAAATTTAAAGGTGGTGTGTGAAGATAACATCCACATTTCAAATTTAGGCATGCCTGTCTCTATGTTCCATTGCTCCCACTCTGCTTTTCTTTTTTCCACAGAGAGAAGAGAGAGAGAGATCATGATGACATCTTCAGACCCACAAAAGCAAATTGATTGATTAACACTAAGAAAGAATAATAATCATCAAACTCAGCCTTAAGAAACAAGAACATCATCATAATACCATATTATATTACCACTTTTCTGCACTGTCAGCTTTTAATAAAACAAATAACTCAGCATAGCATGTGGCTCTCTCTCTCTCTCTCTCTGTCTTATGGTGTAGATTTATTTAATCCATAGAAATATCTGTACAGTCTGTTACGTCCCTTTGTGAAAGTGATTCTTTTGATGCTTGACATCTAAGCTTTGCTGTGGACTCAAAACGAATAATAACTTCAAAAGAAGAAACAGACCCTTGTGGAATGCTCTACTCAACTATCAGGCTTCTGTAATTAGTTTGTGGTGAGTTTTCAATCTTCATTACACCTTATTGGTTAGAAAAATTGGATCTTTAAGGCTGTTTTGTGATCCTAGGGAGCTAGCTCTAATTTGAAGGGGTTTTGTCCCTTTTTTTTCCATACGAGCGCAGATCATTTAAGCTGCTGCATTCTTTGGCTGATGTATCGAGTTTTTAGGTTGTTTTCAGTTGATTTCTAAGCTGCTTCTTCAGTTTCTTGTTCTTGGAGAATTTGGGGGAAATAACCCAAGTTTTGAGGGCAATGTGCTTCTTGGCTTAGATTTCTCGTCTTCTTCTTCCTTACTTCAAAACTGTTCCTTGAATAACAACAATGGCGGAGATCAGAGTTACAAGGGTTGACCAGAAAGACCAGGCCAAAGTGAAGAATGTCCCCATAGCTGTGACACCTGAAGGTTTTTGGTGTTGTCCTTCCCCAGCTGTGTTTCAAAAGACAGTTAAGACACAAAATCCTCTCAGCAAGCCCAAACCATCACCTCTTACCACTCCCCAGCTTCCCAAGAAGCAAACCTCGGAGTCTCAGAAACAGCAGCCTTTGACTTCATTACCACAAGCAAAGCCCAGCTCTGGCAATGAAGAGCAGAGAAACCACCATCATCACCATCGTAGTTACTCCGACGTCGTTAAAACCCCGTCGGGGAACGAAGAGAAACCGAGACAGAAGCCCGAGAATGTCCCCAGGAAGGTGACCATCGAGTTCGGCGAGCCCGGGACGAGTGATCTCAAGGTAGTCTTGTTGGGAAGACAAGGAGTCTCTGTCAAGTTAAGTGTCCATAGGACTGTCTTGGTCCAGAACAGCCGTTTCTTCTCCGAGAAAATGCTGGAAAATCAGCCCGTTTTCCCGTTCCTCGAAATCGAAGACTGCGAGGACGTTGAGATCTACGTGGAGACCATTGGATTGATGTATTCTTGCAAGGAATCAATGAAGCCGAAGCTGATCAAGCAGAGCGTGCCTCGTGTCTTGAGGATCCTAAAGGTCCATTTTTTTTTTTTTTATCATTACCTCATCCTATGTAACATATTATGTCTCTTCTTTCATGTGATCACTAATGTTTACTCTCGCAAAATAGGCTGCTGAGAAACTAGGATTTACCACATGCGTCGAATCTTGCTTAGAGTACCTTGAAGCAGTTCCCTGGACCGGCGAAGAGGAAGAAAAGGTAGTTTCTTTAGTATCGAGCCTGAGAGGAGACATCAAACCCGTCCTAAAACGAATCTCCTCGAACTCTCCGAACCCTAACAACGAAACCCTAGCCCGCATCCTCGACCTCGTACTCAAGAGCAACGACGAAAGAAGCAGACGGGAAATGAAGTCGGTGGTCCTAAAACTCCTCAGAGAAAACAACAGCAGTGGCAATGGCAGCATCGACAGCAATCCCCTCCTTATTCCCAGTTCCTCCTTGAACTCATCTTCATCGTCAGACTCATGCATCGAAACCCTATACACCTCTTGCACGAGCTCCATAGATTCCCTGCTGTCCCTCTTCAGACAGGCCTCCAACGAAAGCCCTGATCAGAAATCGACAAAGTCCATAGCCCTCGAAGCAGACAACCTCACTTGGCTGTTCGATATATTAGCAGACAAACAAGCCGCCGAAGATTTCGCCCAGACATGGGCTGATCAGCAAGAACTGGCCTCCCTCCACGAGAAGCTGCCGACCATTGCCAGGTGCCACGTCAGCATCGTCACGTCGAGGATCTTCGTGAGAATAGGGCGGGGAGAGCTGCTCCCTTGCAAGGACACGAGGCACCTGCTGCTGCAGAGATGGCTGCAGCCTCTGATCGACGACTACAACTGGCTGCAGCACAGCTCGAGGTCCACGTTCGACCGGAAAGTGGTGGAAGAAGGGATCGGTCGGACGATACTCACGCTGCCTCTGGAGGACCAGCAAGGGTTCATGCTGTCTTGGCTGGGGTGTTTCCTTAGAGGCGGAGATAGCTGTCCTAATCTGCAGAAGGCCTTCGAGGTATGGTGGAGGAGGACCTTCGTGAGGCCATTCGTCGAGTCTTAGGAGTCTGCGTGTTTTTAGCTCGGGCGAATGATCTCAGGTCTAACATGATAATATATTGCTGATTCCTTGAGACTGATCGGAGATGGTGAAAAGTTTTATTACGTTATGATAAAGTGTGAAGTTGATTGATCAATTGTAGTAAAGGTGACAAAGGATAAACTAAGGTTTGGTTTTCTTGTATATAACTTTGGCTTGGTTGGTTGTCTGGATAATTAGTGTTAATGTGGTCTTATTGTATCTTAATCTATTCTGTTATATTATTGGTGAAAGTCACTTAAAAACCACCCGATTTGATCTGTCGAGTTTTCTATATATTTATAATTTGATTCGTTAATTTTTTATTTATTACGGTTATATCTTACAATTTATCTTTTACTTTTATATACTTTAATTTAAAACAATCCTTAATTATTAAATTATAACTTCATATATTAAATGTTTTAAATTATAAATAAATCATATAAAATAATATTATACATTGACTAATACTAGTATTATATCTGTCTTGAGTCAATTGTGAAAAAAAGAAAAAGTTATCCAGCTCGTTATCATATGGGCCACTGCAAATTTTAGGCCCAAAGGGCATTACACGTCTTGTTAATTTGTGGCCCATAATCTCATCACTAGCCCATCACCAATTTTAATAAAATAATTATTTTTTACCTATGTTATTTTTTCAATATAATTATCTGGTTAATTTGCATATAATTCGCGCGTGCTTTAAAAATTATGCAGTAAAATTCCTCGAATTTACAAATAGCGTGAAATATCCTCGTGGTTTACTTAATTATGCGTTCATTGTCATTTACAATCCCTAATCAGGGGTACAATGCTCTGGGGGTACGGTACTAAATTTGAACAATACAGTGGAGTTTCTCGCAATAAAAAAAAGTATAGGGTAGTAACGTGCATTTCACTATATCCACGTAGTGTATAATATAATTTATCCTAATTTCTAAATTAGATAGCATGAACATGATTAGGGGTGAAAGATGAGTCGAGCGAGCTCACAAACTGCCGGCTTGAATGAAGCTTGGCTGAGCCGGGTCGATTTTATGGCTGTCGAACTCGAGCTTCGGTGGGACTGAAAGCTCATGCGCGGGACTTTTTTGTTTTTTTGTTTTTTGTTTTTTTTTTTTTGTTTTTTTTAATCTAAATATAAAAATTTAAAGCTTAAAGCTCGAGTTTGAGCTTGCCATAAACGTGATAAAGCACTTTGAGGCATATATACTCATGTTGTGTTCTTTTTTACATTTTAAGAATTTCCACCCAGAAAAATGATTTATTTAGGGGAAAAAAAAGAAAGAAAAATAGGATTTTTTTTTTTTTACCACAACCCATCTTATATATTAACTATCCCTTGCACAAAAACAAATAATAAAAACTCATTCTTTGAACTCATGAACAAAACTATACATATTTTGAATTCAATGTTCACTGCAAATTGCAACGCCAGCTGGCGCAATGACGCATACAATACAATATTCATGTGTAGGCCAATAAATAAAATAAAATGAAAGTAAAAAGAGAATTAAAATATAAAAGAACCTAATAATAATTCTGATAAATATGAATTAAATGTGTCCCATAGTTTGTTCATATTGGGTATCTGACCAAAAGGGACCATGCTCACACTTTGCCTAGAGATTCACAAACGTACGTTTTCTGAGGAGTAAATAAAATGGTTTTCTTGTCTTTTGCTTGTTTCGATTTGATTTCAATTATTGTAGCAAAAATATCTATGCCATAATCATTTGATTCATTGGGTAACTTCTATCCATAAAATCGTCATTTAATGCTTGCTATTGTTTAGAAAAGAAAAATAGAAATATCTTATATATTAATAGAAATGTATGTTTATAAATAAGACACGTGTACAATTATTTTTATTAATTTAATTAATTAAAAAACTAAATTAATATTATATAAAAAATTATCCACTCACATACTCTCACTTACAAATTGTAACTGTTTTTTAATTGTAATAGATGAATAAAAAAAAATAAAAATAAAAAACATAAAAAAACCTACCCACTATCACACTAATAGAAAAAAAAAATATTTTTAGCAATACATACGATCCGTCATTAGAAAATATTGTTAAGATACATAATTAACACCGTGCATCTCACGGAGAAAAACTAGTTTAATTAATAGAGATGTAGTGTAGGAGCTAAGTGTAAACCAAATATATCATATTAAAAATAAAAGGAAAACAAGCAAGATATAGACACTGACATGCAATCTTTTGCCGTTGAAATATTAAATTGGAAGACTTAAATGTAGTGACAGATTCAAACAATCGTACGAGGGACATATATATGCCTTGATTTATATTAGAATATTCAAATTTTATTGAATGTAGTCCATCAAATGAAAAAAAACAGCTATTCAACCTTATTTATATGGTTAAAAAAAACATGAATTTAAGATGAGTTTCGACGCAATTTATTATATTTGGGGTAGTTAGAAAAAAAATATATAAATGGAAACCCTTGTAAACCCTATTTATAAAAAACATTTTTTTTTCGTATTCAGTAACAACTTAAAAATAACAAAAACAGTAATCAAAAGCCACAAGAAAACGTAACAAATCCCTTGTTTAATCACGAAGACTTGCGTGTATATATTACGATATTATATGTAACACTAAAATATAAATAAATAAAAAGCTCAACACCCCCCAAAGTCCCTAAGAGAGAAAGGAGGAGCAATATTACTATTACTGCCAATCTGATCGGGCAAGTTCCCGGCGTGACGTAGCCCTAAGGTGAGTGACACGTCACCCGACCCGGCGCCGAACCTTATGACCCTACCACCACCGTCGTTCCCTTGCATGGCCGGAAAAGCCGATGCTGCCGCCGCCCCTGCATGTTGTAATAAGGAAGCAGACGACGTCGTAATAACAACGTTCCTATTACAAGGTGGTGCTGCTACAAATGAGGGTTCACTTTCTTGATGAGGAGTAGTTGTGGTGTCTGTGGTGCTGCTGAGTTGGTCCCTCTCAAGCCGACGGCGATGATTCTGATCATCATTATTATAACTATTATTACTCATAATAATAATATTATTATTATTATTACTATTACTATTATTACTATTAGGTTGATCATCAGAAGCAGCAGAGGCAGAAGCTTCTTCTTTGGCTTCCTGTTGGTACATTTCTTCGACCATGGGTTTCCACAGACGGACCCTCGCATTAATGAACCAGTTTGAGACCTAAAAAAAACATAACCCATTAATGCATATTGGCACTTGTCATAAAGGGTTTAATGCATGGAGGGCTTTTCTTCTAACAACATGGCATATCATGGCTTTTTTTGCCCTAACTAAATGGTTAGCTGCTATTTAGTAACGTGAAAAGGAAAGTGATTATGAATTCCTAATCTTTTCTGAAAACTGGGAGTTAAAATAACTATGAAAAGATAGATGATCTCATCTCAACGTCATTTTTTTACTTTTTACAGTTTACAGTGCAGATGTGCAGCATTAAATGTGTGTATACTATAAACAAGAGGGAGAGAGAGAATTGAAAGCTGCAGACTTTCATGTCTCTCTCTCTTTCTCAATCTCTCTTCTGTACTTTGCCGCTGATCTTACCACTTAACAGCGGCTTTCTCTCTGTGCAGAATTTTTGTCTTTGTTTTTATTGGTAAGAGAGAGAGAGAGAATCCAAAGAAATAACATATCGCTCATCATCGTCCCCATATTTTTAAAAACATGGTTATATATATATTTTTATTACTAATTATTTACTGAAAGAGAAGGTCAAAGAAATGAATGCATATACGTACCTGATTTCTTGATAAACCAGTCTGTCGGGACAAGAGATGCTTATCTGCGTCGCTTGGGTACCTGAGATTTATAGAGCCCAGAAAATCAGTTCAGAAAAAAATACTTCCCTAAACAATATAAATCGACACCTTAGCTTTATTCATATACTGTGCACATTGCTAAATTACATACACAATGGTGGTGAATGGACCATCTTAATCTCTGCCTTTTTTCTATTATTTTTTCTGTACTGTATATATATATATATCTTCGTTAGCTTCTTCATCTCTCTGCATGGGCGTGGCAATCTATGAAGAGATATTATCATCATGCAACAGTTTGCATCAGTGATGATAGCGCCAGAAAGAATGCAGAATCATAAGTGGCCCTCTTTCATATATATATATATATATATTCATTAGTGGGCACTGTTGCTGAGCTTATCTTATTTCAGGATCTTGAATATTTCCTATTCAATGAAACAAAGATGCCCTAACCTAGTGACACTATGATCTAAATCTTTGGAATATATATATCTCTCTATATTTCCATAGGTGAGGGAGGGGACAAGCTAGAGTATGTTTTAGGTCCAAGAACGACAACAATGTAATAAATATCAAGAGTAATTGAACAGTGTTCTTGATTAGCAAATACTATATATATATATATATATTATACCCTAGACTGTAAACCTAGGCTTTTCTTCTTTTCTCAATGCAATGAAAAATAGGTCATCTGGAATCTAATACTTAGCTACTAAATTACACACATGACATGAATGTATGACGAAATGACTACTTTTTTTTTTTTCTTCTTCTTTATTTTCAGCTTTTATCTTAACCCCAAAAAAAGGACAGACGACAGCAGAGGCAATACTGCACTATGCCAGCAACTTTAATCGACGATCACAAGCAGAGTAAGAAAAAAGAGAATAAACAAAAAGAAAAAGATAAAAAACACAAAACAAAAGGAGAGGAAAAAAAAAATGATAATAAAGCTTGTGATGCGAAGCAGTGCCAATAAGCAATATGACATGCACAGAGGGAAGATATAAATGTAAAAGAAAAAGCTTGTCTTATCATAGAATTCCTCAATAATGATTTCTTTGTTGATTAAACCCCTTTTCTTGATCCAAGACTAATGAGAGAGAGAGAGAGAGGGAACGTACGGATGGAGAAAATGCTCGAAAAGCCAAGCCCTCAAAATGTTGACCGATCTCTCAGGCAAGCCACGCTGTGGTCTCCAAGCTTCTTGGTCCATGATTCCCATCTGATGGAAAGCCCTTTGCTGCCTCAAACTCTGCTCGAGGATTCTAAGCCTCGGCGTCTCGCCTTTGGTGACGCCCGAAGTGCCGGCGTCTTTCTCGCCCAAGAGCTCGAAGCTATGTTTCAACTGTGCTTGAATTGCGTCCTTTAGGCACCTAAAATGGCGGGACATGGCCTTCTGTGCTAGGCATGTGTACGGCACCGCCGCTCCAAAGCCCATCACCATGTCGAATGAGTTCACGACCATTTGCATCTGCTCGCAGTAGTGAGTGTACCTCCGATCAACCTTCAACAGTAAATGGATACAAATATTAATTGTTGAATTTAGTAAAAATATCGTGTGAATCAGAGCCTATATATAGCTTAGCCTAGCTAGTTGTGCATGCAGTGAATTAAATGATGATCATTGATGATGTGAAGGAAGATAACATCCTTGTCTCATATCCTAATGCTCACTTTCTTGTTTTCCCAAAGCCAATTATGTTCAAGGGTAGGTAGATTAAATAAATATTGTTTGGTATGCAAGATTGGATTTTTTTTTTAAAAAAAAAAAAGAAAGGAAGACGAAATCTTCGAAGATATATTAAAAATCAAGAAAGATACATTATATGTTTGCAGGTGTGATAGCTCTCCATGACCTTCCCCTAAGTCGATGGAATCAAATTTTCATATGAAGGGGTGGTTAAGCACTCATTGTCTTTCGCCAAAATGAAAATATACTTAGTACCCTAAATGTGCCCCCACTAATCAAATCATCAATTATAATATGTTTATATATATATATATATATTAAAGTGTGAAGAAAATATTATATAAACAACCAATTATTTCATGTATTATTATCAGCCGGCTAATTAAACAATAACCCTATATAGTATTTGGCTGAATTTTCTCCAAACCAGTGGACTTGAAAACAGCATGGAATAATCAAATGTTTTAGAACAATTGTCATATGACTGCGTAGTAGTACTTACTTCCTTTCTATAGAGACAAATGTAATAATTATCAGGTAAGAGAGAGATTATGGAGTTGTATTGTATGGTACCTCGTCAAGCATAGATAGGAGTTTGACCTTTCTCCTCTGATGTTCTAGCCTCTCCGTAGCTGACAAAGGAGGAAGATCCTTAGACGAAGGTGGCGATGAATTCCCACCATTATTACCGCCACTTGTAACTCCTTGGTTCGAACTATTAGGGTTTCCGTTGTTGTTATTACCATTCTTGAAAGTGTTCTTCTTGAACTGACCCCTACCAACACTGCAAAACTCTTCCAAAAGCTCTTGCGCAGCTTTTACATACCTAGAATTTCTCAATAGATTAACAGTTGAGTAAGCAGATGACGACGTTGAACCTAATCCCACTTGCAACTGATGAGTAGTACTGTGCAAATTCTTAAACTGATTTTGCTGCTGGTGCTGCTGCTGATGATGATACTGTGGAGCCGCCGTGTTAGGCCCAAAAACAAGCATCCCACCTTCGCTCATGGTCCTCAGCTCCTCAGCCTTAGCTGCTTCGAGAGAAGAAGATAGAGACAAAGAAAGCCCTTGCCCTTCAACAACTGATCCTTGATGATGAATCTGATCATGATGACTAGGGTTGTTATTCTCTCCTCCGCCGGTGCTGTTTTGCATCCAAGTGAATTGACCAAACGACCCTCCCGGCAGTAAAGGCGCGTGGTTGGGAAGGAGCATGTGGAGAGTGGACGGAGTAGTCTGAGGCGAAGGAGACGGCGGTGACCTTTGGTCCTGGTGATGATGATGATGCTGGGGGGGATTCGTGAGAAAAAGCTGCATGGCCGCCGCAGAATTAGTAGCATTATTAATGCTTGCTATCTGATGAGGATGAGGCTGATTCTTGGAATCCACTATACTGTGTTGAAGATGATGATGATGATCGCTAATAACAAGCCCTTGACGGTTGTTTAACAAGAACCAATCCGACGGCCTCGACGCTGCGTTGCTTCGGTAGTTTTGAAGAATTTGATTCTCTAACAACTCGGTGGCTGATGTAGTAGCCTGGCCGCCTTGATGTGGGACGAAGCTAAACATCTCCGACAGCATGCCTGAAGCAGTTTCATACACAGCAGGCGGCAAAGAACTAGTAGCAGCTCCTTCTTCAACCACTTCTCCTCCTTGTTCGACTAACGGCTGTTCGAATCCTTGGATCCTTAGCTTCTGTCTTCGGATCTGATGTGCTATGTGATGCTGCTGCTCGTCGCTTTGCTGTCCTTGCTGCTGCGTCGATCTCTCGAATCCATTCGAGAAATTAGGCGCAAAGAGACCAGCTTGATGCTGTGCCTGATAGTCTTGCTGGGACATAGAAGAATTCGATATATAGCTGATTCGATGATATATTGAATGAGTTCTTCCTATTATAATTATTCCCAGCATGCCATCTTCTTATCCTTCATCATCTTATGTTCTTCGCCTGAAGCTCTCTCTGTGTGGAGGAATCTAATGAAAACTGAAAGAAGAAGAAGAATCAAAGAGAGATTATTACCAAGGCGGTTGTTTTGGAGCTTGGATGTCCAAACAAAGCAATACAAAGGAGGATAGAAGACTTGGAAACTTTATGGTGAATTCATGTGTTAACATGTACATACATACCTCTTATGGTTTGCAGGTTGTAAATGGAACAAAGCCCTCAGACATCATTTTCTTCTTATGTGGGATTCGAGAAAGAAAGGGAGAGAAAAAAAAAAGATATCAGAAGAGAAAATGAAACACGCACAACACACACACACACACTTGCAATTCTTTTCTTTCTTTTTCCTTTCTTGTTCGCAACTCTCTCTCTCTCTTCTGTCTGTCTCTATCTCTTTCTGTACTGTGAGAGTGCTGATGTTCTCTGCAAATAGATGGAGAGAGAACCAAAAAACAAGTGGTGTTTGTAATAAAAGAAATAAAAGTGTCTTTTCTTGTATGAATATGTGACTATTTATTATTATGCTTCTCTCAATCTATCTTTTCTTTTCTCTCCAGAGAGAGATAGAGAGAGGAGGTCGCTATTTCTATTAAAAATCTTATATTTACCTCTATTAATTTTATTTTATTTTTCAACGACGCCTTTGTCTAGGGGTTAAGAGGAGCCCTTAAGAATTTGTGGTTTAGGTCGTGTTTGAGTCCCCCTCCCACAATTCTTTGAGTGTGTAGCGCTATTAAGCAGGTCTGTATGGCGCAAGTCCACGCCGGTATTTATGGATTAGTCTATAGCCAGATCGAGTAGGGATACCTCGGGATGGAAAAAAATTTATTTATTTTTATTATTCTATATTCCCCAACTTGACAAAATTCAAAAAATAAGTTTTATCTTGATTTGGATGATTTTATTACTGAGGAATTTAAATGACGATGTTGCCCCTCTAAGAACCTACAGTTGCCAAATGAAACTTTATGATCATGGTTAACATATTCGTATAATATTACATAGGTGTGACGTGGAACTTTATCGCTTTGTAAGAAGACATCTAGACATGATCATCAATAATTAATATTAGGGAATATGCCTTTCCTAAATTTATAATATAGTACTAAAATCAATTTCTCAAAAAATAAAATTAAATTAAATGACATGAAATATATACTTTTGCAATTATGGCAACGAAATAAATAGTAGCAAGTCTCGTGGCTTGGGTAATTAATGATCCGATGAACATTATGGATTTAATTCAATAAATTTAGTCATAATTTAATAAATGTTGTATAGAAATTTTCAATATGGCGAAAACAATATACCTTTAGCGTGCGCGATGTGACAATGAGAATCAATCAAGAAGAAGGCAATTATTTTCAATTAAAGCATTATTATAATAAATATACTTGAGGACGTAGTCAATCTTTATTTTTACGTTGTTTAATGCCCTTTTCTCCCCTACTCTTCTAGACGTTTTGCAACATAATCAGGTTATAAAGGCTGATATGTCAATAATTTCTAAATATTTACTTGAACCTATATATTATCAAAGATGGAAATGAATATATAATGTAGAATGGCAATATAATGTAACTTTGATTATTGAAGAGCTTAGCATTCGATGTTATATTAGAACCACTATAATCTAACGGTATTGACTAACTCGGTGAATTTTTGTATTCGTATTCGATTATTATATCAATTCTAAAATCGATTATCGAAACTGATTTTAGAATGTTCGAAACTATTCAAATATTCGGATACGAGCGTGTACCCTATTTTTTTCCTCGAAAAAATGTACTTAATCTTATCTAAAAAAATATATTAAATAATTTGAATATAATGATATCGCGAATGGTACATATAAAATGGTTGTAGAGATATAATAAAATACATTCCATCACATTTAGGTTGATTTCTGTCATATCTAGCCTACTACATTTAGGTTGATTTCTGTCATATTTAGGTTGACGATTCGCACACATGACCTGTTGGCCTGAACTCATATACCGTATTAAATGACAGCTCCATCTAAAAAGGCTAAGCGTGTAAGAAGTGTACATATATTAAATTTTATGTATTTTATTTCATTAATAATTTTTATTTATTTTTTATATAAGCATAAAAAAAATAGTGTGACAAGATATTTAAAAAAAAATTGCATCAAAAGAAAGGTAGATAGGACACATAAATGCCAAGCACATTAATTATTAAATCAGTATGATAACTGTCACATGATGATGATAGAGTTTCGGGCAATGGTGTTAGGTTTTGTGTCGTGTGTTTCGACGTGAAAGAATCACATAACAGATTCATCCTATTTATTGCTAAACTCAGAAATTTTAAATGGACCTTTTTTTATTCAATTATATATACTCTATTTACGGCAATTTAATTAAATAAAATTAAAGCTAGAAAACATTTAAAAAGCTTCTGCATTTAATTGGAATGACTAATTCATCATATATAAAAGTCAGAGTGAAAAGGAAGTATCTATTTAAAATCTCCTGTGTATGAAATTTCTCACATCATTCTCTTACCACATCGAGGTTGAAAATGACAATGACGAAAAATAAAAATAAAAATTTGTCTTATGCTGCGAAAAATGATTTTTTATTTTAAAAAATAATAGTAAGAAATGGGGTTTTATGAATACCTGAAAAAAAAAATTAGAAAAAGGAAAAATAACCGTAAGCACATGTAATGTAATGGCTATTGGAAATGAAATTATAGTTAAATAAATAAACATGTCACATGATTCCTTTCTTTTTCTTTCTTTGAGCGAACGAACAGTCGAAATCGACCAATAATTGGAACACTTAATTTAGAAGTTAGCAAAGAAAGATAAATAGTTAAAAATTATATACATGATTTTAATTTCGAATTGAATAAAATTTAAATATTTATATTGAAGAAATATATATTAGTTGAGGAGGCGTTGGCATGTGTGAAGAAAACCTTTCAACTGCAATTAAAGCCGATTTATATGATGCCTGACGACCCAACACCTATTATCAATTCCCTCGCACGCTTTGCAAGATTTATTTAATATCATATTACTCAACTATTATTTATTTATGTGTAATGTATAAATTACGTGAGGTTTAATTGCGTGATATTTAACATTTGTATTTGTTGGGAGGTAAAACCTCTATAGTCTATACTCACAAACCCAACATATAAATTTAATTGAGGTCCTGTTTTAAACTAATTGGTAATAGATGGTATAATCCACTGAGTCAGCGTTGAGTACAATTTCCGTATGTACGTTTATAATAATATATATTATATCGAACGTACACGGGGATGTAAATCAGATTTTATTGTCGAGGCTAGCGTTAGACGCTATGTCATTAAAATGATATTGTCCCGCTCACGGTGCTTACGGAAACATCAATCGTTTCCCAAGATACAACGACAAACGTCTTGTAATAGGAGCACTCCAAATTACGAGACCAACAAACTTATTCGATGCTTTTCGGACTCTCATACGAGTTTGAATATGAAATATACTAAATATATTTCACGGCGAGAAAAGAAAGAAAATTTCTAAGAATTCTATGACTTGAACGTGTTGTTCGAGGTGTATGGAATGAACAAATGAACATTCCAATTTATAGATGGGGCTGTAATATGTTGAAGAGTTGTATCCAATTATGGTTGGTCATTAGATTTCAACTCATTGGATGCATCTTTTGATTTAAATGGTACTCTTTCAATATATACACATCTTCATAAGAGTTGCAGCCTTTTTAACTAAATAGAAAATAATTTTTATTTAATATATACTTTCTAATAGTCATGTCAGAAACTTTATATTTAACTTATGTAATTGAGTTTAATGCTCGACCTTTCCTCAAAGACAATACCACCAAATAGGCCTTTCCTTCAATGACAATTATATTGTATCATTTCTGCCTCACGAAACATGTCGTCTTACCACCATTAATGTAAGGAAGACTTTCGATACTAAGAATTAAACTGGATCGACATGCTCTCGACATGCTCTCAACCGAACAATCGACACAATCTGCACGCTCTATCTAACCAAGAATCATTGCAAGGATCGACGACACATCATCCACATCGCATGGGAGACAAAATCCCTTTTGTCCATAACATGATATAAGTCCGAGCAAGATTTAGTTCTAAAATAAATTGGCGATAGATGGAATAATCTACTAAGTTTAATGCATGTCAGAAAGTTAATTAATCGAAGTGAGATTGGGTTTTTGATACCCAATAATATTTATATATTCCCGGAATTTTAAGGGGGGGAAAACGAAATATAAAATGAATTATTACGTCATGGCGTAAATGGCAAACATAATTATATAGTACAGTGAAAGAGAAAGAATAGTTAGTAGAGAAGAAGGTACATTACATCTACTGTGTTCGTACGAGGAAGCGTCAACGCCAATTACCCGTTTTTAACTGTCTCTCTCTTTTGCTCAATGGAGAATCGAAAAGGTAATTATCATAATGCTAAAGCTAAAGCTAAAATAGCCCACAAAATTCGTATTGGATTCCCCATCAAATGCTAAAAAAAAATTAATAATCATACTATAGAAGGGTAAAAAAAAAAGAAGAAAAGAAAACCCCACATAAAAGTACTTCACACCATATATATCCACGCACATATTATTATTATTTTTTTATCTTCTTGCTTTTGTGGACAAATAATGCAGATAAAACGGCTTTATAATTCCGTGACCACAATCCCATTTGAGAACGTTTTCACTTAGTCGTGATATGATATAATTGAAATCTTTTTTTTCCCCTTTTCAAAGTTGTGTGGTAAGAAAAGTAAAAGCTTCAAACTTCATTCATTAGCCATTGAATTAATATATACTATACTATGTCAACATATAGCTTGCACATTTTATTAGATGATGGTAGTAAATTGCAATACACCTTTTAATTCATATGTAACGCAAAAGTATCATATAAGTTAATGAAATGACTGTAATTTTTTATATGGAAGTGATGAGATCTATGTCATGTCACCACCGAGAATGTCTTGTCTATATTGGCATTAAAAAGATTACAAAAGCTTTAAAAAGTCTATTAAAAGCATTGATTATTATTTATTTATTGTGGATGGAAAGGTCTCACTTAGATATTATCTGGGGAAGTTTGTTTAGTTAAGACCAATACATACATAAATATATACATTTACATATATTTTAATTAGAAGTGCTTGCTAATCATGCTGTCATGATTGCAATACATCACATATTATCATCAGATTTTCGATCAAATTATATTTATGTATATTTAGAAAAGGTAAATAGATATTGGAAAATTTATTAAGTTGGCATATGTCCATGCTTCATTATATTCTTAAATTGTCAATAAATAAGAGGGGGATAAATGGCTATTATAATAGAAAACTTGTTTGGAAAAAATAAAATAACATTAATATATAATTTTTATGAGGAAAAAAATAAGAGATGCATTTTACCAACCGATGTAAAACCTTAACCAACATATTTCTAACCGTTACAACTGGATCGAAATATATTTCATAGATGAATATTCAAGCAACTAAAAACCTTACGTTTTACTTAGTATCTAAGCCAATGATTTCATCCCCCACCAAATATTTGGTCGACGTTTGTTTAATATTTCAGTTTGCTCTCCCCATTGGTCCGAAAAGTTGAAAATAAATCTATGTTAATGTAAATAAAAAAAAATGCTGTCGATTTCAATGTTGCCCATTCATGACATCGCCAGTCGTAGATATTGTTTGATTCCAACAAGTAAAATACAAATGTCACTTGAAAAATATTCATAAAACAATTATATATAAAAAATGGGGCCGATCGATGATATTTATTTCCTTTTAGTATAGCCACATATGCTTTCTTTTATATTAAAACATACTTTTCCCTAAGGGATTGCATATTATATATTATATTTTGAATCTTTCTTAAGGTAGGCATTATGTAGACCCAAATACACATAATATCTTCATATTACTCCAATCTTGGCGCATCTTCTGAAAATCTATAAGAGCTCACTAACCCTAATAATATTCTATAAAATATCTTAGCATACTTCTTCAAAAGTATTTACTTTTAGCAAATAATACATAATAGCGCAAACTATATGTGCTGATAATGTCGTCATATTTTATTTTTTACTAAGGGGTTATATTATTATATTAAATACTCTTGTAGAAAACAAACAGTGGCGTCCTTCTCATTAGGGTCACTTTATCAGTATTTGATGGTTACATTTAAATTAAAAAGACCAACATTCTCAAGGTACGGTTACATAAATTTTATTTTGTTTTGTATATCAATTTTAAACACCCCAATGATTATATTACTCCGAACTTTTACCTCAGATAAAAGTAATAGGAATGAGGTAACAAACATATTACATACCTTACATGCAAACAGGAGGATAGAAGAAACCCTAAAAAGATGATAGAAATTGAATAAAAAACGAAAATATGGGCTTTGGACAGCTTTAATGAATCGGCCCCATCAAGAAAAGGACTTGAAATAATTCCAAGGCAAGCACTCTCGGAACAAAGAGTGTTATTGATGAGATTCAATATTTATAATAATATCTATTCGCTCTAATAGATTGGCTTGCTCTCTATCTCTCTCTCTCTCTCTTGTATATTATAATATGGTGGTCCTCCACCAGTGTGCGGTGGCGCTGGCCGGCAAGGGCTGGCCGCGTCCACGTGGGTGATGTGGTCCACTTCCCTGAAATATGGACACGTGGCATTAACTGTGACAGCCTATATTCATGGACAACATCATGCATATATATGCCATAAGATATTGGGATATGACCATCATGTATTGTATTGTATGCATACATCCACATAATAAATTCGATATATATATATATGTATGAAGATAAGTGTACTATGTATTAATGACGTGTTTCATATTCTATAATTTTTTACGACATTTAATTGTTCTAACACTACGTATATCTATTATTATGAATTTAGGACCATTATTAGTGCAGCAAAGAGGGGGCCTGCTGGGTAATGGGAGAGAACCCCTTTTTACATGCTAGACAATAAATTCATTTCATTCTGAGTCAAAGAACCATAAATAGTCATTTATTTTACTTACCAATTTAAATAGAAATCGTTTTCAAGTAGCAAATGATTGACAGCAATTGGCAAATTCCATGCAAGTTTGTGCTGTCTTATCAAATAAATAGATGAATAGCATTCAAATATTGCATTGTTTGATGTATATTCATATATTTATTATTGCATCAGAAAAAAAATAGTACGCCTTTGGTCCGTCCCGTCTGTAAGGTGAATTAAATTATATATCTGCTTCAATTTTTATATTTTTTGCTCTCCAAGATTTAACCTAAGGCCCAAATGAAAGATTATTATTATTATTGGGGTTTTGTTTCAGCCTGAAAATATTTTTACATGGGCCTCATTACGTCTTAATAAAAAAAAAGTAATAAAAAAATCAATGCATTAGTCGTTTTAGCAAATTCCCAGCGAACAGAGCATTACAAATAGTTTCATCCAAAGACAAACTATGATAAAAGCTTTCAGCTTCAAGCCTCATCTTCTCCTTCTTGAAGAACCCTAACAGCTCCTTACCACCACCGCCACATCGTTCGAGACGGTCGATCAAAACACAGTAAGTCCCTAGTGGGATCCTCAAGCCTTTACTTTTCATAACCTCGAATGCTTCGAGTCCCTTTCCAACATTTCCCGAATGGAGATAAGCGCCGATCAAAGCTGTATATTCAGATGTACCCTTCTCCTCATCTGGTAATAAATCAAACACTTTTGCAGCACAGATCGGTAGTTTGTTGATGCCAAGACGATGAATGAGGGTAGAGTTTAAGTGTGTCCCGAGGGACAGACCTCGGTTGAGCATTCGTTCGACAATCTCCACCACTTTTTCGAATGAATTCTCTCTAACTAATAAGCCCATCAAAGCAAGATATGAGGATTTATTGATATCTATTCCCATCTTGACACTGTAATCATATGCTAATACAGCTCCTTTTCGCCTCAGATGAGCGTTGTTGGCCTCGATAATCTCCGAGACAGCCCAAGTTTCTAGTCGAACAAACTTTTTTCTCATTTGAACGAGCAAAGAATCGATGGCTATAAGGTTTTGACAATTCAGTAAGCTCATGACAAGGCCGTTATCTATAAGAGAATCAGAGTCTAGAGGTAAGGGATGGTGCTGCTCATCTATGTCCTCGTGGGGTCTTTCTGCAGAAAAGTGGCGATTAACTTCGTTGAGAAGAGTATTGCTTTCGCCATTAACTCTCAAAGACTCGAGGGCTCTCTTGTATATAGGTAATCTCAGGACAAGGAAGTTTTCTTTCATGTATGAGAGAATTTTTGTCAGAGCCCATGATCCCTTTGTGTTGCAGCACAGCTCGACTAAAATGTTGCACGTGGCTTTGTCGGGCTGTACTCCGGCTTCTTGCATCTCGGTGAATATCTCCATGGCGTCTTTCCATTTTCCTGAGAGCAATCGAAATACACGTAAATTCAGACAACATTCATCCCAAGAATCATTGTCCTAAAGAAAGCTGACCAACACAAGCAATATGCAGAGTTCAATCCATAAACTTGGGCTAGATTGCTCAATCTAACAGTGAATGTTAACAAACAAAATGCATCGAAATTCACTCACCAGATGAAGCTAGATACTCCATAAGAACAGTATACGTATGACAATTAGGCTTCACGCCCGATTCTAACATCTCCCTATACACTTCTCTGGCCTCATCCACTCTCTTATGATCCAAAAGAATCTTCACATAAGCAGTGTACGACACAACAGTTGGTCTACACCCCATTTCTCTCATATCCTCCCACAACTTCACAGCCCCATCGAAATCCCCATCCTTAGACAGCCAATGCATCAAAGAAGTACAAGTAACAACATCGACTTTCACGCCTTTCTCCTTCATCTGCCCGAAAACATACATCATCGATTCGATTCGACCCGCCTCCCCAAATATGTCCGCCATCGTGGTGTAAGTGTAATGGTCGTGCTTGAATTGCTTCCTCGACGACGCCCAGTTGAAGAAGAGCCAAGCTTTTTGCATCGGAGGGTGGGTCTTGAGGACTTGGTTGACTGTGTAAGAATCCCATTTGATTGGGAGCTTTTCTAACTGCTCTTGAGCTGAATCCCAGGTGGAATACTTCAAGATTGTGTATACTTTCGCGATTTTCTCGCTTGAGTAGAGCTTGGGCTCTTCGGTTTGCTTTTTCTTGAGCTGCGGCCGTCGAGTGGGAGGTTTCTTCAGATTTTTGTCGATGTGTTTTGCGGGCCTTTTGATGATGAGTTCATGGGATGTGAAGGATTTGGCGATGAGTGGAGATAGTAAAGATCGAAACTTTATGAGAGATCGAAGGGTGAAATTAGAAGAGAACATAAGAGATGAAAGCAATTGATCTTCAACATAGAGCTGACTTGCTTCTTCAATCGCCGCCCATCCCCGCCGGCGGCCTGAAATTAATTTTTCTTTTTGGGGCTTTCGGGCCATATGGGCCCGTTTGGGTCGGCAAAACTAAGTCCAACCCAATCATGTTAAGCTTGCTTGGGGAAGTATTAGTAGCAATGTTGTAAAATTCGCTAGACGCTAGTCGGACGTTCAGGGTGGACCTAGCGTCTAGACGGCCTATGCGGAATTAGTCGGTATACTTATTTCATTATTATTTTTATCTTCCATATATTAAATATGCTAATATATTACCAAGTAAAGTTACATGAAATTTATCCAAACATTTAAAATAAATATCCAAATATTCCAAATAAATTATGTCAATCCCAATAATTTTATTATGTATTAATTTTTTTTTTCAAAAAAATAAATAAATAAATTTGGACTGTCTAGGCGGCCGCCTAGCCGAGTACTCGGCCGCCTAGCCGATTAATTGGTTCAATCGATTAGGCGGCCGCCTAGACGATTTTCGCCGCGGGAGGGTGCGCCTAGCCCGAGTTTTACAACAGTGAGTTGTAGTAAATTGAATTATAATAATAGGGATAAAACCCAAAAATGGTCCCCGATCTTTACCCTTTGGTCTAATTTAGTCTATAATATTTTGCCTAAACCAATTTAGTCTCCAATATTGTCGACTTCGTACCAATTTGGTCATTTCGTTACGATAAACGTCAATTTTAACGGAAATCTCACACGTTCCTCTCGATAAATCATGTTTGGATCGATAAAATTGAAATGTTTACTGAAATTAGGGCACGAAACTAAAAATTTCTCCTCCAAAATTTGAACATAAGTTCTAAATCGTCTGCTTCGTCGATCTTCACTAATAGTACAAGAAAACAGCTCAACCCCCTAAATTCTGCAAATATTCCAAAATTCAATTTAGACATGATCTTGCACGAAGCACGTGCGGGATTTCCGTTAAAATTAACGTTAATGGTGATAGAATGATCAAATTGGTACAAAATCGACAACATCGGAGACTACAAGCGAAACATTGAGGACTAAATTGACCCACATGGTAAACATTGAGGATCATTTTGAGTTTTCTCCCATTGTATTACAATATTAAATTGGTTTATTCTTACCTACCCACTTTTAAATGGGACACGTGCCACAATCTCAATCCACTTGGGTTATACACAAATAAGTAGGATAGCATGGACCTATTAAATTTCTTAGTATCCAGACAGGTAAAATAAATAATTAAATCAAAATAAAATAACTGTCAAGAGGAGAGTACATACACTATTTGATTACTGCATGATCGAAAACACAACAGATATACAGCACAAAGTGAGATCAACGTATATGATCTGCAGACTAGAATGGGCTGACTTGGCTGGCAAATCTCAGCAGTATTTCGGGTACGAAACGCTTTCTTGGCGGTGCCGTAGCTGCCTTTGCGAGGGCTTCGTTGTCACCCGAATGTATAAAACCCACCAAATAGTCGAAGAGCTCGTCCTTACCACCTCGGAGAGGATCCTGTAGATTATTTTTTCTTGCAAAGTTTAGTACTGAACTTACTTGTGCATATAAATTATAGATAGCTGATGGATGTATAAGAAAAACTTCGAATCAAAGCTGAAACTCACTTGAAGGAATAAATCAGTATGAGTTTTCCCATCGTACAAGATTAGATCAGCACGAGCCCCACCTCTCCGAAGTTCGTCTACAAATGCTTTGCTGCATACACCGATTTGCTTCTTTTTTTTAAGTCCGTATAATGACATACACCTTGTAATAAAAGCTTGCTGTGATGATTGTCTGAAACAAACCTTGCATCACATGGGATGGAATAGTCAGCAGTGCCATGGAATAACACGATGTGAGGCAGCAATGAAACTGCACTGTCCGAGCCTTGACTTTTCACTAATATCTCGGGAGAAAATTTTTCGAGTGATTTTTCCCCTTCCATGATACTGCCATAAAAAGTAATACCACTTGTGGATTCTGCAGAGGTATATTATGATCACATAAACAATTAATTGAAGTTCTTCGCAGTACCTCAGAAAGATAGATCGATACAAACCTCGGCCATGGAAATGATCGACTAGTTTGAGTAAATTATACCTGTAAATATAATATTCTTAATACACAGTGCTTTTTCTCGGTGGAAATGAAGAGAAAGAAAGGATTGCAACGTTTCAATAAACTTACCCTCCGGACAAACCAAAGTAAGCATTTATCTGGGACGTGCTCCAAGAAATACTCTCACCACGAGATTCTTTAACCGCTTGCTTTACGAGTGCGCAGGAAGAGATATGTGCACCAGCAGATTGACCCATTAGGTAAATCCTAGAGAAAAATTGTTATGCCATCATTCGAACAGTTTTAAGACAGAGGTAAAACAGTACAGCCGATTCATTTCCTTATTAATATATCTCTGATCTTGCTACTCATCAGATTTATGTGCAACTCTTGTCCAGGCAAAAGGTTGACTTACTTGTTGGGGTCACCTCCGTATTCTACAATGTTGTGGAAAATGTATGAAATTCCTTCAGACACGTCGTTCACCATGTCACTGATTGTCCCCTGTGGAAAGTTTCTGCGATCAATCAAAAATCAAAAAGAAAAAGAAAAGAAAAGAACAGTCAGTTTTCAACTTCACACAGACATATACATGTTGAAGAGGTATAAGATGTTGAAACTGATAGTAATATATACACATGTTGAAGAGGTATAAGATGTTGAAACTGATAGTAATAAGTATCAGTTACAACTGAACAACTTTGTTCTACAGTAATCAATATGGACAAACATAACACGACAATACAAGGAACACAGACCTGTAATCAAGACATGCCACTATAATGTCCCTTTCCGCGAGTTGGAGTCCTAGGAGGGAACCCCATGCTTTGTACCTGTATCAAGTACTATGTTATAACTTCATAGACAAACAAATACTACAAGAAGTTGAAATCATTACAACTTCAAGCTTAGAGCGTAGTCATCATGTGTTGCATATTAAAAATACAGCTAAAGGAACATTTAAAATTTAATACTTACCCAATTATCCACGCCCCACCAGTTACAAATACCACCACAGGCTTCAAGCTACTGCAGTCCCTAGGCAAATACAAATCTAATCTGAAAAATTTGAGAGTTGATAATCAGCATCAGGATATCGAGATGATAAAAAACATTATATGCTGAATAACGACGAAACAATACCGATTTCGTGGCTGATCTCCATAAACGATGCTTCGTCGGACATGACTTGAAAAGAAGTACTGAAATCCAACTGTCAAGAAGAAAAGAATGTCACATTTTAACATTAACCAAACGGCGAAAAAATACAATTGGTTGAAGCATTTCAGACCTACAAAGCTGAACTAAAAGATCAACGGAAATTTGAGCTTACCCTGAAGAAAACCTGGCATTAACAACATGGCATAGAGGCCAAGAGCTAGTAATCTTGTGATCCACCGATAACCTACCCTGAACAATTGAAACGATCAATGAATCCCACAAATGTTAACTTTTGACATATGTAATCAAAGATCGCAATAATCACTCTTAAGTTTCACATAATTTCTTCAAAATTAAACTAACCCATGAACTAACTAAAAAACCCGAGACTTCAATTTTGAGTCCTAATTATAACTCATTCAATAAACAGGAATAATAAAAATAACGTATCAATACTACAAACCCGAGATAACCAAGAAGCTTGAAGGTAAGCCTAGTCACCAAATAAGTCTCCGCCGCCGCGTGACCAATCTCACGGCCGAACGACTGCTGACGAAAAGGCCGTCTCACCAACGCCGGCTTACTGGCCCCGATTCTCCGGCGCCGCTGATGGTTCCCGCTGCTCGGGTAACTCGAAACCCTAACGAGGGAATCAGCCTCCGTCGGCTCCTCCAATATCTCCAAAACTGGGGCGTCTCTGGACGATTGAAGATTCGCTGGCAGAGACGAAGCCGTCTCCATATCCGCCAGCAGTTGGACTTAGCTCAACTCTTGCAGCCAATGCTGTTCCGAAGGTTCGCGCCGATTATTCCTTGGCTATGAGGAGATTTATGGGGAGGAGGACGACAGAGTGTTTGAATTGGAAACGACGATGAGCGCTGTCAGCTTGTCGGCTTCTCGCATCGATTTGCGGGAAAACGGTGAATTGCGATTCTTTTCTTCTTTGGGATTCGATTTATTATTTATTTAAGAATCGATTATTCGGTTTAACTGAACATGGCTTTTAGAGGCGCCAAATGGTGAAAAAAAAATAAAATAATAAATAAATATAGTATTATGACCGATGTCCTACATAAATTACATAGAATAAAATATCATAGAAAATATAATATGCATAGTCCCATTTCGTTGATATGGGAGCTGGTATAGATCCGACCCATTTCCATCGGGTTGGAAGTTCGAACCGTTTAGATATATTGTAAGAAAAAAAATGGAATAAAACCCAAAATAGTCCCGATGTTTACCCTATGGACCAATTTAGTTCTCGATGTTTCATCTAAAATAATTTAGTCCCCGATGTTATTGATTTTGGGCCAATTTGGTCATTCTATCACGATAAACGTCAATTTTAGCGGGAATTTCGCACGCGAAACACACTAAATCATGTCTAGATCGATAAAATTGAAATGATAAATTAGTGCACGACACTAAAAATTTCTTCTTCAAAATTCGAACATGAGCTCTAGATCTTCTGCTTCGCCGAGCTTCATTGACAGTAGAAGAAAACAGTACAAACCTCCAAATCTTACAAATATTCCAAAATTCGATCCAGACATGATTTAGTGATTTAGTGTGGGGGACACGTACAAAATTCCCGCTAAAATTGACGTCCAATCATGAAGGAAGGATGGTCCAAAATCGACAACATCGAGGAATAAATTGGTTCAGACAAAACATCGAAGACTAAATTGATCCATAGGGTAAATATCGGGAATCATTTTGGGTTTTACCAAAAAAAAAAAAAAAATAGTCAAACTGTTAGCATTGTAATGTACCACACGGATCAAAGACATATATCGCATGTTCCTCTAACTATTGCCTAACATTTGTCACCACCACGTTTACTATCATCAAATTTGACTTTGCATTTTCCCTAATAAAAAACAAACAAACAAACAAAAAAAAAAAGAAATCGAAATTCCTTAGACTTAGACCCTCGATGATAGAAACTGAAAATTATCCGTGAAGCATATACATCAATAATAAGGCAAAGCATTTCTAATATCATCTTGAAAACAAAAAGCTCGTGGACAAGATGAAGTAATACTACTACTGATAATACAGTCTGAATAATAAAATCAGACGGCCGGGCACCGCCCTAGCGCCTAAGTGGCGGTTGATCGTTCTTCGGTAAGAATTTATAGCAAGAGAAATAACAGTCCAGAATACAAAATCGGGCGGTCGGGGAACTGTACAAGTCGATTTTTACAACGTTTGACAAGAGAAATAACAGTTATCGGGCAGGACGGAAAGATATAAGAATCGATCCTCAGCTGTTCATACAAGCCAGCCAGAGGAAGAAAGCTTCTTATAGTAATAAAACCATCGAACAAGATTATATTTCATTAGCCGTAAAAGCTGCTGGAAAATCATCGATAAAAACTTAGTCGAGGTAATGTCTAAACCAACTACACTTGGATGCTCTACTAAACTCCTCGCCTCGATCTCCATCGTCGTCACATTCCCTGCTATAAATCCACCACAGCAGATTCGTAAGCGAATTACCTTCATCGTAACCTTTCAACATCCTTACATTGCCCAATGCCCCATCTCTGTCGTAAATCCCCTGCAAAGCATATACGAACCCTTTCCAGCCATGTTCACCTCCATCGCCAGCCAAAGCAGGCCAAGCCCAGCTCACAAGCTGCCTCACAAAAGCATCATCTGAGAACAAAACTTGGCTGATTGGAGAAATGGGCATCAATTGGATCCCCAGCCTAGCCTCCTTCCGCGACGAAGGACCAAACCACAGCTTACTGCTTCTTTTCCAAGCCCAGAAAATGCCTAAAGCTCGGTTTTCTCTTGCAAACTCATATGGGTACAAAGTATCCTCCTCCTTCACTTGCCGCCATGTTTTCGCAGCCTCGATTTCTAAAGCTGTTAGGGTCGAGGCCACGGAGGCCAGGTGGGTATCACCGTAAGCCAGTCCCATCAGAGCTGCTGCATAGTATGCATTTACAGCCTCCCCCGTGTTCTCATCTGCGCGGCCGTAGGGGAATTCGACGAGCCCACTAGCCCAAGAATGGAGCTTCCACAGGTCGAAGCACCTCAGGCGGGTGTAGTCTGAGTTTTCTCGAGTGCTTAGGTTCATGTAATCAGCCATTAGTGCGTAGGATTTCGACTTGTACCTTCTTCCCCATGTGGGATCGATCTTTGTAAGGACGGCGATGCCGTAGACAAAGTATCCCAGGTTGCCATGGTGATTGTTATAGATCCAAAATCCTGATTCAGTCCTCGAGTCCCCCAAGCCCTGCTTAGTAACAATCCCGCCCCATTTCGAATCGTAAAAGAATTGATTAGGACCGTAAGTACCGTCCAGCCATGGTTCTATCGTCCCTTTCAAGAACTTTGCTATAGCTGGGATCACATCGACATGGCCTACTTCTTCTGCTATTAAAGCCAGCCTCGCAGCCCTGGCGATCAACTTTCCACATAAGTAAGATGAAGATTCAGACAATGAACTAGAATCCAACTTCTGGACATCCTTAACAAGTGCTTCGATAATGTCCGGGCGTGCAATTTCATCAACACCGCGGTTCGAATGCCATGACACTGATATGGGATCACTCATTAACACCAAAGAATCCCCAACTACACCGACGAGCTCACCGTCAATGCTATCGTACTTAAAATCATCCAACACAGTTACCGACCCATCGTTTTCAGATAAAAGGTTCAAATGCAGAGGATGTGCGAGCAGTAATAAATCTCCCAAACCTACTTTATCCCATCTATACTCCAAACGATAAGGCCTGGTAAAGTAAGCATAGCCATTCACGGGATAACAAGAGCTATACTTATCAAGAACATATTCAGACATTTTATTCCCATTAGGCAATAAAGCGATTCTAATAACACCAGCGAAATCATCAGAATTCATCTTATTGACCCCATCAAGGCTTAAATTAATGGGAGATGAGGCGTAGAGCAGCCATACCTGATCGTTATCCAGCTTAATCACAAACTTCGTGGATGATTCATTGGGGAAGAGTTGAAGAACAGTACGAGCGGTGGATAAAGACAAAGCAGCGATTTTTCCGACACTAAATGTTAGATAGGGACTGCCTCTAACGAGAAAGAACTTGAGATTACTTTCAGGGAAGTCTAGAGTGACGCTTAAGTCGCTGAAGGAAGACACAACATGCTTCGAATTAGGGCACAAGTTACCCTTTGTAGAAATGGAGAGATCGTTTTCAAAAACCTGGAAAACTTCTTCCGAGCTCTTGAACGTTTTAGGACAGCAAAGGGTCAGCTTGGACCCACAAGATTTGACTAGATATGGGTGTATGTATTCGGGCTGATCGCCCTTGTTCAGAACAAAGTTTTGAAAGAATGAGCTTGTGGGCAGAGGCTTTTTGGTTAGCTGAGGCGCGAAGAATGCTGAGGGGTCGGGTAAGCCCGTCGATTGGGCTATTGGGAAGAGGTACGGCTGAGAGCGACGGCGTAGAGGCGGAGCATACATGGCGGGAGGGTGACTTTTCTGTGCTGTAGTTATGGCTGATATCCAAGAGAAGGCTGATATTCGCTTGGCTTTGTAAGGATTTATGTAGAAGGAATATGAAACGACGGTACACCTGTCCATGCAAGTATGGTCGGAGAAACGGCAACGTTCATTGATGGCTGTGTAGTTTCCTTTGCTTTTCTTCGCCATTGTTGCACGCCACCTTCTGAATGATCAGCCACTCACTCTCTTGGAGTTCTAAAGGGTAATAACTTAAGGCCAGCAGATTAATATTTGTGGGCTTGGGATTTTCTATTGAATTTTTAATATTTCACTTTGTATTTTAACCTACGAAAATCAATATATCTTCCTCCGCTCAGTGTTAAAATATCCGTAAACATTATTACACCTATGAATACCATTACACCAATTATTTAAATAACAAAAAAAGTCAATATTATATTTTTTCTACTTTGATGTAGAAAAAATCAGTATTATATATTAAAATATATATTGATCTTTTTTTGTTATTTAAACAATTGGTGTAATGATATTCATGGGTGTAATGATGTTTACGGGTATTTTAACACTGGACGGAGGAAGGTGTAACGATTTTCGTAGGTTGGAATACGAAGTAAAATACGAAAACTGGAATAGAGGATTACAAGCCATATTTGTGAATTGTGACCATTACGTTGAACTTGAAAATATTGTAATTAAAGCATTAATTATCAATTACTCCGATCGTTTGGGTTAAGTTTGCAAAAAAAAAAAAAAGTGTTGATTTTATTCGCACCCTTTCTAAGTACTTAATATATACACCCATTTTATTTTAATGACGTACAGTTTTCAATGTTTACATGCATTTATTTATTAATTATAGTCTCTCACGTATTAATGTCACAATAACACCATTTTCTCCATAAACATTTAATTTTCTATTTCAATTGTGCAAAAATACATTAACGTGAAAACTGATATATTATTTATATTTGTAGTACTTATTAAGTTATTATATAGGAATGTTATATATTATCAATATGCATTTGTGTATTTGTCTAAATCAATTCTCAACTATTTTCCCATAGTTATTGATATGACTATTTTTTAAAAATAAATAAAATATTAATATTAATAATTAAATTTTTTTTGAAGTATAAACGTGTAGATTAAGCTAAAAAAATTCATAGAAATAAATTAATAAATGTGTTGCTGAATTCAACGTATCAATGAAAAATAACTTGATAAATCAACAAAGGTAATTCTATTCACGCCCCCATGAATTCTATTGGCACCCCTATTAATTATCTCATAAATAATTACACCACAGATTAATGATCTCATAAATAATTAGATAATTTACATGCTTTTAATTTAGAACATCGTATAGTAAATTAAATCCTTAATGGTTTCCAGTAATGAGTTATTGCATTTGACCAATTAAACTATATCATTTTTCAATTATAAATTTATTGATAAACGAATTTAAAAAAAAAGAAAGAAAATGAAGGAATTATAAACTATTTATAGATCAAATTAACAACCAATTAAAAAAAATAAAATCTATATTATACATATTTACATAATAACGGAAAAGATTGTTTACGGTAATATGAACGTAAATATTATGTCTATTTCAGTATTTAAAATGAAATGATTACTTTTATGTAAATGAAATGAAGTATTTAAAATGAAAATGAATACTTATTTAAATTTTTATTTTACGTTTATATGTATAGGTTAATTGTAAAAATTTATATTGTGTAATTTTTTATTATTATAAGTTAAATATTAATATCAGTAAATTTAAAAATATTAATATTTTTAAGAATAAAAGTGAGAATTTATTTTAAAATATATTATTGATATATTATAGAAATATAGTGTTAAAAAAATATTATTATCAATAATAACTGAAAATACGGTAAATTTATGGTTGTTGAATTCAATGTAAGAAAAATTAATGTTATTTCAATTTAACTTATTCCAAAGGTTTTTACACCCCGAAAGGGGATGTGAACATCAACAATTGTAAAAATATGATTAAATTATTAATACCGAAGCCAACATAAGAGAAAGAAATTAAATAAAATATGTTAAATGGTCTTTCAAGTTTCAAAGTGGTGCTAATAATAGCACACGCACATAAAAAATAAAAATACATAAATGTGTCAATTGGTTCCACAGTATCTAAGCCTTAAATTACTATAGCAGGCTACAAAGTGTCTTTTTCTTTCAGGTGCCGCCATGATTGTGCAGCAAGAGCAGCTACGGTTCAATCATCTCCTTCATGTACTTAGTTATTGCATGAATCACTTCTACATAACTTACTTCCTCGGCTATTAAAGCCAAACTCGCAGCTCTAGCAATGGACTTCCCGTAGAAATAAGAAGATTCAGTTAGTGATGAACTAGAATCCAACGTCTGGACATCCTTAACAACTGCTTCGATTATATCCGAGCGTGCGATTTCATCAACAATGTTGATCGAATGCCGTGTCACTGATATGGGATCGGTCTTTAACACCCAAGAATCTCCAAGAAACACCAACGAGCTCATCATCCATGCTTTCGTACTTGATTGAAATCTACCAGCGTAGTTATTGAGCCATCACGGCTGGAAAAGGGCAATGTTCATTGATGTCTTTTAGGTTTCCAAATCTCCATTGATGTCACTGTGTTGGAACTTAAAAGGGAAGTCGAAGTGATGATGACGAAACAGAGTTACTACAAGGACAAAATAAGAAGACACACATCACCCAAACAGAATATTATTATTACATGTCATTCATCATCAAAAGAGTGAGATTAAGAGCTCAATCATAGTAATGTCTAAACCAGCTGCAGTTCTTTTCTCTTTCGAACTCCACGCTACGATCTTCATCGTCGTCGCCGCCACCTCCCCTGCCATAGATCCACCACAACAGATTCGTAAGCAAGTTCCCATCGCCATAGCCACTCAACCTCCCCGCGTTATGCAAAGCCCCATTTCTGTCATAAATCCCATGCAGAGCATATACAGACACTTTCCAGTCGTCTTCGACTCCTCCATTAGCCAAAGCAGGCCATATCCATCTCACAAGCTGCCTCACAAATCCAACGTCAGAGAATAGAACTTGGCTGATTGGTGTAATGGGCAGCAGTTGTAGGCCGACCCTAGCCTCTCTCTTCGGCCTTAAGGGCTCAAGAAAACAATTCCCATTGCTTCTTCTACAAGCATGTAAAGTTACTACAAGCCGGCTGGATCGAGCAAATACAGTAGGATACAATGTGTCTCCTTCTTTCATATGCCGCCAGGTCTGTGCTGCTTTAATTTCAAGTGCTGTCAAGGTCGAGGCTAGGGAGGCCAGTTGGCTGTCTCCGTAAGCTAATCCCAACAGCGCAGCTGCGTAGTAGGCGTTTACAGATTCGACAGACTTCTCTTCGTGACGGCCATCTGGAGATTCAGTGAGCCCGCCAGCCCAAGAATGTAACTTCCACAAGTCAAAACACCTCAAACGTGTGTAGTCTGCACCTTCTCGGGTGCTTAAGTTCAGATAATCGGCCATCAGAGCGTATGATTTCGACCTGTACTTTCTTCCCCAAGCTGGGTCGATCTTTGCAAGGTCAGCAATCCCATAGACAAAGTGTCCTAGGCTGTAATGGTGATTGTGATATATTCCATAAAGAACGCCAGACCTCTAGTAGTCCAAGCTTTGGTTGGTCATAATCCCGCCCCAATTTGAATCGTACAAGAAACTGTTAGGACCAAAAGTGCCGTTCAGCCACGGTTCGATCATCCCTGTCAAGTACTTTGTTATCGTTGGGATCACATCTAGGTAGCGTACTTCCTCAGCTATTAAAGCCAACCTCGCTGCCCTTGAGATCAACGTTCCATAGTAATAAGACGAAGACTCAGACAGTAAACTAGAATCCAACGTCTGGACATCCTTAACAAGTGCCTCGATTATATCCGAGCGTGCAATCTCATCAACCCCGTTAATAGAATGCCACATCACTGATATTGGTTCAGTCTATAACACCCAAGAATCTCCAACAACACCTACGAGCTCACCATCGATGCTACTGTACTTAAAATCACTTAAAACAGTTACTGAGCTATCACATTCAGACAAAAGCTTGGCATGCAGAGGATGTGCTAGCATTAACAACTCTCCCCAGCCTAATTTATCCCACCTATACTCCAAGCAATAAGGACGAGTGAAATGAGCATCACCACCCACGGGATAGCAAGAGCTGTACTGATCAAGAACGTCTTGGTACTTCGTATCACCATTAGGCAATGCAGCAATCCTAATCACACCGACGAAATCATCAGAAGTTATCATTTCAAGCCCGTCGTCCAGGAAATAACCATATTCCGTCGTTGTTCTATCGTCCAGGCTTAAGTAAATGCGAGATGATGCATAGAGCAACCACACCTGATTGTTATCCATCTTGATAACATACTTCGTGTAAGAACTGTTGGGGCTTAGTTCAATGACACGGTGTTCAGTCGATATAGATAGTGCAACTCTGTCTAATATGCTGCACGCCAGATATGGACTCCCTCTAACGAGGAGGAACTTGAGATTACAAGCAGGGAAGTCTAGTGTGACACTTAGGTCACTGAAAGCAGACACAACATGCGGTGGCACATACGTTGGTCCCTCGCGTGGTCCATCCTTAATAGAAATGGCAAGATTAGGAGTAAAAACATGGAATACATCCTTCGAGTCCTTAAACATTCGAGGGTAGCAAATGGTCAGCTTCGAGTGGAATGATTTGACCAAATAGGGGTGGATATACTCAGGTTGGTGTGCTTTTAACACAGCATAGTTTTGGAAGAATGAGTGCGTGGGCGGAGGCTTGTTGAGCAGTTGTGACGCAAAGAATGGTGAAGGGTCGGGTATGGACGTCGATTGGGCTGTGGGGAAGAGGTACAGATGAGAGCGATGACGAAGCGGCGGCACAGACATGGTGGATCTAGGTGGTGGAGACTGAGAGCGACGGCGAATCAGCTGCGTAAAGGTTTTGGAGCCAAATTGCGAGGACGGTGGCGACTCTGATGGCTCCTTCTGCAGTCTTTTCCGAGGAGGAGACTGAGACATGGTCACTCAAGCTTAAATCTCTTCAAGAAAAAAAAAAGGTAGCTTTTTTCAAGATTTTTACAGAGGATCGACTTTGTCAGCTGAAAAGTCACACATCACCCAAACAGAGTCTTATTATTACATGCCATTTGTAGCGACCCCCCTTCTTAAACATAAATAGTTGGCGGGTTTTCGCAACGAAAGCCGCGGAAAGCCCATTTATAAAAACAAAATAGTATTTTATATACTACATAAAAGAGTCATTTTACAAGAGTCTTACATCGGGCCGAAGCCCCAAAATATCAAAACAATCCTACGCCTCCACAGGTCGCGTCCCATGTACTGCATCCGCCCCCAAAAGCCCGTGGAGTCACCGCCACCAGCCGTCTACTTATTCGTACCTATAAAACATGTAACCCTGAGCACAATTGCCCAGTAGGTGAACATCAAAATAATGCGATGCATGCGTGCACATGTCCCCAAGTCCCGATATCTCACCTGACAAATGCACGCTCATTTTTCTCATATCTCAATACTCAGGGCCCTAGGTTAGACTCGGCACCTCGCGCGCAACATCACATCAATCATCCGGTCACACAGACTCGGAAATCACATCTCATGGCGGTGGGCACCCCGAGTCGCGTTTTCACGCTGTACCCGGGTAGATAGATCGGTCACGTCTATCTCCCGCCTAATCTCATCACCTGACGGTGGGCACCCCGAGTCGCGCTCCCACGCTGTACCCGGGTAGATAGAACGATCACGTCTATCTCCCGTCAAGTCGAGCCATCCTACGACGGTGGGCACCTCAGGTTGCTCAAGCCTGAGTAGACAGATCGATCACGTCTGTCTCCCGTCAGGTGCACCTACGAGTCTTAACCTCACAAATCTCTGCCAAAGGAAGGCATACACTCTCCCATCGCACAAATGCGATCAATACTCTCGTCATGACATGCCGTGGATGTATGAACAATTAATCGCAGAACATATCAAGTATATCCGAAAAATTCTCAAAAATCATTAAAACGTACTTTTTGGTTCAAATACTTAACATCCTAAGAACAGTAAATTATTTAAGACCCAATATTCCTCTATCAGTTGACCCGAAAATGGGGTCTCGAAAATATTTTATAAAAGTTGACCTGATACGAAAACTGTGGAAGTGGCGAAAAGCTTTGGTTCGAAAACCTTTAGTGGCGAAAAGCTTTGGTTCGAAAATAGTGGCGAAAAGCTTTGGCACGAAAAAGTTGCGAAAAGATTTGGTACGAAAACAGTGGCGAAAACCTTTGGTACGAAAACAGTAGCGAAAAGCTCGGTACGAAAACCTAATAAAATTTGGCAAAAAGCTTGGTTCGCGAAACCTTTTTATTTTGAACAGTGACTAGCGAAAAGCTCACTTCGCGAACGCTGAGTGGCGAAAAGCTTTGGTACGAAAATAGTGGCGAAAAGCTTTAGTTCGAAAATAGTGGCGAAAAGCTTTAGTTCGAAAATAGTGGCGAAAAGCTTTAGTTCGCGAACCTTAAGTGGCGAAAAGCTTTAGTTCGCGAAAACTGACTTTCGGCCCGCGAAAACAGGTTTTCGGCCCGTGATGTTTCACAGTTCGCGAAATACCTTTGCCCGCGAAAACAGGTTTGCGGCCCGCGAAAACTTTTTCCTCTCACATACCGAAAACTTTCGGCCCGCGAAAACTTTAAAATGGCCCGCGAAAACCTTTTTCGGCCCGAAAACAAGAATCATACGAAAAACACAGAACAGTATACGAAAACACTGTGTTCTTTAAATCTTCATAACTTCAACAAATTCCAGGAGCTCATAACACCATTAAAACCCATATTTTGGGTTTTTAAACATCAAACATCAAACATAACATTCAAACACACCAAAAACGAAGGTGATCCTTTCACCATAAACATCACAGCTTAAAAAATATTAGCTTTTGGGTTTGTAGTTTCACCTACCTCACGTCCTAAGCACTGTTTTAAACAGATTGTTTGATGAAGCTTGGAAGGACCTTTTTCCAAATTTCCTCTCTTCCTTTCTCTCTCGCCTTCCTCTCCTTGTTTTTTTTTTTTCTTCTGAAGTTTTTGAAGTATTGTATATTTAAGTTGGGGAGAGACTTACGTGATGACAAGGAGGTGATAAGGTGGTGATGCAATTTTCCTCTTAAGCTAAGAAAAGGGCCTTTTTGTAATTTTCCCCCTTTTTTGTATCTTTCTTCATCGCAAACAGATTTCTTTAGGAAAAATACGAATCCAGTCCTTCAAAGTTTTTTCTTCTTTATTGGGCCTGGGCCCAATTATTATTTGGGCTCGATTTCAAGCCCGCCCAAATCTTTACCAATTTCGAGGTTTTGCGAAATCCCCGTATTAAATTTTTACGGGTATTACACCATTCATCATCAAAAGAGTGAGATTAAGAGCTCAATCATAGTAATGTCTAAACCAGCTGCAGTTCTTTTCTCTTTCGAATTCCTCGCTACGATCTTCATCGTCGTCGCCGCCACCTCCCCTGCTATAGATCCACCACAGCAGATTCGTAAGCGAGTTCCCATCGCCATAGCCACTCAACCTCTTCGCGTTATGCAAAGCCCCATCTCTGTCATAAATCCCCAGCAGAGCATATACAGACACTTTCCAGTCGTCTTCGACTTCTCCATTAGCCAAAGCAGGCCATATCCATCTCACAAGCTGCCTCACAAATCCAACGTCAGAGAACAGAACTTGGCTGATTGGTGTAATGGGCAGCAGTGGTAGGCTGACCCTAGCCTCTCTCTGCGGCCGTAAGGGCTCAAGAAAACAATTCCATTGCTTCTTCTACAAGCATGTAAAGTTACTACAAGCCAGCTGGATCGAGTAAATACAGCAGGATACAATGTGTCTCCTTCTTTCATATGCCACCAGGTCTTTGCTGCTTTGATTTCAAGTGCTGTCAAGGTCGAGGCTAGGGAGGCCAGTTGGCTGTCTCCGTAAGCTAATCCCAACAGCGCAGCTGCGTAGTAGGCGTTTACAGATTAGGTAGACTTCTCTTCGTGACGGCCATCTGGAGATTCAGTGAGCCCGCCAGCCCAAGAATGTAACTTCCACAAGTCGAAACACCTCAAGCGTGTGTAGTCTGCACCTTCTCGGGTGCTTAAGTTCATGTAATCGGCCATCAGAGCGTATGATTTCTACCTGTACTTTCTTCCCCAAGCTGGGTCGATCTTTGCAAGGACAGTAATCCCATAAACAAAGTATCCGAGGCTGTAATGATGATTGTGATAGAATCCAAAAAGAAAGTCAGAACTCGAGTAGTCCAAGCTTTGTTTGGTCATAATCCCGCCCCAATTTGAATCGTACAAGAAACCGTTGGGACCAAGAGTACCGTTCAGCCACGGTTCGATCATCTCCTTCAAGTACTTTGTTATCGCAGGGATCACATCTAGGTAGCGTACTTCCTCGGCTATTAAAGTCAACATCGCTGTCCTTGTGATCAACGTTCCATAGTAATAAGACGAAGACTCAGTCACTGAACTAGAAACCAACGTCAGAACATCCTTAACAAGTGCTTCGATTATGTCAGAGCGCCCAATCTTATCAAACCCGTTAATCAAATGCCACGTCACCGATATTGGTTCAGTCTTCAACATCCAAGAATCTCCAACAACACCTACGAGCTCACCGTCGATGCTTCCGTACTTAAAATCATTTAAAACAGTTACTGAGCTATCACATTCAGACAAAAGCTTGGCATGCAGAGGATGTGCTAGCATTAACAACTCTCCCCGGCCTAATTTATCCCACCTATACTCCAAGCAATAAGGACGACTGAAATGAGCATCACCACCCACGGGATAGCAAGAGCTGTACTAATCAAGAACGTCTTGGTACTTCGTATCGCCATTAGGCAATGCAGCAATCCTAATCACACCGAAGAAATCATCAGAAGTTATCGTTTCAAGCCCATCGTCCAGGAAATAACCACATTCTGTCGTTGTTCTCTCGTCCAGGCTTAAGTAAATGCGAGATGATGCATAGAGCAACCACACCTGATTGTTATCCATCTTGATAACATACTTCGTGTAAGAATTGTTGGGTCTCAGTTCAATGACACGGTGTTAAGTCGATATAGACAATGCAACTCTGTTTACCACGCTGCACGTCAGATATGGACTCCCTCTAACGAGGAGGAACTTGAGATTACAAGCAGAGAAGTCTACTGTGACGCTTAGGTCACTGAAAGCTGACACAACATGCGGCGGCACATACGTTGGTCCCTCGCGTGGTCCATTGATAAGTTAGGATTTTACGTAGTTTCTATACTCATAAACTTGCATTTTCGATCGTTATTTATCTGAAATGCCTCGAATATCGTACTTTGATTTTATAATTTTTATTTGATAGATATTGGAGCAAAAGAGATCGAATACGGGAAGAGACGGACACTTTTGGAAGATTATTAATTTTGGAAGTCCTTTTTGCAATATTTGCAAAATATGTGGAAGCTGAGCAATTTACAAAGTTTTTAAAAGTCAAACAAGCCTATACACGTGAAAGTGATTGAGAGAATCAAGCAAATTGATATTTTATTTGCAATGGCCATCAAGATACACGCTCCAAACAAGAAATGAGATTTTATCTCATAGATGACTTCTATATAAAGACTCACATGCTCATTGGGAGAGGGAGGCAGAAGACGAACGAATCGAAGCATACACCAAGCCCTCCTCAAGCAGCCACGAAACCTCATAAGCGACAGGAGAAATCCACTCTGCCTTACTCTTACGCACGCTCAAGGAGGAGAATTCAGATCCGGCTTGCGAGGTGGTCTCTTCCCCAATACACGACGGGAGACCGAGAGGGAAAACGACGTGATCCGTTCATCGTGATAGGCGAAGTTTTACATTGTGTTTAACGTTTTCTATGATGTCTACGTTGAATACTTTGTGCTTTTCGTTTATTAATATGCTAGCCTAAGTATTTTTTGTGATTAAGACCGTGTTAGGCCGAATTATGACTACGTATTAATGCTATTCGTATTTTATTTAATCATATGAGTTTAGTTATGTATTCTTTGTTTGTGCTTGATGTGCGTACGTTTGATTGGCTACCATACGTATGATCTTAGATTGGTTTATGAGACGAACTAAGTGATTAGACTGATTGGAACAAAACATTGAATACCACTACGTAAAACCGAACAGGAATGGACTCGGTTTCGTATGTGTGGTTTCCGAGATCTTAGGCGCCGAAAGCGTTTAAACTCGGGGAATTTCATAAAGATTGAATGCATGTGTAGGAACTACAGTCATATAGACATATAGGGATTGGTTCACTATTCACGTAGGGTTGCTATTGCGGGACAAACGGGTAGCACGTATATTAGGAAATTCTACCTTGACTATGATTCATATTGACTAGATAAGATTGTTTGCATGAAAGCGTTGGAATGATTCATGCCGAGCATGTGTCTTGATCACGTTTGTCGTTAATTGATTCATCGTTATCCTTATCTGCTGTTAATTTCTTATTTGCGTTTTTTATTTATTTTTATTGCAAATCAACCTTTAAAAATCATAAAAATATCTTTAGTCTAAATTAAATTAGGAATAAACTCTTAAAATTAATCGAGTTGTCTTCGTGGATCGATATTTGGACTTCGTCCGTTTTACTACTTGCACGACTTAGTACACTTGCTAGTATTCGAGCGTGTCATCCATCCTTAATAGAAATGGCAAGATTAGGAGTAAAAACCTGGGATACATCATTCGAGTTCTTGAACATTCGAGGGTAGCAAATGGTCAGCTTCGAGTTGAATGATTTGACCAAATAGGGGTGGATATACTCAAGTTGATGTGCTTTTAACACAACATAGTTTTGGAAGAATGAGTACGTGGGCAGAGGCTTGCTGAGCAGTTGCGGCACAAAGAACGCTGAAGGGTCGGGTATGGACGTCGATTGGGCTGTGGGGAAGAGGTACGGCTGAGAGCGACGGCGAAGCGGCGGCACAGACACTGTGGATCTAGGTGGTGGTGAGTGAGAGCGACGACGAATCAGCTGCGTAGAGGTTTTGGAGCCAGATTGCGAGGACGGCGGCGACTATGATGGCTCCTCCTGCAGCCTTTTCCGAGGAGAAGACTGAGACATGGTCACTCAAGCTTAAATCTCTTCAAAAAAAAAAAGAATAGCTTTTTTAAAAAATTTACAGAGGATAGCCTTTTCCGAGGAGAAGACTGAGACATGGTCACTCAAGCTTAAATCTCTTAAAAAAAAAAGGTAGCTTTTTTCAAAAATTTTCAAAAGCCACACACATATATGGAGATTCAAACTGAGAAGAAAGTGATGGAAGATCGAGCCTTTAATGGCTTAAAGAAGGGAATTGACCAAGAAATTATAATTACACAGCAGTTGGTATAAAATAATAAAACAACAGCTAAAAAGCCCATTTCCAATCAAAGAAAAAGGTGAAAAAAAGAATCTTTAGTTCTTCTTGGAAGACCTGGCAAATCCCATGTTATTGCGACCCTTTACTTTCTCCATCCTTATGACATGAATCAAGAAGTCCGCCCAGGTATCAATCGGGCCGGGCAGACACCAATGAACACAGTCGTTATAAAGAGTCACATTCTCATTGGGCCAATGCCCATATCTACTCGGGTGCCCATCGGGTCTCACCATCATAGCTTGGGTCACATCCAAAAGCCCATAATTCTTACCCTTGTGAGCACCTTCCTCGACGGCTCTCCTATACTCCTCCACCTCCACCATGTACATCTCCAAGTTCATCCCTCCCAGCACCATGTCCCTCGCCGGCCTCCGCCGCAGGCAGTTCCCGCCTTTGTTCCACTCTCCGCCCTCGAAGTGGGACGGCGCGAACGTCCTCAGCAGGACGGTTCCCTTGAACTCGCGCCTACCGTTCAGCGCCTGGAACGCGGTCCTGAGCGCGCGGCGGTAGCCGACCGTGATGGGAAGGTCGGTCAGGTTGCCGAGCCGGCAGAAGCGGCATCCGATGGGCTGCCCTCGGAGGTGGTACACGGCGGTTCGAGTGAACCAGTGGCCGGCGTTGAGGACGACGTAGTCGAACGGGTCTATCTGGTTGGCCCACGCCGGCTCGGGCTCGTCGAGGTAGAGGTTGAAGAGGCCCGTGTGGGTCGGTCCGTCCGGGCTGCACTCGGCGGATCGGACCAGAAATGGGGCCCAGAAGAAGGTGAGGGTGAAGTTGTAGGTTGAGTAGTGCCACCGTTTGTAGTGCTCCTCGTCTTGGTCCGGCGGGGATACGTCGATAGGGTACTCAACCTTTTTCATCATTGTGAATATAAGAATAAAAATTACCGTTGGAACATTTTTATTTTTTACAGTTTAAATTATTACAAAAATTGTAAGAAATCATCTGGCAAGTAGCAACTATTCATGTACAAAGAAAAGGTCAATCACATGCAGACAGAACATGCACCGTTGGAGATGTCACCATGCTAATTTTGACCTTTTTCTCTCCAATATATAACATAAATATATAAAAAATTTGAATAAAAATCGAATTTTTACAACTGGGTAAGGGTGTAAGAATATCGTGTGGACATGAAAAGGAGCTATCTTTATTAAATCTTGGCACTTCTTGAGATGCTTAGCTTCTTACACTCCCAAGATTAGATTCCTTCATACTTTGTCATCTTGCTATACATTTACATATATCTATTTTTATATCTATTTCTATAATAGCTTATTTGCTCTCTTTTCTTGCTTATATTATTCCACTAGATAAAGAACTGCATGCATGAGCATGTGACAATGTGTTGAAAACGAAACTACGATACAGATTCTTTGTATGTATGTGAATATTTTATATTAATTAGTTTTAGGGTTTCCATGCATGGATATTTTAATTTCCACTCTTACATCATCCTATCTAATGCAAGAAAAAAAAAAGCAAAATAATCTTGGAATGTAGTACCACACCAGTTGTATATACCGATGTTCACCTAAAACTTTGAAAAATACAATAATGGGGCCCTCTCTTTATTTGATTTATCTGGACTATATTAGTTGAACTAACCTCTCTAATAATTCATTTAAACAGATCAGCTAACCCATGTGCAGAAAATTAATAATCAAGAAAAATAATTGAAATATCGATTTCAAATAATTCATCACGTGAAAAAACCCTTTGGAGTTCTTGAGGGCTTTAATTTAACTTCCAAGAACTAACTTATTCTTTCATAATGACTCTTTTATTACTATTCTAAGTACTCTCTGATGCAATAAATATATGTGAAGACTTTAAGAAAACGCAAGTTACTAAGATATAAAGTAGTAATAACTATTCAAAGCTACCAAACTAAAACTTACCCTTGACAAAAGGCATATCAAGGACTGCATTTGATTTCTGCCCACCGAATCTCCGACAAACGCCATGGTCTTACCTCGGAGCATCTCCAAGAACTGATTAGGACTAAACGACGGCAGCTCACATCCGTACGGCCTCCACCTCCACTTCAAGAAATCCTTGTCCGGCCGGCCGTACTTCATGCAGTTCTGATGCTCGTGGATGGCCCAGCACGTCCCGTTGGTGTAGCGTGGAGCACCTGGGTCTGGGACCCACTCGCCGGAGAAGACGTCGCACTCCTTGACGGCGCCGGCGGCTCTTGTTTTGATTCTTGAGTTTCTGTGGAGGCTGTCGCCGCCGCCGCCGCCGTTGTTTCTGCTGTAATAAGGGTGTCTAGGGAATGGGGAGAAGTTGAGGCGGATGAGGGCGATGAGTATGAGTGCTGTGGATAGAAAGATGGCTATGGTTTTCCTGTTTGCGCAGTAGTTTCTGGTGACCTCCATTTGGTTTCTTTTATTTTGGAGCCTTTTGGAGGATGTGTAATGAATGTGGAGATTTTACTTTGCTTAAGGACGAGGAAAGAGATATATAGATAGGCTTGTAATACAATTCTTATTATGATGACTCTTATTTATTGTTATTGCCAATAATACATTATTACGAAAATTTGATTTTGGGTTGGGACAGTTGCCAGTTGGTGTAATGAGTTTTATTATTTGTCATTATTACGTGGTTTTGGTTTGACGTGTGTGACGGATTTGGTGTTTTTAAAGGCGCGATTTCGGTATTTTAAGAAGAATATATTGAAATTGTAGGTAAGATTATATAAATGGTCAAATTAATGACTTTAGATATATATATATATATATATATATATATATATATAATATAACTCTAACCACGAGACTAGCGCAATAGACTATAAATTTAAGTCAATCGAGTACACATAATATTTTGGAAAATTTCGGTTTAACCATAGTTTAAGCTTTTTTCGGTTGGTGTCCAAAATTATTTTTAATTTCGGTTGATACTCCTGTGTTTAAGCCTTTTTCTGTTGGTGCCCAAAGTATTTTTCAATTCCGGTTGTGTAACCCTGTATTTAAGGCTTTTCCAGTTGGTGCCCAACGTATTTTTAAATTTCGGTAGGTAACCCTAAGTTATGACAAAACATAACCCCCGCGATTTTGACTAAAAAATGAGATATTTAGGTGTAGGCACATTAGTTGCTAACGAAATTCTAGAAAACATAAAAAAACGGTTCATATACCTAAAGATCTCATTTTATGTCTTTTAAAATCGCGAGTTATGTTTTTCATACCTTAGGGTTACCTATCGGAATTGAAAAATACTTTGGGCACCAATTGGAAAAACATTAAATACAGGATTACCAACCGAAAATCAAAAAATACTTTGAGCACCAACTGGAAAAGGTTTAAACACAGGAGTACCAACTGGATTTAAAAATAACTTTAAATACAAACTGGAACATAGAGTTACCAACTGAAATTCTCCTAATATTTTTAAGAGGTAATGCACTTAATTATATATATGTATATATATTAGATTGGAAGGTGTGCAGTCGGTATTAGGACGATTTTTGACTAAGATGGTTTTATTTTTATTAAAATAAATAATAGGTGTAATCATCTGAGATTTTATTTTAATGTCAAAGCTGACAATGAACTAATACATTGATGTGCCGACTTGTTTCAGCCCAATAATATTCCTCAGATGTTAAACATCAAGAATAAATGGTAGCTGAAATCACGCAAAACCATGAAAGTCAAAAGTCTTTCGTGAACTCTTAACATTGTTAAATTTAATATATGTAGTAGACATATCTATTTCTCTCCTAAATTCTATTAAATTCAATATTCGTAAATCACATTTGTAGTTGGGCCTGTAGCCCATTATAACAGATTTTTGTTATCTTCAATTGGGTCCATTATACTTTTTTTTAGGAATGAAATAATAAATATACATCTTTATGTATTCACAAATCACAAATATTCGTGACCAAGCTATAACTAAAAAAATTCAAAAATATCAACAATGGACCATAGATGTTGTGACGTAATTCTATGTAGTTATTAATGTTGGATATTTTATTAAGATTGGACTTTGGCCAATTGGTTTGATTAACCAAATTAAATATCCATTTAATTGGTTTTATAGAAATCGAGAAGTCATCGTACAGTGAAACTCTGAAATGATTAAAGATTCAAAATTTACGTTTTAAGACGAGTTTAGTAACTATTAATTTGCTTAAAACTGATATGGAGTGAATGAAAAATTAATTAGTAAAGCCAACCCGTTTATTTAAAAAAAAATTTAAAATTGCTTATGTGGCGGGTTGATGCCATGGCACTAACACGTGGGCTGATGGGGGATGCATGGCGCTGACTGAACTCGCTGATGTGGCTGTTTGAAAGGATATTGGCGAAACAGTCCAAAAGTTATGATTGTTCACAAACTAACCCATGCACAATTGTAATTTATCTCAGTCAAATGAATCAACTGAAAAGTTGTAACTTTTTGCGAATTGACCCCTTCAGATTTTCAAAACCTATAAATAGGTCCATTGACAGAATGAAAAATTCATTCAATTGAACCACAACATATAAAAATAGTCCACTGCACATCCCATTGTCCCAAAGTAGCAAGAAAGGCCTGAGTTGTAAGAATTTTCCCAGAATGCCATAATACATATTTGATTTAATCATAATAAAAGCAATCAAGTACTTACTTGAATCCATAGCTTGAATCTTGATATCTCGAAAGGGTTTGGAATTTCTCCTCTCTGCTTTGATCTCATTTACGTTTATCTCTTGATGGGTTTGATTTAACCACATAAGCCCTTTTATAGATGTCAAGAGATGTTCAAGATAAATAGTGATGTCTTTTCATAAAGTCATGACTTTTCATATTATGTTATGGCTTTTCAAAGGGGTATAAACATTTGCAAAGAGTGAGAAAGGTTTATTAAAACCTTATACCCTAATCTTTAATATATAATAACCATCATATTATATATAATTAATATAGAGTATTAACTATTTATATTCATTTATATTACATGAGTCATTATTAATAAATTTATTTAACAATCTCCCACTTGACTCGTGTAATGAATTGATGATTCAATAACATATAAGTGTACACTATTAGGAATCAATCAATCATTCATAGTTGAACTTAGATAATCGAATCATGGCGGTCACATGCTATTATGTCGCAGGGTTCCTTCCATGTATTACAATTAACTTAATTCACAAGAACTATAATTGAGGAAAGCTTTAATATTTAACTTTGATATTATTCACTAAAAGAAACTATAATTGTATACCCGTAATGTGAATAACAAACAAATATTCAATAAAACAAACTTTAACTGAATTCATAAGGGTCATAACAACAATACAAGCAAAATTAACTTTATACATCATGATGTTATTCTATTAGGGACTTGTCAGTAAACGTCTTGGGTGGTAATCCTTTAGTTAGTTGATCCGCTATCATCAAATTATTACTGATATGCTCAATTGACACTTTTTGTTTTTGAACTTCTTCTTTAACAACCAAGTACTTTAACTCAATGTGTTTTGCTCCCTTAGAGTACTTGTCATTCTTGGAGAAGAATACAACAGCAGAATTGTCATAATAAATTCGTAGGGGTCGATCTACGTTATCAACTATAGCAAGTCCCTTTACGAAATTCCGCAACCATAATGCGTGAATAGTGGCCTCAAAGCACGCCACAAATTCAGCCTCCATAGTGGAAGTACCAATTATAGATTGCTTTCCACTTTTCCATGAAATTGCTCCTCCTGCCATTAGAAACATATAACCAAACGTAGATTTCCTCGTATCCATGCATCCCGCATAGTCTGAATCTGAGTAACCTTGCAATTCAAGGTGATTTGACCTTCTATATCTGAGCATGTAGTCTTTGGTACCTTGTAGGTATCTAAGCACTTTCTTCGTAGCTTTCCAATGATCTATTCCGGGATTACTTTGATATCGACCCAGCATCCTAACATCAAAACTAATGTCCGGCCGCGTGCAAGTTTGGGCATACATCACACTTCCGACAACAGACGCATAAGGAATAGATTCCATTGCCTTTCGTTCCAATTCATTTTTAGGACATTGTATTTTACTGAATTTATCCCATTTCTGAATTGGAACTATACTTGAGGAACATTTATCCATATGAAATATCCCTAATATTTTATTAATATAGGCCTTTTGAGATAATCCTAAAAATCTGTGTTCTATCTCGGAATATTTCAATTCCTATAACATAGGATGCCTCGCCCATATCTTTCATTTCAAAAATTTTAGAGAGAAATTTCTTCACATCATGTAACATAGCAACATTATTTGTAGCAAACAGAATATCATCAACATATAAGACTAATATAATAAACTTGCTCCCACTGATCTTCATATAAATACACCGATCTACAGTGTTCTCTATAAAACCATATAACATAATGATATTATTGAACTTAATATACCATGGTCGGGAAGCTTGTTTCAGTCCATATATTGACTTCTTTAATTTACACACTAGATTTGATTTTTCTGTAGTAAAAAATCCTTGAGGTTGGTCCATATAAACATCATCTTCTAAATCACCATTTAAAAATGCAGAAATGCAGTTTTTACATCCATTTGGTGAAGCTCCAAATCATAATGAGCTACCAAAGCCAATATTATTCTCAAATAGTCCTTTTTAGAAACGGGAGAAAATGTCTCTTTGTAGTCGATGCCATCCTTTTGAGTGTAATCTTTGGCGACGAGTCTGGCTTTATATATTTCGACGTTGCCTTTTGAGTCTCGTTTGGTCTTGTAGATAGAGCTGTCAAAATGGGCCGGCGGGACGGGCCGGCCCGTAGCCCGCCAATTGGCGGGGTGGGCCTAGGAAATGGTGGCCCACCCCGCCACATTGGCGGGCTGCGGGCCAGGCGGGCTTACCCGCCCAAGGTAAAAATTAAAATATATTTTATTATTATTATTAATTAATTAATTTTTTTTATTTTTTTAAGTAATTATTCCTTAATTTATTATTAAAAACCTTTAAAATTAAATTTTTAATGTTACTTTATTATTAAAATATATATATAAATATATTTTTAATGCTATTTTATTATTAAAAAATATATAAATATATTATTAATATTAGGCGGGCCGGCCCGCCTCGCCCCGCCAAAGCCCCCGGCCCGCGCGGGCTAGCCCGTTCAGGCCCACTCATTGGCGGGCCTTAAAAGTCCAGGCCCAACCCGCCCCTTTGGCCGGGCCGCGGGCCGCGGGCGAAACTGACAGCTCTACTTGTAGACCCATTTACAACCGACTCTTTTGGAACCTTTAGGCAACTCAACTAATTCCCAGACTTTATATCATCCATTGATTTTAACTCTTCTTTCATAACATTATACCAATTTTTAGAATTACTGCATTCCATGGCTTGTTTAAACGAGACTGGATCTTTATCGATGCTTAAATCACATTCATGTTCAAGTGAATAAATTACATAATCATCAGAAATAGCTGATCGTTTCTGCCTTTCGGACTTCCGTAAAGCTATTTCTTGTGGTATCACTTGTTCGTTTGTGATCTGTTCAGCAACCGTCGGTTCATTATTGACACGATTATTTTTTAAATTCTCAATGCCTATGCGTTGTCCTATACTGCTATGTGAATGTGATATAGCAGAGGGATTAGCAATAGGCGCAGAAACATGTGAAGTAGGAGTTTCAACCCGAAGTTCTCGTATATGTATTTTTCGTGGTTCTTCACTCCCACTAACTTGGTCATTCTCAATAAACCGAGCATTATCAGACTCAACGTTTCTTGTACTATGGTTAGGACAGTAAAATCTGTACCCTTTTGACTTTGTAGGATAGTCGATGAAATAACCACTAATGGTTCTTGCATCAAGCTTTCTTTCATGCGAATTATATATCCTCACTTCTGCTGGACAACCTCAAACATGAAGGTGCCTTAAACTAGGCTTTCTTCCCGTCTACAATTCGTAAGGAGTCTTTGAGACAGGCTTACTAGGGATTCTATTAAGCAGATATGCAGCAGTTTTCAGTGCATATGTCCATAATGATAAAGGTACAGAACAATTACTTAACATACTCCTAACCATATCCATAAGAGTACGATTTCGCCTTTCAGCCACACCATTTTGTTGAGGTGTACCAGGCATTGTGTATTGCGCACAAATGTCTCGTCTTTCAAGGAACTTTGCAAATGGACCTGGGCATTGTCCATTTTCATAAAATTTGCCATAAAATTCACCACCACGATCAGAACTCACAATTTAACCTTTTTGTCTAGTTGTATTTCCACCTCATTAATGAACACCTCTAGGATGTCAACTGATTGAGATTTTTCATGCAACAAATATACGTAACAATATCGTGAGAAATCATCAATGAATGCGATGAAATACTTTTCACTGCTCCAAGATGGTGCGTCAAATGGACCACAAATATCAGTGTGTATTAACTGAAGTTGTTCACTACTTCTTACGGCCGGATATTTGAATATATGTTTAGTTTGTTTCCCTTTAATACAATCTATACATATATCCCAGTCACCAAAATCCAATTGAGGTAATATTTCATTTTTCATTAACCTCATCACTCTTTCTTTGGATATGTGACCTAATCTTTGATGTCATAGAAAGACAGAAGATTCATTATGTGCATTACGTTTATTTCCTATATTATGTTCAACATTAAACAGGGATTCTGCAAATGAAGCATTAAGATTGAAACGGTATAAACCATCAATTAAAGTACCAGAACCATAATATTTCATATCTTTATATAATGAAAAACCATTATTTTTAATCTTAAAATTATACCCTAAACAATCCAACTTTCCAACAGAAATTAGGTTTCTAGAACACTCAGGAACATATAAACACATTTCAAGTTCTAGTTTACAACCATTATCTAAGATCGGTCTATAAGTTCCAGTTCCTTCTATCTGTGCCTTCATTCTGTTTCCCATATATAAAAACTTTTCAGTTCCGTTTATGGGCTGGATCGAAAGAAATCTCTGTAAAACATGTGACACGTGAGTAGTTGCACCAGAATCCAACCACCAGGTATTATGAGGCACTTCAATAAGATTTGATTCAAAACATACTGAAATAAAGTATGTACCTTTCTTTTCGAACCAGGCCTTTCTTTTCAGACAATCCTTTTTCAAATGACCCATTTTCTTGCAAAAGAAGCATTTATGCTCCTTATGGATCTTGGCCTCTTTGTTCTTTAACGAGGTATTTCCTTTTCTTTTGTCTTTAGCCTTCTTAGTGCTTCCTCCATCGTGAACAGTAAGATGAATAGAGTGTTCCTTCATTTTCTTTAACCTTCCTTCCTCTTGAATCAACATGGCTTTAACTTCTTCCAAGTTCCATTTTTCTTTCAAGGTGTTATAGTTCACCTGGAACTGGCCAAACTCAAGAGGAAGTGAGTTTATTGTAAATTGGACTAAGACGGTTTCACTCACATCCATCTTCATCGATTTCAGCTTTGATGCCAAATTCGCCATATTTGTCACATGATCGTGAATGGACTGAGACCAATCAAATTTCTTGGTTGTCAGCTCACTCATCAAAGTGTCCACAATAGACTTATCAGCAATGTCTGATTGTGAATACTCTTTTACTTTCATCATAAATTCCCGTGCATTGTCTGTTTCGGGCATCGATGGCTTGATATTTTCAGCCATCGTCATCTTCATTAAGTTTAAGCTTAACCGATTAGACCTTTCCCAATCATCATAGAATGATTTTTCAATTTTTGTACTGTCCTCGGTTATAGATGCGGGCTTTTCTTCGGTCTCTAATGCTAGGTCCAAATACATTGCACCTAGTTGAAACTTGATTTGTTCGGACCAATCAATATAGTTCAGCCCATTAAACTTGACAATGGAATTACCCAATGCGAACATGTTATTAGTTGCTGCGAACAACAAATAAGCTCATATATTAACTTTAAATAATAAATTATGCATTTAAGTTCATCCTATACTTAAACAAATATTTCCAAGCAATAATGATGCTAAAATAAAATACTTAAGTAGATAATCAATCATAGATATGCATGCTATCTTTGGATATACAAGCATAATTGATTATTAATATATCTCAATATTAATTTTACGCAATAATTCACCTTTGGGTGATCTTCTAGCGATATAATTAATGATCTCGTTCATTCATTTCTTTAATAGCATCATATGAATAAACGATAACATTCAATGTTGAATATTTAAACTAGGTCACTTTGTCAACCAACAAAAATATTCAATAATACAACCAATATATGTATATTACACAATCCGTAATAATCATTATATTATATTTCGGATAATGTACACAAGGTCAAAATACAAAATTTCAAATGCATATGCACTATACATAAACATGAATATATTTATTAACAAATTATCTATCACATGAATACACTTGAATATATACTATGCGTACACATTCCAGACTACATGAATGCATTTGTTATCTATGCATGTCACTTGACACACAAATGTCATGTCAACTTTGATATGCATTTATATATATAAAAAGAAATAATAAAATTACAGACAACTATGATTACAAGTTACAACGATTCAAAATCATATATGCACCGTTTCGTTAGGTACTCATGAATTCTACACCACTGTCATGTCATCTTCTCAAACAATACACAGTGACCCTCATTTATAAATGTAAATATTGAAAGCATATTATTCATTCGTTATGAACACGCATAAGTAATAAATTTGCAGAAGAGATGTCATGTCAACTATTTCAATCTATATGCACTGACGTTGTATACAAAGGAATGTATTCATCAACGCAATAATGGTTTACATATAGATGTCATGTCAATCGATTATAATTACACATCAAATAATAAATATAATACAGAGGTATTTCATATTTGCAGAGATGAATAAAACATTAAAACGTGACAGCATGTGACGCATCATCAACATCATGTCATCTCATCTCCGCACAACAATGTAGACGTGAAATTTTAAGTACACAACGGTTCAATTTACCGTACAGCATCGGATCAAAATGAAAAAAAAAAAAAAAAAAAAAAAAAAAAGTCCTTACTGCTATCATATGTTTCGAAAACAGATTTCATATAAGGATTTTCAATTATGATAAATCAAAAGTATCATGATGGCTCTGATACCAACTGTAACAATTTTCCTAGAATGCCATAATACATATTTGATTTAATCATAATAAAAGCAATCAAGTACTTACTTGAATCCATAGCTTGAATCTTCTTGATATCTCGAAAGGGTTTGGAATTTCTTCTCTCTGCTTTGATCTCATTTGCGTTTATCTTTTGATGGATTTGATTTAACCACATAAGCCCTTTTATAGATGTCAAGAGATGTTCAAGACAAAGAAATATATATTTTCATAAAGTCATGACTTTTCATATTAGGTTATGGCTTTTCAAAGGGGTATAAACATTTGCAAAGAGAGAGAAAAGTTTATTAAAACCTTATACCCTAATCTTTAATATATAATAACCATCATATTATATATAATTAATATAGAGTATTAACTATTTATATTCACTTATATTACATGAGTCATTATTAATAAATTTATTTAACATGAGTATCAAGTAATTCGCCGGAATTTTGTTTCGTTGTGCCACGACAATAAAAATCGAAAGTCGTTGTATCTTGGGGACAATTGTCGAAAACCGAGAGCACCGTAACTCGGGGCCATTTCATCTTATAGAAAGTGAGTTTAAACTCGTGCCTCAACTTACAATAAAGTTACGCTGCAACTATAATTTAGCCACCGACAAACACACCGACCCTACCGAAACCAACAATTAATCATTTGAATGCTATCATACAATCGATTTAGTAAATAAACTTAGTCAACTTAATAACCACTCACAATTTAATTTTTAAATCAATCTACATTGTCTTATTTTGTACATTATTCGTTGTCACGCAATTATTTCTTCCGAAAACAAATAAATACAGATCATGGTTGTAACTACTTGCTTAGTATATATCATTTGTCTATCTACCTAAGATATTACCTCGTTGATTGGGTCAAAAAACAAAGACCCATGCATATATAATATGAATATTAACCAACTGCTCCATTCATGTCAATGCCATTGACGTTTGATTGAATATATATATAATTAATACTTACTCACGATTATATCGTGTATTATTTTATGTGGGCATGACGAGTTTTTAGATACTTAGGGTGGAACCAATCTGCCTCCCTCGATCAACCTATATATATGTAAACGTAGACATACATATAACTAAACAGATTTACCAATTTAATTAAATAATTATATAGGCAAGAACAAAATGTGTTCGACGACCCCAAGCAGCGAAAGTGGCCAAGCACGCAAGGGCAAGACCAAAAGGAGTGGCGGCCAAAGCAGCCAAAGTGGCCAAGGCCAAGACAAGGGTCAAGCTCAGGTTAATTTACACACAGCAGCGTTGGTCATTTTTATTGCCTGCAAAAAAACAGTTTAAGTCTTTTATTGCATCAGCTTGAGTTTAAACAAGATTTGTCTCTTTCGTTCTTAAACCGTTGAATAGGTCAATAAACCTGAGTATACCCAAGTGAAGCCTAGAGTTGCTTCTCCGCCTGCTAATGACAAACCCATTAGTCAGGTGACTATTATATTTTGCTGAATATATATATATATATATATATATATATATTATTGCAATGAGTCTGTTCAGACAGTTTCATTTCTTTTGTTATATTTTGGCTAGGGTGGAAAGGGGGGAAATGGAAAGGATAATCCTGCAGGGCATAAGAGCAAGTTATAGTGCTGCAAGCAAAGAACAGATTATGAAGGCTTATTCAAGGCGTGGATTCTTTGCTTAATTTCATTACCGATGTGTACTCTTCTAATATTTGTGTGTTTAGATTCTGTGATTATTTATTTTGTGTCTTTTCGATGATCAGTTATGTATGTTGCGGAGTGTTTGATTTAGGACATTAAGTTGAATAATATGTTCGTATTATATGATATGATTTTTCTTCGAATTTCTTTGTTTTAGTTTCTACACAATAGTGAGGTTCTATCCTCTCTTTTCCCAGCGCGGAAACCCTAATCTTCGTTAAAATCGCAAAGAAAAGAAAGTAGAAAAATAAGAGAGTATTAAACGCTGCCATGACATGTAAGAAGTTCAGTATGTTTTGAAGATGGAATTTTTAGGGGAAACTACGTGAGGTTTTGTGATTCTATTCTATATAATAAATATGAAAACCCTCTATTTTGGACAATATGTTTGCATACGTACATATATATTATTTATATGTGTATAAAACTTCATAAAATATATTGATGACGAAAAACATGCAAATGTAAGCCAAAACATCGCCTTAGATGGCTAGTTTAGTCCTCCAAATTAGGGTTACCATCAAAGACAAAAACCTCAACTTTTATAATACCAAAAATAATATATATCTTCACGTAATTCTTATTGTTTTGAAATAAATAAACTTACAATTCTGTTTTAGTTTGTCTACTTATTACCGCGTTGATTTAGTAAAAAAATATTAAACGTTAGGTATGAATTCAACCAACTGCTTCAAGTCAAGGCCATCGATGTTGATTGAAAAAAATATTTTATATTATTTTGGGGGGCTTTTAACATATAATTATTTACATCAATAATGTTTCCTAGCATTTGGGATCGGTGAAAAGCCAAAGTCCCTTCCCAATATGTAATTATTGATGAAGAAAAGGACAAATTTAAGAAAAATATATTTTATCTAGAAAAAAAAAAGCTCGTGGGTTATTATTATGCGGGCATGAACGTGAAATCGATACTTCGTGGAACGAAGTATATATATATATATTCAAAATTCAATAAAAAAAATCAGCCAACCAATCTCAGACTTCATAAGCCATTACAAATAAATGTCATCCATACGAACCTTCATCATCCCCAATATATATATTATATATACAATATACCCACAAAGTGCATAATCAATCACATTCTCATAGTATTATCAAGTTATTTAGTTCGTTTGCAAGGTTGAGTATAAATAAACTAATTAATAATTATAAACGCCAAAAGGAAGCAGAAAAAATGAATTCCAGCCAAAGAAGCAACGCCCAAGGTGCTCATGCCAAGGGGCAAGTAGAGATAATTAAGAAACATATATATATATATATATATATATATATATATATATATATATATATAATTAGTTTTTTTCCGTGCAATGCACGAGTTTTACTTATGTATAATATTATGAGATTTGTTCTACAAACAAATTAGTCAACAATTCTTACTAAAATAAATAATTAATTTTAATATTAATTTCACTTTTTTAATCGATTTTTATATGATCATTAAAGTATTTATTACAATAGATTTTCCTTAGAATTGATTTTGATATAAATTTTAGTATCCTTAAAATTATTATTATTATTATTATTATTATTATTATTATTATTATTATTATTATTATTATTATTATTATTATTATTATTAATAAAATAGTTGGTGGTTAGCTCTGATAAATTATATTTTTTATTTTAATTAAATAAATAAATTTTGATTGTTTAATTGGAGACACATATCAACATAGTATATAGATATATATAAATATATTCTTAGCTACTTATATAATGTTATTCTACTTATATAATGTTATTCGTGTTTTAACTTGTAGAGCTACGTTTAATGGGCCGAAGTGTAGTCCAATGGGCCAAATAAAGCCTGTTAAGGAAAAAATACGCTGGGTCCCACCGACCCCCTAATTCTGTAATTTAATATAGAGTTGTTTGAATTTGATTATTTACCCATAATCTTAAATTCAATGAACTCTTAGCATTACATCATATTTGTGTTATCTTCGATTGGGCCCATTATACCTTTAAAAAAAAAAAGGAATGAAAATAATGGAGAATTACTTCTCAATCGAACTAGGGGATATGTTGAATGATTGTTTAGCAACACTTAGTATGCATCGAATAAGATGTATTTAGAAATATTCGTGACAAACCTATAGCTCAACAACTTCAAAAGTATCAAGAATGGACAATAGATGTTGTGACGTAATTCTATATAGTTATTAATTTTTTGAATTAACTTTGTCCATTTAGTACTAATTTACAATTTCATTTTTTAATTGATCTATATCGTCTTCTTTCCGTACATTATTCGTTGTCACGTAATTATTTCTTTTCTAAAACAAATGAATACAGACTATGTTTGAACTACTTATTTAGTATATTATATATAATTTGTGGGATAAAACCCAAAATAGTTTCCAATGTTTACCATATGGATCAATTTAGTCCCCAATATTGTCGATTTTGGACCAAATTGGTCCTTCCGCCACGATAAACGTCAATTTTAACGGAAATCACACATGTGCCTCATAATAAATCATGTCTGGATCGATAAAATTGAAATGGTTACTGAAATTAGAGCACGAAACTAAAAATTTCTCCTCTAGAATCCGAATAAGGGCTCTAAATCATCTGCTTCGTCGAGCTTCATTGAAAGTAGAAGAAAACTGAACGAACCCCCCAAATCCTGCAAATATTCCAAAATTCGATCCATACATGATTTATTATGGGCCACGTGTGAAATTTCCGTTAAAATTAACGTTTATCATGATGGAAGGACCAAATTGGTTCAAAATTGATAACAGTGGGAACTAAATTGATACTTATTTAGGGTATATATTGGGAACCATTTTGGATTTTATCCCTATAATTTGCCTATCTACCTACGATATTACCTCGTTGATTTAGTCAAAAACAAGACCCATGCCTATATAACATATAAATATAACTAACTGTTTCATTCAAGTCAAGAACATTGACACGTTGTTTGAAAATATTTTTGTTAATATATATAATTAATTACACACGATGATATCGCGTATTATTTTATATATGAAGATGACGTTTCGATTGCAACCAAATTGACTTTAAAAGCTGTTAAAAGATTACCATAAGTGCCACCCCTCGACCAACCTCTATATATTATATATAGACATACATAATTAATCTCATTCCTCACCACAAAATTACCAATTTAATCAAACAAAAGTATATAAGATATACGCAATAACAAAATGAGTTCTGGCCAAAGCAGCCAAAGCAGTAGCCAAAGTGGCCAAGCTGCCCAAGGCAAGGGTCAAGTTCAGGTAATAATAAAGCAGTTCATAATTATTACCTTTAACAAACAGTTAATTAGCCTTTTGCATTAAAGGATGAGTTTAAACAATATTTGTTTTTCCTTCTTAACTGTTTAATAGATCAAGAAACCTGAGTACACCCAAGTGAAGCCTTCTCAACCTGCTAATAAACCCGTTAGTCAGGTGACTATTATATTAAATGGCTGAATATATATATATATATATATACACACATATAATTATTATTATTATTACACAGTGTCTGAATTTGGGTCTTGTTTAAGGGTGGACAGGCGGCAAATGCGAAGGATAAGCCGAGGCTCAAGAGCAAATTATAATAATGCTGCACACATACTTACTAACTACGTACAATGAACAGATCATGAAGGCTTATTCTTGATTAATTTCTCGATATATGTACTCTTATAATATATATATGTGTTTAATTTCTATAATTATTTATTTTCGTCTTTTCGATGATCAGTTTACGTATATGTTGTGGTGGGTGGGAGCTAATCAACGATATATATATGTCGTGGAGAGTGTTTTGATTAGGGCGACGTAAAGTTGAATAATATATCTTTTGTATTATGATTATGTTTTTCTTTGAAATTTCTATGTTTTAGTTCCTACACATTAGCGAGGCTCTATCGTCTCTTGTCTAAAACCCTAATATATCTCTGTAAAGAAAATAAACTAAAAGAACATAAGTGAGAATTCAATGGCTGCCAATGCCATGAGATTTTAAGGAAAGCTTCTTCGTGAGAGATTCTTTTCTATATGATGCACATCAAATTGTGTAAAATAGAGCTTATTAATATATATATATATATATATATGTATGTAACCAATTTGCATGCTATTAAAAATCCAATTTTGTTGAACTTATGGCAAAATTTCAATATGAAAATATAAGCCTCCTAAACTATTTTGTTTTGATGACGAAACTACATATGTAAGCGAAAATATCGCGCTTAGTTTACTCCCGCAATAAGGTTTATCTTGTAAGAACGAAGTCTCAACTTTCACAATATATTTACATATTAAAATTACAAAGATACCAAAAACAATCACGTAATTCATATTTATTTGAAGTACAATAAATAAATAAATAAACTCCATGTTTAGTATCAATCAAGCAGATACAGAGTTCAGTTTGTCTTCTATATTCCGCGTTGATTTAGTCAAGGCCATCGATGTTGATCGAAGAATATTTTTATATTTTTAACATATAATAATTATGCATGCAGCAGTTATATATATTCACGATATTCGTCATCAATAATTATGTTTCCTATCATATGGGACGATTAGGTCAATTCTTATAGGTAATTATTGATAATAAGACAAATTTAAGAGAAATAAATTAATATAAACGCAATGCCCGTGGATTATTTTATGTGGGCATGGCCATGAAACGATACATGGTACGTAATTAATCTCATTCTCATATTATTATTACCAAGTTAATCAGGGTCGTGATACCCTACCCATTTGGTTATAACGAAGGTGGATTGAAATTGTGACATGTGTTCCCATTTAAAAGATTGTATTGAGATTAACACCCTGAATGGTATCACAATCTTAGCTCATTTGGGTATAACTCAACTGGGTAGGATAGAATAAACCGTTAATCAGTTCGTACGAGGTTGTGTATATATGTATTTGTTATTATTATCTTCTATTATATTAAGGGTGGGAGGCTTAAAGTGACTACCTTTCAATTAATTGGTATGACATATGTAGTTACTATTTTGCCATTTACTCCTTAAGTTTATTATGATATTAATCTATCTATTTTATTAATGATAAATTTAGTAATTTTCCAATTAATTAGTATGACAAGTATAATTACTATTTTTCCGTTTACTTCTTAAGTTTATTATAATATTAATTTACAATAATTACTTTTACATACATACAAAAAATATTTAATTAAAATTAAATTTATGATTTCGTCTATTAAATATTATGAATACTAAATAACAACTAAAATATAAAGTAATATTATATATATCATAGCACACGCATCGAATGTCTGTAAAGTACTAGTTATTATTATTATTGCGAATTATTTCTTTATATTCTCTCTACTATACCTTCAAATATAAAATTGCCGGCGTTCACCGAAAATATGATATATGCTTAATGGGCCCAAGTCATAATCTCTAATGGGCCTAATAGTAAAGCCTGTTATGGAAAGAATAATAGAATTATTGACTCCCCTAATTTAATTTACAATTATTTGAATTTTAATTATATTAATGCACAACTTAAATTGTTTTGATTTATTATCTGATTTTCTCTCCTTTTTTTTTATTACATACGTTATCAAAAGGCCAGTGAAAATCTTCTCATTATATGGTTGGCCGAACCTACATAACAACACATACAAACTTCTCTATTTTAATTTCCCATTAATATATAAATATGTACAGAAACACTGTCTCGCCATTTAATTATTGATTCCCTATTAGTTGTAAAGTACTATTCTACATTGATTGATTAATGTAATCATTCATATACAAATTTAAATGTGGTTCCATGAATCAGATTAACTCCAATCATGGAAATTAACAGAGAAATATTATCATCATCATCATCATGAAAACAGCCAAGCAAAAGCTGCTAGAATCAAGCTGGGACTCTTTCCTTACGCACATATACAAAAACCCTAATATATTTATGCTTACTCTCAACTGAGTTTTCTAATTTCTTACATAGTAGAAATGAACCTAGAATCAAACTACCCTTCAAATTCTAACAGCAACGCCACAGCAACCGACCGAATGTCCCAAGGTTTGGGAATCGACTATTTAATCGGCGGCTTGGCATTGATGATGGGACTTATAGCCTTTGCAGCTATACTATTGGCTTGTTCTCTTAGAGAAGTTTATTCTTCTTCTTCGTCATCGCCGGCTTCATCTGAAGAATCGAATGGTCGTCGTGAGAAGATCGAAAGGTCAGTTCATCGAGAGGTGAGGCTAGAGATGGAGCCGAAGGTAGTCGTGGTCATGGCTGGAGATACAATCCCTACTATTCTTGCAAGACCACAATGCCTTTGTAATAATTAATTCTGATGGTTCTTCTTGATGATCGAATGTTCGTATTATTTTTTCTGGGTTATATGCGATGTTTATGAACCTGGGGATTTTTGTTAAATAACTAAATTTATTTAAACTTTTACTTTTTGTATTATTATGTTTATTTATTTATTTTTTTTTACTTGGGATAGATATGTTACTACTGTTTTGTTAATGGATTAGGTTAATTGAAATTTTGTGGCGTCTCGTTTACGTAGACTAAGTCTAAGACTAAGACAGTGAATGAATGATTGAGTTTGTTGAAAGTAAATAGAGACAGACATTTGGGGGGTCAGTGGAAAAAGCTTTTGTTCGTTGAAATCTTTGTCTAAATGAAAGCTGCCATTTTTTTCTCGGCAACTTCTTTAGTGGAAGACATTATCTTAAAAAAAAATAAAATTGAAGTCTTTAACAACTCATTTTAATTAAGCCAGTTGTGGCGGTTGATAGTATTTGACTTGAGTCCTCCATTGTACTTTTCAAGCCAACAAAAATTTATATGATTTTGTCTCTATTTATCATAATTTTATTTGAAGTTTTTCATCGATTTTTTTTTAATTATCATTATTATCTATGGTATCAAGAGAGTCCATGCCTCTTATGCATACACATAAATAAATAGATTATTCAAAAGAAAAAAAAAACATTTTGAAGACAAACTCTTTCATTTCATACAAACAACTTGCAAGAATCAACATGGCAACAAACGTGATGATGTGTGTTGTCTGCCATTCCAAATTAATTTTTTTAAATATAATAAATAAATTTTAATTTGATATTAGAGCCTAGAGGTAATTAATTGTTAGATGACATCACGAAATAAAAAATCGAAATCAGTGGAAAAGTGGGTCCCAACTATTGACTTAAAGAAGACCATTATTGAATAACGTAGAAGCTATAAACACCTTTCGTACTCTTTTTACGATTTAATTAATATATCTAAAGGTCAAAAGTTATGTTTATATAAATTGTATTAGAATAAGGAAAAATGTCCGCAAGCTTATCCTTCATTAAATTTAATTAAAATGATTTACGTACTCTATATTTAGGAAAGAAAAGACAATGCCGTGCAAATCACTTCCAATTTTATATACGATCAAGTAATTCCAAATCCAATCATTTCAAATTTATTACGTCACACATACGTGTCAATTCATTGATTTTATTATGGTAAATTATCTATTATTGGAAGTTGATGCCAGATGTTTCCAATATATAAAACAATTTAATTTATTACCCGTTATCGAATGTTTTATTTTACTTTACAAAAGTTATCTCTTATGTCCTATGAATGATGCTTTGAATTTAAAACCAATGCGTCTAATGATATTATCATTTATTAACTTATGACAAATGCCTGATTTATAAACTTCTTATTCTTACATTAATGATAATAGTTTTTGAACCACATAATTTCAACAAAAGGTCAACCACTAAAGTAACATCCAATTTTAAAAAAAAAATATCATAAGCAGTCTTATTTACATGTAAAACCAAGAATGTCATAAACTATATATTATTAAATAAATACAAATGATAATTCTTACAAACCCCCCATATTATCCTCCCTTTGGCCCAAAGCCAAAACTTTTAGAGCAAGCAAAACAGTAAGAAGACCACTATGAAAAACCTCTCTATAAATCAATCTCTCATCTCACGCCACACCTCATTCCTCACCATCCTCACAAACACATTTCATATCATCAAATATATATATATATATATAATATATATATATATATATATAGCATAAACTGAGATAACCATGATGCCTACAGAAGATCAAAGCTCTTCGATGAAACCATCGTTCTGGCACTTGAATTCTCCATTGCCATACCTCTTCGTGGGCTTAGGCTTAATGCTCTTACTAATAGCTGCTGCTCTAATCATCTTGGCCTGTTCTTACAGGCAAAGGCCGTCTCCCTCGGATTCCGAGCACGGCGGAGATAAGGCGGCGGAGCCCAGTACGTCCGGCAAAGCAGTGGATGATACGCCTAGGGTTGTCGTAATAATGGCCGGAGATGATAATCCATCTCGCTTGGCCGTTCCTATTCCTTCGGTCCCATCGTTTGCTGTCTTGAATGAAGAGTGTCGAAACAAATAGCCAAAACTTTTTGTAATTACGAGAAAATTTTGTAGGCTTTTAGTATTATAGTTAGTTTTATTATTATTTTTTTTAATTTTCTTTTTTCTTTTTTTGGAATAATGAGCATGTACTCTTTTTTGCTATGATATGTTATGTAATATAATTAATCTCTGAGAATAGTATTTGCCAATATCAAGTCTGAAAGTAATGTGAAGAAATATTGCATTGGTGGGACTTTTTGGTATTTACGCGTCAACAGAGTTTTTTAAAGAAAAAAAAAATATGTTTCCGAGGAATGTGATTCTTACATATGCACTATCAACGGTCCATAATTAGAATTGATAGTTAGAATTGATAGTTATTATATATATATATATATATATATGAGATTTGATATGGTGCACACCCTACCCTACCGTGAGCACCACGTGAGCACCGCACAAATTTTCGTATTTTTATGGAGATGAATCTGTTGTACAACAGCATCATGTTGTTGTGTAAGGGGGATAAGATTAACATTGGGCTAAAAATCTCGTTTCGGAGCGAAAAAAGGCGAAGTAGGTGTGCGGTGTTCACGGTAGGGTGTGCACCATAGCAAATCTCATATGTATATATGTAAGTATAATAATTAAATTTTATGAACTTATGTGATACTGACATCGTTTGAAAACCCTTTTCCATAGAGTTGCAACAAATTTTAAGATGAGCAAATTAGTGTTCAGTCCCTAAATTCAAACTATAAGTTGCAGTCAGTCCCTAACATGTTTAAAGTTAGGATATGGTACCTAGTTTTTCAAAACAAAATTCTGCACTCCCCAAAACCTGCGAAATGTCCGAAATACCCTTAAAACAACACCATATTACATTCTCAAACCATCTTCTTCATCCTCCTGAAACCAACGATCGACGCTGAGTTGAGCTGAGCTGAGCAAGATTGTTATTATCGATTTTAAAACTTACATATTAATTTAATATCCTATTAGCAAATAATATTCGAGCATTTCAAATGGGTATTTTTGAAATAAGAAACTCTTATTATTTATTAGCGAAAACAGAATAATTATTAAATCTATGGAAACTGTAATTTTTAAGCCGTGATTGTGGTCGAAATTGATGAATAAGATGATGGGTTGTTTATATGTTTCACCCATTGATTCGATTAGGTATGATATGACTTTCGATTTTGAAGAAATTTCTGAGGTGTCCGATTCCTAACGACAAGGTAATATATCTATAAAAGATAGAATATACTCGTTTTTACCTCCATAAATCCACAAAGCCCAATGGATATACATATATTCTATCTCATACTTGTAAACGTTATACAATACCTACATCGGCCAAAACCTACGAATGTAAATTATATTTTCAGTCCAAAATAACTATGAATTTGCATTATTACCCCACTGATATAAGGAAAATAGGGCCGATTTTCACAGTTCATTCGAATCGGCCGTACATTCGTTCCGATTTCACCTGATTTCATCGGAGATTTATCCCGGTTTGTGAACAATGAAGCGAAATCGGAGCTCATCTGACGATACGTTGAAGAATCGTTCTGGTAAAAGGCACAAAGTGGAGGCCGTATCTTCGTCAAAGAAACCCGCTGCGAAGAAGAAACAGACGACGACGGGTGTTGAGCCGAAACAGACGAAGACGATGACGGGCGGCGAAGGAACCTCTCATTCAAAGAAGGCCGTTGCGAAAAATGGTTCTGATTCAGAGAAAGTGCGAAAATCGAGGTGCCAGCCCACGCTCTTCAGGGAGATTATGGATGGTATTATGAGAGTGGCAAGTGCGTCGCACAAACGAGATGTAATGGCGACGCCCTTCAGTTCGTATTTGGAGTTAAAGAGATGCGACATAACTTGTAGGAGACTTGAGGTATTTCTCTCACGACTTTCTGCTGATGTAACTACATTTAGGTTCGGGACAGATAAGCTTGTACCTTTTGGGGTTAGAGAATTTTCGGTGTTTTTGGGTTTAAGGTGTAGTGGGTCGTTTGTATACCGCTCCCACGATTCGACGATGGATTACCCATTTGTTCGTCGATGTTTTCCCGAATTGGGCGACGGGAAAATTTTTAGATCAGACATTATTGAGGTTTTAAAGAATCTGTCCACAAAGGACGATGATGTGAGCTTGACTGATTTTAGTAGGATGTACATCTCATTGGTATTTTCTTGTATTTTGTTTCCTACTACTAGCATGTACCTTCCTAGATATTTAATTCCCTATATCGAGTCGTTAGAAAACATAGACGATTGGGCGTGGGGTCAAGCGGTTTACATGTATTTAGTTGATTCGATTAAGTTAAATCATAAGTATGTAGATGGGTGTACATACGGGTTGTTTATTTGGGTGTACGAGCACGTAGAGCAGTTAGGTAAATCAGAGTCAATCAAGGCGATTCCGAGATTCCTGAAATGGGGAGATCCACATTCGAGGCCCTCGAAGAATAAATTAGAAGACGAGCTCTCAAACCTCCATCCAGCCGAAGTTCCAACAGAGATTGAAATCGACTCGGAAGAGGAAGACAGATTTTGTGCACGAAGACTATCGAGGCGAAAAGTGCAACCCGTTTTGAGAGAATCTGTCCATGTAAGTACTATTAGGGCTAAGTCTGGTGGTGATGATAAGCGAGACAACGACGAGAAGTATGCTGAGGATGACAATGCTGATAAGTATGGTGAGGATGAGAAGGTAGCTGAAGATGACAAGGTAGCTGAAGATGACAAGGTTGATGACCAGGCTGAGAAAGAGAAAGAGAAAGATGGTGATGAGGATGATGCTGAGGATGATGATGAGAAAGAGCAGACTTATGGTGAGGATGACAAAGAGAAACACGATGATGAGGTATATCCAAAATTTTCATTTATTACGTCCCTAATTTGTGTGTATTTTGAATAATATCTAATGCTTTTTTTCTTCTAATGTCAGGAGAATAATTTGGCGGGATAGTACCTTCACTTTACCTGCTCGAGATCTGCTCGACGTACTCGCTGAAAGGGCTATGGGAGAACAAGTAGTTAACGCATGGATGCGTTATCTGACGTCGACGTCGTACGAGAGAAAATACTCCCCCAATGCGAAGACTTTTTTCCTCAGCACCTATGTAGCGGTATGTGTTTGTTCGCTTGTGATCTTATATTTGTGAAAAGCCGATTACGCATATACTTTTTTGCAGGCCAATTTTTTGAGTGTCCTGCCCAAGAAAGATAGTCAGGAGTGGGAGATAACTATGTCGAAGCTCTCTAAATCCGTCGTCTCAGAATTGGGAAAGGTAGACGAAGACGTGTTCGGGTCGTGTAATTACATTGTGATGCCGGTGAACCACGATTTTCATTGGCACATAGTGGCCTATGATATATCAAGTAAAAAATATATCCATATGAACCCGAGGAATAATGAGGTTGATGTTATCGAGGCAGTCAAATGTGTAAGTTGTCTGGATTCGTGGTGATGTTTTTTCATCGTCGTGTAGTGGCCTATGACATACCGTGCTCTGTTTTTTGGTTTTTTTTTTCTTTTTCAGGCTCGAGCACTTGATTGTTATCTAAGGATTGAGAAGAAGTTGGTGATGCACGAAATGGAGTTCGAAAGGACAAGCTGTCGAAAACAGGATTCGAGGTCGCTCGATTGCGGAATTTGGAGTTGCATATTCGCTGAAGTCCTGCGGAGAGATGATGCGCTGTTCTCGGCACATGTTGAGGATAAGAACGTTCCGACGAGTGAATTTCGAGCCCGCATTGTCACTTAACTGTTGTTATTTGGCTCGCATGAATGAACTTTAGTTGGTGTCGGTTTTTTACTATAATAAATCAACTTTTTATCTCGGTTGGGTTTTATTGATGATGATGTTATGTATTTTGGCTCTAGTATCATATTTGAACTCGTTGTCAATGAACTCGGTTGGGTTTTATTGCTGATAATGATATCTTGTTTTTTAAGATTTTATTAGCAATTAGCATGTTTCATCCTGTGTTCTGAGAAGAAGATTTGATTTTTTTTAGCTTGTCTTAAACCTGTTTATTGAGATATATACCTGGAAAAATGATGAACAATGATCTGTTTTCTGTTTATGATGAACACAGTATATCTTATACTTATTTATTTGGTTATATACATGGAAAATTAAATTAATACCTGGAAAATGAAAGTAATACGTGAAATATATTCGGAGCAAAATATCAGAATCTAATGTTTATTATGCATTTGCAATCGTAATGATATGTTTTTCATAGTGAAATAAGTTTGTGATCCTAACCATAAATATATTAATGTAAGTTGGTGTTCCTACTAATATAATATAATGTAGGTTGTCATAATGATACTTGGTGATCCTAGTAATATTTGTGATCCTTCCAATATCTTGGTGATCCTAAACTTGTGATCCTTCCTAAACTTGTCATCCTTCCTAAATTTGTGATCCTTCATAAATTTGTGATCCTTCATAAACTTGTGATCCTAAACTTGTCATCCTTCCCAAACCCTATACCGTAAACCCTAAACCCTACACCCTAAACCCTAACCCCTAATCCCTATACCGTAAACTCTAAACCCTAAACCCAAACCTATATTTTAACAATAATATCTAAAATATGATTTCTATACAATATATTTGGCGTTTTATAGCTGTATTCTGAATACTGTATCCGGTTCGTACCGTTTATACCCATATTCAGACAGTAGATTAGAATTTTTCCCTGGTCGTTTTCCCGCTTATTATTTTGGATATTGTGTGGTTAATTATTATACTCATTTTTTACCAAGTATACCTAATTTTTTATATATATACTCGTAAAGACGTTAAGATACCCATAACTACATTCTGATACCGCGAAAATTTCCCGCTCTAAATAATTTCATCTTACAGATTGCCTCCAAAAACGTTATTTGACATCAACAAAGGTCTGCTTACCACAGTAATATGTCTTAGAACCTCAGTTAATGTAAATCCCCTTATATAATGGATGCAAACAACCTCGGGACAGATTTTGGCATGTTGACTATCTGTGTATTTGGAAACCAGTCAGCATGTTTCGAAGTAAAAGAAAGCTTTTCATTATGGGATCTCAAGAATGAAACAAGAAGTCGGATGAATGAGATAATTTCGTCTCAAAGTTTGTCTTTCAGCTATAAGGCGCCCTTCGACAACACAACAGTGCATTTGGTTCTCGATAGTGATGTGAAGAATATGGTCAGATTACACAGAGAGCTGAACATGAAAGTGATTAACCTATCAGCGATAAATAAGGATCCTCAAGCCATACAACCTTCAGCCATGGACGATTCAGCGGAAGAGGAGAACGATTTCGCTTCTCATACCAACTCAATAGACCATTGGATTCGTGGGATTCGAGGAGCGGGCCAAAAATTTACCAGTCCGGCAGCCTTCCGAACAGCCTTAAAAAAATATTCGGTTGTCACTCGAAAGTTGTATAAGTACAGAAAGAATGATAAGGTGAAGATTATTGCGGTTTGCACAATCCATGGCTGCCCTTGGAGGATATATGCGTCTCACCAGAACACGGATAAATCGTTCGGTATACGAAATTGCAACCTCCAACATACTTGTGGGGCTGCGAATTTAATAGAGAAACGGCATTCTAGAGCAGATGGCAAACTAGTGGCTGATATTGTCCAACAAAGATTGCGAGGCCAGCCTTCATATAGGCCAGTGAACATGAAGCAAGATATCTTAAGAGAATTCGGTGTCGAAATTTCATATTTCACGGCATGGGCGGGAAAGGAAAGAGCTGTACGAAATATTCACGGAGTCGAGAGCGGCTCTTATGATAAGCTTCGGTGGTACTGCGATGCCGTTCATCGGACAAACCCGGGAAGTGTCTCTGACTGTGAGGTATATCCGGATACAAATAAATTTCGTAGGATATTTGTATGTTTTCATGCGTGCGCAACTGGGTTTGTGAGAGGCTGTCGACCATTGATATTTCTCGATGGCACACATATAAAGAATAAGCACAAAGGTTGTTTGTTAAGCGCCGTTTCAAAAGACGCAGATGACGGTCTTTTCAGTTTGGCATACGCAGGTGAGTGGCTGTTATAATCTTTTACCTAATCAGTATCTGTTATTTATGGAAATAAACAGTTTGGGATGTGTGGATATTCGTAGTGGTGGATGCCGAGAATGACATGAATTGGGAGTGGTTTTGCGTGAAGTTGAGAACTACGTTGTGCTATTACGGTCGAGGAAATTTCCATGAATATACTTTCTTTTCGGACCGAAATCCAGGACTTTTAAAGTCTGTCCCATCCGTATTTCAAGGATGCAACCATTCATACTGTTTGAGGCACTTGGTTGACAATTTTAAGACTCAGGTATGCATACTTATATATGTTATCTGGTATATTTGTTTGTTCTCCCATACTCGTATATTTTATCTGGTATCTGTGTTTGCGCTCTCATACTCGTATGGGTTTTCTGATAACAGATTCTGAAAGTTCACCCTTACAAATGCAAGAAGCACTGGTCTTCAGTATTCAAAAAAGCTGCTTATGCTCCTACGGTGACCGGATTCAACGAATATTATGAGCAACTCATAACTACATTCAAGGAAGCTAAAGATTTTATCAGGATATCAAAACCAGAGTGTTGGGCCAACGCATTTTTTCCTGGGAAAAGATGGGGGATCACAAACAATAATATGGCAGAATCGTGGAATAGTTGGGTTCGTGAAGCTCGGCTTTTGCCGGTTGTTGCATTACTGGACGAGATCCGGCGCAAAATCATGGTTATGATGAATGAGAAACGAGTTAAATCATCTAACCAAGTAGGCCGCTTATGCTCGCGACCAGAAAATAAACTCAATAAGAACATTGAGGCATCAAGAAATCTGCGAGTAGATCGATCTTCGGGTCAGATCTTCGAGGTTTCGGACCACGATGCTACTTTTCAAGTCGACTTGTCGTCCAAGACATGCTCTTGCAAGTACTTTCAGTTGGAAGGTATTCCTTGCAAACATGCTTGTTCATGTATTTTAGAATTACATTTGGTGCCATATGAGTTCTGCGATCCGTACTTTACATCGGAAAAATTTCGAGAGTCTTACGTCTGTATCCTAAATCCGATTCCTACTTATGATGCCGCCACACCTTTGGCGACCGAGGAAATTGTTGCACCGGATGTGCTTCGTCCGCCAGGTCGTCGACGCACCAAGAGAATTCCGTCGCAAGTTCAAACGCGTCCTCTCAAGTGTGGACGATGTCATCGGTATGGACACAATCGAAGATCGTGTAAAGAACCGATAGCATAGATAATCGGTATATCAACTTTTTGTCGCTTTAGTGAATCTTTTGGAAGCTGTATATTGACATAATATATCTTTCTTACTAAAAGATATATTTTGTAAAGCTATACATGTCATTTGTATACCATACTTATGTAGCTCTTTTTGTGTTAATGTTATGTGTACAAGTACTGTAAAATATATATGGGTATGTGGTTATATATACAGGTTTTTGTCAATATTATGGTACAAATACTGTAAAACATCATGGGTATGTGTTTATACATATAGGTTTTTAACAATGTATGCAAGTACTGTAAAACATATATGGGTATGTGTTTATAGATACGGATATCAAAATTTATGCATTAGCTTTTAAATATAGAAAACGAACCATATGCGATTAATTATGCGTACAAATAAATGGTACATTAAAATACTAGTGAAACGACCTAATACAACAGCAAACACACAAGTAGCGTGGAAAATAACATTGAACATAAAGCCGCAAAAACATACATAATCAAACTACATTTAACCTAATTTAACATTCTATTTTTCATCGAGATACCACCATGAACATCCTATTTGCTAAAGAACATAGACAACATGACGCAAACAAGGATGACAACTAACAATTTACATACAAATTTCCATGCACTCAACTCTTTCTTTAAAGTTCGGATATTGTCCACCAAATGTCCTTTGTTCACCTTCATATCATCAATTCTGCTTTCTAAATTAGCGATTAGCGACCTCAGATCTTCTATCGTGCTTTGCCTCATACGAAGTTTTTCATTCAACAACTCTCCATGCAATCGATCGCGTTCTCCCTTCATCGCGAGGAAATAATTCTTTTGGGAACTAGGCATTTCATCGTCAAACCATTTGAAATATCCACAATCGTCGGTCTAATCGGAAAAACAGAAACATTCAGTGATATTTCATACCAAAAATTCGCACCTTGCAGAACATAAATTTCCAATTTCACCATTTTAATAATAGTACTATACCTGAAAATTAATTACGAACGTTGAGCATTACTTACATTTCGTAGGCGGCACCGAAAAAATCTTCTTCCGGGGTTTAAATCTGTTTTCGAAGTGAGCAAATCTGCAGCAAGTTCGTGGAGGCATTTCTTCGGAGAGGCAGTATGTTGACGAGAATCGTCTCGAATTGATGATTCAGAGCTTGGGCACGCCATTTCTGAGAGATTCGGTGGTTCAATCTGGATGATTTGGTTAGAGAGTTTGGATTGGGTATTTAGGGTTCTTGTGATTTTGGGAAATATTTGAAGAGAACTAGTGAGAGAAATATTTTTGGGTTTGATTTGTGATATATTCGTTTCTGTTGTTCTTAACTTATTTTCGTTTTTTTTTTTTCAACAGCGGGTATGTATGTAACGAAATGAGTATGGTGTGTCAATTAGAGATATATGTGCATGTATTAGAGATATCAAAGTCCATTAAGTGAGGGCATTTTCGTAATATTTTTAAGTGAGGGCATTTTCGTCATCATACAGAAACGGGGACCAGAAACTATGTTCTGCAAAAAGTAGGGTTTTAATTCAAAATTTTACACTGACAGGGACTGAACCTATATTTATGTTTCAAAGAGGACTGATCTCAACTTTGCCCTTTTAGGATAATGATCCTCGAATAAAAGCTGCGGCAAATAGGCTGCGACACTGTGATGTTGCCTAAAATATTATTTTTTAAATAATATTTTTTAAAATTAATGCGATTTATATCGATGTTCTTGAGATAATGGGACGGAAGCTGTTAAGGAAATTGTTGAGGAAGATGAAAATGAATAGGAAATTAAATTTGAAAATTGGGGCGAAAGAATATTTTAATATTTAATCACTTCCCTATTTTGACTTTCGTAAGGGTTAATTATGCAAAAGAATAATGGCACTCACATTCTCACTAATTAATGTCACCATTATATTATCATCTTTGTCAAAACTCTATATTCTTTCATCAATCTGTACAATACAAAGCTGATATATATATATATATATATATATAAATTAGTAAAAATCATTTCAACCTCAATCGTCGTTCAACGCTAGGCATTCATGAGGATTTGAATAGAAGTAATCTTCTTCCTTTGGCTTGTCTTGAATCACAGCACGTTTCTTAGGACTCCCCATCCTATGCTCATGGAGGGCCTTGACAGAATACGAAAACTCATCCCACCTCAACGACCCGTCGGCGTATCGATCTATCAAGCCGATCAAAGCCCTTCTGTCCAAAAGAATGGTCTTCTTGAAACCTAAATACCTGCCAGAAAAGTTCATACAAGAAAAAAAAAAAACAGATTTTATAGATATGTATATGTATACTATACATGGGATGATTCATCATTTCGTTCAATCTGAGTCATGTTATATAACCTTCGATGTCCCTCGACAACTTTCGCCATATTTCCATCGTAAGTGGGAATGAACACATCGCTCTCCAAAGAGACGAGGTAATCCAAAGCTGCCATTTGAGTCGAGTGATTCATGAAGAACTGCAAGTCTGAGGGTTCTAGCAATGTCTCCTTTTTCACCTATACACAGCACAACAGTATTAGTCCTTTATATCAAGAACTTAATGTATGGTGGATGGTATGATTCTTGACTAACCACGTTTGGGAATGCTTTGGTCAAAGCCCTCAATCTCCTTTGTCCGCCGTATATTTCTCCAGCTGCTATATATATCTGCATATTACGATCGATACCAAGTGCACGTAGCACAAGGGCAGCTTCTTCGGGCGTCAAAGGGCAGAGGCCTTCCTTTCTTTTAAGGACGGGATCTATGTCTTTCTCTTTCCACCAGCGGTTTTCGTATCTGATAACATAAAGAATTCAAACTCGATGCCAAAAAATACGAATGTTCCATCAAGAAGAAGAGGAAGAATATAAACCTCATTCTAGTTAGTTCATTGACCTCCTCAGTGCTGCAAGCTTGAGTGCAGCCAGAGAAAGATAGCATGTCCATTTCATATCGAAGGTGCAAGACCAAGAAAGGGCCCTTCCGTCTCAGCATTCTCACGACTTTATTACCGAGTTTTTCGATCTGAGGAGTAAATCTGAGGGAGTGAAAGTTTACTTTACACCTCAGCTTTTGAATGTCTAATGGTAGTCCGTTGTTAGCTAGGCGGGCATCCGTTCTGTTAAAATGTACAATTTTGTGCTTCTTGATGAGTGGAAGTACCTGCCAATAGCAATGAAAAGGATCAGCTTTTCTCTTTGTTTTCCCCTAATATCATTTGGCTATCGACTTAAAAACAGACCTGCTCGTGATAGTAAGATATATTCGACCAGCTTATGGGGGATAGCTCGCGGAACCTTGCTAGTTCAAATCTTCGTTTGAGTCTGGGTGGAAGCTCCTTTAATATACGAACTTCATCCCTCAGAGATGTAATAAAATGATTGACATCAAATATGTCCTTAAAATCACTGAAACATAGAAAAAAGGCAGTTGCTTATTGACCCGACGGTGTAAATTTATGGTTATTAGTGCCTTTTGGTAGTATCAAACCTTGGATCTGCCCAGAAAGACGTCTTATCTAATTCCGGGACTAAAAGGGTCAGATTGAGATATTTCGAAATGGCAACCATGTCACATATCTGTGTTATAACATCATATATATATCCATTTAGAATCAGAAATTGACAAAAACAACTATGTCACCAAAATCGTATGCTTTCGAACAAGGGAGATGAAGGAACTCACAGCCGCTCGCATTTGATTAAGTCCTCCATTGCAAGAAACAAGGAGATAGCCATTGCTTCTGTATTTTCCTGAAAAAGAGATAGGATTGTTGTTCAAGAAACAACCCCAATAACAAGACAATGCTAAAGAGATAAAGAAAGGGCTGTCAGCTTCTAACAAGCACAAGCACATCAATGATGCCTCTAATGGTAAGGCAATCACAATCAGCAAAAAACTAACACCCAAACATTGTATTATGCTGATATACGATGAATCAAAATCTGGCTATAGCTACTTACTCTTTGGAGGAAAATGCACTTTCGATGGAACTAAAGAGTAGTTTGCGGAGGTATGCATTACATCGGATGGGCTCGAACAAGAAGGGAAGGTTTTCAACAACCTCGGACCCCAAACCTCTCCAATAGCCACCAATTGAACCATACAAGTCCATATCAACAACGTGGTGATAGCCCTTAAAGTCCATAGCTTCAATCTAGCATGAGACAACCTCAAAATTTTGCCTTTGTGGCTCATACCCAACTCCCAGTTTTCATCCCTCTCTTTGACTAATGAGCTCATATCCTCTGCTCTACACATTTAGACAGCACCACAGAGGGACAACTACAACCCAGGCAACAATATACCAACTATAAGCTGCCCTTCTTCTCACTATGTAGACAATGTCAGAAGGAAGACAAAGTAATTGAAGGGTATATGGTCTGATTTCAGAGTGCTTCAACGCTAAACGAGGCTAATCTCAGTTGCTTACAAAATATTAAAACTGTTGAAATCCCTGAAAACAAAGGGGCATTCAATTTTCAACCTTCCTTCCCATCACAACTCATTGAAGCACACTCACATAAAATAAAATACACGCATGGGCTAAATATTGCGCATATAAATATAAATAAAAAAATGATCTTTAATGAGAAGAAACTGCAGCAACCCCTTTTTCAAGATTGCTAAAGAAATCAAGAAAAAGGAAACGATGAACTGGCGATAACGCAGAGAGGTTGAATTGAAGCAAATGGAGAAAATGGATATGGTTAAAGAAAACTGTGGAAGTGGCAGCAGTTACGGCGTCGGTAGTTGTTGAATGCTTCCTTTATTTTCTCTTCTTTTTTGCTTATTTTATTTATTAAATTAAGGTATAAAACTATAATAGTTAAAGGGATACTTTTGCGATGATTAAAAACAATTTTGCATTCTTATATTGAGATTTGAGGATATCAGTTGAACATTTAGTTCCAAGTATAACAATGGTGGAATGAAGTAGGTAGACATCTATGCACATAATCATTTTTTTACTGAAAATCTAGCAATAATGTAGAAATTATTATTTTATGATATCGACTGTTTACCATTTTTTTCTTTTACTATGAAAATGAATATCCCAAATATTTTTTTTCACATAGAATAAAGAGATATTATAGGATGCCATATTTAAATCAGGAATATAAATGTTTGTTTTTCATTCTATGTGGACTTTATCCCAACATAGAAAAGAAAGGATATGCATTTTGACAAAACCCTACGTTTTATTTATTTTTAATTGCTTTATCATTAATTGAATTTCTTGTTTATAAGTTTTGATTTATCATTAATTGAATTTGTTACGTGCACACCAACTCAATTCCCATACACCAAATTTCTCTATATGATTCTATTAAACAATTACAATATTACAATTTTTATTTAATTCAATATATTATTTAAATGACAACATATTTCAACATTTAAATAACAGTTGTGTAATCGAACTAGTTTGTGGGGTGAAGTAGTTAACTAGTGCCATATGCGCCACAATTCCACTCCAACTAATTAATCAAAAACTCCATTATGCCTTAAATTGAATTAAACAATTTCTATAAATTCTTGCAATGCATCTTATCTTCTATAGACTTGACAGAAAATAGGATAAGTAAAATCAAGCAAAACGGATAAGTTTACATGTGAATTGTAATGATATACATACACATACATTAGGTGTAGTGTAGTGGATAAGTCAAAATATAACCGTTACTAAAATTTATATTTGTATTTTTTTCTAATTATTATTATTGCATTCATATGACTTTGAAATCATTGATGAAGACAACTTCCCGTGAAAAAAACCTTTGTATTTTAGCTATTTTTTGTCTTGACATTGCAAATAAACCACACCACGTGAAGGATCATACATGGTATTTTAAGCACACTAAGTGCTCGTTTGGTTCACATGTTTAAGGATTTTAAATATGGGTTTACTATATATTGGTATATTTGGTTCATATGTTTATATAATACATAGGTTTATATAAAATAACTTTAAACCCTTACCTATAGGTTTAGGATAACACACCCTTTATATGGGTTATGGAAAACCCACTTTTGTTTTTACAATATTAACCTTCATCTTATACTTAAATAAAATGTGAGTGCGAAATAATATATCGATTAATTATCAACGAAGCTTATTGCTTTGACGAGAGAGAACAAATAAATTGCTAGGTTTGTGGGAACTGAGAAGGCTTGTCCGTGTAACTGAGAAAGAGTCATTAAGAAAATATTCAACCATAAATTTCATGTACATGTATATACGTACATATAATATATATACATTATTTATATTTATTCATATTACATTAAATTTAATGTAATGACTTGATGATTTTTAGTTCAATGCAAAGGAATAGCATTCATACCAGAATTCCACAATGATATTAATAATCGCAGTGAGGATAGGTTAGACATGGGAACCGGTTCAATCGGTTCCGGTTCCGTGCCGGTTCAACCGGTTTCGGTTCCATGGAACCGGTTCCGGTTCCGGCACGGTAATTACCGGACCGGTTCCGGGTCCAAAAACCCGGAACCAATTCGGAACCGGTATCCTTACCGGTTCCGGACCGGTTCACCCGATACCAAAAAATCTAATTTTTAAATTCGAAAAATACCCACATTATTTTTATTATACACAGACGAGAAATGCACAAATTTTATTAAATTCGAATTGAAAAAATTCCAAATTTTTATACTAAGTTTTAATTTTTTATACCAATTTCTAATTTTTTATTAAACTCAATAGTCAATAGTCAATACTTAAAAAAAAATTCCAAAATTTTATTATAACTTAATACTTAAAATAAAAATTTCTATAAAAAATACATAAAATAAAATACCTAAAAAAATAAAATTACATAAAAAATAAAATTACATAAAAAATTACATAAAAAGAAAAAAAAACTACATTACATCTTCATTAATTAAAACTCTACACGATCTAGCCTCTTCGTCGTCGTCGGAACTCGAGGCTTGGAACTCATCGATTGCGTTGTCCGTCCGGTTCTTGGATTCAGCGGCGAACCAATCTTTTAAACACACGAGCATCGCAAGAGAACTCGCTTTAAGATTGGTCCGTCGATCTCCAATAATTCGACCGGACGTAGAAAACGCGGATTCAGAAGCGACGCTTGACGCTTGCACCGCTAGAACGTCTCGAGCGATAGCCGCTAGCGTCGGGTAAAGCGTTGCATTCGACTTCCACCACTGGAGAACGTCGAATCCTTCCGGTGTTTGGAAGTTGAGACTCAAATAGAGTTGAATCTCATTTGAGTTCGTAGGTGCGGCCATCTTCCCTTTCGACTTTTGCATCCTCAACCGCTTTAGGACATCCAATGGGCCGCCTTGACTACTACCGGACCCCGTCACTCCCTCGGTCACATGCTCTGTCGAACCGCCCTGTACCTGTTGATGACTATAAAAATGGAAAAGTTCTTGGAGAGAAAGCGTAATTGACGTCTTTTGATCGTCAACATTCTTTCCAAGAAATCTCTCGTAATACTCGAAAAAAATATCAAAAGTGTCACTACCACAGCTCGGGTCGAGTAAAGCCGCCAAGCCGTGGACAATTGAAATTGTTTCCCAATATTTTTTAAATTTTGCTTCCATATGCTCCACGAAACCCGTCAAGTATGGATTATTACGGTATTCAATAAATTTATAACACATGCTAAAAAGCAACGGAATAAATAATGGCGATGTCGGATAATGAACACCGGAAAATTTTTCCGTTGCTTCCTTGAATACCTCAAGTAAAGAGACGCACATCCCGCAAATGTCCCAATCGAACTCGGTCAAATGATGCGTCGAATCAGGGCCGAGTGCGTTGTTGTTCCAAAAATGGGTGACCAAATCTTTATAGCGCATAAATGTGCTAAGAAGGTGATATAAAGAGTTCCACCTAGTCGGAACCGGTAGGGGAAACTTCTTATACCTAAGGCCGGTCGCCTCGACCGTTTGTCTCCACGAGCGTTCGAGGCGGCGTTCCCGTAATTGCTTTCCTGCGGCTTTAAATTTGTCTATCACCTGTCCCAAAATCTCGTCGAATGCACATTTGACACATAAATTAATTACGTGACAAGCGCACCTAACATGAAGCAATCGACCGTTAAGAGGCAAAGTAAGTTGAGATCTAATTTTTTCCATAGCATTATTATTAGCGCTAGCATTATCTAACGTGATAGACATAATTTTTTCCTCAATCCCGTATATTTTCGCCACATTCAAGACATACATCGCAATTGTGTGTCCCGTATGTAGCGAATCAAGGGGATCAAGGGACAAAATTCTTTTTTGCATCGTCCATGTCTCGTCTATCCAATGGCATGTCACCACGAGATAAGACTGCGACGTGACGTTCGTCCAAATATCGGTAGTTAAACTCACCCTGCAAGAAATGTTAGACAAATGTTTAATCAAACTCTTCCTATAGTCGTTAAACGTTTCTAACACGTACTTCTTAAGTGTTTTACGACCTACTTGATGGAATCCGGGTTATATCGAACTAGTGAAGTTGATAAACCCTTCATTTTCCGCAATACAAAACGGCTCCTCACAAGTGACGACAAATTTGACAAGAGCCATTTTCGAAATTTCCCTCGTGATAACAAAATTCCTACCGGTGTGTGCGCTAATTTGTTGTTGTGTACGCTCACTACCTATCGGTTGTAACGTCACCTCGTCGAATTTATGAAAACCCACTAAGTATTTTTTCATAGATCCCGTACCGCCGGAGTTACCACCGCTCCTATATTGATATTTAGCACGACAAATTTTACAAAAAGCGTTACCCATGGCCGGATTTCCGGCGTCAAGCACGAGGTCGAAATGTTCCCAAATTTTGGAGCGCTTCTTCCGGGTGCGAGACGGTCCCGATGCCGTGGATGCTTCTTGGCTCGGTCCCGTTCCGGTTCTAACATCACCGTCATCGCCGTCGTGATCTTCGTCGATACGCTCCATATCATCAAAACCTGTACGAATATAATCAAAAATATCGTCGTTCGGGTTCGAACTCGATGCCATGTTAGTAAAAAAAATATAGAATTTTTCGTGAGTGTGTGTGTATTTTTCGTGTGTGTATAATAAAAATAATGTGGATATTTTTTTTAATAATAAAATGAGAGTGTGGGAGAGATTGAGATTGTTGGGAGTATTAGAGAATTTAATTTTAAGAGTTTGAGAGAGAATGAGAGTAATAATGTGAAAAATGAAGGTAAATAGGGGTATTTATAGATTTTTTAATATGGTATAAAAAATAAAAAAAAATTAAAAAAAATTAAAAAAAATAAAAAAAAAAGAACCGTTGGGCAACGGCTAGAAAACTAGCCGTTACGGGTTCCGGTTCCGGTTCTACCGGTTCCGGTTCCGGCTATGTTTCTAGCCGTTGGGTTGTTACCGGTTCCGAACCGGAACCGGAACCGGTAACAACCGGTTCCCATCTATCGGAACCGGTCCGGTATCGGTTAAACCGGACCGGTTCCGGTTCTTGAACCGGTAAGACCGGTTCCGGTTCTGAACCGGAACCGGTGACCGGTTCCGGGCCGAACCGGCCCGTTAGCCATATCTAGGATAGGTACATCAAGCGTGATTATTAAGTAGAAAGTATTTATGAACATTAAGGGCATAATTGTATTTTCATCAAATACCCATTTATTAAACCCATATCTAACCAAACAAGTATATTATATTTAAACCCACTAACCAAACACACATTTTATTTTATACCCACTAATTAGTTTTATATAAATCTTATTAATTTAAACCCTCCTAAATATAAACCTACGTACCAAACGAGCACTAATGTGTTTTAACTATATATAATATTATTTTATATTTTAAGAATTAATTTTACTTTAAAATGATTAATAAATAAAATTATAATTTATATTGATGTGTGATGATATAATTGGAATAAATTAAATAATTAAAGGGTAAAATGAAAAATGAAACTGACATACGGATTAATTGACGATTTTTATGTGGATATATTGATTTATATTGATTTATATTCATTTATTACTTATATTATCTCAACTCCTTATTAAATATAAATTGAAAATGAGAATATTGATATATATTTATTATATATATCTTTTTAATTTTTTTTAGGTTTGCTTTGTATTGATGATTTTCAATTCTTTTTGTGGGTTTAGAGCTTTACATATAAATATATATGTTATTATTCAGGGCCGTTTTTTTAATTTTTGTGGCCCCGTTCTTGTAACCAAGTGAGGCCCTCAAGCATAAACGTCGATCATAAAAGTGAGGCCCTCAAACCATAAAAATTTGGTCTAAATGTCATGTGGCCCTGTGCGATAGACCATGATGCACGGGTCAAAATCCGGCCCTGTTATTATTATAGGAAAAACTCCATAAGAAAAAATAGTAATTTATATAATTTGCTTGTTACAGTATTTACTAAAGGAAAAAAGAAATGTTGGTTTTCATTTCTATTTTTGTATAAATAATAAGAAATGTTCATATTATATGAATTTTATTAATATTGTTAATTTAAAAATATTAATTCTAAGCTACTTATAAAAATGTAATTTAAAATATAAAAATAAATTAAAAATTAAAACTGACGTTGAATCAAATATTGAATCAGAATGTATTAATCTGCAATAAATTAACCAATTAATGCTTGTTAAAATTTCCTGAAATTTGTAAACATTAATTACTTCTTACAAATTTTAGGTATTATTCACGCCATAGAGGGGTGTAAATAGTAGTTGTACCCCTACATATTGCTCTCACCTCCAACCGCTGAACTGAAATGATTTCTTTAAATATGGTCGTTAATGATTTTATAGATATATTTAATTTAAATAAACGACATTAAATTAAACATATATTTTATTGGAAAAATAATAATTTTGCATGCAGCGATATAATAATTGTTTTTGTGCTTATTTTCCATGCAAAGTTGATGTTAACACTAATACATTTTCATTACCATATATAATTTCATCCAAACCCATTTTAAGTATTTATTTAGCTTTAACATCCACAGCAGAAACACACGAAAACCCAAAGAGTAAACAAGATCAAGGATTATTGCTACTTTTCGGTGCCGACGAGCGCTCCTTCTTCGCCGGCGGAATTCCGGGAAATCCCGGCGTCGGCTGGAAAGGAAAAGGCGGAAAATTGATCGGAAAACCCCCAGCCGGAGGCGATGGCGACGGGAATACCCCAGGAACCGGCGGCGAGTTGAAAATCGGCGTCGGGACACCCAAAGCCGGCGGCGATGGTAGCACAGGCGGAATCACCGACGACGGCGGCTGGAAAGGGTTTGGAGGAAACAGAGACGACGGCGGGGGCTGAAAAGGGTTTGGTATGGGGGGAAACTGCTGCGTTGTAATTACCTTTTCGTCCTCCGTCGCTTTAGCCCTCTGCGCCTCATGCTTCGGGGGCATAAATGGAATTCCAGGCAGGGACGGCAAACTTGGGAGGGACGGCAACGACGGCAGCTGAGGCAGCGGAGGCAAAGTAGGCAGCTGCGGCAGCGGAGGCAAGTACCGCCCTATCACCGGCAGGTTACCAACGCCCGAGTTAGGATCTTGGAAGGGCGGTAAGAACCCCGCGGGATTATTGGGATTCGTAATGACGGGCGAAAATTCCTTACGATCCTCGAAAAAGCTCGGCTTTTGGTCGCAGACAGAGGGGTTATTCAAGGGCTTGAAGGTGAAGAAGCCCGCGGAGTAGACATGGACGCCCCTCTTCCTCGACTTGAGGCGCAGCGAAGAGGACTTTGCAGCTGCGGCGATGGAGCAGAAGGGCTCGCCGCTTCGAACGAGCCGCACGGAGCAGTTCTCAATCTTGCGGGCGTGCTTGCCGACCGAAAACGGCAGGTCGACCTTGAACTCTCCCTTGGAGTCGGTTGTCGTTTCTTGTCTGAAAGTGGGAGCTGAGCTCGATGTGTCTCTACATTCCACTTCTACAGATGCTCCTATGACGATAAAGAAATGATTGAGGTGATCGATCAGTATCAAAACCATCAATAGATTCTTATTCTTTTTCTTTTAGGGATTCTTTATTACAAAAAGGGTAGAACTCTAAAGTGTGGGGTAAAGTGTAAAGATTACCTGGGATGAAGTGCTGGCTTATTCCCTTGGGAAGGTCTTGCCTGAAGCATGTGTCGCAGAAGACTCTTCCAACGACAACAATGGCAGGAGGTGAAAGCGGCTGTTTTCTAGCTTCTGCTAACTTGTTATTACTACTACTATTACTGAGCAAGAGGCATAGAGACACTATTGTCCAAAGCAAAGACATTTTCTTGGAGAAAGGTCGTCAGAACAAAGCTTCTAATTCAAAGAAAGTAATTAACTTGGTAAGAAGAACAGCTCATTCACACAAGCATGAGACACAGCTTGGGATTTCTTATTTTCTTGAATTTCTATTGATTGCTTATCTGCGATGTGAGCCCTTTATTTTATAGTAGGAAAAAGGGAGGCATATCATAATGGCAATCATGAAGGAAGAAACAAGTGAATTGCAAGCAAAGCTCAGCAGAGGTGGTGTGAAATAACGAAACTTTTTTAGTTAGACTGATGTTTTAGTTGGCTTGTGCTGCTGTTTAACATTCTGGGCATTTTTTGTTGGTTGAGAGTTGGAAGTAAATGTATAGGGACACAGTTGACGAGGAGGTCGTCACGCAATGCATGAGTGTGTGTGTGTGTGTTTGTCTATGTGCTTAGAAACGTACGTACGTCCTCTTTCATTTTTCTCACCTAAACTTTCAATTGCTTTTTGCATGTTAAGAACCTCTTTCATCGATTCCTTGCTAAAAGGACTCCTTAGAGATGATGATGATGATGATGATGATGAACACAAAATTCTTGTGACAACGATGTGTGGTGTTTGTAATAAAACAAAAAACAAAAAAAATGTTATGGTTGGTCTTGTTAGAGAATTACCTTCCTTCACGTGCTTAAGGGCAAATAAAATCACGGTCTTTGATTCACTAACCATTTTTTTTTTCATGAGATCATATTGTTAGATATATTTTTGTTTTACTGTCCCGAGTTATCCCTACTCGATCTGGCTATGAGCTAACCCCTAAATACCGGATCTGGCTATGGGCTAACCCCTAAATACCGGCGTGTGATTACGCCACACCTAAATACCGGATCTGGCTATGAACTAACCCCTAAATACCGGCGTGCGATTGCGCCACACAGATCTAGTGGATGCTTAATTGCACAACGATAGTCATGAGAATTAAATCTCATGGGGACTACTCAAGGAATTGTGGGAGGGAAGATTCGATCTCACGACCTAACTCACAAATCCTTAAGGTCTCCTTCTTGACCACTAGACCAAAGCCTCATTGGCTATCATATTGTTAGATATTGATTTCAGCAAATTGATTTTTTCGAGTTTTATTCTACCCTACTCAGATGGAAAAACTATCCAACTTTATCCGTGAATAAAAAAGAATAAAATGTAGCTGACTGCACTCAAGTCGAGTTTGATTCATTTTATAGGCTCGAACTTGACGAGTTACTTATTTCGAGTTCTACTTAGACGATAAATATTAAACACGATCTACTTAGAGTTCAAAGTTTTAAATTTAGTTTTAAAAATAAAATAAAAAGTTACAAATAGGTGACTTGAGCTTTACTCGCTCATCTTTTACCTTAATTTATAATTGGGGCTCGAAGACAAATAATTAAATTCAAGCCCAAAGTGTAAGCTCGAGCTCAAATTTTTAATATTTAGATTAAAAGTAAAAAAAAATTGATAAAATATTAGAACAACTGGCTCAACAAATGCTCGATTCATCTATCACATAGTATAATTAAACTTAATGGTTATACATCCAGGGGCGGATCCAGGAATTTTTGATCGGGGGGGCCGTAATATAGATGTATATATTGGCGTCGATGACGAGCTTAACGTAGAAGATAAAATTCTATTTGCTCTCTAAATTTGCACAAGTTACGTACATGTTAGAGGCAAACTGTAATATTTATTTGAGTTTTTTTTTTTAATTTGATACTTTATTTTTTTATTTTGATTAAGTGGCTGCTTTAATTTTAATAAGACTCATTAAATTAAAATTTAGATGGAAAAGTTTTGTTAGCAAGTCAATAATAAAAATTTAAATGGACGAACCATAAATTTTATTTTGAAAGTTCGAATAATATTTAAACAAATAATAAAAAATATCCACTTAATGACAATTATCAAAATATACATTGCAGCAAACATTGAAAATCATCAAAATGTCCTTAAGTTGTTAAAATGTAAATGTGTTCAATAATATATGTATTTTTCTATTATGTTTGCAATATTTTTGTATCTATACTTGAAGATCTATGAAATGATTATATGATGATTTATTTTGTTTTTATTATTAATCATATGGTTAAATAAAATTAGAGAATTTTAAAATTTTAATTAAAGACTTAACTATTATATATAAAGGAAATCACGTTTTGAGTTAAAAAAAAAAAACTAAAAAAATAATTGCTAAGAACTTAAAAAATAAAAAACAAGAAAAAGAATTAAACTGCTAAACGCTTACATTCTTTAATAATAAAAAATGAAAAATATTAAGAACTGAAAAGAATTAATAAACCCAAAGCCCAGAATCGAACTCAAGACCTTCTAGCAAAATAACGACCCCTCACCATCAGGTCACATGAAATATTATTAAAACTGGCGAAATAAAATAACTATATATCTAATTAAGATAGTACTAAAATATTCGAAAATTCTTGGGGGGCCGTGGCCCCCCCGGGCCATACAGTAGATCCGCCGCTGTATACATCGCCTTAATAACATTCTTTATTGGTAAATAAAAATCGTCATGATTTGTTGGAAAAAGAAAAAGAAAAAATTGGTATAGATTAAAAAAGTTTGCGATGCAATGGCTATATATTAATGGCCAATAATCCTTCCCAACATAAAAAGATTCCAACTTTAAAGTAATCGTCGGCAAATTCTTATTGCATGCCTTTGTAGTGTAGGGGTCACATTGGAGTATGGTGACCATATTATATATAAATAGATAAATAAATGTCTATATATGATTGCGGATTTTTTTTTTATTAAATCGATATGTCATGGGTATTTCTTAGTTTTTTTTTTTTGTCTTCTCCAAAATTGAAAACATATCTTAAATAAATAAATTAATTGATGTAGTGACAACATACGAAATAAAATAAAAAGGATCATTTATCACTGAAGTCGTCAGATAAAGAGATGCGCTTTTATTTGCCATTTTTTATATCCCATAAAAAAATCGCTAAATGCCGTCCTTTACCTTCTTCATCATTGTTTGGTTTGCTTCAGCAGAAGTAAAACCATCACTGAAACATCTGACGTCGAATTTTTTTGGCGTTTCTCCTTGGTAATCGTCCATCTTTTTGAGATAGGTACTTATGCACTGTTCTTCTCAATCAGTAGTGATCTCTTCATTTACTTTTTTTCGGATTTATTGATTTTTTCTTTTTGTTCGCGCTTTGAATCGGAAATAATGGGAGCTGAGCTGCGTGTAATGGGTATTTACAGTTGTTGATTTTTTTATTTTTATTTTGTGAATTTTTTTGGGGGTGAAATCCTCTGATCATTGATGATCTGAGCTGTTAGGTGAATTGTTCTTTCTTGATATTGAAGGAAGCTGGCACATATTGAACTTTTCTTGACGAATTGTTTACTTCCTTAATTCTTCTTTTCGGTGGGCAATTTGGTGATCCTTTTTCCTATATCAGTGCCGTATGGCTATGTCATGAAATTTATCATCTTTTCGTCTTCCTTACCTTACGACTATGATGTTGCAGGTGAATGAATACATATATTTATGGTTCGATAATTAACATTGAGGCGAGTAGATTGGCTAAGGGCCGTCAATGGGTTCTGTCTGTTGCTGTTTGAGAGATGATTGGGAGGATTTAGCTAATCCAAACAGCGTACATTATAGGAACTGTGTTTGCTTTCGTTGCTTTCTTCAACGCCTCTTACACTTGGTAAGGTTTTGAACAGTGTTTGAACCTAATAGGACATCCTTTTGGAACTAATTTTCTTGATGAACTATAACTTATGCCATTCAAGCTTGAGATTCATGGGGTATTTGCAAGTATTGTTTAAGCAATTCGATTTAAATTGTCTCTTTCGTTATACGCAATTTATATTAACCGTAAAATACCCCTTCTTTTTTTACGTTCTGCAGTATGCATCACTGTTTCACAGAGGAGGTGAACGGAGACTAACTTCATCGACTCAAGGAACAACATCACTGAGCCCTATTACTCCATTCGATAGCTCTGTCCCAGACACCTATCGACCTCCGCCGAGACCTTTGCCTTATGATGCCGATCCTAGGTACTTCAGGTTACAGCGGGATGGTCTTGTATCAAGGAGAGAGAAGGGGTCAAGCCACTCCCTTGAGGAAACTGAACCTCTTAGAATGAGCAGCGACGATGATGAAGAATCCGAACCTCTAACCAGCAAGAAGAAGTGGAACGAGGAAGACGAATCGAAAGAGCATAATTCGAAGTTATCGATGAAGCTCTCGTCTGCTAAGATGGCTGCTGGGTTTTCTCACATTTATACTACTTCTGAAGATGATGATGTGTGCCCTACTTGCCTTGAAGGTAATATGAATGAATACTAATTCTCTATTCACTTTCTTTGGGATCTTATCGTACAATGCCCGCCAACTATAAGGATTGACTATTGTAAGAATTGCTCTAAATCTGATACTTTACGATTGCCAATATGACTATCTGTGTTCTTGACTTGAGTGGTTGTTTTGCTGGGGCCATATGATGCTTTCTTTTGTTGATTTGAATTAGAAAATCTGCTACATATATAGCCTTTTTGTTATCATGATCGATATCGATGTAATTGATTTGGCTCCATTTGCATTTGCCTGTACAGAGTACACGACGGAGAACCCTAAAATAACTACGAAATGCAGTCATCATTTCCATCTCGGATGCATATACGAGTGGATGGAGAGAAGCGATAACTGCCCAGTCTGTGGAAAGGTACCAAAACATACAAAGAAACTCGATATTCATACAGCTAATCAATTCACTTGATTCTCTATTCATCAAAGATGAAGTTTTTTTGCATGGTTATATCTATATATATGGTTCTTTTAATCAATTCGATCTTCGTTTATTGATGTAAGGTAATGGCATTCGATGAGACGCCGTGATGAATATGCACATCTTAGAAGTTTGCCTCGACCGTCGACATTTATACACTTTCAAGAGATGTAATATGTCTTTCAATCTGCTGTAAGAAAATATTCTTCGGTATATAATATTTACTGCGTCTATATTATGATGCAGCATTTCATCTTCTCAAATATATATATATATATATATATATATATATATTATGATTCGATAGGCTATTTATTAAAGAGTCGCACGAGCCAATATTTACCATACAAAGGACTCGACCAAATTTAAAAAGGTCTTAGGATGCATCTCTACAAACAGAAATATATCCCTCCCATTCATAGTATAATGTTATTGGGACTGGGAAATTAAAAATATATGTTCATCATTTGATATACTTTTGGTAGATAGATATAAATTATTATTTTAGATGGGAATAAACATATAATTATTTCAGAGCATCCAGCCAGGGATCAATCCTCCGTTGACATTGTTCACATCTGCAGCAGCAGTCATCTGACTTGAACTCACAGCACCATTATTATTATTGTACCTATTTAACATACAAATATCACATGTTAAATATACATCATATGTCAAAATGAATGTTCTTAAAACATAAAGAAAGAAAAAAAAAATTATTACCCAATCTGTAGAGTTGAGTTGCAGTCAAGGGGTTGAAAGAAGCCCTGAGAATGAGCATGCTGTACTTGATGATGGCCATATGAGTTGTTGTGATGTACTTGCTCCCCACCAATCCAATATTGTTGTTGAAAATTATGATTCGTAGCATAAATTTCTTGCAGCTGAGATACAAAATAAATAAATGGTACATTTGCAAATATAAAAATCTTGCCCTTAATTGTTAGAAAATACTATAATATAAAGAGCACTCTAACCTTTCCCTCTAAAGCCTTATTAGCATCCATCATCATCTTCTCCTGAAGCAGTAGAATACAAAACAATGCCCATGCAATAAAACAAGCTGATCATTAATTTGAATATGTATACATATATATACATATATATATATATTATATGTATTACATATTACATATATTTCTTGAATTACTCATTGATCTATACGTACCTTTGCTTGAAGATCAGACAGCTGATCGAGCATAACTTGTGTCTGCAAGTAATACCAATAAGAAAAAGAAGAACATTGTTTGTTAATTTATATGAGCAAAGCAATTCTACAATTTTTGGAATATGCGATTCTTATAAAACGGAGATGAAACATTCGATTTAATGAATGGCTTACCCTTGTAGACCTTATAAGCTTTAAAGAATTGTCAAGCTGATGCTCCAAATGCTCAATGTCATTTATGTTCAAGTTTCCTAGTTCATCTCCGAGGAGCTGCCTGAAACAGTTTAAATTATGTAAGAACTCGCCGTAGTTAAATAAATGTCCCGACGAAATGAGAATCGGGGAAAAATGGGGACGGAGGACGGAATACCTTTGGTAGCGCTGAAGGGACTCGTATTTCGATTTTAACTTCATATACTCTCTGTAGCTGCTTTGCTACAAGATAGAATTTTGTTTAGATCATATACTTATATACATATGACACATACATAATGCCATTGAATATTACCTCAATGTCCTTCGATGGATTATTGACTTCTACGGAGCCATAGCTGCACTTTTGATACCTTTCAAGAGTCTTCATCATGCTGAAACAAAAGGGCATAAACTTGATATATATATAAGATATATGGCAGCCTAAGTCCCATGTTCTTTATAAGATAAGATGAATACTTATGTATAATAGGGATTTTACATTCATTTATGAGTTATTATCATTATATATACACACATTGAAATGATCCATTGATACAATCTTTTATACAACGTGTATAAGGAGGCTCGTTAAGTACCATTTTGACTGAAATTTTAAGTCTTTCGATGATCATCTGAAGGATATATGTGAAACAAATATTTGTCTACAAGCCCTAGTTTTATATCAGCGTATATATATATATCATCAAAGCTTTGAAAACTCGATTGTGAAATAATAAATGATTTTACATAATACAAACCCCAGAAAGTTGCGATTTTTATTATCCTTTTTTTTTTTTACAGGAAGATCTTTCTGTAATAAACAATCAATCAAACAGCACAGATCGTTGCTGAAAAAGGATGACATGTTAAAGAATTGGATAAAGAAGACGAAGATTTGCTTCAGACTGGTTAATACACCAAAGAAAACATGCATCGGACCGAAAAATAAGTACCAAGTTCAGACAAAAAAATATATATATAAATATTATTGAGAAGAAAATTTTCTGAAGATCTTGCAGAACAGATCATCTCTTTGAAATAAATAAATAAAAAAAGATGAAGTTATTGCAAAGGCCCCTGCTTGAAAAAAGAGAAAAGAAGCCCTGCAATAACCTTCCAAAGATCAAGACTTATTTCAGAAACCCAAAAGAAAAAAAGGGAAAAAAGAGGAATTTTCAAGAAACAAACCTCAAGTCCACGAGAAGCTAGACAAGTAAATGAAAAACAATAAGGAAATAATTATTAAATGGTAAGAAATTATGATATTCCCTTACTTGGATGAGCTGCAGAACTCATAGAGCTTTCCACGGTTAGAGAAGATGATAAGGGCAACCTCAGCATCACACAGAACTGAAAGCTCATAAGCCTTCTTGAGCAAACCATTTCTTCTCTTTGCAAAAGTCACCTGCCTATTTATCTTGTTCTCTATCCTCTTCAGCTCCACTCTTCCCCTTCCCATAATTAATATAATATATATAATATAATCTTCTTTATATTTAATTAGTTCTGGGACTAGAGCTTCTATCAACCCTTTTCCCTAAATTGGAGCAAAGAAGATAATATGGAAACCCTAAGATGAAAAAAAGAAATGACGGGAACGGATGGGTGGTTGATTCTTTATGAAGAAGACAATATTGATTACTATATGACTTTGGCTTTTTGCTTTATTATTATTTTCTTTTCTTTTTTTTTTTTTAACCACTGCAATTCTTGAAGATAACTGTAACGAACCGTAGGATATATAAACTACTTCTAGGGTTTAGAAGTTAATGTAATACCTTCCTAACATCTGTTTTTACTGTAGCATCGAAGCTTTGGTCTTCTAAGTTTGTTTTATTAACAATCGTCCGTACATAGTTGAAACTTGATATCATCGTTTGTCGGGCATTAGACAGAGCGCGTGGAGGGAACGCTTTCTAGGTCATTCCTCTGCAACGTGTCTTACAGACGCTGAAAAGGCGCGTCGGAATCTGAGGAGAAAATATCAGATAGCCGTCATCAAGACATAAGGATGGGACACGTGTTTGATAACGAGTGGATAGAACCTTTTTTTTGTATTAAAAAATAAAGGAAAAAGAAAAACTCTTTTCTGTTAGTTCTTAAGTACGTTAGATTTAAGCTTTGGTCGTGCCGTGGACTTCTGATATATTTGGTTCTTCACATAGGATTTTTAATAAATATTTAGGTACAAAAAAGATGCAATTAGTCAATTAGAAAAAAAAATGCAAAAAACTAAATAAATATTTTGTCGAATGAATGGTAAAGTTCAATTTTTACCATGTTACGGTATATTTTATTTTTTACTCTCAATCCCAATAATTTAGGTTCACCGATTTAGTAATGGATATGAATTTAGTAACTTTTGACCACTAGCAACACATTTGCATATAATCCAAAATTTAATATCCCTATTTTCTTTTTATTACTAAATCCAAATAGCCAAATTGTAGACATTAGACGTCATGTATTATTAAATGATGTTATATAGGGGAGTCTATCCATATTTTAATTTTATCTTTCTATACATATTCTTTTGGTGGTCGTGAGGAGCAGATAAAATATTCAATGATAATTTCAACAAGGAGTGCATTTTATATTGTTTCAATTTATATATTTTACTTCCAAACAATATGTAAAAGTGTATATCATTTAAAAGAATCTCATCATAAGATAAAAACCATTGAGATATCGAGCAACCATGATGTGGTACGAAGTATCAACCAGCAATTACACCAAACATATGGAATGCGCATTTAAATATTATGTATAGGTAGATACATTATATGATATTCCATTAATATTTATTACAACAATGTTATTTATTTTCTAGTTTTGCCAGTGACTTATATTAATAGCTTTGGAGTGGACAGCTGACGATGACAAGCCAACAAATTTTGTAGGGTTTGCTTTCATTTCATATTGTACCATATATACATTATTACTATGAAATACTTAAATGTGGATGTTTTAAATAATAATATTAGTTAAATTATTGATAATTTGGAAGTATTGTATTAAATTATGATAATATGATAACATGATAAGATGAGGTGTTTAATTGAAGAGTTTGTATTTTAGTGTGAGGTGTATAATTGTAATTAATGTGATTAGTTGTAATAGTGAATTATTAGTAGTATAAATAGGTGATTAGAATTCATTGTAAAATACACCAAGTATTGAAATACTTAATCTCTCTCTAATCTCTCTCTTTATTATTATAAGCTATATTATCATTATAATCTTAATATAAGTATAATTATAATAAAATAATCTTAATATAATAGTAATCACAATTAATATTTGTATAACACGTTATCAGCACGAACGCTCTCCGTCGTCAAGATCAACCTCCGTCGAAGATCTCGTACGAGTTTAGTCGAGGTACGGTAATTTAATATTTAATTTATACTAATCATATATTAATTGTGATTAATTTAAAAATATATATTATAAAAGTATATTTTAAAAGTTTTATAACTAAACGCCAATACCCGAGTGGTTTCGCGGAATATCGTTCACTATAAGTGACGAGAGGTCCAGATTTCCATACCCCGTGGTGGTGTGTGGAATTTTTATTTACGATTTATTTTTTTTATATATTCACGTACACAACACCAAAAGTCCACGAGATCTTGTGGTTATCCCCACCTCAGTAGCGGCATATTATTGATTGAACAATCTTGAAGTAATTATTGGACCGAATAGTTTTGGACACTGGACAAATTTTATTACCGCAACCTTATCGGAGCTTGCACAATAATTATGAAATAATAAAGAACGAGTTTCATAAAACAATTCATATATTTTATCATTGATTTATATGTTATCTGATTATTATGTTCTTTTTCATGTTATAGAATCATGTCGTTTTATACAAAGATGAATCTTCTGTTGCTTACTTTATTTACGGTGATCATTACGGCTATGTGGATAATGTTTTTACCAATGTTTTTAAAATATAATTATTAATTATAATTTTTCTTTAATATTATAATTACTGAAATATATTTTATTTTGAAGGATGACGCTTTGTCCGATGTTTGATCTATTACTTATGATTATTATTACGGCGACAGTTATTTGGATGCGGATATCGTTTTTCATTATAACTTTTACAAAAGAAGATATAAAAGAAGATTAATTATAATTTTTTCTTTTAATATTTTAATGATGATTTTATTTTCATGATATCAATAAATTGAATCTTGCAAAACTTTGATTTATCAATCTCGATTTTATACTTGCTACTGATTTACACAGTTACATCGGGGTATTATAAAGCATTCACCACGTTCAATCCATCAGATATAATACGAATAAATATCGTGAGAAAATGATCAGAAAATATTATGATGGATGAATGAAAAGTATAAGTCCGACTAAATGATTATGTTGCATTCCCTGAAGTGAATGTATGCGTAAACAATAAAAGTGGTCGTGAACATTATATTTACCGTGGTTATTATTAATATTTTCCCCGAAGTGGACAACTAGTATATAATTGAGAAAGATGTATTGAGCAATATAAAGATTATTATATATTATCGTTGGTTATTATTCGCACCCAAAGATCCCGTTGATCTTTATAAAGAGCAATTAAAAGTGAAGTGTCGATGAAATTAAATTTTGGATTACGATATTTCAGAAAATTGCTGCTAGATCCTATGCTCATTTGCATATTTTAGTTTTTGTTAAAGATCCAAATAAAGAAAACTGAGACATCGTTATAAATTTTGTTTAAGCATTATTTATTTATTATTTTATCTTTATATATATAATTTTATTTTGACGCTTATTTATTTAATAATTCTAGTTATTATATATTTATCAATACAATGGATACAAACATGTGCAATGGGGAGTTATGTCTTGCAGATTGTACAACGACTAATACGATTCTAAGAAATAAGAAATATTTCTCCCATCTTGAAATGAAAGAAACAAGTGTTATCACTATATCGGGTAGCACAAATATAATTGAGGGCTCCGGAAGAGCTAATGTTATACTGCCGAGAGGGACAAGGCTGATAATTAAAAATGCCTTATATTCTCCTAAGTCTCAAAGAAATTTATTGAGCTTTAAAGATATTCGACATAATGGATATCACATTGAGACTGCAGAAAAGAGAAATATTGAATATTTGCACATTACAAAAGTGGTTTCGAATGATAAAAGAGTTGTTGAAATATTACATTCGTTTGACTCTGGATTGTATTACACGTATGTTAAAACAATTGAATCACATGCTATCGTAAACCAGAAGTTTACTGATGATAATACATTTGTTGTTTGGCATGACCGGTTGGGCCATCCCGGTTCAATTATGATGCGGAGAATAATTCAAAATTCACGTGGACATTTAATGAAGAACCAGAAGATTCTTCAATCGAATGAATTATCATGTGCTGCTTGCTCTAAAGGGAAGTTGATTATTCGTCCATCACCAATAAAAATAAAGAATGAATCTATAAGATTTTTGGAACGTATACAAGGTGATATTTGTGGACCGATGCATCCATCGTGTGTACCATTTAGATATTTCATGGTATTGATTGATGCATCAACTAGATGGTCTCATGTATGTTTGTTATCAACGCGGAATGTAGCTTTTGCGAGATTGCTTGCTTAGTTGATTCGATTAAGAGCACATTTTCCGGATTATCCAATAAAGAAAATACGTCTTGATAATGCTGGTGAATTTACTTCCAAGGCATTTAATGAATATTGCATGTCTATTGGAATTGATGTTGAGCACCCCGTGCCACATGTCCATACGCAAAACCGTCTTGCATAATCGTTGATTAAAAGGTTGCAATTAATTGCAAGACCATTATTAATGAAGTCGAAACTTCCCTCATCTTGTTGGGGACATGCTATATTACATGCAGCGGCACTAATCCGCATCAGGCCAACAAGTTATAACGATATCTCCCCGATACAAATGGTTTATGGTCAGGAACCAAATATTTCTCATCTGAGAATTTTTGGATGTGCGGTATACGTTCCAATTGCTCCACCACAACGCACTAAGATGGGACCTCAAAGGAGGTTGGGAATATATGTCGGATTTGAATCTCCATCGATAATAAAATATTTAGAACCTCTAACTGGAGATTTATTTACGGCTAGATTTACCGATTGTCATTTCGATGAATCGAATTTTCCGACATTAGGGAGAGAAAAGAAACAGCTGGAAATGAGTATTAGTTGGAATGAATTATCGTTAAATCATTATGATCCTCGAACGAAAGAATGTGAATTAGAAGTTCAAAAGATAATTCATTTACAAGGATTAGCTAATCAACTGCCAGATAGTTTTATTGACCTTAACAGAGTGACTAAGTCGCATATACCAGCTGTTAATGCTCCTGCAAAAGTTGATGTTCCTGGAGAACATATAATGATCGAGCCTAAGCCACAACTAAAACGTGGTAGGCCATCGGGTTCCAAAGATAAAAATCCTCGAAAAAAAAAAGGAGCAAATAATAAGAATGGTCCAGTCGAGGATTTATCGACTCTAGAAGAGTCAATGGGCATTAATGATTATGATAATGGAAATCAGATACCTGAAATTTTTGAGAATAATGATATGAAGAGATCTCGATAAATTATGCCCAAAATGGAATTAGATGGAACCGAGAAAAAGTCAACGTTGACAATAAATTCTCATTTAACGTAGCGCTACATGAAATGAATGAGATAAATGAGAATGAGGATTATGAACCAGGGTCTGTAAAAGAATGCAGACAAAGAAATGATTGGCCAAAATGGAAAGATGCAATCGAGGAAAAATTAAAATCACTTGAGAAACGAAAAGTTTTCGGACCTGTAGTCCGCATACCAGAAAATGTAAAGCCGGTTGGATATAAATGGGTTTTCATCAGAAAGAGAAATGAAAACGGTAAAATTGTGAGATACAAAGCACGGCTTGTTGCACAAGGCTTTTCACAACGATCTGGTATTGATTATGAGGAGACATATTCTCATGTGGTGGATGCAACTACTTTTCGTTATTTAATTAGTCTGGCAGTACGTGAAGGACTCGATATGCGTCTAATGGATGTTGTCACCGCTTATTTATATGGATCACTTGATAGTGATATATATATATATGAAACTTCCCGAGGGATTTCAGTTACCTGAAAATTCAGGGCCCCGAAATGAGTACTCAATCAAGCTAAATAAATCGCTTTATGGATTAAAGCAATCTGGGCGTATGTGGTATAATCGCCTAAGTGAATATTTATCGAAAGAGGGGTATAAAAATGATCAAACTTGCCCGTGCATATTTATGAAAAGATCTAGAAGTGAATTTGCCATCATTGCAGTTTATGTTGATTATATCAACATAATTGGAACTCCTGAAGAGTTATCAAAAGCTGTTAATTGTTTGAAAAAGGAGTTTGAAATGAAAGATCTCGGTAAAACGAAATTTTTTCTTGGACTGCAAATTGAATATTTAAACAATGGAATATTCGTACATCAAGAGACTTATACGAAAAAGGTATTGAAAAGATTTTATATGGATAAAGCTCATCCATTGGATACTCCAATGATTGTTCGATCTTTAGATGTGAATAAAGATCCGTTTAGACCCTGTGAAAATAATGAAGAACTACTTGGTCCTGAAGTACCATATCTTAGTGCTATTGCAGCACTAATGTATTTGACGAGTCATACACGACCTGATAGAGCGTTCGCTGTAAATCTATTGGCAAGATATAGTTCGTCACTGACTCGTAGACATTGGAATGGAGTTAAACGGATATTTCGATACCTTCAAGAAACAACTGATATGGGATTGTTCTATCCAAATGAATCAAAAGCAGATTTGATTGGATATGCAGATGCTGGTTTTCTATCCGACCCACATAATGCTCGATCGCAAACGGACTATTTATTTACGCATGGCGGAACCGCTATTTCATGGCGGTCAGTTAAACAAAGTTTAACGGCTACTTCATCTAATCATGCAGAAATTTTAGCTATTCATGAAGCTAGTCGAGAATGTGTTTGGTTGCGATCGATAATTGAGCATATACAACAAACTTGTGGGTTATTATCGGAAAAGTTACTTCCGACGATTTTATATGAAGATAATGCTGCATGCATTGCCCAATTAAAGGAAGAATATATTAAGGGAGATAGAACAAAGCATATTTCACCAAAATTTTTCTTTACACATGACTTAGAGAAAAATGGTGATATTGATGTACAACAAGTGCGATCAAGTGAAAATCTTGCAGATTTATTCACGAAAGCACTTCCCCCAATAATTTTCAAAAGATTGGTATATTCAATTGGAGTTCGAAGGCTTCGAGATTTGGAATGATGTTATCATCAGGGGGAGTAAATACGCGTTGCACTCTTTCCCTTCACTGAGGTTTTTTCCATGTGGTTTTCCTAGTAAGGTTTTTAATGAGGCAACAATCGAAAGCGTATCTAAAAGAATCATGTACTCTTTTTCCTTCATTAGGTTTTTATCCCATTGGATTTTTCCTAATAAGGTTTTAACGAGGTATATTCTTTGAAAACATCTAAGGGGGAGTATTATGAAATAATTAAATGTGGATGTTTTAAATAATAATATTAGTTAAATTATTGATGATTTGGAAGTATTGTATTAAATGATTATAATATGATAACATGATAAGATGAGGTGTTTAATTGAAGAGTTTGTATTTTAGTGTGAGGTGTATAATTGTAATTAATGTGATTAGTTGTAATAGTGAATTATTAGTAGTATAAATAGGTAATTAGAATTCATTGTAAAATACACCAAGTATTGAAATACTTAATCTCTCTCTAATCTCTCTCTCTTTATTATTATAATCTATATTATCATTATAATCTTAATATAAGTATAATTATAATAAAATAATCTTAATATAATATTAATCACAATTAATATTTTTATAACAATTATTTGTTTATTATTCGATCACTTGGGTTCATCACATGATACCTTGGCCTACCTACCACACTCATGTCCCATTATTATTTTCATTCGCAGCCAATTCGGAAATTAAATTAATATATATATATATATATATATGTATAATGGTTATGCACCTATAATGGTTATGAATGAAAGTAAAATACTTCTTTATAAATATATATGTTTTTGATAATTAAATTACCGCCGCGGAGGAATGTGACGAAGACATATCATAGTTACATCTAAGGAATGCCCCGTGCATGCATCCTGAATTATATAAAAGGAAAAAAATAGGATATTTTCATATTCCCTTGAATACCTACCTAATTATGTATATATCATGTATTAGGGGTGCAAACGAATCGAATCGAGTCGAATATCATGATATTCTATTCATATTCTATTATCAAATTTCGAATTCGAACTCGAATACGAATACTATTTGAATACTAAAATTGATTTGATTATGACATTCGAATATCGAATCGAATATTTGAATATTATAATTCAAATTTATATTTTATTATTATATTTTTTTATTTAATAAAAATAAAAATAATATTATATTTAAATATATATTTAATTATAGTATATTATATTTAAATATATGTTGAATTATAATATGTTTTATTTAATAAATATATATATTGAATTATAATATATTACATTTCAATTATATATTGAATATTAATATTTATATTTAGTTTTTTACGAATCGAATCGAATATTGCGATATTTGTATTCGTATTCTAAAATTATTCGAATAAAAAAAAATATTCTTATTCGGATTTTATATTCTAATATTTCGACTCAATTTTTGAATCGAATCTCGAATCGAACCAAAAAAATTCGATTAATTTGCAACCCTATCATGTACGCCTAAATTATTCAAACAACTCATTAATTCGTGTTTTTTATATGATCAACATCACTCTTATGAAAAAAAAAAGGCTTAATTAAAGACCAAATAAAGCTGCATGAAATAAATCTCTATAGTCAATAGTTTCTGCATGAGAAAAAAAGGAAAGGAAAAAAAAAAGGAAAGACGAACTTTTTAAATCCATTATTGAAGGAGGAGATGCCAATGAAGTCTTGGTCTAGTGGTCAAGGAGGAGACCTTAAGAATTTGTGGGTTAGATATCCCCCTCCCACAATTCCTTGAGTAGTCTCCATGAAATTTATTTCAAATGACTATCGTTGTCAGGTGGATTTGTGACGTATTCATCTGACCCCGGAGATTAGTTCTACCGCTGGAGTGTGTGGCGCAATTAAGTCTCCGCCAAATCTATGTGGCGCAAAGCCCACATCGATATTTAGGGGTTAGTTTATAGCCAGATCGAGTGAACATATCTGGACAATGTAAAAAAAAAAAAGCAGAGAAAGGACTAAAACGTCTTTTCCATGTTTTTTCGCGAATCTCCGACATAGTACTAAGACATCATCGATACGTGTCAAGTTGTAACTGGGCGTTACCCTCTCGCGTGGACAGGTGTTGGAAAATGATTGGCTGATTCAAGTGGGCCACTTTCGGGCGGCGCGTGATGGTGACGCTCGAAGGGCCATAGTGCATTTTACACACATATATATATATATATATATATTATAAAAGATACTCTTTTGATTAGTCGAATCAAAAGGTTTCTGCAGTTTGAGGGCAATAATGTGTTGTGCAGCATCCATCTCCTGCTGTTCGGTACTTTTTTTTTTCAATTTATGCCCCACAAAATAACTATTAATTATATATTATATATATATAGAGATATATATATATATATGAGTAAATTAATTAATACATGATATGTGCTACTTCTCATGTGTGAGAAGTTGGTACCCAAACTGGAAGCTTTTATGTCTAAGAAAGGCCCATTGGACTCTTATTGGATTGCAAAATAATAAAAATAATGTTTCGGTTTGCAGTTTGCCGGCGGTCTAACCGTTGACAGCTGGTTCGGTTCGATTTTTTTTTCTAACCGAATGTCCATGTTTAAAAAAAACATATGTCGAGAAGGCAAATTCTTGAATTTAGGTTGGGTCTAATGGCTTGTCTAGCTAGTCATGAATTCGAATCTCATGACTATTGCGGTGGGTGAATTTGTAACATATTCATATATGCTCCAAGAGATTAGTCACATCCTCATATGGTGTGGTATAAGCCCATCGTCGTTTGAGTGGGGACACTCATGGGTCGTAAGGAAAAATAAAAAATAAAAAGAAGGCAAGTTCTTGAAACAAGCATGAGATTTAGTTAATTGTTGAATTACACACCCCTCCATCTAAATGCCTATGCTTGAAGTGTGTATATGATATTCTAATTTTATATATTTTATTTCCAATAAGATTGATCCTCATGACTAAACTGATTTCTTTTAACGAGTGTTCGTGATGATTCATACACATGACTTCTTGACTTGAACTCTAATACTATTTTGAATGGCTACTCTGCCTAAAAGCTTAAAGCGACTGTATCATATTTTAATTTTATATATTTTATTTTCAACATTAATATTATAATATCAATCAGTAGACAAACCGAAGGCACAAAGAAGCATAGAATCAAGCATTGAGCATAGAACTAATAGCATTTCAGTGATCTAAATAAGAACTACGTCGAGCACTCAGTGCAGACGAAATGCCCGCCGGCTCGACAGCTCGGGCAAGAAGAGTATCTTAACTTGGATTTAGGATTAACCTCCTCCATTGGGACAATCAAATTAAGTGGGCTTCCTTGTCTGATTCTCCCCGAGCCTCTGCACTTTGGGCATGCTATCAGCTTCAAGTCGCCGCATTTCTTGCACATGCCTAAAGAGCTGATGCGTAGCAGCACAGCAATATATACCTTCAGTAAAATCTTTAGACATATGTATTATATGTGTTGTGTGTACGATAATGATTTTGAGAAGGTGATAAGATTATTTATTACCTTCGCTGAGAAGAGGAGATGAATGAATCGATTCTTGGAGCTGAAACCGTAGCTGACAGCAAAAGTGTTCCCACTGCATAACCTGCTATTTCACTTGCTGTTATGTGTTCAAACATTTTCTTCCTTTTTTTTCTTCTTTGTTTACGATGATAAGTTTTTCGCGGATGATAATGAAGTATGTAATAACAAATAGCACAATCTGTCTTATCTTATCTAAGATTTAGTAATGAAATGTTATATTATTAATTATGAGTGATGGACTAAACAAATGGCCTATTAGCTCAGTTGGTTAGAGCGTCGTGCTAATAACGCGAAGGTCACAGGTTCGAGACCTGTATGGGCCATCTTTTTTCAGTTTTTTTAATTTTTTATTTATTTATTTATTATTATTATTTTATATATATTATAAAAATATCAATTGTGATTAATATTATATTAAGATTATTTTATTATAATTATACTTATATTAAGATTATAATGATAATATAGCTTATAATAATAAAGAGAGAGAGATTAGAGAGAGATTAAGTATTTCAATAATTGGTGTATTTTACAATGAACTCTAATCACCTATTTATACTACTAATAATTCACTATTACAACTAATCACATTAATTACAATTATACACCTCACACTAAAATACAAACTCTTCAATTAAACACATCATCTTATCATCATTTAATATAATACTTTCAAATCCATCAATAATCCAAAAACATCCACATCTTAATTATTTAACCATCCATAATTAACTTATTTCATAATACTCCCCCTTGGATGTTTTTCAAAGAATATGCCTCGTTAAAACCTTATTAGGAAAAACCCAATGGGATAAAAACCTAATGAAGGAAAAAGAGTACATGATTCTCATATATATTATCATAAATTTGAAAAATGATAAAAGATAAACGATTATTATTTTTCAGCAATCACAGCAAATATCCCTATATTTGCTACTCCAACCTCGACGGTCAGAATCCCGCCGGTTGACGAGGGGCCCACCGTTAATCCCTTGTGGGTTCTCGGGTGTGGTTCAACCGAGGTTTTCCGGCGCTTTTTTTCTCGATCAATAATAACAATATTGTAACTTTATATCTTAAGATACATTGCTACATAGTATATTTTTCAAACTAAGTTCAAAATTGAATATAGACTAGTAGTATATGTTCAACTAACAAATAGTCTTTACAAATTACAACTTGTACAAAGTTGTAAGAGAAATAACACTAGTTATCACGCTTCCCACTTGGAATTAGCAAAAAAAATATATTGCTATTGTTATTGTTTCTTACATTATATGTGTAGAATAGATAATCGATATGATTAACTAAAATCATTGAACGTGGGCATAATCAGATATGATCATAAGACTAATTAATTTACCTTGCCTTTATTTTTCCATATCATGTTTTAGCCTTTGTCTTGGGGAATACATGCAAGCAAGAAGTTCTTGACTTTCATGTCTTCTAGTGCTAATATTATATCATTGCAAGCCGGTGAAAAATTAGACTTTGAAACTATCATCCAATATCTCCATTTGCAAATTATTGATTGTCTTGTAATAATTTTATTCACAATAAAATATTTAGGGTTAGGTTTCTTGACACAATTTTATTCCATATAAGTTTTCAATTTCATTAATTACTATATCAAGCAGTCTTGTGATTCTCAATGCTAAGTCATGTCCAGCCTTACAAAAAATCCCTTTTGTTAACGTATCAAGTCACGACCTTATATTATAACCATACTACGATATGATCAACGTAATATATTATATTAAATTTTATACGATTATAGAAAGTTTCAATCTAACAATTTATGGGACGATGCTTTGATTAAGGCGATGTTAACAAAGCCCACTAGTGTAGTGACAAAGAACAAGCCACAACGGTCAACTTCATCAAGACTTAGTTTAATTATTACCACCATTTGTAACAATGCCGCTGGATTTTAACAAGACTTAGTTTAAGTCCCTCCAATCAATCATCTTCATTTGCCCCTTTGTCTTAACCACTTAGTCACTATTCAATGCACTCTCCCTCCCTTCCTCTCTCTCTATCAATAGGTCAAGAAATCACTTGAAAAAGCTCTCAAAAGATGTCTTCTTCGTGGCCAGAAAAGCCCGACGTAACCTTATCCCTCGGCTTAACGACTAAACGCATGAAGCGAAAGGAAGAAGCCCTCAGCAAGCCCGAAGAAAAGAGCGTAAAGATGGTCAAACTCTTGCTGAGCTGCGCCAACCATGTGCATTTGAACAACGTCCAGCGGGCGGACGCTTGCCTTGGCCAGATAACGAAGCTGTCGTCTGCGCTGGAGGGCGATGCCATACATCGTCTAGTGACTAGGTTCGCCTCGTCCCTGGCAGCCCGGATAGTCAATCGATGGTCGGGCCTGTCCAAGGCCCTAGACATCAATGGGCCCGCGGGCTTCGATCGTGACCGTGCTAGGTTAGTGTTCAGTAGAGTCCTTCCCTGCGTGGGCTTTAGCTACACCGTCGCAAACTTTATCTTGGCCCGATCTATGGGTGGAGAGAGTAGGGTCCACGTCATCGACTTTGGTGATTTCGGCGACCCGAGCATGTGGGCTGTTTCTTTGATGAAGGGTTTGGCGGACGGGCCCGATGGGCCTCCGCGCCTGAGAATTACGTGCGTAAATCGAGGAGACAAGGAGGCCCACGAAAGGTACAAAGCAAGGCTAGTCAAAGAGGCCGACGGCTTAAACATATCCTTCGAGTTCAATCATTTGCATGCAAGTCTTAAAGAAGTCAACTTGGAAATGTTGAGCGTTCGATCTGACGAAGCCGTAGCTATCGTGTCGATCTTGAGCCTCCACACATTGCTGGCCGAGGACGACAGATTCGAGGCCCGTTTCGGTGGGCCCGCGAGGGTGAGCAACGAGGTCAAAGAATGCATGCAAGTGAGTAAATTTCTTGAAATGGTGAAGTCCATTAAGCCCAAGGCCTTCCTACTACTGGAGCAAGAATCGAACCACAACTCGGGCCGGGTCATGGATCGGTTCGCGGAGGCTCTGCGTTATTACGGGGCGTTGTTCGATTTGACGGACGTTTTGTTCGGCGGGCTTTCGTGCGCGGATCGGGCCATGTTGGAAGAAATGTTCGGCCGAGAGATCGACAACATTGTGGTCGAGGAAGGCGTGAGGAGAGTCGAAAGGCACGAGAGGTATTCGAAGTGGGCCGTACGGTTTTCGAGGGCGGGCTTTAGGCCCGTACAGTTGTGGTATGAGGTGTTTGAGGACGCCGAAAGAATGTTTCGGGCTTATGGGCGGTTTGGTTTTAAGGTCGTTAGTAAGAAGGGAACTTTGATGATATGTTGGCAGAATCGACCCATTTATACACTATCGGCGTGGAGTGGACTTAGTTGTAGTCCTTGACTCATCGTTTGATTCTCTTCTTTCACTTTTTTATATATTTATTTTATTTATGTCATAAGTTTTTTATTGTTTTTTTGTTATAATTATACTTGTATTGTATGCAAACGAAGGGGTAAAGAGCTCCAAACATAATAAATTGCTTGTATTATTATTAAATTACTAGTATTTTTTGCACACTGCAACTTAATTGTGTGCGCTCTAATATATAAATATGTAATATAATTTTATATTATAAGTTATTTATAATTCAATATGTTTTATATATATGAAATTATAACTTTAATTATAATTGTATATTAATTTGAATATATAAATTAAAACTAACTTGTAAGGAAATGATTGGATAAATTAAGATATTGATGGGCAAAATAGTAATTATAATTAACATACAAATTAATTTGAAGTTGGTCATTATACATAAATGTATAAATAAATCACAATCGTTCAATATAAGTAAAATTAATAGTTCAGAATGACATATCGATAAGGTCTTTAGGCTTTATATAAATGTATATATTATTGCCTTAGAAGCATTCATAATCTATGCTATTTATGCTATTAAGAACCACATAGTCAAGTTCATCTTAGTTGCAATTTTGCTATTTTATAAAGTATAAAATGAAATTAAAAAATATTTGTTATTTAAGTCAAATATTAAAAAAATTATTAGATATTTTTACAATAATATTACATTATGCTAAATTACTAGTTTAAAATAATTTTACAATAATATTATATTAAAAAGAATCTGAAAAACAAATATTGGATCAAACATTGAAAAGAACCCTAACTAAAAACACTTTCTTCCACATTCTTCTAACAAAATGTCTCTCTAGCTTCTGTCTCCTCTTATATGAGCTTTTTCTCCATTTATGGGAGTTCCGAAAAAGACGAGATTTTGAGATTGAAAATGGAAAACGCGAAGAGTATAAAGATCTGAGTTTCTTTGCCGTAGTTGAAAAAAATTCAGTACCCTGTCAGAAAAAAATTATATTTAAGTACCCAACTGCTTGTGTGTACCATTTTACCATTCTTGACGTACCTTTTTATATGTATATTACATACCACATCAGGTGTTTATGTGGTACCTATATACGTTTCTTTATGTTACCTAAATTTATTATGTGATGTAACTTTTCTTACGGTATTATGTACCACAATACGTTTTTACGTCGTACCTAAATATACTTATATGATGTACATGCGGCACAAACGGGTACTTATGTGTAAAAAATTTATTCTACTAGGTACTTACATGTAAAAAAATTCTGACAAGGGACTGAATTGACAATTTTTATACAAATAGGTATTTAAGTGTAACTTTCCATTATTATTATTATTATTATTATTATTCAACAATTTTATAACTGTCCATCAACCTATAAATTCCAGATTTCCAAGCTACAGAGCACTCAGCCACACCGCACGCACGCACGCACGCACGCACGCACGCTAGGGTTTAGTATAACCGCTTGAACGCTCTCCTCTTCAGATATATCGTAAAGGTCAGGTTGAAGATATGAATGTATTCGAAGAAGGAAAGCCCTCTGAGGCGCCCATCAACCTCGATGATTTTACAGTGGTCAAAGAAGGCGAGGCGGAGATTCTGATGCACAAGAAAAATAAAGTCTTTTTTAACAACGCGCAGGTTCTTGTTTTGTTTTGGTGCACTTTTTGTTATTCCGTTTCGTGGGATTTTTTTATTTTTTGCTGTGTGAATTTGGGTCAAACAGTTGGCGTGCTCTCTTTTTTTCGAGCGTTCTTCTTTTGTTGTGTTTAGTTTATGGTAGTGTCGATGATTTCAATTGATGTTTTTGAGACGTCGATTTGTAGAATTAATGAAAAATTGGGTTTTGTTTTTTCAAAGACTTTGCTTTGTGGTGGAATATCTGATAATGGAGTTATGTTTGCAGGTCAATAACAGAGACATGTCTATTGCTGTTTTGCGTACATTTATGTCGAAGAGAAAACAAGAGCATGAGGCTATGCTGGCGGACAGGAAGAGAAGTGGACAGAAGGTTACTTTTGATAATAATGATCGGCCAGAAGATAAAGATCTTATGGATCATTCAGTTCCAAGTAATGGAGAACTCCATGTCTCTGAAGAGAAGTCCCATGATGATGAACCTTGTGCCGCATCTGAAGGTCCATCTAAAATCAATGAGGGAAAATACCAGGAATTGAAGCCACCACGTGTTTTGGAGGTAATGATTAATATCATGCGATTAATGTTGACTTCTTTATGTGTTATTTAAGTCTCCTTTTGTCGTGTTAATTCCTCAATTATCAGTGGGTCAAAACGTGGTTTATATGTGGATGAACAGGCATTGTCAGCCTCTGGTCTCCGAGCTTTGAGATATGCACGTGAAATAGATGGAATTGGACAAGTTGTTGCCCTGGACAATGACAAAGGTTGCTTTTTTCATATCTTATCAGTCTTCGATCTCGCTCAGTAAAGAGAGTTGTAGATTCGGGCAAAATGCCTGGGAATTTTTGTCTTTTAAGTTATCCACATATGCTGGGTTAAGGTATAATCCATGAGTTCGTTCTTATAATGCAACTTTTTCTTTTGGCAGCATCTGTTGAATCTTGCAGGAGAAATATTAAATTCAACGGTTCAGTGGCACGATCGAAGGTTGAGTCAATCCACATTGATGCTAGAGTTTACATGATTAATCACCCGAAAAAATTTGATGTGGTATGCAGTTTCTACAGAACAACTTTATGTTCCCTTAGAAAATGCTTACTTATTGTTTAATATTCTGGCATTATAAAATATATCGCTTTTTACTGCCCACAAAATATGTTTCAAGCTTCATTAATCTTTTTAATTGTCTTCATGTTATGTACCGTGTGTTCAGGTTGACCTAGATCCTTATGGTGCACCATCTGTTTTCTTGGACTCTGCTGTTCAATCAGTTGTCGATGGAGGCATTTTAATGTGTACAGCAACTGATATGGCTGTTCTTTGTGGTGGAAATGGCGAGGTCTGCTATTCCAAGTAAGAATTTATTCATTACGTATGTTTAACTGTTTTTGCAATTATTAAAATGGTGTCCGAAATCCTAATCCCGTGTATTCTTATAAGCTAGATATGGATCTTATCCTGCGAGAGGAAAATATTGCCATGAGATGGCATTGAGGATTCTTCTAGCGTGTATTGAGGTAAGTTGTACTATGTCTACTGACAAAAGAACTCTTTTCCTCAAATTAGCATATAATTGTTACTTTGTATTTTGAGGTCTTCTCAAATATTACATATCAATGGTCTGCTTTTAAATTGTTTGTTCCATTATCTTATGTCTTATATCAATCTCTGCAACATAATATTCCATTAAAATGCAGAGTCATGCAAACCGGCACAAGCGATACATTGTTCCAGTGCTCTCAGTTCACATGAATTTCTATGTCCGTGCGTTTGTTCGTATCTACAGGTGAGAGTATGTCTATCAATGCACTTGCTGTAATTAAACTTCTACCTCTAATGTGATTATATCTAATGCCATGCAGCTCTGCTAGTGCAATGAAGAACACTCCTTTAAAACTCTCGTATGTCTATCAATGTACTGGCTGTGACTCGTTTCATCTCCAGCCACTTGGAAGAATTGTCTCTAAGGTAGCCCATTATTTTTTCACCGTTTTGGCACTTCAATCTTTGATTACTTATTTCCTTTTTCTAAATTTATTCCTGTAATATAATACTTGCAGAATAATACAAGTATAAGGTATCTCCCTGGTTTCGGACCCACAGTTTCGCAAGATTGCAATGACTGTGGCAAGAAATACAACATGGGCGGTCCGATATGGTCTGCTCCGATCCATGACATGGATTGGGTAAGCTCGATTCTAGCTGATGTGAAAGCTCACAAAGAAAGATTCCCTGCTTTCGATCAAATTTCTGCTATCTTGACCACAATTTCAGAGGTGATACATAAGTTTACTTCAGTTTTTTTCTAGTGGATTTATGCAGAAATTAAAAATAAAGCTCACTTTTTTTTTATATAACTCTTTACTAAAGGAATTACCAAATGTTCCCCTGTTCCTGAGCTTGCACAGTCTATGCTCGACTTTAAAATGCACTTCTCCTTCTGCTGTTATGTTTCGGTCTGCTGTGATCAATGCGGGCTATCGCATATCTGGGACCCATGTGAGCCCGCTCGGGTTAAAGACAGATGCACCCATGGAAGTGATTTGGGATATCATGCGTTGCTGGGTAAATAAATCGTATTCTTTCACCAAATATTACTATTCCTTACAGTGCATAATTTTCGGAAAATCTTTCTATAATGTATAGGTCTCAGGCCATCCCGTTAAAGCTCAGCCGCCAGAACAACCCGGCAGTGTGATTCTCTCCAAGGATCCCATTCTTCAGGTAAACATAAAATGGTTCCAAGATATAGTTAATATCAATGTTTCCATTCCATCGATAATTTCGTGGATTCAATTCACCCTTCTTAGTCGAATACATTATCATCTTTTTATTCGCAAGTGCAGGCTAATTTTGCTAGAGCTGTAGCTTCACTCAGCAAAGCGCAGGCGAAGAAAGTGGCGAGGTTTCTGCCCAACCCAGAAAGACACTGGGGCCCCAAAGTTAGAGCGGGTCGCCAGATCACAAAGAAGCATATTTCTCTTTTCGGGCCAGAGGCTATTAGCGATATACTCGACCCACCCGAAGAAAAGGATTCTGAACCTGAGGCAAAACGTATGAAGATGGAAGCAGAATCTACTTCTGAGTTATGAAATTATTTGTTTGTTTTGATCCTTTTTCATTGCCAATTTTGTGTTGTTCTTCTGCTTCATTTTTCATTGCAGAGTGGAACTTACATAAGAGATAAAAACTTTTAGCAATCCTTATTCCCAATAAATTACAACATTTAGTCAAAACTTAATATCAAAGAGCTCTAAGCTTACGCAAAGCTAACCAATTTCACTACTACACTTTAATTAAAAACACAAGAGAAAAAACAAAAGCTTCATTACAAGGTATGTATGTAAGGAAACTCCCATGTGAAGGGGAAGGGAACCATCATCTCTTATGATGTTCATTTTACTTGTTTTGCGGCGGATTAAGCTCGTTCCAAGCTTGAATCCACGTCTCCATGGCGTCGGCTAGCTTCAGAAAGTACTCGTCTACTTTCCCGAGCTTATCCCTAACCGCCACGGCGAGCTCGTTGTAACACTTCTGCACGGTGGTTGAATCTTTGGACAAGCTCACGCCTTGGAAAAATGGGATGATCTCTTCTTGCCAGAAGATCCCTTTGTACTCCTTCTTTAGGTTTACGAAGGGGTTGCTCGCCTTGCTGTGCCATATGTACGGTAAGCCCGTTTTCACTCCCAATCCCAAGTGATCGCATATCACCTTAAATTCGACGGAATCACTTTTGATTCAATGTGTAATAAAGAGCTGAAACTAGTGTCTATAGGAATGTTACCTTGATGCACCAGCCGGCCCACATATCGTCGTAACGACCGATGGGCTGACCATCTCCCATGAGCCCGAAGTACATTGCGGGCCCGATAAGGTCTCGATCGAAACCCAAGTTCATTCCGCACATGGGGAAGAGGGTGCCCTTCGGTATAGTCAGCACGGCGTCGACATAGCTATCGATAATACGTATTAGTCTTTACACTGAGAAAAAGTAAAAAAGAAACATTATGTAAGAGGATGCATATTTAAAAATTTCATTACATCTTGTTCCTCTCCCGCGGCTTCACGAGCTGGGTCGGGGCGTCGTAGTCGGGTATGTTAAGCCACAGCCCGTGAGACACGGCCGTGGGCACGCCCTCGCGGAGGCTAAAAGGGTACCCGCGGACAAAGTCCGCCCCGTCTCGAAACGGGTCGTACAGCGTGTTGAAGAAGAGCGGCGTCGACGGGCTGAGGAGGTTCTTGATGTGCTGCTCGAGGGCATTTATGTCTTTTCCTGACGGATCCTTTGCAACCTATTCAAAATCATCATTACATACAATCAAAAAAATAAAAATAAAAATTGCTCCCAAGAAAGTTTAAGACAGACAGACTAAATACTTACGAAGCAATCATCGTCGATGGTGTAGATATACTTCTTCTTGGACACCATGTAGCCGAAGCACCTACAAGCCGAGTCCTTGAAAGAAATGCACGAGGCTTTGGGTCCCAATATGCGGTTAATGTCGTTTCGATTGTATAGCTCGTAGTCGAACCCCTCGGGCACTTTGATGGTCTTCGCCGGGTCGCCGTCCTGGACGATGATGAGGTGGTAGGGCTCGAAGAAGGGCCTCCACATTTCCAAGAAGTCGAGGTTTCGTATGGTCGGTATTACGATGTCCAGCTCGTCTTTGAGCAACGGCGTCGATCCAGCCATTGGATTTGTCTGTTAGAACGTCTACTTGTGTGTGTTTTTTTGTAGGAACTGAGGTATTGATACTTCTTGTAAGAAAGTGTCTAACGTTTATTAATAGAAGTGGTTATTCAAGTAAGAGTTTAAGGTTGAGATAAATGAGAGAATGAGGAATGGTTCAAAAGAGGTCGTTGTCCGCTCTTTGTGGTGTGCCTTTAGCTATTTTTGTATTTGTTTTTTCTTTTGCTTACCGTTTTATATTTTATTTATTTTTTTTTTTTGTTTTTTATACGTATCCACATAATATCATTGTAGTTCTCACAAGTTCAGTGTACACGAATTTGAATATCGCTATAGGTTATGAGACGGTCCCGAATTCCAGCTAGCTAATCTTCCCAGTTCATGCTTTAAGACACACAATTTAATTAAATTTAGTTTGAAACAAATGTGAACTTCACTACTGACTACGAGACGATCCCACCTTCCAACCAAACTAATTCATCAAGACAATATAGGGATGCCCCAAGCCATACATACAATGACGGTCGTGAGGTTTGAACTCATGATCAACGGAATTTAACAACTCCACTCAATCAATCACTACACCAATCCGACGAGAATTTTTTTTTTCTTTTTCAATGAGTATGTAATTTCTTTTATTTGTTATAGACTTATTTTTATTTGAAGTAATAAATTACTTTTTATATGAATATAATTACTTTGTGTAATGGAAACAAATATTGGGCTTCTATGCAATGAAGCCCATTTATCTATTAAATGAGGCCCAAGTGAGAAGGTCAGTCCACTTACTACAATATATGTAAGGTCGCCGCTGTGCTCAGCTTACAGTTACAAACCCTAGCGCCTGACATCTCGATCTAGGAGCTTCAACCATGGTATGCTGCTGATCTCTCTCTCTCTCTCTCTCTCTCTCTCTCTCTCTCGCTTTTATCTACTGGTCGATTAATGATTCCTTTTGTCATTTTGTTAGCTGGCGTTTGTTTAATTTCTTGCTGTTGAATGATTTTATTGCAGCCTTCGCACAAGACGTTTATGATTAAGAAGAAGCTCGCGAAGAAGCAGAGGCAGAACCGTCCGATTCCTTACTGGATCCGCATGCGTACGGACAACACAATCCGCTACAATGCCAAGCGCCGTCACTGGCGCCGCACCAAGCTCGGATTTTGAGGAATTTGGCTTGCTGTTTCCTGCAGTATTATCGTTTACTGTAAGGAAAAGTGCGGTTTCTTTTGCTTTATGTTCTGAACTCATCTATGGTTCTTATGTCCTTTTTCTCTTCTTATGTTCTGAATGATGTTTGGTGATAATTCAAGATTTTAATAAGCTTTCTCTCTCTCTGTGCTTTTTTCTGCTTTGTCGATGGGTTCAATGCCATATTCTGTATGATTTCATTCATGTCCTTCGTTTAGTTCCTTCATCCTAATCCTATATCAGCTGTTGATGCAAAATTGGATAAAGCAGTTTCATGGGTCTGAGACCCGATGAGACCGTCTTGACTCGAGCAATGTTATGATTCTCGTCGGGGATTGTACTTTTATCGTCGAATGTCTGAGTCTTGTTGGTCTCTATGGCTTTTGTCTGTTTGAAGAGTTGTGTAATTGCAACATCCTAGGATTTGTAATCCTTCTTCTGTAATATATGCCCATAATACCGAAAATTTAGATCCTCCGTGGTGATATTTACAAGGTCTTGAAGCATTGAGAGAGCTAATTAATCTACTCCCATGTGTAGAGTAGAACTATCATTTTGTCGGCAGTTTCCAGTCGACGATTCGATTCTGTTTGCTAGTTTGCTTAGATGTCAAGTAATTTTTCATTGCTCAAATCACCACACTGTTTTGTGCATTGATAAAAACGAAAGGGACAGTTTGAAAGTACATGACGAATTTTGTCAAGAACACTATGATGTCGTACACCATTTGATTTTAAAAATCAATCCATAAAAAGCAAGTTATTAGAAAGCAGAAAGGGTTTTTCCCACTGGTCGGCTGCGATGGAAACATCGTATTATCACTTGCCGTCGCCGCCAAAGAGGTAATTCAGCTGAGATCCGCCTCCTGGAGCAGCATGGACCTTAGTTGATGGCCTCTCCTACAATAATAATACGACAATGATTCATTCATACATAAGCAAGAAAGCTTCAAAGTGAACTTATGCCCATTAGAGAAGGTTTTCCAACAATAAAAATGTAGTCTTGGAGCCACCCAATAACAACATTGAGTAAACACATATCAAATTAATCAGACAGAAGTGTTTAGAGCCCAACAAAAAACAGAGCCAAGCACAACACAATGTAAGAGAACTATGACGAAATGAAGCAATCAGAAGCATCACATACCGTTAAGAAGTTGCCACAATTCTGCCCATCGGCCCTGAAGTAGTTGTTCGTGGTACTTCCAGGGACGCCAGCTGGCGTCTTCTTGCCGTCGTCAACAGGTGGAGAAGAAGCAGATGGCTTAGGGTCGGTATTAGGACCATTCAACGGTGCTGCTTGATAATTGTTAGGAGGTGCCTCACCGCCACCAAAAAGGTAACCCAATGAGCTCTGGCCACCACCAGCACTAACTCCACGGCCCATTTCTTTAGGTGTAAGTAGATCTGAAAAGCATACATAAGGTTAAGACATGGCTACATTTACATACATAGCCTGCATATATGGCTTGCGAACACATTCATACAAGAAATGGAAGAGACGAGTGGAATTAAAGCATAGTAATGGAACACAAGTGTATTGGGTAAAGCAAAATAACAATCTCAAGCAATCGTTCGGAAATCTTCAAGAGCTCTGCAGCCAGCCAGCCAGCCAGCCAAGCACACGGACGAAATAACAGATCTATCGATGATGTATAAAATTCTAAATCACATGACGAAGAATATCGAGAGACTGTGCGGATCCACAAAAGATTAGAGCAAAATTGTGGATGATGAACCAAAATCCGATGAACAAGCAATCACATTGACAGAACTTTGTGTGCGATAATCCATTTGAACGCAGATTATTAGGAATACAAAACGCACAAAAGCAAAAAATGTAGCACGAATTTGGCTTTTACCCTGTTGTTTCTTCCTAGCGTCAGATCCAAGCTGCTCTCACCCAAATGACTCCTTCTTCAATGATATGGGGTAGGATCTAGGATCTAATAATAATAACAATAAGAAGAAGAAGAAGAAGGGGCAAAACACACCTTAGTCCTCGATGTTTTGCTTGAATCAATTTAGTCCCAATGATATCGATTTTGGACCAATTTGGTCATTCCTTCATGATTAACGTCAATTTTAACGTGATTTTTTCTTCTACTGTCAATTATGCTCGGCGAAACAGACAATATAGAGCTCATGTTCGAATTTTGGAGGTGAAATTTTTAGTTTCGTACCCTAATTTCAATAACAATTTCAATTTTATCGATCTAAACATGATTTAGTGTGAGACACGTACGAAATTACCTCTAAAATTGACATTTATCGTGATAGAAGGACCAAATTGATCTAAAATTTACAACATTGGGGACTAAATTGGTTCAGATAAAATATTGAGAACTAAATTGATACATAAAGTAAACATCGGGGACCATTTTGGATTTTATCCCGCTTTGAATGCGATGGCCGAGTAAGAAGAGGAGAGTAATAGCAGTTTTTAACCTTTTCCATAATGGGGTTATTGGGCCAGACCAATGACCCAATAACATATGGGCTTTTGTTTCATTTCAATTATTTTTGCTACTTGGCCCAACTAATTTTTTATTTTTATTTTTTTGCCCTTTTTATTTTTACAATTTTTTCTTTATATGGCATAAGTATGACAAAAAAGAAAAAAAAAATCCACGTGGATCAATTAGACTTTTCATTACCCATTTGGTCAAGATCAATTTATTGTGTGAACTCTTAATGGCCTCTAACAAGTATAGAACCTATTTAGAAATCTGACCATTAAATGACAATTTTATCTAAAAGCTAAGTTTATAGGAAACATATTATGTTTTTTATTCCCAACATGTTTCCTTAGGAATATTATATTTTAATTTATATATTTTTACGTCTGCATTGAGAAATAGATAGCTATATTTGTTACTGGAAATTCATATCTGACAATTTTCTTCCTGTTGAATTTTTTCCACGTTACTTATCATAAAGCTACATACCTATCAAGACTTCAAAGAAAATCACATCAAAATCTCGACCCACAAAAAAATAATGATAGCAATAAAGAATCAACCATGTGAAAAACGTTATTTTTCAAGATTTATAGTTATAAGAAAAAAAAATAAATATATATCTTTTTTTTTTGTTTTTGAATTAACAGCATCTAGGGCACCAACAGAACCATGAACACCACCTTGTCATAAATGACGATGATGATGATGCCTTATTATTGATAGGACTATCTGGCGATGTAGGAAGAACATCTTCATGTCCTTGCAACTGTTGTTTTTCTGGTACAGTTTTCAATGATCTATTCTTACCACCATCATTCACCAATCTGGAAAAAAAAAAAAAAACATTCAAAGAAAAGAACAAGGTGATCTCTTAAAGATCAATGCAACATACTAATATATATGTCTATATATATATATATATATATATTTCTAACACTGGGAATGCAAAAGAGCGATTGCTGTTTCCACTCTCATCAGAAAGCCTCGGGTCCGAAACACGCGGATGATGAAGCGACGAAACCCGGGAATTATTCTTTTCCTTCTCGCGATTATCATCCAATTTATTACTATTCCCTCCGAAAGAATCATCGCCACCATGCTTCGTTTTATAAATGCTGCCTTGCTTATCGTCATCATCGTCGTTGTCGTTGTGCAGTTTGTAGTTATTACAAGACTTAACACTGCCCTCTTCATGGGCTTCATCGACAGTAGGCAAGCAATCGTTCAGCCTCGGGAGCTCGCCCGACTTGTACATATCCAAAGTGTAATCGTTCCCCATTTGAATGCTGAACAAGGACTCGTTCGACGCCACGCTCCACTCGGAGGCGTTTGCTGCCTTTGAAGAAAATACAGACATGGGGATGCGATTGGGATCGTAGTTTTGTAATGGAGGAGATTGTGTTAGATGATTGTCGGGGGAGTAGTAGAGGTAGCCCGGCGGTGGAGATGCTGTGACCATGCTCCATTTAGGGGTTTGAGATTCGGGCGAAGGGTAAGATTCGGGCAGATCGTTTTTGTCTTGCGATAATGTTGAAGGGTTGTCCTTCGCCTGTGCGTCGAATTCGTGTGATAAACTAAACTCAGATGATGAAGAAGAAGATGACGGCGATGAGGCATGATCGAATTGATGGTGAGGCTTTTCTTCGGGATTTTCCTTGCTGTGATCTTCATGCTTAGTTTCCATGTTTACATCTATTGTATGTATAAGGTTATTCTGGGCATGTATGATTGATTGTAATAATAAAAAGCTGCAAGAAAAAAGACAACATTGATCATGAAAGCAAAACATATATATATATATATATATACACGTATATTGAATTGAAAACCCTAACAAGGAAAGATTCTCTGATGCTTACCTAAGGCTTGAGAGGACAAGGATCAGAAAATGTAGTCTTCCTTAGATTCAATGCTCATACCTTAAAGAAAGGAAAAATGGAAAATACCCAGAATAAATCTGTTGAGCAAAGAAATGTTTAATCATAACAATAGAAACTAAGACAAGATCAAAGCTTTTGAAGATGGTCTTTTGTAATATTTGTTTTAGGGTTTCTTGATTAGATGAAAAATGTATTCTAATTTTGATATATTTGTTGTATTTTTTTTTTATTTAAAGAAATTCATGGGCATCCTTCTATTCCGGCCCTCGTTTAGTTTACAGCTTTACGTAAAAAATAATTTATGGATATGTATATTTAAATTTTTTTTTAGAATAACATGAAATCGATGTAATATATAATAGATGAATGAAAGTATATAGAGACAACAGTACTTAGCTTAGACATATGCAAGGGACTTAGTGTACATAGTTTGTGATAAGGAATGAAGAAGTAACTAGTGGTGTCTTTTTATTCATCTTATCTCTTTCGTTCTTCGAAGTTTTCAAGCTACGTTTGTTATCTTCTTCTGTCTTTATATCTCTGAAACTAACTGTAATAACAAAGAATCAATGGAGTCCGCCATTAAACAACCTATACTAAACATCGAAGCTAGCCTCTTATACATTACCTTCAATCCACAATCAGCACCAAAGCCGCCCCTCAATATCTCCGTCCTATCGAAAGTACAACAAACTACGACAAGGATTCGAAGAACATCAAGTCGTGTCCAATCCAATACTTTCAAGGTAATAATTAACTTATTTATAACTCAACAGCAAGCTGTGAATAATGAAACAAAACGTTTGAATATGTTTCTCCCATTGCCATAAAACAGACTTGTGCTATGAGGAGGAGAAGAGCAAACACACAAACCGACGCGTACGTTTTGATGGAACCTGGAAAAAATGAGGAATTCGTGTCCGAAGAAGAGCTCCGCGACAGACTAAAAGGGTTGTTAGAGAATTGGCCCGGCGATTCATTACCGCCCGATCTTGCGAGATTCGATACCGTCGAAGATGCTGTCGAACACCTGGTGAAGTTTGTCTGTGAACTTGAGATTGATGGTGATGTGGGCTCCGTTCAATGGTACCAAGTTCGATTGGATTAAGGTTTATTACGTCGAAACATCGATGGATGCTCCCGAGTATTCTATTTACTATTAAATCTCATCTCATCTTTTTTATGTTGATAAATAGTTGTAATCTCCTGAGATTAGCATTCTATGTACTTGGATTCAGCAACATGGTTACTCTCAACTATACATACGAATTTTTCACACAAGTTTTCTGAGATTTAACCAACTTAACAGAAGAAATATAAAGGTATATAAATCTTGAAGGGAAACTTATATATAAAAAAAAAAGGATCAATAGCTCTCATCAAGACAAGTTTTTCGAAACACACAAAACAAATTGCCAAAATTTTTACTTCATGAATTAATTGTATATCGGTTCATAATCAAATATTTTGGAACTCACAAATAAATTACCAAAAAATTTAATCATGAAGTAATTGCAGATCGGCCATATATGCTTTAGATTAGAGAAGCAGTGATAAATCAAATATGGGAACTCTTCCAAAAAATGCATAGAATTGGGTCTGAAAATACACAGCGCCTATTCAAAAACTAATTTTCCAACAACATTGTATCAGAAACTGTACTATAAAAAGGTAAAAACACTATGTATATCAGCCTATGAAATCTCAAAGAACAAGAAAAACCTACGCAAGCTAGCTATTATTTTAAAATAAATAACAAAAAAAAAAAGAACAATCAGAACCTACGGTTTGTACTATCAGGCTCAATGGGCTCACCAGTGAAAGGATCGAACTTATATGGCTCGCCCGTATACGGATCGAACCGAATACGAGGTCGAGGCTGTGGCCTCTCAGCACCAACAGATACATCAGGGTTGAAACTATTCAAACGTTGTCCGAGATAAGACATAGATGGGCCATGTATACCTGCAGCAAGAGGAGGTGACGATGATATATGGTGTTCCTCAGTTCTTACACCAACTCTTGCATATGATGGCAAGGATCGGCCCGCCGTTGCATCAAATGGAGAATGGCTTCGCTCTTCAAGCCTTGTTCTTGGAATCTGTTGGGTGCTTTGTGATCCAGTGGTAGCATATCGTTCTTGTAAGATTTGATCGAGTTGCCTTTCTTCTGGGGTTTGCATTGGCATAGAGTAGTCCTCAGTCGATGGAGCATAGTGCTGTTGTAAGTGAATCTCAGACCTGTAAGATCAGTTTATATGAGGTGATGCTTAGCTTAACAGACTAACAAAGGAAATATATAATTCAAACGTCGGGATAAAAGAATTAATAACCCAATAGTTGTTTCGAGATTTGGTCAAGGGATTGTTAAGACTGATAAGTTACTTTAAAAGAAATTATGGCTAGTGTTGTGCATTTAGAAACTGAAAGCCATAAGACAAACCTGAATGAATCTTGTCCTGATGTTCGATGGGAGAAGAAGGTATAATGGTCAGGTTCCTGAGTGGAGACATCCCTAATGTCCGTCGATCTAAACGAGCTTCGACTCGATCCCATGTTAGCTAAATGCTAACATTGGGATGAAATGATTTCAGTAAAAAAGGCAAAACACGGCATTTACAGAACATACTGAATATTTACAAAGGGATCAGTTAGTTACTCTAGATATGAGTGCAGCAAGATATTCTCCCTTATTTTCCGAATATGATCCTGACAACATGAACTGCAATGAAGTATTACAGAACGATTATAATTCAGACTGAGTAAAGTATTACATTCTCATAAAGGTTCTTGCAACTGCAAACATAGTAAGTAAATAATAAATGACATCAAGATGAACCTGTTCAAGAATAGAGATCGAGACACGCTCAGGTAGTTCACTGAGATAGCGTAAACTTTGGATGTCAATCTGTCAACAAAAAATATTAGAATTGTTTGACATTCAAGGAATTCGCCATTGAAAAGTAAATAATACGGAGTCAATTCACAGGACAAATCAATTAATGCTCTGTAACAGAGTGTTGGATGAGATAGAGTTTTCTGTAATAGGGTGATAAACACCTAACAGTCACAAGGTGTCACAAAGAGAGAACTGGCGCAAATAATCTAGATGGCAAATGGGATCCAATATCTGAAGTCGAATGTATTTCATAAAATAAAAACTAGGGCAAACATCTCTAGAACTTACATCAAACCGAGAAGCAATCCCGAGACGCCAGATCCGAAGTAACTACTGTTCTTTAACAGTTAAAGGTAGCATAAAAACAGCTTCCTCATAAGGGTCCACAGTTTGAATTTCCTACTACGCCAAAGAATAAAGCATTGAAAAAAATTCAACATCCGAAAAATTCAACATCCAAAGAATATCATTTATTAAAAAAAAAACCCTTATCCCAAGACCAGACTTAAAGAGCTTAATTTCATGCAAAATAACTCATTTCTAATGATCGGATAACAAACATTGAAGTGAAACATTAGAGATGGGATAAGATGAACCTACCCTTCGGACAGGAGGAATATGGCTACTTCTTGGAGACATAGTTCTTTCTTCCTTCAAAATTTTGGGAACACTGTGCTCAGTAGGATTAGTTTCCGAATTGTCACGGCCCCGTTTCTTGTTTTTCTCCATGGGTCTTGCAATTTCCACCTGAGTGTGAGAATGTTCACTTTAAACAACGTATAATACAAAATATTGTGCTTAATTTCGTGATACACTATCAGAAGAAAAAGGTATCGGCTGCATAAACCCTTGGCAAATCGTGAGTACCTGAAGTTTATATCTCGGACCATTGTTGGGTCCTTGAATTGTTTTCTCATTCATTTCCGCAACTGCTAGTTCAAGGTCCTAAGCCATTAAGTTAAAAAATCAGATGAATGACCAACTAAAAGTGTCCATAATATTATCATCACATCAAGAGCCAAGAACCAATAATACATGTGAATGTTGACAGATTGATATCATTGAAGAGCCAAAAATGTTAAAACATTAATAAGCAGAAGAATCTCTTTTCTGTCACTCCCAGCAGTTCATATGATTATCTCCCAATCAATTCAAACACAGATGAAGAACTAAACAATGACCACAGACTTCAGACACAGACAATTGTGGGTATTTGGGAAGATAATCCCACTTTTAGGAATTGATAAATTCTTGACACTGATGACCCATGTTACAAGTGTCATGTCCTACAACTGTCGCAACATGAGAAAAAACACAACTTTCACAGCATCTCAGAAACAATTGTAAAGAAAAAGGTAATATCAATTGTGAAGCATGCAACCTAAATTAGATCATGTCATTAGTATCAGCAGCAGCTAACAAACTCACTGATCTCTCTTTGAAATGTACAAACGCAACAGCAGCTAAGCCTCTTTTGGATATCAAGACTTTCTCCACCTAAGTTACAGTCAGCATAATATAGTTTAGAACAGACAATTGAGCAAGTACAAATGGCCAAATCAGAAATCAGATATATCAAAACCTTGCCAAATGGCTCAAACAACTGCTTCAAGTAGTTCTCCTCTGCACTACTCGGAAAGTTTATGACGAAAGCGATTTTCACCTGAAATATAAAGAGAAAAAATTAAGGACCCACAAAATCTCACAAGTAATGCTGCTCATGACAAACAAACAAAAGAGTAGTCGTAAACCTTAGCAAGCTCTTCAGGATTAATTTCGAGTTCCTCTTCTGCCCACCGAACAGTTGGATGCACATGTCCAAGAAGAAATTCTGCCTGTGATCCGAGTCGCAGAGCACGTACTGCTGCCTGTGATTGAGAATTTGGTGGAAAGGTTCAATTTTTTTTAGATAATTTTAGTAACAAATAGCAAGAGAGGTGCGCTGATCATAACAGAAATAAGAAAAAACTGAAATTCGAACAAAACACGAAGCACATAATCTTTCCAGCTACTCCTAAGTCTGAGAAGCCATTGTCCGAGTAATTATTACCGTGGTGATGAAAATAAATTCTATATAGTTTAAAACGGCGTTTCCTAAATTCCCGATAAAAAGAAGCCCAGTCATCTAACCTCTTCGGTTACTATAAAAATTTTCATGTTTCCCATCTCCAGATGTTACTTCTGCAGAGATATAAGTGCAATTTAGTTTTAATTATGTCTTAGGAATATATCAAGATGACATCAACTACAACTCACAGAGCAAAATGGCATTCGTTATTACCAATTTAAAGGCAGAAAATAAGAGAGAGTGCACACAGCACAGAGAACTCACAGAATGGGAGGTAAATCTGACAAAGCCAAAACCACGATTCCGTAACTTTTGTCTTGGCAGAGCCTCTCTGAGTGTTCCCAGATCAACAGATTCAATGTCCGGGAAAACCTGAATGTTAAGCACACAGAGATATACATTAAGAAAAAGAGAGTTTAGCAAGATACTTCTTTAAAAAGCAAGCATTTTCGTACAGGGACACGAAAGGCATACCTGACGCACAAGTCTTTCAAAATCCACATAATTCCAATCTGGGGGAGATGCAACAGTATTAGACACACTATATGATCATGAAAAATCAAAAGAAGATTTATAAAAAAATAGTCACAATTAACTTGGCATCATACCACTTCACATTATGTCACTGGTCATCCAATTCGAAAAAAAAAAGGGCTTTTTAATAAATTAAGTTTTCTGCAACAAGATCTTGCATGCCAATGGCAATGGTGATTTTTGCAATAACTCGTATAACAATGTAATGAAGTAGTGGCGAGTTATTGCAAAATATTAATTTAATTAAAAGAGCCAATAATTGAGATAAAACTCTTATACTTGCCATCACGCAGCTGGTGAGTAGCTTATTTTGTTAAGAACCAAAAAAAACTTCGTGAATATAACTTCTCACGGGGCAAAAAAAAAAACCATGAATGGCTGTGTTTAAAGTTTTTGAAGTTATTCTCAAGACCATAAATACAAACCTTTGTTGAGGTTTCCGAAGAATAAAGTGTTCTGCTCGACAGATGGACGGACCCCAATCTTCTTTCCATCAATCTGAAAAATATTAAGGAAAAAAAAAACTCAGATCGATAAACAAACGAATTGGCTCCCAGAAAAAATAATCCTCTATACACAAGAAAATTTGGAAGCCAATTTTCTTTACTGATCGTTTGTTACACTACAGGTTCATTTATACGTCGAATGACTTAGTTACATGCAGCTCTCCTATCATCATCCATGGTAATAATAACGAAATAATTTTCAGGTCATACTGAGTAAAATGACCGGCTTTTCGAAAATTCAACATAGCTCACGTGGCGCGCCACACTCAAGTGCGCAAAAGAAATCAAGCATATCTTCAGACCAGCGCGTTTAATTAACGCGTAGAAGTTATTAACAGCACAAGACTCACCGCAGTTTCAGAAAGCTCCTTCACTGCACGGTCTGCAGCTTCCTTTGTTGTGAACCTTACGAAACAAAATCCCTACGGAAGAAAGGACGAGTAGATTGTCGAGAAATCAAATATTCACAAATAATTATGTTCAATGAAGATAATAACATAAAAATAAAAAATGAACCTTATTGCTGCCATTTGCGTCTTTTATCATACGGATCTCGGCAATTTCACCACAGGTAGAGAATGCCTGAAAATAAGGAAGAAAAGGAATCTTATGTACGTATAGTTCGAAATTCAACAACTTTAAAAGAACAATTAAAATAAACCGAACCGATCTAATCTTGTCCTCAGTAGCGCTACGACGCACCCCACCAACGAAGACCTCGGTCCCGCGCGCTCCATGAGCTGCTTGAACAGAAAATCCATAAAGCAAACAATCAAACATAAATTACAGATAGGGCGCATAAACATGTAGAAAGATGAAGACAGAGTACTGCTATCAGTTGTTCGGCGTCCCCCAGCAACAGAGCTCATCTGCAATTAGACTTTTATCAGAACAAATTCTATGGAATCTTCATAACAGCTCAATTAACCATTTTCTTTTCACCACCTTCGCCTCAAATAATAACCCAACATGAGGAGAAGATATTGGGAATTCAGCATTAAGCGCACCTCAATTTCTAGAAACAATGATCCATACAGACGATTCAAAGACGATAAAATCGAACTAAATGAACCATCATTTTGAACAAACATCACTGCATAGACATAAAACGCCAAGTACCTTGTCTGGTCAGAGAAGCAAATTCCTGACGGAGCTCTGAATCGATACAGAGTGATTGTGCTCTGTCAAGAATTAGGTGGTGCTATTGCGTCCTAATTCATTCAATCTCATATACAAATACAGTCCGAAGATGGTTTACCGCCGGAGAACACGTGAGGATCCATCTTGGGATAATTTTGATAAAAGCGATCGGTACCTAAAAGAATTAATATCAAAATTATCAAAATACCCCTCAATAAAAAGCGGTTGATATTACTTAACATTAAATAATAAGAGAGAGAGTTCGTTCCAGTCCATTAGGTAGGGACGATTGTCTAGTAATAATAATAGTGTAGTATTAATTAATCTTTGATAATAAGATTATAATTTTCGCAATATCATACGTAACCCATCTTAAAATAAACAATTGATATATTAGTTTTGGTTTTTATTTGGATTCATACACTGAGATCGACTCAATTTTTTCCATGTACAACTTTAAAATCTATCTGAAAAAATATCCTACAAAATCTCGAAATAAATATTGTTTGCTCAAGAGTAGAGTGTAATATCTAATTTCTAAACCAATAGGTATTGACTATAAATACACGTATTTGAATTTGAACGAAGGATGGTGAATGTTAATTCTCAAAAGACATAAATGAAGTAAATGAAGGGTAAAGGAAAAAGGCAAAAGTCAAGAAATACAGAGTTGAATGTCTGTGCCATAATTGATTCTCATGATAATCTGAAGTTGGCCAACTGTATATCCTTTTTTTTTTTTTTTTACACGATGATATTATATTGGAAATTATTTTCCATAGAATTTTAAATGTCTAAATCTAAAAAGAAACATTGGAACATCAACCAATTTTGCGTGCTTTAACTAATGCTTCCAAAAAACCACACAGCTTTCGTTTCGTGCGGTTGTTGATTAATTATAACTTAGTTTTTTAGTTTAGGGTTTTAATCCTAAAAGCCACGGATTATATTATACACCAGTGATATTATTCATCAATAATTGAAGGCAAATTATAATATTGTTTTGGAAACCACAATTTAAACCCTCATCTCATAAGTGACTGTACTGTAGTAAGTGTGCAATTCGTTTTCTTTTTCCTTTTTTTTTTCTTTGGCTGCAAGTGCAGGCGGCTCTGATAATAAATATCATGGTTTCATCTTAAAATTAACTTTGATATTGTCATTTAATATATTAATTAATATGATCCAGAGTTCAAACAGTTCATCAAAACTGCATATAGAATTGACTTGTTTATAACATTTAAAATTCTTAGGGGGCAAAATAAATAATAAAAACTCACTTTTGCCTTTTTCTTTAACCCTTCATTTATCTCTTGAAAAATTTACATTCACCTTCCTAACACAGTATGCATACACACGCACATGCTGGACGCATGTGAACAAAGTATATACATACATATACATATATATATATATATATATATATAGAAGAGTTTGGAACTATGTGTATCCTAATTCACAATATATAATACGATGAAAGAAAATATATGAATCTGTTCCATCCATTCACGTACATTACTGTTGTACTACAGTACAGAGACACAGAGGATTCCGAATCTCCGTAAGATAGTTTGAAATAATATCATTTCATTACAGAAGTAAAAACGTAATTTCTGACGTATGCGAATCGTACGGCCTCTGAGCTTCTCTTCCTCAAATCAATTTATATTTATTATTTTCTTTATTCTTTTACCTCTTAGATATTTTAAATATTTGTCCTTTAAATATTTGGGGCAGAATTTATGGAGGAAAAAGGAGTTTGAATTTTATTGATTTAAAATAAATAGTCAATATTATGGCACTCCGCTCGCAGGGCTTGTGGAGAAAATACACATGAAAAAGCCAAGATTTTCTTACGAGTTCTAGTTATATTTACTTTCTTTATTCTTTTATCTCACAGTCGTTATTTGTTCTTAAAGAACGCCAAGTTATTCGAAGTATCATGAAAACGTTCGATTAAAACTCTAGCACGTACGAGAGGGAGCGAATCTAATTCAAGGAAATTGTGCTCGCAGTCTTACAAATTCCAGCCGCACAGTCGCACAAGTTATCAGCAGAGCAACCTCGCAATCTTGCACAGTCCAGCAATCACACAGTCCAAATTCTCTGTCTTAAATTTGAAGGTCATTACGTGGTCAACAAAACTATTTAAAAGTTAAATGGCTCATTTACCTTCTGCCCTATGTACATAAAATAGATAAGATATGTTGAGTATAAATACATGATATTCTTTCATGATATTCTTCAATTTAATTTTTACCCCTTTTTTATTAATTACAATTTCGGTTACATCAAATAATTGAATAAATTTCTTTTTTTACTCTTTTCAAAATTTGGTGGGACATACACACACGCTACCCATAGAAACCCATGCTACCCTAAATTTTCTGTTATAAGGAGAGAAGTTATATGCCATTGGGAGACTCTCCTTATAAGTACGTGCCTTTATTTTCTTGGGTACCACATAAACGCGTGATGTAGTACGTAATATACGTATAAAAAGGTAATTCAAGGATGGTAAAATAGTACACACAACCAGTTGGGTACTTAAATATAAATTTTTTCTGACATTATAACTTTTTTTATACAAATAGGTATTTAATAGTAGATTCTCGTAAAATATAACTTGTCAAAGATGAAAGATAAACATAGCTAGTTTGGAATTCGGTAGGAGGATGTAGATTATAGTTATATTTATATGATATTTCTTCCAACATTAGTAAAATGACAATGTTGGTATGTTTATTTGTGCGACAATGTTGGATCATTATTTGTATGAAAATGTTGGGATTCGAAAAAATCACTTTTTGAACACATTTATGCGTATACGAGCGGGTCCCGTGCGTCTATGCATGGGTCCCGCGCGGCCCAGTGACCGTGCAGGGATGCACGGGTCCCGTGCGGCCCAGTAAGTGGCCAATAATTACAAAAAAAAAAAAAAAAAACACTTTACAGCAATTGGCTTTAAATTCTTGAAATAACAAATCAATCCAAATACCATTACATACATAAAACACAATTTAGGTATACCAAGTAGACCAGTCTTTAAGGAAAATGGACAACGCTAAATACTCCCTAAACTGTGTCATCTGCCGTCCCGTGAGCGCTGAGACATCGTCACCGCGAAACAGCATCGCAAATGCAGCCCGCAAAAGGTGGACCCCACAGTCGCCCCTAAAAATAAGCACACGATTAATACCGTGATCTCCCCAATCATAGCATAGCTATTCAATTTACTTAAAAAATAATACTTACGAATTTTCTTGCTTTTGGAAGCTCTCGACGCGCTCGACCTTCCACTTCCGAAAAGCGGTGGAGAGCATTCCAAGATGAACGAGGATATGCGGCACCACCAATTGTACCCCGATGAGCGCCTCGTATAAGCATCGGCCATTGACGTCACACGATGGATCGGAGTCGAACACCAATATCGTCTTGTTCTTCCAATCCAGGACGGCAAGGACCCAGTGCGCGACTGACCGCACCGGGAATGCGATGTACTTGGCATCCCTCCACGAGACCGACGGCCAATTATCTTCCAGGCCTCTCGCATAGTGGGCCAGTAGCGGGATCATGCCCTTCACGACCTTTCCGTTCTCGACGCAATCCCGATCGATGGTCTCCTTGACCGCGAACCCCATGAACGCGACGACTTTCGAGCAGAAGGTATGAAGCCGCTGCATTTCGATAAATCCCCTTATGGATTCATCGATGTGCTGCAAAAGAATACGCCTACATTATACTTGTAGAACGAATGAATACGCGACGATGTTACTTTCATACCATGTCGTCGAGCCACTTCGATGGCTTGTACAGCTCCTCGTACCACTCCTTGTTGTGGTAGTTGCCGAGCAACCCCATCCGTCTCTCAGTCTCACCCATCGCATCGATCTTTTCCTTTGCACCGTTCCACAGCCTGAGCTTTTTCTTCATGTGCGTCTCGAGGCTCGGGTTTCGACTGTTGGTGAAGGGAGTCACCTGGTACTTGGACGGCCTACTCTCGTGAGGCGGTGCCGACTCCTCCGTAACGGCCTTTCCCTTACCGCGGCTCTCCTCCGCAACAGGCTCTTCCACCGGAACCTCGACTTCCTCCCGGCTACCCACTTGGTCCCCCACTGCCTCGTAACCTAACAAATAATAACGTCAACATGATAACTTATACTTTAGGAAAGATGATACAACAAACTAATTATACAACTCTTACCGTGTGTTGGTCGCGTCGGAAACTCCCCAGGGACCCCGTACCTCCCCTGCTGCAGATTCTGCTGCAGCTCAGCCATCGACTGCTGGAGGCCCAGTATGCTCTTGCCCCAACCCTGCATCGTGGCCCAGCGATCTTCGTGCACGGCCTCGCGACTATCGTACGCCGCCCGGATTTGCGATACCGTCTCTCCAAGCTGGACGAACCGACTGCCCATCAACCTGAAGTTCTCGTCCACGCGTCCTATGAACTCCTCAAATTGTTCCACCGTAGGACCATGGTATTGCGTTGGAGGAGCCGCATTGTATCGTGGCGGTGACGGGTGATGGTTCTCTCCCACATATTCCTCGTAGTGCGAGCGGTTCGATAACTGCGGGATGCTGTGAGCCTCGAACTCTGGACGATGCGAGGCTTCCGGTTCTATACTTGCCGCTTGGTCTTCGGCCACCACATAGTTCACGCACCGTACCTGGCCACCGCATGGTTCACGCACCGTACCTCCGCACCTTGCTCGAGCAGCATCACGATGTGGTCCAGGACGTCGTGTGGGGCCCCAACATCAAGGACGCTAGTGCGGTAGTAATCGGCATTCATCTCTGCTAACGTGGGAGAGATGAAGCCAGGCACAGGGGATCCTTTCGCCGCGTTGATGATCATCTCCATTTTCGGAGCACCCTTTCGCTGCCACTCGTTCGTGACCCACTGACAAATGCGTGGAGTCACCTCGTTCACCGCCTCTCGTCGATGGGCAAATGCATACGCAATGCCCGATACACACTCGTACGCTAGGAACTGAAAGGCAACAAAATAATTTACCAACGATACTGTGGGATTCAATGCAAGCAACGTGGCTGCTATATCACTGAAGAATTATGTTCTGATATAAGTTAGAAACTTATATGAAGCGGGAGAATATATTTGAAAAACAAATAACTGGTACTCATGTCATTAGTGGGTGGTTATTTTTGGCATCTTTTCATCTCAGCATTATTGTAATTCTGTGAGTGATCTTTGAGTGAGCAGAACAGCAAGCAGAGATCTTTGAGAGAGTCAGAAACACACAAACACGAGAGGTAAAAGAAATGAGCGTTGAGAGCATTTCATTCAAGTGTGAAAGTGTGAGTGATCTCTTGTATCAGTAATTGATCCACTGAAATTAGTGAAAGAACTTGATCATTGATCCGTGGAGTAGGAATTTGTTTTGAATCCGAACCACGTAAAAATCCTGTGTCGTTTTCTTTCTTTGTTCTTACAGCACGAACTAAGATTCATTGTTCATATATTTCCCAACAGATACAATAAAAATTTAAAAATCACTCTAGATTGTTAAATGACGCCGACTGACTTGAAGTGGGTGTACTAACCCACTAATCAGCAACCCGCAATGTGCGCTCCCACCATTTCGGGCGCGTTCGAGGACAAAATCCCTCTTCTCTCGTAAGTTTTGTTTCAGTGATCGTATGACCTCGCTGAAAGCCACGCTGCCCCATGGATAGTCGGCAAAGGCGTCGGCGTCTTCGACTAATGCCATGACCCACGACCTCACGATCGTGTCCGTCTTCGAAGGCCGGGGCAGCAACACAGCTGTGGCAAAGTAGACGTTCGCCAGCTTCAACTTCTCTAGGTTGACGGAACTGTCATCGTTCGCGGCCAACACATCCATAACAGCCTCGATGTGAGACAGACGGACGGAGGCTTTGCCCGGAAAGGTTCTCTCGGCGAAAGCTCTGTTCGGGCGCACCTCCGGTGTATCTGCCGAGAACCTCAGCCCAATGATAAGACAATACTCCGATTTGGAAAACCGGAGTGGTCGGTTCCCAATAATCATCCATAGCTCGTCGCGCTCGTGGAGGTGAGTCTGCCTCCTCATGAGAAACAGCAACAACTGCGCCGATAGATTGAAGTCCGCTGCAGCTTCGACGAGTCTGCCGAATGGACTCCTGGCCATAAATACGGGTAGCTCATTCGCGTTGAGGCTGTTGATTATCTTCGCACTTGCTTCGGTGAACAATGAGGTCATTGTCAACCGAATGTCAAAATCATCGTCTCGGGACGATAGCTGCTTCTTCAGCACAACCTGAAAATCAAATATTAGTAAATAATAAATGATCCAATTGCGTTGAATCTGCACAGGAGCGCATGGTACACGCACCCTAAAGCACGGTAACACAAGTGCAGGGTACCCGCGCATGGGCGCACGATACCAGCACACAAGCGCAGGGCACGGTACCCGCTCACAAGCGTGCGGTGACCTGTGTGCACATGGTACCCGCACAGGGGCGCACTTTACCCGCACACAAGCGCGCGGTAACCTTGAGCGCACGGTATCCGCATACAAACACAGGGTACCCGCACACAAACGCACGGTCCCCTCACAGACGCGCATGGAACCCGCACTCAACCTAATGGTACCGCGCTCGTATAAGGAGATACAAGCGCAGGTCCCCTTGCAGGCCCCCTCAGCCTGTAAGCGCGGGTTCCATGACTGGTGGAGGCGTGTGTTTGGGTACCCTGCGCAATCAGCCTGAGGAAGACGAAGAGAGCTCAGAAACTTACCGGCACTCTCTGGGAACGCGCGCTCACTGCCATTTAGATCAAACTGAAATTGGGCTGGAGGTTCGAATTGGAGTTTGGAAGACGATGTACTTCGCTGGACTTGCAGATTCGAATTTTACTGTGCATATTATTGAAATATAGAAGAGGGAGTTATTAGTAAATATTGTAAAATGTGAGGACTGGTCTGTAAGGGTTTATTTTTTAGAGGATAGGAATGCAAATTATTTTTACTAGCCTGTTTGCTATAAAGTCAAGATAAGGGAATGCGATGTTTCAATGAACTTATTCGTTATTAAGTTTTAAATTTAAATGTATTGAAATCTCTACCTCTTCTTCTCTTTCTCACTTGATCTTAATTTACCAGATTAATCTGCTTCATGCATTGCAAAAACCTTTGAATTTCAGAGAAATTATCATACATATTTGATATCTTTGGGCCGTAAATGGTCTACTATACTATAACTGTCTTGTTGTATGCTTTCTAGGCTGCTAATTTTGATGTAGAAGCAGCTCAGCGAGGAATTGTTTATATAGATGAAGTTGACAAGATAACTAAAAAGGTGCACAAGATGGTCAATTATATAATAATTCCCATTGAATATTTCTTCTGTCTTCCATTTTATTTTGTTTGACTTGGCAGGTGGATACTAAAGACATCCTCTTTATCTGCGGTGGAAAAGACCATTTCTGAGGAGAGGTAGCCCATTTCTGAGGAGAGGTGGGCTAATATGAGACTTGGTGGCTCGGATGTTACTGCATCAGCATCTCTGCTTGAAAAAGTGAGTTGTGTTGATTTTTCTATATAAATTCCAAGCAGAGCCAATGGCTGGGAATTTGTAGTACCACTTTAGATTATATTACCGACTAGTATTAGTGATAATGGCTTTGGTTTTCTTATCGCATCTCACCCTAATATGATTAGATTGGCAAAATTAGCCGACGGAGTTTTATAGTTAGTTATATAGATGCTCCAATGCCGCGATTTCGAAATCCATAACGTTCAGAGAGACAATGAGTGTAAGAATCTTGTACATACTTTGACTCATCCATCTATCAGAGTTATTACATCCAAAATAAATAAAAAAAGGAAATTAGTGTAAGAAATGGTCTGTGCTTCTTTGAGATCTACTGAGGAGATGTTAGAAGAAACAATGAGTAGGAGGGGCTTATGTCATGAATTTTTCTGTGTACTGATAATATATCATTCATAATCCTAATAACCTCACAACAAAGGACATAATGCATTCAAGACTATTCGATTCCAAGGCTGCGGAAAGAGTTCGCTTCTTAGTTTGATATCGGAAAACTACTACTCCTTTATACGCTGTTCTCGGGATCCCATCCTGCAAAAAAAAAAAATTAATAATAATAAACCATCTCTCTATCGAAGTCCTCTGCCAATTAGATACTGATAATTCCTAATAGTATCTTTAGCAGTAGTGATAATAAGGCGAAGAGGAGCGATGCAATGAATCAAAGGAAGAACGATGATGATAACGCAAAAAAGATACCTTCCATTCCTCAAAAACGCCAAATTGGCGAGCTATACGTTCGAAATCTGACTTAATCGCGGTACAAAATCCTTACATTGCCGTCCACCCACGTTAGCAGCTTTCAGAGCAGCGTCGTTTCCTTGGATAGGAGTTGTGTTTTTCAGCAATCCAGCAAAATGTTCCACGTATTTGTCCTGTAAAAAGCCGCATATTTCTGTAGTTAATCCACGCAATATTACCCATTTTATATTACCGAAATTGCATATGAGTTGTGTATGAAACTTGCTTCGATGTTACAATTACATGACCGAAATTTTCTAAAAGCTTATGCTATTACACAAGTGTATTAGCGCTTACGTATATTTCCAATGCGTCCCTTCACAAGGCAAAATTGATTTTTCGAAGATTTATATCACAACGCAAATACGTAAACGAATTTTACCTCCTCCAAGTAGCTCAGGTCCAACGAAGTCCAGTCGGCCTTTTTCAAACAAATAATAAGTGAAGATAACAAACACATGCTAACACAAAGGAAGGTGAGGTGAACTAAGGGTTATATCAGATACATACCAATACGTCGTTCAGTTTGATAGGTTCGAGATATTGCTTGAAGAACTGGCCCATACTGGAACCCTATCGGAAACACACTTGTTAAAAAACAAACATTGTAAAAAGAATTGCTAATGATCGATCATATGTAAGGAATATAGCAAAAAATGAATCTTGAAAGCCGTGGCTTCACTCTTGTTGGTAAGTTCGAATTGTTTGATACAAACAATAAGACTGAGAATTCATGCATAATGTAGAGCCAGATAAAAATAAAAGAAAGAAAAACGGAAAATATGCATGAAAATATGTCATGATGTAGTTTAATATTGTTCCGAAAAAGCAACTCTGTATTCCTTACATGCTCCCCAAAGTTGTAGGTTCGACACACTTCTGGGCGTATGAACTGTCGTCCTTTGTGATTTCTTTCAGTCTCAGCCAGTCGTCCCAATAGGTAAGTCGTTTCGTCAAGGAGGTTTTCCAAATAAGTTGATGATGATACATAAAACAGATAGATACCCCAAGTTAAATAGGCAAATGCTTTTAATGTTCTTTTGGAAAAATAAACTCATTGAGGATATGCCTTAGGCCATTTAGGAGACAACTCATCCCATGTAGATCTAGAAAGCATCCAGCCAAGACCCGGGAAAAAATCTGAACGGTAAAGCACGTCTGCAGGAGATTTAAGAAAGTGTCAAAGATTGTATTTAATCTGCTTCAAAACAAACTTAATCCAAGTAAAGATAAAATTAAGATAATGTGCAATTGATTATAATATTTATGAATAATCTAGAAACTTCATTTAAATTGAAACCATATAATCGCCTTCATGTATCTTTACGGGTCTGATAGACTATCAACGGGAAATTGAGGGACTCACAAGGATCATGCACAAACTGCCTTTGTCCATTATCGTTCCACGAAGAAATTGCCAAGATGGATCTACCATTATTTAAGTTGAACAAAGTTGAAAAGCGGGTTAGAAATAGTGGGAAAACACCAACGCCAGTTACGCTTTTGTAAAGTAAATACTCACTTGTCTCGATCAACAAGGGCAGCTCCTGCCTCAAAATAGTCGAAGAAATCAGGAGCAATTTCCATATCATCTGTGCATACGTCAGGCGGTTATGTCAAAGCAAGATCTTGGAGAAGAAAAGAAAAGATTATAAAAATGAAGAAAGGCTTAAGCACCTTCAAGTATAATGACTCGGCTGAAGTTGTGCTCGTAGAACAACTTATCGAGAGCCCATTTGTAATGGCCTAAAAGGCAATTTCTTCAATAATCCTCAGAAAGTCACCGATGAATCAGATGTTTAGAAATGATAAGTTACACTATGAGAACTTACGTGCAATCTTGTAGTATGCAATCAACTCCCCAGGTCTTTCTGTATGGACAGGTTCGTAATCCAAATGCTGGGATTAATTAGATCAAGAATCTACCATAAGTCGTAGGCTGGAACTATTCGACCAAACCATCCTTGATGTACATAAAATATTCAAACTTTCAAGCAAGGACTATTTGTCCATGCTTGTACAAATGGGAGTGTTTAATGCTTGGTAGTATGAAGTCCAACAAGAATTTTTATAAAGGTTCGAGCTAAAAATCTACTTCATTTAGTTTGCGAGAACACAATGATAAGCAAATACCTGCAAGTAGGTTAGCTGGTTATAACTCAGCGCCTTGCTTTTGACATTAGGATCTGATCCATCCTGTTTAAAACCGTAATAAGAACACTTTACATCTATCTAACTATATATCGCTTCCACACAAGGCAAGCAGTATGAAAAAAAAAAAAGGTATATGAAACCGTGTATAGAGATTCCTTGATATTTACACACCTGTGATATGAACAGCGGATATCTTGATGCAACGGAACTTTGATACCTAATAGACATAAAAAAAAAAAAAAAAAAAAAAAAAGAAAGACAGTCGGAACACAAAATAGCAACTCAGATGGCAACATACATGAATTATCATACTTCAAAATAGATTTAATGGTCCTGTCGAGGTAATCGGCGCGATTACAAGCCATTACTACAACCGCTGCAATTGGAACCTGATTGTCGATTCAATAACATTTTGTTGACGAAGAGTATGGCTCAAATGAAACACTTTGAATCTCCTATATCAAACAAACCTGTTTATCACCAGACAACTTCTTGTAACCATTCCCTGCAATGCAATAGAGAAGTATTAGTATACAAGGCAAGGCCTTTATCTACCACTAGCCATGTTCAATGAGGTGCAAATAATAGTGCTTCCATTATACCAACATTGGTAACAAAAGCCAAGTCAGAAATTATTTTCGATTTCGATTACAATTCGATATCATTTAAAGTCGATACGATTTTCGATTTCGTTTTAGAAATAATGCTCGACTAATTTAAATTCGATGCATTAATTTAGTTCGAATATTAAATTGAGAAATTAGTCGACTTCCTTTCGAATTTCATTTATCTCGAGAAACTAATTCGATATACCTTTTCGAATTGGTTATCGAAGTAAATTAAATTCGAAATTGACTTCGTTTTAGAAATAACGCTTGAAAAGTTGATTTTTTTTTCTAGAATTAATTTAGTGTGAATAAAATTGAAAAATTAGTCGAATTAATTTGAATTAAAATAAACTCGAGAAACTAATTCGATAAAAGTTTTCGACTTCATTGTCGAATTAAATTTAAGTCTAGAAAGAATTCGTAATGAGTCTACATTGTATTCGAGCTATTTGTTTGAGCTATTTGATCCTGCTAAACAAGAGTGGAGGGTTCTCCCCGATTTACTCCCACTGGTCTTATCGCAAAATACTTCCCATCACAGAATTCTTCGATATTCCCATCCAAAAACATGTATTTGTGTTTGCTCTTATTCTTTCATCGACAATGGAGATGTCTTTCTGGTCGTTACAACCGTGGGAAATTTTACTTTGAATATACAGCAGCGGGGTTGTCAGTGGTCGAAGTTTGATGAATTGCAATTTCCCACCGATGAATATTCAGAGTTGGTGCTAGTTAGGGATGGTTTGTGCTTGACGGACTGGTTTGCATGGGTAGGCGGAGGAGCTCGATTATCATATTATCCAGATTTGTCATTACAAACTTTTAGATGTCGTCGCAATATTGGAAGTGGAATTGCTTGGCTGTCATCGAATGCTTTCTGTGTTTCCCGCAGCTATGTTGATTTCGAGAAGCGGCTACCCCATTTGTCTATAGATGTGTGGAGCATTGATTCGCTGCCTCGTTTGTGGAGGTTTGATTCGGATGCCCTGCTGCCTCCTCATGTTGAGCCATATTGGATGCCGAACTTGAAACTGGTGAAGAGGTTCAAGTTTGTTTTAGGCCCCCAATCCGAGAATTGGGTAGAGATCTTCGCTCCAAATTGTCTCTCCCCCATTCCATGAGAGGAGTTTTATTTATTGCCTTGGAGATTAAGAAAGAGACTTCTTATTTTCATATTTATATATCTATTTGCGACTTATAATTACTGGCCTTTAATACTTTTTTATGTTGGATATTTTGTGTTTTTGGAAACTCTCTTGCTTGGATCTATTTATCTTTATTATTTTCTGCTGTGTAATCCATATTTGTTCGAATTCCACATTCTGTTGTGTTTACCTCATCCCACTGGGAAAAATTGGGGATAATTTTGATAAAAAGCGATCGGTACATCTTAAAGAAAAGGGATCGATAATGAAAATTACCCCTCAATAAAAAGCTGTTAATATTACGTAACATTAAATAATATTACCTAAGCATATTTAGATTTATCGAGTTTTCATTTAGAAAATATTTAGCCATCTGTATTTGGTATAATAACTGGATGTGGGATGATAATTGTTGAGTTTAGTTTTCTGTTTTTGTTTGGGGCAGTAGAAGAACTAAGAAGTGCTCTGTTTTTTTGCGTTGCATGTTAATTTCGAATTACTGTCCAATTAAATTTAATTCTAGAACGAATTCGGAAAAAATCGACTTTATTCGCGAATTATATTTAACTCGAGATTTAACTCGAAAACTCTTATCGAATTAGTTTCTCGAGTTCAATTAAATTCGCAATCAACTCGACTATTTTCTCAATTTTATTCACACTAAATTAATTCTAGAAAAAAAATCAACTTTTCAAGCGTTATTTCTAAAACGAAGTCAATTTCGAATTTAGTTTAATTTGATATCCAATTCGAAAATATTTATCGAATCAGTTTCTCGAGATAAATGAAATTCGACGACTAATTTCTCAATTTAATATTCGAACTGAATTAATAAATCGACTTTAAATTAGTCGAGCTTTATTCCTAAAACGAAATCGAAAAAGGTATCGACTTTAGTTTCGAATTTAATTAAACTCGAGATCCAATTCGAAAACATTTATCGAATTAATTTCTAATTTCTCAATTTAATTTTCGACTGAATTAATAAATCGACTTTAAATTAGTCGAGCATTATTTCTAAAACGAAATCGAAATCGAAAATGATACCCACACAGGGTCGCAGGGTCCCCGCACAGACGCGCATGGAACCCGCACACAGCTCGCATGGTACCGGCACATGGTACCGCGCGCGTAAGGAGGTCCCCTGCGGTTGACGGCAGGTCCCATGATGTTAAGTGTGGGTCCCCTGCAGTCGAGTCGGGTCCCGTTAGCCTGTAGTCCCGTGACTGGTTCCGAGACGATGATTGTGACATTCGGCAAGATGAAAAACAGTGCATTGCTGATAAACAATGGATAATTTTGATAAAAGCGACCGGTACATCAAAGAATTAAAGAAAATGGATCGATTATGAAAATTACCAAAATACCCCTCAATACAAAGCTGTTAATATTACGTAACATTAAATAATATTACTGTCCAATTAGTTTCTCGAGTTCAATTTTATTCACACTAAATTAATTCTAGAAAAAAAATCGACTTTTCAAGCGTTATTTCTAAAACGAAATCAATTTCGAATTTAGTTTAATTTGATATCCAATTCGAAAATATTTATCCTCATAGAGCCAATTATATTTTGCAGACCACGCACCTCGCTCACACTCAGAGGTATCTAGGCTTTTGATTAGATCTCTAATTTGGGTCTCAAGATGTACACCTTGAGATTCCAATTTCGAGACCTTTTCTTCAGTATTAATCGAACGTGTCATTTCACACCCCTTTTCTATGAGGTTTTGAGTAAGGACACGTTGATTGTTTTCTATCTTAGACTTTAACTCATTGACTGTTTTACTCTTGTTCAGTTCAGTGGTAGACAATTCTTTAGTAAGCTCAATAATTTAAAAATCATATTTTGCTACCCTAGATGATAAACAATCAATGATTTCGTGTGCCTCTCTTTTAGCAGCATCTTAAGGATTTCCTCATTTTGATGGCTACTTAGATTACACTCACTCTTTGCTTGGGATCCTTCAGGCCTTTTTGCCCTTATCAATATCTTTGTTATGTTCTTTCAAAGCAAAGATACACTAAATGAGTTCATTTTCCAAGTCTGTAGAGTTTACCTCTGAGTCAGATGAAGCGAAGTTCTCCACTTGTTTTCTTGAAGCAATCCATATATTTTTTTTAATTTTCTAGTTCATGAGGGTTGCTAGGCTTGGATCAACGTGTTAGTTGAGTAGGTTTAAAATTATTTTGGTTCGAGCAGTTAAAATAAAGAATCTAAGTATTGTTGCCGAGAAGTTTTATACCGAAAAGTTCTAACTTTTGCTCAGAGAAAATTTTCAAAGTGTAAGTTTTCGCAAAGAAGAAAAAAAAATTTCGTAAAGAGATAGCACTTCTTAAAAATTTCGAAACAGTGAAATGCCGAAAAGTTCCTAAGGTGAATTCCGAAAACCTTTTTGTACCAAAAAGTTTTATAGCCTGACCCGAGAACTTTTGAGTTTCGAGTGTCACATGTATGCCGAGAACTTTTGTAAGAATATCGAAAACTTTTATGTCACTGAAACAGTTAAATACCGAAAACTTTTTAAAATCATTTGTGAAAACTTGTAAGAGTAATACCGAAAACTTTCTATGAAGTAGATAACCCTCGGTTAAATAGTACTGATCCGAAAAGTTTGTACCCGCTTTTTTTTTTATTATTATTATTATTTTTTTTATTATTAATTTTTTTTGAAAACTTTTCGGATGAACAGTACATGAACAGTATCGAAAAGTCTTATACCGAAAACTTTTCGGTTGAACAGGATCGAAAAGATTTTTTTATTTTTATTTTTTTTTTTTTTATTATTTTTTTTATCGAAAACTTTTCGGATGAACAGTACCGAAAAGTCTTATACCGAAAACTTTTCGGTTGAACATTACAGAAAACTCCTTTTTTTTTTTTAAAGTTTTGGATGAACAGTAATACCGAAAACTACTGTAGCACCGAAAACTTTTGCGCATGAACAGTAGTACCGAAAACTACTGTAACACCGAAATATTTTTTTTTTTTCCCGAAAGTTTTCGGGTGAACAGTAATAACGAAAACTACTGTAGCCGCGAAAAGGTACTGTAGCGCCGAAAACAGTACCGAAAAGCTTTTTTTTTTTTTATCGAAACTTTTTTTTTTCGTAAGTTTTCGGGTGAACAGTAGTACCGAAAACTACTGTAGCACCGAAAACTTTTGCGCATGAACAGTAGTACCGAAAAGTTTTATACCGAAAACTTTTCGGTTGAACAGTACCGAAAAGATATAATTTTTTAATTAATTTTTTTTGAAAACTTTTCGGATGAACAGTACATGAACAGTACCGAAAAGTTTTTTTTTTTTTTTTTTTTTTACCGAAAACTTTTCGGATGAACAGTAGCGCCGAAAACCTCTAATGTCGAGAACTTATTCCTACAGACTTAAATATTTCTGGTACCGAAAACATAAGTTCTAGTACCGAAAACATAAATCTGGGTTTAAAAATTAGCTCTAAAACTTCTTAAAGTGCTGTAAACAGCTTGTTTTGAGTTCAAAAGATAAAAATCAGTGAAAGAACACTCACAACTCCATCTCAAACCCAAAGACGAAGCAAAAAAATTTTTAAAAAGCTCAACAGTTCGAAAATGGGTTTGAAGAAAAAGACAACAAAACTTCTAAAAATCGAACCAAAAATCCGTTTAGATACCTTGCTCATTAACACGGTGGCTCTGATACCACTTGTAGGTCACCAAAACCCACCAAACCTCGATTTATCTAAGGATTTTGCTCTCTTCTCTCATTTGGATGGTTTTCGTTGATAGAACAGTGAGGGAGGGAGAGGTGGCGGCTGCCCTTTGCAAGAAGTGGGAATTTCTTTTTTGATTGAAGGATCATTACAAGTGGAAGCCCTAACCCAATTTTATGGCAATATTTTGGCATAATTACACTTTTGGTCCCTAGACAAACTAAACATCTAATATAATGATATTACCAGGATATTTTCTAGAATGGATCGTAAACCACGTGCGCCAGTGTTTTTGGCAATTGCTCTCTTTGCAATTAGTCTCATAGCACTGGCTGTGAACTTCAATTCGACCTTGGGAAATGAAGATGATCCACGGTTAATACAAAAACCGTTTAGCTTGTATAAACTTATACCAAGGAATATAGAATTCAAAAGAGACTGAATGTGTATCACATACATTATTCATGCTGACCATTCTTTTGTATTGTTTACAAAGAGCATTTTTAGGCTCGGTGAGAACCTGCAAAACCAATTTGAGTTTTTAAAGACAGAGTAAAGATCAGTGAGGAAAACCATAAAGAAAAAAGATAATGAAAGAAAGATATACGAAGAAATAATTAAAAGAAAGCCACGCACCTGAACAAGTTGATCTTCATCGAGACTCGACAGAGTAACCAGCACAGGAAAACGTCCAACAAATTCGGGTATAAGACCATATGCAGTGAGATCACCACTCTCCACCTGAAAAACCAAAGCCATTATCACTAATACTAGTCGGTAATATAATCTAAAGTGGTACTACAAATTCCCAGCCATTGGCTCTGCTTGGAATTTATATAGAAAAATCAACACAACTCACTTTTTCAAGCAGAGATGCTGATGCAGTAACATCCGAGCCACCAAGTCTCATATTAGCCCACCTCTCCTCAGAAATGGGCTACCTCTCCTCAGAAATGGTCTTTTCCACCGCAGATAAAGAGGATGTCTTTAGTATCCACCTGCCAAGTCAAACAAAATAAAATGGAAGACAGAAGAAATATTCAATGGGAATTATTATATAATTGACCATCTTGTGCACCTTTTTAGTTATCTTGTCAACTTCATCTATATAAACAATTCCTCGCTGAGCTGCTTCTACATCAAAATTAGCAGCCTAGAAAGCATACAACAAGACAGTTATAGTATAGTAGACCATTTACGGCCCAAAGATATCAAATATGTATGATAATTTCTCTGAAATTCAAAGGTTTTTGCAATGCATGAAGCAGATTAATCTGGTAAATTAAGATCAAGTGAGAAAGAGAAGAAGAGGTAGAGATTTCAATACATTTAAATTTAAAACTTAATAACGAATAAGTTCATTGAAACATCGCATTCCCTTATCTTGACTTTATAGCAAACAGGCTAGTAAAAATAATTTGCATTCCTATCCTCCAGGATGCACCGACTTTTTCATCTGATGGAAAAGCCAAAAGGCTTCCTTGATCCTATTATCTATCCTTCACCAAACCGTAGATAACCGTGTTATAGGTAAAATGGTCGGGCACACAATACATTTCCGTCATCGAATAGAGCATCTTTACGGCTACATCGACCTCATCATTCTTACAAAGACAATCCATAAGCGTATTAAAAGTTATAGTGTTTGGAATGCAGCCATATTCGCTAACCATGCTCTCAAATAGCTGGTAGGCTTCTTGCACTTTACCTTCCTTTCCCAGTCCGGACAACAGTGTGTTGTAAGTCACCAGCTTCAATTCCTTGGTTTTTCTGTACATTTTCCATGCCTCATTCGACCGATCAGCCTTATATATAGCAAGTCGATTAAAGAGTTGAAAACAATAACATCGGGAAAAGAAGGGTTCTCTACCATTTCATTGAGTAATTGAACAACTTCATCTATTTTCCCTGCTTTGCTATAGCACTTCATCATCATATTATAGGTGATAGAATCAGGCAAAAGCCCACTCTGTTTTATCCCATCGAAGATCCTTTTTGCCTCTCCAAGCCTTCCAACTTCAGCTAGGCTATATAGCGATGCATTGCACGCAATGATATTTGGTGCAATGCCGCGAGCTTTCATCTTCTCAAAGCTTTCTATATATAGCTTTGTCTGCTTCTCCCAATTTTCCATAACATGATGTACGTGTAGACATTTTGCTGAACACCAAGAGACTCCATGTCAATGCACAGTTGCAATGCTTCGTCCAACCTTTGCAAAAGCCCAGAAATCAAAGTATTGTAAGTATGAAGGTTTGGCAAGACAGTACTTTTCTCCCTCCTTCATTTCATCTAGGACCAGAAATGCTTCTTCAACTTTCCATACTTTGCAAAAAGCATTGATAAGTATGGTAAAAGTAACTACATCTGCGTCATCTCCATCATATCTGCAAACTCCATTACAGGAGTCCAAATATCCACAATCACTCAGCTTATCCAACATGGTGATTAGGTTTTTGACTGCCGCATTTCATCTTCTTGAAAACTCGCTTCGCATCCTCGAGTTTCCCCGCGTTACAAAGAGCATCGATTAGGACAGTATACGTAACTACATCAGGGGCACAACCTTCATCATCCATCCTCTTCAGTAAACTGCTTGCCTCGTTAATCTTTCCCGCTCGCCCAAGAACCCTAATGCAGATGGTGAAAGTATACACATTTGGCCTCAATCCCAAACTTTCCATCTCCTCTAACAAGCTCATTACAAGAAGAACTGCAGGTAATTTGATCGTACTTACATTTGATGATGATATGTGTTGCTTAAAATAGCGCAACTATTTTGAAGTTGTTATCCCACGTCATTTCTAATAACTCCGTTCAGGCCACTTTGGAAGAACTGAAGGCAGATTTAGCTAGAGCTATAAAAAAGGAAAACCGCCACTGAAGAGCCCCGACGGAAAAACAAAGAGGAACCTGAACCCTGATGCGTAAGTACATCTCGTTTTTATATAGATGATCGTCCTTTTAACATTAGACACTAATGCTAACGTTGTACAGATTGGAGAGAAAGATCTTACAAGCGGTTAGGAAAGTTGGAACTTGACAAGAAGACAAAAGACACTTAAAAACAGTGGCCTTAGGCACGTCCAAGATCAACTACCTCGACCCAAGGATTACAGTTGCGTGGTGCAAACGCCAGGAAGTTCCAATCGAAAAGTTGAGTGAAGGCTTTGTTCTCTCTATCTAGTAAATATTATTTCGTCTTTGGTCTTTGTTGGTTTGGCTTTATTATTCAGTTATATCTGTTTTTGGCCGTTTGGTGATAAAGCAAACGCAGATAGATGTTTAACAAGTCTCTTCTGGCGAAGTTTGCATGGGCAATGGATCATAGTTCTAACATTCTAACTCTAACGAAGAGATCCTCAGATTTTACTTACTAATTGGAGATTTCCCCAAAGAAGCTTCTGACTGACCATGTTTGCCACATTGCTTTTTGTTTCAAAAGTTGTTAATATACCGATTTACTGTTGTTGATGAAATGTATTTATAAGTAAAACATAGTTTCTCCGTATATCGTCCATTTTTTTTTTTTTTTTTTTTTACTTGTCACTGAAGACAATAAATACCAAGGCAAAAGGGAGCAGAAACAAATAACCAAAGAGTAGGATAACATGGCATAGCAGCAAAGCAAAAGCAAAAGCAAAAGCATGCACTACTTACTAGTAATAAATAATATGGTTTTGTTGTCGTAATAAAAGCCAGCCAGCCAGCCAGCCAAGGCATGTCTTGTCACGAGCAGCAACCAGCCTCTGCGTTTTCCATGTTAAAGAAACAAAACAATAACAAACAAGTTACTTCAGCAGCCAAATAAGATGGCACACACAAGTATATATAAGCGCTTCGATAAAAGAGAAATAAATAAAAATATATATTTACCATATGGAAAAGAGACCGCATGGATTGAAATGGACGTAGTCGTCGAACCGTGTCAGTGGGCCGAGAACATACTTGAACCTCTTAATCACCGTAAGGCCCGGCAGATCCAAGTCCCACTGCCACCCGATTATCTCCTTCTTCTTCTTCTTCTCCTCCTGGAAAACGTCCCAATCAAGCCTGCACACGTCTAAAATCAGATAAGGCTGCTTTGTCTTTCGATGGACGTGGGTGTGCGCCACGCAGAAACGATCGGACGATGAAGGGGGCATCAGCCACGTAATTCCCTTTCCAAAGCTGCGGTAGGAATAATTCATCACAAACAATCGGCCGTCTCCCTGAGGATCACTCCTCGGCTCGAGAGTCGGATAAGACCATACCCCTCGACTTCCGTCAAGCAAAAAAGCATGCCACTCCGACAAGAACAGTTCGTCGTCCTTAACCAACATGAACCTCGGAAGCATGGCCGAATCCCATTTGAAGTCACGGCGCAGAGACCACGATTTATTACTTCGCATGTCCAGGGTGAAATTTCCCGCCGAGGTAGTGACGAGCAGGTCGGGTTCGTTGTTGATGAAGGAATACGAGTGAACACGGACATCTGTAGCACCATTGTTGTAGGGACGACGGGGTGGTAGCAGTGGGAGTAAATCGGGGAGGAGTTCCCACTGATCTGTGCTAGGATCAAACAATTCAAATGTTGTACTGCCCTCCTTGTCGAAACCAATCTCGGTGCTCAAGACTATCATTTTTCCGTCGGGCGTTTGGCATCCCCCAGCCGAGGTTTTTGGGAATTTCATCGGAGGACGGGCGGTTAGCATATCCTTAGTCAGCGTAATGACAACGCCGCCTTCTTGCGGCAGTAGCAGTAGATCGTATGAGAACACATCGTTTGTTTTGTCTCCGAAAAGGTAAAGGACCGAGCCCAGCGCGCAGAATCCAGAGATGCATAGAGTAATTAATGCTGTCAAAGCACAAGTTAGGGTTCCGAGGAACGTATCCTTCGTACTTTTTGAAATTCAGATAAGGGTTCTGCGGAACGTAGTCGCCCCCCTCGGCGTCTAAATCCAATAAAAACACGCAATAGTCCATCATGCCCCCATTCTCACCGTAAGAAAAAAATCACCTTCGATGGAGTCATCAGGCGAGCAACCGCATATCAGACATACTTTACCCAAACCAGTATGCTTCTTCGTCGACTGTTCTGACGGAGATCGGTTGATTCTTCTGTGAATGCGCGGCGTCTTACGGTTCTTCCGATGAGGATCCATTGACAGTGGATAGCTTCGATTCGCGTCCATCCGCCGAGATTAGAGCGTTCGTATGGATGGATGGATGGATGGATTAGGGCAACAAATTAGGGAAGCGTAATTTCTTAAAAGAGGAAGAGAGAGAAGCTTGCGACGTCGATGATAAAATTAAATTAAATTTAGGGCAAAAGGTAATTTCCTTTGAACGTCCACTTACATTTTTCTTTGCATAATTAATATCTTTTTTTACACTAACAAAATCGAGTTAAATTTCGAATTAAAATTAATTCTAAATATTACTAGAAAAATATTTATCGAATTAAGTACTCGAGTTAAATCTAATTTGAGTTGACAAAAAAAAATTCCAATTAATTGTCAATTTTATGTTCGAACTAATTTAATTCTAGATAAAAATTCGACTTCAGTCTAGAAAGAAGTCGAAAGCAAATCGACTTCACTTTCGAATAAAATTTAATTCTAAATATATTCAAATAAATATTTCGAATTAAGTTCTCGAGTTAAATCTAATCCGACAATAAATTCGACTAATTTAATATTCGAAATAATTTAATTCTAGATAAAAATTCGACTTCATTGTCAAATTAAATTTAAATCTAGAAAGAATTCGCAAAATAATTGACTTTATTTACGAATTAAAGTTAATTCTAAATATAACTCGATAAAATCTTTCAAATTAAGTACTCAAGTTCTGTCTTGAATCGTAAAACTCTAAACCGTAAATCCTTACTCGAATTCTTTCTAGAATTAAATTTAAGTATTTTAAAAAAATAGCCTCTTTTAGCCTTACTTTTACTCAGTTCAAAAGTCCATTTTACCCTTATTTAATGTGATCCCAAGTCCCAAATTAAATTTAGGAAGGGTAAAAATCGATTAAGCTTACCCTTTCACTGTAGCATCACAGGTCTGCTTCTCTTCTTCCCTCAATCATTTAACTCAGTTATTCCGAAAAAATAAAACATATGCACAGTAAAATTCGAATCTGCAAGTCCAGCGAAGTACATCGTCTTCCAAACTCCAATTCGAACCTGCAGCCCAATTTCAGTTTGATCTAAATGGCAGTGAGCGCGCGTTCCCAGAGAGTGCCAGTAAGTTTCTAAGATGTCTTCGTCTTCCTCAGGCTGATTGCGCAGGGTACCCAAACACACGCCTCCACCAGTCATGGAACCCGCGCTTACAGGATGAGGGGACCTGCAAGGGGACCCGCGCTTGTATCTCCTTATAGGAGCGCGGTACCATTACGTTGAGTGCGGGTTCCATGCGCGTCTGTGCGGGGACCGTGCGTTTGTGTGCGGGTACACTGTGTTTGTATGCGGGTACCGTGCGCTCAAGGTTACCGCGCGCTTGTGTGCGGGTACAGTGCACCCATGTGCGGGTACCATGTGCACACAGGTCACCGTACGCTTGTGAGCGGGTACCGTGCCCTGCGCTTGTGTGCGGGTATCGTGCGCCCATGCGCGGGTACCCTGCACTTGTGTTACCGTGCTTTAGGGTGCGTGTACCATGCGCCCCTGTGCAGATTCAACGCAATTGGGTCATTTATTATTTACTAATATTTGATTTACAGGTTGTGCTGAAGAAGCAGCTATCGTCCCGAGACGATGATTTTGACATTCGGTTGACAATGACCGGATTGTTCACCGAAGCAAGTGCGAAGATAATCAACAGCCTCAACGCGAATGAGCTGCCCGTATTTATGGCCAGGAGTCTATTCGGCAGACTCATCGAAGCTGCAGCGAACTTCAATCTATCGGCGCAGTTGTTGCTGTTTCTCTTGAGGAGGCAGGCAGACTCGCCTCCACGAGCGCGACGAGCTATGGATGATTATTGGGAACCACCGACCACTCCGGTTTTCCAAATCGGAGTATTGTCTTATCAGTGGACTGAAGTTCTCGACAGATACACCGGAGGTGCGCCCGAACAGAGCTTTCGCCGAGAGAACCTTTCCGGGCAAAGCCTCCGTCCGTCTGTCTCACATCGAGGCTGTTATGGATGTGTTGGCCGCGAACGATGACAGTTCCGTCAACCTAGAGAAGTTGAAGTTGGCGGACGTCTACTTTGCCACGGCTGTGTTGCTGCCCCGGCCTTCGAAGAAGGACACGATCGTGAGGTCGTGGGTCATGGCATTAGTCGAAGACGCCGACGCCTTTGCCGACTATCCATGGGGCAGCGTGGCTTTCAGCGAGGTCATACGATCACTGAAACAAAACTTACGAGAGAAGCGGGATTTTGTCCTCGAACGCGCCCGAAATGGTGGGAGCGCACATTGCGGATTGCTGATTAGTGGGTTCGTACACCCACTTCAGGTCAGTCGGCGTCATTTAACAATCTAGAGTGATTTTTAAATATTTATTGTATCGTTGGTAAATTGTTTTGTTGCCTTTCAGTTCCTAGCGTACGAGTGTGTATCGGGCATTGCGTACGCATTTGTCCATCGACGAGAGGCGGTGAACGAGGTGACTCCACGCATTTGTCAGTGGGTCACGAACGAGTGGCAGCGAAAGGGTGCTCCGAAAATGGAGATGATCATCAACGCCGCGAAAGGATCCCCTGTGCGTGGCTTCATCTCTCCCACGTTAGCAGAGATGAATGCCGATTACTTCCGCACTAGCGTCTTTGATGTTGGGGCCCCACACGACGTCCTGGACCACACCGTGATGCTGCTCGAGCAAGGTGCGGAGGTACGGTGCGTGAAGCATGCGGTGGCCGAAGACCAAGCGGCAAGTATAGAATCGGAAGCCTCGCACCGTCCGGAGTTCGAGGCTCACAGCATCCCGCAGTTATCGAACCGCTCGCACTACGAGGAATATGTGGGAGAGTACCGTCACCCGTCACCGCCACGATACAATGCGGCTCCTCCAACGCAATACCATGGTCCTACGGTGGAACAATTTGAGGAGTTCACACGACGCGTGGATGAGAACTTCAGGTTGATGAGCAGTCGGTTCGACTAGCTTGGAGAGACGGTATCGCAATTCCGGGCGGCGTACGATAGTCGCGAGGCCGTGCACGATGATCGCTGGGCCACGATGCAGGGTTGGGGCAAGAGCATACTGGGCCTCCAGCAGTCGATGGCTGATCTGCAGCAGGGGAGGTACGGGGTCCCTGGGGAGTCTCCGACGTGACCAACACACGGTAAGAGTTGTATAGTTAGTTTGTTGTATCATCTTTCCTAAAGTATAAGTTATCACGTTGACGTTATTATTTGTTAGGTTACGAGGCAGTGGGGGACCAAGTGGGTAGCCGGGAGGAAGTCGAGGTCCCGGTTGAGGTAGAGGTTCAGGTGGAAGAGCCTGTTGCGGAGGAGAGCCGCGGTAAGGGAAAGGCCGTTGCGGAGGAGTCGGCACCGCCTCACGAGAGTAGGACGTCCAAGTACCAGGTGACTCCCTTCACCAACAGTCGAAACCGGAGCCTCGAGCGCACATGAAGAAAAAGCTCAAGCTGTGGAACCGTGTAAAGGAAAAGATCGATGCGATGGGTGAGACTGAGAGTCGGATGGGGTTGCTTGGCAACTACCACAACAAGGAGTGGTACGAGGAGCTGTACAAGCCATCGAAGTGGCTCGACGACATGGTATGAGAGTAACATCGTTGCGTATTTATTCGTTCTACAAGTATAATGTAGGCGTATTCTTTTGCAGCACATCGATGAATCCATAAGGGGATTTATCGAAATGCAGCGGCTTCATACCTTCTGGTTGAAAGCCGTCGCGTTCATGGGGTTCGCGATCAAGGAGACCATCGACCGGGATTGCGTCGAGAACGGAAAGGACGTGAAGGGCATGATCCCGCTACTGGCCAACTATGCGAGAGGCCTGGAAGATAATTGGCCGTCGGTCTCGTGGAGGGATGCCAAGTACATCGCGTTCCCGGTGCGGTCAGTCGCGCACTGGTTCCTTGCCGTCCTGGATTGGAAGAACAAGACGATATCGGTGTCCGACTCCGATCCATCGTGTGACGTCAATGGCCAATTCTTATACGAGGCGCTCATCGGGGTACAATTGGTGGTGCCGCATATCCTCGTTCATCTTGGAATGCTCTCCACCGCTTTTCGGAAGTGGAAAGTCGAGCGCGTCGAGAGCTTCCAAAATTCGTAAGTATTATTTTGTAAGTAAATTGATTTGCTATGCTATGATTGGGGAGATCACGGTATTAACCGTGTGGCTTATTTTTAGGGGCGACTGCGGGGTCCACCTTTTGCGGGCTGCATTTGCGATGCTGTTTCGCGGTGACGATGTCTCGGCGCTCACCGGACGGCAGATGACACAGTTTAGGGAGTATTTAGCGTCGTCCATTTTCCTTAGACTGGTCTACTTGGTATACCTAAATTGTGTTGTATGTATGTAATGGTATTTGGATTGATTTGTTATTTCAAGAATTCGAAGCCAATTGCTGTAAAAGTGTTTTGGCCAATTACTGATCACCTGTGCATTGACGCACGGGACCTGCACAGAGATGCGCGCACGGGACCCGTGCACAGACGCACGGGATCCGTGCACCCCTGCACGGTCACTGGGCCGCGCGGGACCCATGCATAGACGCACGGGACCCGCTCGTATACGCATAAATGTGTTCAAAAAGTGATTTTTTCGAATCCCAACATTTTCATACAAATAATGATCCAACATTGTCGCACAAATAAACATACCAACATTGTCATTTTACTAACTAGTTTATTGCCCGTGCAATGCACGGGTTTCAAATATAGATAATTAATTATGTTAATAGGATAACATAATTATAATTATGTGTCAGAAAATAATAATATTATTTTATAATTATGAACATGTAATATTATAATAGTTTGATTTTTTAAGATAAACGGACGAAACGCAGATCTTTTATAATATAAAATATCATATCTTGAAATAAAAATAATATAAATTGAGTCAAAAAAAATTATATATCATACACAAACAGTATAATATATTTGATGAAAGATAATAATAAATTAAAGTTAATTGCATAATTGTTACTATCATTTGAAGAGTAAATAATTATATTCTTCTTTCCAGTCTACTCTAAAAACATGTCACCTTAATTCCATTATGTTATGTGTTAGGCGGTCCGCAGAATAAAAACGAATTCCGACATCAAACGAATACTTTGTACTAATAAAAATGAAATCCGGCTCTAAAATTATTTTTTTTAATTATTATTTTAGAAAATAATGAAAAGAAATTTATGAAATATTGCAACTAATAATCGAAACTACCCTATTTAATCACATGTTCTTAAAAGACGATCTGTAGTGAGGATTATGGTCCATAGGCATGCATGAGGTTTTTGTAGTGTATATATATACATTTTATATCATATCTTTATGTATTAATGTATGTAAAATTTGTGAGCATTGATTAAGATTATATGATTAGGGTTTGAGCTGATCTCATTATTCAAATTAGCTTGTGAATGAAATTATGCTATGGCACAGTAACTGATTGAACAATTACATTTGATTCAATACATATTTTATTTTGTTTGTTGAGATTGCTACTTATGAGTATTCAAAATCTAAATCAATTAATAATGCAAACCGGTTATGAAAAAACAGATTACTTTGGAATAAATAAATCGGAAAAAACATACATATATTTTAATCAGATTAATGTTCTTTAAAAAAATTTAAATTCGTTAAAATATTAAATAAAATATGGTTTTTAGCAAAATATCAAATGACATTGATGATGATGACATGTCTTCGGCTTGGTGAGCTCCATAAAGAATTGAAGATCATACGCTGCGTCACGTACCAATACTCGTTTTGAACCCATACCCAATTTCTTCATCTCCAATGAGATATTTGTCCACTTACATAGCTTATATTGGAGGTGATCTTTTAGGTCACTTACGACGGGCTTCACACGCGGGGTCGAGGCCGAAAAACTCGTATGCTGACAGTCCATGTACCGGGATCGTTTCCTCTCACGTGGAGGCGTCTTAGCGGGCACTTCTGCGTCGAAGTATCACGTTTTGGTGAGACATAAAAATGGAACTAGACTTGTCTCACCATTTCCAGATGGAGATCTTTATTCATATTCTCGGATCGTTAAAGGATATCCAGAATAATTCGAGATCTCCCACCTTATTCAGTCGCATCGCAGCAACGGTGGTTTACAACGAATACATAGACGAACTCGACCAAATGACCGAGTTTGTGAAGTATCTGGGGAGGATGTGGGAGATCAAATTCAAGGATACGCATAAGGCTTGGTTTATCACCTGTACTGTATTAATAGGGATTCAAATATGTTGTTCAAAGCGAGGATGTAGAACAAAAGAATTAAGGCATATATCTTGGAGGGGGAGAAGATGGAGTGGGAGGTGATAAGAGGAGAAGATTAAGGATAAGAGTACTATACTAGAAAAGACTACTGGTTGTGCCAAGGGATCATGGTGAAGGTGATGAGCAAATAATAGAAACATATTCACACGACTTTGTGGTACTTTAAAATATAATTTCCATTTCACTTTATTGATTTTATTTTTTTATATTTTTTATTTACCGGTTACATTAAGTTTTGATGGTGTGAAGTTGATTATTTTTATTTGCACACACATTGGGTGTGCTGTGTGACTAGTTATTATTATTATTTTGTCGTCTTGCGTTGGTTTCTCTCTTGACGAGAGTTTTCTTCCCTACTAATTGTTCGGTTGATGATTACCAATATCCTACCCATGTTGGTACACCTACCCAACTCTATAAGATTGTGACAGATAAGCAAAATAATTTTTTTTTGTATTATGTGTCAACATCTCATTAAAGTTGGGATATTACCCACTTGAGTTGGGTAGAATAGACCTGTCTCCATATGTCTTCTTGGACTATTTAACCATGTTTTTTGTCTATATATTCAATTATTTTTCAGAAAAAAAAAAAAAAAAAAAGAGAGTTGTTTTCAAAAAATTTAATGAGAGGTATATCTGAAGTCGATTTGATATTATTTGTGATTCTTATAAAACATCCATGACCGTCTCTAACTTATCAAATCCAACTAAACCCGTGCTTTTGATCGTAGTTCAAACTAATCAAATTCATATTGAAAAAATGTAACAAAATTAGCGCAAAGCGCATAAATCTCACCCGACAAGTTTCCGAAACTAAGACTGGCAGGGTAATGTTAAGGAGCCAAATTTCAGCGGAAATTCAGCTGAATCCAAGCCCATCGAGTAGGCGGTGATCGCCTACAGCGCAATGAAATGCCAGATTACTCGGCAGGAACGAAAACTTATCAGCAAGATTGTTACGTTAGCAATGTAATGAGATGTCGGGCGGGTTCGTACGCTTCTAATTTTATTGCTTGATGATCTTAAATAAGTTGCGCTTTATCGGGCGGGTTTGTACTGCGGGATTATATATACGAATGTGCGCGGTAGAAATTTTTTGGCCTACACAGCAAACATTAAAAAGAAAATGCCAACTCCATATAAGTAATAAAGCGCAGCTACAGCAAAGTTTTCAGCTACATTACCTACATTTTTTCTTCTTCTTCTTTTTCCGCTTGCTTCTATTTTTTATTTTTTTTTGGCTAAAATAAAGTGTTTCTAATAAATTATGGCTTCTGTTTTCTTATAGTAACTAATTGGAATAAAACCCAAAATGGTCCCCGATGTTTACCCTATTGATCAATTTAGTTCCCGATGTTTCGCCTGAACCAATTTAGTACTCGATGTTGTCGATTTTGTACCAATTTGGTCCTTTCATCACGATAAACGTCAATTTTAGCAGAAATTTCGCACGCGACCCGCACTAATTCATGTCTAAATCGCTAAAATTGAAATGGTTACTGAAATTAAGGCACGAAACTAAAAATTTCTCCTCCAAAATTCGAACATAAGCTCTAGATCGAATGTTTCGTTGAGCTTCATTGACAGTAGAAGAAAATAGTACAAACCCTCCAAATCTTACAAATATTCCAAAATTTGATTCATACATGATTTAGTGTAGGGCACGTGCGAAATTCCCTCTAAATTTGACGTTAATCATGACGGAAGGACCAAATTGGTTCAAAATCGACAACATCAGGGACTAAATTGGTTCAAGCGAAATATCGAGGACTAAATTGGTCCACAGAGTAAACATCAGGGACCATTTTAAATTTTATCCTTAACTAATTCTTAGGAAATACTAATGAGAAAACACGCTTGCGTCGTTATTGATTTCTACTGCCTTAAATGTCACTCCAAAATGTTTTTTTTTTTTTTTTTCGTGTTCAATCTTAATCTTAAAGTTAGCCTCATGCTTTTGGTAAGTTCACTCCGTTATCTATACTATTTATCATGGCTCTCAACACCCTTATATGATGACTTTTAATCAATTGGTATGTCATGAATAATTACAATTTTACCCTTTAATTGTTTTTTATTCCAATTTTATTCTTTAATTAATATTTTATTTATTAAATATTGTAAATTAATAAAAATTCTTATTCTATAAAATAATATTATATATTTATATTTTATTGCATACGTATTTGAGTGTGCGTAAAATACTAGTAATAAATATGAATATATATGCTAGCAATTAGTGAATTCAATTTGAAAAAAAAAAAGTGTTGGTTCTACACCAAAGAATATATGTCCACCTCACACCGAACAAAGTTGTGGTTCACATTATTATTTGGATGGTGACGTATTGGCCCATGGGAAAATGAAATAAAAATAAATTAATTAATGAAACATATCAGTATTGAAATTTTTGGTTGGTTAATGGTTTATTGCATGTTTGAAACGTGTCCAACTTTCATGCCTTTTATTTTTTGTAAAAATCCTCTCATTAATTGAGTCATAGAAAGTTGAATATTTGCATAATACTATACATTACACACAATATTGGATTACTATAATCCGAAAGGTGCATTTGAACTTCGCGTTCAACTCATTTTCAATCTAAATTTCAGCTAAATATAGTCAAATGTTATATTAGACTAAACTGTTATAAAAATATTAATTGTGATTAATATTATATTAAGATTATTTTATTATAATTATACTTATATTAAGATTATAATGATAATATATAATGCAATATAGTTGTTTGTTATGGTCAGTGATGAACTTCTCTAATGTGCTATTTCTTTCATTTTTGTTGTTTTGACGGTAAAATTAAAAAAGGAGTCTTATATTTGCTTCTGTTCTTGAATGTGTTGTTGTCTTAGTCTGTCTATGTTGCATGTTTTGGCCTTTGGGTGATAGTTTGTTCCTTCATTAATTCTCAACACTTTACTATTGACAAATCATAGTCGACTAATTGTATTATTAAATAACACGGAATCACAGGCCACAAAAATTACAACTGAAGTAAAAATTAGCTAAAAAATAGAGTTAATGAGTTAAAATAAAACAATGTAGTTTTTTGTGTGTAAAATTGACTGTATTTTAGTATTATGGGTTGAAGATGACGTTAGTATAACTATGAGTGCGGGCGAACTGCTTAGTGGGCCTTGGAGTGTTAAAAAGTTGGATCAAATGAGGCCCAAGATGATATTGGAATTAGAAACTAATGATAGTTCTCTTTCTCTGTTATAAATATTATCTTACTATTAATAACCTATGATAGTAACTAATTAACGATTTAATCTCGTGATGAGATGAAGCAATTAAATATCATCTATATTTGTCAGCTATATTCATTCAAATACTGAATTTAACTTTATCTTAAGAATATCATTGACTTGGATTAAAATTTGAAGAGGTCAAAAGGAGAAATGTGAATTGGTCATTGGTATCCTAGTAATTAATTATGATATAAATATTAAAAAAATACAGATCAGATGGGATACATGCAATACAACCAATCAAGGTTAAATAAATTCTTTAAAAAAATAAAATAAAATAAAAATATTCTCTCTCTCTCTCTCTCTCGCCTCTGTCCTCAGCATTACCAACATCTAATTTTCCGATCCAGAGGGAGATTCAATTCAATCATCGGCTCGGCCTATCTATAGATGTGCAGATCGTTTGATATTTGATGAATCCCCCGTTTTTGTTTCTTGCGTGTTGATTGATTGATTTATCGACCTTGCGTTGATCGTTGTTATTTGCTTTGTTCATTCGTTCGTTAGATTGATTTTTATAATCGGCAATTTGTTCGCTAGCAAACATCGAATAAGTTTTTGGAAAATAGCAGCTCGGAAACCCTAATTTTATTTCTTTCGTATGCGGTGGCATTCACCGCAGTGTCCGAATCCTGATTATTTGAGATCCGTTGATCGGATCTGATTGTAAAAATCGCGTCTTTTTTTTTTCCTAGGAAAGAAACGACATTATCGTATTAGCATTCGCCGTGCCGATAACAATTTCTGGAGGCTATTCTAGTTGTGGCGGTGGTGCGAGTGGTATTTTGTTGGATATAAAGGGGTAGGAGTGGGAAGATGCAGCTGCACTTCTCACCTAGCATGAGAAGTATAACAATATCGTCGAGTGGAGGAACTGTCAGTGGTGGAGGTAATGGTAATGGAGATTTGATGAAGATCAAGGTCGCTGCTCGCCACATATCTTATCGCACGCTGTTCCATACGATTTTGATTCTCGCGTTTTTGTTGCCGTTTGTGTTCATTCTCACGGCCCTTGTCACGTTGGAAGGTGTCAACAAGTGCTCATCAATCGGTACATCATCTGGCATTGGCTTAGATATCTTGCTGGTTTTGATATTGAGTTGGATAGATGCTGATTTGTTAGGTCATGGGTTGGTTGATTTGGGACTTGATTGCGGTTGATGGTGGTTATCAAGGGTGGTTTGAGAACCTTTTTATTGGAAACCTATTTTGGGAATGGATTTGATTGAAAGATAAAGGAAGCTTTATTCTATAGTTGCTGATTGTGTTTTAGCCTTGTTCTGATTTGGGATTTTTCCGCCATGGAGAATTAGTGGAATATTTGGTTCCTTTAATCGTAATCTAAGTTGACATTTGACTGTGTCACCGTTAGCTTTTTTAGATTTTATTCTTTATAGAATAACGTCTTTAGTTGTAGCTAGTCTGAAATCTCAGACTTGTTGTTGGCTTAGTGGTAGATATAATTTGCTAGCATACCCCCGATACAACTGCGTGTTGAAGTTTCTCAAGTGTGTGTGCTCTATTCATCATGCATTTCTCTATTAAAATAATTTGATCAATGCAGCCTAAAGGAAAGAAACTTAAATGTACCTTTTGAACTGCAGAATGATCCCCTTAGATCGTCTGACATGATATTCTATTTTTATTCATCTTTAACTGTATATCAGTTTTACGTACTTGAGCTTCCGGGGTCATAATTTGATTAATGTTGTTCAGATTGTTTAGGACGGCGTTTGGGGCCAAAGTTTCTTGGTAGAACTGATGACTCTGGGGTAAGCTACTTCCACTGACTGATTTCCAAGTATTATAACAATTTCTTACACTGAGAATTGATTTGAAATTTTCATTGTCATTGTTATCATAGAGGATGGTCAAGGAATTTGTTAAAGTCCTTAATCAAGCGAATGCGGAGAAAGTCCCTGATGGTCTAAAGCTACCAGATTCTTATAGTCAACTTGTTTCAGAACTGAAAAATAACAAATACAGTACGAAGGAGTTTGCCTTGATTTTAAAAGGAATGGTATGTGTTCCCCCAGCATGTAACATGTTGTAATTGCGGTTTTGCATCATCTCATCACACGAAAGCCTTATATACTCTTGCATTCTGCGCACTCTTATTATATAATTTGTGACACACTGTCTTCGCTCATTGTTTCAATGCTGCTCAACATTGTAATGAAAATGAAGTACTAATGTCATTTGAATTTTATGTCATTTGCAAAGGAAAATTAACTGATCTGGTCCCCAGATAAATTCACCTGTTGTGTTGCATCAGAACTTATGATTCTTACGTATTTATCTCATTACCTTCTAATCAGTTGATTTTGTACTCTTTAGTCTTTGTACGTGCCATAGAGCTTATGTAGTTTGATAAAAAAAAAATTTGCAGCTTCTCCATCAGTAAAGATTATTTAGCATGTGTAGTTTGATAAGAAAAAGGTCCCAGTTTCCTTGCTGAGACTTGTATTGACATTGTGCCTGCATTTAGTCCACTTATCTAGATTCCCAGTTGAGCCTTAGTTCACCGGTAACATTGTTTGAATTTCTTTACAGATGGAGAGATACGAGAGAGAAATTAGGGAGTCCAAGTTCGCGGAGCTAATGAATAAACATTTCGCTGCTACTGCCATCCCTAAGAGCATTCACTGCCTCGCATTGAGGCTTACTGATGAATATTCTTCTAATGCTCATGCACGCAGACAGTTACCTTCTCCCGAGCTACTTCCTTTGCTTTCTGAGAACTCCTACCATCACTTTGTGCTATCGACAGACAACATTCTTGCTGCGTCGGTTGTTGTCACATCTGCTGTCCAGTCAGCTCTACACCCTGAAAAGATTGTCTTCCATGTCATAACTGATAAGAAAACTTATGCAGGCATGCATTCATGGTTTGCCCTGAACCCTGTTGCTCCTGCTATAGTTGAAGTAAAGGGTGTTCATCAGTTTGATTGGCTGACAAGAGAAAATGTCCCAGTTCTTGAAGCTGTGGAGAGTCATTATGGAGTTCGTAATTATTACCATGGTAACCATATTGCAGGAGCCAATCTTAGTGATACAACACCACGGACATTCGCATCTAAGTTACAGGCCAGAAGTCCAAAGTATATTTCATTGCTCAACCATCTTCGTATATATCTTCCAGAGGTAATCTGCTGGCATTGAATGCCATGTTTATGTATATTATGGTTATTTCCAAATTGAATGATATTGGAGTCTTATGTTTGTGTTGCCCAGTTGTGGATGTTCGTCACCTTTTTTAGCCGTCTGACATTATAATGGGAGTTTCTACTCTTCTTCGTTTAATCATCTTCTCACGGACTATCTAATTGTCAAATAAGTTTTTTGACAGATCTTTCCCTGAGGTTACATTCACGATATAGAATCGTTATTAATTTTACATTTTTTTAGCCCCCGTTTATGATTTTTTTTCTTATGTCGTGAAAAATGTTCTTTTCCCTTCCGACCAGATAATGAGCTCATTGATCTTTGTTTCGGCAGAATCTTCCAATCTACAGTTTTCATTTGGCGTTCTTCGTGTAATTTAATTGTTCTTATCTACTCTCTACTGCCAGCTTGCTCGTTCACTTATGCTATTCTTGTAGATCTGTAATTCTTGTGCCTGACATCTATATTTCCTCTAGGCTCTAACAAAGGCTGAAAATGATTATTTTATATCTTGCAGCTATTTCCAAACCTTGACAAGGTTGTTTTCCTAGATGACGACGTTGTAATTCAACGTGATTTATCTCCTCTCTGGGACATTGACCTCGATGGTAAAGTTAATGGAGCGGTTGAAACTTGCAAAGGTGAAGATGAATGGGTTATGTCAAAACGCTTTAGGACCTACTTCAACTTCTCACATCCGCTTATAGCCAAGAGTCTGAATCCTGATGAATGTGCATGGGCATATGGGATGAATATATTTGACTTGCGTGCATGGAGAAAAACTAACATCACAGATACATACCACTCATGGCTTAAGGAGGTATGCTACATTGCTTCTTTCAATTCAGAACTTCTCATCAGCCATTTGTTTCTATCTATTTGTTCACCTCGATTTTGACATCCTTTCAATTTAATCATGTCATATAACTGCCATGGTGACAAGCAAATCATTAAGCTTCAAATTGTTTTTATGTTTTTACACGCAGATTCGTTGCATCTTGTTCTTTGAGCACTAGAATTTTAGGCCCAATGAAAGAATTGTATCACCTTAACAACAAGTGGTGTGTCTTTTGTACTTGTATCTCTTCTGACTTGAATTATGTCATCGCAGAATCTGAGGTCAAACCTTACATTATGGAAACTCGGAACACTACCTCCTGCCCTAATCGCATTTAAGGGTCACGTCCACCCAATTGATCCCTCGTGGCACATGCTTGGCTTAGGCTACCAGAACAAAACCAATGTCGAAAACGTGAAGAAGGCAACAGTCATACACTACAACGGACAGTCAAAACCATGGCTAGAGATTGGTTTCGAGCATCTCAGGCCATTTTGGACCAAGTACGTTAACTACTCCAACGATTTCATTAGGAACTGTCACGTCTTGGAGTAGCAAAGGAACCCCAAAACATGTATGCACTGCTATGACAAAATGGTTGAACCACCTCAGATATGCTAGAATCTCTTTTTGCAACAGAATGTATATTACAACATTATATTTTATGACGAGAAATTATGAAAAGGCGGGAACCCGAAAAATAAGTCTGTTGGGGGCATGAAGTGTCTTGAGTGCAATACGCTGCCTGAATTTCTGAAGCAGATAAGTTACCATATCCGTGGCCCGGGCACATGAGAATTCTTGCATTGCAGTCTGTAAAGTAGCAGTTGTTCATCAAATTCTTTGTTCTTCTGTCATCAACATTATTATTATTTTGTTTTTTGTTCTTCACCTTTCATTGGATTTCATAGCTTATTAGAATGAAATAATCGTACCTCTGCTTTCATATATGTCCGTAGATCTTTATATTCTTTATTCCTTAATGTTCTGTATCGTATCTTCATTTTCTACCAAGATTTTTACTGATGAAAATAAAAGTTGGAATGAAGTTGAATTTAGTAAAATGATCCCACTACTAACGAAACAATTCATGTTCGAAATGATACAAGTTACATCACATATACACAAAGTAATAGCAGTTGAAGCAATAAAAGCTATATAAGCTAGCCAGCAAATAGGAAGTAAAAGATCCCAAAGCAAAGCATCAAAGCATTGCACTCTAAACACACACAAAACAAAAGCCTCACAACAGCTTCGAGTCGATCATTCCCTTCACTTCAGGCGCATGAGCCCTTTTAGTACGTCAACGCCTAGCAAGGACGGAAAAGAAAAGAATAAGGAAACAGAATTACGATTTAACATGGTAATAATACGTACAACCTTTGGCATCATGGCTCTTCAGATGGTTCATCTGTATCAGATAGGGGCAACAAGGTACAGAGCCCGAGGACATGACCGTTAAGGCACACATAGTACTCAATCGAATCTTCGTAAGCACCCAATCGGCAGCTCACACTCGAAGGCACCATCATAGCTTCTATCATGTTCCAAAGCTTGGCCTTGCAGTAAGAGCACACCTCAGTGGGATGAAACGGCGCGCTCCTACCTATCAGCATTTTCCTGACTTTCGACGCTGCAAACGACTTGAATATCCCACGAAAAAACCCGATATCTCCTTCCTCTCCTTGGTCGAGATGCTCGCAAGGGTCAGACACGTACAGAACATCCGTTCTGCACTGTGGCGGGAGGAAGCTTTTCCCAGACGTCCTCGAGAACCTCGTTCTGTAAACGAAGTGGCCCGGGATTTGAATGCCTTGGAACAAGCCGTCCCTGTTGCTCCCCGAGCAGTATATGAGCAGCTTACCAAGCGCTCGCCAGTTTCCGTCCACACTATGAATTCCGCTGGACTGAAGGTCGAGCATCATTTTGGGAGCGCGGGTTTTGCAGAACTCCTTCCATAGGACGCGCTTTGCAAGATCGTCGAACCATTTGCACATGCAAGAGAGAGCTGCGATGGATTTCGGGTTCCAATTCATGTGGTTGAAGACCAAGGAAATAGCTTCCTCGTTGACGTGGCCTTTCGTGCAAACGCAGGATGCAGAGTGTATGCATCGGTATTTCTTTGTTGGAACAATCGTCATTATTACCTGGTATGGATGATTGAGCTCATTACCATGAGTAAGTACATTTGATTTTGAAGGAATGAAATCACTACCGTTTCGAGAAAAAACATGAAGTAAGAAGGAAAAATATGGAAAAGTAACTGCGTGCCTTTCAGATATGCAAAACCCTAAAACGATAGCCCCCGCCCAATTTAGGAAGATAGGCTGAACATGAACCTAGCAAAAGGATATAAGCGAAAAAACGATTACAACCTAAATCGACGCCCAAAGATAGAGCACTCGATATCGCGAGCCTAATCTTCCTTAGAACTAAAACCCACTCCAATTTCAGCATAATCAGACTCAGGGAACCATTAATGGAGTTTAGATCATTAATGCACAAAGATTTGGGAAATAATCAAATTTCATTTCCCACAAGAAGCAACGAACTAGATCCCAACAACATTTGCTAAAACGAGCCCCAAATTTCCACGTCCGCTGCGAGGAAATTCACTTTTTTTTTTCCAACACAAACCCTCGAATTCCGCATGTTCTAAAACAAACAAGAAAAAGGGGGAAACGAAAACGCTAATTCGCCGACGATAAGCTTGAGAAATTACCTGATATTCTGCAAGATGTTGCTTCTATGGTTACTCAATCGATCCCAAGTAATCAAAATTCCATCTTGGGGTCGGAGGAATCTGTTTTCGGGGGTATTTTGTAGAGCAAAATTACTACCGAGTCAAAAAGTGGTGTATTGTATATAAACTGCTTGAACAAAACAATATAAATTATATATATGTATATATAAACCACACCACATGTATTATTATATATATATATATATTTTTATTTATTTATAAAGGAATATGGTAAAGTTACAACAGGGCTGTCACTTGCGCAGCGAGGCGGACAAATCACTTGAGCCATAAAGAATATACAAAGGCAAAGGCCCGTCTGTTAGCTTTATACTTACAAGAAGTCCGATGAAGAAGTTTTTACTTACAAGAATGAGAAACAGTTAAACTTACTTCGCAAGTAGTGATTGAGAATTCATTTTCACTTCAATAAATTATGAAGAGGGCTTGCTCTCCTGGAGGGAGATGACAGTTTCGAAAGCTCCCACCAAAGCTTTCACCTTGCTTTTCCTTGTTTCGACGAGCTTACTCGCCGTTTCTTTAATCACATTGTTGAGCAAACCTCGACCATCTTTCTTACCTTGTAGTACGTCTTGACGCTTTAAAACCACCGAGGAGGGTTGTGCATTGGCTGCATTGTTGCCGTCGTTAGCCTCGGCCTTTTTGAAGGTCTTCTTCTTTAGATTGCTCTTTCCATCTTCCTTATCCAAGGTCTTTGCTGCCCTGAATCTGAGCCTCCTCGGAGTATTATCGTCAGCGTTGAGGTCTACTGTTTTCCCGCTCTTGAACTTCAGTTTCTGAGAAGAACTATTCCCTTCTTCCATCGATTTTTTATGACCAGATTCCATGGTTTCATTACCATTAGAGATTGGTTGATCATCTGCTTTGGTATCAACGTATGTACCATCGTGGCCCTTCTCGCGAGGAGACAAAGGACATGAAGCTTCTGTCTGAGACAGATTCTCACCGATTGCTTCTATCTTTATTACATGCAGCACTTTCTCGGAGACCTTCTCGTTGTCGAATGTGTGATTTTCAACCCCGCCCGTATTACTGTTGCTAGGACCCTTTGAAGATGACGCCGTCTTTGAGCTTCCGCCTTCTTTTGCTTCTGCAAAGTCTCTTTTCGTAAGAGAAAACTTAGGTAATGCAGTCCCAGAACGAAATGCCGGAAACTTCTTTGCAGATGCTTTTATTTGCCCAACTGTTTCGGAATCTGAATTGGAATACGAAGGCGGCGGTCTCTGTTTAGGCCTAACTGGCTGTGATTTCGCCGGAGACTTAAAACAACGACCCTTAGAAGAGAGGTTTCCAGCCTTTTTAATAGATTGTGACGGTCTATCATCAGCGGAAGAATCTTGTTTCTCAGCCCTTTCAAATTTGACTAACTCCACTTCACCGATTATGGGAGGATTTTGTACTCGGGATTTGCTACCGAACGAAGCATTCCTTCTCAACACTGAAGAACCATTCTTACCAGAAGAAGCATTCGGCCTCGAGGGATTGAGTTTGGACTCTGACGACGTCTGGGGCTTCAGCGAAGTGAACTTCGCATCAGGAGAAGGTTTTGGGTCATGAGCATGTTTTCGGGGATCTTCTGAAGACAGCTTCTTCTTCATGACAACCTTATTCTTGTCCGAGGTTTTTATCTTTTCCTCGTCGGAAGCTATAAGCTGCACGAAATCATGCTCGCTGGGCGTATTGGGCATGCTAAATCTTCTCCTCATAGCTTTCCATGGCTTCTCTTCGGGCCGTTCCCCATATTTACAGGAATCATGGCAGGACTCAAACCGAGGCTTTAGATAGCGAGAAACGATCTCTTGAGAAGTCTTTACAAATGCTTTTGTACTAAACTCATTGATTAGGGATTCTGGGCTTTCGATATCAATCTTGCTCGTGCCGTCAGCTTCTTGTTCGGCTTTTCCTGGAGTCGTTATCGCCGAATCATGACTTTCTTCAGCCATGAAATGTCATGAGCTACAAAAATCCTGCAATAAAAGATCAGCTACAGAATTTCCCTTTTTTCTCATCATATTTTCTCAATGAAAGAACAAAAGGTGCAATGTGTTAAAGGCTGAAGAGATAAACTTCGGCTTGGATGAGACAAAAAATCAAACATTTGCTGAACATGCAAAAGTGGAGGAAAACAATCGAGCATCATCCATGACAGTTTCTATTTTCACCAACGAAATTTCAAAAAGAAATTCGTCTGAGGTGAAACAATATCAATCACAAAACAACCAATCATAAAGAATACTAAGAAAACCCTTTGCAAAAGAAGCAAGCAATATCAATACATACACCGATGATAATCAAACAAAAACATGCATGTAATAACGATCAACATTGACATGCATGAAAATCCCACAAACTAGAAAAGAAAAGCAAAACCATTACTCTTACGTCAGAATCTATAAAAATGCAGAGGTTATTAACACGTTTATTGCAAGCCCTTCTTCCAACGTATTGAAGCACCTTTCTCTCGCTCGTTCCTTCTTTGGCCACAAAACTACGGAAAAGCAAAAGTATTTAAAATTCGAATAACGAATGAACTCTAATTAATAAGGTTGTGTGTCAAAGCCCATCATAAAGCACATGAAGAATTCAAGAATGAAAATGAACAAAAATCTCGCCTTTGCAATACGTTCCCTTTTCGTTTATTAAATCGCTTCGATGGATGTTTATGTATTTGTCATTTGTGGACTATGGGAAGTTGGCAGATCGACCTCTTATTTGGTGACGACAAGTTAGTTAATGTCAACTTCCGCCATGTTAGTTGCAATATATATTATATATTATATATGCCTAAGTGTGTAATCTATAAAATAGGTATAAGGATTGTAATTAATTTGCATGCAAGATGTTGATGGAATTTTCAATATATATATTTACAGAAGTATAACTGCTTTTTCGAATTTTTTTTTTTTTTTTTTTTTTTTTTTTTTTGCTATATATAAGAAGTCGAAATGACCTATTCTTTAAAATAATATAGTATGAAGTTAATATTATATAGCTTTGTCTGTTATCTTGTTTGATTATTATTTTGAGCATTTCGTTGTTAACGCATGCATGCATCATTTTGAAATGACAAATTGTTGTACGTATCAAATTATTTTCATCACATTTTGAGTATTTGTTGTGTACACATTGTTGTACATATCAATATATTTTTGTTTTTGGTCTTTCGAATTTACCATCTATATCACATGTAAATTTTAGTTGTCTCAATCATTTTGATTGATGATTACTTTGTTGAATTCTAAAGTGTGTAAATTGATAAGATAGATTACTAAATAATAAATCGATAAAAAAAGTAATATATTAATAGAAGAAATAAATGTCTTGGTCCAAGGTAACTAATATATTCCTAAAATATGAAATTTTGCATGGCAATGGTTCTATGGTGTAGTGGTTAGCACTCTGGACTTTGAATCCAGCGACCTGGGTTCGACTCCCGGTAGGACCTTCTTTTATATTTAATTTTATTTTATTTTTTTAGTACAATATATTATAATATCATAAGACAAAAAATAAAAAAGACAATTATCAAATGTTAACAATGTAAGTAATGGCCTAAACATCCTTTTATTTCTTTATCTGGGCTCAAAAGCCCATTAACCTCCTCCCAAAGCCCAACTCTCCCAACCGCACTAAGCCCAATAACACTCGGACTACAAGCCGCCACAGCCCATTTACCAGCCCATATCTCTTCCCTAAGCTGCCCTACTTCCCAAGCACAATAGCCATCAAAGAACCTAAAATCAGTAGCCTGCGCCAAACCTCTACGAACCATATCAGCCGCAAAGCCCACACTCTCCTTAGTCCCATAATACAACCCCTCTGCCAACTCCTCCAAATGGCCGCCTTTCGCAGCCCAATCGCCGCCTTTCCCGAGCCTCGGGCTCATCATCAAGAAGTGCACGTCCTCGATCGGGCCTCCCTCGAATAAGGGCATGTCCGAGAATTCGGCGGAGGCGTTGAATGGGCAAGTGGGAACCTCCTTGATGGACAATGCCGACGGTCTATTGAGAATTAGGCCCCTCGGGGCGGTGGAGAGTAAGACGATCACCGTCCGTTCGAAGACTTCGAACCCGTCTAGCTTGTCCGTGGCGACCAAAAGGCAGCCCTTTTCGAGCTCGTCGATCCTACGAGCCCAAGTGTGCTCGGCAGTTAGCTTCACGGTTGACCGGCAGCCTAGGACGGGAAATTAACATGCGAAATTATATGTTAATCAACCGGAAATTTTAACAAAATTTTGCAATTAAGTACCCCTTTGAAATTCCTATTATGGCATTTCTAGTTGACTAATTTTAGAATTTATACCTTGAGAGTTTGTTTGGTTGGAGGTACTAAGTGAGATTAGAGGGATTAGAATAATTAAAGTAGTGTTTGGTTGGAAGATTATTTTAATAGTAGGATTTAGTTAATACATTATTAATATAATCAATAAGGTATTAACTAAATCAACATCTTCCATACATTTATCTAATACTTTATCTTTTCGATAATTTTATCATTGTTTATTAAATTTTTGAATTCAAAATAAGGGTAAGATTGTAAATTAATTTAATTAAATATAATGTCATTTAAACTCATCTACCAAATATATCGAACATTATTATTCAAACCCATCAATCAAATACCACAAAAAAAATTATATCCCTCATAATCTAAATCCAAAAAGAAAAACTAATACTATTAAATTATATCCTCCCAACCAAACACGGAATATATATCTTAAATTCATATTGACTTTAAATTTAAATAAATTTGCTAATTTTTCAACAAAGCCAAGAATTTGCAATTAAATAGAACAATAATTTTGAACCCATGTCATGGGCCCCATGGGCCATGGCAACCATAAAGTCAACGTTAGCCATAATCAACCTAGCAAATGATGACCACATAAACTGCTCAATGTCTTAGATTTATCTAATTATAGTAATTTAGTTTTCAGTCCCCTCAGAAAAAAAATTAGTTTTAAGGACCCAATTTTTATAGTAATACTTTATTGTTCTGCAATAACAATATATGGCAAGTTTGTAACACAAAAAGGACGCATGATACCTCTTTATATAACACTTTTTTAAGTTTAGGTCCTTATGTCTAAGTTTAACATAAATTAGATCCTTAAATCTAATTTTTTTTCTTATACGGTCTGAACACAATTTTAAAACAATAATAGGGCTGAAATCAAATTAACCCTTACAGTAAAGACCGTCTGAAACTAATACTGGCTTTTGGCTTCAGTTCTTAGAAAGGCCATGATAAAGAAAGGGTCATATCATATCACATATGATAGAAAAAGAGCTGAAGAGATATCAAAGTAACGATCATATAATTGAAGTTCATTCCATTAGGCTCTTCTCTTTCGTCAACGTATGGTATGGTATGGGACACAGACTTTCAGGATCATTAAGACATAAAGACCTTAGTAAAATCTAAATCGACGACCCACAAAAAAAAAAGAAAAAGAAAAAGAATAATGCGAAAAGAGAGACGAAAAGGTACATGATAATGGCGTGAGTTGATTATGCCCATGTTTCTTTGCTGTCCGAAACTGAAGCTTCTTCTCTGCAAAGATTGGAGCTGCTTTCACTTTAACCGTAGGAACAGCTTCCATGGTTTTAGTGTAAGGATTTGAAGAAATACGACAAGCTTCCATGGATGTTTTTCCTTATTTGAATTCTTTGAGAATTAAAGGAGAAGGGTTTGCTAGTTAAGTTGAATAAGCATTTCTCGTTATTTAATGTCGCGGGGTCATCTGTGATCATTTTTAATTCCTGGGAAGGCTGCTTTTACATTCATTTGGGGGAAGAGAGTTGTTACCAAATTAAAGATATTGTTTTTCAAGTGTTAGAAGATAGAGAGTGAGATGAGATGAGAGAGTGCGACACAGCTCATATAAGTTGTCTTCTTCTTACATTATCTTCACTTATTTATTTTGACATGCATAGGTGTGACGTATAATTTAATGTGGTAAATTCAAATAATTGAGGTTTTTTATAGTAGTTTGTGATGTCACGATGTAATGGGTACAAAAATATTTTCAAAATAAACTACTGGCCAACTAGTTTTCCATAACCACCGCCATTACAGTACAGCCCAACGTATAAAAACATCGGCGTTACAACTTACACCCTGCCTTGCCCCACCCACATACCCGCGGTTCAAACGGGTCAGCCCATTTGGCCCTTAGATATCCGCCCGTCTATTCTTCGGGGGCGTGGTTGCTTGGTTTTCACAGCCGAAATATAAACTTTGTTAACGACTATCTTGAAAATTAGCTGCAAAATTATTATGATTGGTGTAGGGATTTGTGAGGCCAAACTGATCGATCACAGATTGACAAATGATATTTGAAGTCAGGCGTTTGAATATGCACTGCCCGATCTAGCGCGAAGTCAAGTGAACGATCGAGATTAAAACTTATAAAAATGTGAACGCATTTTTATTAATTATTAAGAGCGCGACGTACAACTCTAGTTGCGCGTGGTACAGCCCGTCGATGCACGTTTCTGTTTTTTAATTGTTATAAATATCAGATTTTCGAGTTCAACTAGCTATATTTGAGAGCATGTATCTTTTGATAGATTGCGAATTAGGGTGAGGTGTAAACTAGAGATCTGTAGAGGGCATATCAAAGTTGTAAACCCTTCTTTTAATTTGAATAAAAGAGGCTCTGTTGGTCCGTGGAGTAGGCTGAAAGTCACAGCCGAACCATATAAACAATGTGTTCTGTTTTATGTGTTTCTTTGCTGTTTTCGAATTCGATCGCATTCAATATCGATTTTCTTGATTCGCTTATCATCGATTTTCTTGATTCGCTTATCACGTACACGTTAAAGAACAATAATTTAAGAATCGAGGTGTGCCATTTTCATTACAATTAAGTTTGAAGAAAATAATTTTAAACCAACTTTTCTTGGCTTAGAAAATGACCCTTTCTCATTGTATTTGCGTGGCACATGACATGATAACACCTAATATTTTGCATCATCTTCGACAAAAGAAGAAAGAAGTCACTAACAACTACAAATATCTACACTAACATCTCATGCCAAAATTTAGAATCCCAACATATTATATCTCCAAGACCTTCTGCGGGCTCAAAAGCCCATTCACCTCCTCCCAAAGCCCGACTCTCCCCACCGTACTAAGCCCGACAAGATTCGGGCTGCAGGCAGCCACCGTCCATTTCCCAGCCCTTATCTCATCCCTAAGCTGCCCTCTTTCCCAGGCGCAGTAACCATCGAAGAACCTCAAATCACTCGCCTGAACAAAACCTCTCCTTACCATATCAGCCGCCATGCCCACATTCTCTTCAGTCCCATAATACAATCCCTTCATCAACTCCTCAAAGAACTCACTCTTCGCCACAGTTTCTTCGCTCCTCCCATCTTTCGGGCTCATCAAGAAGAACCCTTCCTCGAACGGGCCGCCCGAGAACAGCGGCCTGTCCGAGAACGCGCCGGAAGGGCTCAACGGGCTCGTCGGAACCTCCTCGATGGACATCAAGGACGGCCTGTTGAGAATCAGGCCCGTGGGGCCTACCGGGCCGGCGGACAGTACGAGGATCACGCTCCGTTCGTAGACGTCCACGCCGTCTAGCTTCTCGGTGGCGATCAAAAGGCAGCCCTTTTCGGGCTCGTGGATCCTATGGGCCCAGGTGGGCTCGGCGGTCGATTCTTGATGGTTTAGGATGGATGCGTCTAGATCGAGCACGCCGTTGGCTCGATGCTCGCTGGCTATGAGCCTCGCCCTGAAGGATCGCCAGTCGGAGTTAACGAGGATGGGTCCGGCCTCGCCTTGGTTCGATCCCAGCGATGGCGATGATGATGGAATTGATCGATAGCCTGAGATGGACTCAACAGTATGAATCAACAAATCGACCCACAAAAAAAAAAAAGAAAAAAAAAAGAGAAAGGGAGAAGAGAAATAGAACATACATGATACTCTAAGAGGTTGAAGACGTTTCAATGTTGTCTGAAACTGCTTCCTCTTTGCAAAGAGGGGAGCTTTGCCTTTAACCATTGGAGCAGCTTCCATGGCTTTATTGAAGGGATTTGAAGAAATACAACAAGCTTCCATGATAGATTTCACTTCTTTTTCTCAGATAGGGGTTCTTACAAGAACTAGGTTTATGAGAAAGGGAGAACATGCAAGTGGCCTATTTAAGGTTGTTGAGTGGTGAGGCCATCCCATCCCATCCCATCTAGAAGAAAAGCCCTTGATGATGATGATGATGATGATGGGATTAATTATTATTTTATTTTATTTTTTCATTTATTCATTTGTCAGCTTATGTTGAGTTGAGTCTATGGGCATCTTTTCAAGCCTCGTTGGATAATTTGTCGATATACAACACAACACAACATAGTGGGTGGCTGCTTTTTTTGTATTTTTTTATTTTAATCTTTATGTTTGATGTGTAATGCTTTGGACCACGACTTAGTAGCTATCAAGTAATTTGTTAAGGGACTATTCAAAAATATATAAAAAGTTAAATGATAAAAAAACCATTTTTTGCTTTCTATTATTCATTACTTTCTAAAATGTTAGATTAATATAACGTGACAAAAATTGAAGTACAAGTACTAAATATTATTTTGGGTTTATTTTTCCATACCATAATAAATTAGAAAATAATATAACATCTCATCGTGATTAGGAATCGTAGCACGCGAATTATATTTTAATTGGTCGCAATCATTGGATATATATATATATATATATATGTATTAATCGGTTCCAAAAGTATAGAGTTTGTATCTGATGAAGAACATACTGAAAAAATATTTATTATGTAGATAAAGATGAGATATGGTGAGATTAGGTAGCACAAGAAAAGTTGCCTCTTATCTTAATTAATTTAAGACATGGCATCAAAATACAGAAATATTGAAGAATTTTCATCCATATATTTAATAAGGTGGTGCGGTGGCTATGTAAAAATTTACAATTTTGATATTGAATCCAATTATTTAACAAATATAAATTTATTTTCTATTATTTAAAAAATGCGCACTAAATTTCATATTTTGACAGATTTATCAATCCATCAATATATAAATTTTAATATTTATTTTTTATCGATATTAATACTTTTTACATGTTTCCATAAAATTAAAGTCGTAAAAATAACTGAAAATTAGCTGCAGGGGTTCAGTTCATGTAATTAAATAAAGTTTTGGGGTTGAATTGTAAATATGTCATAATAGTGGTCTAATTCATTTTATCTTTATCCGAAGAAATGAAAAGTCTATAGCTTGTGACAGTGGCAGCATCTTTCGTCTAACTAGAGAATTTATAGAATAAAGATTTGTCAACCTATAGTTTAAATTCTAGAATAGTTTGGTAAGACTAAGACATTATTATTTTGTGTTAAAACTTCTTTGAAATTTATACAATTAATTCACAAATATATTACTTTTGTTCCCATCACTTTCTTGGTAATTGCACGCTTTTCCTTTTTTCCTAGTCTCTTTCTGTCCACACTACGTTTCATTTCCAAAATCATTATCTAAAAGTAAATAAGCATCACTAAGAAAATGGACGAAAAGTGAATTACAATGTCTAGGCTAATGTCAAAGGATACTTTAATGATTTGTGGGTTAGATCGTGAGATTTAATTATTCCTCTCACAATTGCTTGAGTAGTCTCAATGAGATTTATTTTCACTTGACTATCATTATCAGGTGGGTTTGAGACATATTTATCTGGCTCCGCGGATGAGTCCCACCACTGAAATATGTGACACAATTAAGCCTCCAGTCAGGTCTGTGTGGCATAAGCTCACACCGATATTTAGGGGATGTCCCATAGCCAGATCAAGTGGGGATATGAAAAAAAAAAAAAAAAAAAAAAAAACTCTTTAGCACTAAGGAAAATTACACTGAAAATAGTAGAGCCATAGGAAAATACTTACATAAATTAAAATCTTTATCAAGGTATCAACGCCTTACTATAGGACAAGATGGTCATGAAGAGGACATTATTTCTAGATTTTATTTTTTTTTTGCATTTTAATTATATAAAAATCAGAGATGAATATTAAAAAAATATAAAATCAAAATATAATATACTTTTTTCAATTTTAAGCTTATAAATTCTCGTGGCCATCTATCTCAACGTCGAAAGATAGATAAGAAAGAAATTAAAAATACATAAAGGAACTTTTTGAAAATAAAATATAAAATTAAAATTTGTAGCGGTCATTTAAAAATTTACCTTAATGAAGTGCTGAAAGTGCTTCTAGAAAAAGTTGTCTCTATCAATTTCGTTCTGTAGCAATATTGCGTTTCTTCTAATCAAACGTCACTTCTTTGGCTTAACATGCATATATAGCGTTGAAATGTTTTTAAGAAAAACTAAATAAAATTCAACTCTAAAACTCTCCTATCATAGTGGGGCTTGTGCTTCTAGAAAGTATGATTAATCTCTTGAAATGAACTTTGTGACATTTTATTTTTTCTACAAATGAAATTTTACTTGAATATAAATTTAAAGCTTGTAAGTTGTATATGTTTATTCCTATAATAAAACGTGATTTTTTGTTATCTTTGAGTTTCCGTTCTGCATGAAAATGTAACTGTAAATTCTTGATGGTTCTAGCCTATGTTTTTGTCTACAAAGTAATTTTTTTTACACTTATATCAATTCAAAGAATGTAACTATTTATATCACAATCCCATAGTTTAATTACTTCAAGTTTAATTACGTTTTAAAACTTGTATTATTAAAAAAATACGTGTCTAACAAAATAAAAAGAAATTGAAAAAACTACCACCCAATTAGCTGTCGCATATCAAGAAAAATGATACTTGAGATTTAATTGATTGGAATAAGACACGACAATGTGTGGTATAGGCACAAACACGTAGGTTACAAATAAAAATTAAATCTCGAAGATACCATCTCAACTTCACCGAAATTCCTACGTTTATTTATTTTGTTAAAAAAAAAAAAGGAAACGTACCCAACTTTTTCTCATTTGAATATTAATAATTAATTTAAAAGAAAAATAAAAAGCATCTAGAAAAACGTTGGTTTTGAAATTATTGTGATTACGATGTGATTGTGCTCCTCCTAAGTGCTCTTAATTATTGTAGTTTTTCATGATAACTACTCGGCCACTTTGTCTTTTTCGTGACATAAATATACTTTAATAAAAATAAAATTGAAATTATTTATTTATTTATGTGTTTGTGATATAAGACTATGGAAAGGTCGCCGGCTAATCACGGCACAACCTGCACGTGCAGATTACGTCAGCGTACGCCGTATCTTACGTCATACATGCACGTACTTTTTTTACAATGGAGAACTCATTTATACTACAATTGGAACTTCGTTAAATATGAGAGCTTTGTCATAACATCAAATTGGTATTAGATAAAATAATGGAAAATTTGAAGAAAATAATCTGAACTATCGACTTTCCGTCGAAAATAAACCCAACTATGAATTATTTCTGAATAATCTCAACTATATAATAAGTCTTCTGAAAACGCACCCAGGTGACTTGTAACTTGTTTTATAGGTAAATTTAATTTTTTTCTTAAATTTTAATTACATAGATTTTTGCAAAAATGAAATATTGTTGAGTTTCACACAATACACAATTATTATATGTTAGGGTTCAAGTATTTATACCACATGGTATATAATACTTGAACCCCTTACAAAACCCAATTACACTAAGTCTCTCATAAAGAGAAAATTCGATAACGAAACTACAAAGATAATACTAATTAATTGAACACAATAAAGTAATCCTAACAATAGTTTTCGTATCAAGTTTCTTTTGCATTAACCAAAGTTTTCGTGCCTCTCACATTCTCAGATATTTTCGCATTGACTTTAGATTTTCGTATGCTGTAGCAATCGCAAAAGTCTTATTTTTTTCGTATGAGTTTTTTTTACTTTAAGTCACTGTTGAATACTGTATTTTTCGATACGAAAAACACTCATTCGAAAAATACATACTCTAATTTTGCGTACAAAAAATTATTTGACTAGAGATACGAAAAGTTTCAAATACGAAAATTTTTATTAATTAATTTTCCGTCGTACGAAAAATCTCTCTGATACGAAAAAATATTTTGATACAAAAAAATATATTTTTCTCTTACGAAAAACTTTCTAATACAAAAATTCTTTTCTTACGAAAATACTTGGTTATACAAAAAAAAAATTCTCGTACAAATAAAAGTCTGATACGAAAAATATCTTAGTTTCGAAAATTAATTTTCTTCATACGAAAAATATTTGTCATACAAAAAGGTATTACGTACGAAAAAGACTTTTGATACCAAAATTAATTATTCCTCTCGTACGAAATTGATTTCAACAAGAAATATTTCCAAAAAAAAAACAAGTGGTCCATTTTCGAAATCCAAAACAGAGCTTATAATAAGCTTTTCGAAAATAATAATAATAATAAGTATTTGAAGAAACGATAAATGTTTAACAAAACTTCACATGATATTTAAAAAACAATAAAAAGTATGATTCTAGTAATTTTATTTTGAAAATTTTCATTTTTGAAAAAATCTATGTAATTTAAATTTAAGAAAAAAAATTAAATTTACCTATTAAACAAGTTACAAGTCACCTGGGTGCGTTTTCGGAAGACTCATTATATAGTTGAGATTATTCAGAAATAATTCATAGTTGGGTTTATTTTCGGCGGAAAGTCGATAGTTCGGATTATTTTCTTCAAATTTTCCTAAAATAATATAGCGTGCAGCATGGCTGCCGACATGAGAGTAAAATATTGAATTGAAAAAAAGGAAATATAAGAGATAAAATTCAAAATGCTCTCCAATGTTTACCTTATGAACCAATTTAGTCTCTGATGTTTGGGCTAAATCAATTTAGTCCTCAATGTTGTCGATTTTGGACCAATTTTGTCATTCCGTCACGATAAGCGTCAATTTTAACGGAAATCTCGCACGTGCCTCGCAATAGATCATGTCTGGATCGATAACATTAAAATGGTTACTGAAATTAGGGCACTAAACTAAACATTTCTCCTCTGAAATCCGAATATGAGCTCTAGATCGCCTGCTTCGTCGAGCTTCATTGACAGTAGAAGAAAACAGTACGAACCCCCCAAATCATGCCAATATTCTAAAATTTGATACATACATGATTTAGTATGGGCCACGTGTGAGATTTTCGTTAAAATTGACGTTTATCTTAACGGAAGGTCCAAATTGGTCCAAAATCGACAACATTGGGGACTAAATTGGTTTAGGCGAAACATCGATGACTAAATGGTCCATATGGTAAACATTGTGGACCATTTTGGGTTTTATCATAAAATATAATAACGAGTTAGGTTTTTTATGACGAAGATTTTTATAATGAATATCGAAGTTTTGATAATATTCTATGATATGACAACGATATTGTTGGGATTAGGGTTTTTAAAAACCCTAAATATTACTATTAATATAATAATATATGTTTGTTTTATTTGTCGAGTGACTTTTCAAAATGAACACAATTTGACCTTTTATATTATTTTCCCACGCAGAATTAGATCTTGATCGAATTTTAGATTTTTTTTTCAAATCTTATTATTATTATTTTTTCTATCAATCAACTTTTTGATAAATTAAAATGATGAGTTCTTCCAATGAAATATAAAATTCGTATAGTAATGTCGGTAGGGTCGCTTAAACCACCAGTCGATCGAATATATAATAATCAAACGTTTGTTGCAATAATATATAATAAATCAAAGGTCCAAAACTAAGAATGATTTGGTCAAATCAATAACGTTCTTGTGAGGTTGTCATGGCTTACGTATTTATTTTCATATATTATTGTAGTCGTATGTTTACAACTTGATCAAACTTCTATTTCTAGAACTACAAGTAATGTAAGACTAAAGATAAAGACAATCTTGAAAACTTATCATGTCATATATATATATATATATATACAAATTGTTACTAAGAATGGTCATAGTACTTCAAATACAATTAAATAGCACAATTTGATGATTTGAAGAAGCTTCCATTCCTAGAATATTTACATCTCTCTGTATGGACCGCATTAGCCACCTTGTATAGTAGTGGGGTTTATTTATACGATTTATATTAAATCTTTTGCATTGTCTTTGCCAAAAAAAATTATATATATATATTCAAAAAATTTCATACTCTTGATTAAGGGTAGGTTCCCTAGTAAGGAAGAGAAAAAATACTCGTCTAATGCAATTATAATTGTGTTATTTACCAATATATATATATATATTGGATGATGTAATATGTCTATTGCCATAAGACTTTTCCATAAATGACCCATTCCCTAAATCCTATTTCGTTATTCAACAATATGTATATTTTTTTTCGAAAATATTATTAGCTTGTTTGCCTTTCAGATTGAATTGAACAAGAGAAGAAAAAGAATAAAAAAGAGTTTATGATCTCTTCATTAATTAAAAAATAGAAAATACAATCAGGTATTTATACAAACATATTGTTTAATAACTGCCCTACAAAAATAAACAACCGTCGGCTCGGTTTAGAGCTTTAGCAACAGTAGGTGCGTCTTCATTCAGAGTTATTGATTCAATAAATATACCCACTCGACCGACTGATTATGGCTTACGCCATGCACTCTGACACGACTATGAGCTTGCACACCACATAATCAAGGTGTGTGATTAATCTTTGGTGCCATGTGAGAATACCTCACTTCCCACCCAACCCACCCAACAACGATAGTTAATGTTGAGATTATTTGTCCCACATCGGAAACTAATTTCACCCGACCCAATATATAAATCAAAGATGTCTCCTCATATCACCAATTGGGTTTAGGATGAAACCTTCAATTTAACATGGTAGCAGACATGTTCAATCTGCGTGTTATCACGCTTATTTGACTCGCCGCCACCCGATTTGATATGTCCATGTGTTAGGCTTTGAATCGTGCTACACGTAAGGAAGGAGGGTGTGTTGAGATTATTTGTCCCATACAAGAAAACTAACTCCACTGACCCAATATATAAACCAAATAGGTCTCTTATCCTATCAATCTACGGATAATAGAACCCTCAATTTAATAATGTCTATATAGGAGTCGACCACAACCTCTAAAATAAAATATGACGGACCTATCGTAACTTGTTATTCAACTATGAGTTAAACATATTTTTAGTCATGTATCTTTGGTAGGGCGTTTTAAGGACACTTAAATTGGGTGTGGCAATTTTAATCCTGTAAGTATCAAAATTGAAGCAATTTAAGGACATTTAATTTAAGAGTGCAATTTTAGTCCTGCAAGTATTGAAATTGAAGCAATTTTCGGATAGTTAAACCTAGAAATTTCTATACTTACATGACTAAATTTGCTTCAATTTCTATTTTTACATGACTAAAATTGCAACCCTTAATTTAAGTGTCCTTAAATTGGTTCAATTTTGATACTTACAGGATTAAAATTATCACACCTAATTTAAGTGTCCTTAAAACGTTACCCTACCAAAGATACGAGACTAAAAATATATTTAATCCTTTAACTATTAGTAGTAATTTATAGGGAAATTCTTTATTAACACAAAATAATAATAACAAAATTACGAAAGAGAAAGAAAGAATGAAAGATTAAAAAAAAAAAAAACATTCGTGGGAATCGAATTCGAAACCATTCTAGAATCGTAGGCATCACAACCACCACGCAACAACTTCCAAGGTTAACGTTCCACCAAACTCGGTTTCACAGTGTTATTGCTTTGCTTGCCCACTAAAAGTTAGGCACAATTAGACCATGAATCTGCTCTGTAATCCTTACCTACCACGCTTCAACTACCACCGCTCATCAAGAACCTGATAAAACATTCAAACCCTTTACGCAATTGTTGTCCTTTTTCGCTTGTTGCTTATGCCCAAGCGTTGCGAGTGCAATTTGTTGTTTTTGTGTTTTTTTTTTTCGTGGGATTGTGCCGCATTTACGTTTGATTTCTGAACAAAATCGAAGCGGCAATGGATGCAACGAGCTTGTGGAGAGCCTCTTGTTCGTCAATGTTGAGGGGCGGTGGTTCCGAGGTTAAGAGATTCAGCTGTCATTTCGGTGGATACAAAATGGGTGGTAAAGATAGTTTCGATTGCGTCAAATTCCCCAACTATGGGTTTGCGAAGAGGAGTGGCATTGCTGCTATTCATGCTTCTGCTGCTACTGTTGGGTATGAAGAAGCTTTCTGCGATTTTGTTTTCTGCTGAAAGTTTGCTTATTCTGAAAGGGATTGTTCGATTTTGTTGATTTCAAACTGATTTGATTGGTGGGTTCGTCAGTTTCAATTGAATTGGAGGAGCTTTCTATTGAGATTGTTGTTTATTGTGTTGCTTGTTTGATGTAGATTGGCACATTGGTATTATTTTCTGCTGTGAATCATTTTCGTGTATTTAGTGCCATTTTATCTCTGTTATTCGATCCCTAAAGTATGCGTTCGATCCCTTACAATGTTCCTTACAGCAAGTAATCTTGTTTATCATAGGCTGGAACCAAAAAATAGGATCGATGAAACCGAGAGCTACACTCTCGACGGCATTCGAAACTCACTGATACGTCAAGAGGACAGCATCATATTCAGTCTTGTGGAGAGAGCACAGTTCTGCTACAATGAGGAGACATACGATGCCAATGCTTTTGCCATCGATGGATTCGATGGTTCCCTGGTTGAATTCATCGTTCAAGAAACTGAAAAACTCCATGGAAAGGTATGCATTCGTCGTTCTGAAATGGCCCTATCGAACCATTTAGCTTGGAGTTAAATTTAATGGGAGTTGGTTTATTCTTTTTCCAATTTGAGTATAGGCTGGAAGATATAAGAGCCCCGATGAGCATCCCTTTTTCTCAGATGTTATCCCCGACTCAGTGCTGCCTCCTCTCAAATACCCGCAGGTATAAGTTATACAACTGAAACGTAATGTCATTAATCGATAAATCATCTTGCTTAAGCTTTGATTGACCAATATTTTCATCATAAAAAGAGGAACTTTCTTGAAACAATTTCCAGGTTTTGCACCCGGCAGCTGATTCTATCAACATTAACGACCAAATTTGGAACATGTACTTCAAAAATCTGCTCCCTCGTTTAGTCAAGTCTGGCGATGATGGCAATTACGGGTCGACTGCTACTTGCGATACGATTTGCTTGCAGGTATTTTCAAGTTTGAAACTTTCTTTTTCTTACCGCAAGATTTCTGTCTTAACACGATATAATCATTAGACAAATAGACCTCAAACTAAAGAATCCTTCCCTCTCGCAGGCCCTCTCTAAGAGAATTCACTACGGTAAATTCGTCGCCGAAGCGAAATTCCGAGCCTCCCCAGATGACTACATACCCGCCATTAAAGCCCAGGTTAGTTGTTGATATGACGATGTGTCTAGAGGATGATATTGGGCCGAATGAAGTCATCTTCGGTTTTATCTATGACGATTTTCAGGACAGAGTGAGGCTTATGGATTTGCTTACTTATCCGTCGGTCGAAGAGATGATCAAGAAGAGGGTGGAGATCAAGACGAGAACATACGGGCAAGAGGTAAATGTGAATGATGGTTGTAATGAGAAGGATGCAAGTGATGTTCATCATCCTGTCTACAAAATCAATCCAAGCCTTGTGGCTGATCTGTATGGAGATTGGATCATGCCTTTGACCAAACAAGTGCAAGTTGAGTATCTACTCAGAAGGCTTGATTGATTAAACAAACTACTTTTGAATCTCTATGTTCATATTAAGTTTAGAGTACTTTTGTATTTGGATCTTTTATTGTCTTGCTAGTTGTTATCAAGTTTGTCCCTTTGATTTTTTTTTTTTTTTTTTTTTTTTTTTTATAGATGGTTTAGGGTTTAGGGTTTAGGGAAAATAAAAACAGTGTCAAAAAGGGCTAAAAGTATCCAGGAAGTTTCTCAAAAAAAAAAAAAAAAACACACACACACACACACTACCGAAAGAAAGCAAAATTAAAATTTAAAGAACTAACTTACTACAAATCAGTTTAAACTCTACAATAATGATTAGAGTTGAAAACTGTATAATAGTGGCTATTTAAATAAGAATTACAGTACTATTTCTTTAACAAAGCAGTGGATAAATATAGGGAAGAAGAAGGAATTTTTGTGTATAAAATTTGTGGGTATTTTAAAGAGGGGGATAATTTTATTTTAGAAGTACAATACAAACTACAAACACACAATATATATGTTATATAATTGAGTTTTACCTCCACATTAGTTTAATATCCTTCAAAAAATCTTGAACAATAAATAAACAGTCTCAGGTAAAAATACAAATATAAGTTTTAAAAATGCACATTGCCATTATTGCCATAATGCCTTGCTTGTCAATTACAGTAATATCATAAACATGGAACAATCTCTCATGTTTTTTTTCATTTATGATTCTTACCATCCAAAGTCAACGTGCGTCGCCGACATTATGATATGTCTGCTCTGCCCAAACAAGAAGATGCAGGTTGACCGCTGCCTTGAAATTGCTGACTATTGAGACATTCTTAAATTAGTTATTTATTAAAATCTTCTGCTTCAATTTTTTAATAACACTCAAACCAATAATAGTAATAAAATCAGACTCATTAAAAAAAATTTGAAACAAAAATACAGCACAAATTCCAAATCTGCACTGTAATGTAACCCCACACATAAACAACACGCTTAATAAAGACAGCTATCTACCTATATCTACAACCTTCTCCACACTCTTCAACTGATTTCACTCACTCACTCACAAGGATAGACAGAGCTGCGGCGTTATCTGCTGCTTATCTTCGACACTAGCTAAAGAAAAACGAGTTAGTAATGGCTGGGATGAGGATGAACATGTGTCTGGCGGCGGCGGCGACGGCGCTGTTTGCGGCGGTGATGTTGCAGGAAGTGGTTGCGACTCGCTTCATGATCGGTGGCAACAATGGCTGGGGCTCCAACATGAACTACACTGTCTGGGCTCAAGACAAGCACTTCTACCTCGGAGATTGGCTCTGTATGTTCAAGTAGCCTCTCCTTTTTTTTCTTACTATTCTTTCAGATCTGCTCTTCCAATGGTTCATATAGCTGTAGTAATTCATGCGTTTTAGTGAAGAAGAAGATAAAGATTCGATCTTTACAACTAAAAATGGCTTCTTTTCTTACATGATTGAAAAGCTCTGTTAGAAAAGGTTCGTGCTTTTTTGAAAACTCCCATGTAATATCTTTCTAGGTAGATTAGATCAATGCCCCTTCATTTCTAAGGTTGCCTAGTTGAATCTCAGCAGGGGAAGAAAAAGCACCTCTTGCAGTTCTTGCAACCTTTTCGCATTCTCAGACAGAAAACCATATGGTTTTCTTGAATGTGTTGCCATAGACGAACTGAATTCTTAGCATTATGAACTTAAAGTCTCATCTCTTCATCCAAGTAGACGAACTAACCCTTCCTTCCTTTTTGGTTATGTTTCTTCTCTCCTCTTAGTTTTCGTATACAATAGGTACCAATACAGCGTGCTAGAGGTGAACCAAACGGAGTACGAAAGCTGCATTTCGGACCATCCGATCCACAACTGGACGACGGGGGCGGGGCGGGAAGTGGTCCCCCTCAACGTGACCAAGACGCGCTACTTCATCAGCGGGAATGGCTTCTGCTTCAGCGGCACTAAGATAGCTATACACATCGAGAAAACACCTCCGCCGCAGTCTTCTCCAGTGACGAGCGACGCCGGCAGCAGTTCCATGAGGCGTATCGTCTTCGTGCCCATCTTTATGACCGTCGGTGCTTTGTGGGATTCGCTTCTGATGATGTTGTAATGGTTTTGGACGAATGGTTGATGATTCTTTGACAAAGTGTGAAAAATGAAATGATGTCATGTGTGAGGTTTTACATTTCTGTAAGAGATTATTATTCAGATTGAAACAAACGTGGGCAGTTTTTTTTTTATATATAATATTCCAATTCTTGATTTCAACTTATAGAGAATTTGATGATTATATATATATATATATATATATATATATATATATATGTCATATACAGTTCACCATACACATGAAAGAATGTTGTTTTGTCAATCATATTACAGAAAGCTCTATAGAAGGAAGGAAAGAAAATATGAGTAGAGACGAAGAAGCCCATGATGATACACATTATAATGTGAACAATTTTTAATACATATTATGTCGAGCGCAGGCATATCATATGCTTACTACTAACAGAATATTTAGGTAATGAATTTCAATGTAGTTTAATATCTTGTAATAAAAGAATAGCTGATCGATCGATCAAATCTTCAAAAATTTTCTAGTCATCGTCGAGCCTGACGATGTTTGGAATCTGCCCTCGGTTGACGAAATCAATCTTGTTCAGCCTCACGCAGCATAGGATTTTCTCCGGCAGTTCTTCGGGTTTCTGGGCCTGTTTGTTGGCAAGAATTTCGACACAGAATAAGTCAGCTTTTAATCAGTTCTTGATTTATGATGCGTTTGGCATGCGGAATTCGGTACAACGTTCGAAGCATGGAGTACGACTCTGCGATGGGCTAACTTAGTTTTTCCGTCCAGCATTCCACGCACAAATTCCGCATACCAAACGCACCCTTAAGGCTCAGTAGTATATATATATATATAGAAAATTGTCGTACCTGAATGGTCAGTCCAAGATCAAGAATTCCCGTGCCTAAACGCTCCATGAAAGCTTCGAGCCCCTTTCTAGCTATGTAGCTAAAGCGGTGAACATCGAGGTCGATTTCAAAGTAATTCGGGCCCTGTAAGAAAAAAAAAAGCGTGTTAGAAACAAGGAATTGATCATAAGCTATAACCCGAAAAGAAAAAAATGTATCTTGTTCATACCTGAAAAAACTCGTGTTGAGGGCGTGAAAGAACGGGTTTTTCATTGTATGCGTTGAGAAGCTTTTTCTCAGTCGAGCTCGAGACGAGGTCCTCGGGGTTGACCACGCCGACCACGATCTTCAGCCTTTCTCTGAAGGGAACGTTCGATTCTTTCGCAAAGCCTTTGACTTTTTCCATTTCGTCGTCGATCATTTTCTGTACAACAAACGGCTTGGATTTTATGCATGGTTTAAGCTTAATAAAAAAATGTTTCGTCGACTGTTATAATTATTACCGTGACGCTTTCTTGAAACTGCGAAGACACTTCTGTCTCGAAATTCTCAGAGAGCTTGAAGTAGAGAACGAGGTTCAGGCCCTCGCCGTCTCCATCGCCGAGGAACATCGGAGCTTGATAAGTAGGCAACTAACGCACGACAAAAAAAAAGAAAAAAGCGTAAACCAACAAAAATTTAAGATTATTACTGTTAATAAATTATTACATTGGGTAAGAAATGAATCACCTGAATATTAACGATCAGCAATGGAGGCAGTTTCAAATCTGCTTTAAGGAAAGTCGGAAGATCGAGGTGTTGTGCGATGTGGTTAATCTTTCTAGACGATGCAAACATATCAACACCTATCGGGACGTAAGGAGCGTAGTTTGGTGCGGGGCTTTTCTTCTTATCCCTGTAATAGCAATAATAATAATATTAAGAAATGATCAGTAATATATCGAGAGACCATTAACCAAATCCACGTACGAAAAAAATAATGAGATTTAAAAGCAAATGATATGTACTTGAAATAGTTCTCGCCACGGAGATTGAATGTCGAAGGCTCAATCTCGGTCCACGTTCCATTAGCAGGCTTTTCCTCGATACACCGTGGGATCAATAGTCCCGCTTTAGGGCGATAAAGATACTTCGTCGATGCACCTAAAAAAGAAAAGTATATCACCACAACCCTAAACCTACGTAACAAACGATTCTCCTTGGTTTTTTATTAGATGTAAAGTTGACAAGAAATTTTCATCCATGATTAGATGTAATGAAAAAGGCTGTAATGAAAAACTCACAGAATTCGCCAGGTTCTTCGTCAACGGACTTCCTCTTAAACGAAAGCCTTATTACAGCCGACGATCTCCTCTTTTGGGACTGTGGGCATGCGTTCGTTGCACTAATAATCTTATCATTGAAGCTCACTGAAGGAACAAGATGAGGCAAAACCGACTTCAATATGTTTTCTGATGCTTTATCTTCATTTACGCCTTTGAAGCTTATGTGGGACACTAAGCTCTTCCTCTTTGCTCCAGGCTCTTCGTTCTTACCTCCGCCGTTTTCTATTTTGAGGTACTTTTCATGGTATTCCTGCACGTTGGAATTCCCATCCACGAAAACCGACGAGGTTTCGTACCGAAGGACTTGCCCATTTGGCGCCGAATCTGCAAAGAAAAATTATAAATTTTATTCGGATTGTTTCGAAATATTATAGAAAAAAAAAAATCAATATGAACAACGTTTTAGTTTTTTACCTCCATAAACACTACTGAAATCGTCGTCTGAATCAGACTCGAGTAAGCTGAGAGTATCGAACCACGCTTCTTCTTGGCAAATTCCTGCAGCAAAGCGATCGATGCAATGATGTTAGAATCAGACACCATAAAGCAAACATTAAGTTTATGCATTTATGTAAGCACATATATATATATATATATATACACACACACAAAGGTCTCAATGTGATACTTATGCACAGTATAAGCATCAGTTCTGCTTTGCCAACCGCCTATAAAGAAGATGATCGATTTTTATTACGTACCGTTAGAATCAACCTGGCTGTGGTGCCACTGCAACTGAGTGACATGGAAGGTAGAATTGGAGACTTCGGATCTTCGGCAAGTGGTGGTGGTTGTCTGAATGAATTCACTGTAGTCCGAGACTCGACCGCCCGCATCGCTGATTCTCTTCATATTTCCATTCTTGATAGAAGTCAGACGATGCTTCTTGGACCTTCCGTGGTGTTTTTTCCTAGGTTTGATTACTTTCGATGATTTCTTAACAGAAACTGGCGTAGATACGCAGCCACCCATTGTAAGAACACTCTCTTCAATACCTATAAGACGAAAAAATCTGCAAACGGTATCATCATCTTTTGCCAAAATCAAATGTGCTTTGCGGGACCAATAAAATGCAGCTTTTTTCCATCAACGGTTTTCGATGTTTTCCCAGAAATGAGATTACGATCTCAACCGCCGAAGCATAATACGATTACTTACATTGTATATTAAAAGAGGGATTACGTTTCGCAAAGCAATTACCTTTTTTGTCGAGGTTAGCACCGAAGAACTTAATGCCCAGAACCTATTCTTGGCTCAAAAGATTCGAAAATCTTGGCACCCAATCTCTTCAGAAGGCCTGCTAAGACATCAAGAACTGTAAGAAGATTTTGAGTTCAGCAACTTTCACATACATTCAGTTGAAGCTACAGACAAGAATCAGAAAACTATACAAGCCACTGTTCACATCAATCTTTGTTTCCTTCGAATGTAAGAAGGAGATGAACATATACAATGCATCCCATCTTGGAATAACGTTTCACATCTCTCTACTTAGACAAAGAAACGATATTTATGGCATTAATACAAACATCAAATCAACCTCACAAATCATCTCATGACAGAAGAAAAAACAAAGGGCATTCATTCATTTAATCTCGGGAAAAAAAAAAGAAAATGAAATTAATCTCACAAAAATCAACCACCACCACAACCGCCCGCCCAACCCCACCCTCGCAGCTCAATCAGAAAAAAAAGAACAAACGCAAACAAACAAACAAAGAAAACAAACGTCGAGCCTCTGCATATAAATACAAGGAGAACATACATGGCTTTCCATTAAATTAGAACAAAAAAAATAATTAAGAAAGAAAAGCAAAAACAAATTGACCTACTACGAAAAGGGCTTTCGATGGGAAAAGAGAAAAGGTGGGTCCGACGCTGTCGGATCCGACCCGGCAGTTCCAAGACCTTTCTCCTTATTCTAACAGAGGACGACGACTCCTGCAAATATCTCTTACGCTCTTACTTATTATTATTACTATTTTTTTTTATTTTTTTTTGGGAAATTTTGATTTTCTTTTTCTATGAGTTTGCATAGTAATAATATAAATGATGAGACGAACAAATGGACATCGTACTTTCCCTCTGTTTAATTGTTGTGTTCCGCCACTTTTCTCTCCTCCATTATGGTTTTATGGCAGGTGGGAATCAATTATGGAAACATGAATATATATATATATATTACAATTTATTTATTTCGTCATTATTACTTATACATATATATTTCCGATTTTATTTAATGATGACGCGTGCATGTCTTTATCTGACACACATATATATGTATATATAATCTCTCTATTTTTCAGTGTCATTATCCAATGCATATTGCTCTGAAACTTTCAAATAATATTATTTTATAATAAGGTAAAACAAATATATATACTTGCAAGTTGCATGCAAAGTTGTCCCCATTATATATTTATTAAAAATTATATTGGCTTCTCAAAAGTTACAACTGGTTTTAGAAGTGACGTTCAATCAGACATTTACGAATTATTTTTTTTTAGCAAAAGGTACCCCAAACAACATTTAATCCACACACTTGGAATATTTCAATGTGAAAGCAAATTTAAACTTATTATCGCGATAACTCCAACTTTCAATAATCTTCTAATCTATGTGTTGAATCTCAAGTTCACACACATTTCAATAATTAAGGAATTCAAGTGAATTCAAACTCAAACTTCATAGAGATGTCATAATACGACAACTTTTTATATCATTTGGAACTACTGCCTATATGAATTTTTTTGCATATCAGGTAGGTAGATATCTCCGCACGACGTCAGTAGAGTCCTCACACTTTGACTTAAATTAGTCTAAATTAAATATGATCACCACGGTGTCTTCAGTGGACTAATCCTTCCTAATACATGTAACTGGCCCAACGCACGATAGTCATGGAATTTAAAGTCATAACCAAAGGGTAGGTATTAACCACGTCTCCACATATAGAATTAAAGATATTATATTTTTTATTTTTTATTTTCAAATAATAATTAAGGATGAATATCTAGGAATTTTCACTAGAGAAACATGTCATGTGATTGACAAGCAAAGCCCACATTTATGACACACTCCTAATTAACTAAACATATACATGTATCGATGCCATGTGATGATTGATGATGAGGTTGCTTCAATGATATCTCAATATTCTATGCGATATAAAATATATATACAGTATTTATTTAGTGTAATTTGACTAGTTCCATACTATCCCTATCATGCTGGACGTCGAACTATATTATTATTATTATTATTATTATTATTATTATTATTATTATTATTATTATTATTACATTGGGTAATGAGAATTGTCGTTTCTTCTTTGTTTTCTTTGTGTACTGAATGATTGTAGATACAAAAAAAAAGTACGGCTTAGCTCATGCTTACAGTTGTTTGATGTGACTTGAAAATATTTATTTATTTATTTTGTTGAAGACAACTACATAAACAAATCCGAAATGGAAAAAATTAAATTAGCTTGTTAATTGGTGTGCAACGTGCTTAATAAAATATTGAAATTAAAATTTTTAAATAAATTCTTAAATAAAAAATTTTAAATATTAAAATTTGAATTATAAATTTTAAATAAATTTCTAAATAATTGATTTTAAATAGTATATAAATTTTGATTTTATATTAATTTTACATAGTATTTAAAGTTTATTATTTTTTTCATCATTTATAGCAACAATGGGCAAATAATAAATATTATTTGAAATATCAAATTGAAAGTCTCTCACCAATTATATATAGTATAATTATATATATATATATATCTTCGATCATTGTTGATGTAAATCATCAATTAGGGCAGTTGAAAGATTGCTGAAACTATGATGGAATGAGAGAAGTTATTTTATTCCATCTTATTGCAACTGAGAGAAGTTATTGAGTTAGTAGAGCTAACTCATGAACGTGTGAAACTGTTTTCTTTCTTTAAAGAGGATAGTTGTAAACATGGTAAGAAATAAGATAGCTAATGAGACCCCAATCTCTTCATAGGGTTTTCTCTGTAGAATAGAGCGTAGAAGAAAGCTGTATTCTCTGTAATCTTGAGTGTAGAAAGAGTAGAGAAAAGTTTTGTAATCTACTGTGTGAAGAGAAGAAAGTTATCTCCCGTGGACGTAGGATTCATATTGAATCCGAACCACGTAAAAAGTCTCGTGTCTTGCACTGATTTATGTTATCGCTTTATCGAGAATCTGGGATTGATCGAAATCCCCGACATACCACAATTACAAAAAAATTTCAAATTGGAGGTCCCACTCTCCCATTAAGTCTGAATTAAATCTAAATTTTATTATCAATTTAATTTCAATTTTATCACCTGACTATGAGACAATACTTTCTGCTAACAGAATTACTCCTTCGGATGAAAATCTGAATTTTATTGTCAGTTTTAATTATTTCTGAATTTTAGCAATAAGACAACTCCGAATTGTTCTATTGCACAACAATTGGAACTTGTGACCTCCTTATGGAGTTATCACGATTCAACTACTTGACACCTTTTTGAACAACTCCATAGACTATATTTAATATTTTTATAGAGTAACACCATTTTTATTTTAAAAAAATTTAAGCGTTTAACTAAACCATTAAAAAAATATTTTCAGAAAGCTTCCGATTTTTTTTTTCCTAGGTTCATTTCGAAATGAAATAACCCCATTCGATAAAAATCGTAACTTTATTTCTTGCATCATCGGACACGTCACTGTCGAGCTCCTCGACCTCCATCGGAGTTCGTTCGTTCGAATCCCATAAAGGTAACCCCATCAAAACCACATCTGCTGAAGGAATAGCTTAAAGCTGCTTATTTTTGTTTTCGCTTCCTTCGCTGTTGCACAATCTTGTTGGGCACGACCTTCGTATCGTATAGATGTAAGATGTAATGATATAATTATTAATCTTCATACAATATATATATATAGCATTTTCGAGGTATAGGTGTGAATATCTGCCTCTGTTGTTCTTGCTCCGAGTTTACAGTTTCCGTAGATCTGTTTTGGGCGTAACATGTATGGATTTGTGGGTTTTGCATCTGTGAATTTGCGAAAACTTTGATTATTTGACATTTTAAGGTTGTGATTGAGTTCATCTTTACATGATTGGAATATTTGGGTTAAATTTGCTGATGCTTATATTGGGTTTTTCTTGGTCGGATGTCCTCTTTCTTTGAGTTGGCTGCTGTCTAATTTCTCACTGCAGTATGTATACTTTAAGAAATAAGGATATCACGTAGCTAATTGGCAATCTTTTCTCAATCAATGGACTCTTTTTGGTTCAAGAGTTGGTGTTAAATGATACTAAAGGAAAACGATATCATCAGCAAACTAAAAACTTGCCGTATATCTTCTTGTTGGTTTAGCTTTCTGTACGGATCTATTTGTCAAATGCTTTCGATCGGTTTCTATGTTATTAGAGAAATAAGAACAGTGTTTCTGTATATATTGAATAGTTCATCATGTTAATTCTCTCAATTTTTGCATGTAGTTAAGAATATGGATGGGTTAATCCAAGATGGAAGTAGCATGGATTCTTTCTTGCGAACTTACAAGCTTGGGAAGACTCTCGGGATTGGTTCGTTTGGTAAAGTTAAAATCGCGGAGCATACGTTAACGGGCCATAAAGTGGCTGTTAAGATACTTAACCGTAAGAAAATAAAGAGCATGGACATGGAAGAAAAAGGTTAGATGAAATAGTTTTGTGGTGCGGTGCCACTTTATCAACTTCTTTTCTTTAGGTCCTCAGTTGTTTACCATTAATTAGAAAAAGGGTTTTGCTTTATTGTTCTGAACTAAAATGGACTATGCTGCTGTTTCTTATCTGTCTGATCGTATCTACTCTTCTGTCAAGAGTATATTTTCCATGAGGATTGTGTAACTGAGTTTCTGTGTGTCACATATTCTTCATGCAGTTAGAAGAGAAATCAAAATCTTGAGATTGTTTATGCATCCCCATATTATCCGTCTGTACGAGGTTGTGGAGACACAGTCAGACATATATGTCGTGATGGAATATGTCAAGTCGGGCGAATTGTTCGATTATATAGTGGAGAAAGGCAGGCTACACGAGGATGAAGCCCGTGTCTTCTTTCAACAGGTAAGGTTATATTTCTCGTTATAGCTTGTAAGTTGCTTTTCTTATCCCATTTTTTTTTCACATTAATCATACGATGTGCTGATGATATCTGTAGTATATGTTAGCTATGACAGATAAGCAGATATGCCAAGTCTAGTTTATTTACTTATGTCGAAACTTAAATAGTTTATACACAGATAATATCGGGAGTGGAGTATTGCCACAGGAACATGGTGGTTCATAGAGATTTGAAGCCCGAGAATTTGCTGTTGGATTCTAAAAGCAATGTGAAGATTGCTGATTTTGGACTGAGTAATATCATGCGCGACGGTCATTTTCTCAAGACTAGTTGCGGAAGTCCCAACTATGCTGCTCCAGAGGTATTATTTCAATGGACTTTAAATTTTCAGATTAATTGTAATAAAAAAGTTCTAATTATCAAGTTCAAAAATCAGGTTATATCCGGGAAGTTCTATGCTGGGCCCGAAGTAGACGTCTGGAGCTGTGGGGTTATTCTTTATGCGCTTCTGTGTGGCACACTTCCTTTCGACGATGAAAACATTCCCAACCTTTTCAAGAAAATTAAGGTGCTTCATACAACTTTGTCTAAATTTTCAAGTTCATAGTTGGCATTAGTTTTCTTCGTTTTATTGATGGTTTCATTTTTATCTCAAGGGCGGACTATATACACTTCCAAGCCATTTATCATCTGGTGCAAGGGATTTGATCCCTAGAATGCTTGTGGTTGATCCTATGAAGCGAATAACTATTCCCGAGATTCATTCACACTCATGGTTTCATGCTCGTCTTCCACGTTATTTAGCCGTTCAACCGCCCAATACAATGCAGCAAGCTAAAAAGGTTTTGTAGAAGATATATATATTCAACTGCATGTGACAAAAAAAAATATAATAATAATAAGATCTGCACATTGCTTGATATGTTATCTTTCTGGTCCATTACAAGCAGATCGACGAAGAGATTCTTCAGGAAGTGGTTAAAATGGGATTCGACAAGAATGCTCTTTTTGATTCTCTTCAAAACAGGGTTCAAAACGAGGTAATAAATTTCTTTATTTCGTACCATTTTTTTTTTCTAAGTGACGGTGTATGAACGTTTCTTTTTTCTTTTTTGCTCGGTTTTGTTTTCAGGGCACAGTCACCTACTATCTGTTGCTGGACAATAGGTTCCGTGTTTCTGGCGGTTACCTCGGGGCTGAATTTCTTGAAAGCATGGTAAACTCTATAACATAACACACACACACACACACACGCATTCATCACTATACCTTCCCTAATTTACGTCGACAATCGTCAAACATCTAACACTTTTATGGGCTCTGTTCTTTTTATTTGTATTATTTTTTCGGTTTTTTTTTTCTGCAAAATACACTTTCAAGCTCGTGCTTCATTCTATATACGTATATCTAACGGAACTTACTGTAACTGCAGGAATCTGAACATAACCGTATCAATCTAAGTGAGAGTAGAGCTTCTCCTCGATTTCCCGGAGCCATTGATTATCAACAGTTCGGTGGAAGACAATCACCCATCGATAAGAAATGGGCTCTTGGGCTGCAGGTTTGTTTAGTCCAAAGATAATTAACGAGCATGCACCTTTTTTTTTTATCTATTACGTAAATGAAGTTAATATCATTTAGATAAACGACGATGGTCACTTGATTATATTTCTTTCGTCGCACAGTCCCGAGCACATCCTCGTGAGATAATGTCAGAAGTCCTCAAAGCTCTAAATGAGCTGAATGTTAACTGGAAAAAGATCGGACAGTATAACTTGAAATGTCGATGGGTTCCCGGGACACTAAGAGAGGAGGGTTCCTTCGACGACTCTACGCTCGATCGTAATTACTTCGCAGATGAATCTGTAATAACCGAGAACGGTGGAAATCTTCAGACCCAAAGCGTCGTCAAGTTCGAAATGCAGGTAAATGATAAGCTGAGATAAGTTGAAACATGAAATTCTTTCAAGAAAATGTGAAGTAATATGTTTATTTTATCAGTCTTCCAAATTTTTTACGGCTTTTGATACTTATTTTTTTTTACCATATCTCAGCTATACAAAACGCGGGAAGACAAGTATCTCCTCGATATCCAGAAAGTTCTAGGGCCTCAATTCCTCTTCCTCGAGCTTTCCGCCGCGTTTCTTGCTCAGCTTAGGGTGCTCTAGAACACCAAGTTTCTGTATATAATTTGGGTCGAAGAGGTAAGTCTACACCCTTTAGCGACGAAAACGTTCTTGCATAGGCACATGGAAGTTTTGCGCAACTTTACTAGGATTTGGGGCTTATGCAAAATGATTTGTTTCTTGCAATGCATTACTATTACTACATTATTACATACTGAAGTGGTTCCATTTGCTTCTTCAGTCCTTTTTATGGACGAAATAAAGATAAAAGAATGGTTAACAAACCCTAGCAACATAGCAATCCATCTTTTTTTCTTCTTCACAATCCTCTCAAGGAGGAAGGAGAACAATAAAAGGAAAGAAAAAGGAACGTTCTTCCGAAGGAAAAAAAAAAAACAAATCGAACTAATTAACGAAACATATCGGCGCAAGGGAACCCCATATGCCAAACTCACCATCGTGGTCGATATCTCGATCCTCCTCCTCCTCCTCTTCGCCGTCGTCGTTCTCAGCCTTTTCTCTGCCGACCCCATCATCATTAGCCGCCTTGTTATTACAAGCATTCCTAAGCCTAGAGATGTGGTCGGTAGTAGTTCTGTCATGGCCCGAGGCTCCGCCGAACTTGAGCCTCATGTACTCGTCTATCCCATTAACAGCGTACAGCGAAGCAGAAAACTTCCTCTCGTACCTCATCCTCTTCATAGCTTCGCACAGCATCATGGGCTCTTCTTCTTCTTGCGCCATGGGCTTCGATATCTCAGCAGCTATTTCGAAAAAAGGCGAATAATCGTTGCTGTTGCTGTTCGAACCCATCTCTTCGAGGAAATGGAAGTCCATGGGTTCCAAGTGCGTAATGACATTGACATCCTCGTCCGTAGTAGTAATAATATTTCCCATTTCATTATCACTTTGGACAAACTGTCCAGTCATATCTTCAACGGTGTGGATCGAACCGCCGTAGTAGCTTTGACCCGTCGAGGCGTAGTACCCATCCGGGTCGTCGGCGAGAAAATCCATGAAATCGGGGCCCATAAGTTCGTCGACGTGGTGTTTCTCATCAAGGACCGGCGCAAAACCCTCACTCGGAGAATACGATGAAGTCTTTTCACTATTGCTACTATTATTACCATGATCATCACCATACTGAGTAGCTAACAAGGAGTTGTTTCTTGCCTTGATCCTACTCATCAAGAGATTGGTGATCTTAGTGGGAAGAACCGAAGAACCATTACTACACGGCCAGAAGTTGGTCCTCGTGTTGGACCCACGGAGCAGACAGGCGGCTTCGTCGTAGGCCCTGGCGGCTTCCTCGGCCGTGTCGAAGGTCCCCAGCCAGACCCTAATTTTCTGTATCGTGTCCTTGATTTCGGCCACCCAGCGGCCCGAGGGCCGCTGCCTCACCCCCACGAACCGTTTCCTCGCCCTTCGAACTCCGTTTAGGGACGAAGACGCTTCCTTGACCATTTCTTGCCATGTAGTTTGGGAGGTTTCTTGTAATGAAGTGTTGTTTTGGTCACAAGTCTTTCTTTTTCTTGCCATTTTGTGTGTGTGTGTTTTTTTTTTCTTTCTTTCTTAGTTTAAGGGATTAGAGTGTTGTGTGTATGTGTTGATCAAATGAATATATGAAAGGAAGGTAAGGACTAAGGAGGCCTTATATAGGATGTATTACAAAAGGAATTTTCTAGAGTTGAAATGGTCATCTATGTTATTTTTTATTATTTTTAAGTGTTTGCTTGTTATTTTTGTCTTGGAGGAGACAAGTGGAATATTTTTGTAAGAGATAATAAAAGAAGAAAACATTATAAACTAGCCAAAGATTGAAGCTTTCGTGCTTCTAAATAAATAAATAAATAGGTAGCTCAACAATAGTACGTCGAGTGAACGAACCAGAAATGACTTAATATCCTATATTAAAATAAAACAATGACAAAATGACAAAACAAAACAATTGTTTTGAAGCACATAGCATAGAGATCATCAACCTTGGAAAATGACTTCAATTGTAGTTTAATATTTGCTATACAAGGTAAAAAATTAGAAGTACAATTCTAATAGTTGATTTTATTTTTTTTTAAAAAAAAACTATCTTTTTTTTGTCTGTCTCCGCAACGTTCCCAAGCTCCGACAAAATTGGGTTTAAATCGAATTTGAATCTCATTAAAACGAACTCAGTTTTCAATTAATCTGTTTAAAACCACTTGACATATTCCATGGGATGTAATAAAATTTAAATTTGAAATGAAGAAAAAAAACCTCAATAATGGCACTTAAAAATTCGTGAAAAGCGATTTTATCAAAGTCGTCGTGCGAATAAACAATTACATGCAGTTAACATGCAGCAGGCCAAATGGCCAATCATAATTTGTTTTTTCAAATTATATTTTCCTTAATTTTCTATGGGCTGATGTCATGCAAAAAGGTATTATTTGTCCATTTGATAGTGATATTTCCGAGTCTTAACGCGGAATCATTTTTTAAAAAATGTATTTTTCTATAGTTTGTAAATTGTAATTTAATATTTGATTTACTGAGTTAATTTCAATTGTATCGAATTACTGTAGGGTCAGTTGTACAAACAAAATAAACGACAGCTAACAATTATAATACTGCCAAAGCACGCATATTTTTTTGTTTGTTCTTATAGTTTTTCACGTCCTTATGAAAGTTATACAAATAAATTATCATCATTTATATATATATAATATTATTTCCCTAGGCGTTTATATATACTAGTATTTTAAGCACACGAGCTCGATGCATATACTCGATGCATTTACTCATATATATATTAAATATTTAATATATAATTATAATTTAAATTTAAATGATTGAATTGTGAGAATATAATTGAAATAAATTAAATAATTGAAGATAAAATGGTAAATTAAAACCAATTAATTGACGGTTTTTAAGTGTCCCATTATTAAACAGAATAGATATAAACCAAAACATTTCTTTGAGTTCATGAAACAATAAATAAATAACTATTAATTTATCAAAACCGTATTTTCACAAAAAAAAAAAATGTCGAAACTATTGGAAACATATTCGAAATTGTAAAAAATTGTAAAAAAATAAATCAAAATCGAAACTTTAATACCTTGTACGTTATTTAAAAGAGGCCTCTCCTGTCCAAACATTAACAGAAATATTAATCACGTATGATTTTAATATATCTTTCTTTCACACAAGGAAAGTTTAATTAACCACGTATGTAAATATATATTATACAGATATATATATACCAACATTATATGTAATAATATATAGTTATAGAAACATTTCTATATTACCTCCGAATTCTTAGAAATAAAAACTGCAGTGGGTATGTACATAAATTTTACCGTTTACCATAAAACTGATTGTTTTTTTCTTTAGTGTTATTAATTAGTGTTTGAGTAGATGAGGTAATTATATTATAAAAGAAAAAATAAATAAGTTCAACTTCATCTCTGAAAAGCCTTCAAATAAAAAATTAAGTATGCTTGAAAATAATAATATAAAAAAGAAAACGTCAACCAAGCCTTCATATAGCGCCACGTGGAGGCTGTAGAGAAAGCAAATGGTTTCTTCTCCTCTCAGTGACGCACTGTGTATAATTTAAGTTTTGCATATAATAATACAGTTTATATTTGCAAGCATATACTATAGGGTTTGATGATCACATACTTTGAGAGAACAAAGCTATTACATGAATAGATTATCGACACATACTCTAAATGCTTCCAATGCTACGACATATATAACTTAATACAAAGAATCTCATGAGGTATTGTGCAAATGGAATCTGTAATAATTCAATAAACCTGCTAACATATTACAAATGTTCCTAAGTTACATATAAAGATGGTCTCAAGAAAATATTATAAATAAAATTCTCGAAACAAACTGCCTCGGATAGCATCTACAGCTTTCATTACGACCACATTAATAATTTCTAGTCAAATTTGATCGTCTAGACTTAGAATGAAGGTTTATTTAATCTTTTTAAATATCTAAGACCCATCTATCTAAACAACTCCTAAATTAAGACAAACGACTAGTTTTTTACTACTCATTTTTGTCATATGTATTCTTTAGAGACGTTAACATAAGATTCAATACAAGGTGATAATATAACCAAAACAGAAAAGTGAAATTTAAACAGTGTTACATTGTTTTCAGCTTTATTATAATTTAACGTCGCACAAGGTGAGTTCTATGCAATTCATCGCATCGAAGAACCGAAAAAAGAAAAAGGAGAAAAAGAAAAAGAAAAAGAAAAGATATAGCAACCAAGAAATCCAAGACGAATACCTCATTAGGGCGAACTCATAATGTCATCATCTTCATCGGACATAACCGAGTTGCAAGGTGAGTTCTCAGCCGTCAAAGAGCCCATAGTCTCCTTATTACCATCCTTGTTCCCGAAGATATAGGACATGGACATAGGATTACGTGTCGAGCTCCCCTTCTTCAAGTTCTGTATAGCGCTTATCGCAGAAACGGTGCTTCCATATATCTCAACATTCTCTTTCCCAAGGGACAATGATGCTGCTGCTGCTGCTGCTGTCTGATCTTGACTAAATGCAGTGTTGTCTGAATTGATAACCTCGGGTTCGATGGGGAATAGTTCTTCGAGGTTTGACTCGCACTCGCGGACTAGTCTTGAGAGGGGTTCGGTTATGAAGAAGGGTTGGTTTAGCACGAGCTGGGCGAAGGGTATGCTCAGCGATTCGCCCGTTCTCTTGTCGTATTTCTTGAGGATTTTGATTAGGCCTACGAGATGAAAAAAGCCAGCCAAGACCGTCCTAACCAGTTGAAGGCACTGATCTTTAAGACATTGTAAAAAACTACGTAAGAAGAGATATGTCTACCTGCAAAGTTTAGGGAGCTGTAGCTTTTGAGAAGAACCATCTCCCCGTGAATCGCGACGAAGTCCTTGTGCATTTCCATCATCTCTTCGCTAAAAAGTCCATTAGTTCCCTTTTCCTTCAAGCGCTCGATTCTTTCCTTGAGTGCCTGAGACAACATGAGTTGTTGCAACTTGCCCGAGATAAAGAAAACTTCAAACGGCACATATATTTGAAAGCATCAGATATAAACAACTACACGACACTTATCGGGAGCCCAACTACAGACATAAAACAAAAATATCAAGTAAAAAGGAATTATGATCTCCCCTGGTAAGATTCTTTTAAAACCATATATTTCCAACCACACCGTAACATCATCGCCCTTGTAATAGCATAATTAACACAATTTATGTCATCAGCTATTTGCTCGAACTCCACGAACCAAAACCAGACCTTGTAATATTACCCATTGATTGGTCCTAATAATGCTACCTGATGTTAAGTTCATATCACTAAGTGCAATAAATTCTCAAAGACAACAATTTGTTACATGGGCAACATCCCTTATCAATCAGCAGTCACGAATCCAGACAATATCTATCCAGACAAGACCTAATTTTCTGTTCAAATCACGATCACAGTTTACAAGCCTCCTCAGCTAAGAAGTAAAATTGTTCTAAATTCTGAAATCATACGATTATCAAGAGGGGACCTGAAATCGGATGATGAATTTCTCCTCCTCTTCGACGTAGAAATCGTTGAACTTTTCAAGTTCCTCGTACAGCAAGCCCACGAAACATTCGTGGACAGACGGCGGAAACGTCGTATTCTTCAAGAGCTTCTTCAACGGCTTGTAGCACAGATACTTTTCCCTCCACTGTGGCAGCGTCTTCCCCAGATGGGTACTCAATTCTTTCCCAAACTTCATTGATTTTCGATTTCTGTCTTAAATTTCTTTAATTTCGAACAGAGGCGTAGAATTCCTCAAGATGAAATCGGAAATCTGAGATGTTCTTGCTTTGATTTGCACATACAGAGAAGAACAAACACACAATAAAATCGAAGATGCCGCCCTACACAGATTGGGTTGGATTGGATTAAGGATATTCTTCTCTTAAGCTTAGTTGTCTCTTGGTAATGTCAAAGTTTTGTCTAATCTTAAATAATGTTATACCCTAGCGTCCTTACATTTAAATAACACAATTACCCTAAAACAATTTAAAATTTCAATTGAGTCCCAATATTTCAAAAAGTCTGCAGTGCAGCTGAGCTAACACCTCAATTTAAAGTCACTATAACCCCTACACTATAGCTATAGCATATTCAGTCCCAAAATTATTCTACGAATTAAAGGTTAATTACTTTTTTTAGTCTAGTAATTTAGAAAGGATGTCATTATAGGAATATCAAATTTAAAGGGTGACATTATATGGACGATAACTTTCAAAATTAAGCAATTTTGGGACATTATAAGCAAAACCTCCCATAGATTTTGTCCCAAAATTGCTTAATTCTGAAAGTTATTGTTCGTATAACGCCACCCCAGAATTTTATCGGAATCCTAGATTATAAGCCGGAATCCAATAATTTGGGGCAAAATTTAGGGTTCCGACTTAAAATGTCGATAAATTGCTTAATTTTAAAAGTTATTGTCCCTATAATGCCAATCTTTATATTCAATGTTCCTATAATGCTTAACCCCCTAAATTATATGACTAAAAATTTTATCGGAATCCTAGATTATAAGTCGGAATCCAATGATTTGGGGCAAAATTTAGGGTTCCGACTTAAAATGTCGATAAATTGCTTAATTTTAAAAGTTATTGTCCATATAATGCCAATCTTTATATTCAATGTTCCTATAATGCTTAACCCCCTAAATTATATGACTAAAAAAATATTTAAAATATTTAAATCTTAAATTAAACTGACAAGTTAAAATTATATATTTTCCTGAAATTATCTGCAGAAGCCGAATGAAATATTGATTATGGCCCAATATGAACTATACACTTCATTCGGAAATATTGATTTAGGACAACTTATGAAATTAAAATAAAATTCAAGTTAACATAAATAACCAATCCTTTATTATGATAAAGTAAAATCTCATTCTTCCCGGAAAAAGTAGCCTTACATTAAATATTTTGGGGGCCAATTGATTAATAAAAAAGTTTAGGCCAGCAGGAAAATGGACAGCCATGTGACATTATTAGTATTTCATCTAAGTAAATGCACTATCTATCTATTTATCTATCTCTACTTGACTTTTAAATAACAAATCTTTTGTTAAATTGTTGATTAAATTTCACCCTCCTCTACAGCCTGGCTTCATAAATGATTTCATTAATTTCCCTGTAATATGTTACATGATATTGTTACATATTAATTTGGGTAACGGCAAATTAATTTTTTATTGAGAAAAAATATATATATCCAGTGAGTTGAGGAGGCAATACATTGGAGGATTTGCAAGGGACCATTTTGCCATTTGTCAAATTATTAAGGCGCTACGTGTTATTTCTCTACTTTTGCAGGCAAATATTAAAAACTGGTCCTTTTTCGCCTTTAATTATTAAATATAATATATAATGTCGAATTAAAACATTATCTAATACTCAAAAATAATGAAAGACATTTTATTATCCTACTTTTATCATAAAAAAAAATTATAATGTCGAATCCTAGTCTAACGTAATTAGAAACAACGACTAATATTTGCACCTCCAAATAAACCTTTGTTTATACACATTTAAAGCATGAAATAGAACCAAATGATTTTCTTGTCCATTTCAAAACAATTATTCGGGATTAAGAAAGCGATGATTAAGACAAGAATAAATATTTTTCCTTTTTAAGGATAATTATTGATCCTTGTAATAATAAAGACCGTGATTACGATGTCATTAAAATTGACATGGATTTTCCCTCCTAATCAAAATATTATGAAAATATTCTCATTTATAGAATTTTCGAATAAGAACTGTTTGTCCACGAAATCATGACGGCAACATGTTAATGCAATCGTATTTATTGCTTCCAAAGATTGTGACCTATAATAAAAAGCATTAAATACACCATAAACCCCATTAAATATATATTATTATGAAATAATTAAATAATGTGAATGTTTTAAATAATAATATTAGTTAAATGATTGATGATTTGGAAGTATTGTATTAAATGTTGATGAGATGATAAGATGATAAGATGAGGTGTTTAATTGAAAAGTTTGTATTTTAGTGTGAGGTGTATAATTGTAATTAATGTGATTAGTTGTAATAGTGAATTATTAGTAGTATAAATAGGTGATTAGAGTTCATTGTAAATCACACCAAGTATTGAAATACTTAATCTCTCTCCAATCTCTCTCTCTTTATTATTATAAGCTATATTATCATTATAATCTTAATATAAGTATAATTATAATAAAATAATCTTAATATAATATTAATCACAATTAATATTTTTATAACACGTTATCAGCACGATCGCTCTCCGTCGTCAAGATCAACCTCGGTCGAAGATCTCGTACGAGTTTAGTCAAGGATGTCGCTCTGTCCGATGTTTGATCTTTTACTTATGATTATTATTACGGCGACACTGATCTGGATGTTGATATCATTTTTTATAAGAACTTTTACAAAAGAAGATACAAAAGAAGATTTAAAAGAAGATTAATTATAAGTTTTTTTTTTATGTAATGTTTTAATAACATGTTTTGTATTTTATTATAGTAATATGTCGAACTTGACGAGCCTTGAGTTTGTTGCACTCGATATCACTGGAAAAAATTATTTACCTTGGGTACTAGATGCTGAAATCCATTTGAAAGCAAAAGGTTTAGGTGACACCATTGATCCCACGAAAACCACAACTGAACAAGACAAGGCGAAAACTATGATTTTTCTTCGCCACCATATTCACGAAAATCTGAAAGTTGAATACTTAACAGAAAAGAACGATAATTCTGGCCACTTGACAAACCTGAAAGAACGATATGGCCATTTGACAACTGTTATTCTCCCCAATGCAAAGTACGAATGGCTGGATTTACGATTGCAGGATTTTACGTCGGTAAGTGAATATAATTCTGCCGTTTATAGAGTTACTTCCACGTGAAATTATGTGGAGAGACAATTACTGATAACGATATGCTGGAGAAAACATTCACCACATTTCATCCACAGAATATGATATTACAACAGCAATATCGGGAGAGAAAATTTAAAAAGTATTCAGATATAATTTCTTGCTTACTTTTGGCTGAGCAAAATAATGAATTGCTGGTGAAAAATCACGAATCCCGAACGACTGGTTCTACTCCCCGAAGCGAATGCAGTCAAAATTAATAATGACAACAGTCGAGGTAATGATCGTGGACGTGGTCGTGGTGGATATCGCGGCCGTGGACGTGGTCGTGGTCAAGGTCGTGGTCAAGGCCGTGGTCGTGGCCGAGGATATTATGGTGGTGATTATCAATATTTCCGTGGTGGTTATCATAATTATCGTGGCGGTCATCAAAATATTCCCCAGAAGAGGAAAAGTTTTGATAATAAAGATGAGAAGAGGCAAACTGAACAAAAGAATAATGATGAAAAATGTTATCGTTGCGGTGGTTCTGGCCACTGGTCGCGCAATTGTCGTACGCCCAAACGTCTTGTTGAGCTATATCAGGAATCTCAAAAGGGCAAAGGAAAGAAAATCGAAATGAATTTTGTTCAGGGTGAATTCGCCTCTACCTCTGATGCCAATGATGAAAATGCTCATTTGGAAGCTGCGGATTTTCTGATCGAAGAAAATTAATCTGCTATGATTTTATTTATGCATTATGATTTACTATTGTGTGTTTTATTATATATCGTTGTTTTAAGTTATCTATATGTTTGTAATGCAATATTTCTTTTTCAATAATAAATATTATGTGTTTGTTTATAAATGATATTATTTGATGGATGCGGGCATGTGCAATGAAGAATTGTGTCTTGCAGACTGTGCAACGACGAATACGATTCTAAAAAATAAGAAATATTTCGATCATCTTGATATGAAAGAAGCCAGTGTTATTACTATATCGGGTAGCACGAATATAATTGAGGGCTCAGGAAGAGCTAATGTTTTACTGCCCAGAGGAACAAGGCTGATAATTGAAAATGCTTTATATTCTCCTAAGTCTCAACGAAATTTATTAAGCTTTAAAGCTATTCGACATAACGGATATCATATTGAGATTGCAGAAAAAGGAGATATTGAATATTTGCATATTACAAAAGTGATATCGAATGACAAAAAAATTGTGGAAATATTACCATCTTTTGACTCTGGGCTATATTACACATATCTTAAAACAATTGAATCACATGCTATCGTAAACCAGAAGTTTACTAATGATAATACATTTGTTGTTTGGCATGACCGATCCCGGTTCAATTATGATGCGGAGAATAATTCAGAATTTAATGACCAGAAGATTCTTCAATCGAATGAATTATCATGTGTTGCTTGCTCTAAAGGGAAGTTGATTATTCGTCCATCACCAATAAAAATAAAGAATGAATCTATAAGATTTTTGGAAAGTATACAAGGTGATATTTGTGGACCGATACATCCATCGTGTGGACCATTTAGATATTTCATGGTATTGATTGACGCATCAACTAGATGGTCTCATGTATGTTTGTTATCAACGCGGAATGTAGCTTTTGCGAGATTGCTTGCTCAGTTGATTCGATTAAGAGCACATTTTCCGGATTATCCAATAAAGAAAATACGCCTTGATAATGCTGGTGAATTTACTTTCAAGGCATTTAATGAATATTGCATGTCTATTGGAATTGATGTTGAGCACCCCGTGCCACATGTCCATACGCAAAACGGTCTTGCAGAATCGTTGATTAAAAGGTTGCAATTAATTGCAAGACCATTATTAATGAAGTCGAAACTTCCCTCATCTTGTTGGGGACATGCTATATTACATGCAGCGGCACTAATCCGCATCAGGCCAACACGTTATAATGATATCTCCCCGATACAAATGGTTTATGGTCAGGAACCAAATATTTCCCATCTGAGAATTTTTGGATGTGCGGTATATGTTCCAATTGCTCCACCACAACGCACGAAGATGGGACCTCAAAGGAAGTTGGAAATATATGTCGGATTTGAATCTCCATCGATAATAAAATATTTAGAACCTCTAACTGGAGATTTATTTACGGCTAGATTTGCCGATTGTCATTTCGATGAATCGAATTTTCCGACATTAGGGGGGAGAAAAGAAACAGCTGGAAATGAGTATTAGTTGGAATGAATTATCGCTAAATCATTATGATCCTCGAACGAAAGAATGTGAACTAGAAGTTCAAAAGATAATTCATTTACAAGGATTAGCTAATCAACTGCCAGATAGCTTTACTGACCTTAAAAGAGTGACTAAGTCACATATACCAGCTGTTAATGCTCCTGCAAAAGTTGATATTCCTGGAGAACATATAATGATCGAGCCTAAGCCACAACTAAAACGTGGTAGGCCCTCGGGTTCCAAAGATAAAAATCCTCGGAAAAGAAAAGGAGCAAATAATAAGAATGGTCCAGTCGATGATTTATCGACTCTAGAAGAGTCAATGAGCATTAATGATTATGATAATGGAAATCAGATACCTGGAATTTTTGAGAATAATGATAATGAAGAGATCTCGATAAATTATGCTCAAAATGGAATTAGATGGAACCGAGAAAAAGTCAACGTTGACAATAAATTCTCATTTAACGTAGCGCTACATGAAATGAATGAAATAAATGAGAATAAGGATCATGAACCAGGGTCTGTAAAAGAATGCAGACAAAGAAATGATTGGCCAAAATGGAAAGATGCAATCGAGGCAGAATTAAAATCACTTGAGAAACGAAAAATTTTCGGACCTGTAGTCCGCATACCAGAAAATGTAAAGCCGGTTGGATATAAATGAGTTTTCATCAGAAAGAGAAATGAAAACGGTGAATTGAGATACAAAGCACGGCTTGTTGCACAAGGCTTTTCACAACGACCTGGTATTGATTATGAGGAGACGTATTCTCCTGTGGTGGATGCAACTACTTTTCGTTATTTAATTAGTCTGGCAGTACGTGAAGGACTCGATATGCGTCTAATGGATGTTGTCACCGCTTATTTATATGGATCACTTGACAGTGATATATATGAACTTCCCGAGGGATTTCAGTTGCCTGAAAATTCAGGGCCCCGAAATGAGTACTCAATCAAGCTAAATAAATCGCTTTATGGATTAAAGCAATCTGGGCGTATGTGGTATAATCGCCTAAGTGAATATTTATCGAAAGAGGGGTATAAAAATGATCAAACTTGCCCGTGCATATTTATGAAAGATCTGGAAATGAATTTGTCATCATTTCAGTTTATGTTGATGATATTAACATAATTGGAACTCCTGAAGAGTTATCAAAAGCCGTTAATTGTTTGAAAAAGGAGTTTGAAATGAAAGATCTCGGTAAAACGAAATTTTGTCTTGGACTCAAATCGAATATTTAAAGAATGGGATATTCGTACATCAAGAGACTTATACGAAAAAGGTATTGAAAAGATTTTATATGGATAAAGCTCATCCATTGGATACTCCAATGATTGTTCGATCTTTAGATGTGAATAAAGATCCGTTTAGACCTTGCGAAAACGATGAAGAACTACTTGGTCCTGAAGTACCATATCTCAGTGCTATTGGAGCCCTAATGTATTTGACGAGTCATACGCGACCTGATATAGCGTTCGCTGTAATCTATTGGCAGATATAGTTCGTCACCGACTCGTAGACATTGGAATGGAGTTAAACGGATATTTCGATACCTTCAAGGAACAACTGATATGGGATTGTTCTATCCAATGAATCAAAAGCAGATTTGATTGGGTATGCAGATGCTGGTTTTCTATCTGACCCACATAATGCTCGATCGCAAACGGGCTATTTATTTACGCATGGCGGAACCGCTATTTCATGGCGGTCAGTTAAACAAAGTTTAACGGCTACTTCATCTAATCATGCAGAAATTTTAGCTATTCATGAAGCTAGTCGAGAATGTGTTTGGTTGCGATCGATAATTGAGCATATACAACAAACTGTGGGTTATTCGAAAAGTTACTTCCACGATTTTATATGAAGATAATGCTGCATGCATTGCCCAATTAAAGGAAGGATATATTAAGGGAGATAGAACAAAACATATTTCACCAAAATTTTTCTTTACACATGATTTAGAGAAAAATGGTGATATTGATGTACAACAAGTGCGATCAAGTGAAAATCTTGCAGATTTATTCACGAAAGCACTTCCCCCAATAATTTTCAAAAGATTGGTATATTCAATTGGAGTTCGAAGACTTCGAGATTTGGAATGATGTTATCATCAGGGGAGTAAATACGCGTTGCACTCTTTTTCCTTCACTGAGGTTTTTCCCATGTGGTTTTCCTAGTAAGGTTTTTAATGAGGCAACAATCGAACGCGTATCTAAAAGAATCATGTACTCTTTTTCCTTCATTAGGTTTTTATCCCATTGGGTTTTTCCTATAAGGTTTTAACGAGGCATTCTTTGAAAACATCCAAGGGGAGTATTATGAAATAATTAAATGTGGATGTTTTAAATAATAATATTAGTTAAATGATTGATGATTTGGAAGTATTGTATTAAATGTTGATGAGATGATAGATGATAAGATGAGGTGTTTAATTGAAAAGTTTGTATTTTAGTGTGAGGTGTATAATTGTAATTAATGTGATTAGTTGTAATAGTGAATTATTAGTAGTATAAATAGGTGATTAGAGTTCATTGTAAATCACACCAAGTATTGAAATACTTAATCTCTCTCTAATCTCTCTCTTTATTATTATAAACTATATTATCATTATAATCTTAATATAAGTATAATTATAATAAAATAATCTTAATATAATATTAATCACAATTAATATTTTTATAACATATATATATATTTAAAATAATTTTTCTTCACCTTCTCCTTATTACGAAACATAATTAATTCGTTTAATAAAATGTATCAATGATAAACATTACTATGAATCCTCATAAATCTTACATGAAGTTCATCTTATTGTCAATAAACATAAGCCATTTATTATACGTAATCACAAATCTTACATACAAATCACACTAATAATTAAGCAACTAAATGAGTAATTAATCACTCTCAAAATTCAGGCGATTGATAATCATGCGAAGAAGGCGAGGAGTTCACCAAATCAAGAATACTATCCCAATAGTTCTTGCCGCCGTCCTCCAAGCAACCGCCTCCTCCTCCGTGGCTCTGATGAAGGATGAGCTGATCTTCTTCCTCGCCGCCGCCGAGGTTACTCTTAATATTACCACCGAGCAGAAGATCCGTGAACTTCTCCATGAACGAAGCGTCCTCACCATCCTCGTCGTCAACGGCAAACTTCTCCATGAACGCCGACGACATCACCAACGGGTCTGTAAAGTCCGACGAGCCCGTCATCACGTTCGCGGCGGAGCTGAGCGTCGACGTCGGAGACTCCAAATCTCCTGGGACGGACGGCCATGAGGGCCCGGCGCCGCTGCTCCACGCCGCCGACTTGAGGACGACGTCGAGGCCGCGCGTGGGTCCCGCCTGAGATGAAGAAAGGCAGCACCATACATTATATAAAGGTGTTCAGACAGCACATTAAAGCATCGTGGCCCATTAGGTTTAAGACCTGAACCGAGCGGAGCTTAGATTGCCGAACCAGCCTAGCCTCGGCTTCGAGCCTGGCGCTCTCCCACTGAGCCAGGTGGCTCAGATTAGCGGCGCTCCTATTGCGGTGGCCGTCGCCGGACAGAAGAGCGTCGTTCTTGGGCTTGTGGGTCACTGGGTCGATCCCCATTTTAGCCAATCTTTTCTTCAGATGAGTGTTCCAATAATTCTTTATCTCATTGTCTGTTCTCTTAGGCAAGTGAGTAGCAATAGCCGACCACCTTCGGACAAGAAAATAAATAAATAAATATTAAAATAATTTCATCTGACAAACGTTGCAATAAATAAATTTGTATTTTGTATTACCTATTACCCAAAAGGGCATGCAGTTGAATGATGGTCTGTTCTTCTTGCAAGCTGAACTTGCCTCTTTTAATGTCAGGTCTGAGATAGTTAGTCCATCTTAATCTGCAGCTCTTACCACATCTTTGGAGGCCTGAGTTCAAAGAACTAAATGCATTGAGAATCTTTCCTTGTCTTAAAATCAAATGAAAGAATTCTGGGAATTATATATATATATATATATCAAGTTAAACTTACCAGCTTTGACAGGCAATGCACGCCAGCTTCCATGGCCGTGTTCTTCGATGAAGGCAAGAAGCTTCTGATCTTCTTCAGGCGTCCATGGACCTTTCTTCAGTCCTACTTTATCGCAGCAAGGCGATCGACCCATGTTTGTTGTAGTAAGAGATGAAGATGATGATTAGTAGAGTAGAGACGATGAGTATTTATATAAGCGAAGAGAGGCGAGTGAGTGAAGAAGGGAAAGTTGGTAATAAATAAGGAGAGAAGGGACAGAGACAAAGATGGGATATGGGCATTTAATGATTGTTATGATTGTAAAAATAATTTATTAATAATAATAAAATAAAATATTTTGTGTGACAGTTTGAGCTAACTGCAACTTGATGCAATATCTACTTACTATGTCCTTTTTTTTTTTTTTTTAACATTGGTGTCATAAATTGTATAAATGTATAAGCTATAGATTCACAATTTGGAAAAATGGCAGTAATTTTTTTTGCTTTATATATACACACACGCACTGTATGATAAATAAATGTGATTAAATAGCCATATGCCATTTAATGGATGTGTCTTCTTATTAATTGCAATTAACTGATCCATTCATATCATTTCAGAAAAATTAATATTCGTGTGGTGCCAATTACTGATATTTTTATTGCTATATCATTCATTATTTTTTTTATATCGATTATTAAAAAAAATTGAATAAGAAACGATGGATGAACGGAAAAGGAAGGGTCAAAGCAAATAAATGTTGAGGCGCACAATAATAGAATAGAGCTTAAATAATGAAGTGGCTCGACCAATAATTAGTGCATTTATGCATAACAATTTAAATAATTATTGAGTAAATAAATTAAATGCAATATTTTATGGTCAACAATGCATATACATTAGATAGGCTATAGTCATTTCTCAAATCCTATTTAAGTCAATTCTAAAATCCCTCAAAAACCTATCTTCGCTAGAGCGGTCAAAACAGGTCGGTGGAGCGGGCCAGTCCGTAACCCGCCAAAGCCCGCCATTTGGTGGGGTGGGCATGGACCGACCCGCCATTCAGTGGGCCTGGAAAAAGAAGGGCCATGCCGGCCTGCCCGTTGGCGGGCTGCGGGCCCGCCATAGTTTAAAAATGAAAAAAAAAAAAAATTAAATTAAAAACTTGGTTTCTTGAAAAAAAAAAAATCCAATACAATAATTAAATATAGGTACATTGGCCCATTAAAAAATAAAAATTAAAGTCCAAAATAATATGTAACTAATATAATATAATTAAAATATATAATATAATGTTTTTTAATAATGGGCGGGCTGGCCCGCCTAGGCCCACTATCTGGCGGGCCTGAAAAACTGAGGCCCAACCCGCCCCTTTGGCGGGGCAGGGCGGGGCGGGCCAGCCCGCACGGGCTGCGGGCCCATTTGACGGCTCTAATCTACACAAAAAAACTTTAATTTGTTTTCTTCTCCGCCGACGACCACTAATCTACTGCTACCATGGTTGCCGGCGGATCGGATTGGAGCTCCCATAGTCTCTTTTACAATTTTTTTATTATATATTCTATATTTTGTTTATTCCCGCGTATGAGATTCTTTTTTTTTCTCTCGTATGAGAGTATTTCTCTTTGAAAAAGAGTTTTCAATGATATTACAAAATGGATCTGAGAAATGGACCTCGTGCTAGAATCAGATATTCAAACAATGAAGTTATTAATTTTGGTTGAATAATATCATAAGTGCTTGAAGAAAAAATTACAATTGATGATACTATTTAAAGAAGAAATTGCAATTGATGATATTAATTTATTTAGTTTTTTGTCGTTCCTTCGTATTCTTAGTTTTGTTTATTTGTTCTATTTTAAAATTTTGTCCAATTGACTCGTTATTCTATTAGCGTCATATAATAATGTGTTCAATATAATTTTTTTTCCCCAAGAGCAAAATAACTAATAAAGTTGTGAGAAGGAGAAAAGAATAACGGCTATTACGAAAGAGATCAAGGGCAACATTGGTATTTGAGTTCGAATTTATGTTTGTGGGACAATGGGCCTTTATTCTACAATTAATTTGATAACAGAAAAGACAAAGATGGGCCCACAAACATAATGCTTCTTATAACAGAAGCTAAGACACAGAAGCCCATGTTAAATATGCTCTTAAATCTCCAGCCATTCGCATGGTCCAACATAAGCATTAAAATCAACTCCCTTTTATTAAATACTTATATTACATATATATATATATATATTATATAATATTTCACAATTAATGATCAATTATAAAAATAAAAATTTCTGATGAAGATTGATCTTACCACCATATTCTGACAGGCCATTAATAGATTCTTCTTCCTATGCGCATTTAAAAGAAGTAAATTTAGATAACTTGTTACATTAATTGATCTACTCTCACTGTCACAATATATAACAAGTTATTTAAATTTATTTAGAATTATTTACAGAAAAATTGTTGAGTTATTTCGAAACTTTGGTTCAGTTTTTTTTTTCTTCTTCTTCGTTGTACATCTATTCTATTATATTATTGGTGAGGACCAATTAACAACTACTTCAATTTGTTCTGTCATTTTTTTGTATTTACAATTTGATCCTTTAATTTTTTACTTATTCCGATTATACCCCACAAATTAGTCTTTTTTCTTTTATATACTTTAAATAATTCTTAATTAAAATTTAATTAAATTTTACATATCAAACATTTAAATTATAAATAAATCTTAAAATATAAAATAATATTATATGTATGTATAGTGTTTGAAATTCTAGTTATAAATTAATGGAGATTAAGTGAAATCATGTTACTTCAATTAATAACCGATCTATCCTCCAAAAGTATAGATCTTATTCCCTTTCTAATACGTTAGTAGAACTCATATAGATCGATGTATGCCTACTCAGAGTAAAACAAATATTTAAATCTTGGAAAGTAAATTATAAATGGTTTAGCTTTTTTCCCTCATTTTAATTTAATGAAACATATAGAATATTAAGATATTTTTAAATGTATACCTCTTCCCTATTTTTTCAGTACTCACTATAGCCGTTTGGGCCAAAGTGAGCCCAAATACAAATAATAGAAGTTTCGTTAAAAGTGACAAGTTCAACTTCATATTTGAGAAAAAAAAGGCTAGATAGCATATAACTCAGTTGTGGTTTAAAAAATAAGCATCAAAATTCTTATGGTTCGAAAATAGCTTAAAATACCCTCATGGTTTATTTAATTTTGCACACGCTCCCTCTCCGGTCAAATTAAATCTAACGGTCAGACAAAAATTGAAATTCCCATTCTACCCTTATAGATATAACCTAGCTGAAAACCCATTTGACCGTAATGGGATTTCTGCATTCGATTTCAGGATTTCTCCATGAATAATCTCGTCGCCGGTGTGGACTGTGGGGATACAAGGTGTTTAACACTACCCTGAGTGCGAGAGAAACTAGGAGATTCACCGATCAGAATCTTAACATTCTTCAACTTACAGAGCTTATTTCTGGAGATGGGTTCACTTATGGCAGCATCATAAATGGTTGCGTCGCGGTTGATGGGCTTGTTCATGAGCTGTGAGAGGAGGTGCCAGTCTCGAGGGCCATATTGCTTCATGTAAGCATGTAACAGAGCGACTTCTTCAGGCCTCCAACGCTTCCTTTCCTTCATATCCACGCATAGTGAACTTTGCCCATGGTTTTATCACTTCTTCATAACTATCGCCAGAGATTAAGAATAAAGCAAACACTGTTGGTCAATTCACTGCATAAGAAAAGGGAGACAAGAGATAAGCTTTGAGTAGTTCTCTTCTCACATTCAACATCAGCATTGATACGAGATTGTGTTTCAGTAGAAAGGCATCAACTTTATATTAGTGAACAAGCGGGGAGGGGAATTCTTATGTTTCTATTTCAAGTAAAGATCCGGTTTTCTGATTTCTGCTGCAATTTTAATTTCAATTTATACTGTGCAATTTCGTTTTTTGCTGTGTAATTTCGATTTCTGCTACAATTTCTATAATGATTTTTGCGATGACTGGCTGCTTTGGTGGATTTTGGACTGGCGGTAGCTGCGGTGGTGGATATGAGATGGCAGGGGTGGCTGAGGTGGTGGGTCTGTGAATGACGGTGGCTGCCATGGTGGGAGAAGATTACTCGAGTAAGATGACTACTTTGACGGGTATTTTAGTCTATTTATATAAAAAAATATGGTCAAATCTTATTCCAATCGCAAACATGGAGCGTGTGATGCATTCTCGGGCAGAAAGTGCTGACCAGGGGTTACGATGCTACGTTTTTTAAACCATAAGGTAGCATCGCGTAAAAAAAAAATCATAAGGTAGTAATGCGCATTTTATTGTAACCGTAACCACGTGGGAATAGCATAGTTTGAAAAAAAAATATAAAGTTAGAGATATTGAAATATAATTTAATGGAATAAATATCCATATTATATGATGACACGAAGGTTTTGTTTTGGCATCAAACCATATCACGTCAGTATAAAGAAGCAGAAAGTGACTGATGAAACGAACGAAATCAATATTCTTAATTTATTACTCGGAGAATAACTCAATCTTAACCTATATATAATATAATAAAGTAAACACATTTAAATATATTTAAAAAAAAACCCCAATTTTTTTTCGTCATTATTTCGAAGTCTACTGACGTGGCATATCAGTGACAGCTAAGTTGACAAGATGGGCTTGAATTGGACCTTTTGTAATTGGGCTTTGGGCCCACACAACATCATTCTCTATAATTCAGCTAAAAAAACAAAACATTAGTGGACCTGCCCGTTATGAAAATGACACAGATTTCATCTGTGTTGTGATATAGTAGAAATTTGATAAATTAATACTTGATTATTTAATAAATTTTTAATATAATATTTTTGGTCGGTCTCAATTTAGGAATAACGTAGTAAATTAATAAACTCTTTAAAATTATAAAATAATACATTTTTAATATTTTCTATAGATCCCGTTTAAAATATAAATTAATAATTTTCTATTAGTTACATACTATTATATCAATGAATTACAAATATTTCTTATATTGAGAAGTCATGTGTATATGTTTTGTTTATCATATTCTGATATTTTATTTATATCAGAAATATTTCTTAATGTCCATAAAATTAAACGTTGAACATAAGAAACAAAATAATGTGTGATATTGAATGGTTCTTTTAAATTTAGGCATTCATTTTTTTTACTGTATATGATCAAATAATTAAATGGATGTTTGAAATGTGTTAATTGATTATTTCATTATAAATTAATAAAATATTAATTAATATATAAATTAATAATTATTAATTTATATATAAATTAATAACTCTTTTAATTAATAAATTTTTGATATTTTCATAACTATTAATTTATAGAGTTTCTACTGTATTTCTTACATGATCGTCTATTTTATTTATTTATTTATTTTTTTTGCAATGAACATAAATAATTTCCAAGGATTCGAAAATCTTGTGATTAGCATATTAAATTAAAAGTCCAAAAACAACTACAGAAAATTAAAATAGCTAAACCACATGATTCACTGCTTTACTTAAATAAATGTAATGCCATTAACAGATACGAATTATTAATTAAATAATTAATCACTAACTAACCAACCCGGCAAATGGCAATTAGAAAGCAAACCTTTTTTCCACTAATAAACTATACACAACACAAACAACAATCTCTCACTTTGAACAAATCATCATCATCTTCATCAGCTTCTCAACTAAAGCAGTAATAATAATAATCTTTAAAATCTCAATAATCCCACAAACAATCAAGATCATCCCAGCACTTAAATCCCACATCCTGAATAAAAGCACTGTCTTGAAGCCCATCCATTGGCTTTTCTTGGCAGCTTAGTTTATCCACTTTAGGCCTTGACTCCATAGTCGAAGCTTCAGGCAACATAAGTGGGAATCGAAGATGACCATCCTCTGTTTTTGTAAAAGATGTTCTTGGATTGTGTTCTTTCGATGATGAATCTTCGTTATTACAGCAGTAGTCTCTGCTGCTTCGGACAAGCCCTGCGATGTCGGCCTTTTTTCCATTGGAGGTCTTCATGAACACTCTGCATATCACCCATTCATTCTGCGCAAAATCACCGTAGCAAGAGACTACTAATACAAACACGAAAACAGAGGAATAGAAAGAAGAAAAGAGAAGCAAAACATGGGAAAACAGGGGATTGCGTCTGTGATTACCTTGCTTGCTTTGGTGGGACTTTGCATGGAATCTCTGCCGTGTAATCTATATTCATGCATGACCCAATTGGTCTTTTCACCTCTAGGAGCTCTCCCTCTGTAGAAAACCAACGTCTTCTTCATTCCGATCAGTGTCTTGGATCGATGAATGTCCTTGTCCTTGCCAGTTGCCTTCCAATAACCTGCGAGAGTTGCTCTGTTCGTCCTCAGGCCAGTTGGGTACTTTCTGTCCCTCAGACAGAAGAAGTACCACTCTCTCTCTCCGATCTTTGCCTTCCCTTTGATAATAAACAGATGGAAAAAAAAAAAACATGAAAAATAAATGAAAAAAGTGTAGGAATATCATCGTTTTTAGCAGCAGCAACTTACATGGCAAGTCCCAAGGCTCAACCTTGTTGAGGTCAACATCTGTAATGGCTATGGAGTTAAAACTGCTGTCGATGGCTTTGGGAGATAAGTAGTGAGTTATTAGCTCTTCATCGGATGGGTGGAATCTGAAACCTGCTGGTAATTCAATCACCTCTTTGTTCTTGTTGACACCTTGCAAGTCGTTTTCCATTTCTTACTGAGAGAGAGAGAGAGAGAGAGAGAGAGAGAGATTTGACTACTAACAGGTGTATGTATGAAGGTGAAGGCTTTGATTGAGGATATTTATACACAAGTTTGATTGATTATGCGACTGTTCTATCAGTCTATTTCATCAAGAGCATTTACTCACTTGTTCTAAGGGGGGGGCATTTTTGTGAGTAAACTTTGGGGAAAAAGAAAAAAGAAAACTAAAAGTGAAGCTTGGTTTTCATAAGTTTATACACTATGTTGGATTTATCCGTTAGTTTACATGGTGACGTTATCAAAGCTTTGTCTTTTTCTCTCTTCGTTTAAAAGTCATGTCAGTTGTAATTTGTTTAACTAAAGTCATCTACTTGCAATGTTTCTATGTGTAATAACTAACTTCACAAAATCCCAACTTGTCTTCGGGGTGGAAGCTAGCTAGCTAGCTTTGGATAAAAAAAAAAACAAATATTTATTGAATATAATATTTTTTACGTATTATTTTAAGATGATGAAGCTGATGGACCGTTCTATATATGATGCACAACAAGACAAAACTGTATTTTAGTTTCCAACTTGTAAGGACAACGCAAGAAATATTTCAGTTAGGGATATGGTTAGAGCATGATTCTCGTGATTTATACGAACCCATTTTGCAATAGTTAGATATTTAATCAAAACTTCTCATCAATTATACTTGAGATAATAGTATTTAACGATAATTATGTAGTACGCCAATAATGATACATGCGTGGGGCACCATTGATTAATATTTGATGACTTTGATGTGATGGATATGTGTATATATATATATATATATTGAAATTATAATGTACACGAATTGCATATCTTTGAAACCTTTTTTATTTGTAGTTATAAGTAACAACGCATAATTATAATTAATATTATTTAATGTCATCATGTTCAACTAAAGAGCGATGTTAATATATACGGAATGCGAACTTATAATTTTTCATTTAAAAAAACCCATAATAAATAATAAAAAAATGGAGTAATTTCCATAAAGATTGGCTCAAACATTCGAAGAGATGATTACTCTTTTCATTAAGTGTAGTTTGACTAAGATAATCATTTCTCATTCAAACAACGTTAAAACTCATTAAGCACAAACGTAGAAGCGTTAGCCTATTCCTACTACGTAGAGTTTCTATGTTAAAGACTGTCTTAAATCTGATTGGTCGGTAGTAGATTGAGTTCCGAGGTAAAACCGCCCTAAAAACCCTATTATTTACAATTAATAAAACATATGACCAAACGTACGTGCGTGAGTGCGACTTTGATGAGATAGAATTGTAAGACGTTAGGCAAACTAATAATTTAGTAATATAAGTAAATGCCCTTTTAATTGTAATTAATAAGCCATCAAAGTTTGGTTTTTGCTTGAATTTTTAGGTTTTGAATGGGAAACTGTGTAGTGTATATATACGTTAGCTACTCCAAAGTCGTGAGCTTTGAAAGCCTAGAAAGAATTAAGAAGTCTGAAACATACGTAAATCTAAATGCAATATATTTCATTGGTTCAAAGCTGTTATTTATTAGTATTAATCATTATTATTACAACAAACGAAGGCATACATTATGGTCCGAATATCACTAAACATAAGGATGATAAAGCAAAATGAACATCTCAAGCAATTGAAAAAAAAAGAGGGTTTTCTTTGGTAACAAATACGTTCTCATATCTTAATAATAATCATCACTATTTCGACAGTGAAATAGCAGACAAACAAATCAGCAGTATGAGCAAGAGAGCTCCGATGAACGACCCGACCAACGAACCCGACCCACGATCACACAGCGAGTTGTACTGCTCACAAATCGCCGACCAATTCGCCTCGACGTTCCCATTGTGGGCTAAATACACGATGGAAGCGGCCGCCGAAGCACCAGCAGTTAATAGCGAGAGCACAATCTTCATTTCAAGAAAAAAAAAAACAGACATTCATTCTAAGCATCAAAATAAAATCAACATATATTACATGCACGTATAGGGCATACTGTATGTTGAAATTACTTATGTATATGTCTTTATATCGAAGATTTTTACCATGTCTAGAATTATAAGCACGGCCCGAGTCAGCTTTGCCCCCGTCTTCAAGATATGGAATACGGAGAGTAGCAGAGAAACGACTAGGTATGCACTTGTCAAGGAGTTTGTGACCACAAAGAACCTATATATGTTGTAATGAAAATCCCAGTTAAGATGTATTATTCATAACCTAATCATACGATTGATTCGAAAGATAATTTAACTGAATGGCTCATTACTTGAACGTGGGAAAAGCTTGGTATTCGCCTTGGAGACGAACCAGACGGGTGAAATCTGGAAGCATGCTGCCATTGTTAGACCTCATCGTACCCATCGCAATAGCACTGCCTAAGGTACTAATCGAAGCAATGATTCTCATGACAAAATCAAGAATTGGTAGTAATCTACTCGGTGGCGATGGTTTATCCTTCTGCTGAGACTCCTCGGAAACCTCTGGGGTTTCTTGATCTTCTTTGTTTTCTTTCTTCTTCTTTGAGAACATTTTTGAAATCTTGATGGTTGTAGTTAGGCTGAGATTTTGTTGAGTTTGATGTTTTAAGAGGGAGCTTTTGTCTGAATTTATACACATTTCTGAGTGATCTATGATCGAACACTGTTTGTGTTCATCTCCACTGAGTCATACAAAGTCAAATATGATCATGTCGAGATGATGGTAAATTTTGAATTTTTTTAATTTTTTTTCTCTCGAACATAGCGAAGTTAGTTTTCAAAGCAATAACTTTTATTTTATTTATTGATTTAAGTCAAACTTATTCTTTCACGGTCAACTACCTTCCTTAGTCTCCAAAGATTAGGCTGTAGTTAGGTTTTCGAGCTGTATAGTTTTCAAATTTGAGTAAAACAAAAAGTCAACGTATAGCCTAACATTGTGATATCTAAGTTTCAAAACAATTAACATTAACAATATGTGATTAATACAAAATACAATTCATAAGTTCGAGACAATAAAATAAAAATATGATAACACAGCAAACATATATAAAAAAATAAATAAAACATCAACAATACAATATCCCACTCATATAACATACAATCATCTTCAACAAAATAAAAACACAAAGCGCATGCACGAAGTAGGGGTCAAACTCAACGTCGAGAAAGTGCGACGGCCGACATTAAAATCAGCAGCGCAAGAATGATAATCCCGCCGAAAGATCCGACCAAACAACCCGAAGTTCGCTCGCAGAACGAATTAAATTGCTACCAGATTGCGAACCAATTGGCGCGAACGTTTCCCTTATGCGCTAAGTATACGATCGCTGCTGCTGATGATGCTCCCGAAGTTAAAAGCCCGAGCGCCGCCTGTACACATCATCACCATCGTCAGCATCATTATTATATTTACTAACATATATATGTTGGGAAATAAAATCCCTTTCGCCCATACTCAACTCTCAAGTAGGGTTTCATTTTAAAAGCGAATTGGCAATGGAGTAGTCCACTAAGCTTATAAGCAAGCAGGGCCATTTTTTTCAATTTTGGTGGCCCAATAAATTTCTAAGAAAATGTGGCCCTATATAAAACATATTAAAATTTTGGCAAAAAAATGTGGCCTTGGCCCTTAAAAGTTTGGCCTAAATTTTTTGTGGCCCTGTGCAGTGGGCCAGGATGCACAGACCCAAATCCGGCCCTGCACGCAAGTTATAACTCTTTTTATCTGATCGATGTGAGATTGAGTTAAAAAGGATTTGTGCGCATACCGAATCGAAGAAGATCAAGACGACTCTAGTGTTTCTTGCACTGCTTCTTACGACGTGTAAGATCGACAGTGCTAGAGAAACGATCAAATAGGCGCTTACGATCGAATTCGCCGCCACGAAGAACCTGCAAGTATTTCGGAAAAATAAGAGATTTTTTTACATTCTTTAATTTTATAAGAACAACACATGACAGAAGAACAAAGTTATTTGCAAATGCACCTCAGTAATACATCCATGCCTGCGTGGGTATATATATACTTACGTGAAAGTAGGGAGATCGCTGTACTTAGCTCTGAATCTGATAAATTGCGAGAAAAATGGCAACGATTCGTTGGTTGTCGCCATTGCGATCGCACTCGCTAAAGTAGCAGCGATTGCTATGATTCTCAAGATGAAATCTATCACTGCGACTCCACGGTTCATCCCCATGTTCGGGTTCGAATCCTTATTACCACTGAGCTCAAGACTAGCCATGAAGAGGTAGAAAAAAAAAATATATTTCTTATAAGATTGTGTGTTTAAATTGATATATATTTGCTCGAGGTTGAAGTTTAGGAATATATTATATACACACACACATATATATATATATAGGAGGATTAAGGGAAGCCCAGCCATGCATTGAGAGAGATAACATATCGTAGTAGGTGATAAGAGCATGGAAAAGAGAAGACATTATTATTGTTTCATGTGGTAAGTAGTACATTATTTGTAATTTTTTAAGTATACCTGCCGTACTTGCCCTAACACGAAGAGGCTTTGTTTTCAATAATTTTCTATTTAATGTATAAATTTCCAACTCCACTTGGTTTTCCATAAGAGGAAATGTATACCCTACTAAATCCATCGGAGATCAAGACCTATATTCATGGTTTTAATTTCTAACATTTATTCATCAAAGTGCACAAAAAAAAAAAAAAAAGAAAAAGAAAATTGTTAAAAAGGAGAAAAGAATTTATGTTTTAGCCAAACTAAACTAATACATTTTAAATAGAAGTCATTTTACATTTTTTTTTAATAGAAGTCGTTTTGCTATTTCAAAAAATAAATAGCTTGTACATTTAAAATTTTACCCATCATCTTAAATATATGTGTAACTTTATTTAATTATGGTCAAATAATTAATTAATGATATAAGAGAAATTTTACTTTATTTATTAATATGTGTGTATATTCCTTAAATGTCTTCTATTTAAAATCAAAGGGAGTACAACTTTTAAGGGTTAGTTGTATTAAAAAACATGAAATATGGCCATTTACAAATTTTATATGGACTTTCGCCATTATATGCATGTACTTTTCTGTTTTTTGCAATTTTATAACCGATCCCGAATTCCGGCAATGAAGACGACGAGGCATGTCCTTCGGACCCAATCTTTCCATGTCACTAACTCGTGTAAGAAATCAATTAAAATTTTGAATCAAATAATTAACTAAAATTTTCTTTTTTCTAAGATGTATTGAAAGAAAAAAAAAAAGGTTTGGAAATCGGAATTGTGATCCCTTGCGGGTCTTTTTCAACGTTGCCGATCTTATTCACCATCGTCGGAGACTCGCCAGAATCACGGATCCGTAGATCTACATTGCCGTTCTTTTCACCAACGTAGCCCAAATGGGCCTACACTCATGAAGAGGCTTGGTATAAGGCCCAGTTAGCCCATCAAGAATTTACGATGGATGGATATATACTGTTTTTCTTTTTTATTTTCTTCAGCAAATCAAATATCATGAACTACGATATTTCACACTAGAAAGTCAACGACTAGGGACATAAATGTAATTTAAGCTGTCGTCAGGGCCATTGGCTCTTGGATTAAGTTGACTTTCAGCAGTAGTTTCTTTCATTGCCTAACCATATACCAGAAAAAACACACACACACACAAAATATCTCAGAACTCAGAAGCGACTTTTCAATCATCACATAGGAGAAGATAAATCAAAGAAGAAGAATCAACAAACAGCAGATCCATCCAAGGCGATATGGATCAGAACAAAAGCGCGTTTGTGATTGGAATAATAGGTGCGGTAATAACGCTTTCTGCTTATTCACAGGACTTCGTGTCTCCAACTCAGTGCATCACAGTTGGGTTGTTAGTGTTGATCTTTGGCCTTCTTGTTAGGGAAGGCCTTATCTCTATTTGATTTATCTTTATTTATTGCCAAGTGAAAAAATAAATACTAATTACACTGCTGCTTTGTTGCTTTTTTCTATATTTCTTTTGTGTTTGCAGACTTAGTTGTTACTGTTCTTGGCATGTGCTTGTTTGTATGATATTATTTCCCATAGGCCCTTGAAAGTATTGATCCCTTTTATATATGTGTTATTTTATTATGTGATTTATAGCATCTGATATTTATTGAAAATTACCCTAATACAGCCATATTGATATGATTACACAATTTCTGAATTGCTAGATCGATCGAGGAAAAAAAATGATTTTTATTCTAAATGTGACGCATTTGTAACGTTTGCATCATCACGGCTGACTGTTGGTGCCAATGAGCATTGTTTTTTTTCAAATTAAAGATATCTATAAACACATTCGTACATACATACATACATACATACGTTGATAGCCCAGTTAGAGGAAGGCCAAAACGGACTCGCCCATTTAGGGTCACGACTTGACCCTTTCGGGTCTACTGTTGGTTAGTCGAGCCTGTCGGGTGGGCTACTAGAATGTCAGCCTGTTAAGAGGTTGGCCCATTCGGATCAAGGGTTGAGACGAGGCGCCATGGCTGGTTTGACTATAATGAATGAAACCTCATATTATGTGGTTAAGAAGAATCCTATATTAGCTATATTTGTACTTAAGAAATGAATTATGATTTGCCTATAGAACAAACGCAATGAAAGAAGTTCCATGGCATGCTTAATTGGGCGTGTAATAAGCATAAATAAAGACCAAAGTTGGATTGAATAGTGTTCCATATATATATCTTTTTACCAACTAACAATGTTTTGAATGACTTAAATGTTGTCTCAATTGACTTGTGCTTTATCGAGTTCAAGGAAAAAAATATTTGAAATCTTTCAATTTTACCCTCAATATGTGCAATTTTTCTAAAAGATCAAGTGAGACATAGGCAGTGTAAGTTGATTTGATTTTGCATGTGATATACGTAAAATATGAACGTTAGTCTTAAATTAATTACATGAAACTAAACCTCAACGCATGTAATCAAAACATCAACAATTTCACCTAACTTACATACTGTACCGAAAAAAGTAACAAAACTAGCACAGCGCAGCGCGCAAGGACCGTATAATATAACGGAAAAAAGTAACAAAACTAGCGCATCGCACAACTACGTCATATTTTGGATATCTTCCAAAGATTTAACGAGAACATTACTCGTTTATGGTGAAGCCTGATGAATCTAATTAAACGATCGTTTTTCATTGGACTTCAATGTTTTAGTTAGTATATTGTGTTTATATATATAAGCACAGAAAAACAACAATAACAATGTTGTGAGAGCTTTGTTTTCGAAATTTTACTGAATGCAAAATTTGAGATTGATGTGATTTTATACGCAGAACTAAACCGCAATGCTACCAGAATGTAAACAATCGCACGTTCGTATAATGAAAATCAAACGTAACAAAACTTGCGCAAAGCGCACGAATTTCACCCCAAAATTTAAGGGGGAAAAATGATATGTCTATTATTTAATGTTGGATTAAATCATTCATTTGATGATATTTGAGGAGCAAACTAAACCCACGTGGCTTTTGGAACTGTTATTGGTCTGAAAACCCTTTCAAAGGTGGGAACTTGCAGTTGAGATAGCAAGAACGTGTGTAACAGTTTTATCATATATAAAAAGGACTGTTGTAAACATTGAGTGCTTGTTTCGTTGGAGGGTTTAATGATTTTAAATGTTGGTTTAAGACTTGTTGAGGTGTTTGGTTCGTGTGTTTATATAAAACATGGGTTTATATATAACAGTTCTAAACCCATGTATGCGGGTTTAGATAAACCTACCCTCTCAGGTGGGTTTTCATAAACCCACCAACCAAATACAAATTTTATTTTATACCCACTAATTAGTTTTATATAAACCTTACTAATTTAAACCCTCCTACATATAAACCAACGTACCAAACAAGCACTGAGAGACAGAGATAGACGAGAGATCATTCCTCGAGTAGTTTCTCTTGCAAATTGATCATAGAAATAGCTTTGTATTCTCTGTAATCTTGAGCGTAGAAAGAGTAGAGAAAAGCTTTGTAAAGGTGTGATTAAGAAAGAGAAAGATTATCTCCCGTGGACGTAGGATTCGTATTGAATCCAAACCACGTAAAAAATCCCGTCTCTTGCACTGATTTCTTGGGATTGATTGAAATCTCCAACATTTAACAACCTAAAATCTCCTTCACGCACATATACTTTCGGCGGTGTTTCATTCTTCTGAGTGCTAGAGCTTGAGTGGCTTAGCGAAGGAAACATATACTCTCTCATCCGATTGAATGAACCTTCATCAAAAACCATGGATTTTGTGAAATTATTACAACTATTCCCTTGCCTAGGAGTACTATAATATTTAGATGTAATATGGGCCTCTGTGTAAGATGGCCACATTAAGTGTTGCGTTGGGCTACTTTCACCAAATATGATTACAGCATAACATGGTATATAATTAAGATGTAATCTCAAATGATTAATTTCATCAAAAGATTATTAATGAAAAATCTACAAAATATGTAATTCTAAATATCTTTGTAATCATTCTCTATCCTTCCACCTCTCTACGCTCCAACTATTGCATATATATATATATAGTCGAATTCTTAAAGACATTCCATCATCCCACACACACACACTACAAAAGTAAACAACAATCAATCAGTCAGAGGAAGATGCCGTCGCCGTGGTCTTTGGAGGAGCTGACCGACCCCACCACAGCAGCGATTGCATACCGGTGGATCTCTGTCTTCGAAGCCGCCAATAACGGGGTGGTCGTGTTCGTGCACCCTCCATCCCGATCCGTGGCCCTACTTGAGGTCTCCCCAGATGCCGATTCTTTTTTTACTACAACCAGCGCGTCCAATGATCAGGGCCCACCTCCCGCCTCCCAATCGTCCATTGACTCCCTGCCGCGCGTTAGATTGTCGGAGGATGAGGGTTTTGCATGCGCCATCTGTCTAGAGGAGCACGAGGCTGGCGGCGAAGACGTGGAAGTCAAAGAGATGCCGTGCGAGCACCGATTTCACGCGGAGTGCATCGAGAGGTGGCTCAGCGTGAGGCGGACGTGTCCCATCTGCAGGTTCGTTATGCCTGTTGACGACGAGGAGAGGGCCGGCGGGTGGATGCTCAATGTTTTCTACGTTGGAAGAGGTTGGGATGGGAGCGATTCGGACGACGCGCAGTCTGATCAAGACGTAGAGACGGAGAGGACACATTAGTGCTCATTGTTACATGTGAATGATGTATTCTTTCGTTAGACATTCGTTAGTTTGGCGCGATCGGTTAAAAATTTCGATCGCCTGCAATTTTTTGTCTTCAAATTAACTTCAAGTTGTTTACTTTTTTTGAAACAAACATTTTATAATTCCTTTTGTTCTGTTATTGTTTTCTAATAATAAGAATAATTATCAAATTCGTAATAAACCCTAGAGAGAGTGATGGTGGTGTTGTACCTAGAATTTGGTGGATGTATTATCTCTTGTTTCATTCAATTTTAGCTAGAAACATAGTCAAACTTTCATTAAAGAAAAAATCTCAAGTTAATTTTTTTTTATTTTTAATCTTACTACCAAATCCGTCCTTAGTGTCATAACTCTAAAAATAATTATAAAACTTCAAGGTAATTACTATGAATTAATAAGACATTTAAACAAGGCAAGACATAATTATTTATTATTAAAATCAGTCTGTGTACATTGAACATGTGAGTATCATTAAATTAAGAGGAAATATATTTCATTAATCACAACAATATCCATTTACGTCACTGTAGAATTTCATCAGAGGTCGGACAACTTATTACTAGTAATTTAAGCACACTCAATGCAAATCTATAACATTATTTTAAATTTTAAGAGTTATGATTAATTTATTTTATCTTTAAAAATTATTATTGATTTAAAATGTTTAATAACTAAAATTTAATTTGAAGTAAAAAATTGGAATAAATTAATAATTGAAGTGTAAAATTATAAAAATAATTGGCTTACCAAATTAATTGAGTGACAGAACAAATCAGACTGTTTTTAAGGTGGCAAGGCTCTTCATATGTTATTATTATTATTATTATTATTATTATTATTATAAGAAAAACAATTATATTAACGAACAAAGTAATTTAAAACCCTTTGTTTTAAAAAACTTCAACAACGGCTAAATTTGAAAGTGATTTGATTTTGTACGCGCGGCAAAATATGTCCAAAGAAGTGCAAGCGATCAAAATTTTTAAACGACCACGCCAAAATAACAAATGTATAACGAAATAATTCGTAACAAATGAATCGCACGGCATTTAAATGACGCACAACTAATTAGCTAGTATTCTTTTCCCTCACACACTTGGATCACCGCCACCTTGCGATTGGATGCTGCGAAGGTGATGACATCTTAACGACCATATAACGAAAATTAAACGTAACAAAACTAGCACAACGAGCACGAATCTCACCAGACTTTAAATGAAAAAAAATTGATATAAATATATGTTATTTATAAACTTAGAATCTTTTCATATATACATCAATATTGTCCAAACCAAAACTATAACATAAACACATCTTTCTGGTGCACCTGCCAAATGAAACTAACACCTTAAGAATCGTTTGTTAGTGCTGGAAATTTTAATATTTTATACAATGGAAACAAATGTCGGTTTTAAAGACTGAGAACGAGCACCTCTTATAAAGATGCGATAGCAGATGGCTGTCTTTCAGACGGAGGTAGCGGCGAGACCTTCTCAGTGCATTGTTCCTCAATTTTATCCTCCGATCGGATTCACGACGCCTGGTTTCGCTCCTACTCAGTCTTTCACGCCTGCTGCGCAGTTTATGGTGATTTCGTCATTTCTGTTTCCAGCTTCTTTTCCGTCGGTTCTACCCACACTCCCTCCGAATACCAATAACTCTCAAGTTGATTGGATAATATTAATTTTATTTCTTAAAATTATGTATTTATGTTGTTATCAATTATGTTTTTATTATTGTTTACTTGGATTTAATATAATTTTATTTTTCTTATTATTTATTTTATTTTAATTATTTACTGATTTTGAAAATAAAATTTTTAAATATAATTATTAATTTATTTAATGTAATAAATATAAAATATGAACACTACAAATATAATATATTATTACTTTTAATATAAATAGTTAAATAATTATCTTTTTAATTTTAAAATTAACTAAAATTTACATTACTTTATAAGATAATATTTTTTTATAATTCGATAACTTATTTAATTAAATTTTAATTATTTTATTTATAATCGAAGGGGTTGACTGGCCACCTTTTCCTGTTGAAACCATCTGTCTGCTTCCTCATTTGAATACTAAACAACAAAACTGCTACACCTTTTCCTGCAGATGTTAGCTCCACTGTGTTCAGTACCATTGTTTTTTGCGCTCTCGTGTATATGTATTAGGCTATATATAGCAGATATGCGGGTGTTTGTTGATATGCCATCATCAATGGAGTTTTCTAATACAAACCCTAATAAGCTTTCCGAAGAAAGTGAGAGTAATGTTAACTGTCCAAAACAGTTCGAAATTACTCCTAGTCATGGGGAAAACCCTAGTAGCAGCGGTAATAATCTAACAAAATCTTCTTTCAGAGTTCAGTGGAAACCCTCGGAGGATGCGAAGCTTAGAGAGCTTGTGGCTTCTCATGGCCCTCAGACATGGAATCGCATAGCTCAAGAATTTGACGGAAGATCAGGTTCATAAACAAATATATATATATATATATATATATATACATCATCATCCTTCTCAAGAACGGTATGCAGGTAGAAGCTGCAGAATGAGATGGATTAATCAACTCGACCCAAATATTAAGAAGGGAGCTTTCAGTAATGAAGAGGAGGAGAGATTGATGGAGGCCCAAAGAACTAACGGCAACAAATGGGCTTTCATCTTGAAATCTTTTCCCGGTCGAACTGATAATGCGCTGAAGAACCATTGGCGCGCTATGATGGGTGGAAAACACAGAAAAAAGATGGGTAAATCTTCAACTGATGATCTTCAAGTGCAGGTTTTTGGTTGGAAATAAGCATTCCTCATTGATACAATAATCCTTCTTTTATAAATCAAGAAATAGCGATATAATGAGTAAATTATAATAATTTCGATGTCTCATGTTTTCTTTGCAGTACCAGCACTTAAAGAGCACAACCAAGATGAGATGAATGCCGCAATACCAAAGTTTATAGATTTAATGAGTATATGTGCTGTATTATCTTGCCATTATCTTTCTTTTCACATTAATCTACAATTTCATACTGACTTTGGCTAAATTATATTCTACAACCAATTTTATACATCATGTTGAATGTCATTTTTACAAGGTATTATTATTATTATAAAATGAACAATTTTTAAACGACAGCGTAAAAGTAATGAATGTTTAACAAAAAAATGTGCAACAAAACTACCGCAACACGCATGAATCTGATGACATATAATGCACAACTACTACATCTCCTTGCGAATCTCACGACGTACTAAATTGCTAACACAAAATTAATTGAGCTATTTCTCAAATTGATTCAATGTTTCAATTGTGTACAATCGAAGAAGAATATACACTAATCGGTGACCGATCAACATCGCTAATCTATCCCCTCTGAATGTTGGTCTTGATCAGACAGCGCGTCGTCTGAACCGTTCCCATCATCCGACGGCTGTGGTGGGTTTGTTTACCTCCTCCTGGGACGGCTGTGAGGTATTTGAATCCGACGAGGAAAATTAAACGTAACAAAACTAGCGCAACACGCACGAATCTCATCCGACTTTTAACGAAAAATTGGAATATATATTATTTTAAAACATTAAATTTCTTTCGTGATATATATATATATATATTACTTATATCAATGTTGTCCAAACCAAAACTGTAACACAAACAGCGCCTTCTTCTCCGAATAGAGTCAAATAGGAGTCATTTCCTATTGGTCAGATAAAGCAAGGCCCTCACCAATGTGCAGATGGAGCTCAATGAATGGTATGAATTTTCTGCATTAAAACAATTTTATATAGCATGTTGAACGTTGATTGTTATATTTTATGTATTTTTATTATGATTATGATTATTATCATCATTAGAAAAACAAAATGTGTTAAAAAAATATATAAAAGAAAAGAATTAATTACCGAGAATCTACGCCACGTGTAATACAACGAGGAGATGACTACACCAAATTCAGGTGAAGCCACATAATTAATTAAACTGAATGATGGTGCACTAAATATATAATACAAAGTCTTAATTATATATAAGACAAACGAATTAATTAAATTGAGCCAAAAACTCATCTCCTACTGGTCAGATAATGGAACTCAAACGAATGGTGTGGATTTCTATGTTTTCTTCCTAAAACTGTCAATACGCTCCATTACACCAACAAACTTTGTTTTCGTAATAAATTCATGGAATAAAACGGCGGCGTTACAAAGCCTAAGGAAACCCTCGAAGGATGAAAAGCTCAGATAGCATGTGGCTTCTCATCATGGCCGACAGAATTAAATTAATAATATATCGTTATTAAACTGAGAGTGCTCTAATATATAGTTCACTGATCAGCTCTATATAACAATCGAAGAAAATCATTCCAAGAAATAATCAACGCTAATCATCACTCCTCTCTCTATTTCTTGGTCCTGGCAACGGATCGTCTGAACCGTCGTTCCCACCGCCACCCGAGCCTAAGTCCGAACTAGAAGCCGAACCTCTCCGTCGAGCGTAGAACACGCCGATCCTCCACACATCGACGGGCAAACTGAACCTGCAGACCGGGCACGTCGCCCTGATGCCGAGCCACGTGTCTATGCACTCGGTGTGGAATCGATGCTTGCAAGGCATCTCCTTCACTTCCACCGCTTCACCTCCACCACCCTTCTCTAAACAGATCGGGCACTCGAAGCCGCCCTCCTCCTCCGACAGCATGACACGCGGCAAAGAGTCTATGGACGACCTCAAAGTGGCAGGTGGGCCCTCCTCCGACGTACTTCTGGTATCGCTGAAGAACGAGTCGAGATCTGCGGCGACCTCAAATAGAGTTACGGATTGCATCCGAGTGTCGACGACCATCTCCACCTGGCGGTTGGTGACTGCAAAGGCGAGGATCCAAGGGAGGGCAAGCGCTGCGGCGGTGGGGTCGGTTAGCTCCTCCATGGACGGCAGTGAGGTATTTGAATCCTGGGACGACATTTTTCTCTTCTGAATGCTTTACTTTCGTTTAACTGTTTGTTTGTTTGCTTGAAGAATTAGACTTTATATAGACCAGTGGGAGTGAAGAAAGCAAAGCGGAAGGGTCTAGAAAGATTACGAGGATATTTAGAATTACTTGTTTTTTTCCACTTATAATCTTTCATTGAAATTAATCATTAGAGATTACATCTTTTAATCACACACACTTTGTTATGCTGTAATCATATTTCATGATGAAATAAAGGCAATTCAATTTTTATATTTCAACAACATAAATTATATTGACTTGTTCATATGTATCGATTGACCAATAAGATCGTAAAAGAAAATTAAACTATTATAGACGTAAAAGCAGCACAACACAACACAATACTTATGGCCTTCTTACACCGAGGTAGTCTGGATTTGTTTTAGGGTTACATATGTTGTTTCTTTGCCTTTGAACGCTGCAAGCTTATCATCAAACTACAATGGGACTGTTTATGTAGACTATTATATTCCTCATACTGTGTATACATACACTCATTCGCCACCATTCCAAACTAAACTCGTCCCAATGAATGAACTTCTCTGATTTCCGACCCATTCGTTTTTCTTACCAAGCTTCCCAATTCTTCATCATCACCATCGCTCGCGGGCTGCGATTGGAGGACACATATCCAGGAAGAGTAAGATATCGACGTGAAAATTAAACGTAACAAAACTAGCGCAATGCGAGAGATCTCACCCGGCTTTACCAAAAATATTTATATAACCTAAAATCTTCTTCATATTACATATAAACTATGCCCAAATCAAAACTGTAACACGAACTACGCACCTGCTTCTGGTGAAGCTGCCAGGTGAACCTAACACCTACAGAATCGCTTGTGAGTGTGATAATAGAGTCAAATTGGGGCCATCCTCTAGGCTGATAAATAAAGGCCTCTCATCACCTCACATATGGATCTCAATGAATGGTGTGGATTTCTGTGTTAAAAAAGGTCACCTTATTTTCTGCTAAAACCATTTGTCTACTTCTTTGCAGATGTTAGCTCCGGCGTGTTCAATATCATTGTTTTCTGCGCTCTTTGTGTTTGTGGATAGGTGTATTTGGTGTTTGTTGAAATGCCTTCAGCAATGGAATCTTCTTACATAGTAGCGAATAAGCTTTCTACAGAATGTGATGGCAATGTTAGCGGTCCGATGCAGTTAGAAATTATTCCTAGTCATGGGGAAAACCCTAATAGTAGCGATAATAAGCTTACAAAATTTTGTTTCAGAGTTCGGTGGAAGCCCTCAGAGGATGCAAAGCTTAAAGAGCTTGTGGCTTCTCGCCCTCAGAATTGGTCACAACTCAGAACTTGATGGAAGATCAGGTGTGTATATATATATATATATCATCTTCCCTTTCTATAATAATATTATATATATATATATATATATATATATAGTGTTGGGTCAATAGAACGGTGCAAGGTAGAAGCTGCAGATTGAGATGGATTAATCAACTCAACCCAAATATTAAGGGAGCTTTCAGTGATGCTCAGAGAACTCACAGCAACAAATGATCTTTTATTTCGAAATCTCTTCCGGGTCGAACAGATAATGCGCCAAAGAACCATTGGCGTATTATAATGGGTATATTGATTCATCTTACTATAATGCACCAATTCATAATCTTCAGCGCATTATGAAAGTGCGCTGAAGATCCATTTTCTATGTATTCTACTCATAATAACACGTCAATGGTTCTTCAGCACATAATCTGTTTGAACCGGAAAAAAATTCGAAATGAAAGTCCAATTGTTGCCTTGAGTTCTCTAAGCCTCCATTATTCTCTCCTCCTTATCATCACTGAAAGCCTCCGTTATATAAATTTTTTCATTAAAAGTCCGGTGAGATTAGTGCGCATTGCGCTAGTTTTGTTACGTTTAATTTTTGTTATACGGTTGTTAAGATGTCATCGGCGGATTCAAGTGCCTCACAGCCGTCTCTGGAGGAGCTAACTGACCCCACCACAGCTATGCAGCTTCCAATCGCGATGTGGTGGTGTTCGTGAGCCCATAAGTCAGACCCGTCTCTGGCTGGGGTCTTACACCACGCCGCTCGCCGCCGCCAAGGCTTACGATACGGCGGCATTCTTCCTCCGGTATCCTGACAGTAAGCTAAACTTCCCGGAGGACTTTAGGGGGGTAAGCCGTGAAGTGGAGGGCGGCTACTCTCCCGAGTACATAAAGCGTAGGGCTATGGCGGTGGGTGCCCAGGTGGACCTGCGGGAGATGGAGAGACCTGCGGGAAGTGTCCCATCTGCTTAGAGAGGGACAGATTCGGCATGCCCGTCGACGAGGAGGAGAAGGAGAGGGTCGATTGCTGAATTACATTTTATCTTAGAGTCTTCAATTGCGCGTTACATGTCGTGGGATTTATGCGCATTGCGATCGTTTAAAAAATTTGTTGTTTTTCATTTTATAATAATTATATTTTATAAACATGACATCCAATATGATGTATAAAATGGTTAATGAAAATAATTTACCCAACATTGGTATGAAATTGTAGATTAATGTGTAAATAAAGATAATGGAAAGACAATACAATACAAGTATATACTATATGCCAATGAAAACTCATTAACTTCGCTACCCTCCTGATTATACACGTCATTCCAACTCCAACAAAAAAGATATATATTTAATTTTCAGTAGTTTTAAAATGATAAATAGAGTGTACAAATTGAAAGATTTCAACTTTTTTTTTCCTTGAATTAGATAAAGCATCACTAACATTTTTTCAAATAATCAGTCATTATCGAACAAATGGAATGATGATTCATTGGCGTAATAATAATAATAATAATAATAATAATAATAATAATAATAATAATAATAATAATAATAATAATAATAATAATAATAATAATAATAATAATAATAATAATAATAATAATAATAATAATAATTTCCTATTGCTATGAGCGACCTTTCGGTGAAAATCTTCCGTGAGGTACATGGAGATTGTTGAGATTTATGAAATATATTTTCTCTTTCGATAAATTAATGATACTCTCTTGTTCAATGTACACTTATTGATTTTAATATTTAATAATTATGTATTGCCTTGCTTAAATATCGTATTAATTAATAATGATTATCATGAAGTTTTATAATTAATTTTGTAGTTATGGCGCTAAGGACATATTTGGTAGTAAGATTAAAAAGAAAAAAAAATTAACTACATATTTTTTCTTTACTGGAAGTTTGACTTTTGTTTTCAAATAAATATATACATAATATGATTCTAATTTAATTACGAACTTTTTCCAACCTAACTATAACATCTATATTAATTCAAGACGGGCCTAAACAAAAATTTTCAGCCAATCAAAAATAAGTTTTTCAGCCCAGCCCATATTATGTTCTAGTATATTCTTACAACTTGTTCATTTTCCTTCAAACAAGGGTTACGTGAGAATGAAATAGAAAAGAAGAGATAAGCAAGAAGTGAAACTTCTCAAGTCTGATTCTGCACAGTTCTGATATAATTCGAGCTTTATTAAGGTAAACTAGATCTTTACATGCAATATTATCTTGTCCTAGTTCAATTTTAGGTTTCTATTCTCCAAATCATATGCACAGCCTCTGTAATATACGAATTTGACCTAGCTAATATTCTCCGATCTTTTCGAAATTTGTTTGTTTTGAAAGCTAAGTTTCTCAGGTTTCCAGAGCCACTTGAAGCATCTAAATCCGACACTTATACAATTTTTAGTGAATTTTTGAAGATTCAGCTGTGATTCTAACCGAATCTGTGCGCAGTCTCTGTTTTCTGTGATTTTGACAAGTTATACTAGTCCGAATTCTTTAAACTTGATTTTGTTGGAAAGCTAACTTCTCAGGCTTTTCATGGCCACTTGAATCAGCCCGTTCTGAAATTTCTACGATCTGTTACGAATTTTTGAATTTTTGGCGTCTAGACAGAAAAATCCTGGTTCTGGTACTTCTGTATTATTCAGATTTACCCTGCCTGTACTGTTTCAATGGTTTTGAAATTAATTATTCTTGAAAGCTTAGATTCTTATCTTTCTATAGCCACCAGAAACAGCTCAATCCGAGCATTCTATGATTTTTTATGGAATTTTGAAGCTTCTGCCGCAAAACAGGAAATTTTCAGCAAATAGTTGGATTATTTCGAAATCACTCATGGTTATCTTCTTATTTAGGCGAACGAACTTCGGCAAGGGACCCGAGGGCAGCTTCAGACATCGGAGAAAGCTAGGACTTTACTGTGAGTTGATAGTACGGGGACACCTTCCCTTCGCGGGACGTGTGAACCTCGCGATGGGTTATTTTATGTCGTTTTTACTAGATTATATGTTATTGTTGGATTATGCACTAGTGAGCCTTGTCGGCTATAGGGTGTTTATATCCTTATGTTGATGCGACCTTGGGCGTTTATGTTGCTTCTTGAATGGTGCTAATAAGTATTTGAAACGTCTATGTACTTTGGTGAATTACGTTCATGATTTCAGGGATATGTGACGTGACGGCATGTCACTATTCCACGTTGTTGATTTGATTTGTGGAGTTATGGCTGTGATGCCGATGATTTGTTGATGTTGCATATACTTGGTTCCGAGATGTAGTAGCCCGAATGGCCACGTTCGGGTGAGTGAGAGTGGCATATCGAGTAGTAGCCCGTGACTTGGCAAACCCGGGTGAGTGAGGCCCAACGAGTCACCTATCCATTTGCCACGTATTGATAATTACTGGAGGGTGATAGTTGGGAAGGTAACAAAGTCCAGTACGAGACTCAGCCAACGTCACCGGTGTGGGACATGCATATCATACATGATAGATATGGTAGTTCACGGTACACTGTCTAGAGTACGGTGACGGACTCGTCTGACTCTCGACGGGGAGCTCAGTTCGAGGGAGGATATGGCTACCCACGCGTTTATATGTACTATTTGTTTCCTTTGATATCTTTGTGACGTTGTTGTGATTTGGATGGTTGTGTTGGTGTTCATCGTTGAGGGTACACCTTCTGTGAATAGAAGGTGTGTCTGTATTATCTACTCACTGAGCTAGTGGTTTGCTCACCCCGTATATATATACTTTTTTCTATCCAGGTGGTTGATATCTCTTTTGTTCGGAGGTTTGCCATTCTCGATCTTCATTTCCGCTGCTGTTTCTACCATTTTGGGTACAGTATCATCTTCTTATATTGGATCCATTGGCGAGGATATTTTGGAAGGAGGTTTTGTTGTACATTATTCCTTCGTTGACCGATGTATCGAGACACTTTGTATTGTAAAACCTCCTTTGATATCTATATGTATTTTCCTTTATCGATTACCGTTCTTTCGTGCGATTTGATTTCATGACACTGAGTTGATATCCAGCCTTGCGTTTATTGAGAAACGTGGCGGCTGGCGTGCCTTCGACACGGGTCGGGGCGTGACAGTTTTGGTGGTATCAGAGCCTGATCTTATTCATTTCCTTTCTTCGTTCTTATAGCCAATGGATCCATTTCTTTCATCTCGTTGTATTGATGAAATATTATTTCATTGATATGGGTTTTGATCTTTTCTATTGATAGTCCTTATGGCACCTCCAGCTCGTACTCGAGGTCGAGGGAGAGGACGCGCTTCTCGTGGTCCTCCGAGTCCTCCTCCTTCTCCTTTTCCTCGTAAACCTCGAGGTCGCACTATTCCTGTTCCTACGACTCCTGTCGAGCAAACGCCAGCGCCAGTGCAAGTTGAGCAAATGATGACACCAGAGCAATATCAAGTGTATTATGATTATGTTCGTATACATGGAGTTCCACCACCTACGATGGGTCCTTCGACTTCTGCTATACCTCAAGGTCCCGATATGCCGTTCTTTCATCAAGCGGGAGCTCAGGATGTTCCGCCTCAAAGTGAACCAATTCTACCCTCATCTAGCATACATGTTCCTCATTCAGATACGACACCTGGAGGGTCTAATCCTAGGAGTGTACGTTATATTCCTGATTTGGTGAAAGCCGTCACTGATATGGGAACTCCCACATTTGAAGGCGTAAGAGATGCTACAGAAGCGGGTGCTTGGCTAAAGGATGTCACGGAGACGTTCGATACTTTGACGATCGATGAGAGTCATCGTGTAGTGATTGCGACGAAGCTCTTGGGCAAGGATGCGCGTCGATGGTGGCAGAATCTTAAGAAAACATTTCCTGAGACTATTACTTGGCCTATCTTTGTAGAGAAGTTCAAAGATCGATACTTTTCTCAGTACAACAGAGATAAAAAAAGAAGGAGTTCTTCAGCATTTATCAAGGCAATATGACGGTCGTCGACTATGAGAGCAGATTCTTAGACTTGCGCGAATTTGCTCCAAAATCTTATACAATGAGGGATTTATGCAAAAGGTTTGAAGATGGTCTCAATATAAATATTCGTGATCGCTTGAAGTCGGGTGATAAGTACGATAGCCTTGACGAACAGAAGGAGGAAATCTCTTCGGACTGTGTTTATTGCTGAAATTGAATGAACCAAGAGACAATACTGTCACCAAATTCTAGGTGAGCATCACCACTCTCTCTAGGGTTTATGACCACTTCTGACAATTTGATAATATTAGCAAAACGATAACAGAACAGAAGAAATTCTAAAACCTTTATTTCAAAAAATTTAACTGAATGCTAAATTTGAAATTAATTTGACACTATGTATATGGCGAAAGATGCACGCGAGCAAAATTTCTAATCGATCGCGCCAAACTAACGAATGTCTAAGGAAAAAATACGAACAAAAATAGCGCAACATACATTAACAAGTAAAAAAAAAATAGCTACGGAAAATCGCTGGTAAGAGAAAGTCACCATCAGCGAGCAGATTGAACTCGACGAATGGTGACGGATTTCTGGGTTCGCCTGGTTTTCTTGTTAAAACTCTCAACACGCTCTATTACCATAACAAACTTGTTTCGGTAATAATTTCATGGAAGATGAAAATGGTGGCATTACAAAATCTTGCTCCAGGCTTCACTGGAAACCCTGAAAAGAATGAAAAGCTCAGAGAGCACTTGGATTCTCATCATGGCCGGCAAAATTAGGTGATATCATATTAAATTGAGTGCTCTAACATAGAACTAATTGAGCTATATCTTAAATTGATTTAATCTTTCAGTGTTGTACAATCTAAGAAGAGAATAATAAGGATCACCACTACACTAATCTATCCTCTCGGTTTCTTGGCCTTGATAGGAAAGCGCGCCGTCCGAACTGTACCCATCATCCGAGCCTATCTCCGAACCACTCTCTTCAGCATAGTACACGTTGATCCGCCACCCACTAACCCTCTCCTCGTCGACGGGCATACAGAACCTGCAGATGGGACACGTCCCCCTGATGCTGAGCCACCTCTCAATGCACTCTGGGTGAAATAGGTGCTCGCAGGGCATCTCTTTAACTTCTAAGTCATCATGCTCCTCTAAGCAGATGGGACACTCAAAGCCCTCATTCTCCGACAGCCTGCGACATGGCAGGGAATCAATGGAGGATTGGGAAGCGGGAGGTGGGCCCTGAATATTGGACGTTGTTATGCTTTCCATATAGAATGAGTCCACGTCAGATGTGACCTCAAGTAGAGTCACGGATCTCGTCTGTGGGCGCACGAACACCGCCAGCTCGCGATTGGAGGCGGCGAAGCTGAGGATCGAAGCATAGACAATCATGGAGGTGGTGGGGTCGGTTAGATCCTCCAGAGATGGTTGTCGGGTAGTTGAATCAGGCGACGACATCTTCTTCTTCTGACTGCTTGAGTTTCGATTGACTTTGGTTGTGTGTGTGGGGGATATGGAAATGTGTAAGAATTCGACTTTATATATAGGAGGAGAAAAGAGAGCGGAAGGATTATGAGGATATTTACATTTACTTCTTTTGTAGATTTTTCACTTGTAATCTTTCAATTAAATTTAATCATTAGAGATTACATCTTAGTGATCATACACACTGTGTCCTGCCGTAATCATATTTCATGAAAGTAAAGGCAATTTAATTCTAATATGTCAACAACATAAATTAATTTGACTTTGATTATTGTTCACAAAATATGGATTGTATTTAGAAAAGCAACTATTATAGATGTGAAAACAGCACAACACAACACTTAAAAAGATTGTCTTACAAAGGCCCCATATTACACATAGCACCTTCAGTGGTATTTTGAATTTGTATGAAGGCTCCAAATTTGTTTCTTTGCCCTTAAATTGGACTATTTAAGTGCTAACCAGAGTAAGGACGCATCTCATTACAAAAAAAAAAAGATATTAAGTACGATGATATGTTATTAGATGAATTGAGTTTTATTGGAAGCTATGAGCAATGATAACAATATATTTACATTTGAATAATATATTATTTCCGATTTTCTACTCAAATATATGCTTAAGCATATTGTATGTGAAGTAAAGTAATCGATTTAAGTTCTTGAAATAATATGTGTACAGAAACTAATCACACCTATCGTCATAAATAACTATTCGATAATTACACGACCCAACCCATAAATTACATAAAAAAAAAAAGATCCGATTTTACGAACCAAGAAACAACAATACACGAAACCTCCAAAGCAATACAAAGAGTCGTGTGACGTAAGAAGAGAGAGAGAGAGAGAGAGAGAGAGAGAGAGAGAGAGAGAGAGAGAGAGTTCATCGTCATCATCGATGGGTGGGTTTTTGTAAGGTTGCCCGGAAAACCCTCATACAACAGCTTTTACCGACGTGTCCAAAGCTTTTGCTCAAACGATGACAACAACTCTCACGTTAATAATCTTAATTACACTCCACCACATGCATGCTTCTCATTTATTTCGACCTCTTCCCACTCTATATAAACCCCCTTCAAACACACACCTCACAAAACATAAAAAAATAACGTAAATAATTAAAAAAAAAAAAGACTATAATTGACGAAGAGCAAAGGGATCCGCCGCACACCTAGGCTGGTGAAACCCTACAAGGGGATAAGGATGAGAAAATGGGGAAAGTGGGTCTCCGAGATTCGGGAGCCCAAAAATCAGACCCGTCTCTGGCTAGGGTCCTACACAACGCCGCTCGCCGCCGCCAAGGCGTACGACACGGCGGTGTTCTACCTCGGGTGTCCCGACAGCAAGCTTAACTTCCCGGAGGACTTTCGGGTGGCAAGCCGCGACCTAGAGGGCGGCTACTCGCTGGAGTACGTGCGGCGTAGGGCGTTGGCGGTGGGCGCTCAGGTGGACCTGGCGGAAATGGAGAGACCAGGTGGAGCATCTGGAGATGGCAGTGGCGGGAGCGGCGGCATCGATCTCAACGATAAGGCCGCGGATGTGAGCGATGAGGGGAGGAGTGATGCTTGAGGAGGGAGAAAACCCTTGTTTTAGTTTTTGGTTTTCTTTTTTTTTATTATTTTTGCTTCTGTTTGGTGGCATGCTGCTGTAATAAGTGGGATGCTGACCTTGTATTCTGCTAAGTGTACCTACTCTGTAGTAGGCTTTTTTTTTTCTTTATTTGTTAATAAAATCACCTTTGGACGAATGGCTTCATCAGCTTTACAAGGGAAAAACTTAAGAAACCTTACCGAATGCTTAAGTTCAAGCGTGAAGTGCTTTCTATTCCTTTCAATGTTTTGCTACTAATATTAAATGATTTGGAACATCGTGTAATGAAGGTGTGACAAAGTAGGCGGTGCAAATATTAAATGACGAATTTTAATTAATACCTTAAAATTTTAAAATGAAAAGGTAATGATGCACTTCGTCGTCGTCTATAACGTCATGTTAACATTGAGGTTCAGCCATGCCCACCTTTAGCAGTTTCTTCTTTATCTATATGTCACACAGAGAGAGAGAGAGATTTCTCTCAGCCCCACGGTTCAAAATGGTACAAATATAAATTCAACGTTGATAATGTGAAGATTGCAAAGGTTCGAAATGGAGCCGACTAATACTACTACTCAAACTCATAATTAAGGGTAGTCAATAGTCCCCATTACAATAAATTAGGGAAACAGGCATAATATGCTGTAAGAAACACCATCAGCCTAGGGTTTTTGATATCATTGATATCATCAGTTCCTACCAATGCTATCGGCGTATCGAACAATACTGAATACATGCTTTGATATGATGATCAATTGGCGGATATATAACGAAAAGCATAAGATCATTGGAGGATCAATAACCAATTGATAAATTCTCCAACGGTTTATACCTAAACATATATGTAAATCTTACCGAACTCGTGATGGATGAGGCATTTAATCGAAAGATGACAAAAGGTAACTTTACAAAACAATAAACGAACATATAACGTAAAAGCGTAAGTTCAAACGGTTCCGCCGAAACCAATCATAATCGTATTTTTTATATCATGTTGTTTTAGGTGTTTCAATAAATATAAAATTAAATTCAATTGCAAATGTCCATTTTTTTTAGAATAGGTAAATCAATCACAATCATAAACCAATTTTGGTTCAAGAAGAATAAATTATCCAATTGTGTCAAATTTTAATTCTAATTGATGTAGTTTGATGCTTAATCAACATGCATACCGGGGATAAAGAAACCATAAGAAAGAATTAAGTATGCATATTAGTTAACTAATTATTATTAACTATTTCCATGAAATAAAATCTATAATACGTCTACACAATTAACTTGTGTATATATATAACCAAAAAGCAATTGTGATGCTTTCAAAAATATTACTATTCTCTCTCTGCCCAACCGACCCATTCGTCATGTTTATGAATTTTTAGTTAACATATTTCTATAACGCAACAAAAAATATTGAATAAATAAAAGTAGAGGCAATATTTATAATGATGTGATAATAATCAGGACAATAATCTTCACCGTCTCCATATTCTATTTAACCTCGACCAACAGTTAACAATATCATATCCCCCAACATTAGACAAAAGCAATGGAAAACCCTCAAATGAAATTTACTTTATTTTTATTTTTTGAGCCCTTTAACTATTCGAGCCGAACAAAACATTAAATATCATAAATTTGCCAAAATGATGGATTGAGTCATTGTATAAGCTCCGACAACATAAGAAATGTTATTCTCTCTCTCTCTCTCTCTCTCTCTCACACACACACACACACACACAGACTTCTAAGTGCTAACTACATAAAACCACAGCTACATTAAATACCAAGTTCCATGCGGTAGTGAAGTGGTGCTGGTTACGCTATAGATATAAGCTTCTAAATATACAATGAAGATAGTGCTATGTTCTGTATTTGTTTTTCGTGTAGTGTATGACTGCTATTTTTCTTTGATAGCGTCAGGCGTCGTCGTATACTTTACTCATAAATTATAGATATGTATATATACACACACATATATATAAGCATTGTTTTATATATATAATATATATATATATATAAGCGATTTGTTTCATTTCTCAGAATGTGAATTTTTTTTTTTGTAGAATTAAAAACTAAAATAAGTACATAAGATGCTATAACTTATCAATGGAATTGAGTTATTGGAAGCTATAAATGATAAAAATATATTTGCATTTGAATGATAGACTAATAAATTCTATTATTATTCAACCCGTCCATTAGCGGGTATTTCCTTTCCGTTCAAATCCTTGAGCCTATAGTACGTGAACTGAAATAATCCGAGTCATATATGTGTGTGTGTGTGTGTGTGTAATATGTTTTGAAATCATATAATCAATTAATCTCAACTCTTCGTAAAAGAACTATTAGACACCATATACCTAAATGATACAAACAAAAAGCATTGATAGCTCATGAAATTACATATCTTTAAAAAAAATTATGGCTTTACGAACCAAGAAACAAGCTCACAAAAACGCTAAAGAAATACAAGCAGTCGAGAGAGAGAGAGAGAGAGAGAGAGAGAGAGAGAGAGAGAGAGAGAGGTTGTTCATCGGTCGGCGTGGGTTTTTGTAAGGTAGCCATCTTTTGCCCGGAAAACCCTCACACAGCTTTTACCGACGATGTGTCCAAAGCTATATATCGGTGGGGCTTTGCTTAATGATGACAATGACCAACGCTCACGTTTATCTTATTACACTCTGTGCCAAAACTACACCTAATGCTTCTCATTTCTTCTACCTTCCCACTCTATATAAACCCCCTCATACTCCCCTCACAAACACACACCTCACAAAACATAAAAAATAACGTAAAATAATTATAAAAAAAAGAAAGTAAAATACATATGACGAAGAGCAAAGAGTCGTCCAGCATCCGCCGCAGAGCTAGGGTTGAAATGCCTTACAAAGGCATACGAATAAGGAAGTGGGGGACTTGGGTCTCCGAGGTTCGGCAGCCAAGAAATCAGAAGATCCGTCTCTGGCTGGGGTCTTACACCACGCCGCTCGCCGCCGCCAAGGCGTACGATATGGCGGCGTTCTTCCTCCGGTATCCCAACAGGAAGCTAAACTTCCCGGAGGACTTTAGGGGGGTAAGCCGTGAAATGGAGGGCGGCTACTCTCCCGAGTACATAAAGCAAAGGGCTATGGCGGTGGGTGCCCAGGTGGACCTGCGGGAGATGGAGAGACCTGCGGGAGGTGGCATCGACTTAAATCTGCCTGTTGATTTGAATGATGAAGACTGATTCATGATTGGCAGAGAAACCCTTGTTTTTCTTTTTCTTTTTTCTTTTTTTTTTTATGTTGTTCGGTGGCATGGTGCTGTATGTAGCATGCCTACCTCGTCTTCTCTGCTAAGTGTACCTACTGTATTGTAGGTTTTTTTCATTCTTATATATCAATAAAATCAACCATTAATGGAAGTTTCTTTTCTTTCTATCCTTTTGAACAAGATTATATTATATGTATAAGGTAATGTTGATTATGGTGGAGAAAGGCTTCAGCTTTACAAGAGAAGAACTTAAAAAGCCCTACCGAACGCTTCAAGCGTCAAGTGCTTTCTTTTCTTTCGTTTCAGTTCCTTCCTTTCTTTTGTTTTGCCAATAAAACTGTGTAAGATTTGAAGATTAAAATGACGCATATTAATTGTACCTTAATTTTTTAATTGAAAAATTAATGGTTAGTGTCGTCGTCTATAACACGTCATCTTAATTCATATTTAGCCATCGCCACACCTTTGCTTAGCTGTTGCTTCTTTATTATCTTTGGCTTCGTGTGTATCATTGCTATTACATTGTGTGTGTCACTGTGTGTGTGTGTGTGTGTGTGTGTGTGAGAGAGAGAGAGAGAGAGAGAGAGAGAGAGAGAGAGATTCTTTCTTGTCAACCCCACCATTCAAAACAAAATTCAACGTTGGTAATGCAAAAAATTGCAAAGGCTCTAAATGGAGAGGACTAAAACTATTAATTAAAGTCGTCATTTAACGGTAGACACTTGTCAATACAACGATTTGGAAGCTATTCCAATTCTATTTATTCTCAAGCATATTACCTAAAACAATATAGCCAAGGCAAATCATATATATGTCCGAAGAAACACCATAACCCTAGGGTTTTTTATATCAAACTCCAAAAGGCTTAAGCAATACAAGGCTCGCTTCGGCCATCAGATTCGATCATCATCCAAAGTTTAGCTATGACTTTCATGCATTAATGTACGGAAAACATTTACAATCTTGTAAATGTCGGTATACACGCCTCGAAATACCCAGTTATATCTTTTTTTATCGACCAAAAAATGGAATAAATGCTTTGATACGATGATCATTAGGCGAGTCTATACCGAAAGGCGTAAGATCATTGGAGGATTTAAGAACCAATGTGTAAATTCTCAACGGTTTGCACGTAAAACAGAAAACATGTTTTGTACATCTTTACCGAACTTATGATGCACATGAGGCATTTAATTGAAAGACGACGAAAGACAACTTTACGAAACAAATTTCAGAAGATCAAATATTCCGGCTGGTCAACAAGCGGACATATAACGGAAAAACTGAAGAGCGAACGATAACATCGAACCAATCATAGAGAAGCTAACGATCGGTTTATATACTAAAAAAAAAGCAAATTTTTTTACGGAGTTTATGGCCCAATTAATTTGAATAACGACATTGAATCGAATTTATATTACTTTATGCAATACATTCTAATAAGATAATGAAATGCACAATCTTTATGCACTTTCTACAGTTTTTGGTACACATTCTCGTCATATGATACCAAAAACAGAATTCCCTTACTGATGCGGTCCAAACGTAATTTGATCTAAATTCTATTGTGCGCTACAAATGTAACTACAATGGTTAGTTTCATTGCAAACCAGTCTATGAAATATGTGCTTAATCATATATTTGATATCATGTTGTTCGATCTGATTGATGTTTAAATAAATTAAAAATTTAAAACAATTGCAAGTGTACAAAATCTTTTTAGGGAAAGATCAAACCAATCTAACTCATTTATCGTCGACCCGAAAATCATGATCTAATTTGGTCTGTGATGCTTCGACCATCTTGATACACATGTTGGCCGTAAAAAATGTGGTACATTTCTTAGGCGTCACTTTACACAAATGTGGTAGATGGGAAGCTCGCATGGTCCGGTTCAGTTCTTGGGCAAAAAGTAATTTTTATTAAATCAAATTACTAATGCATGGCTATGTATGATGCAATAAATCGGATATATATGGTTTTACTTTCTTTGCAACAGATATGTTTATTTGGGTCTTTTTGATACAGAAGTCGAAGCAGCAAGTCAGAATTTTGCCTCTTTTTTTTTTGGTGTTCAAATGGTTTAATTAATATGGGATCTAAATTATTTATCAAAAATTAAATACAGGGCTTATGATAAAGCAGCCCTCGAATGCAATGGAAAAGAAGCTGTGACAAATTTCGATCCCAGCATTTATGAAGATGAATTAAAAGCTGCAGGTACTATCTATATACTGTATTTTCTCCTTTGCATTTGTTATAAAACGTTGAACGTATATGTAATGATTATTACAATCCCATTCATATATCAGTTCTTCCCACACTACATCAGACCACAATTCTTGACCTAAGCTTGGGCAATTCTTCAGCTTCGAAGCAAAAATAGTGGGATCAGGCCGACATAATTGTTCATCGAAACAGTTCGAAATCATCGATCATGCTGCTGAAATGCTATATGTGAGGTACGTATTCACAAACATTCGAATCGAATAATTTTTACACTACTTCGTCTTACAACAACGAAAAGAAACTTATTACAGTTTACTTTCCAGCGGCATCTTAAGTTTTTCTAGTTCTTATAAAACCAAATCAGCGATTGGAATTTCATGTGCAATCTGGAAAAAAAGAATGAAATGCGCTTGACAAAAATGTACGACGATCCGCCTCGGTTTATCTCACAAGGGTATAGTCACCATCATCATCATCATCATCAAGTATGTCCTTAGATATTCATTCTGCATATCGCATTTGTGATTTTACACGAACGATATCCTCAAGCATGTTACTTTCGACGGAGTCGAGCAATTACATGAACGTTAATGGAAATGAGGTTTCAAGAAATTAACAACAGTGGCAAGCCATGGATCATCATCGATACCCTAAATTTTTTGCTACTGCTGCAGCATCATCAAGATTCAAGCAGATACCTCATATACTAATCAGATCAATTGGGCGGAGAATGAAAATGGGGTGGTGACTGGTGAATAATAATCATCGCATGAGGCCCTCGTGATTTTCACATTGATCGATCAATATTTATGAACAATAACCAGTCAAAAAAATTTACATATAAAAATTAAATTGCCTTTATTTCATCACCAAATATGATTACAGCAGCATAACATGGTATGGTATATATGATTAAGATGCAAACAGCGCGTCCGATGAGGGCCCACCTCCCGCTTCCCAATCGTCTATTGACTCCCTGCACGTCAGGCTGTCGGAGGATGAGAATTTCGAGTGCGCCATCTGTCTAGAATGACATCTGTCTAGAAACAGCGCGTTCGATGGCGGTAGGGATCCGCCGCACACCTAGGCTGGAGAAACCCTACAAAGGGATAAGGATGAGAAAATGGGGAAAGTGGGTCTCCGAGATTCGGGAGCCCAAAAATCAGACCCGTCTCTGGCTAGAGTCCTACACAACGCCGCTCGCCGCCGCCAAGGCGTACGACATGGCGGCCTTCTACCGCGGGTGTTACGACAGTAAGCTTAACTTCCGGGAGAGGGTCGATTGCTGAATTACATTTTATCTTTGAGTCTTCAATTGCGCGTTATATGTCGTGAGATTTATGCGCATTGCGATAGTTTTGTTATGTTTTTTCTTTTAAACATTCGCTATTTTGGCGCGATCGTTTAAAAATTTCTTGTTTTTTATTTTATAATAATTATACCTTATAAACATGAAATCCAACATGCTGTATAAAATGGTTAAGGAATATAATTTAGCCAACATTGGTATGAAATTGTAGATTAATGTGTAAATAAAGATAATGAAAAGACAATACAATACAAGTAATACTATATGCCAATGAAAATAATAAGAGTACTCATTATCTTCGCTACCCTCCTGATTATTAAATCTCATCATTCCAACAACAACAATAATAACTACTCGATGCGTGTGCTTAAAATATAAATAAAATATTAAATTATTTTTATAATATGAAATTATAATATTAAATTTAATTAAAAAATATGTTTTATAAATTAAAAATATGATTTTTGGGTATAATTGGAATAAATTTGAAGATTAAGGGTAAAATGGTAATTAGGAATGTCATATCAAATTAATTTGAATTTATCACAGCTCTCACCAATTATATAAATGTATAGATAATAATAATAATAATAATAATAATAATAATAATAATAATAATAATAATAATAATAATAATAATAATAATAATAATAATAATAATAATAATAATTTCCTATTGCTATGAGCGACCTATTGGTGAAAATCTACCTTGAGGTATATGGAAATTGTTGAGACTTATGAAATATATTTCCTCTTTCGATAAATTAATGATACTCCCTGGTTCAATGTATACTGACTGATTTTAATGTTTAATAATTATGCCTATCCTTGTTTAAATGTCGTATTAATTAATAACAATTACCTCAGAATTTTATATTTAATTTTACAGTTATGAGGCTATAAAAAAGAAAAAATTAACTAAATTTTTTCTTTAATGAAAGTTTGACTGTTGTTTTCAAATAAATAAATATATATATATATATAATATATATATATATATGTAATATGATTCTCACATATAATTATGTTAACTTTTTCAACCTTACAAAATGAGGCAATCTCTTAAGACTGTGTTTATAGCTGAAATTGAATGAACCAAGACATAATAACACCACCAAATTATAATTAGAGTACAATCACTCTCTCTTGGGTTTATGTACGCTTCTGACAATTTGATAATTATTATTACAATTAGAAAAACAACAACAGAGTTATTATATAACCTTTGTTTCAATTTTTTTTTTAGGAATGCCAAATTTGAAATTAATTTGATTTTACATGCGAGACAAAATATATGTTCGAATATTGCAGGCGATCATAATTTTTAATCGGTCGCGCCAAACTAACAAATGTATGACAGAAGAATACGTAACAAAACTAGTGCGACGCGCTTTGTAACAAGAGAAAAAGAGAAATAGCTATCGAAAAACTAATTGGTGACCAATCACGACCACTAATCTATCCCTCCGAATCTTGGTCCTGATCAGACAGTGGCGTAGTCCGAACCATTCCAATCATCCGAGCCTATGTCCGAACCATAATCCCAACCTCTTCCAGCATAGTACCCATCGACCCTCTCCTCCTCGTCGTCGACGGGCATAGCGAACCTACAGACAGGACACGTCCCCCTCATGCTGAGCCACCTCTCGATGCACTCCGCATGAAATCGGTGCTCGCATGGCATCTCTTTGACTTCCACGTCGTCGACACCTTCGTGCTCCTCTAGACATATGGCGCACTCAAAACCCTCAGACAATCTCACGAGTGCCAGGGAGTCAATGGACGATTGGGAAGCGGGAGGTGGGCCCTCCTCGGACGCACTGATTTCGGTAAAGTGTGAGCCTAACGTCGGAGGAGGCCTCGAGCGGGGTTATGGATTGCGTTAGAGGGTTCACTAAAACTGCCGCCTCGCGATTGGAGGCTTCAGAGGCCATGATCCAGGCGTGGACATGCCAGGTGGTGGTGGGTTCGGTTGGCTCCTCAAGGGACGGCTCTGAGGCAGTTGAATTCGTCGACGACATCTTCTTATGACTGCTTGACTTTCGTTTTACTTTAGTTTATGTGTGTGTGGGAATGTGTAGGAATTAGACCTTTATATATAGGGGGAGAAAAGAGAGCGGAAGGATTATGAGGATATTTACATTTACTTCTTTTGTAGATTTTTCACTTGTAATCTTTCAATTAAATTAATCATTAGATATTACATCTTAATCATTCTTCTATAATCATACTTTATGAAAATAAATGTAATTTAATTCAAATACGTCAACAACATAAATTAATTTGACTCTGGTAAAAACAACTATTATAGATGTGAAAGCAGCCTATAACACAAGGTTTGTCTTACACACAGAGGCCCATATTACATTTTACGCCTTCAGATGTATTTTGAATTTATTATAAAGAATACTATATTATAGAGGTATTTGATATTTCCATTTCTTACAAATCCAATTTATTATCCTTAATACAATGTCTTTGACAATTATCCACATGTAAACTAATAAGGCCTAACATATTCAGATTTAATATATTATGTATTTTTGATAAATTTTTAATATAATTTGTTGAGATAAGATGAAATTTTTGACCGATTAAATTTACTCAAGGGAGAGTATAAATGTATTTTTGATGAATTATATTATTTTGTTTGGAGCGCTGTCTTTATAATTATTTCATTTATCGTTAAGCACATTATTATCTGTTCGACACCGGAAAAAATTCGAAATGAAAGCGCAATTGTTGCCTTGAGTTCTCTAAGCCTCCATTGTTCCTCCTCGTCATCACTGAAAGCCTCCATTAAATAAATTTTTTCATTAAAAGTCGGGTGAGATTCGTGCGCGTTGCGATAGTTTTGTTACGTTTAATTTTTCGTTATATAAATATTTTTATATACAACTTTCGGAATACAACCTTTCGAATAATTATTATTATTTTTATATAAATATTATTAATATACAACATCATTAACTTTGCTACCCTCCTGAACATTAAATCACTCATTCCAACTCCAAAAAAAAAAATTAATAATTTTCAGTAGTTTTAAATACATATCAAATAGTTTTTCCTTGAATTAGATAAAATATAAAGAACAATTTTTTTTTTTTCAAATCACCAGGGACAAAGGGAATGATGATCCATAATAATAATAATAATAATAATAATAATAATAATAATAATAATAATAATGAGCGACCTTTCGGTGAAAATTTACTGTGAAGTATATGGAGATTGTTGTGAATTATGAAATATATTTTCTCGTTCGATAATTTAATGATACTCTATGGTTCAATGTACACGGATTGATTTAATTTTTAATAATTATGTCTTAGCCGTGTTTAAATCTCCTATTAATTAATAATAATCACCCTGAAGTTTTATAATTAATTTGGTAGTTATGACGCTAAGGACAGGTTTAGTAGTAAGATTAAAGAAAAAAATTAACAAGATTTTGTCTTTAATGAAAGTTTGATTTTTGTTTTCAAATAAATATATACCTAATACGATTCTCATATATAATTACGTTATCTTTTCCAACCTAACAAAAGGAGGCAATCTCTTCGGACTTTATTTATAGCTGAAATTGAATGAACCAAGACAAACTACAGCTACCAAATTCTAGGTACGTAGAGAGCAAAATCACTCTCTAGGATTTATGACACCTTCTGAGAATTTGATAATATTAACAAAACAATAACAAAACAAAAGAAATTCTAAAACCTTTGTTTCAAAAAATTTAACTGAATGGTAAATTTGAAATTAATTTGACACATATATGCGAGACATAATATATGTCAATTGCAGGCGAACAATATGTTACTGCCGAAACACGGTAGAATTACTTTTAACAAAAAGTAATTCTTATCGATTGCGCCAAACTAACGAATGTCTAACGAAAAAATACGTAACAAAAATAGCGGAACACACATTAACATTTAAAGAAAAATAGCTAGGGAAAATCAACTGCTGGTAAGATAAAGTACCATCAGTGAGCAGATTGAACTCAACGATGGTGTGTGGATTTATGTGTTCGTCTTGTTTTCGTGATAAAACTCTCAACACGCTCTATTACACCAACAAACTTGTTTAGGTAATAATTTCAGGGCAGATGAAAATGGCGGCGTTACAAAATCTTGCTCCAGGCTTCACTGAAAGCCCTAAAAAAGGAATGAAAAGCTCGGAGAGCACTTGGCTTATCATCATGGCCGGCAGGAATTAGGTGATATAATATATATCATATTAAATTGAGTGCTCTAAAATAGAACTAATTGAGCTATATCTTAAATTGATTTAATCTTTCAGTGTTGTACAATCTTTAAGAAGAGAATAAAAAGGATCAGCTCTACACTAATCTATCCTCTTCGTTTCTTGGCTTTGACTGGACAGCGCCTCGTCCGAAGTGTACCCATCATTCGAGCCTATGTCCGAGCCACTCCCTTCAGGCGAAGCTTGGTGTCCAGGCATAGACAAGCCTGGCTATGGTGGGGTCGGTTAGCTCCTCCTGGGATGGCTATGAGGTATTTGAATACGTCGGACGACATCTTCTTTATGATTGATCGACTTTCGTTTTAATTTAATTGTGTGTTTGGAATGTGTAAGACTTCGACGTTATATATAGGGGGGAGAAAAAGAGAGCGGAAGGATCGAGAAGGATTACGAGGGTATTAAGATTTAGTTATTTGTAGATTTTTTTTATTTGTAATCTTTTAATTAAATCATATCATTCAAGATTGCATCTTAATTATTGTTCTGTAATCATATTTCATGAAAATAAATGCAATTAAATTCTAATATGTCAACAACATAAATCAATTTGACTTTTGATTAAATTATTGTTCGTTAAATATCGATTGTATTTGGAAAAAAAAAAAAATTAATTATAGATGTGAAAGCAGCCCAATATAAGGCTATCTTACACAGAGGCCCATATTACATATAGCGTCTTCAGTAGTATTTTGATTTTAGGGAGAACTTCACTTAAATACCTAGTAGTATAAAATTTTATCACTTAACTCCCCATGTCAGAATATTTTTTACTTAAGGACCAACTGAAAACTTATCTTTCACTTAAGGACCAATTGGACGAAAATACCCTTCAGAACTTAAATTATTACAATTTTACCAGGATTTTTAATTTAAATAAAAAAAAAAACCACATATGAAGACGAACGAAAGAATCAATTCACATGCTCATCACCAAATCGAACAACAATCCCCCAAATCAAACACTCAAATTGAATACCCACGAAAAATCTCCACCTCCAAGAAATGATTTACGATCTCCTCTCTCATTTGATCCTGGTATGTATCGTTTTTGTTTCAAATCGTTTGATCCAAGTCATCCAAATCATATCCTCTAACCCAAATCGACAATTTGTTTGTGTTAACTTTCAGTTAATTACTCGCTTATGGTTATTATGTATTGATTGAGTTATTAGGTCTTGATTTTGACAGTTTATGCTTAATTTGGGGTTTATTTAGGTTGTTTCTCGCTTATGACCTTTTGAGGTTTAAATTAGGTCTGTTGGTTTTGTATTTTGGGGTTCTTTACGTTTTCAATTAGGGATGTCGACTTTTATTTTGATACGGTGTGTATTTATTTTTGGTACATGTTACTTGCAAATTTAGTACATTATATGCATTATAATGGTACTGTATGTTTTTCTATCTTGGTACTGCATGCTTGAACAGAATGATAATATAATTTGATTATGTTGCAACTTGATTATGTTTCAATTAACATCCAATACAGTGGTCTGCCATTTTATGGAAAAAAATAGCAATGGTACCCGTCAAAATATAATAAATTTGTTGGACGGGTTCACTAGAATGGCTGAGACGGAGAATGTAGATAGCTTGCAACGAGCGATTGGATGCCTAGTTAAGGGAGTGAGCGCATGTTATTAGAGATCTAATATCGCGGGTTCACGAGAGATTAGTGATGATGAAGAGATTGGTGATGACGAGCGAGCACATGAGGGAGGTGATGAGGTTGCTACAGAGGCACGTGATTTGATTGCTGTTGAGGGCCGGGTAGTGGTAAAACACGAGAGATTATCCGTATATTTGAGGAAAATGAGGAGGAGGTTACTACTAAAGTGTGATTTTATATGTTGGATGTTGTTTGTTTGTTTTGAGACTATTTTTGTTTGTTGGATATGTGCAAGAACTAGCTTGTAATTGGCTTAGTGATGTTCGTGGAATTTTTGGATTTTACAGATGAGGTACGACATAATACTGTCGTTATATTGCTCAACCCATTCTTTTGGGCATATGTTTCATATAGGTTATGGCATATTTTTGTCAAATGTTGCATATAGGTTGATTCATTTGTTGATATTTCGATTACGAATATATTTTTTGTGTTGGTGTAATGTTGGATGTATTTTGACATTTTATGCCTGAAATTTTGGGTACGTTAACAGTGTAAAAAAAGGTATGGTAATTGCGTTTATAAAGTACAGTATATATCAACTAAATGATACGGTAAACGCAATAAAATGATACGTTATATTAATAGCTGTCAAAAGTGATGAAAAATACAAAAACAAATCAATATTATTAGTATCTGACATTTTTTAACAGTATATGGACCAAATTCTGACACTCACAGAAAGTTCTGGCAACATAGAAAGTTCTAAAGCACAAAAAAATGTAATAAACTTGATACGATTTGTGTACTTATCTTGGTACGACAAACTACTTAAATTGGGTACAATATATGTCCACTATAAGGTACAGTCACATACTTCTCAATGATACATTATACACACTATATTTGGTACAATTTATTAGGGTAACCGTTTTTCGTCACGTTTGAATTAGTTTTTCATGCAAAACTATTTTATTACACATATATATATTATATATTTCACTTGGTATCAAATTGATGGTTTAATCCTTACACACATGGTTTTGTATTCCGAACCCCAACTTTCATAATAAGATAATAAACCTTGTAAGAACATCTTACTATTGAAGCTTGGATTTAAACTACAAATCCGCGACTTTGATGGTTAACCCATTAAATATGATACGAAATGAAACTTCTAATATATTTACATATACTGAAATGTTTTTACATCGAAACTAATATAAAAAGCGGTGAAAAATGCTTACCCTAATAAGTTGTACCAAATATAGCGTGTGTATCGTACCATTACGCAATATGTGACTGTACCTTATTGTGGACTTGTATCGTACCACATTTACGTATTTTGTCGTACTAAGATAAGTATCGATACCGTACCAAGTTTTATTGGACCACATAATATATAAAATTATGAGTCAACAACGTCAACTATTAAATGCGAAGCCCTAAAAACAATAAATAAATAGAATAATAAACAAAAACATCTATAATATGTTGAACATTTTGAATTTGACAAGCATCTATATTATGTTGTAGTAAATTGTTCATCCTCTTCTATTGAAACTTGGGGTATATAATATAAAACAATGAGTATGAGCTTACTCCCTCAAATTTGATACAAAGTTAAACATATAACAGATATACATATGAAAATATGGTTTTTCCAACAAATAAAATTCGAATTGCAACGAAAACGCTTACCTTAATAAGCTGTACCAAATATAGCTTGTTTATATTACCACTGGACAGTCTGTAACTGTACCTTTTTGTGGAGATATATTGTATCACATTTAAGTAGTTTGTCGTACTAAAATTAAGAAAGACAGAAGCTGACATAGTACAATTTCTGTCAGGGGAACTTTCTATGCATGTCAGGCCATGTCAAAATTTGTTCCAAACATATTAGATATCGTTAAAAATGTTCATGACTTTTCAGCATCTGTCTTTTTGTATTTTTATCATTTTTTTACGGCTATTAATATGTCGTACCATTTTAATGCGTTTAGTGTACCATTTCGTGGCGTTTGTTGTACCTTGTACACATAATTACCGTACCTTCTTTAGCATTGTTACCGTACAAAAATTTCAGGCATAACTAACAACATTTTAGCCATAATAATTGAACAATCTTTTTATCAGAATACATCCCCAACATTACACCGACACAGAGAAATATGTTCATAATCAGATTATCCACAAACGAATCAACATATATGCAACATATGGCCCAAAATATCAACAAATGAGTCAATCTATATCCGTCATCTGCTTATTTATCATACGTAATTTATCCCAGTTGAACGAAGGTGATAGGTTATATGCTAGCATGATCTCGGGATGAGCCGTGTCATGTGGTGCAAAGGCCCAGCCTCGGACCACCAATGCGTTTACCGAGCCCTTGAACATGTTATGAAACATTTATACTTTGTTACCTTTCTTTTTGCGAACAGCAATTAAGAATTGAGTTATGAGAGACATGTAAAAGCCTTCTACAGTTCGTAATCAAACTATATCCACCAACAATATTAACCTGCGAATGCTCTTTAGCTTCAGTGCCAGAAACTGTAGCAGACCATAAAAAGGTACGTCATAATAAGCCAATAGGTACAATAACAACAAGTAAATAGGTACACAATATTCATAAAATTAGTACTACAAAACAATAAAACTAAGCAAGGGGAGCAGTAAAAACCAAACATTTACAAATGATAAAAACTCAGCAGACACCATAGCCAAACTTGCATAGTTTTACTTCTAAAAAACGTGCAAGGAAAAAAATAATTTCTAATGGAGACCACATTGGAATGTGCAAACCCGTAATTTCAAACAAACTCATTAAGGACTAACCTATATCGAGCAGACCCACGAGAAATTGGGACGATTTTGATTTAATTTCCGGAACCCAATCTGGTCTTGAATCGAACACTCTTGAGCAGGTTGGATCGTGAAAATGATGGATTTGTGCATAATTTCTCAGCATCCTCACAAAGATCAGTTGCACGTCGATCGAATCAAATCCGTCTCCCAAATCACACTCTCTGCTCACCTCTTACAGCAATCTTCCAAATCTCTGCTCACCTCTTACAGCAATCTCTCAAATCTCTCATCTGAACTTTTTCGAAATTGCAGATCGAAAAAACCCACATAGACTAACTTGGATCAAGAAAGCTCTTGATGGACTCTTCCTCCACTTCTTCTTTCCACGCTTCTGTTTTTGATTTTTTTTTTCTTTTTATTTATGTTTTTTTTTTTGTTTTTAAGTTGTTTAGTGTTGTTTAGTTTTATTAAAAAAGATAAAATAAAATAAAACTATAAAGTAAGGGGTAGAATAGTCTTTTCATAAAAACTGGTCCTTATTTGTATGAAATGTTTCCATTTGGTCCTTAAAAGATATAAAATTCTGACAGGGGAGTTATGTGATGGATTTTTATCCTGATAGGGATTTAAATGAAGTTATGCCTTGATTTTATTATAAGGAATAGTATATTGTATACGTGGTTATAGATCATTAATATATTTTTATACGCTCGTATTAAAATGAATTCACATATTCGTTGTAAGAAAGTTTCTATCCCTTCAATTCTTACAAATCCAATTAACTTATTATCATTAATTAATACAATGTCTTTTAACAGATTAAATAGATTATGTTTTTTTGATTACTTTGTAATATAATTTGTTGAGATAAGATGAAACTTTTGACCGATTAAATTTACTCGAGGGAGAGTAAAAATTTATTTTTTAGTATTTTGTTGGGAGAGCTGTATTTAAAATTATTTGATTTATGGTTAAGCGTGGTGGGCACAAAAAATTCATTTTACGCAATTGCAATTTGGTCTCATATTAATTATCTATCTATACTCTCTACAGTAACCATCCTCAATTAATTGATATATCATTTGTAAATTACTATTTTACCCTCCAAATTTTAATTTTATTCTAATTATAACCTTATTAATTAATTTTTATACTTAAAATTCTATACAATTAAAATTAATAATATAATTTCATATATTAAATATTTTGAATTATAGATAATTTAAAATATAAAAAATAATATTATACATATTTATATATCAATGCACACACATTGTGAAAAAAATTACTAATATTCTATAATGGGAAGAGCCTTAAATAGAATAGATATATAAATATCATGTGCATTTCATCTTCCCCATTCAGAACTGTGAACGTTCTTACAGAGGAGAGAAAGCTCCAATTACATCTGCACGGCTCTGTTGTTCCGGCGAATTTCCCGGTTAAGGGTTTCATCTCTCCGAGGAAACCCTCTTACAATGGATTTCTCGTTTGATATATGCCTAATCTACCGCCAGTATTGCGGTAACTTTGCCCATCCAGCTCTTTTTTTCTTCAATTTTAATATGCAATTTTTATATTTATTTTCCATGTTGGCTGTATGCGAGGATTTAGGGTTGATTGATTTGGGATTCTTTGTTCTGGGTTTTGGGGTTGTTTTTCGTGTGGATATATTAGTCATGTATTTCTCTAGCTATTTCACTTCATATCGATTGAGACTTGTGTAGCTTTGGAAATTCGTTGGATATCGTAATTTGATTTCTACGGTACGATTGGGGTTTTATCAGTGATTGCTGTTTTGCTATCTGGGAAGTAGAATATATAAAGTTATTGCACTGTGGCTTCTGTTTCAAATATGTTAATCCATTATCTAGGATGTATTTGGTGATTATTCGAATCTTTGTTTTAGATCTTGTTTCAGGGCTGTACGAAAATGAGCGCGAAGGTTTTCGAGGGGACAACCAGAAAGGAAAAATGTTGAGAGAGGCATTAGCTCAGCTGTTTACTGCGGTGGAGACAAGAATCAGTAAAAGGTATAAACGTTATTACGTTAACCTACGATAAATGAATTGAAATTGCTGGTTTTCACCTCACAAATGCATCTGTTTCTCGTATATATTTAGATGGGAATTTAGCAATTTCATACGTGATTCTAAGATTGCCTGTTCTGCCTCTTCATAACTTCTTAAGATTCATCAATAATTATGTTTATGTTATTTACTTTTCTCATTTAACGTAAATGTGAATTGCTGAACACCTTTACCAATTCGTTATCTAACTCAGGGTATTGATTCTTGAGGAAATTTACAAGTTGATGTTGACGCTGGATTTAAGGGTAACCACCGCATTAGCTATATGAGCAATAATATGGATGTTTTATTTCCTAACATTGCATTCCTTTCTCTTTATAGACGGATTTTTCGGAGTTCAAGCGATTCTATAATTTTGTTTTCTTTATTTGCCGGGAAAACGGTCAAAAAAATATCAGTAAGTTGGGTCGATGGGTTTTAGATTCCCTCCCGTCTTCTTTTACTCCAATTGGATTTAATATATCAATATCAGACTGCTTTATTTCTGATCACCTATATGTTGATTATGTCTCCAGCTGTGAGCAGGGCTGTTATGGCCTGGAGATTAGTTTTAGCTGGAAGGTTCAGACTTATTAACGATTGGTGCTGCTTCATCGAGGTAAATATCTCCGAGATTTGCAAAGATGGCATAACATAGTCAAACAAAATGCTTGATAACGTATTATTTACTCCAGAAAAATCAACGGTACAACATATCTGAGGACACTTGGTGCCAAGTTCTTGCCTTTAGTCGCTGTGTCCATGAAAATCTCGAGGGCTACGATCCCGATGGTATGGGTAATATTATTTAGCTCCTGGATAGTAATGGCTGATGCCTACCATTGAGTGCTATTTGTATGCCAAAAAACGAAAATCATCTGCTAACTTTTTCTTCACCATTCACCAAATCACCATATTCAATCAGGAGCGTGGCCCATCTTAATTGACGACTTCGTGGAGCATATGTACAGGTAATGCTCCTAAACTTGCCGATATTGCTCATTTTCCTTAGTTATTTGACAATGTGTCACAATCATTAATTGGGTTGTGTGCTATATAGTTATAAAAATCGTCGCATCTTTTAAAATTGATTTGGGATGAAACCATCTAAAGCCATATGCCGTCCTTCGAAAATGCAAATTACACTTGAATACAGTCACTTCATCGCGCATTCTTGGGCACAATTATACAATCTGCTTCATATCTGATTTAGTGAAAAGTGAAAACATATATGCTTATATGTCTTATCCCGCTTTATATGTAATTTATATTCCATTCATCGACACGAAAACTACATATAACCTCTCCATTCCGCAGGATCCGTGGATCCCAAGCAAATCCTAACATGTGCTGTACTTGTGGTGACTCGGAACTTCCGCAGCACGACGATAAATTACCCGGTGAGCTATTTTCTCCGAGGGATCAATCAGTATTCTTCCACAAAAAGGAAAAAGAATATGATGTTTTCTTTATTTAACGATTTCTTGGTCTACTTTAGTTCTTAGAAGTTACCCCGGTTCGAAAAGGAAGTCTACTGGCATGGACATCGAGATGAAAGAAGAATCGCTAGACGGGCACGAACATAGCGCAAGTGCGCCGTATGCTAAAAGACAACACGCCGATCTCACTGAGAAACAATTCAAGTGGGATCAAAATGAGATTAACAATTGCCCTGAAATGGCGCAGAGCAGTCACTGCAATAAGTCTCAGTGTGCCGTCGAGGGCTGCCTGTCCAAAGGGTTCGCCGGGCTTCTCTCGGTGAGTTTGGGCGCGCAGTTTCACCAAGATCGAAGGGTTTTCTACGGAGCAGCGTATTACTGAATTGATGGAAGTGCGTTGCGATCTGTCGAGCCAAAATTTCCTCGACATACAAAGAAATAGATTTATACCCGATTGCCGTATAGTCGATTCGAACTGATATAAAGTTAATTCAAATGTTACTTAAGATGTCTTTGATTTATGTTCGGTTGTAAGAATCTTGGCGCAACTGAGTGTTTTTCTTACCAGTGTAAAAATGTTTTGCCTCATCATCTTGACTCTCATTGATGACAACTATTTTCCTAGATTTTTATCGATTTAAATTATGTAACAATTCTTGTTAATTAACGTTAATGTTAATGTTAACATCTCTACTTGATTACGGTAATTAGTAATCTTTCTATTTTATTATTGCTCAATTGATTTGACATGTCATATGTATTTTTTTCAATTTTACCCTTCAATTGTAAGTTGATTTCAATTTTATCTTTTAATTAAAATTCAGTAATTAAACATTTTAATTTAAGAAAAATTTAAAATATAAAATACTATATATTTCTTTAATGTTGATTTCAATTTTATCTTTTAATTAAAATTCAGTAATTAAACATTTTAATTTAAGAAAAATTTAAAATATAAAATACTATATATTTCTTTATTGCAGATGCATTGAATATGCGTAAAATACTAATTATTATTATTATTATTTAAACGAGAATTCCATATTGGGCCACTTGATTGAAAGAAGCCCATTACATCTAATTATAGATATTAGAAATTCACTTTAATTGTGCGATGTACCTAATAATTAGATGTGCAAAGACATTTACTTAAATTGGTTATAAGATAGATTATATCTATGAAGAAAATGAGAAACAAACAAAAAAAAAGATTGGAGTTTGCTCGACATGATCTTAGACCTTTGTTGTATCAATGATGTTGACAATTGGAAGATTTACGTTATTTATTTATTTTATTCTTTTCCATGTGGTAACTAACACTAACATGTGCACTTGCTTCGGATGCGATAAATCCGTTGTTATCAGGAAGAAATTAAGTAGTTTCATTCACTTGCGCTTTATAACATATATTGGACTTTTTTTTTTTTTTAATATCATATACTGTATATATATATATATATTGTGTTGATAACGGTTTTAATAATAATATTATTATTTTTCTTTTCATTTGTTTTTTGTATATGATAAGACTGCTATGAATGGAGTTGCAGGCAGCGGCAGATAGCAGGTGCATACCATTTATGAGGTAATATAAGATATATAAAATACACGCATCAATACACAGCAACGTTCAAAAACTATTTGCAAGGTAAACCGACACTTTATTTCCTTACAATATATATATATATAAGCCTTTGTCTGAACATCAAGAAAAGTACACACACATATATACACTTGCTGTGCCAGCTAATGCAGTAATATATATATATATATATATATATATATATAATATATGGTCTTTGCTTTCTCAATATAGAATAAAATGAAAAGATCATCGAAAGCCCATTAAATAATAATAAAAAAAGGGGAAATAATAAGAGAAAAAAGAAGATTCTATTATGAAATTTAACATAATTAAATGTGGATGTTTTAAATAATAATATTAGTTAAATTATTGATGATTTGGAAGTATTATATTAAATGATGATAATGTGATAAGATGATAAGATGAGGTGTTTAATTGAAGAGTTTGTATTTTAGTGTGAGGTGTATAATTGTAATTAATGTGATTAGTTGTAATAGTGAATTATTAGTAGTATAAATAGGTGATTAGAGTTCATTGTAAATCACACCAAGTATTGAAATACTTAATCTCTCTCTAATCTCTCTCTCTTTATATTATAAGCTATATTATCATTATAATCTTAATATAAGTCTCCGTCGTTAAGATCAACCTCCGTCGAAGATCTCGTACGAGTTTAGTCAAGGTATGGTAATTTAATTTTTAATTTATACTAATCATATATTAATTGTGATTAATTTAAAAATATATATTATAAAAGTATTATTTAAAGGTTTTATAACTAAACGCCAATACCCGAGTGGTTTCGCGGAATATCGTTCACTACAAGTGACGAGAGGTCCAGGTTTCGATCCCCGTGGAGGCGTGTGATTTTTTTTATTTATGCACGTACACAACACAAGCCCACGAGGTCTTGCGGTAATCCCAACCTCAGTAGCGGCATATTATTAATCTTTCTTTAATAAGAAAAAAAATGTCGTTTTATACAAAGATGGATCTTCTACTCCTTACATTATTTACGGTGATCATTTCCGCTATGTGGATAATTTTTTACCAATGTTTTTAAAATATAATTATTAATTGTAATTTCTTTAATATTATAATTACTGAAATATATTTTATTTTGAAGGATGTCGCTATGTCCGATGTTTGATCTTTTACTTATGATTATGATTACGGCGACACTGATCTGGATGTGGATATCATTTTTTATAAGAACTTTTACAAAAGAAGATTTAAAAGAAGATTAATTATAAGTTTTTTTTATTATGTAAGTTTTAATAACATGTTTTGTATTTTATTATAGTAATATGTCGAACTTGGCGAGCCTTGAGTTTGTTGCACTCGATATCACTGGAAAAAATTATTTACCTTGGGTACTAGATGCTGAAATCCATTTGAAAGCAAAAGGCTTAGGTGACACCATTGATCCCACGAAAACAACAACTGAACAAGACAAGGCGAAAGCTATGATTTTTCTTCGCCACCACATTCACGAAAATCTGAAAGTTGAATACTTAACAGAAAAGAATCCAGCTGAGTTGTGGAAAAACCTGAAAGAACGATATGGCCACTTGACAACTGTTATTCTCCCCAATGCAAAGTACGAATGGCTGAATTTACGATTGCAGGATTTTACGTCGGTAAGTGAATATAATTCTGCCGTTTATAGAGTTACTTCCACGTTGAAATTATGTGGAGAGACAATTACTGATAACGATATGCTGGAGAAAACATTCACCACATTTCATCCACAGAATATGATATTACAACAGCAATATCGGGAGAGAAAATTTAAAAAGTATTCAGATCTAATTTCTTGCTTACTTTTGGCTGAGCAAAATAATGAATTGCTGGTGAAAAATCACGAATCCCGAACGACTGGTTCTACTGCACTCCCTGAAGCGAATGCAGTCAAAGTTAATAATGACAACAGTCGAGGTAATGATCGTGGACGTGGACGTGGTGGATATCGCGGCCGTGGACGTGGTCGTGGTCAAGGTCGTGGTCAAGGCCGTGGTCGTGGCCGAGGATATTATGGTGGTGGTTATCAATATTTCCGTGGTGGTTATCATAATTATCGTGGCGGTCATCAAAATATTCCCCAGAAGAGGAAAAGTTTTGATAATAAAGATGAGAAGAGGCAAACTGAACAAAAGAATAATGATGAAAAATGTTATCGTTGCGGTGGTTCTGGCCACTGGTCGCGCAATTGTCGTACGCCCAAACATCTTGTTGAGCTATATCAGGAATCTCAAAAGGGCAAAGGAAAGAAAATCGAAATGAATTTTGTTCAGGGTGAATTCGCCTCTACCTCTGATGCCAATGATGAAAATGCTCATTTGGAAGCTGCGGATTTTCTGATCGATGAAAATTAATCTGCTATGATTTTATTTATGCATTATGATATTGTGTTTTTTATATATCGTTGTTTTAAGTTATCTATATGTTTGTAATGCAATATTTCTTTTTCAATAATAAATATTATGTGTTTGTTTATAAAGGATATTATTTGATGGATGCGGGCATGTGCAATGAAGAATTGTGTCTTGCAGACTGTGCAACGACGAATACGATTCTAAAAAATAAGAAATATTTCGATCATCTTGATATGAAAGAAGCCAGTGTTATTACTATATCGGGTAGCACGAATATAATTGAGGGCTCCGGAAGAGCTAATGTTTTACTGCCCAGAGGAACAAGGCTGATAATTGAAAATGCTTTATATTCTCCTAAGTCTCAAAGAAATTTATTAAGCTTTAAAGCTATTCGACATAACGGATATCATATTGAGACTGCAGAAAAAGGAGATATTGAATATTTGCATATTACAAAAGTGATATCGAATGACAAAAGAATTGTGGAAATATTACCATCTTTTGACTCTGGGCTATATTACACATATCTTAAAACAATTGAATCACATGCTATCGTAAACCAGAAGTTTACTAATGATAATACATTTGTTGTTTGGCATGACCGGTTGGGCCATCCCGGTTCAATTATGATGCGGAGAATAATTCAAAATTCACGTGGACATTTAATGAAGAACCAGAAGATTCTTCAATCGAATGAATTATCATGTGTTGCTTGCTCTAAAGGGAAGTTGATTATTCGTCCATCACCAATAAAAATAAAGAATGAATCTATAAGATTTTTGGAACGTATACAAGGTGATATTTGTGGACCGATACATCCATCGTGTGGACCATTTAGATATTTCATGGTATTGATTGATGCATCAACTAGATGGTCTCATGTATGTTTGTTATCAACGCGGAATGTAGCTTTTGCGAGATTGCTTGCTCAGTTGATTCGATTAAGAGCACATTTTCCGGATTATCCAATAAAGAAAATACGCCTTGATAATGCTGGTGAATTTACTTCCAAGGCATTTAATGAATATTGCATGTCTATTGGAATTGATGTTGAGCACCCCGTGCCACATGTCCATACGCAAAACGGTCTTGCAGAATCGTTGATTAAAAGGTTGCAATTAATTGCAAGACCATTATTAATGAAGTCGAAACTTCCCTCTTCTTGTTGGGGACATGCTATATTACATGCAGCGGCACTAATCCGCATCAGGCCAACAAGTTATAATGATATCTCCCCGATACAAATGGTTTATGGTCAGGAACCAAATATTTCCCATCTGAGAATTTTTGGATGTGCGGTATATGTTCCAATTGCTCCACCACAACGCACGAAGATGGGACCTCAAAGGAAGTTGGGAATATATGTCGGATTTGAATCTCCATCGATAATAAAATATTTAGAACCTCTAACTGGAGATTTATTTACGGCTAGATTTGCCGATTGTCATTTCGATGAATCGAATTTTCCGACATTAGGGGGAGAAAAGAAACAGCTGGAAATGAGTATTAGTTGGAATGAATTATCGCTAAATCATTATGATCCTCGAACGAAAGAATGTGAACTAGAAGTTCAAAAGATAATTCATTTACAAGGATTAGCTAATCAACTGCCAGATAGCTTTACTGACCTTAAAAGAGTGACTAAGTCACATATACCAGCTGTTAATGCTCCTGCAAAAGTTAATGTTCCTGGAGAACATATAATGATCGAGCCTAAACCACAACTAAAACGTGGTAGGCCCTCGGGTTCCAAAGATAAAAATCCTCGAAAAAGAAAAGGAGCAAATAATAAGAATGGTCCAGTCGAGGATTTATCGACTCTAGAAGAGTCAATGGGCATTAATGATTATGATAATGGAAATCAGGTACCTGAAATTTTTGAGAATAATGATAATGAAGAGATCTCGATAAATTATGCTCAAAATGGAATTAGATGGAACCGAGAAAAAGTCAACGTTGACAATAAATTCTCATTTAACGTAGCGCTACATGAAATGAATGAGATAAATGAGAATGAGGATCATGAACCAGGGTCTGTAAAAGAATGCAGACAAAGAAATGATTGGCCAAAATGGAAAGATGCAATCGAGGCAGAATTAAAATCACTTGAGAAACGAAAAGTTTTCGGACCTGTAGTCCGCATACCAGAAAATGTAAAGCCGGTTGGATATAAATGGGTTTTCATCAGAAAGAGAAATGAAAACGGTGAAATTGTGAGATACAAAGCACGGCTTGTTGCACAAGGCTTTTCACAACGACCTGGTATTGATTATGAGGAGACGTATTCTCCTGTGGTGGATGCAACGACTTTTCGTTATTTAATTAGTCTGGCAGTACGTGAAGGACTCGATATGCGTCTAATGGATGTTGTCACCGCTTATTTATATGGATCACTTGATAGTGATATATATATGAAACTTCCCGAGGGATTTCAGTTACCTGAAAATTCAGGGCCCCGAAATGAGTACTCAATCAAGCTAAATAAATCGCTTTATGGATTAAAGCAATCTGGGCGTATGTGGTATAATCGCCTAAGTGAATATTTATCGAAAGAGGGGTATAAAAATGATCAAACTTGCCCGTGCATATTTATGAAAAGATCTGGAAATGAATTTGTCATCATTTCAGTTTATGTTGATGATATTAACATAATTGGAACTCCTGAAGAGTTATCAAAAGCCGTTAATTGTTTGAAAAAGAGTTTGAAATGAAAGATCTCGGTAAAACGAAATTTTGTCTTGGACTGCAAATTGAATATTTAAAGAATGGGATATTCGTACATCAAGAGACTTATACGAAAAAGGTATTGAAAAGATTTTATATGGATAAAGCTCATCCATTGGATACTCCAATGATTGTTCGATCTTTAGATGTGAATAAAGATCCGTTTAGACCTTGCGAAAACGATGAAGAATTACTTGGTCCTGAAGTACCATATCTCAGTGCTATTGGAGCCCTAATGTATTTAACGAGTCATACGCGACCTGATATAGCGTTCGCTGTGAATCTATTGGCGAGATATAGTTCGTCACCGACTCGTAGACATTGGAATGGAATTAAGCGAATTTTTCGATACCTTCAAGGAACAACTGATATGGGATTGTTCTATTCTAATGAATCAAAAACAGATTTGATTGGGTATGCAGATGCTGGTTTTCTATCTGACCCACATAATGCTCGATCGCAAACGGGCTATTTATTTACACATGGCGGAACCGCTATTTCATGGCGGTCAGTTAAACAAAGTTTAACGGCTACTTCTTCTAATCATGCGGAAATTTTAGCTATTCATGAAGCTAGCCGAGAATGTGTTTGGTTGCGATCGATAATTGAGCATATACAACAAACCAGTGGGCTAGTATCGAAAAAGTTACTTCCTACGATTTTATATGAAGATAATGCTGCATGCATTGCCCAATTAAAGGAAGGATATATTAAGGGAGATAGAACAAAGCATATTTCACCAAAATTTTTCTTTACACATGATTTAGAGAAAAATGGTGATATTGATGTACAACAAGTGCGATCAAGTGAAAATCTTGCAGATTTATTCACGAAAGCACTTCCCCCAATAATTTTCAAAAGATTGGTATATTCAATTGGAGTTCGAAAACTTCGAGATCTTAAATGATGTCATCATCAGGGGGGGAGTAAATACGCGTTGCACTCTTTTTCCCTTCACTGAGGTTTTTCCCATGTGGTTTTCCCAGTAAGGTTTTTAATGAGGCAACAATCGAAAGCGTATCTAAAAGAATCATGTACTCTTTTTCCTTCATTAGGTTTTTATCCCATTGGGTTTTTCCTAATAAGGTTTTAACGAGGCATATTCTTTGAAAACATCCAAGGGGGAGTATTATGAAATAATTAAATGTGGATGTTTTAAATAATAATATTAGTTAAATTATTGATGATTTGGAAGTATTATATTAAATGATGATAATGTGATAAGATGATAAGATGAGGTGCTTAATTGAAGAGTTTGTATTTTAGTGTGAGGTGTATAATTGTAATTAATGTGATTAGTTGTAATAGTGAATTATTAGTAGTATAAATAGGTGATTAGAGTTCATTGTAAATCACACCAAGTATTGAAATACTTAATCTCTCTCTAATCTCTCTCTCTTTATATTATAAGCTATATTATCATTATAATCTTAATATAAGTATAATTATAATAAAATAATCTTAATATAATATTAATCACAATTAATATTTTTATAACAGATTCATCTTTTACCTAACAATGCAATAATCTGCCGTTGCATGTTTCTAGTAGTGATCATTATTGACCAGTCAATCTCCTTAGATTCTTGAAGAAGCTAGCTAGCTGATCTAAGTCACACATCAAAGACTACTTCAAACTTGAGTTTCTATTAACATTAGCGTACTATGTACGCCATCCACAAGGGAATTACTGTAAATAATATAGTTTCATCATCATCATCATCATCTTCTTAGTTTTCGAGCATATCTTAGAAAGAAAAAATGAACGGCCCCAAATTCATTCTGAGCCTACCATCAGAAATCTCCATAGACATCCTATCAAGGCTTCCCATACCAACAATCATTACCTGCAAATGTGTGTGCAAGAAATGGCTCGAGCTCATCTCCAGCCCCGAGTTCGCCGAACGCCACCTTAAAGCCACATCCAACAAACCCGAGCCAGGCCTGGCTATTTACAACGCTATGTCCGGGCGAATCTCATGCCAGATCTTCGAATTTCGAGACGGTCTCGACCTCCCAAGCCACGACCATCACTACAACAGGCTAACCGAGTTTGATCCTCAGCAACTTATCACCAACAACCCCGAACCATCGATAACCAACGTGGGCTCGGCGGACGGCTTGCTCTGCTTGCAAGATTCGCGAGCCCAGCTCGATTCTTATTACATATGCAACCCCTTGAGGCACGACGAGTGCTTATCCATCCCAGGGCTCAATGAGCCCGTCCATTACCCAGACGTTGTAGCCTATGGATTCGGGGTAAGCTCGTCGAGCGGTCAGTACAAAGTGGTCAGGATCAATCACAGAGCTAATTATGGCCCAGTCAGAGAATCGAATCCTGAGTGCAACGTCTACACGCTAGGGACCGGCTCGTGGAGAAGCATCGTGGGATCGTCGGGCGGCTTTCATGAGTACCTACACTATTCCGTCGGCGCTTTCTTGAATGGATGTCTTCACTGGCTGGCATTAGACGAACACGGCTCGCAGTTGATTTCGAGGTTCGATCTCGAGAGGGAAGTCTTTGAGCCCATGGCGCCTCCTTTTCCGGACGGGTATTCGAGGAGCCTCGTGATATTAGAGGGCTGCTTGAGCTACTGCGACCACGGGCCGGACGAGGAGATCGCCATCTGGATGATGAAGGACTATGGGTCTGAGGAATCTTGGACCAAGCAAATCGTCATCGACAAGTACGATCATTTCGGCTTCGGCGACTACGAAGCCGTTTTTCCGCTGAAGATCTTCAGGGACGGCGATGTCTTGGTGATGGTGGAGCATTCCGGCATTTACTTTTACTCCACTCGGAATGCAACTGCTTCGAAGGTAGCGATTCTTGGAGGTGATAATTGTTGCGAAGCAATGCTTCATGTTTCGAGCTTTTTGCCGATCAAGAGATTTGCGACGGAGCGTGTTGTGACGGTGGGTATCGGCGGCGACGATGGTGGTGATGCGGTCGGAACCCTAGTTTGGGGAAATAAAGGGGCACGATCGATTTCAGCTAGGAGGAGGAGGAGATGATGAATTGGGCCACTAATTAAATAATATTTAATATGTCTCATTTGTTATGGCCTGCTACAGAATTTGTGTATGATCCATATTTTATGCATGTTTGTTGAGAATTTGTCATTTTTGAGATGGATTTATTATGCTGTTCCAAATATTAGGGGTCATAAAAATAAGTAATATTAATTAATCCAACTTTTTAAAAAAAACAAATTATACGAAGACGAACCTCCAATTGGTTATTTGATGGTGTGGGTAATCAAAAATGTTTTGACGAAATAATTTCATATACAAAAGTCTTATAAATGTTAAAAATGTTCAAAATCTTCATGTTACACAAGGAACTTATTATAATCAAAGCCGCAATTATTAGAGTTAACGACTCGATTTAAAAACAAATAGATATTATGTGAAATAGCCACTTTATATATATAATATATATATATATATATATATCTAGAGAAAGAGAGAGAGAGAGAGAGAGAGAGAGAGAGAGAGAGAGAGAGAGTTGGGTTGATCTAATTTCCCGACGTGGGACTCAACATACACCCTCGACTAAAAGCTATAACAATGGACATTATATCAAATTGCATGACATTGTGACAAACTTAAATTGATATATAGCACATAGATAAAAGCCAATATGGTACTATTATTAGAATTATTGATGGTTATTTATATATATGCTTAAATGTTTTAAATGAACCCAAAGAAATACTTGACATATATGCAATACATGCACAAATTGTTTATAATGGAAAATCAAGAAATTTATGTCCCGACGACATATACCAGAACCAAAAAATAAACGATGGAGAGAATAATTCACACACACATACACACACTTTTGCAAAAATCTCTATAATAGTTTGCCTTTTTCTTTTGGTAATTAATATCAAATAACCATCATCATCAACACTCGATATCTGTCACCACTTCTCTCCTGTGGAAGCGTTGATGGCACCGGCAAGCGGCGCATGTCATGGCCTCATTGGTCCCTTCTTCACCGCAGGGCATGAACTCCCTGCACCCATCCACAGCGTATCCCCCCACTCCCGCCGCCTGATTCTTCTCACACTCACCGTACCTTATTACGGTTCTTACAGCTGAAGAAGACGATGAGTTTCTCCAACCATCGCCGGCTGACGTAGATGCTGCCGTCCGCTTCAATAGAGCTTGTCGATTATTCTTCATTATGCAATGGTGGGTTTTATATATATGTAAGAAGTGGAGACGTGTTTGTGTTCTAGGGTAAGAAAACCCTAACCCTAAGAGGCTTATTTATAATCATTAATACGCTCGTACTAGCTTTTTTATGAGGGTAAAGGTACACTTTAGCTTAGTCACTGTTGATTTCGAAAAGTACTGCGAGCGACGACGTTTCGAGTCGAGAAATATCTAGGGGACTCGTGCAAAAGTGATTTTTCTTGATTATATTCAAACAAACTCCATCTGATGAAATAAAACACTATAAAGTTCTCTTTTATTGCATATTGAAAAGCAAATCAACATGACTTCTGTTGTATTAATTAATTTTAGGTGCTATAGTTAATCAAAACTATTAATTTTTTTTCTTTCTCCGAAAGTTAAATAATGTAGCAACGCACTGTTGTCTTATGCTTTGATGTAGTGAAATTTATCTAAATGGCAGTTATGAGTTGATAGCACAACGCCCTCCTGCAAAAAGTGATCTCTTTATTGTAAGAGTGTGCTTAGCTTTCTTGATATGATTAGAAATAATCACTATGTTTATAAAAGTAGTTATATCTTTTTTGGAAAAGGGAGAACGAAAGAAAGAATGTATTGGCTGTAAGTTATCATACGTGGCTGATGTCTGTTTTTTTAACTCATGCATTGTCATCGGTTGGAAAGGGTAGCTTGTAATAAAAATTTCAAATTAACAATTAACTATAATTTGAAATTCTAATGCATATTTGTCTCCTGTCGTGTTTCTATTTGGATCTCCACATCACACATGGAACCTCTAATACCAATCATTTTTTTCATAAGAAAACAATATTCAAATTTAATTAAATATCATTGTTAGTTGATATATTTGTTCTGTGGGATACATCTCAAACCCTATATTGTGATATTATATTATATATATACTTTTCTTCACATGACTTAGAATGAAATTTTTGGTTGAACACACATTGGACCCATTTCCACGGTCACATGTAAGAGCTCCATATACAAAAAAAACACATGCTTTGTTGGCACTTCCTTTGAATGCGATTGGCTCTAACAGAACAAACCAAAGCTATATATCTTTCCTGTCATCGCTGTGTTTCTACATTGCTTTTAAGAGCTTCGACTCTTATATACATATATAATAAAAGTACATAATAATAATATGTCCCAATTAATTATATGCCCCATGATGCAATGAGGGGACATTGGTGCCTATATATTCTCGACTTATCCTTAAAATAATTAATGGGACTTCAATTAAAAAGGAATTATCCATAGACATGGTGTCAAGAAAAGTTTATGGAGGATGAAGCACGTTGCTTTTCACCCACCCAATCCCATCTTTTTCAGAAATAATTATTCAAGTTTTGGGACCATAAACGGAGAAACTTAGGCTCGTGAAGGAATATATATTTATATATATATATATATATATATTCTAAGATATAAATTTCCCAATTCCAATCATGAAAGCAACAGCGAGGGTGATTAGCTATGGATATGTTCAATCAAATTAGGGAAAGTGGTTTTATTTGTGAAACATATCACAATGATAAAGATTTAAACATTATTTAGCATTATTTTCTATTATCTCATTTTTATTTTTTATTAAAAAAAATAAAATAAAATTGAACATAAGGACATCCAAGGAGACTCCTCCTCTCTAAGTCTAAAGTCTACTCTACTCAATGGAACATGAACACAGCTTAAATCAAGCGTCCTCAGCCACACTGGTCTGTCTATCAAGAATGTGATATGGCCATGAGTCAGAAGACGACAAGTAACGAGGTTGCGGCTTACATGGAACCTCAGCTTCGGGCACTTCATCGGTCGCATGGTAATGAGTGGCGGGGTTATTACAGGGCATGGCGTATAGGGGAGGTGTTATTACATGGTTCGATGGCCCTGATAGATGGCTGATAAAAGGAAATGGGATGTGGGTCTCTAGCGTTTGCTGCGCTGTAGAATAGGTTTGAGTTTGAGGAATGTCTGGGCTTGCGAGGTTAGTCCTCCCGTCTATTTCGACTTGTAGGGTCTTGATTTGGGCACCTAGAGCAGATGTTTCTTCCAAGAGTTCGTTCCTCTCGCCCGTGACCTGTAAGAACACAAGAATTGTGCAAGAAGAGCTTATGAATGAATTATCAAATTAAGATCGGTTTACTTTTCGATTGTAGTATATTCTCGATAAGCAAGATACTAAGACTGACATAGACAGAGTTAGTTTCTTCATCTATGCACCAAGAACGATAATATCAACAGTTTCCATCACGAAAAGAAAAGGATAGCAATTTGAAGATTGCGAGAATAGGGATTACTTACATAATGGGATTCGGACAAAAGAGCAACATTCTCCTTCGTCAGGCCGTCCACTTGATTGATCAGTTCTCCGAGGATTCGTATGCTTTCTCTTAGTACCGAAGCCTTGCCATTGTTCGGATGATCGAGATCTATAAACATTAGTAAAATACATCATAGATTATCAGCTCACATCTGCATATCTGTCTCAAAACAGTATAAATATGCAGAGACCATCCATCATCGAATCTTATTAAGGTTCGTACCAAGAGCTTTTCCGAGGTCGGAGAATAGCTCGTTCATTTGGTCTCGTTTTTGCTTCTCCCTCGCAGCTTTGCGGGTTTTCCTTGGAACTTTTCCGATGGTCTTATTTCTAGGGCTTGACCTGCCAAAATCAAAAGATCCCATTTTTTTTTTTAAATTGCAGGCGATAGACAAAAGCATAACACAAAACCTTAGCATATCACTGCAACACAAATCAAACACCAAAATCAAGGGGGTTTGATGCTTCATTTCCAATTAGGGAAAACCCAGCCCTTATCATCACAGTAAAGGCAACATCTAAATTCCAATTACGGGCGGATAAACCATAACGCCTAAACTATAGAGAATCCGACATAAAACATGTCAAATTGACAAAGTAATCAGAAGAATAACCGAACCTCGCAGATGAATCCCCGCGATCGCTGCCCGAATCAGTGGAATCGGAGCTCATATTCACTTCAAATGAACGTTTGCAAAAAGAAAAAAAAAATTGCAGCTAGCAGAGAGCAATCGGCAAGACAATAAAGTGCGAATTTATCAAGGCCTACAGGCGAATCAAACGCAGAAAATGAATCGAGCTGATCGTACAAAGGCGTTCAACTTGCACGCGAGGTCGTGTGGCGGGCGTGATCCTCTTACCAGCCATGCATAAGCATCTCGCGGGCATCAAGAACATTGAAAGTACCAAACAGTCCTTGCAATATAAATATATTAGAAGAAAATGAGGGGCGAAATTTCTCAAAATGATAGAGACTGTGAGGGTACTTCTGTCATTTAATTGAATTGACGGATGACGACGTCGTGTGGATCGGCTTGGGGTATGAGTAAACGGAAGCATGGAACCACGTGGCCGGTCAAACCATTACGAACCAACTGCAAATTAATTTTATCGCCCATAGTATTTTTTTTTTATCGCCCTCGTGGACCCCACACTCCGAAGCCCCGACTTTGAGCGAGACTAATACCTTTAGATTGATTAAGAAATAGAGAGTTTTATCCTAAAATCAATTGGTAATAAGTGAACGTGCCTTTTGAGTATATTAGGTGAGTTGAGTGAGAAGAATTATCTAATGTGGAATATAATAGAAATCTCAATACGCCCCCTCACGTGTGGCGTGACTAGCCTAACACGTGGACATATGAATCGGATGACGGTGAGCAAAGATCGAACCCGTTCTGATACCATATTAAGAAATCGAGGGCTTCATCCTAAAACTAATTGGTGATAGGTGAAGGTGTCTCTTGAGTATATTAGGTGAGTCGGATGAGAAGAATTATCCGATGTGGAATATAATAGAAATCTCAACACATTCTAGGTGTCCCACATCGAACAAATTAAGCTCTCATAATCACTTAATATATTCAAGAGGCTCCTTCACCTATCACCAATTGGTTTTAGGTTGAAACCGTCGATTTCTTAATATATACTACTCCGATTTTATGCTCAGTTGAGTTACGGGTGTAAACGGGTCGAGCTCGAGTCATTTTATTTCAGCTCGAGCTCGTCGAGCTTTTCAACTTTGAGATCGAGCTCGATCTTGTCTAAACCAAACGGAGCTCGAACTTGATCTCGAGCTCACACTCGGTCTTTCTAATTAAAAAAATGAAAAAAAAAATTGTTCACGAGCTGGCTTACGAGCTTTCGAGCATTCATAAGCGAGCTCGAGCCGGCTCAATCTAACCAGTTTGAGCTGAATTTAAACCTCATTTTCACCAATGAGTCGTCGGCAACTTTTAGTGAGAAAAATGACCTGATTTGTTGTACTGTCTGCGATAGTCATGAGTTCAAATGAGATCGAATCCTTAACTTTGACGTGAGAAATCATAAGCACGACCACTTGGTCTGGGACACAATGTCGTAAAATGTAGCATAGAATATAAAATTATCTAATAAGATGCAATTACTATTACAACCTCAATATTTCCTTTTTTTTTTTTTTACCTAAATCTTCATTTGTTGATGTCGTGTAATAGAAGATAAGATAGTTACACCAACACACGCATTATACATTTCTTAATTAATTACAATACGTCACCATCATCCCTTAAATTTCTTAGATTTGCCGTGAGGATATTCAAAAGTTGATCGTGGAGAACCAACTGAATATTGAATAAATATATCATTAATCACCACATATGTCACTTATAATGATCAAATCTTTCTTCTTCTTGGTGCGTATGGGACACGTGTCGAGAGCCCACAATCCTTCCAAGAAGTATACGTTACTCAACTACCAACCATGTCCACACTCATATATACAATCATTCCACGTATATGATCATACATCCACCACCTATATATATCGCCTCGCACTGAATATATATAAGAATATAAATATTATAAATATAAATATAAATATAAATATAAATATAAATATAAATCTTTAGAATATCGTCATAGATAGAAGGGTTTCGAAGGGAAGAGTAATAATATTATTAGGGTTTGTTCAGATTCCGAGAAGGTGGCCAAGATTTACAGAGAGAGCCATGGTGATGGTGGAAGAATGGAAAATGGTTTGGGGTACTTGTAATAATAAAAATGATGATAATAAAAATATTATTACAGTGCATAAGCATAGCCAAGTCATGAAGATAAGAGCCGAAGATTTGCATATTGGTGAAGATCTTGGCGAAAGGAATAATATTCTTTCTGTGAGAGATAAGTTTGATATGCTTTTGTCGAGGGCAGTGTTGAGAGCTTCACCTCTTAGTAGTACCAATACTTCGATATGTAATAACGAAACATAATAATCAAGAAATCACAAGAATAAAGTTGTCGTTTGATGGCAAAAAACAATATATATATACATATATAATCTAAAATTTCAAATATTATATAAAAGCGATCTTTAATAAATAATAAATAAAAAAAAAAAACAGAAAACATAGTTAGAATGAGGAAAGTCTGAGATTTGGCAGTTGCCCTCTGTTTGAATTGGATCTTCTCTTAGGCTGCTAACATCTGAAATAAATTGCTGTTCCCATCGATTTACACATAGTTTAAGAAGAAGAAGAAGAAGAAGAAGAAGAAGAAGAAGAAGAAGAAGAAGAAGAAAGAAGAAGAAGAAGAAGAAGAAGAAGAAGGTCTCTCTTGCCACGCACGATTGTTATTACCTTGCCAACATTTGAAGAAGAAGAAGGTCTTTCTCGCCACGCACGATTGTTATTACCTTGCCAACATTTGAAGAATTGCATATTACACAACCTATGAAAGTGGCAATGATTATAACTTGTGAGCGGAAATCATTGCTTTTGCAAATTAATTTTTTATGTTGATTTTCTGAAAAAGGCTAATTGCACGTTTATCCACTCAAATATTACAATTGCAAGAAAACGCAATTTGCAAGGAAATTTTCAATAATTAAATACGGAAAATTTATATGAGCAAATTTTGTTTCATACCCTGTTAGAATATAGAATATACATTTAGTTTTTAGCCCTGTAAAAAAAAATAGTTATAAGGACCCGATTTTTATAGTAACACTTAATGTACTGCAATAACAATACATTGTAAGTTTGTAACAGAAAAATTACGTCTGATACCTCTTCTATAACACTTTTGTTTGTAAGTTCACGTCCTTTTTCCTAAGTTTTACAGAAATTGAGTCATTTGAAATAATTTTTTTTCTAATAGGGTCGGAACACTATTTTGAAACTATAAAAGGGCATGAAACCTAATTAATCCATATATATATATATATATATATATCTATTCTAAGCTGGGAAATTGACTGTTATTTCGAAATTCATAATACCTAGTTATCGAATAGTATTTTTCTCGCCCCAAAGGCATAATCTATCGGGTTGGTCCGTGATATTTCAAACAGAAAATCACGAGTTTGATTCCAACTAGAAACATTGACTGTTGTTGTTAGGTGGGAAGTGAGGTATCCTCATCTGGTCTCCGAGATTAGTCCAACAACCTGAGTGTGTGGCGCGCAAGCTTATAGCCAGTCTAGAATGCGGATACCACGTGTCAGAAAAAAAAAAGTATTTTCTCAAAAAAAAATTAATAAAAGGTATTTGCATTTTAAAAAATAAAGCTTTTGCTTGAAATAAAAAATAATAAAAGGTATTTGCATTTCAAAAAATAAAGCTTTTGCTTGGAAAAAAAAAATAAAAGACATTAACGGGCCGATCTTTATATGGGCCTCATTTTAGAAACTAAACGAGGCCCATATTTTGGGAGCCTTTGATTTTTAATTGACCCATTGATATGATGGTCCAGTCCAAAAGGAATATTAAGAGCTCATAACTTTTCATTATTATAAATAATAATACTTGAAATTCCATCAAAGGCTATATATATAATACAAAAAAATAATAAATATGCATGACATGTAGGGATAGGGCAGGGCCTCAGTAAAAGCAAGCACTGACTGAATTATTTTTTCTTGTAATAAGATGATGATTCTGCTTGGCAACCAACCATTCCACGTGTCGGACTGTGATAGGCGGTTGGAAAGGGCATGTGACATGATATCGTGGTAATGTCTCTATTAAGGAAGGAAAACAATTAATTGAGGGACTAGATTTTGGTGGAACATTTCACTCCCATATTTGATTTAAAATTTTATATATTTTGTATTACTTAAATATTAAATTGTGTTCGAGCTATAGCACCCATCGTGTATGTCATGTGATGATCCTTCCATGTCTTGTCACACAACAAAACCAACGAAAATTAGTTTATTTATTTATTTACTATAGTGATTAAATTTGATTATTTTCATGCAATTAGCTTTATTTATTTATTTATTTTTACTAAAGAGGTGTTGAATTGAATGCTCTATCTTGATAATGTCGGTTTTGCCAAACTGTTTGCTCATTTGTGGGAAGTCTTTTCGAAATTGTAGCAACAAAATGATTAATGGCATTGTGTACTTAGTCCACACAATACGTAAATTTAGTAATTGTTTCTATTCTGTTTTTATTTCTTTTTTTATTATTATTTTTTCACGACGTGTAATGTTTCTATATCTAACACTTTAACTAAAATTTGGGTAAACTTTCTTTTTATACACTTGCACTGCACTTTTTCCATCGTTTTGTATGGATTTCTTGATTATTAATTGCATACTAATTGTTGTATTTATGATCAATATCAGCCACGATTAAATAATAAATAGTAAAACGCAAAAAAGAAAAGAAAAGAAAGAAAGAACGCGAGAATTTCACGTCGGTCGGGTCGATGTTTTTTTTTTAGATAATATCGATCATACTCCACGAAGAAAGTTTGGTTTATGGATCAAAGATAATCTTTTTAATCCAATCTGTTGAAGAAGAGAAGTGTTCGACCTATTATTTACGTAAATAATAATAGTTTGCATGTACATTGACATATGAATTCACTTTAAGCCACATTAAATTAGATAAAGAAAACACATAGTAAAAAAAAATCAAGGGTAGTTTATTTCAAGAATTAATTTAAGGGACAAACGATATACTTTATTGTAGTTTGATGCCGTAGATGATACTACTCACTATAGTTGAAAATAGTAAAATGAATGAATTCTACACATAATAATATCTCATTAACTCTAATTTTGAGTTAAATGTAATTATTATAACTAGCCCTTGCAATTATCCATAATTTTAAGTTACGAGAAAACAAATAATAATAATAATAATAATAATAATAATAATAATAAAACATCTATATCAATATGAATTTCCTCGAAATTTCACTGTATGAAAATGATCACATTGAGATATGTGAATAATGAAGGGCCATAAGTGTCCAATGATCACATGGTCTTGTGTATGGAGATATGTACCCGATGGCCCCATATAGTTAGTACAATTATAATCACATTGCAATTTGCAATAATCACTCAAAGCAAAAAACTAAAGAGATATTTTCACTACAAAAAATGTTATTTATACTGATAACTTTCTTAGTGGTAACAATTATATCATCACTATATATATAGATATAGTGACAAAAAATATGATGTCACTAATTGAAGAGCCTAGTGACAAAAAAATTTCTGTCACAGCAACAGATGAGCAAAAGTGACAATATTATCTTATGTCACTACTAGTTGACACTAAAATCTTGGAGTCCTATTATGTAAAATGAATATTGTCACTAATGCAAGCCAAAATAGTGATAATTTTAATTGTCGTCGCCTAATTACATATACAAATATTTTAGTGTCAACATGATATCATCGCTAAAAAAATAATAAAATTATTGATAATTTTAAGTTACACTAATTAGTATAAGTATATTGTGTCGAGGTCTACTGTCACTAATGGTGAACGAAATTAATAAAATTATCTCTTATTACTAATTGTTACCACCGACTATTAAATACAAATTATTATTGTTAATTTATCTATTTGTTTAAATTATTTTTAATATATCTATGAATTATAGTAGAGATGGCAATGGGGCAGTTCGAACTCGCCCCGAAGGAACCGGATTTTGTTACTACTCTTCGGATCTCAGGGCGAGTTCCAGGTCTCAATGGACAAATCCGGCCGGGTTCGGAATGAGTCCCGGGTCTGGCCAACCCCGCCCTGAAACCCGACCCAAAAAATATATATAATAATATATAATTTTATTTTTATACATTAAATATATCAATATTAGAATTGTTAACAAAATATTCTTTGGCTCAATGGTTAGGTTCTAGTATGCAGAAGGGTAGGTTGTTGGTTTGAACCCCACACATTACATATTTCTACATTTGAATTTAAAAAAAAAAAGAAAAATAAATATAGCGGGTTCGACTCGGGGATGGTCCGGACCCAAGGTGGATCGGGTCGGGTCTCGGGTCACGGGACAATATTAATTATAGCGACTATTTAGTGACAATATCTATAGCCACGACACAGTGACAACATGTAAAGTCATCTAGCTTATTATAATGATAATTTTACTACATATAGTGATAAAAAAGGTTTTGACTGAAGGTTATTATTTTTGTAGTGTTACTCATTTATATTTAAACAATTATATATATAGAGATTTGCTATGGTGCATACCCTACCGTGAGCACCCCGTGAGCACCGCACACATACTTCGCCTCTTTTCGCTCCAAAACGAAATTTTTAGCCCAATGTTAATCACATCCCCCTTACACAACAACATGATGATGTTTTAAAACATATTCATCTTTATAAAAACACGCAAAAGATCGATAAGAACAATTTTTTTAATATCACATCCGTGTGATGCTTCTTATCGATCTTTTGCGTGTTTTTATAAAGATGAATCTGTTTTACAACATCATCATGTTGTTGTGTAAGAGGATGTGATTAACATTGGGCTAAAAATTTCGTTTTGGAGCGAAAAGAGGCGAAGTATGTGTGCGGTGCTCACGGGGTGCTCACGGTAGGGTATGCACCATAGCAAATCTCTATAATATTTTTATATTTCATTCATTAATATGAACCCGCATGCATGCATTATTGCATACTTTATTTTTCATTGAATTTCAAAAGCAAAAAAATCGAATGCAGCAGCTTTGTTGGGTGCACTTGTACTATCCATTCTTTACTAAGTTTCTATCAGATTTTGTCAAATAATAATTAAAATCACTTTTTTTCTTTTAATCTGACTTAAACATTCCGTCCCAACTCCATTCTGACTACGATATTAAAAGAATACAAGTGAATTCAAACCCATAATTTTACGTCTTTTTTGGACAATTAATTCCGTCCCAACTCCATTCTTACTACGATAGTAAAAGAATACAAGTGAATTCAAACCCATAATTTTATGTCTTTTTTGGACAATTAATCTCTTTCTATCTAACGTGGTCCTTACATTTCTTTTTCCTCTATTTATTTTATATCATCTTACCGTTTTATATATTAAATTAGACTATAACGTCAATCTGATTTTGTTATATATAACTACCAAAGTCTTCTTCTTCCTCTTCCTTTCTATTATGTACCGTACGTTACAGAACTAACTTTTCTGCATCATAGTACTCTTGTCTCCTTTCATTTTTCTTCCTCACTATAAGAACTTATATATCATTATCAATTATTAAATTTCACTTATATATAAAAAAAATGTCTGGAAGAAGATTAAGGCAGACGAGTGGAAGCTCAAGAATAAGCGATGATCAGATTGTTGATCTCATCTCCAAATTACATCAGCTACTTCCTGAGATTCGCACCACTAGGCGCTCAAACAAGGTATTATATTATATAATATATATATATAACTTAATTTATATTCATTTTCTTATAATATTAAACATAATATTATACTATTTATAATGGGCGAGGGTTCATAAAAACTGATAATCCAATTTCGCATGTCATTTATAATTATCATTTTTTTCATTATAGTTATATTTTACAAATCAATTTTTTTTTACTATTATATACTAAAAATAATACATAATTAAATTTTAATTTTATTTATTAAATATTTTAAATTACAAATAACACACAATAAAATTATATCATATATATTTATATATTTGAGCACGCTGATCGAGTATGCATTCACAAAAAAGTCAAAATTGATTTTGACCGGCAGGCATCGGCTAATAAGGTGCTTCAAGAGACTTGCAGCTACATAAGAGATCTTCACAAAGAGGTTGATGATCTCAGTGAGAGGCTTTCACAGCTGCTATCAACCATTGATTCTGATAGTCCCCAAGCTGCTATAATTAGGAGCTTAATTTAGTTATTTTAATTTTATTATTCTATATATAAATAATATTATTGATTATTATGTACTAGATTAATTATCTACTTCTTCTAGGATGTGGCCTGTCGGCTTAAACATGATGTAATGTAACCCTCCCTATCGTACGTTGATAAGTAATTGAGTGCTTGTAATTTATGAAGTTGTAATAGACAGAAATTTATTAGTATAATAATTGAAGTGTACTTATTTATTTATATTTTTATTTATTATTTGTTTTAATTGTATATTGTGAAATTACATGAAAACAAAGTGTGGATAACCCTAAACTCGTTGATTGAAGTTTAATTTTCGTTGGGAAACTTTTTAGCAGTTTTGGTAATATTATCTTGAAATAATCTTTTTTTTTCATCGGATATTAAAATATTTCTTCAAAAATTATATTCCTCGTATCAAATCACATTCTCAAATTCATTTCTGTCAAAAAATAATAATAAAAAATTGTTTTAATTTCGATTAAGACAATAAAGAGATATAAGCACGTCTTATCTCGTTAAGCAAAGATCTAATCTATAAAGATTAAGACTAAGATGTCCGAATAATATAACAAAAAATTAATACATAATACTTAGGGACAGATTTGCATCCTAACAGCGGTGAGATAATGACACTGCTTTCTGATATTAAATTCGTGTCACAATCCAAAAAGGCCGAACAAATTGTTTATGTTAATTAAATAGCAATAGCAATAATAATAATAATAATATTAATAAAATGGATTGTTACAATAATATTGATTAGGACGAAAGAACGGACCATTGACACATTGAAAAGAATGGTGAGAGCTCAAATTGTCTGTTTTTTTTGTCGTTTTCTTATTGTTTGATTATTGCACTTTAAGTGATGATCAATTATTTATAATCTAAAAGAGAAGTGAACTAATTATTTTTGTAAGTGCTGAACTTTTGGCGTCGAATGACTGTAAATTTCTGAGGTAAAGTTCCAAAAAAAAAAAAAAAACCCTTATAAAAGCTGAACATAGCAATGTTAGGGACGACGAATGACGTAAGATATTCGGGGAGTGAGCGCGCTTATTGGCCGTTACTGTTCAGCAAAAACACGACGACACTAACACCGCTCTTTGTCGAACGTCTTTCATCGCGCGCTTGTCTGCGAAATCGCAAGCAGCTCTGAGAGTGCTTCTAATGCATACTGCTAAAAGTCGCGTTGCGAAAAGTCGCTCTTCTTGCAGTGAAATTTAATTAGTTGAGTTTTAAAGCATGAATCTGAACTGAAGATTTCGACGGAAAAGCACTGCGGAAAATTAAGTTAGCGCATCAACTAATTGTTCTTCTCGCTTCGACTTTTGTACCTATACATCTTTACTTTTCTTTCATTATCGAATTTCGCATACGAAACGCAACATAAATATGGAAACCGAGAAAATTCGTAATATATATTGATGTTCGGTATTATACAAAAGGAACATATCTCAAAGAAACCGTACAAATATGTGTAAAAATTCAGCCTTCTTCTGCGGCTCCTCTCGTACCTCAATTGCCCGATGAACAGCGAGCAATAGATATCGGCCAAGGCGAAAGCTTGAGCGCAATGATCGCAATTTTAGAAAACCTTCCCAACCCTTCAAACCTCCCGCTCTTAACGTCGTACGACACGAGGTGGTTTCGAAACGTCATGTAGAGAACGTACGGATCGAACGAATCGTAAAATGCGGGAATCAGCGTCCAATTCGCGTAGCGATGCGTGTCGAAGTTGCCGGTCCTGATCCTCAAGTCCCCCGACTCGTGGGTCCCGCGCCAAGCGCCCGACGCGTAGTCCTCGAGAACCCAGAGCTTTATCCGAACAACGACATTATCTACGTCCGCCTGAAAAACGGAGCCCTCGAAGTACCTCAGCTTCCCCCCCGACGCATCGCACTCCCGGCGGCGGCTCAGCTCGGCGCCGGGCGCGTCGTGCGGGTCCACGCCCGGGGGAGCCGTGCCGGTGCGCACGCAAGTAGGGTATTCGTAGGGATTATTCGATGATGGAGCCGTCCGACGAGTCCCAGTGTAAGGTTTCGTTCAGAGCGATAGCGCGTCCGCCGGTTCTATATACGGCGCCAGAGAAGACAAAATCCGTCCACTCGCTGGTCTCGGAGTCGTACACGATGAACCGTAAGCGCCGGTCGTCGACTTGACTCAGCAGGGCGACTCGGAAGCTCTCGAGGACGGCGCCCTCCACGCGGGCGACGAACCCCGCGAAGCCGCGCCAGCCCAGGCGGATAAATTCTCGCGGCAGCGGGGAGAGGGGAACCGTGCTTCGGGTGGCGGGATCGCAGACGTAGAAAACGTTGTGCTCGGCGGTGAACGTTTTGGCGTCGCTGTATACCAAGCCGACGAGGACGAGCCCATTGCTCACTGCCAAAGCGTAGCTGCGTTCGCGCCACTTCCGTGTGCGAATGGAAGGAACGGGGAGCTCGCCGAAGCCTTGCCTGGAGCATACGCCTTCGGGCATGTCGTATTCCATGACTCTTAGATTCCCTGGTGTTCGGCGCAAGTCTCCGTCGACGACGGTCCACGACGATGGACGAGAATGGGAGAGATAGCGGCGGACGAAGAATGGGTCGGAAATAAGAGAAGCCCATTCCTTGCAGACGAGTTTGCACCTGACGACGAACTTGGAAGGGAGGCGAATGAGTACGCTCAGCACCAGCCATTCGGGGATACCGTTTATTACAGCAGCCCCATTGCTGTCTGACGATGAGCTTCCAGCCCTAAGCAAGACAAAACAACTTAGATCTGAAATATATATATATATATATATATATATACACACACCAATAAGTTAAATATAAATTCAAACAAAAAAAACCCTCCCTATAGGATGTAAAAAACCCTAATCATAAGAAGGCGGCAACAAATTTAAAATACCTCCTCGGCGGCGTTGCTTCATCTGAGCTTCGACGCTTGTGGGATTTGCGAATGTTAGCCATTTTTAAGATGGAATGAAAGGAAAAAAATATTATATGTAAAGGTCGATGAGTGTGTGTATGCACTGCACTGTACTATGTATATATAGAGAGAGGCAAGCCAGCCCATGAGTTTGTTGAAGCTTGAGCTTATCTTGTTGATTTTGCATTAATGATAGATTATTATTTAATTAAAAAGTCAACTATTATGTTATTGTATTACCTTTTTGTATTTATGAGATTTTATTATTAACTTCATGATTTTATAGTTTTACCTTTTTGTATTTATGAGATTTTATTATTAACTTCAAGAAATCAACCATAATTTAATTTTATTGTTTTACCTCTTTTGAAGACGAAAACAATAGGAAATTGTGTAATAATAATAGTAATAACAGTAATAATGCAGATTTGAAGATCGTGATGCAATTGGAAAATAGATTTAAAATTCAACATAAAATTATATGTTTACCATCTTAATAACACTTAATCATATATTTTAAAACACAATGATCGACCAATAAATATTTTTTTTTTTGTGTTTTAACATGTATTCTTATGAGATAAGACATGATTCTTCAATTTAGATAATGAAAATATGATATTAATTGCGATTATGTCTATAAATTGATAAACAATAAACTATGACAAAGTAACATATGAAATAAATATTTCAAGATCTTTAGTATTGTTTAATTTTCTTCAACGAGATTACGCATTTTTACATGTTACGAAGATGATTAGAGATTTTGAGCGCTTATTAATCTCGCGATCAAGATTCGATCTTTGCCGAAATCTATCAATTATCGCTAGTTCAAACATTTTTTTATTTTTCTCGCGCAAAAGTTAAGGAAAAAAAACAGAAAATAGTTCACGGCTTGCACAAACGTTTTTCTTTAACTCAATCTTGCTCTATCTCGCTTATTCGATCTATCTATGTTCCTAAAATCCTAGGGGATGAGCTGCGGAGCAAACATCGGGTCTCCAATGATCAACATCCTCCACCGACTCGGCCGACGGAGTTTCTTTCGCCAAATGAGACTCATGTCCGCCGACCGTAAGATTTTATATTGTCGTGTTTATTTAATTTTTTGTTTTAAGAAAATAATTGAAATGGTGCATTTGCATATAAATGTTAGAAAACCCTAATAATACATCGTTGTTATTACATAGCAAAGCCTACTCAACTATGAGCATGGAAAGCAGTGGCAAAAATGAGACTCATGTCCGCCGACCGTAAGATTTTATATTGTCGTGTTTATTTAATTTTTTGTTTTAAGAAAATAATTGAAATGGTGCATTTGCATATAAATGTTAGAAAACCCTAATAATACATCGTTGTTATTACATAGCAAAGCCTACTCAACTATGAGCATGGAAAGCAGTGGCAAAAATGCGATAAGCTTTCTCACCAATTGCATTAAGGTGAAGTCAATACTTCTTTCTTATTTTGTGAAGTACAAGGTTGCAAATGTTGTCGCTACGACTATATTTAAATATATTTTTGGAGTAATTTAGTGGATTTTAAAATTGGCAGATAATATTATATCATAAGATGGTGATTAACTTTTACGTATTTGAATATTTGATTTGTGTATGCTTTTAATTTTTACAAAGAATCTTCTAGAAATCTCGAGTAGGCACTTCAATCGAAATATTAAAAATTAAAAAAAAAAAATATCTAAAGCCCACCAAAGTCATAATCGTTCTAGATCCTTCCAGTGCCTTCTCTTCCACTTCAATATAAAAATCAAATTTTTAGATACAAATGCATTTTCAATCATCACAAGCCAAGAAATAGATAGAGATTAATCATAAGATGTCGTCGCCGGAGTCAAGCACCCCACCGCCGTCTCTTGAGGAGTTGACCCGCCGCAGCGCCGCAGCTGTCATCCTCCCGTGGGTCCTCGGCTTCACCGCAGCCGCTAATCGCGAGGTGGTGGTGTTGGTGCACGGACCATCGCGGTCCGTGACCCTCCTTGGAGTCTCCCCGGACATCGACTCGTTCCTTTCCGAACTCAACGCGTCCAAGGAGGGCCCACCTCCAGGTTCAAATTCGTCCATTGAATCCCTGCCACGTGTCAGGCTGTCGGAGAAGGAGGGGTTCGACTTCGAGTGCCCCATCTGTTTAGGCGGTTGCGAGGATTGCTGCGGCGGCGGCGGCGGCGATGATGTGGAAGTGAAGGAGATGCCCTGCAAGCACAGATTCCACGTAGAGTGTATCGACAAGTGGCTCGGGATTAGAGGCACGTGCCCTGTCTGTAGGTTCGGTATGCCGGCGGAGGAGGAGGAGAAGGTGGTCGGCGAGATGAACGTCCACGTGTTCTTCGCTCGAGGGAGAGGTTCGGATTCCGGGTCGGACTTGGGTTCGGTTCAAGATCAAGCCCATGAAATCGAAAGGATTGATTGATTAGTAGTGTGATTCGTTGTCCATCGATCCATGGGTCGATAGATGCTTTTTGCTTTTTATCCCCCCTCTTTTTTTTAGTCTTTTTTCGTTTAGGGGGTCTGTCAAGATTATTGTACAGAGAAGGTATACAGTTTATTATTTACATAGTGAAGTGAAGATGGTTCAGTTTCCTCAAGTGAAACCTAATCAGATTAAAAAATCCGACCCATTCGTTGTGGGGCTTTGACTCGACCCATGATAAGATTTCTAACAGTAAAATTGTACGTAGGAATAACATTGTTGTCAATGTTCAGATGGACCAAGAAGGTAAGATGCATCATGGTATCAATGTCTGCTACACTACACTTGCCATAACAATCAGAACAAAGATCAACAAACATAGAAACAAGATACTGAATGACATTTATTTCATCGTTGATTTAACTAAAAAAAAACACCATATAAGATCTTTAAATTAGTCAAAGGGAGATTTTCGGGCTATGGCTATACATTCATCATCTGCAGCCAACGCATATGAAACGAAGTAAAACTCAAACATGAAATCACACGACGACTTTCCAAGTTTTGCCTGAACCTCATAAGAACTCCGCATTCAATGCCTCGAAGAACATCTCGAATCAGAAGTTTGCATAATTCTCACCTCTTCCACCCGGGTTGAACCATTTTCTCTGAAAAACGACAGGAACGTATCAATTTGCAAATACTTTGAAATTTTTATCCATGATGAAGCATAACAAAAGGTGTGTTTACTAGCATTCAGGGAGCTTCATTTATAAAACTTTAAGACAGTGGTCATATATAGATAACTAATTTGAGGTACTTACCATCTCTTGAGGCAGTTAATGATGGATTAGTTCTATTTCCCTTTCTCCCATTAGCAGTAGCTTGGGTAGGTTTCTGTACCCTCGGTGACAAAGAGCTTAACTTTCCACTGGCGGGGGCCGGGAGAGAATGGCGGCGTACATAACCCGGTTCGACCCCATCTTCAACAGTCTTAGAAGATTCGTGAGTTCGAAGCTTTGCCTTAGCAGATTTAGTGGCAGCCATATAGCTAGGCAATGCAGGAGAGTTCTGTGATATATTTTCAGCATACTCATGCTTCGCTGGAAGTGAGTTTCTCTTATGGGTTTTCTGAACCTCCTTACCACCGCTTGAATCAACATTAGTACATTCTTCTTCCACAACCTTTAAGCCATTTTCAACCGGAGAATGGGTTTCAACAGGAGTTTCACATGATGTAATAGCAGGCTCGTTCACTGATGTCTCAAGGGGAGTTTCGGCCGAAACCAAGCTCTCAAGTGCAGCATCTGAATTACTTGGATTTTCAAGGGAAACTACAGTTTCCTGCTGAGTAGCAACGGTCTGCACACTCTGAGTCGGCTGGGGCTTCTTGGGTGGTAATGTCTCTGGCTTCTCAGTTGCTGCCGATGCAGAAGAAACTTTCCTCAGATTGCGTTTGACTCTTTCGATTTCGGTCTGGTCTTGATCTGGCCGAGCTGAGTCGGTCTGATTAGTAATCGTAGTCGTTCTTGGGTTGCTTTTGAGCTTATCCACTTCAACAGAAGATGAGGCAACATGGTCCCCATTAGTCATAGCTTTTCGAATGGTTCTCACCGATTTAACAGGTTCCACCTCATCAATACATTGCTTTCTCAGAGGCTTTCGTTTAGTGTTCCTTTTAGACCTCACTTGGGATGCCCAGAAACGAGATATAGACCAACGCTCGAGCCAGTTTGAAGCTGAATTTGGTTCTGAAAGTTCGTATTGGAGAGCAAGAGGCAAAGCATTTGGGACTGATGTAATAAGCTGAAAGTAAACAAAGAATGTTTTTGTTCATTAACAGAACATTCTAAGAGAATACTGAAGGTTATGTTATGGTATAATACTGAAAGAAAAAAATAATAATAATACCTTGCGAACAAAGGCATTTGCTGCCAATTTCTCAAAATGAAGAAGCGAATTTGGCCCGTTGTCCACTGAATTAGCATCCTGAGATACAACATATGTAAGATATTTATGCTTTTACTTATGGTACGATAATCCAAGAATAAATATAAAAATTGAATCATCAGAATGTCAAATAAATCGTTGCACAAGATGTGTTTACTGAAGAATTATGGTAAATTAAAAAAATATATATTATTTACAAATATAACACTTTGAACCAAAGAAAAGAAGATGAATCGGGTAAATAAAGCGAATCAAATTCTTTTTTACTGGAAGATTGAAACTTCCGAGCGCTATGAGCCCAGCTTGTGAGGGTCTAACCTTACGTTCACGAGCCAATGTCTGTAACTGAACTATTGCTCGCATGCAACGGAAAGTGGCAACAGCCTGCCTCCTAACAAGGTGCCCACGAATGAGAGCTTGCAGCCTTATGATGCCTTTAAGCGCACGAAAAGCACGACGAGCCTGAGCACAAGGTCATTAATTATGATTAGAAACACAGAGTTAAATGAGAGAGAGAGAGAGAGAGAGAGAGAGTTACCAAGTAGCCCCTGAATGCAGATTGTGCAGTAGTTGCAGCTTGCTCTCGCCTAACAAACTCAGCCTCACTCACTTGAACAGAAGTCACATAACTCGGTGAATCCACAACTTGGTTTCCAAGAGTTAAAGCGGTTTCACCATTGGGAGATACAGATGAGTCCTCAAGTTCAAAGCTATCTGTACCTCTCTCCCTCAACTGAACGGAATCTGATACCAATGGTGCATTTGCAGCTGAGTCCTCCAACGTATCCTTGACGGGAGTCTTTTTATCAGATGTAGCATGCTTCACACGTGAGGAAATTGAAAACTCAGAAAATGTATTCCTTTCAGACTATGAAGAACTATTATGGAACATAAGCCCATTGAAGGCTTTGTTGCAGTATTTTGAATCTTGAACATCAACAAAACTATAAACTTGTTCAAAGGGGATTCTAATCTGAAATTGTAGAAGATGAGCCACACCAGATAATACGCAATTAAGATGACAAACGGAAGCATAGATGATAGAACATAAACGGCCAACACAGTTAGAGCAGCGACAAAGAACAGTGCTTGAAGTTGGATATTCCTTGCATTTAAAACTGATGGCAGTAACAGAATTAATATTCCATTCCTAAGCATATCTAACAAAATACTGAAGCCTAAAGGAAGACGAAATCATAAAAGGCAGGACAGGAAAAAAGGAAGAAAAAAAATCCATAGCATCAGGAAAAACGAGTTAAACAGAGAAATAGCTAACAAAAGGGATTTCGTACTCTTGACTTAGTGTGCTTCTTTCCAAAGAGAACAGTCTTGATCCATTTTCCCGCCGATTTCCCCATGTCAGCCCTTGGTTAAAGATGTTGATAGGTCAATTTACACCTGCAATTTTGTATGAAAAGCTGCTAGTCCATGGTGCACATTTCAACACAAGAAAACAGAGGATGCGAATTCAGTAAAACACACAGAAGTTAAACCCAAGTATACCTTCAAATGAACTGAATCTAAATTACACATACAGATACCCTTTTGCCCCAAAGGGTTCATAAGATAATAAAAAGCACCCAAAACATCACCGAGATCTGGGAATGAAACCCCATAAGCAAAATCAACCGAAACTAATGAATGCATCGAAGTCCCCAAGCTATGATCCCATCCCACAAACAAAAGAATCACGAACTGAAGAGTGTTCTATTCTACCGTAATGTAGCTTCTTCAGATCTAGCTTCTTCACACCATAGCGGTGTTAAAAAGGGGCTAAACACTGAATTTAAACAAAGTTAGAGATCAAGATAAACATAAAGCAACGAACTTTCACCAACAAAAAAAAAACACGACATGACAAGATGTCAGAAATCCAATTGAGATGGATAGATTGATTGAGATTGAAGAAAGAAAAATACAAGGAAGAAAAACAGCATCACAAGGGCCCAGCCCATACCAGCAATGGAAACCGACACCTACTTAGCTCACTCTCTTAACTCAGATTCTTTCTAGAAAGAGTAGAAGACGGAGTATTTGTACACACAGTAGAGCGTGCTCTGTGTGAACGAGGTGTGTAGTGTAGTTAGTGTTTGTACAGTCGCTTTTATTAGTGAAGCTGGCGACGGAAATGTTATGGGAATGGGAATGACCGAAACGACAGCGTTCGATTAAATATCTTTTTGTTCTTCTTTTTAATAAATATATAATAATCGCATTGATCTAGTCAAGGAAAGGATTAATTAAATTTGCATAAATGGTTATGGAAAAATTTTCATTTTGTGGTTTATTGATGATTTTTTAGTAAAAATTTTACTACTTTTGGATTATTCTAACATATCTTTTTCTTTATATTTGTAAGAAAAAGAAAAAAATAAATTAAAGTCCACTATGATCTTGATTTTTTGACTTGATACCATAAAAAGTAATAATAAAAGTAATTTCTACCCAATATAATAATCATAGTATTCCATAAAAAAAAGTATAAATTACCGATAAGTATGATTTGAGGAAAAAAAAAGAAAATAATAATAATAATAAAAAAAAAAATAAGCCTTGTGAATATAAGAAACCACCACCGACACCTTTGGTATTCAATATTTCAGTTCAACCATAACAATCACATTCCTAAACAACAGCATTAATTAAAGGGACGTATATATTCAAGTCAATAATATCAAGGGCAATTTGATAAATGTCATCCAATCAGGGGCTTTTTTATATTTTTGTAATAGTTGAGGGGTGGAAAATGTAGTTTAGCCAATTTGAGTTAAAATAATCGATAAATTAAAATAAATAAGTAAATTAAAAAAAAAAAGAAAAAAGAAAAAATAAAAAGAACAGGCACAAAGCTTAGGGGCTAATTTAAAATAAGGGATTAAAAGAGTTGGAAATTAAAAAAAAGGGACCTTGACTTTTTTTATTAAAAATAAGGGATTGGACTTGATTATAGTTAAATCCCTACTTAATTAATGATTATATTAATACTTTAAAATATATCTTTATTATATTCGAACGTGGTTGGTCGACTCAATCGTTCTCCTCCAAATCGCTAGCTTTTTTCTCGTTTTAACACCAATCCAACACACATTGACATGGGTTTTGAGTCTCCATCATGTATTGGGCGCAAACATCTCCAGATCGAGAAAATTTGATGAAAAACTCATTTCAATTTCGCTTTTCGATTTTGAATTCGAATTCGAATAGTATTAGAATACTATTCGAATTCGAATACACGACTTTGAATTTATTATTCGAGTATCAATTCGATTTTAAATTCGAATTCGAATATTATTAGAATATTATTCGAAGTCGAATAGCGTATTCTAATTCGAATAGAATACAAATCAAGCTTATTCGAATTCGAATCAGACTTATTCGAAGTCGAAAAGGCTTATTCGAAATCGAATAAGACTTATTCGAATTAGAATAAGAGTTATTCGAAATCGAAAAGGTCTTATTCGAATTCGAATAGCGTATTCTAATTCGAATAAGGCTTATTCGAATTCTATTAAGCCTTATTAGAATTAGAATAATTTTGTTATTACGAATTCGAAATATCAATTAGAACTTTATAATCATTATGGTAAAACTTATTAAAATCATTAATTATAATTCAAAACAAAGATTAAACTTGATTCACGTTATCACAACTCATTGACACAAGTCCTTATAGCAACTCATTGACATCTTTCATTAAACATTTATCCAACTTATTAGACATCTTCATTAAACATTGATATAATCATCATAGCAATTCATTGACATAACTCATTACACGATTGACCCACCTAAGACTAATATTAAACTTGATTCAAGATTAAGATTAAACATTATACAAGAAGTTATTGAAAATTTGTGTATCACGTTAGTTATAGAAAAACTAACTTAGCTTATACAATAAGCTCATGTTATTTTGTGTATCACAATATAGACTAAGGCTTTAGTATTTGTGATTCATGCATTAGTGAACGACCATATACATTAAATTCAACGACAAACAAAAGCCCTCAATCGATTTTAAGAAATTTGTTCCTATATGAAAGTAATTTTGAATTTTGTGACATATGAGAATTATTGAATGATTGTAATTTTATATTCTCATTTATAAATTCGAAATATTAATTAGGATTTTGTAATTACTACGGTAATAATTATAAAAACTAATTGATATCTCGAATTCGTAATAACAAAATTAATATTCTAATTCTAATAAGGCTTAATTGATTCGAATAAGCCTTATTCGAATTAGTATACGCAATTCGAATTCGAATAAAACCTTTTCGATTTCGAATAACTCTTATTCTAATTCGAATAAGTCTTATTCGATTTCGAATAAGTCTTATTCGATTTCGAATAAGCCTTTTCGACTTCGAATAATGCTGATTCGAATTTGAATAAGCTTGAGTTGTAGTATTCTCAAGATACAAGTCATGCTATAATATAAAATGATTACAAAATCATTTACTTCGATTATGAACAAAAACCAACGAAATAAATAAATATCATGCAAAAATAATAGTAATAATCGAATTCTAATAAGACGTATTTGAATTCTAATAGTCTTTATATTTGAATTCAAATAAACTTATTTGGGTTAGAATAAGCCTTATTTGAACAATAAAAACTTTATTCGAGTTCTAATAAGCCCTATTTGAATTCAAATAACCTTATTCGAGTTAGAATAAGGCTTATTTGAGCTCGAATAAAGACTTTATTCGAGTTCAAATAAGGCTTATTTGAGCTCGAATAACCTTATTCGAGTTCTAATAAGCCTTCTTTGAACTCGAATAACCTTATTCGAGTTCTAATAAGGCTTACTTAAATCAAGTTTAATATGATCAGTGAGATTAAAACTAATGATTTTTTAATATTTACCGTAATAATTATAAAATTACGATTAAGATTTGGAATTTTCAAAAATAATAGTAATATTCGAATTCTAATAAGACTTATTCGAATTCTAAGAGTCCTTATTTGAATCCAAATAACCTTACTCGAGTTAGAATAAGCCTTATTCGAACCCGAATAAAGTCTTTATTCGAGTTCTAATAAGCCCTATTTGAATTCAAATAACCTTATTCGAGCTTGAATAAGCCTTATTCGAACTCAAATAAAGTTCCAGTACTTAATAATGTGTTAAATGAGTCCGTCCCAATAATTAGATATGTTTAACGATTTTTCAGTAAGGATATTTTAGTCATTTTCATTCCACTCCCTCCTCTTTAATTCTTTTATATCTCAATCCCTTTTATTAAAATATCCCCAAAGCTTAGTTCATCTCAGTGAGAAGCTAAACCCTTCTTGCCAGAGACAAAATCAAATTGCCTAAACGCTTGAGAAAGGAATGTCTTTTCTCTATAGAGCATCAAAATCGCTAAAATGTCGAAGGGCTCTCCATTTTCATTGCAGACCTCAGAGATTGAATACAATTCCAATATGGGGTTGGACTCAATGTGCGTTTTTTGGGTCGCAAATTAGGGAAAATCCCAGCATAGACTTGAGTCAGTACCCTTCTGATAAGATTCGCAATTTTTCGATCATCGCTCATGTGGACCACGGCAAGTCTACGCTTGCGGATCGGCTTTTGGAGCTCACTGGGACAATTAAGAAAGGCCATGGGCAGCCTCAGTATCTTGATAAACTGCAGGTAGTTTGCTGTTCTTACACTGCTTATGTTTATCTTCAAGATTAGTATGGGAAGATACTTGAATAGTTGCATTCAGTTTCATTCTTTATACTAATTATGCTGCTATTTATACCATTATCATTCCTTGGTTATCACTTATCAGGATGGTTTTACTGTTGTAGGTAGAGAGAGAACGTGGAATAACTGTTAAGGCTCAGACAGCAACTATGTTTCATAGGCACAATTTGCTCGGTGTTAGTACGAACTTCTTAATAAACCTAGTCGACACGCCTGGCCATGTTGACTTTAGCTATGAAGTGTCAAGATCATTAGCAGCTTGCCAAGGTGTCCTCCTTGTAGTTGATGCAGCTCAAGGCGTCCAAGCACAAACGGTTGCTAACTTCTATCTTGCTTTCGAGGCAAATCTCACTGTTATTCCCGTGATAAATAAAATTGATCAGCCAACGGCTGATCCAGACCGAGTAAAACAACAGCTTAAGTCTATGTTCGATCTTGATCCTAATGAAGCACTTCTGACCTCAGCTAAGACAGGCCAAGGTCTCGAACAGGTTCTTCCAGCTGTGATTGAACGTATTCCTCCTCCACCTGGGAACAGTAGCTCGCCTTTGCGTATGTTGTTGCTGGATTCTTACTATGATGAGTATAAAGGAGTCATCTGCCACGTGGCTGTTGTTGATGGGGCTTTCAAAAAGGGTGAAAAGATTGCATCGTCTGCAACTGGACAATCTTATGAAGTTTTAGACGTTGGCATCATGCACCCAGAACTAACCCAGACAGGAGTTCTTTTAACAGGGCAGGTAGGATATATCGTCACTGGCATGCGTTCAACTAAAGAGGCACGTGTTGGAGATACACTGTATCATACTCGAACCGCTGTTGAACCCCTTCCAGGTATTTTCCATGCTTCCGATGGCCATTTGCATAAGCTTTTAGTTCTTAACTCGAGTAGTGTATCCTTCATAGTAATATACACTTGCCTTGTCCTTTGTTTTATATATATATATATATAAGTTCTTCTTGGTTGATTGTCTTGTGTGTTTTGGGATTGTATAGGTTTCAAACCGGTGAAGCATATGGTGTTTTCTGGTGTGTACCCAGCGGATGGATCTGATTTTGAAGCACTGAATAATGCCATCGAGAAGCTGACATGCAATGATGCTAGTGTATCTGTGATGAAAGAGAGCAGCTCTGCACTTGGATTGGGTTTCAGGTAAGATGAGTTGCAAAAAATAAATAAATAAATAAATTATTATTAAAATAAAATATATGTGCTTCTTGTTTTTGTAATATGCGGTGGTTTAACAGATGTGGTTTTCTGGGCTTACTCCATATGGATGTTTTCCATCAACGCCTTGAACAGGTATGTTCGCTTTAGCCTTGATGCTTTTCAATGTTCTGTTCCCATTTTAATTGTGTCCCCAGCTATAAGGAAGGAATCTTGTCACAACTCTGATCACATAGAAAAGAGATCATATATTTTAATCAATATTGACGCAAGTATATCTTGGACTTTTTTGAGGTATTCACTGATCATGGTTTTGTTGTTTCATGCAATTTAGGAATATGGAGCTCATGTGATATCAACGGTTCCTACTGTACCATATATCTTTGAGTTCGCAGATGGGAGGTATTTGGCTAATCAATTACAATTGTTGGTTATTTTTTCTAGGTTTTATGATCACAGCTGATGGCTTTATCTCTTTCAAATAGCAAAGTACATATTCAGAATCCTGCTATGCTGCCCTCTAATCCTAAACAACGAGTCACAGCTTGTTGGGAGCCTACTGTTATTGCAACCATTATAATTCCTAGTGAGTAAGCTCTCAAGCTCTATGTGGTCTCGTTGAACACAGTCTTAAAAAGAACAATGCTTAATATTGTCGTCGGACTCTAGCCTTTAAAATATGAAAGGATTGAAATCTTCACTCTGATCCTTTTTTTGGCTTCAAGGTATGTGGGATCCATTATCACTCTTTGCTCTGATAGGCGGGGAGAACAGTTGGAATACTCATTCATTGACAGGTGATAATTTTAGAGCATTGGGTGTACTTGATCTGTTTACTCTCTCATCCATATCATGACTTTACAAATATTTTGATATCACCTCTCGAACAGCCAAATATTTTCTACATCAATATATTTGAATGTTGAAATTGTCAGAATGTAATGATGCCAATGATTCTTAAGTATGGAATGGAATCAACCTTAAGAGGATTGTCTTTTACGTCGGGTTATTATTGATATTGCTGCCTCATTTATCAATCGTTCGCTTCTATAAATTGTTCACCCTACATTTTATGTACAGTCAAAGAGCATTCATGAAGTACAGATTGCCTTTGAGAGAAATTGTTGTGGACTTTTACAATGAATTGAAGAGCTTAACTTCGGGTTATGCTTCTTTTGATTATGAGGAATCCGAGTAAGTTTTTAGAGCTCATTTACTCTCCACATACCTTTTTGTTCCCTTTCTATGACCTTTATATTTTAACTTTAAAGACTTCATGAAGCCATATTCTTGCTCAATATTTCCTCAGCTATCTGTCCTCGGATTTAGTGAAACTTGACATTCTATTAAATGGGCAACCAGTTGATGCAATGGCAACCATAGTTCACAGGTTGAAAGCACAACGAGTTGGTCGTGAACTCGTGGACAAGCTAAAGAAGTTCATAGACAGGTCTACTCTTATTTAATGTCCCTTTAGTTCCTTCCGTTTTTACCTCATAAAATCTGTAATCCTTTTTCTTAATGCCCCATTACGCAGGCAAATGTTTGAGATAACCATACAAGCTGCTATTGGATCGAAGGTCATTGCTAGAGAAACGTAAGTCATTTTTTATCCTTTGTCAAATTCCATGCTTTTGGATAAATATATCTTCTTAACGTTCAAGTTGTTCGAGATCTCTATCATTATCATCATTGTTATCCATGGCTATAATAACGCATAAAAAAACAGAGTTTCGGCTATGAGGAAGAATGTTCTTGCAAAGTGTTATGGTGGCGATGTTACGAGGAAGAGGAAACTATTGGAAAAGCAAAAAGAAGGTAAGAAGCGCATGAAACGAGTCGGCTCCGTCGACATTCCTCAGGAGGCTTTTCATGAGATCTTGAAGGTTTCATGACATGGAATCATACTATATGTAGCTTGGTGGTATTGGCAGTGTCTCAAATTAATAATCTATCAATCATCCTTGTCACTATTTTTCATCTTTTACCACAATTTAGTTTTTGGGCCAACTTTTCAAGAATGTTCTTAGGCAGTGCTCCATAACATACATGGTTGAAATTTAGTAGTTTTCTTATTTACCCATTTATTTGTTATCTGTACTAATTCAAGATTTTTGTTTCAAACACAAACATTTGATAGCTGAGATGATAATGCTTTTATTTCTTCAATTCTTGCATCATTTATATACTCATCTAGTGTGACCATATTTCCAACTAAAAGTGTGATCAAAGTGAAAAATTGAAATCCATGTTTTTTTTTAAAAATAAAAACTGATTGTACTGAATTACTAAGTTGTGCAAAAAACTTCAAATTTTTTTCTTCCTGCCTTGAAAAAGAGTATGTACATGAAAGTATAGAGAAACAGAGAAAAAAACAGGAAAAAAAAAAGAAAAAAAAAAAACGAAGAAGCAAGTGATCTATCTCTATGCTGTTATTTTTTCGAAATCTTTGGCCCTGTGTAATGTGCGCCAACAAGGCACAAGTCTTCGGGGTTTTCCCTCTCCTTAAGCCATGCGTAACCGTCCTTTTCTTCTTCCGGGATAGTTGTATCGCTTTCATCTGTAACATGACGAAGAAGAAGTTCGATTCATAACATTGAAGACAAATAGATAAAGGGACCAATGGTTGTCGAACTGCATATGCTCGGTTTATGTCTGTGTGTGTATTGTGTTTGCATTGTGTGGTTAGGACACAACAGTTGAGTTGTGCCATTGAAAGTACTTCAGCAGCACATACGAGCTGTCTTTTCGAAAAAAATAATGTATATGGTTTATACCTGAAAATCTGGACAATGGAAATTCGTGGTAATATTGACAGTGGCGACCCTCGGAGTCGCCATACGGAGGGCCGAGAACGTCTAGCACAGCACATGCGGTTATGGCGGTGAAGCAATGCAAATTCCCGCCGTCAGATGGGTACAGAATGGAGGTTCTACACGGTGACGTGAACTCTGAATCTACCTTAAGTTTCGCCAGCCGTAGCTCATCTGCTATCAGCATTTCTTGCTTGTCAAAGATTCGTAGATTTTTAATAAATACACACACAAACACACACAGAGCATTTCTTGCTTGTTTATTTTCAATAAGATAACAACTCAACTGCATTAATCAAATACAAAGTGAAGTAACAATCTCTTCGTACGAGCAATTAATTACCTGATGGCCTCGTGGCCTCATTCTGCGACCAGTCGTAAGACTTGATATGCATTGTGCCGAAGAGAAGCTTGCCGAACACAGTCATCCCGGGATGGTTGTGAAGTGGGATGACACTCGTCGGTGGCAAGCAAAAGATTCCAATCTGTGTCAACGAGACGACTGTCATAACATTTCAAAAAATGACAGTCTTGGCAGTACATAGGATTCGAAAATTACTTACCGAGAACTGTTTACAGTCAGCGAGGTGTAGATACGTTATGGCGGGAGCTCGGTCACTGCTGAAAAAAGGCATACTGGGCCTCAGGCCAACGTCGGCTTGGCTCATCGTATCTGCGCATGAGTTTACAGTGTGTTCTTACAGCTTGAAGATATTACAATTAGGAACAAAGTTGCTATGTGTTCTCTTTTCATTGCTGAAGGTAATAAAATGATCAAATATAATGTCTGCTGAACAATGCAAGATCCTAAGGAATACTTCAGCTGCAGATTATACAAATATTCAAGAAACTAATCATAGCTTCACTTTTCATTTGCACATTTTGTTTGATAAGAAGTCCAATAATTTAATATGGCAGAAAACAAGCAAGCGATGGGCATTCATAGAAACACTACTGCAGAAGTAAAACCTTCGAATCAAAATCGAAAAGTTCATCCAATACAACAACATTAAAAACGCAGGCCTTCAAATGAAAGAAAAGCTATGAACATGATGGATTATATTACCCAATAAAGACGCAAGCTTTTCAACTCTGTCAGGCGAGGGAACAATGCCTGGGCCACAATCAGCAAAAACCTCCTTGCAAGTATCGTAAAGTCTTTGCACGGCAGACACTTTCTTATGCCGTCTCTTATTCTTCTTCGGCTCATCGCTCACCCTATTGCTTTTCCCACCATAGCCACCTCGCTGCTCAGTCCCCATATGCTTCAATTCAAAAACTTATTACACCCCCCAAAAAAACAGCGATCTTTGGACCAAAAAGCGATAAAACAGGGGGAAAAGGAAAGGATCCCTGATGATCTTATCTATATTTGGGGCGATGAAATGACATTTCCAGGTTACATTTACGGTACAGTATAAGTATCTACAGAGGATTGAAAAGTCTTGATTTTTATTTATCTACTACATACAATCTCTCTGTGTGTATATATATATTTTATGGACATATTGCATTAGAGAATTGTGGAAGATTAAGGTTGATTGCGAGGTATACATACGTACAGTTGGTGTCTCAAAACCATGGGCCTGTTTTAAAAACTTTCCAGTGGGCAGAAGTTTAGAAGGGTGGATTCTCTTGTTTTTATTTTCTTCTCAAATTTCTTTTATATCTGTAAAATATTTTAAGGGATAATTTCTGTTCAGGCCCTTTTAACATATTTTTATTTAGATTCAGGCCCTATTAAAGTTCCATTTAGAGTTAAAGACCTAGTTTTTAAAAATATTAGAGAAAACTACCTAAAAACTGCGAAAAGACATATTTGTCCTTCAAAAATGCAAAAAATTATGGTTCTTTGCCATTGTCTCTTCCAAACGATCGAAGCAAGATCCACGTTCAAAATTCGGCTGAAATTTCGATGTTAATGTTCGAGTAAGGTGAAATCAACCTCAATTTTTCATGAGTCTTCATAATCAACGAAAATATTTGAAGTTTATAACGAAATAATGCGTCAATTTTAATTCAAAAATTTCATTTAAAACGGATGAAATCGCGATTTTAGTGATCAAATAAGGCGAAATTGACTCAATTTGATCATGGGTCTTAAGAATCAATGAAAATCGTTGATATTAATCATGTAACAATGAAAAATTTTGATGCGACAAAAGATTAAAGCGTTTGTGGGTCAACACGCTAGCTGAGTAACACTTTATGCAACAAAAATAACACATGTTATGTAACTTATAACAAATGTTGTCAGAGCAATAGCACATAATTTAACAAAATTAACAATTATATTCTTGTCAGTAACACATCATGTACACAAGCAAAGGGTCGCGAGGAACAAATTAAAAACCGTCAACGACACCTGAAAATCACTGAAAATCGTTAAAATCACGCCGTTAATGACCGAATAAGGTTAAATCGATATCAATTTTTCATGGGTATTAATAATCAACAAAAATTATTGAACTTTATGATAAAATAAAGCATAAAATTAATTTAAAAATCTCGTTGAAAAAATGATAAAATCTCTACGTTTATGACTAAATAAGGTGAAATCGGGTTCAATTTAATCACGAGTCATAATAGTCAACGAAAATTATTAACCATGTAATAATATAAAAATTAGCTTCCCCCAAAATTGAAACGTTTGCTACCTGGGTAACACTTTCTGCAACAAATATAATACATGTCTTGCGAAAGAAAACACTTTGTTAAGAACATTCTAGGAACTTATGGATTCAAAGAATATTACCATATTAACTATAATTAATACCACATGTACAATAAAAAATAACAATTAAAACTCAGATGATAACACATTAATTGATATAGGTAGTACATAATAGGTTCTAAGTACCACATTTAGTAATTCATTTAATTTCATTTATAATTTATTGCACATATGGATTGATGAGTAAGATTGACCATTACGGAAACATATGATTTAAAGATAAAAATACAAGCTGATATGTAGATAACAAACTGCTCCAGTACGAGTAACACAATTGCATAGTCACAGTAACAGTTTAATATGTAATTAATTTATGTTATGATTTAATATTTTTATTGTAAAAACGCTACATTCACTAAAATATATGAATTTACGAATTTCAAAGAAAAATATATTAGTTTACAAAAATTTCGTGGATGCTATGTTGGAATTGTAGAAGTTGAAGTTAATAGTAAGAAAACATAGTAGTCATCTTCTTGAAAAGTTGATCATACTTATATGAAGTTGATCCTACTTACATGAAAATATTGTGGATGTGAAATATTAGTTGTTTATTACGAGTCACATGGTCGAACTAACATAACTGATTCACGAAATTAATGACCTCTTCAATTAATTTTATACGTAAACCCTAAATCATATATCCTAAATATTAAACTCTAATTTTTAAATCTTAAACCATAAAATATGAATTAAACTATGGTTTATACCATAAACCATGTTACGTAGACCATAATATAAAAATCTTAAGCCCTTGATCCTACAAATTAAACATTAACCCGTCTAACTGGTAACACATAAAGTATGCTTGATTTTAATTGGACTCTCCCGCCCAAACTTCAACTCATTCTATTTTTTCCACCCAAAATTTCAGCGACCACATAATAACACATCTAAGTAATCTAGTAACAGAAAAGCACATAATAGTAACAAAACCTAGAAATGTTACAACATCCCGCCAAAACGAAAAAAAATGCAGTAACAATTCGCTTGGTCTTCTTATTCTTGATTTTTGGTACCACACATTCACTAAAAATGCCAAATTATTGGGTTCGATCGTAGTAAAAATATACCCAAATTATTAGGGTCGATCGTATTTCCGTGCAATTAAATGATGAACACCGGACGATGGAGCAAATACGATGCCGCACCGAGCTGCCCATACTATGGGTACTTCGAATTTATACATGTTAGTTGTAATCGTTGCCAAAATCGACTTTGATTTCATCTTATTTTTGCTAATTAAAATCCTAAATATATAGATACAAATTCATTACAAATCTTAAATCATGCGTCGTCAATACCACAATACATCCTACCTTACACGCCGAAATTGGTTGGTTGATGGACATTCGAAATCTCGGAGCTCGATTTAGAATAAAAACGGGATTCAGAAAATAAAAATTCTTTGTTGATAACATTTTACTGCATCTTAGTAACACGAGATTGATAAAAAATAACAGCTCACTTTACGAAAGTAACAATATAATCTAACTGAGTAACTGAAAACAGCCGTAAAATAACTCTTAGTATAGCACCTTACGAAGGGTATTTTCGTCAAAATATATTTACAGTCCTTTAACTCTAACATTGGCAAAAAGTAGGTCCTTAAAACTAATTAAAATACTGACAAGGCCTGAAAACTTTAAAATATTTTTGACAGGGCCTGAATGAAAATTGTTCCTATATTTTAAATGTTTTCTTTTCTTTATATATTTATATATCAAAATCATATCAAAATCTTTATACCTACCTTAAGTTCTGACTTCTCCTTCTCTCTTTTCAAATCTCCTCCGCCACTAATTTGATCCAATATAAAATTTGCATGGCTGATACTTTTATATTTTGGTTATTTACGATTCAGTCCTCGAAATATGACTTAACTTATTTTCAGTACATTGTTTGACGAATTGATACAATTTTATCCGAGGAATATGTTATCTGGTTGAGCACATGGACTCCTTGAAATCTTTATCAAGTATTGGTTTGAGAAGGATTAGTTTAGTCCCGTTGGAGGATGAAGGTCGTTTCATAACTGATGATGAAATTCAGATTCTTTTTAGACTGAATTTAGTTGAAATAAGAAGACTACGGTGTATTGTATGGAAAACTTAAAAAAAAAAAAAGAAAGTAATTTAAAGAGAAATTGCACTATCCTATAACCAACATATAGTATGAAACATGAGTCTTAAGATTAACAAACCATATATGAGAAACAAAGTACCATCTCTAAGAGAGACTACTCATAAGTGGTCATTAGATTGAGCAAAAAGAAAGTCTTATGTTAGTTGTTTGCAATAAAATGAAACTATGTGCTACTAAATATCAATGTTAGTACAAGATATGAATATTATAATATAACAGCAACAGCTTAATTATAAATATTTTTTTTAAAATAATGTTCCATTTTAGAGGTCAAGATTGGCAATATAGTTAAGATAATGCAATTGGTCTTATTTTAAATCACCACTTGCAACAACATTGCAGTCATAAAATCTCATTTCACGTTATATATGATGATGCTAAAAAGAATATTAGTTGTAACCATTCTCGTTTATTTCAATGAAGAGAAAAATAGGGAAGAATTGGTCCTTTTTTTTTTTTTTTTGCTTTCTTAACGTGATAATTCTGTGTACCTAAGCAAAATATAATTTTTAATTACATGTCTTCTTTCATTATCGATCTATCACCTAACTTCTAAAGATTTATCTCATTTTATATATATATATATATCTATATATATATATATCTATATATATTTATTTTTATCACGTTGATTTTTCTTGAAGTGTGGTCTTGATGATTTGAACCTACACTTAGGATCCGTGCTTTAGCTTTACTCTTATTACATATAATAACTACATTATTAGCATCAGACAATTAATTATTTTAAAATAAATATCTTGTCGAAGTTGTATATTGTATGATCTTTGTGAGCTGTGACAATTCTTGTATCATTTCTAATGATCAAACGATCAATCAAATAAGCTAATTGTAGCCATTGCTTAATCTATGTTGTTATCAATCAAATAATATAATGGCAATTAATGAAAATACACAATTAATGGACATAGATTACTCCAATATCAAATTATAATTTTCAATCTAATTTTTTGGTAATAAAAAGCCTCAAATATTTGCCTGCAAGCAAGCAAGCAAGCATTGTTAAAAACCCTCGGATAAGAATGGCAATATATATATTTTAGAATCAAAGTTTAGTTAAATAAAATTCACACGTCTCTCCTAGAAACCCTATCGCCCGTGATAGTCAGGAACTCTCTCTAGCTCAATCAGATTGCGATGGATTTACCAACTTCTGCTACGAAATTGAAGTACATGGCTTGGCTGGGCTGGGGTGATAACGCGCGAGCGATTGGTTACTCCTTGTAGCTGTTGACTTGCTGGGTGTTTATCTGGGCTTAAAGGTTGTATTTTTATTTTTTATTTTTTTTTGAAGTCTAATTGCTGCCGTTCTTTGTGCTGTTATATTGGGTTTGGGTGATTAGAGGGAAATTTCAAGCATATGTGATGGATTGTTATGGCCTTTCAAGAACCCTTCATTGAATTTTATTGGCCGGGCGTTGTTTCAGCTCAGCTGTTTTGTTGATTTCGGATGACTATAAAGCATGAAGGATAATAGTTGAGCACTTTATATGCCTACTTTTATTTGTAAAAAGTACTTTACGATGCCATTGGATATTGATTGGTTGGTAGTTTTTCATCCTTTTAGGAATTTCTGATGATGATACCGAGGAGGGACCCATCTTTGATACATTCTGCTCAACTGCCTTACTCATGTTCGAACAGTTTGTCATGCCTTCAGAAGGACTAGATTCGAGAGCATTGGCGTGCCTCCACATAGTGGTGGAGAAGTTGTTCTTTCAGTCCCTTTTGTCCCTGAGATTTTAGAGGTAAATTTTTTTACGTCTCCACATTCATCATCTCTGTCATTGAAGGAAGCACTTGATTTTTTAATGGGATTGTAGTCTTCCTATACCTTCATATATTCAGCTGATCGTAGAGCTGGAAAGTAGATTTAGCACTCGACAATTTCAAGCATGTTGTGTATATGTTTATCTTATTTACCTACCTCAGAGCTACAATTTTGAATTTTTGGCTTCAATGGGTTGCTTGCTTCTTTTCCATTGATTGGTTGGTTGTTCTTCATCCTTTGCTGATGGACCCATCGTTGATACATTATCTGCCTTATACATGTTCAAACAGTTTGTCATGCCTCACTCAGAAGGACTAAACCTGAGGAGTAATTGGTCTAATTCTCCCCTGAGATTTTAGAGGTAAACTTTTCATCATCGTCATCGAAGCATGTTAGTTGTAATGGGATTGTAATCTTCCTGGAGCACAAGGTTGAAAGTAAATTTAGATATCTACAATTTCAAGTGGCCCGTTTGTATATGTGTGTTTGTGTGTGTGTGTATTTGTTAACAACCTCAGTGCTATGCTATCTATAGAATTCTGAATTAGGCTTCAAATCTCAGATCTCCACGAAATTCACTTGTTGTCGCTGAAACAACATCATTTCCATTGATAGAATAGATACATCAGTTTCTCATCCCTAAAGCAGACCAAGAGAAAGATTGCATCAGCATTATTGGTTAAAGATGGGCAGTAGTTGTCTGACCCCACTCATGGCATGAGGTTCGAATAATGAAACACGTTCCATTTACATTTGCTGTGTTTGGTTCATGGAAATTACTAAGGAAAGGAAAATAAAATGGAAATGGAAAATTATTTTTTATGTTTGATTGATTGAAGAAATATATATGAAAAAGAAAAGAAAGGAAGATCTAAGTTATATTTATATTTAAAATTAAAGAAAACTAATTTCTTCACCAAGTGGTGAGGAAAATAAAAGAAAATATTATTAAAACCATATTTCCTCCAATGTTCTTTTTCACACCACTTTCTTGAAACCAAACACAGTGTTACAGATATATATCTAACAGAGTAACATCTACTGCGTGGAATGATTGATTATTAATCTTCCAGTCGTAATAGGGAAATTTCGGTTGGTAATCCTGTGTTTAACGCTTTTTCAGTTGATATCTAAGTTATTTTCAATTTCGATTGGTACTCCTGTGTTTAAGGCTTTTTCAGTTGGTGTCCAAAGTATTTTTAAATTTCGATTGGTATCCTTGTGTTTAAGACTTTTCTAGTTGGTGCCCAAAGTATTTTTAAATTCCGATTGGTATCCTTGTGTTTAAGACTTTTCTAGTTGGTACCCAAAATATTTTTCAATTCCGGTAGGTACCTCTAAGGTATGACAAAACATAACTCAGTGATTTTAAAAGACAAAAAAATGAGATCTTTAGGTGTGAGCATGTTAGTTGCTGTGATGACGGGATTCTAGAAAAGACAAAAAACGGTACATACATCTAAAGACTCATTTTGGTCATTTAACATCGCCGAGTTATATTTCTTCATACCTTAGGGTTACTTAACGGAATTGAAAAATACTTTGGGCACCAATTGGAAAAGTCTTAAACATAGGGATACCAATCGGAATTAAAAAATACTTTGGGCACTTACTAGAAAAGCCTTAAACACAGGATTACCAACCAAAATTAAAAATAACTTTGAACACGAACTGAAAAAGTCTTAAACACAGTGTTATTAACCCGAATTTCCCTTTATAATATTTATTTAATAGCCGTTCACCCAGGACAAAATTGGAATCTCGGATTTAAAAGTCAACCCTCGAGTCGTAGGTGCGGTTCGCCTAGGTTGTGGGGACCACCTCCGATTATTTATGTAAATCTTACTTTTTAAATTTACCGAAACATTCCACGTAGTTTCTTGTTGTGTAGGTCCTTTCGTTTCGAGGAAGTCTAGGAACGAAACTTCCGCGAAGTTTCCCTTTTCTCCTCCCTCGAATATATTTCTCCCTTGCGAAACTTCGACGAAATTTCGCACCAAAGCAATAATGAAATATATATCACACACAATACCACACAGGTGCAACCCCCGCGCCCAACAGCTTGCTTGAATCCTCGGCAAGAATGAAGTCTGCCATCAAAATTACCAAATCATCCTTTATGGGTCGAAGGAAATCAGCACCCCAATCATCATCACCCATAAGTCGGCTGAAAAACTCCAAGTACTCAAAGTACTTCAGGGCTATGAAGTACGTCCACGAAGTTGGGTACCACTGTCTGATAACATACTGCTTCTACTCATTAGGCCTATCCCGCCCTCTTAGGGACTACTCTTTGCTCATCCTCAGCTTGCTGCTCAACTACGGCTTCACCTTGATCGATTACTTGGTCGATGAGTACAAGAAGCTGCCGCGCCAAGAGAGGTCCTTTCGGAAATCGATGCTTAACTTCGCCATATGGCTGTCGTCGTCGGCCATGTTGTTCGGCATAGTGATTCCCTTTGCGCCTTACTTCAATTTGTATGCGGCGGTGCCCCTATATTTTTTGGCCATAGGAGGGAGTGGCCTGCTTTTGTATTTGAATTTGAAGCATGGCGATGAAGATGATGCTGCAGATGATCGCTGCGATAATGTTTGAAGGTAAATGTTTAAATTCTATCTGTCGCTTTACAAATGGAAAGTCAGACGAAAGTCATATGAAATGTTTTGACTTTAGGGGTGGAAAGTAGCCTAAGTTCTCAGAGTCCTTAGGCTGCCCCTTGAACTGCTCAATAGTTAAAGACTAACATAATATTTTTGTCCTAATGGCTGAGGAGCAATGGGGCGGATCTATTTCTATATGTTATCACCCCCGAAAATTTTCGAAATTTTCACTAGTGTGTATAGTTTTTATACTACACATATTCTTGTTCCCTTATATTTTTGTAAGAATATCTAGTCTAATGGTAAAGATTTTAGTTTTTATACTAAAAGGTTATGAATAAGCATGTGTCTTCTATTTATATATAAATATATACCCAGTTACATTCTGGCCCCTCTAAAGAGAAAAAAAAAAGAAGGCATGATCAGCCAATGTGAGGAGGAGTTGTTAATTAAGGATGAAAGTCTTGTTCGTCTCACCTCACAGACGTGGGGACTGACGTTGTCTAGTGATAATAATAATAATAAAGAAGAGCATAATATTTATGAAATTAAGATAAATTAATAATAATAAAAACTTAAAGATCTGCTCATCTGGCAAATTTTGAGATCTTTTGCAGTCACGGATTAATGATTATGATGATGAGCCATTCGACTAATCTTTCTTCCCTAATTTATTTGTTATTACAAACTGCGATGAATACTATATTGTGAAGCCATGTCATAATACATATACTTGAGTTATATTTTCAATGCAGCAGCAATGGCAGCAGATGAGCTATGTTTGAATGTATATATTATATATATATACGAGTTACTATGACGCCACATATGGAGAAGATTTATATGCATATCAACGACAACATTTCGTGCAGAGAGACAAAGCAACTTCCTCGGTATATGTGGCGTAGATGGAAATGTTCTCACAGTTTGAAAAAGCTAGCTAGAATAGAATGTGTGTATAATACTCACCAGTTTGACTTGGTTGTTTCTTGTTTTTTTTTAAAAAAAAAAAATCAACTTTCCTTAATTAGTGTTAGTTACTGATCCATGTTCCGATTAAGAAAACAAGAAATACAAGCAAAAAATAATGGAGTAAAATTTTTCTTCTCTCCATTCACGTTAATCAAGCTATCCCTTTTGTACAACAAAGAAAGCACTATTGAAGAAAAAGATTATGCTAATTAATCTATCACTATTTTCTCTCTATAATTACGTTAATTACCTTGACTAAAGTATTTACCATACAAAAATACATCTTAACATAATTACGTGACTTTATTACACTCCCTCAAGTTGGAGCGTGTAAATCACAAACGTCCAACTTGCGCAATAAATAATCAAACTGTGAAGTACCAAGGGCCGTGGTGAAAATGTCCGCCAATTGATCAACACTGCGCACAAAGTGAGTCTCAATTTCACCTTTCTGAAGTTCGTTGCGTACAAAATGACAGTCAATCTCGATGTGCTTGGTTCGTTCATGAAAAACGGGATTGGCTGCAATGTGCAAGGCGGATTGGCTGTTACAATAAAGCTGCATGGGAAGAGAATGAGAAATCCCCAAACAGTAAAGCAGTGCCTTTAACCACTTGAGTTCGCAAACTGTCATAGCCATAGATCGATATTCAGCTTCGGCCGAAGAGCGAGACACAACTGCTTGCTTTTTCGTCTTCCAAGAAATCGGAGAATTTCCTAAGAGGACAAAAAATCCAGTTAAAGAACGTCGAGTCAATGGACAACTTGCCCAATCGGAATCACAATAAGCTCGTAACCGAAGATCACAGTCAGGACGAAGAAGAATCCCTTGACCAGGTCGGCCCTTCAAATATCACACTATCCGGAGTGCTGCATCCCCTCCAACGGGTTTTGCATGAACTGAGCTAGAACATGCACACCATAGGACAACTCAGGTCGAGTGATAGTCAGATAAATCAGACGACCAACAAGACGGCGATATCGAGTAGGATCATGGAGTGGTTCACCCTGCGCAAGTGCCAACCGATGATTTTGTTCAATGGAATACCGTGAAGGCCGAGCACCTAACAACCCAGACTCGGCCACAATGTCCAAAGCGTACTTACGCTGACACAAATATAAATCAGCACTACTTCGAGCAACTTCCACTCCCAGAAAGTACTTAAGGGATCCCAAATCCTTCATGTGAAAACAAGAACTCAAGTAACCTTTAAAAAACTCAATTGTGTGGTGATCATTCCCGCCAACAATTAAGTCATCAACATACACAAGGGCAGTCATTTGGATCCTATCTCGAGAATAGGTGAACAAAGAATAATCAGCATGTGACTGGAGAAATCCATAGTCATGTAAAGCCCTTGTCAACTTGGCAAACCAACACCGCGGAGCCTGTCATAAACCATAGAGAGATTTACGCAATCGACACACCTGACCCGATTGAGTGGACTCAAAGCCTGGTGGCAAACTCATGTACACTTCTTCGTTCAAATCACCATGTAGGAATGCATTATGCACATCCAACTGGTGTAATTCCCAACCTTTTGCAATAGCTACAGAGAGAAACACACGGACTGTAACCATTTTGGCAACCGGTGCAAAAGTCTCATGAAAATCAATTCCTTCAATCTGTTTATTCCCAAGAGTCACTAGTCGCGCTTTATAACGTTCAACGGTCCCATCAGAATGATATTTGATCTATAAATCCATTTGCTGCCGATAGGCTTTTTACCAAGGGGCAATGACTCAATGGTCCATGTGCCATTCTTTTCAAGAGCTGAAATTTCGTCCCTCATAGCCTGACGCCATCGTGGATCCTTCATTGCTTTAGAATAAGATTTAGGCTCATGCCCAGCAATCACTGCTGCCAAAAACTCACGATGGGGAGCAGAATATCTGGCATAAGTAATGTAATGGGTCAGCTCATAAGGTGTACTAGAGGACGGACAACTTACTGCACCTGTCACGAACTCCTTCAAACGTGTAAAAGGTTGTTTCACTCGATGTCCCCTGCCCAAAATTTCTAATGTATCAGATGGAGCTGTAGCGGCTTCAATCGAAACCACTGGGTCTGGTGAGGCTTCTGGTTCAATTGGCGCAGCTTGGTCGGAAGTGGTTGCGTCACGTTCGGGCAACACTATTGGTCCGACCGTTGCTTCCGGTTCTGATGAAGAGCGAGTTCGACCTCGGCGCTGGTTCAGGCGCAAGAACACCCTCCCTGAAATCAATGTCAGCACAAATTGATCCCATTGGTTGAGTAACCAAAGGACTTGATTATCTTGTACATCAGAAGACAGAACATAAGGAAAATTCGTTTCACAGAAAACCACATCTCTAGACACAAAAAACTCATTCGTGTCAAGATCAAAGAGTCGTCATCCTTTCTGTCCAAATGGATAACCAACAAATATGCAACGCCTGCTCCTACTATCAAACTTGTTTTTAGTACGATTAAGAGCTTTGGCATAAGCAAGACAAACAAATACCCGTAGATGAGTAGAAATAGGCGGCGCTCCAAACAGACACTCATAAGGAGTCTTGCCTTTAAGAACAACATTAGGTGTTCTATTGATCAAATATCCAGCAGTTAGAACACACTCGCCCCAAAATTCAATAGGAAGATTAGCCTGGAACCGTAAAGCACGAGCAACGTTAAGAATGTGTCGGTGCTTACGTTCTACTCGTCCGTTTTGTTGTGGGGTACCTACACAAGAAGTTTGATGCAGAATTCCTTTTTCATCAAAGTATTTCTTTAAACACAAAAATTCAGACCCATTATCGCTTCGAATTACTTTAACCTTTTTGTCGAACTGGCGTTTCACCATAACCAGAAAATTTCTCAAGATTTTACCAACATCTGATTTGGTACTGAGTAGAAAAAGCCACACACTGCGAGAAAAATCGTCAACAACTGTCAAAAAGTAAGAGGCCCCACAAGAAGATTTGACCCGATAAGGCCCCCAAATATCACAGTGGATTAATTCAAAAGCGTCAGTTGCATTATTCAAACTATCGGGAAAAACATTACGAGTCTGCTTAGCTTTCATGCAAATATCACAAACTTTATTCAAACTTCTACTACTATCTCCAAGAAAATTCCACATCACCCTATCTGACGGATGACCCAGTCTTTTATGCCAAACATAAAAAGAAACGTCACTCTTTGCCACAAAACTCTTTATTTCTGCTACAGATTTCAAATAGTACAAATTATCTGCTCTTTCACCCAGTCGTCCAATCATCATCCTCAAACTTGGGTCCTGCAGTTCACACGTTTTCTTAGTAAACAGAACATCACAACCACTTTCATCCACAAGTTGCGAAACAGACATCAAATTGCAGGTCAAATTCGGCACATACAACACATTATCTGAACCGATCTGTGAATTAAATTCCACTTTTCCTTCTTGTTTCACGAGAGAACGTCGTCCATCAGGTAATCCCACAACACAATCGTAGACATTCTTTAATAAGCTCAAACAAGGCAAAAACCCAGTCATATGTTTAGAACAACCCGAATCAATAATCCAACGCAACAAATTCTTACCAGTCAATTTTTCATTGGACGGTAGCTTCCATTCCTTCAAGAAACTCATAAAAGTGTCCCATTGTTGCGAATTAAATCCAGTATTACAACTGTTGTTTCCCGCAGATTCCATCATCAGATCCACTCCATCTCCAATCACCGCATGCGCCGTGTTCGCCCGCATCTGTCTGAATCCTGCATTTCGGCCCCGAGCTGCCATCGCTCAAGTTCCGCCACGTCCTGCTGGTCCCGTTCCGCCACGAGCAGAATTTTTACCGGCACCACGTCCGCTGGTTCTGGCCCTATCGCCCCACCATTCAGGATATTCATTCAGTTGGAAACAAGAGTTGATTTCATGGCCAGTTTTGCCGCAGTGATTGCAGACGAGTCCCTTGTCTGATTTCCTTCCACCTGACGAGGTCGCCAAGTTCTGAACTGCAAAACTCATGGCTTCAGCTTTCACTTCTCTGTTCTTCACCATTCCATGAACACGTTCCTCCTGGCATATCTGTGCATAAACCCGACCAATAGAAGGAAGAGGATCAGTGTTTAATATATGCGACCGAGCGTTCCCGAAAATTCCATCGTCGAGTCCCATCAGAAATTGGTGAACCCGCTCCTCCTCCCTCTGTTTGTCAATCTGCCCACCGAGATTACACTTGCATCCTCCGCAGGTACAGCCGCTACACGTGCAAATTGGTGCTTGTGTATATTGCGACAATTCTTCCCACACTTGCTTCATTTTCGCAAAATACGAAGTCACACTCATACCTTGTTGTTTTATATTGGCTAGTTCAGCCCTCAATTCTTGAACTCGAGGGCCATTCGTGACATGAAACATTTCTTTGAGCGAATCCCACAGCTCCTTCGCCGTCTGTCCCGGGGTGATCATCGATCGAAGCCCGGGCTCGATTGTATTCAACAACCAAGCAATAATCATTGAATTCACCGTCTTCCAGTCATCCACGGTAGGTGTCTTTGATTCTTCATTTGACTTTGTCAACGTGCCATCAACAAATCCATATTTTTTCTTGGCCTGCAGTGCAATCTGGATCGCCCTAGCCCACTCATCGTAGTTGGTTAATTTGAGTTGAACTTGGGTTATGATATTTCCCGTGTTATCATTGGATGACAAAAGATAAGCCGGATTCAAACTTTCTGTTGTTTTGCTTGTTTCAGCCATGGTGGCTCTGATACCATAAGAAAACAAGAAAGACAAGCAAAAAATAATGGAGTAAAATTTTTCTTCTCTCCATTCACGTCAACCAAGCTATCCATTTTGTACAACAAAGAAAGCACTATTGAAGAAAAAGATTATGCTAATTAATCTACCATTATTTTCTCCCTATAATTATGTTAATTACCTTGACTAAATCTTAACATAATTACGTGACTTTATTATCGTTTATAATGGGTCATGGGTCGGCCCAGACATCCACTGAAACCCGCCCCGTAATTTAACGGCCAACAGTCAAAACTGTTAGCAAAACGTTCCTTTTCTCGGACAAAAGGTCAAGAAATGGAACATCATCACTCTTCACGCTAGTTTGAGAATAAGTCTTCCTCTTAGTAGTGCTTTGATTGGAGTTGCTTCAGCGTAACTTGGTTTTTCTTTTTTTATCACAACAAGGAAATTAATGATTCTGCCCAACCTTTCTTTCATTAGTTGACTTTCTGGTAAGAGAAGGATTACGTAACTAACACGAAGTAATTACGAAATAGCTCAGTAATAGTACTATGGAGAAACAACCACACCAAATATGAAAGCTAAGTGAATTCAGTTGGGCATCATCTCATGGGAAGCTTGTAATTAATTAGGATTGTGGATTGAGTGTATTATAAAGCTAATACCGTTCAAGAAGCAGACAAAAAGAACTACAAACTATCTTTAAACTGTTAGTGTTTATGGACCTGAGGTTGCTTAGTTTGGTTTCAATCTGTAGTCTTCTTGTTCAGTTCTCTAATGGGTACGTCCGCCTTTCGTTTTTGATTCGTCGTAGGTTGATCATCATCGTTCGAATTTGTTTTCGTCTGAATTCATATATTTTTCTTTCTTTTTGTGTTTGTTATATCAGAGATCGATCGGTGCTAAGATTAACGACCGATGCTTCGTCAGTTATGTTGGACCCAACCAGCGTCACTCAAGTCTCTTGGGCTCCCAGGTTTTTTTTTTTTTTTTTCAATCTCTTTCGATAAATTGGTTGGAGTGATTCGTTGTTAGAATTGTTAAGAAAGGATTCAACAGGGCTTTTCTGTATAAAGGATTCTTGACAGATGAGGAGTGTGATCATCTCATTACACTGGTTAGGTTTTCCTTTTTTTTTAAATGATGTTTTTTTCCTCTTGGACAAATTCGAAACTAGTGAACTATTTACAATAAGGTTTCTGCTCGGTTGGAACGGTGATGGAGTTTTTGCTTTTTTTTTTCTTACAGGCTAAAGATAATCTGGAGAAATCTACGGTGGGCGACGGCGATTCTGGCATGAGCGTAGAGAGCGAAGTCCGTACGAGTTCTGGCACGTTTCTTGGGAAGTCTCATGTTAGTGAAACCTTTGCCATTCGATTGAAAGCTTCGCTCGAGCTTACCATTTCTTCGGAGGGCTCATGTTAGTGATTGATTTCTTCACCATGTTTTTCTTTTTTTGTTATTCTTCGCTGAAGGACGAAATTGTTCGTGGAATCGAGGAAAGAATCGCAGCATGGACTTTTCTTCCTCCAGGTTAAACTCACCGCACCATTTATTTTATTACAGTAAGTTTTTACTAGTTTAGGCGCCAGTATTGATTTGATTCTTGATTCAGAGAACGGAGAGCCTATGCAGATATTACACTATGAGCACGGCCAGAAGTACGAGCCACATTTCGACTTTTTTAATGATAAGGACAGCGAAAGATTGGGAGGCCACCGCGTGGCTACTGTGCTTATGTACTTATCAGACGTCGAGAAGGGCGGAGAGACGATTTTTCCACATTCCGAAGTAAAATAGAAAACTTTTTTTTTTTTTTCCATGTAATAATAATCTTCATGTAAGAATCTAACCTCGCCTTGATGTTTCTGCAGATGAAAGACAAGCAAGTAAAAGGAGACGAATGGTCCGAGTGCACCAAAGATGGTTACGCAGGTAAAAATGAGATCTTTAAAGAATTTATACTGTGATTATATTTATAAACTTTTTCTAATTTTGCTATTGAATTCGGCGATTTATCTGACGTAGCCATCGAAAAATAGAGAAATCTCAAAGTGTCGATATATATATTTTTTAATTCTTTGTGCAGTAAAACCTAGGAAGGGCGACGGGCTGTTGTTCTTCAATCTTCATCCCGATGCTACCCCAGACGAGAGGAGCGTACATGGGAGCTGTCCGGTTGTTGAAGGCGAGAAATGGTCGGCGACTAAATGGATCCACGTGAGACCTTTTTTCTACACAACCGATCTGCGCTCAGCGGCGAAAACGAGCGGTTATTGCGTCGACGAAGATCTGAACTGCATCAGCTGGGCTATTCGGGGAGAATGCGAAAAGAATCCTCTTTTCATGGTGGGCTCTGAGGATTCTCTTGGCCGTTGTAGGAGGAGCTGTAAGGTTTGTTCATCTTAGTTGTATGTAATGCTCAGCTACAAACAAAAAGAAGGGAAAAAAAAAAATCCTCTTACAACTATAGATTTGATCCTTGGAGACTATGGTTGTACTTCATCATGTAAGATTCAGAAGCTAAGTTGGGAATAATTGGTGTAATGTAATCGAAAAATTTATTTGCCGAATTATTTATTTATTTATTTATTTATTTGTTGTGCACTAAAAGACTATGTCTAAATAAACTTGCGAGTTGATTTGCATTCTAAGAGGTCGATTTATTTAAATTCGATGAATTACTTTATTATTAATTTTCTCTAATTTGACAATTGACTAGGAATGGGGGCTTCCACAATGTTCGTAATTTAGTATATATATATCAATGAGCGTACATAGTTCAAATGCACAATGCTGTCTCTTTGGCACGTGTATGAATATGTTTTATTACAATATACGATTTTTCTTGTATTTTATTTTATTTTTCTGCGAAATGTTTTTCTTTTGAAAAGCTACAGTTTTGAATCCCAGGGAGGCTTGGTCCGAATGTTATACACAAAAATGAACTACTGCTTTGCATGAACATCCATGGACCATATGTATATAGTATGGGCTTATTTTTCTCATTTTCTGTTTTTTCCCTCGGTGAATATCACGTCTCTGATCGTTTTGTTAGTGGTCCCAAAACGATACTTTGAGTATCCTTGGAGTAACTTCATGATATGCAGAAGAAAGTTGATCAGCAATTCTTTGGACTTTGGGATTTAAGCGTATATCTTTTTAGAAGCTAGTTTATTATCTGTAAAAATGGTTCCTTTGATTTTGAACTTATGGGGCTAATACCTCTACATCGTCTTAACCCTAGTGGGGTTTAGTCGACGAACGGTCAAGTGTGTTTGGGTTTTTAGAAGAGTTATAGATAGGTCATTATAAGACTAGTTGATGGTCGAAAGAGAACAGTCTTCTTTTAATGTATGTCCTAATATCTATGGCCACAGATATATGATATTAGTTTGCATTCGCTGGTAATATATATTAGTTATCTTCTCAGCTAGTCCACTGCCGCCATTACGATTATATGCAGGCAAAGGTCCCATAAAAGAATTCGCCATAAAGATAAAGATTTTAAGTTTTTAGTGTGGACCAATGAGTTAAAAGCAATTGTGGGAGGCTCCAACTTTAATCAACTCTCCTTGCTATATTAGTAGTCTTTTTCTTTCAATCCTTCTCTCAGACCAAATCAATTAGTTTTTCCAACAGTACTTTCAATGTCTTTTTGTGTTAATTAGTCTCTGTGGCCAACTTATAAACAGTCCTGTCTTAAAAGGCCAATGCAATTCCATAATCCTCATCCACTAACCTCTCTCTCTTGCTTTTGTTTCTTCACTAAATAGCTGCTAACTTACATAGGGAGAGTGTGACTGCAATGAGTGTCAAAGGAAAATCTTCAAGGGTTTTTATTATATGTCTTGGTTTGGTCTTATCTATCATCCTTGTTCTAAGCATAGCCAGCGTCAGTAATTTAAGAGATGATCACATCAATGCTTCTCCTATAGGAGGTGCCAAGGTTTTGCTGCAGACGACACCACCGCAAAGGCGTGGCCTTCGCCAGATTTTCAAGCTCCATTTCATCGGCAAGCGAAGGGTACCTAATGGACCAGACCCTATTCATAACAGGTGAGGCTACTGTATGTATATGTGTGTGTATATATATACATAACATTCCTTCACTGAATGTCATATTTCTTCTTATTCCTTCGTATGTATTCATCGACAGGAGAATAGGGAGCACAAATCTACCACGGACATGAGCTTTAAGTTCATTCTTCAACTGCAGTCTCACCAAGAAAAGTATATATATAATAGAAGAATCATGCAGTGAAGCTGCTGCTGCTAGTGAGTTCATCCATGGCGAAACTCAAACTGCTCTAAAGAGTAATATGAAGCGATTTTCAAGTGTATGTAATTAGTTATGAGCGTCCTTTGAAAAACATGGAGTCATTTGTTGTAAGGATCAGATCACTAATAACAAACACATGCAGCAGAATAGCCGTGTGCGCGTGTGTTTTGGGTCGTCGCCATATTTGAGTTTAAGGAAAAAAAAAATAGAAAATCATAGAAGAAGCGTAAGTTATAAGACAAGTATTTTAAGATTTTTTTTTTTTCTTTTTTTCACGTATTTGTGTCGGCGTGTGCATGCAATAAAAGGGTTACTGTCTTGGCCTTTTGTTGTTTGTTATAGATTTGGATTTGAATGAATCTCTTTTTGATAATAAAGTACACTCATGCATGCCTCGCTAAATAAAGAGGCTCATCTTTCCAAAATCCTTTAACTTTCTTTTCTATATATATATAAAAATATATATATATAAAAGCAAGAAAGAAAACAAGAGTTAATCGTTACTGTTATCTAGCATTATTGAGGTTGCCTGAGATTTTGGTGAAATAACTGTCTAAATCATGGTTAAAATGACTGTTTTCATTGAAGTCCATTTTATTATTATTTAATCAAAATTGGCGGACTTCTTATTTGAATGTTTCAAGATTTTCAAATAAAGATACCCAACATTTTTTTGTTGTGAGAGGTATATAGTATTTATAGTTGGACTAAATTTTGAGTCGAATTTGAATGTCATTATCTTCTAACGAACTAATCTCCTTGCCTGCATGTACTATTCCAATTCTATACAAGCTAGCGATGGTTAGTGAGTCCAAATGAGATCGAACTATTAACCTCCGTTCAACTTCAAACATAGTAAGACTCAGACTACTTGAATTAGGGACCCCAAGTTTTTTTTTCTTTCAAGGATACAATAAAAGTGATAGACAGCAATAGCAGTTCATAACATGGTATACCTCTGCTATGACTCCGAGGTATTATATTACAACTTAGTTTCTTCTCACTGCAACTCTCCGACTGGCGCCTCGTTGAGCCATAAGAAATGGATGAAGTCGTATAGCTTTGCACTTACACTTACCTACTTTCAAAATACTGTAACTAAAGTGAAGCAATGCAATGCATAAATACTAAACATGGTATATTGTGTGTCTCTGCCTAACCTTGTAAGGTGTTGGGTTCAACCTCCTCATGTGGTCTGGCCTCATCTGCTGCAATTGCTTTATGCATTCTTCTCTAATCGCCTCAATAGGCGGCAACTCTTCTCTTGTTTTTCCTATACATGTCGTAAGTCCAAGAACGTTTTTTTTTTAATTAAAAACTAATTAGCAATAGAGAGAGATTCTTACCAGGCCAATAACACTTGAGAAGCTCCTCTACGCGCCGTGGAACAACGTAGGCCCTTTTCGATTCGTTAAAAGGATGTCTGCACAGCACTCTCTCGCCAGCCTTTTGCAGAAATAGTTGACGACATTAATCAAGAATTATGATGGATGATGAATCTTGATTATGTATGAATAACCGAGAAAAAAGTACTTTAGGGGCCGGTTCGTTCTCCCCCGTCATGAGGTCCACGAGAGGATAACCTTCCTTTCCGTACAATCGGTAGCATCTTTTCTTGCACGGGATAGAGACCTGAAAGCCAATGCTTGCGAAATTCCCGAGTTAGATTTCTTTGCCACATGCTAGGGAGAAGCTGATATTAAAAATCGAACCTTTGCTAGATCTTCAGACAGTTTGATCCGAGGCTGATTCTTGATCTCAACCAATTTGCCGACTACTCCTAAGGCGGGCTGAGCATAGCATGTGACCAGATGTGTTCCGATGCCAAATGCGTCGATTTCATTGCCCTGTAAAGGGACAAAAACGGAGTAATGAGACCTGTTGTTATTTCAGAAGCAGGAGACTAATCATGATTTTATTACAACATCTTCTACCTGTTTGTTTAGGGCATCTAAAGTGACTTCGTTCAGGTCATTACTTGCTGTAATGTTCGTCTTTCCAAAGCCTCGCACTCCAAATTCGTTCTCGATTGCCCGAAAGAATTTGCGAGACTCGCAGGATAAGTAGGCGAGATCGCCAGAGTCGAGCCTAATACCCACTGCTTTATAGCTGTGCAGCAAAAGGTGCACCTAAATGTATGAATCGAATAAATTTATGGAAAATGATTAGGACAAGTTAACACACCCCAAATCATTCAGGGCCAGGGAAACTGCACAGAAATTAGGAACACCGCTTCTCATGACCTGCTTGCATGGATCATCAGAAATGCCAGTTCTTTGGTAATAAGCATCAATAAGGACATATGAATCTATGAAATGAGATGTATCTCAGAAGCAGTAAGAGAATCATGGATACACTGGAGGATGACATACGTCATAAGTGTCGACAAGGGCCAAGAAATTTCTGGGAAATGCGAGGGCATATGAAGTAAACGCAGCCAACTCGCTCTGATTTGTTTCGCCGAAAGCTTCATGTAATGATTGAGACAACTGGATGCATGCAATTTTATTAAGAAAATGAATATTAAACGGCAAAATGTAACGCAATAAAGGAATCATTGTCAATTTATCAAACACCTGTAATTTGGTTAACCATGAACGCGCCAAGCTAACAAAATCTTCACAAACATTGGAGCCATCACAACTCTGAAGAGACTTCTCAGTGATCTCATCAGGGCTCTGTAAAATGGCCCGGGGGTGAGGGTGAACATAAAACTTTTCTGTTCTAGGTAAGTGGTTAAACCTACCGTAAATGAGCTCACGAAAGCATGAGAATGTGTGCCCCGGAGTGGAATTCCGAATAATTTACCAGCAGCAACATTACTGTTTGCATTCAATGACAACAACAAGGGATGAGCCTTATGTATGAACTATTACGACGAACACCAGAAAACCTCAACCTCGAACTGTAACTCCTTTGATGTGAAAAAAATACACATCAAGACGGAAAATGCAACTATGATCTATGTAAACTTAGAAAGATCATTAGATAACTTGAAATAATCTCAGAAGTGTAAGATCATATCCATTTCAATCTATAAACCCTATTAGTACTAGATATATCGTGTTTTTCCACCTAAAAGAATCAACAATAATCGTCATTTAGATAAGTATTTTCCTAGAAATTTTACCTAGTTGCATCAAATCCGCCCATATAACAGTACTTCGATGCTCCAATGCCCCCATCAGGGCCCTGCACAAATACACAGCATTTACTGCTCTGTAAATTGATGTTAAAAGGACTGATATTTCAGATGAGAGCAATCTATTACTTGCGCTCGTCGAAGCCCAAACTCGATGAGAATTTTGGAATTCCCAGCAACGAAGCGATGTCTAGCAGCATTTGTAGTAACCAACGATGCATAATTTACGAGATTTACAAGTGGCGTTTCAAGCAGTTGCACAACCTTGAAGACGAAATATACTCACTTACATAAGTAAATGAAACGATAAAAATTAACAGCTCCTAGAAAATAATTACATATATGATGTCATAAGGATCTTGAAGGGTACTTACAGAAACTGGCCCTTCAATCCTCATTAATGGAACCTTAGGAAACACTACAGATCCTTCAGAGATGGCGTATATCTCCACTTCCGAAGTATCTATTCCTCTAAGGTAGTCGTAGAAACCAATCTACTCTAACAATGAAGCCAAAGCAATTAGCTTTTAACTCTTTGATTAGTCAATAGATCATTGTAGGCATATGCATCCTATCTTATATCATAAAGCTTAGCTTCACATCTCCGAACAACAAGCAAAGAAACCAAACAAATAACACTAATCTTGCACTATAAAATACCTCACAAGATGGGGGTAAAGTAGCTTTGATGAAAGCAATATCATCGTCAGTAAACCTGAAGTTGGCAACAAACTTTATACACTCTTCTAGACCAGCAAAGATTGTGTATTCCCCACCGAAAGGGTTCTTCCGAAAGTAAAAATCGAACCTGAAAGAGAAGACAACATTTCACTACCCGAGAAAATCTGTTCAAAAATTACTAGATTTTGGGCTGAGTCGGCATCTTATATATTACTGTCACTAATCTCTGATTCATCCCCACACAACACACAGAAAGCTCAGTTACTACAAGCAAACGGAAGAAAATACAAAAAAATCAACCGACAAGCTGGTCGTGAATTTCAGAAAAAGCTTACACAGCTCGGTCGTTGTGTTTTTTAGATTTCCAGTAAGCATACACCATGGTGAACTGATAGAGATCGGTGAGCATAGGTGTCACCATCGGATTGGTCGGTCCGGGCAAACCATTCTCTTCTCTGTCGCCGCCATTCGCCGCCGCGGAAGCCATGCTGTTGATCTTTTCGTTATAGACGATGGTAAGGGCTCTGATAATTCAAAGGGTTATAGGGAACTCTATCTGCAAGCCAAGCCTGCTTATTTATACACATACATGTCCGAAGCGTTCTTGAGAAGGAAGCAGAGAGCGTGGTTATTTGAATGAGACAAATGGCGTGAAGAAGCTTTCTGTGGAAGATTAAAATTTATTAAGGTTCTATCTTTTTGAGTTGAGTCTTCTTCCCTACTAATGGCGTTTTCTATCTTTTTATTTTATTTTTGTTATAAAATATTATAACTATTAAGTATTTTACTAATGACGATATAATTAGAGAGATAATAACTTCTTTTCTTTTATACTTTCTCTTATCTTTTTACACATCCCAAATCACATATTTATACACAAATTCATCCAATTACATCCACAAAATAAAATATTACATCAACCACACAAAAATCTCATCTACCATTCTAATCAATAAAATAATCACAACCTCCATTCTAAACCACTCCTTTTACTTAACCACCATTCCAAACAATATACATCCACATATTTATTTAATATTTCATAATACTCCCCCTTGGATGTATATTAAGGAATATGCCTCGTTAAAACCTTACTAGGAAAAACCCAACGGGATAAAAACCTAGTGAAGGAAAAAGAGTACATACTTCCTTTTGTACGCTTTCACTTGTTGTCTCATTAAAAAACCTTACTGGGAAAACCTCATAGGGAAAAAACCACAGTTAAGGGAAAAAGAGTACAACGCGCACTTGCTCCCCCTGATGACAATATCACTTCAGATCTCGAAGTTTTCGAACTCCAATTGAATATACTAATTTTCTAAAATAATGGGAGGAAGTGCTTTTGTAAATAAATCTGCAAGATTTTCGCTTGATCGCACTTGTTGTACATCAATATCACCATTTTTCTCCAAATCATGTGTAAAGAAAAATTTCGGTGAAATATGTTTTGTTCTATCCCCTTTAATATATCCTTCCTTTAATTGGGCAATACATGCCGCATTATCTTCATATAAAATCGTTGGAAGTAATTTCTCAGATAATATCCCACAAGTTTGCTGTATATGTTGAATTACCGATCGCAACCAGACACATTCTCGACTAGCTTCATGAATTGCTAGAATTTCTGCATGATTAGATGAAGTGGCAGTTAAACTTTGTTTAACTGATCGCCATGAAATAGCGGTTCCACTATATGTAAATAAATAACCAGTTTGCGATCGAGCATTATGTGGGTCAGATAGAAAACCAGCATCTGCATACCCAATTAAATCTGCTTTCGATTCATTTGAATAGAACAATCCATATCAGTTGTTCCTTGAAGGTATCGAAATATCCGTTTAACCCCGTTCCAATGTCTACGAGTCGGTGACGAACTATATCTCGCCAATAAATTTACAGCGAACGCAATATCAGGTCGCGTATGACTCGTAAGATACATTAGTGCTCCAATAGCACTGAGATATGGTACTTCGGGACCAAGTAATTCTTCATCATTTTCACGAGGTCTAAATGGATCTTTATTCACGTCTAATGATCGGACAATCATCGGAGTATCCAATGGATGAGCTTGATCCATGTAAAATCTTTTCAATACCTTTTTCGTATATGTCTCTTGATGTACAAATATCCCATTCTTCAAATATTCAATTTGCAGTCCAAGACAAAATTTCGTCTTTCCGAGATCTTTCATTTCAAACTCCTTTTTTAAACAAATAACAGCATTTGATAACTCTTCGGGAGTTCCAATTATGTTAATATCATCAACATAAACTGCGATGATAACAAATTCACTTTTACGCCTTCTCATAAATATACAGGGGCAAGTTTGATCATTTTTGTACCCCTCTTTCAATAAATATTCACTCAGGCGATTATACCACATACGCCCAGATTGCTTTAATCCATAAAGCGATTTATTCAGCTTAATCGAGTACTCGTGTCGGGGCCCTGAATTTTCAGGCAACTTAAATCCCTCGGGAAGTCTCATATATATGTCACTGTCAAGTGATCCATATAAATAAGCGGTGACAACATCCATAAGACGCATATCGAGTCCTTCACGTACTGCCAGACTAATTATATAACGAAAAGTAGTTGCATCCACCACAGGAGAATATGTCTCCTCATAATCAATACCAGGTCGTTGTGAGAAGCCTTGTGCAACAAGTCGTGCTTTGTATCTCACAATTTCGGCGTTTTCATTCCTCTTTCTGATGAAAACCCATTTATATCCAACCGGCTTTACATTTTCTGGTATGCGGACTACAGGTCCGAAAACTTTTCGTTTCTCAAGTGATTTCAATTCTGCCTCGATTGCATCTTTCCATTTTGGCCAATCATTTCTTTGTCTGCATTCTTGTACAGACCTTGGTTCATGATCCTCATTCTCATTCATCTCATTCATTTCATGTAGCGCTACGTTAAATGAGAATTTATCGTCAACGTTGACTTTTACTCGGTTCCATCTAATTCCATTTTGGGCATAGTTTATCGAGATCTCTTCATTATCATTATTCTCAGAATTTTCAGGTACCTTATTTTCATTCTCATAATCATTAATGCCCATTGACTCTTCTAGAGTCGATAAATCCTCGACTGGACCATTCTTATTATTTGCTCCTTTTCTTTTTCGAGGATTTTTATCTTTGGAACCCGAGGGCCTGCCACGTTTCAATTGTGGTCTAGGCTCGATAACACTCTTTGTATGTTCTGCAGGAACATCGATTTTTGCAGGAGCATTAACAGCTGGTATATGTGACTTAGTCACTCTTTTAAGGTCAGTAAAGCTATCTGGCAGTTGATTAGCTAATCCTTGTAAATGAATTATCTTTTGAACTTCTAGTTCACATTCTTTCGTTTGAGGATCATAATGATTTAGCGATAATTCATTCCAACTAATATTCTTTTCCAGCTGTTTCATTTCTCCCCCTAATGTCGGAAAATTCGATTCATCAAAATGACAGTCGGCAAATCTAGTCGTAAATAAATCTCCAGTTAAAGGTTCTAAATATTTTATTATTGATGGAGATTCAAATCCGACATATATTCCCAACCTCCTTTGAGGTCCCATCTTAGTGCGTTGTGGTGGAGCAATTGGAACATAAACCGCACATCCAAAAATTCTCAGATGGGAAATATCTGGTTCCTGACCATAAACCATTTGTATCGGGGAGATATCATTATAACTTGTTGGCCTGATGCGTATTAGTGCAGCTGCATGTAATATAGCATGTCCCCAACAAGATGAAGGAAGTTTCGACTTCATTAATAATGGTCTTGCAATTAATTGCAACCTTTTAATTAATGATTCTGCAAGACCGTTTTGCGTATGAACATGTGGCACGGGGTGCTCAACATCAATTCCAATAGACATGCAATAATCATTAAATGCCTTGGAAGTGAATTCACCAGCATTATCAAGTCGTATTTTTTATAGGGTAATCTGGAAAATGTGCTCTTAATCGAATCAACTGAGCAAGCAATCTCGCAAAGGCTACATTGCGTGTTGATAACAAACATACATGAGACCATCTAGTTGATGCATCGATCAATACCATGAAGTATCTAAATGGTCCACACGATGGATGTATCGGTCCACAAATATCACCTTGTATACGTTCCAAAAATCTTATGGATTCATTCTTTATTTTTACTGGTGATGGTCGAATAATCAACTTTCCTTTAGAGCAAGCAGCACATGATAATTCATTAGATTGAAGAATCTTCTGGTTCTTCAATGAGTGTCCACGTGAATTTTGAATTATTTTTCGCATCATAACTGAACCGGGATGGCCCAACCGGTCATGCCAAACAACAAATTTACTGTCATTAATAAACTTCTGGTTTATGATAGCATATGATTCAATCGTTCTAAAATATGTATAATATAGGCCAGAATCAAAAGATGGTAATATTTCCATAATTTGTTTACCATTCGAAGTTACTTTTGTAATGTGCAAATATTCAATATCTCCATTTTCTGCAGTCTCAACGTGATATCCATTATGTCGAATAGCTTTAAAGCTTAATAAATTTCTTTGAGACTTAGGAGAATACAAGGCATTTTCAATCATCAGCCTTGTCCCTCTAGGCAGTAAAACATTAGCTCTTCCGGAGCCTTCAATTATATTTGTGCTGCCTGATATAGTAATAACACTGGCCCTTTTCATATCAAGATGATCGAAATATTTCTTATTTTTCAGAATCGTATTAGTCGTTGCACAGTCTGCAAGACATAATTCTCCATTGCACATGCTCGCATCCATCAAATAAATATCCTTTATAAACAAACACATAATATTTATTAATGAAAAAGAAATATTGCATTACAAACATATAGATAACTTAAAACAAATAAAACACACAATAGTAAAACATAATACATAAATAAAATCAAAGCAGATTAATTTTCTTCGATCAGAAAATCCGAAGCCTCTAAATGAGCATTTTCATCATTGGCATCAGAGGTAGAGGGGAATTCTCCCTGAACAAAATTCATTTCAATTTTCTTTCCTTTGCCCTTCTGAGATTCTTGATATAACTCAACAAGATGTTTGGGCGTACGACAATTGCGCGACCAATGGCCAGAACCACCGCAACGATAACACTTTTCATCATTATTCTTTTGTTCAGTTTGCCTCTTCTCATCTTTATTATCATAAATTTTCCTCTTCTGGGGAAGATTTTGATGACTGCCACGATAATTATGATAACCACCACGATGATACTGATAACCACCACCATAATATCCTCGGCCACGACCTCGGCTTTGACCACGACCTTGACCACGACCACGTCCACGGCCGCGAAATCCACCACGACCACGTCCACGATCATTACCCCGACTATTATCATTATTAGTTTTGACTGCATTCGCTTCAGGGAGTGCAGTAGAACCAGTCGCTCGGGATTCGTGATTTTTTACCAGCAATTCATTATTTTGCTCAGCCAAAAGTAAGCAAGAAATTAAATCGGAATACTTTTTAAATTTTCTCTCCCGATATTGCTGTTGTAATATCATATTCTGCGGATGGAACGTGGTAAATGTTTTCTCCAGCATATCATTATCGGTAATTATCTCTCCACATAATTTCAGTGTGGAAGTAATTCTATAAACAGCAGAATTATATTCGCTTACCGATGAAAAATCCTGCAATCGTAAATTCAGCCATTCGTACTTTGCATTGGGAAGAATAACGGTGGTCAGATGGCTATATCGCTCTTTCAGATTTTTCCACAACTCAGCTGGATTCTTTTCTGTCAAGTATTCAACTTTCAGATTTTCGTGAATATGGTGGCGAAGAAAAATCATGGCTTTCGCCTTGTCTTGTATAGTTGTTGTTTTCGTGGGATCAATAGTGTCACCTAAACCTTTTGCTGTCAAATGGGTTTCGGCATCTTGAACCCAAGGTAAATAATTTTTGCCAGTGATGTCGAGTGCAACAAACTCAAGACTCGTCAAATTCGACATTTACTATAATAAAATACAAAACATGTTATAATAATTAAAATACAAAACATGCTATAATAATTAAAACATTATACAAAAAAAAATATAATTAATCTTCTTTTAAATCTTCTTTTAAATCTTCTTTTGTAAAAGTTCTGATGAAAAACGATATCCACATCCATATAAGTGTCGCCGTAAAAATAATCATGACCAATAGATTAAACATCAGATAGAGCGACATCCTTCAATTACAAAAATGTAAAATAAGTTTCGTGATTATAACATCAAAGGAAAAAGTACAATTAATCATAATATTTAAAAAGCCTTAAAAATATTATCCACATAGCGGTAAGGATCACCGTAAATAAAGTAAGAAGAAGAAGATCCATCTTTGTATAAAACGACATGATTCTATAATTGAAAAATAACATAATAATTAGATAACATAGATAAATTATTATTAGTATCTTTAATAACGATAATATTGTAAATAAAATGTTAAGTAAATCTGGGAGAATGACCGATCCAAGTCAAATTCGTAATTAGGCGGTACTCCGCTCTAAAGCAAATTTGTAATTAGACGGTAATCCAACCCAAAATTTTAATAACGATAATATTGTAAATAAAATGTTAAGTAAATCTGGGAGAATGACCGATCCAAGTCAAATTCGTAATTAGGCGGTACTCCGCTCTAAAGCAAATTTGTAATTAGACGGTAATCCAACCCAAATCATTTTTTTTTAAAAAAATTCCACATGCCAAACCACTCGGCCTCGGCTATCGACGTTTTAGTTATAAATTTTAAAATTAAATATTTATTATATATAACATTATTAGAGAATGATTAATGTAAATACAAAATAAAATTTCCATACCTAAACTCGTACAATATCTTCGACGGAGGTTGAAACTGATGACGGAGAGCGCTCGTGCTGATAACGTGTTATAAAATATTATAACTATTAAGTATTTTACTAATGACGATATAATTAGAGAGATAATAACTTATTTTCTTTTATACTTTCTCTTATCTTTTTACACATCCCAAATCACCTATTTATACACAAATTCATCCAATTACATCCACAAAATAAAATATTACATCAACCACACAAAAATCTCATCTACCATTCTAATCAATAAAATAATCACAACCTCCATTCTAAACCACTCCTTTTACTTAACCACCATTCCAAACAATATACATCCACATATTTATTTAATATTTCATAATAATTTTCGTTTTTTTATGGATTTGTTAATTTTTTTTATTTTTTTTTCATTTTTCTGAAACTCTTTCTTTTGGTTTTTTACATTTTTTATTTTATTTATTTCTACTTTACTTACATAAACAAAAATGTCATCCAACTAAACTTTCATAAATCGAAAAAAATTACGTCCAAGTTATAAGTACCTAAACTTTCATAAATCGAAAATTACATCTGGCCTATGTAAACTGAAAATACTTAAAAGCTACATAAGCTGGAAATCGCGGGTAGCTTTGAACGGCCCCGACTGATTAATGAAAATAAAAACTCTGACCTCCTTCAAGCACCATTGCCCTAATTTCACAACAGAAGAAAAAAACGCATATCATCTCTTATTCCATGGAAAAAACGCATATATTTGTTATAGTTAGAGCAACTCCAACCATACTGCAACACCAAGCATATTATGAGTTTGAGATTTGAAAATTATTATTGATGTCATACTATTTATTTTAATTACTAAATCACCCCTATACAAAAATAAAAAATAAATAAAAATATAAAAAAGAGGAAAATGAGACTTATTTATTAATAATTGTAATTATAAAATTGTCAAAATAAATAATGTCTTTATTTTAAGAAATAATTTTTTTTATATCTTATTACTTATTTTTTTATATATTTTGTTTCTACGTATTACAATAGTTAAATTTATTTGACAACGATTCTAAATTTTTTTTAAATATCTTCTCACAAAATTTAATTTTATTATTAAAATAAAAATTTATTATTAAATTGGTACCAATTAAAATTTTATTATAATTTATTTAATATTTTTTCATCGAATTTAAAATAATATCGTGATTAAATTTGTAAAGTCGTAAAATATGTGGGTAGGATTGAAAACTTGTAAAAGTTGATATTTTTTTGAGTTTGAGAATGAGTTTAATGGTTGGAGAAGAATTACTGCATTTTGAGTTTGAGAATGAGTTTGAGTTTAAAAATGAGTTTTTCGGTTGGAGATGGTCTTAGCTTGGAAAAAAAAAAAAGCTGGACGATGAAGACAAAATATGTAAGAGTAATTTCTTTTCTTACCTACTGGGATGCTTATCTAGATGTTTTTCCGAACATTTGTTCTCTTAATAAAATATTTCGTTCGCAAGGTCGAGGATGATTTTGGATAGAAGAAAGTAGTGTGGAAAAGAAAATTGGAGAGATGATTTTAATACGTATTTCTCACCATTTGCCGAAAAAATTGGTTTTAGTTTTAAGTATATACTTAAGCTAGATTTTTTTCCTTTCCTTTCATTATCTATTTCTTCAATCAACCAAATACAAACAATAGTTTTACTTTTCCATTTTATTTTTCTTTTCCGACCAATTTCCTTAAACCAAACTAGTTAGGAAAAACAACACTCATAGATTCATCGCCATGGGCTGCTCCATCACTGGATCGATCGATGCATGTACTCGTAGATCTCCGAGCACGTCTTCATGTCAATCAGCAGATTTTCCCGATGTGTGATGACATATTTCATCAAACAAACTAAACAATCAATAATATGAAGAAGGCAAGCGAAAAAATGGTCAGTAGATTTGATTCTTACCTGTTGTGCCTGAAAATCTCAAGGCCCATCTCGTACATGGAAATTTCGAAAGGTCTCCAACAGTTTTCCTCCACAATCACTTCCTTCTTTAACTTGTCGCTGCTACTGGCCAATGGCCATGGGTTGGCTTATTCTCAATATTTATGTGTACCATATAACAATCAGGGCCGCATGGTTTTTATCTCCTTCGGGACCTAACCAACGCACTTGTTTCTCCACCTAAAGTACGAAAGTTATGTCGTAACAAATTGTGCATATCTCTGCCGGCTAAGATGTGATCTTTCGCAAAGATGTCCACTCTGTGGTCTCTAGCAGACATAATGACCTGATTTGAAAATGCAATCACTAATCATCAGTCCATGCAATCATAATGGTTAATAGCGCGCCATCGAAGTACGGCGCAATATTAAAAATTAAATTATATATGGTGCAATTTTTGAGAAATGTCATCGGAGTTTAGCCATGCTTGCAACGCGCCATGGACAACTATGCAATGCAATGATCGATGATTATCTCAAATGAGAATCTATTTAATAGCCTAGCCAGAGCCTGACCTTCTGATTTCTGGGCTCCCGAACCTCGGAGACCCACTTTCCCCACTTTCTCATTCTTATGCCTTTGTAAGGCATTTCAAGCCTAGCTCTGCGGCGGATGCATGACGGCCCTTTGCTCTTCGTCCCTTTTTTAATAATATTAACATATCCCGCTCAAAAAAATACCCCAATTTAAAGGTCTGCTTTTCGGCACGACCTTCGTCCCTCTTGAGATGCGCACTTTCGTAAAGATGCCCACTCTGTGGTCTCCAATAGACATAATGACCTGATTTCAAAATGCAATCACTAATCATCAGTCCATGCACATGGTTAATGGCGTGTCATCGAAGTACGGCGCGTGCTTGAGAATATTAAAAATTAAATTATATAAGGCGCATATTCATTTTTGTGACCCAACCCAATGTCAGAGTGAAGCACGGCGCAATGAAATGTCGTCGGAGTTTGGCCATGATTGCAACGCGTCATGGACAACTATGCAATGCAATGATCGATGATTATCTCAAATGAGAATCTATGTAGTAGCCTAGCCAGAGCCTAACCTTCTGTTTTCAGGGCTCCCGAACCTCGGAGACCCACTTCCCCCATTTTCTCATTCTTATGCCTTTGTATGGCATTTCAAGCCTAGCTCTGCCGCGGATGCATGACGGTCCTTTGCTCTTCGTCCTTTTTTTAATAATATTAACATATCCCGCTCAGAAAATTACCCCGATTTTTAGGTGCGCTTTTCGGCACGACCTTCGTCCCTCTTGAGATGCGCTCTTTCACAAAGATGCCCACTCTGTGGTCTCCAACAGACATAATGACCTGATTTCAAAATGCAATCATTATAATCATCAGTCCATGAAAATGGTTAATGGCGTGTCATCGAAGTACGACGCGTGCTTGAGAATATTAAAAATTAAATTATATAAGGCGCATATTCATTTCTGTGACCCAACCCAACGCCAGAGTGAAGCATGGCGCAATTGTTGAGAAATGTCGTCGGAGTTTAGCCATGCTTGCAACACGCCATGGACAACTATGCAATGTTATGATCGATGATTATCTCAAATGAGAATCTATTTAGTAGCCTAGCCAGAGCCCGACCTTCTGATTTCTGGGCTCCCGAACCTCAGAGACCCACTTCCCCCACTTTCTCATACCTTTGTATGGCATTTCAAACCTAGCTCTGTGGCGGATGCATGACGGCCCTTTGCTCTTCGTCCTTTTTTAATAATAGTAACATATCCCGCTAAAAAAATACCCCGATTTTAAGGTGCGCTTTTAGGCACGACCTTCGTCCCTCTTGTGATGCGCTCTTTGGCAAAGATGCCCACTCTGTGGTCTCCAGCAGACATAATGACCTGATTTGAAAATTCAATCACTATAATCATCAGTCCATGCAAATGGTTAATGGCGTGTCATCGAAGTACGGCGCGTACTCGAGAATATTAAAATTAAATTATATTAGGCGGATATTCATTTTTGTGACCCAACCCAATGCCAGAGTGAAGCACGGCGCAATTTTTGAGAAATGTCATCGGAGTTTAACCATATCTCTTTAAAGTACGAAAGTTACGCCGTAAAAACTGCGCATATCTCCGAAATATTATTTAACTATAAAGAGAGATGGAGTCAACTTACATGCAATTCCAGTTTTTGACAACATCCATGGAGTCTACAACCAAATATCTGCCACATAAAGCTGCCTCATATGAAGAAAGAATCGCGAGAAATGACACGGAAGGAGCTAAGTATGGCTTTTTAGATGATCGAGGATTCAGATTTCATGCTTACCAGACAACGGCGACAAAAGAGCCTGTTGAAAGAATCCATTGCGGAGTCTAAATTTTTATCCATGAATGCATCCTCGGAGCCTTCATCATTTTCAACAAGATCGTCATGCCTTGCCTGCATGAGATTTTGGATGGTATTTTTCATCTGTGTTGCGGCATAACTAACAGGAAGGACCAAAATTGGCGGCGTAAGGAGGACGCAAGAGAGATAATTTGGTAAAAGCGAAACAATAAATAGAATCTTATGCAAAAAAAGCCACTCTTGAGTGGTACGATCTATAACCCCAATGGATCGCGAATTTCATTCGCCAGACAAACGAGATTTCATCAATTATTCTCATATGTCAATGTGCAATCCCATAAATTCAAATCCAATGGACAAAATATCAAACTATTAAACTCAGGACGAGACAACACTTGTCATGCCTCTGTATATCATAAAACCCGGCAAGTTAATCAAATCGATAATCAAACCCGCCTAAAAACTGATATGTGCAAAGACACCAGATCGTTCCAAAAAAAAAAAGCAAATCAAAACATATAAAAAAGAAATTCCAGGTAAAGATCAACAATAACCTAATCAACGACACACCACAATAACCTCAAAAAAATAAAGACAACTTGAGACACTCAAATGAATCGGAATTTAGGTCCAATACTCCAACACATAAAAGCAACGGAATGTAGCTCTTCAGCCAATCCGAACATCGTCACCATAATAAAGCCCACAAACTAATGTAGCAAATAAAGAAAAGATGCATAAAACAAAGACAAACAGGAAGCACTCTAATCATATATACGAAACTCCACAAAAATAAGAAAGAATGCATTTCTAAACAAAGGGGTCTGAATTCTCAGATAACTTACCGCTGGATCTGATTCCAAGGCGGACGCAGAGTGGTTCGGCGCCGACATTGGAGAAGATTGGCGGTGGTGGCGGTGTAGACTGACTAGGTGGTGTGGCGGTGGGGTATTCTTTACAGCGCTTTACACAGAAAAAAAACACACTGAGATGTAACGTAAGACAGTGAGAGGGCGTTGTGTTGTGTGTGGTGTGGGCTTTGCTTTTTATAAGAGACTTTGTGATGATTTTTGATTGTTTCATTTTCCGACACACGTAATTAAATAGGAGAAAAACAATTAATATAAATATAGGGGAATTTTGGGATAAAAGTTATTGTCATTAATTTTATTGACCTTTTTAGTCAACTGCAATAATAGGATTTGTGATTCGGATTATATTATTAAATTAGTCATAAAAGTAAGCTTGTTGACTCAATTGCCTCTTTCAAGTCATTACATATAAAATAAAGTTACTACTAGAATTAGGAAAAGAATACTTTTCCTATTATCCAGATTTTCGTAAGTATATGATTTTAATTGTGTTTTTTTTATTTAAAATTTCAGGTTATAAAAATTCTTCAACGATTCAAAATTTGCAACCTATTTTACATGCATGATGACGAAACTTTTAGATATATGATGGAACAAATGAAAACAGTATCAATTGCAATATTTTCCTTGGTGAGCTTGGAAACAATCTTGACGGTGTAATTATAATATCAAATGATATAATTTTGTAAGATTAATTAGTTTTTATAATGGTTAGAATATGTAAAATGATCAACTGACACTAGTCATGTAAAAATTTCATAATATTAATTATATTTATTATGGCGAGCTTGGAAGCAAGCTGGACGGAACAATATGGTAAGACTAACTTAACTACACTTATTATGTAAACATTCTATAATATTAACTATAATTAGTGGCGCACGGCACATTATGGCGCGAAGCTTTGCGCGAGCCATGGCGAATGGCACGGCTCGCAATATCGCATGTTTGAGAATGTTAAAAGTTAAATTGTATAAAGCATATGTATCCCAATGCCATAGTGAAGCAAATTGGCACGCCATGGACTACTATGCAATGCAATGATTAATGATCTCATATTAAACTAGAAATGATTGCTATACTTACCATTTATTTGTGTTTGAATCTTTATTAAATGGGTCAATCATTTAGAACAAATCTTTATTACATATCTCTTCTATTTTATTAAGGCTCACAAGGTCTCTTAAAAATCGTCAATATTAAATTGATTTGGTCTGTCAATTGACCCATCAGATTTTATCAACAAATTAATAATTATTAAAAAATAAAAAATATCAACTCACGTTCCCATTCTCTTTCCATCTACCATAATTAATAGGTATATCAGGCTAAATTACAAATTTACCATTGATTTTTTTTATTTATTCTAATTTTATCCTAATATTTACAAATACTATATATTATTTTAAAAATGAATTTATAATTTCATTTATCATATATTTTGAATAATAAATAACAATTAAGATGTAAAATAATAGTATATACTTCTAATATTAGCACACACGTCGAGTGTGCGTTAAATGCTAGTATGTATATAAAACCCCATCTATATACAACTCTATTTAATTATATACAATAAATCACCTAAAAGCTAAAAAATACAATTTAAGCAATGAAAAAAAAGGCCAATCTATGTTAAGTAGTTTTTCAGTCATTTTGTTTATTTTTTCTGGGATCGTTGCATGTAGTCGAAGATCTCTGAGCAGGTCTTCGTGTCACTCAGCAGATTTCTCCATATCATGCAACTGTTTATGAAGCAATACATAAACATGATCAAACATATATATTCAATCAATAATATTGAAGAATAAACGTCCATTAATTGCTTCTTACCTGTTGCGTCCAAACATCTCAATGCCCATCTCAAACATGGAAACTTCAAGGCGTCTCCAGCAGTTTCCATCCATCTTTAAGTTATTCTCACTCTCCTTTGATTCACCAGTTATTTTCTTCGGCTTCTTCTTGGCCGAAAGAGTATTCCCAGCTATTCTCTTGATGCCTCTTGTATCACCGCCGGATAAGGCTTCAAATGTGGCGTTCGACGAAGCAGTGATGTTGTGAATGGCTTCATCGTCTGAGAAAGAACCAATTTCCACTGGAGAGGACTTTGACATTTTGCCTTGTTGCTTCCTCTGTTAGATGAGTAAGAGATAAGATTCAAAAATAGCCATACCTAGCTAATGAGGACAAACTTAATTTTCCCAGCCTAATTCAACGTTATAAGCAGGTGTAATTATTTATGTGTACCATAAAACAATGAGGGCCGCATGGTTTTTTCCCTCCGTCGGGATCTGACCAAGGCGCTTGTTTCTCCAACTAAATTACGAAAGTTATGTCGTAAAGACTGCGCATTTCTCCAAATATTATTAACTATCGAGTAGGACAAAGTTAACTTACAGGTATTACCAGCGTTTGACAAGATCCATGTAGTCTACAAGCAAATATCTGCCACATAAAGCAACCTTATATGAAGAAAGAATAACAAGAAATAACATGAAAAGCGCTGCAAGTAGGGCTTTCTAGAAGATCAAGGATTCAGATTTCAGACTTACCAGACAACGGCGGCAAAAGAGCCTGTTGAAAGAATCCATTGCAGAGTCTAAATCTTTATCCATGAATGGATCCTCAGAGCCTTCGACATTTTTAACAAGATCGTCATGCCTTGCCTGCATGAGATTTTGGATGGTATTTTTCATTTGTGTGTAGCAGCAAAACTAATGGGAAGGACCAAAATAGGCGCAAGGAGGACGCATCACAGAGAAATTAGTAAAAGCGCACCAATAATTATAACTCAAAATAAACAAAGACTAGGTATGCATGCAACTAATCGCCCGATACATGGAAGCTTTTTTAGTTACACGTAAGTATGGCATTTACTTATAAAATCATATGTACAAAGCGAATCTTGACTGATACAATCTCCAAAACCTCATAGATCGCGAATCTCATTCGCCTAACAAACTAGATTTCCACAATTATTCTCATCTGTCAATGCGCAAATCCCACAAATTCAAACCCAAGCTTGAAAAAAACCACTCACTCCAACGGACAAAATCGAATCGAACTATTCAACTCAAGTCAAGACAACACATGCCATGCCTCCGTAGATCATAAAACTCTGGGAAGTTAATAAAATCGATGACCAACTTCCCTTCCCGCTTGAAAAAAGATATATGCAAAGACACCACAAATCATTCCAAATACAAAAAAGTAAATCAAAACACAAAACAAAAAAAAGAAAAAAAAAACTTCTGGTAGAGATCAACCATATCCCAATCAAACACACACCACGACAAGCACAAGAGAAAAAAAAGAAAAAAAAGACTACATGAAGCAATGGAATGTAGCTCCTCAATCAATTGCAACATCGTCACCACTTCCAAAAAATTCACAAAGCCCCCAAACTAATGTAGCCAAATAAAGAAAAGATGCATAAAACAAAGATAAACATGAAGCACTCAAATCATATATACTAAACTTCATAAAAATAAGAAAAGAATGCAGCTTTAAACAAAGGGGTTTGAACTCAGATAACTTACCGCCGGATCTGATCCCGAGGAGGACGTAGAGTGGTTCGGCGCCGACATTTTCCGCAAAGGTAAAGATTGGCGGAGGTGGCGGTGTAGACTGACTAGATTGGCCCTTCTTTGGAGCGCTTTACACAGAAGAAAAAAGACACTGAGATGTAACGTACGACAGTGAGGCCGTGTGTGTTGTGTGTGGTGTGGGGTTTGCTTTTTATAAGAGAATTTGAGATTATTTTTGCTTTTGTTTGGTTTTATTTTCCGACACGTAATGAATTAAAGTGGAAAAAAACAATTAACATAAATATAGGAAATTTGTGAAGGGCCAAGCCTCATCTCTTCATGCTGGGATAAAAAGTTATTGTCATTAATTTTGTTGACACTTTTAGTCAACTGTAATCATAGTTGTGATTCGTATTATATTATTAAATTAGTCAAAAACGTATGCATGTTGACTCAATTGCCTCTTTTAATTAAGTTATTACATAAAATAAAGTTATTACTAGAATTAGGAAAAGAATACTTTTCCTATTATCCTTGGATTTTCGTAAGCATATGACTTTAAATCAGTGTTTTTTATTTAACATTTCGTGTTATAAAAATTCTTTAACGATTCAAAATTTGCAACCTATTTACATGCATGTTGACGAAACTTTTAGATATATGAGATGTAAAAAGAATACGTTGATGAACAAATTTACCTGCATGTTGATATGAACGAATATGTAAAAAGTGACTCTCACGTGTCCTTTTATAAAATTTACAATGGTTGGTGTGGAGAATAATAAGATGGAACAAATGAAAACAGTATCAATTACAATATTTTCCTTGGTGAGCTTGGAAACAATCTTGACGGTGGAGTTATAATATCAAATGATATAATTTTGTAAGATTAGTTAGTTTTTATAATGGTTAGAATATGTAAAATGATCAACTGACACTAGTCATGTGTAAACATAATATTAATTATATTTATTATGGCGAGCTTGGAAGCAAGCTGGACGGAACAATATGGTAAGACTAACTTAACTGACACTTATTATGTAAAAATACTATAATATTAACTATAGTTAGTGGCACACGGCACATTATGGCGCGAAGCTTCGCTCGAGCCATGGTGAATGGCACGGCTCACAATATCGCATGTTTGAGAATGTTAAAATTTTATTGTACGGGCCATGGCGAATGGCACGGAACGTGCACGTAGTTCATCTTGACCGAAAACTAATCCTAAACATGATCTACAACCCTACATATAGAATATATCGCCTAAAACTTAAAAGCTAGATGCTAAAAAACACTCAATTTATATTGAAAAAAAAAACTACAATAATTTAGGCTACGAAAAAATAACTTCCTGTATGTATCTGTTAAGTCATAAATGTTATTCAGGCAGTTTGTTTTTTCTTATTCTTCTATTATTATTTTCTGCTTTCTTTTTCATTTTTTTTTTCCTTCCTTTCATTTTTTTTATACCTACTCTTTTTTTTTTTCTTTCATCCTTCTTATTAATATTAACATATCCCCCTCAAAAAATACCCTGATTTTAAGGTGCGCTTTTCGGCATGACTTGAAGGTCAACCTGGTTCGGGCCCAAGCTGGTGCGCAATCTGGTTTGTACCTACAGTCGTAGAATAGTTCTTCGCCAGCTGAGATGCGCTCTTTCGCAAACATGCCAACTCTTTGGTCTCCAGCAGACAATGCACTGACTAATTATTATTCCATGCAATCATAATGGTTAATGGAGCGCCATCGAAGTACCGCTCGTGCTTGAGAATATTAAAAATTTAATTATATAAGGCGCATATTTTTTAGAAATGTGGCCGGACTTTAGCCATGCTTGCGATGCGCCATGGACTACTATGCAATGCAATGGTAAATGATTATCTCATATGAGAATCTATTTAATAGCTTCTTCGTGTCATTTACCTTGGCATAGCAGTTGGGCTCGGGAGAATGGTTCGCATCTTTTAGCTTGTTGCCCATTCGGTTTGCATCGATTACATATTGGGAAGAAAAAGCGAGATGCTCGAGAATTCATTGAGAAGAAAATGCAAAGAAACTTCATTTTTATTTGAATCATTATCAAACGGGTCAAATCTTTTAGAAAAAAATCTTTTATGTGGTGCATGATGGATTGAGAGAGACGCGGAAAAAAAAAAATTATTTTTCTTCTATTTACATATAGGTACAATAATCAACTAATCCTAAAATTATGTAGAGCTCTCTCTATATATATACAATAAATCACCTAAAAAAAGGTCTCGACTTGATATTGAAAAAAAACTATAACTTGAGCAATAAAAAAATCAACCTAACCTGCATTCTATTGAAGTCCTAGGGTATTCAGTCAGTTTGTTTGTTTCTTTTTTTTTTTTCAACTTTTTTTCTTTCTATTTTATTTTTTAGGCTATCTTTTTTCTTTTCTTGTGTGAAAGTATTTCTCTTTGAACGAGAGTATGCAATAATTTTAATAAATAGATCTGAGAAATTGACATCGTGCTGGCATTGGTGATTCAAACAATAGAGTTATGGATCTTGATTGGATAATCTCAAAAGTGATTGAAGAATATATTGCAATTGATGATACTATTTGAAGAAGTAATTACAATTAGTGAAACTAGTATATTTATCTTTTTTGTTGTTCTTTCATATTCTTCTGCAGTTTTATTTATTGATTTCATTGTAAAATTTTAAACTTATCATTTTCCTCAAAAAAAAAAAAAACATATCCTTTCCAAACACATACCCCGACTAATCAATGCAAAAACCTCTTACCTCCTCCGAGCATCGCTGCCCTGTTTTCACAAAAGAAAAAAAAAAGACGCATATCATCTTATATTCCATGGCATATTACTAAAACGAAGATTTCGCCAGGTTTCACATGAAACAAAAATACGAAATTTCGCAAGGTCGAAATAAAAGATAATCGTAAAACAACACTCACCCCAGTTTCACTACCATCAGGTTCTTGAGTTCCATCTCCGTGGGCTGCCCCATCACTAGATCGTTGCATATTGTCGAAGATCTCTGAGCAGGTCCTCGTGTCACTCAGCACACATCTCCATATCAGGCAGCTTCATGACACATATATATATATATATGATGGTGAAGACATAAATATATATATATATATATTATATATATGGGTGTAAATATTCAATCAATAACATAGAAGAAAGGCATGAAAAAAGGACACTTTATTGATTCTTACCTGTTGCGTCCGAACATATCAACGCCCATCTCATACATGGAAACTTCAAAAGGTTTCCAGCAGTCACTTCTACTGATGGCCAGTGGTCCATTATTCTCAGCCTCCTTCGATGCACAAGCTATTTTCTTCGGGCTCGTCTTGGCCAAAAGAGTGGTCCCAGCTGTTCTCTTCCTGCTAATTGTATTACCGTCTGATAATAAGGCACCAAAAGTGGCGTTCGATGAAGCAGTGATGTTGTGAATAGCTTCATCATCTGAGAAAGAACCACTTTCCACTGGAGAGGACTTTGATTTCTTCCCAGTCATTATGCCTTGATGCTTCCTCTTTTGCATTAGGTGAGTAACCAAAATCAGATGTAAAAATCTAATGAGGACAAACTTGATTTTCCCACAGCCTAATTCAATGTTATAAACAGGTGTAACAATTTATTCGTACCATATAACAATCCGCACTGCATGGTTTTTTCTCTCCATCGGGATCTGACCATGGCGCTTGTTTCACCTAAAGGATGAAAGTTACGTCATAAAAACTGCGCATATCTCCGAAATAAATATTATTAACTATCAAGTAAGATATAGTCAACTTACAGGAAATACCAATTTTTGAGAACATCCATGTAGTCTACAATTAAATATCTGCCATATAAAGCAACCTCATATGAAGAAAGAATAACGAGAAATAACTTGAAAAGGGCTTCAAGTATGGCTTTCTAGAAGATCAAGGATTCAGATTTCATGCTTACCAGACAGCGACGACAAAAAAGGCGGTTGAAAGGCTCCATAGCTGAGTCCAAATCTTTATCAAGGTATGGATCCTCAGAGCTTTTAGCAATTCTAGCAAGATCTTCAGGACTCACCTGCATGAGATTGAAATTGGTAAAAGTGTACCAATCGATATAAAACTTGAAACAGACAAAGGCTGGGTGTGAATCGACACGTGGAAGCTTTTTCCGTTATACGGAAGTATGACATTTAGTTATAAAATCTATTGCAGAAAGCCTGTCTTGGGACATTAGGCAACACTTGTCGCGTCTCCGTGGCTCATAAAACCCGGGAAGTTAATCAAATCGATGATCAACTTCCCGCCTGCCTAAAAACCGATAAATGCAAAGACACCAAATAGTTCAGAATACAAAGAGTAAATCAAAAAAACCTAAAAAAATATCTCCAGCTAAAGATCAACCATAATCCCATCAACCACACACCTCTGACCTCAACAAGGCAAAAAAAAAAAAAAACAATCGGTATAAATCAAACATACACCACAACAAACCAACCCTTCAATACATAAAGCAACGGAATGTACGTCCTCAGCCAATCGGAACATCGTCACCATTTCCAGACAATTCACAAATCCCACAAATAATGTAGCAAATAAAGAAAAGATGCATAAAACAAAGACAAACATGAAGCACTCAAATCATATACGACACTCAATTAAAAAATAAAAAAAGAATGCAGCTTTAAACACAGAGGTCTGAATTTAGATAACTTACCGCCGGATCTGATCCCGAGGCAGATGCAGAGTGGCTCGGCGTCGACATTTCCTTCAAAGGTAAAGCTTGGGAAAGTTCGGAGTTTTAAGAGGAATAAGAGAAGATTGGCGGAGGTGGCGATGTAGACTATGTGGCGCTTTACACAGAAGAAAAAAGACACTGAGATGTAACGTAAGACGGTGAGAGAGCGTGTGTGTTGTGTGGTGTGGGCTTTGCTTTTTATAAGAGAATTTGAGAGTATTTTTGCTTTTGTTTGGTTTTATTTTCCGACACGTAATGAATTAACATAAATATAGGGAAATTTTGGGATTGTGACTGTGATGTCAGCCGCTCGGCTGTGGGCCCAACCAAATCCCTATTGTCATTAATTTTATGACCTTTTTAGTCAAATGTAATCATAGGAATTGTGATTCGGATTATATTATTAAATTAGTCATAAAAGTAAGGGTGTTAGTGAGTCAACTCAATCGCCTCTTTCATATTACATAGTTATTACGAGTGATTTGGATTTCATAAGTTATGATTTTAAATGAGTGTTTTTTTTTTATGAATTTCATATCATAGGTTTTAAATGATTCAAAATTTACAACATATTTATATGCATGTTGCCCAAACTTTTAGATATACGAGATGAGATGTGAGTTTAAATATTTAAGACCTTTTATATATCCCTGCAAATTTATAACATTACTTAATCTAGGGTTTTTCAGAATAATACTCCTACGCATGTCTCGAATCATACTGGCCTTCAAAATAACTTAGATTTTTATACACCACAAGCTACGAGAAAATGTTCGACGTACATAGATGTATCAATCATCAAATTTTATGATCTCTGCCCTATAATAATATATTTGTTATAGTTGGCTTGGAAAAAAAGCTGGACGATTGAAGAAAGGATATATATGTAAGAGTAAATACTGATTTCTGGGATGCCTATCTAGCTGTTTATTTTTTCGAACATTTGTTTTCTTACTGAATATAATACAATATTTCTTTCGCAAGGTCGAAATAAAAAGATTAAGGATGATTTTGGATTGAAGAAAGTAGCGTGGAAAAGAAAATTGGAGAGAAAATATTTTTAATACGTTTTTCTCACAATTTGGTGAAAAAACTAGTTTCCTTAAACCAAACTAAATGTGTAAGGAAAAATAACACTCATAGATTCATCGCCATGGGCTGCCCTATCACTGGATCGAACGATAGATGCGTCTACTTGTAGATCTCCGAGCATGTCTTCATGTCAATCAGACAGCTGCGTGATGACATATTTCATCAAAACAATTTAAATAAATCTATCAGAATCTAAAGATGATTCTTACAGATATGATGGTGAATCAAAAATATAAAAGAAGGCAAGCAAAAAAAAAAAACAGATCAGTCGATTTGATTCTTACCTGTTGCGCCCAAAAATCTCAAGGCCCTTCTCGTACAGGAAATTTCGAAAGGTCTCCTACAGTTTTCCTCCAAACCACTTCCTTCTTTAACTTGTCGCTACTAGGGCGGCATTGTTTTTCCTCTCCGCCGGCAGATATGATGGTGAATCAAAATATAAAAGAAGGCAAGCAAAAAAAAAAAACAGATCAGTCGATTTGATTCTTACCTGTTGCGCCCAAAAATCTCAAGGCCCTTCTCGTACAAGGAAATTTCGAAAGGTCTCCTACAGTTTTCCTCCACAACCACTTCCTTCTTTAACTTGTCGCTACTAGGGCGGCATTGTTTTTCCTCTCCGCCGGGACCTGACCAAAGGCGCTTGTTTCTCCACCTAAAGTACAAAAGGTATGTCGTAAAAAACTGTGCATATCTCCGAAATATTATTCAACTATCGAGTAGTTAACTTACTGGTAATAGCAGTTTTTGACAACATCCATGCAGTCTACAAACAAGTATCTGCCACATAAAGCAACCTCATATGAAGAATGAATTGCAACAAATAACATGAAAAGCGCTTGAAGTATGGCTTTCTAGACGATCGAGGATTCAGTTTCAGGCTTACCAGACAACGGCGGCAAAAGAGCCTGTTGAAAGAATCCATAGCCGAGTCTAAATCTTTATCCATGAATGGATCCTCAGAGCCTTCAGCATTTCTAACAAGATCTTCACGCCTTGCCTTCATGAGATTTCGGATGGTATTTTTCATCTGTGTAGCAGCAAAACAAATGGAAAGGACCAAAATAGGCCCAGGGCGATTGCACGACAGAGAAATTGATAAAAGTTCACCAATAAATATAACTCGAAATTAACAAAGACTAGGTATATGTATGCAACTAATCACTCGATACGTGGAAGCTTTTTCCGTTATACGTAAGTATGTCAACATTTACTTATAGAATCTTACGTACAAAGCCAATCTTGACTGATACGATCTCCAAAACCTGATAGATCGCGAATCTCAATCGCCCAACAAACTAGATTTCCACAATTATTCTCATCTGTCAATGCGCAATCCCACAAACCTAGGATGAGACAACACCTGCCATGCCTCCGTAGATCATAAAACTCGGGAAGTTAATCAAATCGACGACTTACTTCCAGTCCTGCCTAAAAGCAGCTGCATGTAAAGACACCAAACCATTCCAAATAACAAAAAGAAAAATCAGAACACTGAAAAAAAAAAATTCAGGTAAAGATCAACCGTAACCTCCAGGAACCACACACCACAACAAGCGCAAAAAAAAAAGTTACAAAAAAAAAAAAGACCACTTGAGACAATCAAATCAATTGGAATGTAGCTCCAACACTCCAACACATGAAGCAACGTAACCTAAACTCTCATCCAAAAAGATTTTTCCTAGAGTTAACTCTTAACACAAATTTTCTACAATTCTTGGTGTGAATAAAGTACATGGCATAGCCCTCCTTATATAGGAGAGAGAACTCACATTCCTTTCTTATCATAGCAGATGTAGGATAAAAACAAAGGCACAACTTTGGCCCAAGCCTAACATTCCCGTGCTTAGACCTTCGTGATGGGATATAAGTTCGTTGGTATACTCTCTAATGTATTCGTACTTGCTCACACATCATTCGGCATCCATGTTGTTAGGAATCCATTTCTAGTGCTCATATGTCATGTTATCTTTGTCTAGGGACCAAATTGTAGTTTATGATAAATAGGGACTGATGTGATATATACCAAAGTATGCTTTGGTATATATAGGGCAAGTGTGTGTATTTTACACATAACTTGAGCACACCTTGAGCGAGGCTCTCTCTCATTTTAATATCTCTCTCTTCATCACAGTAGATTAGGCTTAATTGTGGAGAGGTATATGGATTGCTTGTAGAGAAAGCTATTGGATTAAATGAAGATTGATTGATGATTATCTATTGCTTCCGCGCGCTAATTACAAAGGTGAGTCAATCGATCTTAATTCTCAAGTTCAAGTTCATCTTAATTCGTTGGATGTTAAATCGCCTGATTTCTGTGTTAATCCAGTGTTAATTGTGTTAATCGAGTGATAGGTAAGCTGTTCGTCGATGCCTATTTCTGTTCGATAATTGTGTTCTGATTAAGCATTAAGCAAATTAGGATTTGAGTGAAAAATAGGACAGTTTGCTGGTTTTCGCCAGATGAATGGCAGTTTTCGCCAGTTGAACAGCTGTTTTCGCCAGTTGAACAGCTGTTTTCGCTACATGAACAGCGGTTTTCGCTACATAAACTAGTATTTTATAAGCTAAATCGGTGTTTACTTGTTTAATTACGTGTTTTTTTAGCTGATTTGACTTATTAGCGAAAACCAAACCTTTTCAGCGAAAACCAGTTTTCGCTAGATTTATTGGCGAAAACCTTAAAGCTTTTCGCCATATACTGTTTCAGCGAAAACCTCAAAAGTTTTCGCCAGACACTCAGCGAAAACCTATAACTTTTCGCTATATATACTGTTTCACAGCGAAAACCTAAACTTTTCGCTACATTTCTTAGCGAAAAGTTCATTCCTAGGGAAACCAGTGGCCAGCGAAAACTTAAAACTTTTCGCCAAACACTGTTCACACGAGAAGTTTTAGAGTTCACAACTTAGCGAAAACCTAATCTTTTCGCCACTTAGCGAAAACCTCAAAGCTTTTCGCTACATACTGTTTCAAGCGAAAACCTAAGCTTTTCGCTAGACTTCTTAGCGAAAACCTAGAACTTTTCACCACTTCGCGAAAACCTCAAAGCTTTTCGCTATATACTGTTCCAGCGAAAACTTCATTTTAGCGAAAACCTAAACTTTTCGCTACATTTCTTAGCGAAAAGTTCATACCTAGCGAAAACAGTGGGCAGCGAAAACTTAAATCTTTTCACTATACTGTTTCAGCGAAAACATCGAAAGTTTTCGCCACATACTGTTCACAAAGCTTTCGACGGTTTTAGGTAGCAAAAAAAAAGTCCTAAAATTTTTATTTTTCACTTTGAGATTTTTTTTGTACGTACTTTATATAGGTTCCTGGTTCATACGAAAAAGTTTCGTGTAAACGAAATTTTTTTTGGACTGGTAAAATTTTTTGGTACAAAAAAAAAAATATTCTCAGTACAAGTTTTTTTTAAAATCATTTTAAAAAAAAATATATTGATACCTAAAACTTCCGAAAATTATTTCAATACGAAAACATAGCATAAGTTGACTAAAAGTCAAAATAAATTGAAAATCAAAATAAATCAGCTAAGACTTTAAGTCAATATTTTTTTTAATCAACAAAACAAGACGATCAATATAGCATCCAACATATTTTGAGTCAAAATTAAAATTTCCAACATTCTATAAAACCAATACAATATCTGTGAACTTAATATTGGTTTTGAGCTGAAACGCTAATATTGGAGAACTATTCGAAATTAGTCAAAATTAAAATTTCCAACATTCTATACCAATTATAATTTGCAAATTAATTGGTCTGAACTGAAAGATAAAATGGATAATTACTTAAGCGAAAATGATCTAGAACTTAAAGAAATCAAACACAACCTAGATCTAATTGAAAAATTATTAAATAAAAAACATCATAAGAAAAAGTCTTTATCTTCTTCATCTTCCTCAACAAGCTCAAAAACTTCAAGCTCAAAACATAAGAGAATACAATCTGAAATTATAGAACCTAACAATTCTCATGAACAAAAGATTATAAAAGAGCTAGAAGATAAACTCGCAAATAATGAGCGTATCCTAAGAAATCATTTATTAGAAGAAGATAATCTTAGAAGATGCTTAGATAGTGCAAATGAAAAAATAATAAGTTTAACAACTAAGGCAGACTCACAAGAAAAAAAAATATGTGAATTAAAAACTACTTTGTCTGCGTGCGAGGAAGAAAAACAAGGACTTTTACAAAAATTCTCATCCACAAACAATGAAAAGGAAATGGTCAATAAATTAGAAGCAAGGCTAGCTAATAACTAGCGTGTTCTAAGAAAACATTTAGAAGTTGAAGCTAGTCTTGAATGTCAATTGACCAATGCTAAAGATGAGCTTGTGAAATTAAAATTTAAGGCAGAAAATAATGAACCGAACATATCTGAATTAATAACAAACATAGCTGCCATCTGAATTAATAACAAACATAGCTGCCTATAAAGAAGAAATTAAAAATCATCAAGCTCAGAATAAATGTCTTTCAGAAGAATGCAATAAATTACGCATTAAAAATAAAGAACTCGAAATACTTATTGCAAAGAAAGAAACTGAGCTAAAATTGTCTCAAAATAAATCCACTCAAACAAATGAGACAATGCCTATAAAAAAGGAACATTCTATACAAACTATAAAACCCGAATTTAATTGTGAAAATCCAGAAACCGAACGCAAAATTGCCGAGTTAAATTCTCTTCTGGAATCGCAGCAAAAAGGGTTTCAAGCTAAAATTGATGAACTTCAAAAGGAGAATACATTTCTCAAAAATTCCTACAAAATAGGCGCAATCTCAACTTCTTACTCTGTTAAAAGCGAACCATTAAAAAACATATCTCCAAAACAGAATAAGAAAACACCACGAATGACTAAAGCTATCAAGAAAGAAAGAATTGAGGAAGATAAATCATTTTTTTATCAAAACAAGCGAAAATGTTTCCTCCTCTATTTCTAAAAAGGTAATTTCTAAAGTCATTCAAAGATAAAGAAAGAAAGAATAAAGAAAGAAGCTACAAATATTAAAACAGACAATTCTACATTTTTTACTAAAACTGAAATATCCAAAAATAATAATTGTCTGACAAATAAAAGTAACTCATTTTATGAAAACACCTATGTGAATGATGTGATTCTTCCTAATAGGAAATACGACAATTCTATATTGAATGCTATTGATTCTATTAGTTCGTATTCCTATCTCAAGTACCCAGTCAAAGTCAAATCTGAAAAACTCTTCAACGACTGGCGAAAGAGAAAATTTTCTCAACTAACAATAGACACACATTCACCCGTGCTAAAAATGATAATTTCAGAACGGTACAAATTTGGAAACCTAAGCTAGAAATGGAAATAAGTAGTCCTAAACAAACGTGGCTTCCTATGACTACTTTATCTGCTAATTTTAATTCCAAATTTGAACCTTATGAGCTTTATAAGATTACTGCTAATCAGGGAGGACCCGTCCAAAAATGGGTACCAAAGTCCCGCTAATTTGTTTTGCAGGATCCCGATTATGCGTAGGTCCTCGGGTTGCTTCACACGCATAATCGATATGAGCTGCAGGCAACCACCAATTCCCGACACGTGTGGTATTCGAGATTGCTCCACACCCGTGATCGGTATGAAATGTGAGCAATCATACTATATAAATAAATATTGTTTTTAGATTTTACATTAAAAAAAAAAAAAAACTTTTCGCTAACTTCGCTCACTATTTCAGCGAAAACCTTCTCTTTTCGCTGACTGTTTTCGCCATTTTTTTTATCTATATAAATATATATATATATATATAGGTATAATAAAAAATAATAATAAATAATAAAAAAAAAAAAAAAAACTTTTCGCTGAAAAGTTTAGCGAAAACCTCAAACTTTTCGCTAACTATTTCAGCGAAAACATTTTTAGCGAAAACTTTTACTTTTCGCCAACACTCAGCGAATTTTTTTTTAGCGAGAACCTTTTCTTTTCGCTAATTGTTTTCGCCACATTATAAGTTTTTTTTAGTTTTCGCCAATTCCTTTAAAAAGAAAATATATACATATATAAATATATATATATAAATATATATAGGCCTGAAAAAGAGATAAAAAAAAAAAAAAAAAAGGAAGGCCATCAAAATAAAAAAAAAAAGAAAAAGAAAAAGAAAAAGAAGGCCAAAAAAAAAAAAAAAAATACTCTGAGCTTCATTGCTAAAAGAAGATGACTTGAATTTCATTGTCAAAATAGGTACATTACTGTCCTAGATATTAGACTTCATCTTTAGTATTGAGTTTCAAAGGAAGTCTAATGTATCATTCTTAGTACCTAAAAATTTGTCTATGTCGTCTTTACATTCTTTATATATTTAGATGGGAGTGGATAGACAGATAGACAAGGCGCATGAACTTCAAAAGAGCACATTACTATAGTTCTCATATAACAAGCGTATATGGTTTAGGGAGAGTGATACTTATGAATGCAGAAGGCACATTTAAGGGGGAGTGTTACTCCATGTATAAAGGGCGCTTGATCTTTGTAATATGCAATCCTCAAAAAGCGCATCTATTTAGGGGGAGCAGGGGCATCATATTGTTACAAGCGCACCATTTTAGGGGGAGAGTTACCTAAAACGGCGCAAGAGCTTAAAAAAAAAAAGGGGGATGCCCTGAAGACAACTTTCGTACTTTGACGGGGAGTGCTACCTCAACCCAAAAAGCGCAAAGACACAAAAAGAGGTGTTCACATACCTGTTCCCATGGTTCAGTTAATCCCAAACTGTACCTATCCCAGGAACAACCCCGGGTGTATGTGAGGGTTTTGAGCGAATCACGATATAATCATTACACCTCAACCACAAACTATCCGGGCCATAACCATTATAGGTACATGACTGATTTTTCAGATCCCGGGTAGAAGACGCCTCATCGGGTCCAAAGGCGCATGCACAACCCTTCCTAGCTACTCATTTGTCTCCCTAAAGACAAGTGTTTCAATATCTCACGGGGAACCGCATATGCTATCACCGTTTCACTTTGAAGCGGGAGATATTGAATCTAGTGGTCCACAGCCCCACACCACGACTTTATTCTATGCACTTAAATGTCTAGTGTGTCCCATAGCCTAAAAAGTTTTCTATTTTTTTTAGGACAAATACATTATTTTTACACATACTATGCAGGTCTATGTGACCTAGCCCGAACTTCTGTAGACACATTTCTGACAAATGTGCTTCTATGATCAGAAGGAAGTCCTGCCGTTGCAACATCAAAACAACAACGGTAGCAGGCCATCTTCTGGAGCACGACTCTAGAACGATGTCAACGGGTTGCCTATGTGGCCCCGTAGTCCCTTCAAATGCAAGTCTTTGTGACTTTGCATCAACGACCAAGAGTGACATCTAGGGATGTCTCACGATGATTGGTCGTCGGTCCCGTTTTCAGGTTACTTCATCCGGACTTCAACATCAACACGCTCCGTGCTTACACGAGGAATCACCTTGATCCGTAGGCATGACGATACAATTGAATCGCCATGAGGGGGAGAAGTATATCAAGGAGGCAAAGCACGTGATATCATTAAAGAAGCCGAGCTTACACCGCACGTGCTGAACCACAACAAACACGACCTCTCTCCATGGCATAAGCATAAACGAAGAGTCAATGTCCTTAGATCTGCACAACTCTGATCTATGCAAGAAGGTGATAAAAATTCAAAGTTGCAAAGAAGAAAGGGGGAGCATGTACATAGGGGGAGAAAGAAGATTCTCCAGAAGCCCTCAACCTTTTCTTCAAGAAGCAACGAAGAACGTGTCTAATCCACAATTGAACACAAAGGGGGAGATTGTTAGGAATCTTTTCTTGTGTTCAATCGATGATGAAGACTAAAGATTATTAAAGACAAAGACTATTGGCGCTCCAATGACATTTGAACACTAAGGGGGAGATTGTTAGGAATCCATTTCTAGTGCTCAAATGTCATGTTATCTTTGTATAGGGACCAAATTGTAGTTTATGATAAATAGGGACTGATGTGATATATACCAAAGTATGCTTTGGTATATATAGGGCAAGTGTGTGTATTTTACACATAACTTGAGCACACCTTGAGCGATGCTCTCTCTCATTTTAATATCTCTCTCTTCATCACAGTAGATTAGGCTTAATTGTGGAGAGGTATATGGATTGCTTGTAGAGAAAGCTATTGGATTAAATGAAGATTGATTGATGATTATCTATTGCTTCCGCGCGCTAATTACAAAGGTGAGTCAATCGATCTTAATTCTCAAGTTCAAGTTCATCTTAATTCGTTGGATGTTAAATCTGAAACCTATACATGTTATAGAAGTTTGTAGTATGGGCAATAAAAATATTTGAGCTCGAGCTTTGAGGCTTGATTAGGTATAAAAAGAACTTCAAAAAAAAAACAATGAGCTCGATCTTTGAGGCTTGATTAGGTATAACAAGACATTAAAAAAAGAAAACAACGAGCTCGAGCTTCAGTTGAGCTGGCTCGCCTCATCTTTCATCCCTACTGTTAGGTCCTGGTCATGAGCTGCCCATCACTGGATTGAGATTTTTCCTCGGATCGTCGCATGTACTCAAATATCTCCGAGCAGGTCTTCATGTCACTCATCAGACTTTCCCTTATCAGGCAGCTGCATGACATATTTGGGTCACATAAAACATGTCAATAAATACCTCAAAACGAACTAGATGATCACACATATACCATGGTGAAGACATAAATATACATATACATATACATATACATATATATTCAATCAATAATATAGAAGGAGACATGAATAAACCTCCATTAACTGATTCATACCTATTGCGCCCAAACATCTCAATGCCCGTCTCATACATGGAAACTTCAAAAGGTTTCCAGCAGTTTTCACCCACAATCGCATCTTTCTTTAAGTTATCGCTTCTACTGGCCATGGCCGCAGCAGTTTTCGCAGTGATATTGCCTTGCTGCTTCCTCTGTTGATGTAAATAACTAATGAGGACAAACTTGATTTTTCCACAGCCTAATTCAATGTTATAAACAGGTTTAAAAATTTATTCGTACCATATAACAATCCGTACTGCATGGTTTTTTCTCTCCATCGGGATCTGACCATGGCGCTTGTTTCTGCGCCTAAAGGATGAAAGACGGTCAACTTACAGGTAATACAAGTTCCTGGGAACATCCATGTAGTCTACAAGCAAAGATCTGCCACATTGAGCAAACTCATATGCAGAAAGAATAATAACGAGAAATAACATGAAAAGCGCTTGAAGCATGACTTTCTAGAAGAGCAAGGATTCAGATTTCACGCTTACCAGGCAACGGCGACAGAAGAGTTTGTCGAAAGATTTCAAAGCCGATTTCAAGTCTTTATCCATGTATGAATCCTCAGAACCTTCAGCATCTTCACACCTTGCCTGCATGATATTGAAATTGGAAATAAACAATTAAAGACTGGCTATGCGCAACTAATCACCCGACAAGTCGAAGGTTTTTTTTTCCGCTACACATAAGTATGACATTTAGTTTTAGATTCTTATGTAGGTACGATCCCCAACCCCAAAGATCACGAATCTCATTCGCCTAACAAACTAGGGTTTCCTCAAATATTCTCATATGTCAATGCGCAATCCCACCAATTTACTGACACCCAAGCTTGAAGCCTCCGTAGATCATAAAAACCGGGAATTTAATCAAATCGATGGTCAACTTCCCGCCCCCCGCTACATCCAAAGACACCACATCGTTCCAAATAGTAAAATAATAAAAAAACACACAAACAAAAACTCCTGATAAAAATCCATCAACCACACGCCACGAAGCAACACTCCAATACATAAAGCAACGGAATGTAGCTCCTCAATCAATCGGAACATCGTCACCATTATTTCTAAACCACTCACAATGCCCACAAATTAAAGTAGCAAAAGAAAAGCATAGAAGAGAGCATGAAACACTCTATTCATATATATACCACACTCCATTAAAAAAAAAATAAGAATGCAGCTCTAAGAAAGGGGGTCTGGATTCAGATAACTTACTGCCGGGTCCGATCCCGAGGCAGAGGCGGAGTGATTCGGCGTCGACATTCCCGCAAAAAGGTAAAGGTGATGCCACAAATTAGTGTTGGGTCCAGCACAATTAAGTTGTTCCCCAACCAACGTGAAGGAGACCTCATGTCAAGATGAGCTATGCAATGACATATTAGTTTTTGGCTTGTAGTACATGCTTTAGCCTATAAATAGGCTTCATTCGATTCTTGTAAAAGGCACCCCAAAAGCAATGTAGTCTTTAGTGAGGGAGGGAGAGAGTGAGAGAGAGGAAAATCTTATCCGGGTGGATAAGGGTGAGAGCAGGTTTAGTTTTACTGGGGTAGTTGGGAGTAGGTACAAATATATTACCCGGGTGGGTAAGGGGTCTCGGGTTTGGGTTTAAACACGAGCGTTAATTTGTACGGTGTAATATTCTCAACATAGTAAAATTATTGTCTTTCCGTGGAGGTAGGCGGTATTGGCCGAACCACGTAAAATCTCGTGTTCTCTCTCGGTGTCATTTCGGCTTACGTACTATCCCGATAAATTGTCGCGGTGTCCAACTACAACCCACCGCTGTGCCCGAATATTTTTAACGATCTCCCCAACAAGTGGTATCAGAGCCTAGCCTTGCTGATATTCTGAGTATGCTCCGTGGTTGCAGCTGTGTCTGATCTTCCACATCAGAAAAGATATCAAAAGGGTTTATCGTTACGGGGGAGCCAGTATCGGGCGGAGCTTGTGCGGCGGAGGAATGTTTTGGCGAGTAGTGACAATAGTACTGTGTAAATGGGTTCTGTCTAGGTGACTGGTGTATAAGTGGGACCAGTGTGACCCCACCAGCTCTATCTGGGAACTCACTTAGAAGGGTAATTCTGTCTAGAAGGCAGGTCGCTAGCCTTTCCTGGGAATTATCTGATCAGTACTATATAGGCCGATTGCTGTTGAATCTCTGCAAGGATAATGGCGACGGATAACAGCATCAAAGTGCGACAATTTGATGGTACGGGAAGTTTCTCTCTTTGGCAGAGGAGGGTGAAAGATGTGCTCGTTCACCAAGGCTTGGCTAAAGCTTTGAAGGGAGACGAGGGGAAGCCGGAGAAAATGACGAAAGAAGACTGGGAGGATTTGGGGTCGAGATGTGTCAGCACAATCCGTCACATTTTAAATAATGTTGTTAATGAAGATTCTGCACCAGATTTGTGGAAGAAGTTGGAGGACTTGCATCTCGGGAAAAGCTTAACCACAAAGTTAGATCTGAAGCGGGAATTGTACCGGCTAAAGATGGAGGAAGGTGGGAATCTTATGGATCATGTTAGCGTGTTCAACGGACTTGTGGATCAACTTGCAAAAGTTGATGTTGAGATAGAGGAAGAAGATAATGCCCTTTTACTTCTTACCTCGCTTTCTGATTCTTATGATAATTTGGTCACCACCATTCTGTACGGGAAGAAGACAGTGACGTTGGTGGAGGTGCAGTCAACTCTTTTGTCGCATGAAAAGAGACGACGATCAAATTATGGAGATAGCCAAAATTCGGCGTTGGCTATACATGGAGAGAATCGTAAAGGAAGGATGCACGCCAGGGGATTTGGGGACAGCAGCAGGTCCAAATTCAAGGGTGGCGGGAAGGGCACGGTGTGCTACAAGTGTGGTGAGCCGGGACACATCAAGAGGAACTGTCCGACTTGGAGGAAGGACAGGAGCGGCGAGAAAAATTCCACAACGATGATAGCACAGGATACGGATGATCTTGGAGACGTTCTCACAGTCTTTAAAGATGACGCTCGTTCTCAGGATGAATGGATATTGGATTCGGGGTCGAAGTACCATGTTTGCTCTGATCGAAAATATTTTGATACGTTTCGGAGAATACGAACGGGTTCGGTGTCCATGGCTGATGGATATCGTTGTAGTGTTCGGGGTGTTGGAACGGTGAAAATTAAAATGGTTGACGGAGCAGTGCGCACTTTGGGTGGTGTGATCTTTGTCCCAAAGTTGCGTAGGAATTTAATATCCTTGAGCCAGTTAGATTCCAAGGGCTATGGGAGTTTCATAGCAGGGGGAGTCTGCAAAATCACACGTGGCGGAAAGGTCCTACTGAAGGGAGAAGAGCGTGGAGGTTTGTATCGTCTGGACGGGAGTATGGTATATAATACTCTGACTTCGGTGGGTTCACGTAAATCGCGCGCGCGTGGCGGAAAGGCAGACGATGGTGAGAAGGGAAATCCTGCTGGAGAAGGGGTTGCATCGAAGTCCCTCTTCAGAATCGACGGGTAGAGTCGGTTCAGGCAGCTGCACATAGGATTGGCCGCTGAGTGAATCAAGTGGGGTAGGACCGGAATTCTTGATTTGGATTATGTGTAGCTGGTACAAGGAAGGCCAATGGATCGTTCGTGGTATTTACGAACGGGTAACTCTCATAATCAGACTCGCTGGGATGGACGATTGCTGAGGGTGAGGTCGAATGCGGTTGGTGATGCTGAAGAAGGCAAATGTGGCTGGAGGGGGAGAATTGTTGGGTCCAGCACAATTAAGTTGTTCCCCAACCAACGTGAAGGAGATCTCATGTCAAGATGAGCTATGCAATGACATATTAGTTTTTGGCTTGTAGTACATGCTTTAGCCTATAAATAGGCTTCATTCGATTCTTGTAAAAGACACCCCAAAAGCAATGTAGTCTTTAGTGAGGGAGGGAGAGAGTGAGAGAGAGGAAAATCTTATCCGGGTGGATAAGGGTGAGAGCAGGTTTAGTTTTACTGGGGTAGTTGGGAGTAGGTACAAATATATTACCCGGGTGGGTAATGGGTCTCGGGTTTGGGTTTAAACACGAGCGTTAATTTGTACGGTGTAATATTCTCAACATAGTAAAATTATTGTCTCTCCGTGGAGGTAGGCGGTATTGGCCGAACCACGTAAAATCTCGTGTTCTCTCTCGGTGTCATTTCGGCTTACGTACTATCCCGATAAATTGTCGCGGTGTCCAAATACAACCCACCGCCGGACCCGAATATTTTTAACGATCTCCCCAACAATTAGAGAAGATTGGCGGCGGTGATTTGGAGTTTTGAAATGTATTAGAGAAGATTGGCGACGGTGGCGATGTAGACTGACTAGGTGGCGGTGGGGTCTCTTTAAGAGCGATTTACACAGAAAACACAATTAGATGTAGCGTAAGAGTGAGAGAGCATTCTATGTGGTGGGTGTGTGGTGTGGGCTTCGCTTTTTATAGAGAGATTATTTTTGTTGTTGTTTGGTAGGCGGCGGTTTTATTTACTGCCAGCCACGGAATGAATTAAATTGCAAAAAAACAATTAATATAAATACAGGGAAATTTTGGGATTGTAGATTTTATTATAAATATCTTAAAATTTATCCAAAATATCTTCGCGTTGGATAAAAAAAAAAAGTTATTGTAATATATTTTGTTGACCTTTTAGGTCAACTGTATCATAGGATTTGGGTATATTAAATTAGAGTCGTTTGACTGAATTGTCTTTTTAAAGTAATTACATAAAGTTATTTATGAGAATTACGGAACACAATTTAATTTAAATGAATATTTTTTATTTAAAGTTTCGTATTATAACAATTTTTTTAACTTTACAACCTATTTACATGCATGTTGAAACTTTTTGATATATGAGATGTTAAAAAGAATAAGTTAAATTTTCAATGTCGTCCTTTGTAAATATTTATTATGGTTGATGTGGAGAACAATTACATGGACAAACGGAAAGAAATATTTAGCATATTTATTATGGTTACTTTACTAACATGTGTTATGTTTTTTTTTTTTACGAAAGACCTTATATTATTATTATTGAATCAGGTCCGAATACAAATATTTGCCAATGCTTGCGTAGGTAGGGATCGACCTTCCCCATTGAACCCTAGCATTTTGGCTAAATAATGGGTCATTTCATTACCCTTACGTCTAACAAAAGAGAAAGAAACCAATGAAAATGATTTAATAAGCGACAAGCAATCTTGTAGGATAGGGGCTATCCGTGAGGAGTCGGCACAGTTAGTGATCAGCCTGTCAATAATTATTTTGCAGTGTTATGAATGGGTTATGAATGATCAGATAATATTACCAATAGCGAGTGTTGCGAAGGCGATGGAAGCTACAATCAAGTTGCACGAGGACCTAAATGACAGCCCTCAGGAAATTTTTGCACATTCTCAGCTGTGGCAACGTCCCCCTGCTAATGTCATCAAATTAAATTTTGATGGCGCTATACATACATCTCGGAATGGTGCAACGATTAGAGTAGTAGCGAGGGATGATTTGGGACGATGGGTAGGTTGGTGCTCGAATTTTTATAGGGATGTCTTTGATGTTGAGACCATCGAAGCTTTTGCCGCGCTACGAGCGATGCAGTTTGCATTACAAAGAGGATGGGAGAAAGTGATATTTGAACCTGTATTATGTTAAGTCATAGGCAATTCAGTCAGTTTATATCTTTTTTATTTCTTTTCTTTTCTTTTGCTTTTTAATTTTTTTCCTCGACTTTTAAAGTGTGTTTTAGATTGTATATGAGATGTAAAAAGAATTAAGTTGATGGACTTCTAGAAAGGAGGCCCAGCCCAACGTAGCCCATTAACTTTGATAAAACAACGTCCACTAACGGTGGTCCATCAATTGTGCAAACGGATATGAAATTGGGTGGTGGTGGTGCTGCTGTGGTGGCGTTTGGGATTCCACGCGCCGCCGCGTTTCCCGCCGTTTTCCTCAGCCGTCGGTTCAGTTCCAGACAAGTCGCTCGCTGCTGTTCCTCCTCTTCCTCTGGTGCACTGTTTATATATAATCGACTTTAATCTCTTAATGCGCACGTACATATGCACACTCTACGCTTGAGTATCTCTCGCTGGATGGATGCTTACTTGAATTCTTACTTGAATGCAGACCACGTGTCTTTTATAAAGGATGTAGCTGCCGCTGAGCCTCCCGAGCATTTGAATCATCTCCTGAAGATTCTTCAGCTCAGAGGTGAAGAATTCTGATGCTTTTTGCTATTTGAGAGTGATGTGCTGGCTTCAGTAGTTCTACATTGTCTGTTTTCTTGCATTTCGCATTCATTGATGGATACCTTACTGGCTAGCCAAGTGAGCCATCTTATAATATTGTTAGAGTTTGGCACTTATTATGGGAATTGGGAAATAAATAGGATATATATTGAACTTTGGTTCAGCGGCCTTACATAATCTGATTTAAAGCAGCATTCGTGGACTTTGTTGATTCCTTTCGTAGAGATGGCTAGTGGATTCTGAACAGTGTTTATGAATTATGAGTGTGATAACCATGGTAATAATCATTTGTATTATAATTTTTGCTATCAACAGGTGAACAACTTGTTTCGCCTGGAGCGAAGCGAGGGATACTTCCTCTCTCAGTTCCTTTATCGAAGGACGATTCAGGTGAGATTTTCCGACAAATGTTAAATAAAAAGTTTTATTGTCGTGTTTTATGGTGTCATATTGATACAAGTGGTAAGTTTGGAACATTTGAGATTCATCTTCAAATTTTTACTCGTGACAGGTGCTTTAACTGCACTGTTACGATGGCCAACTGCTCCTTCTGGGTAATCCTGATATGCTTATGAACATGATATGAGAGCAATCTTACCCTACTTATTTTATTTGATTACTTATATCATGACTCTAGGATGGATATGCCAGTAGTTGAAGTTCGAAATTATGGAGTATGGCTCTTGGCAAAAAATGTGCGTATTATATCCTTATAATGTATTGGTAGTCTTTTGGTTGCAAACTCCTGATATTCTGCTACTTTGCTTGCATGTAATTTACAGTGTGCAGAACTTTATCATTTATTGGGTTGATCATAAACAGGTCGACCAATACATCAACAGAATCTTAGTGGAAGAAGATGTAAAGCATTCTCAAGAAAGGAACGGGAAACTGTTTGATAATTCAACAGAAAAGTTTTATCAGAAGGGTGATTTTGCTGCATCTCAGATTTCAAGTGTTGAGACCTATCTTTTAAAGAAGGTAGCAATCAGTAAAGTTTTTATTTTCTTGAATTCTGCGTATATACCAAAAGCATCAGTTGTGTTCAGGTTGGTCTATTTCCAGATATACTCGAGAGCAAAGTTAAGCAGCATTTTGACAAAGGAGACCAGGTGAAGAAGCTGATATTATTTTCCTTTCTATTTCCGATCAAGTTGCTGTTTGTTACTTTTGAAAATGTACGCTTTCTGGTATTAGGTTTCAGCTTTGGTTACGGGGGAATTTTATACCAAAAAAGAACACTTTCCGGGATTCGGGCGCCCTTTTGTTTTTAACGCCGAAATTCTATTGAAGTATGCAATTTTCTATATGATCTGCACATTATGATGTAAATCTCACCACTCTTTAATTAACCTTGACATAAAGCTATCACCGTTCTCCCCTTAAACAGAGTTGGAAGAAACATAGAAGCCAAAGACTCTGCAAGGGTGGCTCTGAAATCCCCTTGGTGGACTCTGGGCTGCGAGTATAAGGTGGGACTTTTGGAGAAGTCTCTAGACATAGTTTTCATTTTTATTTTGTTGATCTTATGTTCATTTGTGATCTTCACTTATCGTCGTTTATTATGGTCATTAGGAAGTTGCTAATTTAGCTCAATGGGAGGATGAGCAAATTGAGTATATAAGAGAGAAGGTGACAGATGAGGGAAGAAAAGAAGATATAAAGAAGGGGAAAGACCCGGCTCAGGTTTCAAATAACACTGCATAGTGCATACCTCTATTGATACATATGCTTGTCTGGTTATTTCTTATTAAGCTATCAATCATTCCAACCACAGGTCACTTTGGATGAAGCTGCTTTTTTGTTGGATTTAGCTTCTGTTGATGGCTCATGGGATGCGTGTCTGGATAGGGTTGCTGAATGTTACGAAGAATCGGGGCTACACGATATTGCCAAATTTGTACTATACAGAGACTAATCATTATTCACGGCAGTGCGAAGTTTCTGTAGATGTGCACCGTTCGAGGATTGTCTCACATCAAGATGAGAAAAAGATTGAAAGTTGGGACTTGGGAGCTTATTTACAGTTTTGAGAATAATGATGAGATATTGTTTGTCCTGTTTAGCCTTTTGTTATTGTCTCCAATTTCAAATTATAGAGGAAATCGAGTCAACCTATTTGGAAAAGGAGCTGAAATTCTTATTTTCCATTTACAATGGTGTAATATCATTTATTGGGGGAAAAAACGAATCAATGTCATCTGTGTTGTTACAGCAGAGTACTGCAAAAAATATTTCTTTTCCTTTACTGCATTGTGCCTCTCTTATCTGCTAAAATCACTTTCAGTTTCATCATGTTCAGTGACAGGTAATAAAACCAAGACTTCATTATTTCAGACCAACAGCTTAAGAGAAAAGTGTTTTCCTGCTGCTGCTTCTCTTTTTACGCCTGAATAACTTCTTTATGAAGCTCACAGTCCCATTCTTCTTCTTGAGCGGGACAATAGCCAATGAAGAACCAGCTAATTTATCCGCATCTCCATCCATTTCATTTGAAGGGTCTATTACTGTGTTTGAACTAATCGTAGAGTCCGTAATTCCATTTTGCATATCATCTTTGATTATCGAATGATCACCATATTTATGATCCTCTTCATCTGCCATTTTATCAACTAGAGAGAATCGTTCACTAACGTTTGCCTTTGGAGTTGATGTACATGTAATGACAGGATCAGCTGGAGTAGGTATCACTTCATTGAGCAAAGCTGCTTCCCCAGGTGAAGCTAGAGCCTTCAGCTGTATCCCAAGATTCCTCAGAGTTTCTTGGCACTCGGCTAATTTCTCTGATGCTGCAGTAATCTCCAAATCCTGCAAATTCAACTCCAATACCAGGTAAGTTGATTTAAAGTACATGTTGTGTCAGTGATCATGCTTGTTATAAGCTTATAGTACAATCTACTCACTTGTTTTTGGAGTTCCGTGACATTGTAGTGTCCATCTTCTGCTTCTTCCTTTGTCTCTCTGAAATCATTTAACGTGTGACACAGAAGTCCCAACATTTGAATATGAAAAAGGGGAAAGATAAAACAAAGAAAAACATACTGTATATTTATGTCTTCCAGTATTTTGCTAGAGTCGCTTCTCTTGTTTTCTTCATCCTCTAGATTGGAAATATCTTCACTAGCTTCCCTTGACTCGGTATTGGTTTCTGAATGGTGGCTGTCAAACTCTTGCTTGACCATTGCCTGATCTTTAGTTTGATCTGCAGTTTGGAGTCTCATGCTTCTCATCCTTGACCTCAAATTCTCGATCTGCGACTCAGTTCTGTCTCCCGAGTTCATAATCGAAGACTCCTTACGATCCTGCTTATCATTTTCATTAGATTCTTTAGTGTTATGACCACTGAGAGGAGAAACCGAGGAAACATATGGCACGCTTGGATGATTCTCCAAACCGGCATCAAACTCAGTCTCACTTATCGTTTCCTCCCAGTCTAAATGTCTGTATTTCATGGTGGAAACGTCTTGAATGGAGAAACAGTGGTTCACAATCCACTCTAAACTCGAAGCCACCACTTGAGCAAACTGTTCAAGATCACCCGTCCCATTTAAAAGGTTGCGGCACGTCTGAACAAGTATTTTCAGAACATTGGATATCTCTGCAGCTTTCCACTGGAAAACACGAACTAAGTAACCCATCGAGGACTCTGAGCCGTTCTTGATTCCCATGCACTTATTATCTTGAGATGTTATATTTATTCCTCCAAGTAGCTCGAGAATCTTGTGTATGGGTTCGCTCGCATTTAGTTCTTTTGGGGCCTTCTTTTTCCTGTTGGAGATCATACCTAGAGATCCAACAGATGTGTCATTACATTCATCAGAAGAATGATGAGAACTTTCAGCTGTGTAGTCAACAGAAACTACTGCAAGCTTCTCCATCTCAGTAAAATCATCCAAGAGGTTAATCTCCGAGGTGGAAATGATAGTCCTACGGCTCGGAGTACGAAACTGATCGAGCTCTGACAATAACGCCGAAGCCCAAGACTCAGCACAGCTAACTTCATCATCATCTCGCAGGCAAATCGGGTATGTGCTTTTTTCCTTGTTTATGTGGCCCTTTACTGTTTTCTTGACTTGCCCTTCTCCGTGAGACGATCTTTGGGTTTCATTTGGTTTCTTCTCAAGCTTTTGTTTCAAACGCCTGTTTTCTTCTTCAACCATATGTAACTGTTCCATCAGAAACTCGATTTTACTGCTCTGCGTATCATCAGAAAGATTCGACCTACTCCTATTATCTACTTGATTCTTCCCCAGATTTTCGACTTCTTTCTTCATATTAGCCAAATCTGCCGCCCCGGGCAGCCTTTTCTTCACAAGGACACGAAGTTTCTGACATTCGTGTTCCAACTTTGCAATCTTTTTATCGCTCTCTTGCTGTTTCTTCTGAGCAGCAGCAGCCGTTCTTCGACTGAACTCTCTCTCCTCTTTCCTAATCTCTATCTCCTTCTCAAGAACGCAGACCTCATACTTTAGAGAAGCATTTTCTTTCTCATACGACTGAACTCTTAATACAAGTGCATTGAAATCACCTTCCATGTGAGTTCTCTGTCTGTTTAGCCCTTCGATTACCTTGTCCTTTTCTAACATGGAATTCTTCATCTGCGCATTTTCTGTCTCTAACATCCCAGCCCTTCTTTCGAAATCCTCCGACGTCTTAACCACAGCGTCGTGGATTCTCTTCTCTTGATCCTCACGGACGAAACGTAACTGCTTCATACACTCCTTCAGTGCGGCGTCTAATTGACTCAACCTTTCTTCGCAGACGGTTTTCTGCTGTAAGGCTTCGTCGAGGTCCTTCTTCAAAGACAGTGCTTCTTTTCTAGCATTTTCCCATCCTATATATACATTTATGATCAGATCTCAGATTCGTAGGAATTAACAAAATAAAATCCAAGCTTGTTATTTACATCACCTTCAACAGCTTCATGTGCGATTTTGATCTGTTTCTTGACGATGTCATCTTTGTCATTACACTCTGAAACAACCGACGAGTGTTCGTCGGGCAACATCCTAAGCTTCCATACCTAAAGATAGACTTAAGATTCATACCTTGCTGAGAAATGGAGACATTAAAAGAACCGTAATAATAATAATAATAATAATAAGCAATTGCTTTAGACCTCAACTGCTTCTTTCTCTTCGTCTTCGCTTCTTCTCGATGAACTGTTCGTTTTATCGGCTGGTAAAGCCTTCTCTGCTGACCTTCTCTTCCAAATCCATGTCTTGTGATCCATTTTTTTATTTTTTATTCTCAGTAGTTTCTTCCAATTCAAACAGGATTATCATAACCATAGAAGTCATGCATAATCAAAGCATTCCAAAGAAACTGTGTAAGTACAGTGCTTAACAGTAGATGAACTAAAAGCATAACTGCATTGGCTTTGACTCAGAAAAATTTCGAGGGAAATAAAGAAGCTTTACCAGCGAGAGGAAATGCACCTGAAGGGTGAAGGCAGCAGCTAGTAATATAATAAGTTGTCAGTCTCTATCTACTTTCTACTTCCATGTAGATTCGGGTCGGGTTGACTGACCCGAGTAAGAGGGGGCGTCGCCATCAGCCATCAATTCTTGAACCATGATTCATGTGTCCACTGTCCATGTCTTTAACTAACCATTTGTGCATATCCTCAAAGTTCCAAGAAGATGAATTTCAATATATATATATATATATGAGGTGGTTGCATATTTTTTCTTTTTGGTAGTGCTTTAATATTTCCCTTTTTAATATCTTTGATATGATTGGTTTGGTGTAGCTTGTAATTGTGCGTATTCAGCGGCTTTAAATGAATTCCCTTAATTTTTTTTTTCACTTTTTGTTGGCTTTAACTTTTTTATTTAATTTTCACATGTCTTTGATTACAAGGACTGACGTTGTTGGGTGGAAATTGGACATTTTTATCTAGTCTCGTGATTAGTCACATCATTGAAGTATGTGATGTCAAAGTCACGTCATGATCGATTGACTGGAGATGCCTCAGCCAAAAATAAAAGTTTTTAAATTTATTCATAAAAATGGAAACTCTATGCTTGAACTTGTTTGATGGCTTGAGAATTGAGATGGACATTCTTTGATTATAATTTTTTAATATTTATGTTATGGATATTAACAAAACTGGTGAACTTGATTGGAGATTATGTAAGTCGATTTAATTAATTAATTAATTATTTGTTAAATTCACGTGGCCTCGGATTTATTGCACTTTCATTCTTGTCTCATCCCTTGTTTCATCAGCCAAGCAACATTCGGTGTGTGTTTTCTTGCATTTATGTATTTGATATAAGTCATTACCACAAAATTCTCTGTTAATCATGGATTAGGTGAGCGAAAATGACAGATTATGTTGTGTTTAATGAATAGTTGTTGCTTGCGAAAGACATCAAATAAGTAACATTTCAAGCTAAGAAATGGTTTTCACTCGAAATCACATCACACCTCAATGCTTACCTACTCTACTAGTGGTTGTCTTAACAAGCATATAAAGCTATATTGATTTATTCACAATTGTATGTCACCAACAGAAAAGTGCTTGTAACAATAAAAGCACAGCCCAAAGAAATATATAATAAAAAAACAATAAGATCGAAAAAGATGGCATAAGCTGCTCATTCACGAATCATGATTATTTTTTTGTGGTTACCTTTTTGCACTTTATATGAAACTTTAACTACAAGTTGGCCTTTTCATGTTCTTCCAGAAGATTACATCACAACCTAAAATTCAGCAACATGTCTATTGTCTAGATATTGAAGTGGGCTAACATGTTTGACAAATAAATACTACATTTTAGGTGAATATATGCATCTCTTTGTATGGGCTAAAACCTTATTGCATTGATCGACTCACTCATATGTCACATGCTATGAATCCTTCCTTATGTTTCAAATCATTTCAATATAGAGAGCTGATAAGTGATAAGTGATAACTGTTCAAATTTGGGTCAGGACATTATTCATGGTCCTCGACAACCTAGGAAGATCAATCTTGTAAGAATTTGAAAGTTATATTGTAACCTTCTTTATAGAGAAAGCCCAAGGAAAAGGGACCGTCGACCAGTGCTAATGGAAGTGGAATACTTAAGTTAAACATGGATGAAAATAGAAAGCAAAAATCGTACATAGTATGGTATATCAACGATGATTTATAGGGTTCATCAATTAATCCTAGGTAGTAGGTACCATGATCATAGGGTTAATCAATTAATGTAATTATAATACCATATGTTAAAAGAATTAAATTTATACCATGTAATTTGTTAAATTTGTCACTAGGGATAAGTATTCTCAGACGGTTCATCAGTTAGATCGTAGAAAATAGAAAAAGGTCTCAATTTAGTCCTTGAGAGGCTTCAAGTTAGGTTAAGCTGCTCCATCCAAACACTCTCTTGCTCGTGAGAACTGATTCAAAGGACAGATGAAAGAGACAATTCATCACCATTTAATCCATATCTATCTTATGATGATGATATATCGTACAACGCATCGCATCTCATCTCATCTCAAAATACTCAGCAAAGTTTCATGTACATGGTTAAAATATATATATATATATATATATATATATATAAATATATGCTTCTCATGCAAGCAAATGGAGAAAGACAAATATATATACATAAATATATATGGGATTTTGAGTTTCCAAGCAAAATGAAAATCACGAGGGCCTCATGCGATGATTATTATTCACCACCCCATTTTCATATGAGGCATCTGCTTGAATCCTGATGATGCTGCAGCAGTAGCAAAAAATTGAGGGTTTCGATGATGATTCATGGCTCGCCACTGCTGTTAATTTCTTGAAACCTCGTTTCCATTAACGTTCATGTAATTGCTCGAATCCGTCGAATGGACTGTTGATCTGTAATAATGTAATACGCTTGAGGATATCGTTCGTGTAAAATCACAATCGCGATATGCAGAAAGAAATCACTAAATGAATATCTAAGGACATACTTGATGATGATGATGGTGACTGTACCCTTGTGAGATAAACCGAGGCGGATCGTCGTAAATTTTTGTCGAGCGCATTTCATTCTTTTTTCCAGATTGCACATGAAATTCCAATCGCTGATTTAGTTTACAAGAACTAGGGAATTTAAGATGCAGCCAGAAAGTAAGCTTTAATAAGTTTCTTTTCGTTGTTGTAAGACGAAGTAGTGTAAAAATTATTATTAGATAAAAAAGAGTTTTCGATTCGAATGTTTGTGAATACGTACCTCACGTATAGCATTCCGGCAGGTAGGATCGATGATTTCGAACTGTTTCGATGAACAATTATGTCGGTCTGATCCCACTATTTGCTTCGAAGCTGAAGAATTGCCCAAGCTTAGGTCTCAAGATTATGGTCTGATGTAGTGTGGGAAGAACTGATATATGAATGGGATTGTAATAATCATTACATATACGTTTAACGTTTTATAACAAATGCAAAGGAGAAAATACAATATATAGTAGTACCTGCAGCTTTTAATTCATCTTCATAAATGCTGGGATCGAAATTTGTCACAAGCTTCTTTTCCATTACATTTGAGGGCTGCTTTACCATAAGCCCTATATTTAATTTGAATAAGTAGTTTAGATCCCATATAAAATAAACCATTTGAACACCAAAAAAAAGGCAAAAATTCATACCTGGCTGCTTCGATTTCTGTATCAAAAAGACACAACTAAACATACCTGTTGCAAAGAAAGAAACCATATATAGATTCTATTTATTGCATCATACATAGGCATTGCATAAGTAATTTGATTGAATAAAAATTACTTTTTGCCCAAGAACTGGCCCATGCGAACTTCCCATCTACCACATTTCTGCAAAGTGACGCCAAAGAAATGTACCACGTTTTTACTGCCCGCTTGTGTAATATGACTGTCGAAGCATCACATCAGACCATGATTTTCGAGTCGACGATAATGAGTTAGATTGGTTTGACCTTTTGTACACTTGCAATTGTTTTAAAATTTTAATTTATTTAAACCTCAATCAGATCGAACAACATGATATCAAATATATGATTAAGCAGCATATTTCATAGACTGGTTTGTAATGAAACTAACCATTCTAGTTACATTTGTAGCACACAATGGAATTTCGCTCAAATTACGTTTCGACCCCATCAGTAAGGGAATTCTGTTTTGGATCAAAGCTGTATTAATATCAAAACATGCGGTATCATATGACGAGAATCTTTACCAAAAACTGTAGAAAGTGCATAAAGATTGTGCATTTCATAACCTTATCAGAATGTATTGCGTAGAGTAATATAAATTCGATTCAATGCCGTTATTCGATTAATTGGGCCATAAACTCCACAGAAAGTTTTGCTTTTTTCAGTATATATACCGTCATTAGCTTCTCTATGATTGGTTCGATGGGATTGTTCGCTTTTCAGTTTTGACCAGCCAGGATATTTGATCTTCTGATATTTGTTTCGTAAAGTTGTCTTTCGTTGTCTTTTGATTAAATGCCTCATGGATCATGAGTTCGGTAAGATGTACAAAACATGTTTTCTGTTTTACGTGCAACCCGATGATGAATTTACACATTGGTTCTTAAATCCTCCAATGATCTTACGCTTTTCGCTACAGACTCGCCTAATGATCATCGTATCAAAGCATTTGTTCCGTAATGGTCGATAAACAAAGTTACAAAATGGGTATTTCGAGGTGTGTACCAACATCTTACAACCTCGGACATGGATGGGATCACAGGCTTCTATTCTTAGATCAAAACTAAGATTTCTTATTGTTTTTCGTACATTGATGGAAGCCTTGTATTGCTTGAGTGAAGAATCTACAAAAGAAGTATATTTAAATATCCTCATAATCCTTCTCGATCCTTCCGCTCTCTTTTCTCCTCCTATATATAAAGTCGAATTCTTACACATTTCCATATCCCCCACACACACAACCAAAGTCAATCGAAACTCAAGCAGTCAGAAGAAGAAGATGTCGGCGCCTGATTCAACTACCCGACAACCATCTCTGGAGGATCTAACCGACCCCACCACCTCCATGACTGTCTATGCTTCGATCCTCAGCTTCGCCGCCTCCAATCGCGAGCTGGCGGTGTTTGTGCACCCACAGATGTGATCCGTGACTCTACTTGAGGTCACGTCTGACGTGGACTCATTCTATATGGAAAGCATAACATCGTCCACTAATCAGGGTCCACCTCCCGCTTCCCAATCCTCCATTGATTCCCTGCCATGTCGCAGGCTGTCGGAGAATGAGCGCTTCGAGTGTCCCATCTGCTTAGAGGAGCATGATTACTTAGAAGTTAAAGAGATGCCCTGCGAGCACCTATTTCACCCAGAGTGCATTGAGAGGTGGCTCAGAATCAGGGGGACGTGTCCCATCTGCAGGTTCTGTATGCTCGTCGATGAGGAGAGGGTCAGTGGGTGGCGGATCAACGTGTACTATGCTGAAGGGAGTGGTTCGGAGATAGGCTCGGATGATGGGTACAGTTCGGACGGCGCGCTTTCCTATCAAGGCCAAGAAATGGAGAGGATAGATTAGTGTAGTGGTGATCCTTTTTATTTGCTTCTTATATTGTACAACACTGAAAGATTAAATCAATTTAAGATATAGCTCAATTAGTATGTTAGAGCAATCAATTTAATATGATATCACCTAATTTTGCCGGCCATGACGAGAAGCCAAGTGCTCTCTGAGCTTTTCATTCCTTTTGACGGTTTCCAGTGAAGCTTGAAGCAAGATTTTGTAATGCCGCCATTTTCATCTTCCATGAAATTATTACAGAAACAAGTTTGTTATGGTAATAGAGCGTGTTGATAGTTTTAACAAGAAAACCAGGCGAACCCAGAAATCCACTCACCATTCGTTGAGTTCAATCAGCCCGCTGATGGTGACTTTCTCTTACCAGCAATTTTCCGTAGCTATTTTTTTTACTTGTTAATATGTGTTGCGCTATTTTTGTTCGTGTTTTTCCTTAGACATTCGTCAGTAGGGCGCGATCGATTAGAAATTTTGATCGCCTGCAATTTTTCGCCATATACATAATTTCAAATTTAGCATTCAGTTAAATTTTTTTAAACAAAGGTTTTAGAAGCGGTCATAAACCCTAGAGAGAGTGATGGTGCTCTACCTAAAATTTGGTTAGATTGGAAAAAGTTAACGTAATTAAACGAGAATTATATTATGTATATATTTATTTGAAAACAAAAGTCAAACTTTCATTAAAGAAAAAATATGTAGTTAATTTTTTTTCTTTTTAATCTTACTACCAAATCTGTCCTTAGCGCCATATCTACAAAATTAATTATAAAACTTCATGATAATTATTATTAATTAATACGATATTTAAACAAGGCAATACATAATTATTAAATATTAAAATCAATAAGTGTACATTGGACAAGAGAGTATCATTAATTTATCGAAAGAGAAAATATATTTCATAAATCTCAACAATCTCCATGTACCTCACGGAAGATTTTCACCGAAAGGTCTCTCATAGCAATAGGAAATTATTATTATTATTATTATTATTATTATTATTATTATTATTATTATTATTATTATTATTACTACGGCAACGAATCGTCATTCAATTTGTTCGATAATGACTGATTATTTGAAAAAATGTTAGTGATGCTTTATCTAATTCAAGGAAAAAAAAAATTGAAATCTTTCAATTTGTACACTCTATTTATCATTTTAAAACTACTGAAAATTATATATATATATATATATATATATATTTTGTTGGAGTTGGAATGATGTGTATAATCAGGAGGGTAGCTGAGTATTATTATTTTCATTGGCATATAGTATATACTTGTATTGTCTTTCCATTATCTTTATTTACACATTAATCTAAAATTTCATACCAATGTGTTGGCTAAATTATTTTCATTAACCATTTTATACAGCATATTGGATATCATGTTTATAAAATATAATTATTATAAAATGAAAAACAACAAATTTTTTAAACGATCGCGCCAAAATAGCGAATGTTTGAAGGAAAAAGCATAACAAAACTATCGCAATGCGCATAAATCCCACGACATAACAAAACTAACGCGCATAAATCCCACGACATATAACGCCGATCTGCCCCTCTCTAAGCAGATGGGACACTCAAAACCCTCATTCTCTGACAGTCTGAAGCGCGACGAGGAATCAATGGATGATTCCGAAGCAGGAAGTGGGGACGCGCTGATTACCTTATACATATAATATAATCTTCGTTCAAAAGGATAGAAAGAAAAGAAACTTCCATTAATGGTTGCTTTTATTAATATATAAGAAAGAAAAAACCTACAATAGAGTAGGTACACAACAGAAGACGAGGTAGGCATGCTACTTATTACAGCACCATGCCACCAAACAACCTAAAAAAAAGAAAAAAAAGAAAAACAAGGGTTTCTCCGCATGAAATCACTCTTCATCGTTCAAATCAGCAGGCAGATTTAAGTCGATGCCACTTCCCGCAGGTCTCTCCATCTCCTGCAGGTCCACCTGGGCACCCACCGCCATAGCCCTACGCTTTATGTACTCGGGAGAGTAGCCGCCCTCCACTTCACGGCTTACCCCCCTAAAGTCCTCCATGAAGTTTACCTTACTGTCAGGATACCGGAGTAAGAATGCCGCTGTATCGTAAGCCTTGTTGGCGGCGAGCGGCGTGGTGTAAGACCCCAGCCAGAGACGGGTCTGACTTATGGGCTCACGAACACCACCACATCGCGATTGGAAGCTGCGAAGGCTATGATCCTCCAGAGACGGCTGTGGTGGTGTCAGTTAGCTCCTCCAGAGACGGCTGTGAGGCACTTGAATCTGCCGATGACATCTTAACAACCGTATAACGAAAATTAAACGTAACAAAACTAGCGCAACGCGCATGAATCTCACCGGACTTTTAATGAAAAAATTTATATAATTGAGGCTTTCAGTGATGATAAGGAGGCTTAGAGAACTCAAGGCAACAATTGGACTTTCATTTCGAATTTTTTTCCGGTTCAAACAGATTATGTGCTGAAGAACCATTGACGTGTTATTATGAGTAGAATAAATAGAAAATGGATCTTCAGCGCACTTTCATAATGCGCTGAAGATTATGAATTGGTGCATTATAGTAAGATAAATCAATATACCCATTATAATGCGCCAATGGTTCTTTGGCGCATTATCTGTTCGACCCGGAAGAGATTTCGAAATAAAAGATCATTTGTTGCTGTGAGTTCTCTGAGCATCACTGAAAGCTCCCTTAATATTTGGGTTGAGTTGATTAATCCATCTCAATCTGCAGCTTCTACCTTGCACCGTTCTATTGACCCAACACTATATATATATATATATATATATATATATATAATATTATTATAGAAAGGGAAGATGATATATATATATATATACACACCTGATCTTCCATCAAGTTCTGAGTTGTGACCAATTCTGAGGGCGAGAAGCCACAAGCTCTTTAAGCTTTGCATCCTCTGAGGGCTTCCACCGAACTCTGAAACAAAATTTTGTAAGCTTATTATCGCTACTATTAGGGTTTTCCCCATGACTAGGAATAATTTCTAACTGCATCGGACCGCTAACATTGCCATCACATTCTGTAGAAAGCTTATTCGCTACTATGTAAGAAGATTCCATTGCTGAAGGCATTTCAACAAACACCAAATACACCTATCCACAAACACAAAGAGCGCAGAAAACAATGATATTGAACACGCCGGAGCTAACATCTGCAAAGAAGTAGACAAATGGTTTTAGCAGAAAATAAGGTGACCTTTTTTAACACAGAAATCCACACCATTCATTGAGATCCATATGTGAGGTGATGAGAGGCCTTTATTTATCAGCCTAGAGGATGGCCCCAATTTGACTCTATTATCACACTCACAAGCGATTCTGTAGGTGTTAGGTTCACCTGGCAGCTTCACCAGAAGCAGGTGCGTAGTTCGTGTTACAGTTTTGATTTGGGCATAGTTTATATGTAATATGAAGAAGATTTTAGGTTATATAAATATTTTTGGTAAAGCCGGGTGAGATCTCTCGCATTGCGCTAGTTTTGTTACGTTTAATTTTCACGTCGATATCTTACTCTTCCTGGATATGTGTCCTCCAATCGCAGCCCGCGAGCGATGGTGATGATGAAGAATTGGGAAGCTTGGTAAGAAAATCGAATGGGTCGGAAATCAGAGAAGTTCATTCATTGGGACGAGTTTAGTTTGGAATGGTGGCGAATGAGTGTATGTATACACAGTATGAGGAATATAATAGTCTACATAAACAGTCCCATTGTAGTTTGATGATAAGCTTGCAGCGTTCAAAGGCAAAGAAACAACATATGTAACCCTAAAACAAATCCAGACTACCTCGGTGTAAGAAGGCCATAAGTATTGTGTTGTGTTGTGCTGCTTTTACGTCTATAATAGTTTAATTTTCTTTTACGATCTTATTGGTCAATCGATACATATGAACAAGTCAATATAATTTATGTTGTTGAAATATAAAAATTGAATTGCCTTTATTTCATCATGAAATATGATTACAGCATAACAAAGTGTGTGTGATTAAAAGATGTAATCTCTAATGATTAATTTCAATGAAAGATTATAAGTGGAAAAAAACAAGTAATTCTAAATATCCTCGTAATCTTTCTAGACCCTTCCGCTTTGCTTTCTTCACTCCCACTGGTCTATATAAAGTCTAATTCTTCAAGCAAACAAACAAACAGTTAAACGAAAGTAAAGCATTCAGAAGAGAAAAATGTCGTCCCAGGATTCAAATACCTCACTGCCGTCCATGGAGGAGCTAACCGACCCCACCGCCGCAGCGCTTGCCCTCCCTTGGATCCTCGCCTTTGCAGTCACCAACCGCCAGGTGGAGATGGTCGTCGACACTCGGATGCAATCCGTAACTCTATTTGAGGTCGCCGCAGATCTCGACTCGTTCTTCAGCGATACCAGAAGTACGTCGGAGGAGGGCCCACCTGCCACTTTGAGGTCGTCCATAGACTCTTTGCCGCGTGTCATGCTGTCGGAGGAGGAGGGCGGCTTCGAGTGCCCGATCTGTTTAGAGAAGGGTGGTGGAGGTGAAGCGGTGGAAGTGAAGGAGATGCCTTGCAAGCATCGATTCCACACCGAGTGCATAGACACGTGGCTCGGCATCAGGGCGACGTGCCCGGTCTGCAGGTTCAGTTTGCCCGTCGATGTGTGGAGGATCGGCGTGTTCTACGCTCGACGGAGAGGTTCGGCTTCTAGTTCGGACTTAGGCTCGGGTGGCGGTGGGAACGACGGTTCAGACGATCCGTTGCCAGGACCAAGAAATAGAGAGAGGAGTGATGATTAGCGTTGATTATTTCTTGGAATGATTTTCTTCGATTGTTATATAGAGCTGATCAGTGAACTATATATTAGAGCACTCTCAGTTTAATAACGATATATTATTAATTTAATTCTGTCGGCCATGATGAGAAGCCACATGCTATCTGAGCTTTTCATCCTTCGAGGGTTTCCTTAGGCTTTGTAACGCCGCCGTTTTATTCCATGAATTTATTACGAAAACAAAGTTTGTTGGTGTAATGGAGCGTATTGACAGTTTTAGGAAGAAAACATAGAAATCCACACCATTCGTTTGAGTTCCATTATCTGACCAGTAGGAGATGAGTTTTTGGCTCAATTTAATTAATTCGTTTGTCTTACATATAATTAAGACTTTGTATTATATATTTAGTGCACCATCATTCAGTTTAATTAATTATGTGGCTTCACCTGAATTTGGTGTAGTCATCTCCTCGTTGTATTACACGTGGCGTAGATTCTCGGTAATTAATTCTTTTCTTTTATATATTTTTTTAACACATTTTGTTTTTCTAATGATGATAATAATCATAATCATAATAAAAATACATAAAATATAACAATCAACGTTCAACATGCTATATAAAATTGTTTTAATGCAGAAAATTCATACCATTCATTGAGCTCCATCTGCACATTGGTGAGGGCCTTGCTTTATCTGACCAATAGGAAATGACTCCTATTTGACTCTATTCGGAGAAGAAGGCGCTGTTTGTGTTACAGTTTTGGTTTGGACAACATTGATATAAGTAATATATATATATATATATATATATATCACGAAAGAAATTTAATGTTTTAAAATAATATATATTCCAATTTTTCGTTAAAAGTCGGATGAGATTCGTGCGTGTTGCGCTAGTTTTGTTACGTTTAATTTTCCTCGTCGGATTCAAATACCTCACAGCCGTCCCAGGAGGAGGTAAACAAACCCACCACAGCCGTCGGATGATGGGAACGGTTCAGACGACGCGCTGTCTGATCAAGACCAACATTCAGAGGGGATAGATTAGCGATGTTGATCGGTCACCGATTAGTGTATATTCTTCTTCGATTGTACACAATTGAAACATTGAATCAATTTGAGAAATAGCTCAATTAATTTTGTGTTAGCAATTTAGTACGTCGTGAGATTCGCAAGGAGATGTAGTAGTTGTGCATTATATGTCATCAGATTCATGCGTGTTGCGGTAGTTTTGTTGCACATTTTTTTGTTAAACATTCATTACTTTTACGCTGTCGTTTAAAAAATTGTTCATTTTATAATAATAATAATACCTTGTAAAAATGACATTCAACATGATGTATAAAATTGGTTGTAGAATATAATTTAGCCAAAGTCAGTATGAAATTGTAGATTAATGTGAAAAGAAAGATAATGGCAAGATAATACAGCACATATACTCATTAAATCTATAAACTTTGGTATTGCGGCATTCATCTCATCTTGGTTGTGCTCTTTAAGTGCTGGTACTGCAAAGAAAACATGAGACATCGAAATTATTATAATTTACTCATTATATCGCTATTTCTTGATTTATAAAAGAAGGATTATTGTATCAATGAGGAATGCTTATTTCCAACCAAAAACCTGCACTTGAAGATCATCAGTTGAAGATTTACCCATCTTTTTTCTGTGTTTTCCACCCATCATAGCGCGCCAATGGTTCTTCAGCGCATTATCAGTTCGACCGGGAAAAGATTTCAAGATGAAAGCCCATTTGTTGCCGTTAGTTCTTTGGGCCTCCATCAATCTCTCCTCCTCTTCATTACTGAAAGCTCCCTTCTTAATATTTGGGTCGAGTTGATTAATCCATCTCATTCTGCAGCTTCTACCTGCATACCGTTCTTGAGAAGGATGATGATGTATATATATATATATATATATATATATATTTGTTTATGAACCTGATCTTCCGTCAAATTCTTGAGCTATGCGATTCCATGTCTGAGGGCCATGAGAAGCCACAAGCTCTCTAAGCTTCGCATCCTCCGAGGGTTTCCACTGAACTCTGAAAGAAGATTTTGTTAGATTATTACCGCTGCTACTAGGGTTTTCCCCATGACTAGGAGTAATTTCGAACTGTTTTGGACAGTTAACATTACTCTCACTTTCTTCGGAAAGCTTATTAGGGTTTGTATTAGAAAACTCCATTGATGATGGCATATCAACAAACACCCGCATATCTGCTATATATAGCCTAATACATATACACGAGAGCGCAAAAAACAATGGTACTGAACACAGTGGAGCTAACATCTGCAGGAAAAGGTGTAGCAGTTTTGTTGTTTAGTATTCAAATGAGGAAGCAGACAGATGGTTTCAACAGGAAAAGGTGGCCAGTCAACCCCTTCGATTATAAATAAAATAATTAAAATTTAATTAAATAAGTTATCGAATTATAAAAAAATATTATCTTATAAAGTAATGTAAATTTTAGTTAATTTTAAAATTAAAAAGATAATTATTTAACTATTTATATTAAAAGTAATAATATATTATATTTGTAGTGTTCATATTTTATATTTATTACATTAAATAAATTAATAATTATATTTAAAATTTTTATTTTCAAAATCAGTAAATAATTAAAATAAAATAAATAATAAGAAAAATAAAATTATATTAAATCCAAGTAAACAATAATAAAAACATAATTGATAACAACATAAATACATAATTTTAAGAAATAAAATTAATATTATCCAATCAACTTGAGAGTTATTGGTATTCGGAGGGAGTGTGGGTAGAACCGACGGAAAAGAAGCTGGAAACAGAAATGACGAAATCACCATAAACTGCGCAGCAGGCGTGAAAGACTGAGTAGGAGCGAAACCAGGCGTCGTGAATCCGATCGGAGGATAAAATTGAGGAACAATGCACTGAGAAGGTCTCGCCGCTACCTCCGTCTGAAAGACAGCCATCTGCTATCGCATCTCTATAAGAGGTGCTCGTTCTCAGTCTTTAAAACCGACATTTGTTTCCATTGTATAAAATATTAAAATTTCCAGCACTAACAAACGATTCTTAAGGTGTTAGTTTCATTTGGCAGGTGCACCAGAAAGATGTGTTTATGTTATAGTTTTGGTTTGGACAATATTGATGTATATATGAAAAGATTCTAAGTTTATAAATAACATATATTTATATCAATTTTTTTCATTTAAAGTCTGGTGAGATTCGTGCTCGTTGTGCTAGTTTTGTTACGTTTAATTTTCGTTATATGGTCGTTAAGATGTCATCACCTTCGCAGCATCCAATCGCAAGGTGGCGGTGATCCAAGTGTGTGAGGGAAAAGAATACTAGCTAATTAGTTGTGCGTCATTTAAATGCCGTGCGATTCATTTGTTACGAATTATTTCGTTAGACATTTGTTATTTTGGCGTGGTCGTTTAAAAATTTTGATCGCTTGCACTTCTTTGGACATATTTTGCCGCGCGTACAAAATCAAATCACTTTCAAATTTAGCCGTTGTTGAAGTTTTTTAAAACAAAGGGTTTTAAATTACTTTGTTCGTTAATATAATTGTTTTTCTTATAATAATAATAATAATAATAATAATAATAATAATAATAATAATAATAATAATAATAATAATAATAATAATAATAATAATAATAATAATAATAATAATAATCTCTTCTATCGTATGAAGAGCCTTGCCACCTTAAAAATAGTTTGATTTGTTCTGTCACTCAATTAATTTGGTAATTTAATTGTTTTTACAATTTTACATTTCAATTATTAATTTATTTCAATTTTTTACTTCAATTTAAATTTTAGTTATTAAACATTTTAAATCAATAATAACTTTTAAATATAAAATAAATTACTAATAACTCTCAAAATTTAAAATAATGTTATAGAATTATATTTATTTGCATTGAGTATGCTTAAAAATACTAATAATAAGTTGTCATCGTTATGAGCGACCTCTGATGAAAATCTACAGTAGCGTATATGGATATTGTTGTGATTGATGAAATATATTTTCTCTTTCAATAATTTAATGATACTCCCATGTTCAATGTATACTGGCTGATTTTAATATTAAATAATTATGTCTTGCCTTGTTTAAATGCCGTGTTAATTCATAATAATTACCTTGAAGTTTTATAATTATTTTTAGAGTTATGACACTAAGGACAGATTTGGTAGTAAGATTAAAAAGAAAAAAATTAACTTAGATTTTTTCTTTAATGAAAGTTTGACTATGTTTATAGGTGAAATTGAATGAAACAAGAGACAATACATCCACCAAATTCTAGGTACAACACCATCACTCTCTCTAGGTTTTATTACCGCTTCTGAGAATTTGATAATTATCTATACTATATATTAAGGGAGAGCATCATATAGTAACTATCACCAAATTAATTTGGTATGGCACTAGAAATTACCATTTTACCCTTAATTTTCAAATTTATTTCAATTATACCCAAAAAAACATATTTTTAATTTATAAAAAATAATTTACAATTATAATTAATATTATAATTTGATATTATAAAAATAATTTTATATATTATTTATATTTTAAGCACACGCATTGAGTGTGCAGAAAATACTAGTTCGTATTATAGAAAAACAATAACAGAACAAAAGTAATTATAAAACGTTTGTTTCAAAAAAGTAAACAACGCTAAATTTGAAATTAATTTGAAGACAAAATATACGTAAAAAAATTGCAGGCGATCGATTTTTTTTAACCGATCGCGCCAAACTAACGAATGTCTAACGAAAGAATACATCATTGACATGAAACAATGACAACTAATGTGTCCTCTCCGTTTCTACATCTTGATCAGACAGCTCGTCGTCTGAATCGCTCCCATCATCCGAGCCTACATCCGAGCCCGAATCCCAACGTCTTCCAACGTATAAAACGTTAAGTGTCCACCCGCCGGCCCTCTGCTCCTCCTCCTCGTCGTCAACAGGTATAACGAACCTGCAGATGGGACACGTCCGCCTCACGTTGAGCCACCTCTCGATGCACTCCGCGTGAAATTGGTGCTCGCACGGCATCTCTTTGACTTCCACGTCGTCGCCGCCGCCACCCTCGTGCTCCTCTAGACAGATGGCGCACTCGAAACTCTCACCCTCGGACAGTCTGACGTGTGGCAGGGAGTCAATGGACGATTGGGACGCGGGAGGTGGGCCCTGATCATTGGACGCGCTGGTTATAGTAAAGGAAGAATTGGCATATGGGGAGAGCTCAAGTAGGGCCACGGATCGGGATGGAGGGTGCACGGACACCACCACCCTGTGATTGGCGGCTTCGAAGACAGAGATCCACCGGTATGCAATCACTGCTATGGTGGGGTCGGTCACCTCCTCCAAAGACGACCGCGACGACATCTGTTTGATTTTTGTTGTCGTGTGTGTGTGGGATGATGGAATGTCTTTAAGAATTTGACTGTATATATACTCGAAAGAAAGTTAGAGCGTAGAGAGGTGGAAGGATAGAGAATGATTACATGAATATTTAGAATTACATATTTTGTAGATTTTTCATTAATAATCTTTTGATGAAATTAATTATTCGAGATTACATCTTAATTATATACCAAGTTTATGTAATTAAATGAGAATCATATTAAGTGTATATTTATTTGGAAACAAAAGTCAAACTTTCATTAAAGAAAAAATCAATAGATAATTTTTTTTTCTTTTTAATCATACTACCAAATCTGTCCTTAGGGTCATAACTACAAAATTAATTATAAAACTTCAGGATAATTATTATTAATTAATACGATATTTAAAGAAGGCAAGACAGAATTATTAAATATTAAAATCAATCAGAGCACATTGAACCAGAGAGTATCATTAATTTATCAAAAGAGAAAATATATTTCATAAATCTCAACAATCTCCATATACCTCACGGTAAATTTTCACGGAAAGGTCTCTCATAGCAATAGGAAATTATTATTATTATTATTATTATTATTATTATTCCGATAATGACTGATGATTTGAAAAAATGTTATGCTTTATCTCGAGGAAAAAAAATTGAAATCTTTCAATTTTTACACTCTATTTATCATTTTAAAGCTACAGAATTTTTTTATTCTTTATCTATTTATTTATTATTATTTTTTAATTTTTTTTTTGTAGTTGGAATGATGAAAATGAAGAACAAGAAATTTTTAAACGATCGCGCCAAAATAACGAATGTTTAAAGGAAAAAACATAACAAAACTATCGCAATGCGCATAAATCTCACGACATATAATGCGCAATGGAAGACTCTAAGATAAAATGTAATTCAGCAATCGAACCTCTCCTTCTCCTCCTCGTCGACGGGCATACCGAATTTGTCCTCTCTATGCACCTGCGTGAAATCGGTGCTTGCAGGGCATCTCTTTAACTTCCACGTCATCATGCTCCTCTAAGCAGATGGGCCTTGATTGGATGAGCTGGTTTCCGTAATGAACGAGTCGACATCAGAGGAGACCTCAAGGAGCTAACCGACCCCACTACAGCTGCGCTTGGATGCGCCGGTTTTCTCGCTCCTCAAGAGTCACTCTTCATCATTGACATTTGCGGGCTTATCATTAAGATCGATTCCTCTCCCGCCACTTCCATGTCCAGGTGCTCCCCTTGGTCTCTCCATCTCCCGCAGGTCTACTTGGGAGCCCACCACCAAGCCCTACGATTATGTACTCCGGCGAGTATCCACCCTCAATCTCACGGCTTACCCCCCGAAAGTCCTCCGGGAAGTTAAGCTTACTGTCGTAACATCCGCGGTAGAACACCGCCGTGTCGTACGCCTTGGCGGCGGCGAGCGGCGTTGTGTAGGACTCTAGCCAGAGACGGGTCTGAATTTTGGGCTCCCGAATCTCGGAGACCCACTTTCCCCATTTTCTCATCCTTATCCCTTTGTAGGGTTTCTCCAGCCTAGGTGTGCGGCGGATCCCTACCGCCATCGAACGCGCTGTTTCTAGACAGATGTCATTCTAGACAGATGGCGCACTCGAAATTCTCATCCTCCGACAGCCTGACGTGCAGGGAGTCAATAGACGATTGGGAAGCGGGAGGTGGGCCCTCATCGGACGCGCTGTTTGCATCTTAATCATATATACCATACCATGTTATGCTGCTGTAATCATATTTGGTGATGAAATAAAGGCAATTTAATTTTTATATGTAAATTTTTTTGACTGGTTATTGTTCATAAATATTGATCGATCAATGTGAAAATCACGAGGGCCTCATGCGATGATTATTATTCACCAGTCACCACCCCATTTTCATTCTCCGCCCAATTGATCTGATTAGTATATGAGGTATCTGCTTGAATCTTGATGATGCTGCAGCAGTAGCAAAAAATTTAGGGTATCGATGATGATCCATGGCTTGCCACTGTTGTTAATTTCTTGAAACCTCATTTCCATTAACGTTCATGTAATTGCTCGACTCCGTCGAAAGTAACATGCTTGAGGATATCGTTCGTGTAAAATCACAAATGCGATATGCAGAATGAATATCTAAGGACATACTTGATGATGATGATGATGATGATGGTGACTATACCCTTGTGAGATAAACCGAGGCGGATCGTCGTACATTTTTGTCAAGCACATTTCATTCTTTTTTTCCAGATTGCACATGAAATTCCAATCGCTGATTTGGTTTTATAAGAACTAGAAGAACTTAAGATGCCGCTGGAAAGTAAACTGTAATAAGTTTCTTTTCGTTGTTGTAAGACGAAGTAGTGTAAAAATTATTCGATTCGAATGTTTGTGAATACGTACCTCACATATAGCATTTCGGCAGCATGATCGATGATTTCGAACTGTTTCGATGAACAATTATGTCGGCCTGATCCCACTATTTTTGCTTCGAAGCTGAAGAATTGCCCAAGCTTAGGTCAAGAATTGTGGTCTGATGTAGTGTGGGAAGAACTGATATATGAATGGGATTGTAATAATCATTACATATACGTTCAACGTTTTATAACAAATGCAAAGGAGAAAATACAGTATATAGATAGTACCTGCAGCTTTTAATTCATCTTCATAAATGCTGGGATCGAAATTTGTCACAGCTTCTTTTCCATTGCATTCGAGGGCTGCTTTATCATAAGCCCTGTATTTAATTTTTGATAAATAATTTAGATCCCATATTAATTAAACCATTTGAACACCAAAAAAAAAGAGGCAAAATTCTGACTTGCTGCTTCGACTTCTGTATCAAAAAGACCCAAATAAACATATCTGTTGCAAAGAAAGTAAAACCATATATATCCGATTTATTGCATCATACATAGCCATGCATTAGTAATTTGATTTAATAAAAATTACTTTTTGCCCAAGAACTGAACCGGACCATGCGAGCTTCCCATCTACCACATTTGTGTAAAGTGACGCCTAAGAAATGTACCACATTTTTTACGGCCAACATGTGTATCAAGATGGTCGAAGCATCACAGACCAAATTAGATCATGATTTTCGGGTCGACGATAAATGAGTTAGATTGGTTTGATCTTTCCCTAAAAAGATTTTGTACACTTGCAATTGTTTTAAATTTTTAATTTATTTAAACATCAATCAGATCGAACAACATGATATCAAATATATGATTAAGCACATATTTCATAGACTGGTTTGCAATGAAACTAACCATTGTAGTTACATTTGTAGCGCACAATAGAATTTAGATCAAATTACGTTTGGACCGCATCAGTAAGGGAATTCTGTTTTTGGTATCATATGACGAGAATGTGTACCAAAAACTGTAGAAAGTGCATAAAGATTGTGCATTTCATTATCTTATTAGAATGTATTGCATAAAGTAATATAAATTCGATTCAATGTCGTTATTCAAATTAATTGGGCCATAAACTCCGTAAAAAAATTTGCTTTTTTTTAGTATATAAACCGATCGTTAGCTTCTCTATGATTGGTTCGATGTTATCGTTCGCTCTTCAGTTTTTCCGTTATATGTCCGCTTGTTGACCAGCCGGAATATTTGATCTTCTGAAATTTGTTTCGTAAAGTTGTCTTTCGTCGTCTTTCAATTAAATGCCTCATGTGCATCATAAGTTCGGTAAAGATGTACAAAACATGTTTTCTGTTTTACGTGCAAACCGTTGAGAATTTACACAGTGGTTCTTAAATCCTCCAATGATCTTACGCCTTTCGGTATAGACTCGCCTAATGATCATCGTATCAAAGCATTTATTCCATTTTTTGGTCGATAAAAAAAGATATAACTGGGTATTTCGAGGTGTGTATACCGACATTTACAAGATTGTAAATGTTTTCCGTACATTAATGCATGAAGGTCATAGCTAAACTTTGGATGATGATCGAATCTGATGGCCGAAGCGAGCCTTGTATTGCTTAAGCCTTTTGGAGTTTGATATAAAAAACCCTAGGGTTATGGTGTTTCTTCGGACATATATATGATTTGCCTTGGCTATATTGTTTTAGGTAATATGCTTGAGAATAAATAGAATTGGAATAGCTTCCAAATCGTTGTATTGACAAGTGTCTACCGTTAAATGACGACTTTAATTAATAGTTTTAGTCCTCTCCATTTAGAGCCTTTGCAATTTTTTGCATTACCAACGTTGAATTTTGTTTTGAATGGTGGGGTTGACAAGAAAGAATCTCTCTCTCTCTCTCTCTCTCTCTCTCTCTCTCTCTCTCTCTCTCTCTCTCTCTCTACGTCACACGACTCTTTGTATTGCTTTGGAGGTTTCGTGTATTGTTGTTTCTTGGTTCGTAAAATCGGATCTTTTTTTTTTTTATGTAATTTATGGGTTGGGTCGTGTAATTATCGAATAGTTATTTATGACGATAGGTGTGATTAGTTTCTGTACACATATTATTTCAAGAACTTAAATCGATTACTTTACTTCACATACAATATGCTTAAGCATATATTTGAGTAGAAAATCGGAAATAATATATTATTCAAATGTAAATATATTGTTATCATTGCTCATAGCTTCCAATAAAACTCAATTCATCTAATAACATATCATCGTACTTAATATCTTTTTTTTTTTTGTAATGAGATGCGTCCTTACTCTGGTTAGCACTTAAATAGTCCAATTTAAGGGCAAAGAAACAAATTTGGAGCCTTCATACAAATTCAAAATACCACTGAAGGTGCTATGTGTAATATGGGGCCTTTGTAAGACAATCTTTTTAAGTGTTGTGTTGTGCTGTTTTCACATCTATAATAGTTGCTTTTCTAAATACAATCCATATTTTGTGAACAATAATCAAAGTCAAATTAATTTATGTTGTTGACATATTAGAATTAAATTGCCTTTACTTTCATGAAATATGATTACGGCAGGACACAGTGTGTATGATCACTAAGATGTAATCTCTAATGATTAAATTTAATTGAAAGATTACAAGTGAAAAATCTACAAAAGAAGTAAATGTAAATATCCTCATAATCCTTCCGCTCTCTTTTCTCCTCTTATATAAAGTCGAATTCTACACATTTCCACATCCCCCACACACACAACCAAAGTAAATCGAAACTCAAGTAGGCTGTAAGACCTAGATAATCCAACTAAACATATATTTAAACGATCTTACCACGATTTGAAGGTCGGAAGAATTCGAGCTCGCGTGGGGTGTTGTGTGTTCTTCAGAGGTTGGGGGCTCACTTTGATTTTCACACACTACACCATTATTATGTGTTAGGGTTCAAGTATTTATACCACATTTTGGTATATAATACTTGGGCCCCTAACAAAGCCCAATTACACTAAGCCTCTTATAAAGAGAATCTTTATAAATACACAACAAAGATAATTATAATTAATTGAACACAATAAAATATTCCTAACAATCTCCCCCTTTGTGTTCAATCTTCAATTCGACATGGATTATCTTTGTGGGGCTTAGTGCATTTGCCTGAGTCCTAAACGAATTTCCTCCTTGTCTTGTCTTTTGACCTCTTCTTTTGGAGATCTTCAAGCTCACCGTGTCTTGTTCTTCGCTTCTCGGCACCAGATCTTCTTAATCTTCTTTTGAAGCTCGACTCGTAAATGCCGGAAAGTGTTTGAAGTTGCTTGCCAAATCTTGAAGAATTTTCTTCTTTTTGTGTTCGATCTCTCCTTTCGATAATGACGCAACTTCCCCTACTTTTGGTCAACCCTGTGTTGGGATTGGGAAGTTCTCTTTGAAGTTTCGAGAGACATACACGAGGCGGAAACTTCGGTTTTTGAAAGTCGGCGGTGTTTGCTTGATTTGACGACGCTTGATGATTTGGCATGTTGGTCACGTCGTCGGGACAAGGAGGATGGCGTTGGTAGGCACAGTAGGAGCTCGGGCTAAACTGTCGGTGACGGGGGCCTTGCCGGTGTCTCGAGACGAGCCTTCCATCGCTCGGTAGACTTTGGTTAGGATTTGGTCTTCTAACGTCTTGGCAAAGTCTTGTAGTCGTGTCTCGAAGGCGATCGCCGTCACGAACAGGGAAAATGACGAGACGGAGCCACAAAGGCAATCCGTCGTATAAGAAACCGGGGTCACGAAGACTTCCCGTTAACATCTTGAGTCCTAGCAATCTCCCCCTACAAGGGCTATCTCCCCTTCTTGCAGAGGCTTTGAATGCTCTTCAGCTAGGACTCTCTTGACTTGACGCTATATTCTGTAGACCGGATGTAGATAGTGATCCACGCCTTGAAATTTGACTTTGATGATGTCGCGGATCTTGTACTTTGATCGCATCTTATCCTGGTCTTTCTCCGTAGTTTGAAGTCGTCAAGTCAAGTCTACTCCTCTTCTTCTCGGCGCCGGATTCGTCTTCTTCGAAGGAAGTTGTCTGGTTCGGCCTCGAGGAAGCTTGTCTGGCTCCTGAAGAAGGTACGCGTGGGGTGTTGTAAAATGTGTCGAGGCTCCTTTGGAATGTTCCATTCAAGTGTAGGGGAGCCCGGCTTCAGAGTGGTAAGCTCGGCGGAAGTTGGTGGGTGGTCCGACCTGTTTGTTTATGTGTGTCCCCTTCTCCCCCTCATGGCGATTCGTGTTAACAAAATCGGCATGCTTGTATAGGAAGATTAGAAGGACACAAACGACAGGTCGGTGATGGTAATAACCAGACGGAGCCACTAAGGCAATCCGTCGACGCGACTTCAGAGACAAACTCCAAGACGTGGCCTGTGAGGACAGGGCTTGAAGAACCGGGGCCACATAGGCATCCCGTTTGCATCGTTCTAGAGCTCGAGACGATGGCCTGATTCCGTTGTTGTATTGATGTTGCAACGGCAGGACTTCCTTCCAATCGTGGAATCACATCTACAGGAGATGTGTCTATGGAAGTTCTGATCTGGTCACGAAATCCAGATAAGAAAATGTGTATGTGTCCTAGAAAATTATAAAATATTTAGATAGTGAGGACACCTAGACTCGATGTGTTCAAGAAAGTTTAGTGGTGTGGGGCTGACTACCACTTAGTTCAATATCTCCCGCTTCCAAGTGAAGCGGTGATAGCTTACATGGCTCCCCGTGATTTAATGAAACATCGGTCTATTGGGAGATCGATGAGTGGGTAAGGCTCGGTTGTGCATGCGCCATTGGACCAAATGAGGCGACTTCTACTCGGGAGCTGATAAAAATCAGCACCTGCACCTATGTTCCGAATGTTGTGTGAGGTAAGGGATTTTTGTATCATCAGCTATGTGGTCTTGTCAAGAACCGCCAAATAGGGGTGGCTTTTATGCGTATGAATCGTCACTAACACTCGATTGCATTCTGGGGTTAGGTTCAGTTTGGTCTGACTGAACCATAGGAACTAGAATTCCTGCATCCCTAAAAAGATGTCGTACGCCTTGGCGGCGGCGAGCGGCGTTGTGTAGGACTCTAGCCAGAGACGGGTCTGATTTTTGGGCTCCCGAATCTCGGAGACCCACTTTCCCCATTTTCTCATCCTTATCCCTTTGTAGGGTTTCTCCAGCCTAGGTGTGCGGCGGATCCCTACCGCCATCGAACGCGCTGTTTCTAGACAGATGTCATTCTAGACAGATGGCGCACTCGAAATTCTCATCCTCCGACAGCCTGACGTGCAGGGAGTCAATAGACGATTGGGAAGCGGGAGGTGGGCCCTCATCGGACGCGCTGTTTGCATCTTAATCATATATACCATACCATGTTATGCTGCTGTAATCATATTTGGTGATGAAATAAAGGCAATTTAATTTTTATATGTAAATTTTTTTGACTGGTTATTGTTCATAAATATTGATCGATCAATGTGAAAATCACGAGGGCCTCATGCGATGATTATTATTCACCAGTCACCACCCCATTTTCATTCTCCGCCCAATTGATCTGATTAGTATATGAGGCATGAAATCACTCTTCATCGTTCAAATCAGCAGACAGATTTAAGTCGATGCCACTGCCATGTCCAGGTGCTCCCTTTGGTCTCTCCATCTCCTGCAGGTCTACTTGGGCGCCCACCGCTGACGCCCTACGCTTTACATTTAAGTCTATGATTGGTTCGATGGAATCATTTGCTCTTCAGTTTTTCCCGTTATCTGTTCGGTTATTAACCAACACGGGATTTTTGGTTGTTCGGTTATCTCTTCACTCTTCTGATATTTTTTTTCGTAAAGTTGTCGTTCGTCGTCTTTCGATTAAATGCCTCATGCATCATGAGTTCGGTAAGATGTCCCAATTTTTTTTGTTTTAGGTATAAAACGGAAGATAATCCGCCTAGCATTATTCTTTTTTGGTTGATTCGCAGAATAGGTGACCTAATCCATTGATTCTTGAATCATCCAACGATCTAAAGATTTTTTCTATATACTCGCCTATTGATCATCGCATTAAAACATCAAAGCATTTTCCACCTCAGACGGCCAGGCTTCTATTTTTTTTTTTTATCAAACTAAGATTTTCTTATTGTTTCCCATATGTTGATCCATGAATGTCATGGCTATTTGTTAACAATGTTGAATGGCTATCGATCAAATCGAATCAAAGCGAGCCGCATATTACATTGGGACTTCGATACACCGATAGCATTGGTACGTACTGATAATTAATGATATTTATAACCCTAGGGTTATGGTGTTTCTTAAAACATATATATGCTTTGTCTTGGCTATATGCTTGTTAACTAGGTCGTATATGCTGGAGAAATAGACATAATTGGTATATTTCCCTAATTAATATAAGTATCAGTCGGCTCCATTTTACAGCCTTTGCAATTTTGCATATTGAATTTATATCTTTACGTGCCATAATTTGTTTTGAATTGTGGGGTTGACAACCGAACAAACTCTCTATCTCTCTCTTTCATTATAATGGCAATAATATTACATCACATGAACACACAGAGATAAAGAAGAAACAGCCAAAGGTAGGCATTGGCTTAATTTTTACATGACGTTATATATAGACCACGAAAGTTATTGATCATTAATTTTTCAATTTAAACAATTAGCTATTAATTAAAATGAGTCATTTAATCATTGCACCGCCTATTTGTCACACCTTCATTACACGAATATCGAATTCTTTTAATTTTTGCTAGCAAAAACATAGAAAAGAACGAACTGAAAAACGAAAAGAAAGAAAGAAAGCCGCACGCCGACATATAGATGATATAATCCTCGTTCAAATAATGTATAATTAGAAAATAAAACATCGAACAAAATAGAAAAAGAAAGAAAGTTCCATTAATGGTTGATACCTACAATAGAGTAGGTACACAGCAGAATACGAGGTAAGCATGCCACTTATTACAGTACCATGCCACCAAACAACATTGAAAAAAAAAAAGAAGAAAGAAGATTCGGTCACACGTAAACTTAAATACAATCCTCTATAGCTATACTCCCGCTAACTAAACTCCTAGCACTCAACCATAGCACCCCGCAAGGTCACTATATTCGATAGCTTTTTAAAGTCCATCGGTACACAATGATTGTAGGCCGCAACCTCACAATCCGCTCGCATCTTTAGAGTCTCTATGCTAAGACTATAAGCACTTGTTTTACGTCTTTGTGCGAAGACTACAAACACATAGTTTAACGTCTTTGTGTTAAGACTCTCACTCAACTAATCTATTTCGCTCATATCTCTATTGTGTGAGTGAGGTGTGTGAGTTTGAACTTTGTAGCTCTCTCTATCTTTTATATCTCACACATGACAGAAGAACTCTCTTGATTAGCCTCTTTGATCTAATTCTTCTTTCTAGGATCTCTCTTTGAATGTGTAGTTGTTTGCTCATTGATCCATATCTTCTTTGTTGTACTTGGACTGTATTTATAGCCTTCCAACCTTGATGTAGCCGTTAGACACAATAAAAGAGTCGTTGGAAGCTTTTGTCCTTACTTGGTCAAAGCTGTCAGCTTGAGTTGTTTGTACCTGCTGCAGTAAGGTGCTTGTACATCAGCTAGCATCCAGTTGACCAGGACCAGTAACCAGCCAGCACCTAGCCGGAGCCTGGCCAGAACCCGCGGTGACCAGAACCCAGCCAGCGACCAGAGCTTGACCAGAACCCGCAGTATCTAGGTCTTGACTAGAACCCAACCAGGTGCCTGACCAGAACCCAACCAGGTGCCTGACCAGAACCCAGCAGTATCCAGGTCTTAATCAGAACCCAGCCAGGAGCCTGAGCAGAACCCAGCCAATGATCAGAACCGAGCCAGTGACCAGATCCTGATCAGAACCCAGCCAGACCTTGACCAGGACCCAGCCAGCAGCCGACCAGTAACCGACCAGGCATCCGAGTTGACCAGGCATTGACCAGTGCTGACCGACAGTTGACCGACTCGATTTTTCGCACTGAGTTCATATCTGATATCCGTTTTTCGAGTCGGGCTCATCTGCGCACTCAAGTAAATATGTTAGTGACACAGTAATAAGTTTTGTGTTTATCAAAATCGGATTGATAGATATTATAATCCAACAGTGATCATTAATTTTTCAATTTAACCAATATAAGGTATTAATTAAAATGAGTCATTTAATCATTGCACCGCCTATTTGTCACACCTTCATGACACGAATATCGTTCTTTTAATTTTTGCTAGCAAAAACAAAGAAAAGAACGAACTGAAAAACGAAAAGAAAGAAAGAAAGCCTTACGCCGACATAACATATAGATGATATAATCCTCGTTCAAATAATGTATAATTAGAAAATAAAACATCGAACAAAAAAGAAAAAGAAAGAAAGTTCCATTAATGGTTGAAACCTACAATAGAGTAGGTACACAGCAGAATACGAGGTAAGCATGCCACTTATTACAGTACCATGCCACCAAACAACATTAAAAAGAAAAAAACAAAACAGAAAGAAGAGAAACAAGGGTTTCTCCGCAAGAATGATGAATCAATCTTCATCGTTCAAATTAATCAGCAGGCAGATTTAAGTCGATGCCACCTCCCGCAGGTCTCTCCATCTCCCGCAGGTCCACCTGGGCACCCACCGCCATAGCCCTTTGCTTTATGTACTCGGGAGAGTAGCCGCCCTCCACTTCACGGCTTACCCCCCTAAAGTCCTCCGGGAAGTTTAGCTTCCTGTCGGGATACCGGAGGAAGAACGCCGCCGTATCGTACGCCTTGGCGGCGGCGAGCGGCGTGGTGTAAGACCCCAGCCAGAGCCTGATCTTCTGATTTCCGGGCTGCCGAACCTCGGAGACCCAAGTCCCCCACTTCCTTATTCGTATGCCTTTGTAAGGCACTGCAGCCCTAGCTCTACGGCGGATGGCGGACGACTCTTTGCTCTTCGTCATTTGTATTTTACTTTTTTTTTTTAATTATTTTACGTTATTTTTTTATGTTTTGTGAGGTGTGTGTTTGTGAGGGGAGTATGATGAGGGGGTTTATATACAGAGTTGGAAGGTAGAAGAAATGAGAAGCATGTGGTTTAGTTTTGGCAGAGAGTGAGTGGAAGATTATTAACGTGAGCTTTGGTCATTGTCATCATTAAGCAAAGCCCCACCGATATATAGCTTTGGACACATCGTCGGTAAAAAGCTGTGTGAGGGTTTTCCGGGCAAAAGATGGCTACCTTACAAAAACCCACGCCGACCGACGAACAACCGCTGCTTCTCTCTCTCTCTCTCTCTCTCTCTCTCCTTACATCAGACGACTGCTTGTATTTCTTTAACGTTTTCGTGTGAGGTAGTTCTTGGGTTCGTAAAAACATCATTTTTTTTTTAAGACGTGTAATTTCTGGGTCGTGTAATCAATGCTTTTTTTGTTTGTATCATTTAGGTATGGTATCGAATAGTCCTTTTACGAAGAGTTGAGATTAATTTATTGCAAATTATATGATTTCAGAACATATTATATATATAATATATATATGTGACTCGGATTACTTCAGTTCGCATACTATATGCGAGGTTTTGAATAGAAAAGGAAATACCGCTAATAGATGGGTTGAATAATAATAGAATTTATTAGTCTATCATTCAAATGCAAATATATTAGTATTAGAGAACAATAGATGCTTAAGTGTGATAGCTGGTAAAGGTTTCGTAAAGACATCGGCCAACTGCATGTTAGAACGGACTGGTAACAACTTGATCGTCTCCCTTTGTAAGTGATGATGAATGAAGTGACATTCAATCTCGATATGTTTACTTCGTTCGTGGAACTTAGGATTTGAAGCAAGTTGAATTGCAGACTTGTTATCGCAATAGATGACTGGTATATCTGCTTTGGAAACACCAATCTCTGAAAGAAGTTGCTGCAGCCACAAAATCTCGCTGGTTAATGTCCCTATAGCTCGGTATTCAGCCTCTGTAGAAGATTTAGAAACTGTACTCTGTTTCTTTGACCGCCACGTGACCAATGAGTCTCCAATGAACGTGCAAAAACCAGTCACAGAGCGTCTTGTGTCTTCGCATGATCCCCAGTCTGAATGAGAAAATGCCTTAATCTGCGTATTGGAATCAGCTGAAAAGAACAAGCTGCGATCATGTGTGACTGTCGAGGTTGAGACACATATTGGCTGAGATTATTGACAGCAAATGTAATATCTGGTCTCGTGAAGGTGAGATAGAGCAAGCGTCCAATCATTCTTCTGTATTGTGAAGGATCCTCAAGTAAGTCTCCAGCTGCATCGTTAAGCTTGATCTTTGGATCCATTGGTGTAGATGCTGGTTTAGAAGCTAAATAACCTGTATCTTCTAGTAACTTTAGAGCATATTGCCTTTGTGACACAGAAATTCCAGCATTGCTACGAGCTATTTCAAGCCCAAGAAAATATTTCAGAATTCCCAAATCTTTGATCTTGAACTTACTCTGCAAATATTGTTTAACTAAGTCAATATGATGCAAAGAAGGACCAGTGATTATAATGTCATCAACATACACCATTAGTATGACAAGATTAGATCCTGATCCTTTAGTGAATAAGGAATGATCAGACTGCATTTGCTTAAAACCGAAACATGACAAGGCTTGGCAAAATTTTGAATTCCATTGCCTTGAAGCTTGCTTAAGCCCATAGATAGATTTATGTAGCTTACAGACAAGTTTAGATTTTTGTATATCAGCATCTACATGCGGCGTATATCCTAGAGGTAATGTCACATATGATGGCTTAATAGCATGTATTTCATGAAACAATTCTAATCTACAACATATATGTTTAGATGCACCAGAATCTACTATCCATGTATTTGTAGAACATAAGCTAGGAACATCAAAAGTCAAGCATGTACCTTCATACTTATCTGTCACATTGCTATTATTTGCAGCTCTATTATTCTGATCCAAAATGTTTCTGAAATGCTGCAGTTGCTGTGAATTCAACTGCTGTATAAAGGTCTCAACAATAGAACTTTGATCCATTGGCTTATTCATCAAATCTGAAGGCTTATTCTGTAGATCTGCTTGCAGTCCAGGATTATCAGAAACTTGATTGATTCTTGAATACTTGGGCCTATTCTGCTGCTTGTACCCTGGAGGGTAGCCATGTATCTTATAGCATATATCCACAGTGTGACCAGAACGGTTGCAATGAGTACAATATGGTCTGTTGTTGCCTTCTTTCTTCAAATTCTGAAATGATCCTTTTGTTTCTATATTGGCAGAATGATATGAATTCTTTGCCAACAAGGTCATGTGCTGCGATGAGTCTTCCATTTTGGGATTGTAGATTGATCTTTGCCTTTCTTCTTGTGATATCAATGCGAAGACCTTATTGATAGGTGGAGTTGGTTCCATCAATAAGATTTGACCTCTCACATGAGAAAATGAGTCATTTAACCCCATCAAGAATGTGATCACATAATCTCTTTCGAAGTATTCCTTCAACTCCTTCACTCCACCACAAGTACACTTTCCACAGGAACATGAAGGTTTGAAGTTGCTCAATTCGTCCCAAAGTCCCTTTAACTTTGTAAAATACAACCCCACTGATGATTGATTCTGAAACAGCCCAAGCAATTCCCTTCTCAACTGGTAAAATCTTGGACCATTACTCTCTTGAAATCTTTCTTGAAGGTCTGTCCAAACCTCCCTTGCAGATTCAACGTATATAATACTTGCTGATATGTCTTTAGATACCGAGTTTAAGATCCAACTGATCACTATATCATTGTTTCTCTTCCACGCCAGCGTCAATTTCAGATTAGCCTCATCTGGTTTTGTGAGCGTTCCATCCACAAATCCTTTCTTGTTCTTGACAGAAAGAGCTATTGACATGGATCTGCTCCAAGATGCATAATTGTCGCCAGTCAAAGGCTGGTGCACAAGGATTAACCCGGGGCTATCATTGTGATGGAGGAAATAAGGGCTCGTCTGATCTTCTAGTGCAGAGGCTGATGAATGCGGCGGAGGTAGTGAATTGTTCTCTGGAACTTCCATGTCGAAAAATGCGTCAAATAATTCTTCGAGTGATGAGATAGATGATGATGAATATTCGCAGATCAATATATCTTTTGATTCTGCGATGATAAGTGTTTGAATGTGCAGCGGATTGTGAAATAAAGCTCTGATACCATATCAAGGTTTTGTGTTTTCTTGAAGAATCGAAAGGAACTTTCTTGTTCCTATTAAAAATGAAAAATGATAATGGTTACAGCTATATCGATCTATATATATATATATATATATATATATATATATATATATAAATATCTAGCGGCTAGTAAAATAACTAACTATCCCACTAGACAAAATATTAATTATCTTTGTTCTCTAATAGAACCGTTTGCACGTAAGCTTTTCCGTTATATGTTCGTTTATTGTTTCGTAAAGTTGCCTTTTGTCGTCTTTCGATTAAATGCCTCATCCATCACAAGTTCGGTAAGATTTACAATCTGTTTTTAGGTATAAACCGTTGGAGAATTAATCAATTGGTTATTTATCCTCCAATGATCTTATGCTTTTCGTTATATACCCACCAATTGATCATCATATCAAAGCATGTATTCAGTATTGATTCGATGCGCCGATAGCATTGGTATGAACTGATGATATCAAAAACCCTAGGCTGATGGTGTTTCTTACAGCATATATATAATGCTTGTTAACTAGGTAGGTAATATGCTGGAGAAATAAACATAATCGGTATCTTTCCCTAATTTATTGTATTGGGGACTCTTGACTACCCTTAATTATGAGTTTGAGTATATTAGTCGGCTCCATATAGAGCCTTTGCAATCTTCACATTATCAACGTTGAATTTATATTTGTACCATTTTGAACTCTCTGACATATAGATAAAGATGAAACTGCTATAAAGGTGGGCATGGCTGAACATCAATTTTAACATGACGTTATAGACGACGACGAAGTGCATCGTCATTACCTTTTCATTTTAAAATCTTAAGGTATTAATTAAAATGAGTCATTTAATATTTGCACCGCCTACTTTGTCACACCTTCATTACACAATGTTCCAAATCATTTAATGTTTAGTAGCAAAACATTTTAAGGAATAGAAAGCACTCGACGCTTAACTTAAGAATTCGATAGGGTTTCTTAAGTTCTTCACTTGTAAAGCTGATGAAGCCATTCGTCCAAAGGTGATTTTATTAACAAATAAAGAGGAAAAAAAAAAGCCTATACTTATACAGAGTAGGTAAAGTTAGCAGAATACGAGGTAAGCATCCCACTTATTACAGCAGCATGCCACCAAACAGAAGTAAAAAATAATTAAAAAAAGAAAAGCAAAAACTAAAACAAGGGTTTTCTCCCTCCTCAACCATCACTCCTCCCCTCATCGCTCACATCTGCGGCCTTCTCGTTGAGATCGACGCCGCCGCTCCCGCCACTGCCATCTGCAGGTGCTCCCCCTGGTCTCTCCATGTCCGCCAGGTCCACCTGGGAGCCCACCGCCAACGCCCTACGCCGCAAGTACTCCAGCGAGTAGCCGCCCTCTAGGTCGCGGCTTGCCCCCCGGAAGTCTTCCGGGAAGTTAAGCTTACTTTCGGGACACCCGAGGTAGAAGACCGCCGTGTCGTACGCCTTGGCGGCGGCGAGCGGCGTTGTGTAGGACCCTAGCCAGATACGGGTCTGATTTTTGGGCTCTCGAATCTCGGAGACCCACTTTCCCCACTTTCTCATCCTTATTCCCTTGTAAGGTTTCTCCAGCCTAGGAGTGCGGCGGATCCCTTTGTAGTCTTTTTTTTATTATTATTTTACGTTATTTTTTCTATGTTTTGTGAGGTGTGTGTTTGTATAGGGAGTAGTAAGGGGGGTTTATATAGAGTGGGAAGGTCGAAGAAATGAGAAACATGCATGTGGTGTAGTTTTGGCATAGAGCAGTGTAATTAAGATTAACGTGAGAGTTTTTGTCATCGTTTGAGCAAAAGCTTTTGGACACGTCGGTAAAAGCTGTTGTATGAGGGTTTTCCGGGCAAAAGATGGCTACCTTACAAAAACCCACCGATCGATGAGGACGATGAACTCTCTCTCTCTCTCTCTCTCTCTCTCTCCTTACATCAGACGACTCTTTGTATTGCTTTGGAGGTTTCGTGTATTCTTGTTTCTTGGTTCGTAAAATCTGATCTTTTTTTTTTATGTAATTTCTGTGGGTAGTATAATTACTGCCATTTTGTTTGTTCCATTTAGTTATGTTATCGAATAGTTATTTATGACGAGGTGAGATTAGTTTCTGTACATATATTATTTCCAGAACTTAAATCAATTACTTTACTTTCACATACAATATGCTCAAATTTGAGTAGCAAATCGGAGTATTATTCAAATGTAAATATATTATTATCATTGATCATAGCTTCCCATAACTCAATTCGTCTCACAAGTAAACATATCACGTGTTTTTATCTTTTTTTAGTTTCTAAATTACATGCTAAGAAATTAAACATATCGGTTATAAGGAAAATGTATTATAATAATAAAAGACGTGTGTGTATTTTTTTTGTATTATATACATAAATATCATTAATGAGTAAAGTATATGTACGTCATCAACGTGACTACGCCTGACGATATCAAATAAAAATAGCATATGTGTGTGTGTATGTGATATAATATCATTTCAAGTGTCTATATAATACCTCAATCTACCATTTTCTTCTGGCAATTTATGGTACTTAATATTGTTCGGCTCGAAGAATTAAAAGGGCCCAAAAGTCAACTAAAGTTAATTTTATTTGAGCGTTTTTTTCACTGCCTCACTAATGTTTTAGTGGGTATGTATCATAAGTATTCCATTACATATATACGTGAAATTTAACTAAATTTGAACATTCAATTCATCCCGCAATTGGGTCGAAACTGGGCTTTCAATTTGGGCCCAAATGTAATAAATGGGCCGTTTAGACCAAAGCTGCCTATATGTGTATGTACTGTACTAGTCCGTAAACCGTTATTATCACTAGTATTTTACGCACACTCGATATGTGTGCTCGATTATATAAATATATAATATTATTTTAAAATTAATTATGTATCATTTTTAAGTGTTTAAAAAGAAAAAAAAATATTTATAAGGATATGATTATCATAAATAAAAAATTAGGGTCAAATTGCAATTATTCAATATAAAATAAATTAGGGTAAAATAGTAATTTTATTTGTAAAATTAAAAGCTAAAGGTTAAAATAGTAATTTCGTTAACAAGCCAAATTAAAGTATAATTTGACAGGGCCTTCACCCTTAATATAATAGAATAGATAATTATGGACTTTTTCTTAATTATTACAAGAAATAATTCCTTACATGTTTGAGATGAAAATGTCGGAAAAAAAAAAGAACAAGATAAAATTAATAAAATCAGAATTGGAAATCAAAAGTCAGTAGAATGCATTTGTTACAACTACTAAGAGTAGTTTGATGTCAGTGGAAATTAAAGAGAAAGACCATCACCATCCAATTTCCCAACCCCATCTAACTTACAATTAAAAACATTATTTTGTCGCATTTTATCATCCTATATATATGTTAAATAAAGAGTTTTCTGATTAAATATTAATGACTTAGATACCAAATGACACCATAATAAAATAATTAATTAATTAAAAAAATGGGATTGCTTTGGGAAAAAAATGAAAATTGAAGAAATAAGTAAAAGCGACTTATGACTTGTAAATTAGTTGCTCCATCGCTGCCATCTTATCAAACACGCTTCTTTCCCCCCAACCACCACACATAAAACAAAACAAAAGTCGCATTTTCAAAATCACATAACAAATAGCAACATTTGATCAGAAACTTAACGTAGCAACATACTCTCATCTCATAGCAATCCCATCCATGCACCTAAACCTTCTTTAAAGCTCAATATAACACACAATCTCTCAACAAAAACCCTAAAAAAAAAGAAAAAGAAAAAAGAATTTCAGAATATATATCATCGAAGAGGATGAAGAACAATCTAATGAGCCACAGCACAAAGCTAATTCTTCTCCACCCATACATACAGAAGCAAGGCAGCTCCAACCGCCTATGGCTGGTGGCGTTTCTATCTCTCCTCGCCGTAATCTCACTCCTCACGCTGATATACACGCGGGACTCCACCGCCATCGCCGCCGCAACCAAGACTGCCGCCGTCTCCCTGGCCGAGCAGCCACCTCCTCCGCCGCTCCACGAGGCGGTGGTGAGGGCCCTCGTGCAGTACGCTTCGAGCTCTAACAGCACGGAAAAGATGTCTCAGACCGACATAAAGCAGATCTCCGACGCCTTAAGACAGTGCAGGCGGGCCTGTAATTTCCTGGTCTTCGGCCTCACGCACGAGACCTTGCTGTGGAGGGCGTTGAATGCTCATGGGAGGACTGTGTTCATCGACGAGAATAGGTACCATGCGGCCTATATTGAGGAGAAGTATCCCGAGATCGAGGCCTACGACGTGCAGTACTCGACGAAGCTGAGTGACATGCCTGAGTTGATCGCCGCCGTGAAGGCTCAGGTAATGTTTTTTATTCTATATGATTATTACAACAATCATATATGGAGATAGCCCAGAAAGTATTTTATGTTATTACAATCAAATTTTATTACACAAAAAAAAAAGCAGGTTAGAAACGAGTGTCGGCCAGTACAAAACCTACTATTCTCGGAGTGCAAACTGGGCCTCAACGATCTGCCGAACCAGCTGTACGAGGTGGACTGGGACGTGATATTAGTCGACGGGCCACGCGGCTACTGGCCCGAAGCGCCGGGCCGCATGGCCGCAATATTCACCGCCGGCGTATTGGCGCGGAGTAAGAAGGGAGCCAAGAGCCCTAAGACCCATGTGTTTGTGCATGACTTCAACATGAAGGTGGACAGAATATCGAGCGATGAGTTCTTATGTCGGGAGAATTTGATCAAGTCGAAGGATATGCTGGGCCATTTCGTGCTGGAAAGAGTCGCTGATTCGAACGTGTCGAACTTCTGTAGGCATCCGAGCTCGTCTTCTTCGCCTTCTTGAAAGATGTAATTTTTTTTCCATGAATAAGGGTTTTGAGTAGTTGGGATTGTGTGAAATTTGTAATTTAATTAGTTTTATGGGTTGGGAGGAATAATATTTTGCTCTTCTTTCAATTATCTTGGGTTTTTTTTTTTTAAACAATTTATGTAATGTTGATATGAAGAAATTTATATGATTTCTCTGGGAGACATACAATAAGTAACATATCAAGTACATCAAAAGCTTCAATTTTTTCTTCACCAGGCAGAACGAAAGACTCTTTCAGTCGCATCTGAACCGTCGATCAGAGCCCTTGTTTCCTTACAAACGCGACGACTATTTTGTTCAATTCGGTGATTTCTTCGTCTTTTCTTCGAAGTTCATCCTTCAATCTATCAATCTCTTTTAGATGCATTTCACACCCATTAGAAACATTATCATCCAAATCTTGCTCTGTTTTCAACCTCTTGGACATTGATGGGGGGTTGCTCTCATCTTCCATTCGTCTTTTATCCTCGGATTCGCCGAGAAAATGACTGAATGTGCCGCAAACTCGGAAAGAACCTGATATTCCAGAATCGAGCACAAACTTCACGAGCTTTTGAGGTCTGCCCCACGAGTCCTATCAATGACACAATTTATTGAAATGTAGAGGATATAATATGGTATGGGTGTAATAGGAAAAAAAAAAAAAAGAGTTATGCAAAGAGATTTATTGAAGATAGTATTCGAAAGAATCAGAGAAAGAGATATATTTTAACCCACCTTCCCTATGACACCTTCGAGAATTTTGAAAGATTCAACTGCTTCTTGCTGATTCTTGAAAATGGCATGGGCTGAATATGTATCTCCAGCTTTTTTGTGGATCTGCAAGAGTTTATTTTATGAGTTGAGAACCAAAAAAAAAATTGCTTTTGATTTCAAAAATGATGGCACTACTCACTGAATGAAGTATATTCTTGGATATTTATATTCACCTGAACAGTAAATTCACCGGGAATAATATTCTTCAAATCTTCACTGTGAATTTTTATTGGTATCTTGTGAACAAGTAGTTTTGCTTCATCATTTTCTCTCGCCTAAGAACCGAAAAATGCATTGAGCCGCAAGCTTTATTGATTAACGGGATGTTAGAACGTTAATGGTTTGTCGAAAAGTACCTCCTCAGGGATGATATCTTCGATCCTTCCTTCTAATCTGGCAACAACAAGCTTCATTGCAGCCTGTGCATCTTCGAGACAATTATGTGGCTTTCCTGTCGTTCGAAGATCAAAACCTAACATAGCCTAGTGTATTCAAGACAGTTTAAAATAATTAAAAGTTGTTGCATGATGTAGAGAGATTAGTAGTTACAGTCAAGAAAAAGAATTTTTCTTTGTAAATCGCTTTACCTTACACAAGAAATTAAGCGAAGGTCTTCTGTAGACATTTCCATTCGCATATTTGAAAATGTAAGACGTGTCGATCACCCTTGTGTGGTCTAGCTTCAATGCTTTGTCACAAAAAAAAAAAAAAAAAGCAGAATCAGCACTGTCCTATCTTTTACATCCATGATATATGGTCAGGGAATAAAATAGAAGTTGGAGAAGTTACCTTGAAGATCATTGTTAAGACCATGACCGACTAAAATTGCGCCGTTCGAAATTAACTTCTTCAGAGATTTCTGCGATGAGCAATACAATATAAACATCTCGGAAACAACAGTTTACAGATTGTTACTAGACACATATACATATATGACTTTGCACAAAAAGTTATGAATTGATTCAAGTCTTCAACATACCTGCACATCTTTCAAAGAACAAGTTACTCCATTTAAATCAGTCGCAGATATTCCAGTAATATCAGTTCGATAATCTGCTATCGCCTTATTTGGGTTCACAAGCTCGTTGAGTTCAACCTGGCATAAAAGGTAGTTCAACTTAACACTATAAAAAAAAAAAGAAATATTGATGTTAAAATTCAGAAATTTCAAGTTTCTACAAGGACTTGTCTGTCTAGTCACGAACTGAGTTACTGTTGCGATAGTATGACAACTTATACCTTCAAATTGCGGTCTACAGCACAAACTTTTACCAAAGCTTCGGTTCCATCTTCACACAATACCATCTCACAATCTATTGCAATCATTGTCGTAGAGTTAAGATGCTTTGACTTTTTACTGATTTTTGTGATCAACCAATCCTGCTCAAAATAATTCAAGTAAAATACTAATTAACACAGAATTATAAACTAACAGTGATATAATAGAAAATAAATGAACCTTTTTTTCCTTCAAAACCAACATAAGACTTGTTTTTTGGGTGGGAAATGTTTGAAGATTAAACAAAATTGTGTGACGTTGTCTCAAGTTTTGAGTAAGATAATATACAGAATGGCAATCATAACAAGTAGTGCTGCCACCATCTGAATAAGTTGAAGAAAGTAATCTGCCAACTAATTATAAAATATGTACGTCCAACTATAAGCAAACCTCTTCGTACGACGAGAAGAAATAATCGACAGGGTACAACGGATGCCCTAAAGTCATACGCATTAGTTTCTGCAGAATTATCATAGAGAATGATTTAATTCTCAGCAACTAATATCATCAACGTTTTTTCAACTAAAACATAAAAATACACATATACTATGACCTGTTCGCCAGTTTCATTTTCAGGCGAAGCCTTCTTGAATTCTTCCAATGCATCGCGATTCTCATAGCATTGCAGTAGTTTCTTGAAAAACTGCAAACACAGTACAAGGGTTGCATTTCCTCATAGTATACTAGATTTAAACCAAAAAAAACGTGCCCTTAAAACCATTCACCTTTAAATAACTTCAATACACATCATACCTTTAAATCATCCTTTCGACTAAAGGTTTTCAAAAATGCAACTAATGCATCAACATCCCTCCGAGATGGGTCACTCAAGCTCGTACCGAGTTTCTTATCGTAAACTTTAAGAAATTCTTTCCAAGTACCTCTATCCCCAGACATCCCTCGCTTTTGAGACAACTTAACCATCTCAACCAATACCTGAAAACATCATTAAAACACAACAATATCGACGATTATTCTACTTGACCATACACATGGTTTAACATCAGGGATATCATGTTTAGCAATATCTAATGCAAGAAACTATCTTTACGCAGTATGATTTTGAACTATCCCACAAATTCTATTAAGCTAGAATATGCTACTTCACAAAACAAATTAAAAGAAACAACATTTAAAAATAAAAAATCACACTCCCACTAATGTCAAGATTGTAAAGCTTACCTCTTTTCTAACGGAGTCGTACATTCTTTCAGCAAACAATGTCCCAAATACAAGAAGAACGAAAAAAGTATGTGCTGGTACTTTGATGGATGTCGATGAAGAAAGTATGGGATTTAGGGTTTAGGCCAGTTTTCAATTTTGACCTTTCATAGTTTTGGGCTAATATTTTCATAATTATTGGCCCAAAATGAATTTTTTTTTTTTTTATAAAAACTCTTAAGCTTAAAACACATTGGTCTTAACTATAGCTATACTGACACACTTAATTATAATATATGATATTATTTTAAAATTAATTATGTATTCTTTTTAAGTATTTAAAAAGAAAAAAAAATATTTATATGAGGATAATAAATTAAAAATTAAAGGATACAATGATAATTATTCAATATAAAATAAATTAAGGGTAAAATATTAATTTTATTTGACAGATCAAATTAAATTAAAATTGACAGATTTTAAAAGTCTCAATAGAATAGAATAGAGAATTAATTTAATTTAGATGGCAAAATAAATGGCATGTCTCATGCATTATAGGCAATAAATATTATTTACATAACGTAGCGTAATAAAGTCGCTTAAAATAATTTCATATATATAGACTAGTATTTGAAATAGTATGAGTGTCTGTCGGCTACAATAACATTAATTATAGGTGACTTGAATAAAATATGGGTTTTAAAATTTGTACGTAAAGTATTATGAATTATCATTCTTATTACAACTTTAGATAGCACAAACAATACATTGATTTTGATTAAATTTAGGTGCCCTATGTGTAGTCATGTGCCCCCCTCAAGACTAGCAAGATAGATTGTAATGAGTGTTCACTCAAATTTTAACTATGCTATAACCTATACCTAGATCATACATACATATATACATACATATAATTTGCTAAGGCCGAGTGTATTATTATTATTATTATTATTATTATTATTTGCTTTATTTATTTTTATTTTATTAATTGTATGGACAAGTAAAAATTGTTTTTTTTTTGTGTGCCAATAGATGAGTGTTGTGTTAGGGTCCTACTATTCACACCTCTTAGGGTAATTCTATTGGCACCCCCATTTTTTCTATTTGCACCTCCCTAATTAATAAGCGAAGTAAATTATTAAATACTTATCAATTCAAAAAGTAATTATGTTAAATCATTAAATACTTACCAATTCAAAAAGTAATTATGTTAAATCATTAAATACTTATAAATTTGAAACCATTAAATGCTTATCATGAAACTAAACAAATTCTAATTTCAACCTGATTTGGAACCGCCGGTTCGGATTACACCAAAACCTCAAACCGTAACCAAACTATGGTTAACCACGGTTTGGAACATTGGTTATTTTCATTATTTTTTTAAAAAAAATTCAATTTTTTTTTATTTTTTCGTTCAAAACCGGCGGTTTTAGGTAACTGCCGATTTTCCAACGGTCAATAAATTATGATCGTTGGTCTTCAACGGCCACAAGATCTGGACCATTAATAATTATTTTTTATTTTTTATTTAGAAAATAAAAAAACATACAGTTAATCGGCGGTTTGAACCGCTAATTTTCGGTTGAAAATATAAAAATCGAAATAGAACCTTTTACGATTCGGTACCGGTTATAACTGGAACTGTTGACCACGATTAATCGAACCGGTGACCGTCGGTTCGGTTCCGATTTTCAAATCGTCTGAACTTCTCTAAATATAGTAAAAAATAAATTAAATATTGTATCAATGTATCTTTGGTAAAATAAATTAAATTATTGTTGAATTCATATAGTTAGTTAAATGACTTTTACAAATTTCAAGTATTTTGGGGGTGTAAAGGGGCCCCTAAAATACATGAAATTTGTAAAAAAAATATTTACATAACTACATGAATTCAACAATAATTATTTTATAATTTATTTTTAACAATATTAATTGCATGAGTTATTCAACAATATTAATTAAATTACTTTACTAAAGTACATCGATATAATATTTAATTTATTTTTTTATTATATTTAGAGATGTTCAGACGGCTTGAAAAATCTGAACCGAACCGCAACAGTTATGTTATCCGGAGTCAATGGTTCCGGTTATAATCGGAGGGGTTAGGTTCCGATTTTTATATTTTCAAAACCGAAAACCCGTGGTTAACCGCCAGTTTTTTCTAAAATAAAAAATAAAAAAAATAATTATTAACGCTTCAGATCTCGTGGCCGTTGGAGATCAACGACCATACTTTAATGACCGTTGGAAAATCGGCGGTTAACCAAAATCGACGATTTTGAACGAAAAAAATAAAAAATATAAAAAATAATAATAAAAAAACTAATGAACCGGTTTGGAAATGGAACCGACGGTTCCAAACCGTGGTTAACCGCGGTTCGGTTATGGTTTGAGATTTTGGTGCAACCGAAACCGGCGATTCCACGGGAATCGAAATCGGAACCGATTGAACACCACTAATTATATTACTCCTTATATTAATCGCTGTAGTTTTATATATATTAACTTTAAAAAAGTTAAAACTTAATATTTAATATATTAATATCAAATAAATACAGATATAGTTGTTTGAAACTGCCTTGCTGAAACGGTTTGAATTGGTGAAATGGAAGCAATTTGAATTATTGAATAATTACGTATTTTAATTATGCAGTTTGAAATTAGAATTTGTTTAGTTTAATGGTAAATACTTAATGATTTTAAATTTATAAGTATTTAACTATTTAATTACTTTAAAATTGATAAGTATTTAATAGATTACTTTATATATTAATTAAGAGGCGCAAATAAAAAAAAGAGGGGTGCCAATAGAATTACCCAATTAGTAATTAATTAATTTACGATAGTCGAAATATTTATGTATAATTACGATCTTTAGATATACACTCAACAATTCCAACAATTATATATTAAATGCAAATCCAACAAAATCAGTCAATGATCTCTTCTTGAAACTGATGCCCATTGCTGTATTATATTATATATCTTTCATATCTACCTGTGGCTGTCTCATTTTATCAAAAAATTTATTATTTCAAGAATAGATAAATCGATTAATATTAACTTTATTTCGAAAAAAGTTAATCTGTAATAAGCAAATTATTACGAATTGATATATAAAAAAATACAAAAAAAAAGAACATATAATATTAATTAAGTAGAACCTATCTTAAAGCAAAGCAGAGGTTAACGTTAATATCTATGTCAATCCCATAATTAGCTTTTCTTAATAATGTTTTTTAGTTTTAGCTTTTTCTCCTTAAAAAAAGCTCAAAACATCTCTTCGTTTTCTCTGCCTTTCTCAGTATACCAACGCCACGATTTTAAGCATACGATTTGGTCAACGATTTTACCCACCTTCGACGCTTCTTCTTCCACTCGCTTTCTGCCGCCGCGTGTTTGTCACTCGCCATTGTGGTTTTAGCATAAGGTTAAGTACGTCATTAGGTAAGTAATTGTAATTAACGAGGTGGTCTGAAATAGGCCTCCTATCTTTATATCAACTGGTCCTAACAACTGCAATTGTCTGTGCTATTTTGTATCTGAATAAATTATTATTTTATTTTTATATATTAAAATATCTCCAACTAGAATTTGCCAATTTGACTGAAATATTATCAGTACAAGCATGGGCATCTCTCTCCCTCTTTTTTTTTTTCCTATTTTATTTGGGTAATATATATTTCTTGTTTGAGTTATATGTAGATACATTCAAATTGCAAGATTGTCATTTAACTATAAAAAATAAAATAAATTGTCACACAAAAATACAAAAACATATAACAAATAGTACCTGCGTGAAAGGTCTCTCTCTCTCTCTCTCTCTCTCTCTCTCATAGAAAACATCACACTCTTCTTCTTCTTCGTTACTCCTTTCAGTAACGGAAAAATTAAAGAGAAAAATAAATAAAGTTTTCCAATAAAGAAGTTTTAGGAGGATATGATTATGAGCTCAAGCTTCAATCTTTGCGTCTTCTGATAATGTGCAAGGGCTTTGGCGGCTTCTTCTTGAATGAAGGAGATGGTTTCTTATACGCAAGCAGCAGACAAGCAATCCCATCTCCAAGATTCCATCTTTGACGTTCTTTACTGCGACGAAGAGCATTTCGACGGCGATTTGTGCTCGGAAAACCCAGAAATCGAGGGATTCGACGAGGCTGTAATAAAAGAACCACCGAGTGTTATTTCCGAGCACGACCTTTTGTGGGATGAGGAGGAGCTTATCACCCTCTTATCCAAGGAGAGAAAAGAAGCCCTTCAGGCCTGCGATGAGATAACCATTGGTGGATCTTTTAGACTCGTGAGGGATGAGGCTGTTAAGTGGATGCTGAAGGTGATTTCGCATCATGGGTTTGATCCCATTACATCTGTGTTGGCCGTGAGCTATTACGATAGGATCGTTACAAGCGTTTGTTTTCAGAGGGATAAGCCTTGGATGAGTCAATTGGCTGCTGTGGCTTGTGTTTCTATTGCTGCAAAAGTTGAGGAAACCCAAGTGCCTCTGTTATTGGATCTTCAAGTATGTTTAATTAACCTCTTTTGCTTGATACACTCTTTATTTGCAATGTAGGTGTTTGTTTAAATGCTTGAATGGATGTATCAGTGTGGTCTTAATTGCTTTCTGCTCTATGTGGTTTAAGGTTGAGGAGTCACAGTACTTATTCGAAGCTAAGACTATCCAAAGAATGGAGATCTTGGTTCTTTCAACGCTTCAATGGAAAGTAAATCTTGTTACTCCAATCTCATTCATCGACCACATTGTGAGGAGATTCAAGCTTGTAAGCAACCTGCATTGGGAGTTTCTGAGTAGGTGTGAGGCTTTGATTCTCTCCATAATTGCCGGTATGTCGATCCCTTGTAGGCGAATCTCTGACAAACAAGTGATATTAAGATGTAATTTGATATTTTCCATCGATATATGGCCGCCCATTATGAGTTGATCAATTCGCATATCGTGACAGATTGTAGGCTTGTGCATTACCTTCCTTCTGTTATCGCTGCTGCAACTATGATACGTGTGATTAAAGAAACAGAGACCTGCGTTAATTCTCAAGACTTCCCCAATCAGATTATGCTCCTACTCATGACTAGCAAGGTTAGTTTCACTTACTTTCTTTAGCATATGGTTACTTTCTCTAGGGCTCGATATTTCCATGACCTAACGCTATCAATATACATTGCATACGATAGCAGGAAAAGTTGGACGAATGCCTTAAGCTCATCGAAGATATAAGGGGCGATCTTAGCCATAAGCCCTCCACTAAGCGCAAGCACAACTCCGTCCCAAGCAGTCCAAGCGGGGTCATCGATGCCTATATCAACTCAGATAGCTCAGTCGATTCTTGGGCTCTTACACCATCATCATCCCCCGGGCCATTGTTGAAAAGAAGCAGAGCTCATGAACCTGAACAATGCATTAGATCATTCCCCGTCAAGCATGGCTGATCATCGTTTGACATTGTTTTGTGGTACGTTTGATACTCCATTGCCATTTATGCTAATCTTTTCCCTATGGTAACTTTTGCACATTTGGGAATTTTGATGTTGTTTTATCGGAGTTGCTCGTTGTAGCGGCGAACGAGCATTTGCATAGACATTGCTGGGCTTGAATGCAAGAACATGTTATATTCTTTTATCCCATACGACATGTCGCCTTCTCATTCGATTATCGACATAGAAACTAACCTAGGCAAGATATTCAAGAATAAGACAGACAAGATATGGTTTTTTTTTTCGATATTTTGAAGATGTGGTAATAGTAGCACTCACTATCTTCAGTCTCCCAAGAGTTTTGTGTGATGGTCCTAAATTGTTCTCACGAGCAACTATAATAGCTTTTGGATCACTTTGCACATGGGAGAATTTATATGTTAGGGATTTTACGAAAATGGTTGGGACAATTCGGACCATAATGGCGTACAACTTACAAGCTAATGTAGAGGTCGGGACCAATTATCAATGCCAAGGAAATAATATATATATATATATATATATATATATATGCGTGTAGGTGGTAATAATTTTTGTACATGAATATGGTCAATGGTAACATATAAAAATGATGGACAATGGATGCTTTTGGATTTCTTATATTTCACGTTAATATTATAGGGACGTATATTTATATATAAATTTGAGTAAAATAATCCTAGTTCAAGAATTTGAATAATGAATAATTGACTTTCTAACTATGTTCATCACTAACGGGCCCCTTATCGGGCCACGTTCGGTAAAAAGCCCGGTCGGTCATTAGAGATGGGTTTGTAATGCACGGCAGATCCGATTTGGGCCCAGCAAATAATTTTGTGAATTTACATATTTACCCTTTTAGCTATTATTTGATTAGGCTATTTCTAACTTCTAAGTTCATGCCTCACTCACTAGCCTATTTCTATGATATTATGGGAAAAGGAAATAAGAAAAGAAAAGAAATTTAGAAGTAATGGGAAACAAAAATTATGTTCTTCGTATGAATAACATGTCAACTTTGCGTGTCCAAAAAGAGTTACTAACGTTTTTATTGTCAAATAAAAGAAGTAATATTTATTTAAATTCTAATATTAGAATAGAATAATACATGATCAACATACACATCGGCCGTGAACGTCAAAACATTGGTTTGAGTTAGAAATAGATTAGTGATATGACATAGTTGCAGTCGAAAAACCTAAGTCCGACAAAGAATCTTACGATGATATTACATCTATCAACCAAAATAAGAAAGAAACAACTAAATATAGAAGAAGAGAAAGGGATAATAATGGTCCACGTTTTCCTATGCTTTATTAGCGTTAATCACGCAATAATGTTTTGTCATTTATCTTACCTTTCTCCTTAATCAGTGCAACGAAATATTCTCGTGGTTAACTTTTGTTTCCAATAAGTCAACATATTGATGTTATCTATTAATATTTCGTACTTCAGTAATAAGCGGAAAGCGTGCGTGCAATCTTGAGATTAAATTTGGGATAAAATTCAAAAGGGTCACAAATGTTTACCCTATGAGTCAATTTAGTTCATAATGTTTTGCTTACACTAATTTAGTCCTCAATGATGTCGGATTTGGACCAATTTGATCATTCCATTACGATAAACATCAATTTTAACGGAAATTTCACATGTGTCCCATACTAAATCATGTATGTATCGAAACTAGCAATATTTGCACGATTTGGCGGTTCATACTGTTTTCTTCTACTGTCAGTGATGCTCGACGAAGCAGATGATCTTGAGCCTAATGTTCGGATTTTAGAGGAGAAATTTTTAGTTCCGTGCTCTAATATCAGTAACCATTTCAATTTTATCGATTCATATATGATTTATTGTGAGGCACGTGTGAGATTTTCGTTAAAATTGACGTTTATCGTGACGGAAGGACCAATTTGGTCCAAAATCGACAACAATGAGGACTAAATTGGTTCAGACGAAACATCGAGAACTAAACTGGTCCATAGGGTAAACATTGGGGACAATTTTGGATTTTATCCCGATTAAATTTAAATATTCTTTGTACCTTTTTAGTTCCGTGCTCTAATATCAGTAATCATTTCAATTTTATCGATTCATATATGATTTATTGTGAGGCACGTGTGAGATTTTCGTTAAAATTGACGTTTATCGTGACGGAAGGACCAATTTGGTCCAAAATCGACAACATTGAGGACTAAATTGGTTCAGACGAAACATCGAGAACTAAACTGGACCATAGGGTAAACATTAGGGACCATTTTGGGTTTTATCCCGATTAAATTTAAATATTCTTTGTACCTAAATCCCACCCTATCATTCATAAATAATTATTTCTCGTACCAAACACTTTTAATTATTGACATTAGAGATCGATTACCTATAATATCTAGCTTCCATCATATCATGATATGATTAGAAAGGTTTCACTTATTAATTCTTAGCATTAGGTGAACCTTTTTTCCACTGCCCACCATTAATTATATATTTCTTAGGCTTTTGTTGTAAGAAAATCTTACGAATATATATTTAAAGTTAAGATTTGCCCCACCGCAGTCCCCACGTTATTACCTGCCGACAATAAGCTTCATTTATTTTTTCTTTTTTTCTTTTTTAATTTTTATTTTATGGTCGCAAAACAAAACTAACCACAATAGTAGTAGTATGGTTCCTTCTCCGCCGGAGATCGAGCCCATAATGAAGAAAGCAACGAAGGCCACCACCAACGGCGGCATATTCAAATCCGCCATAGCCACAATACGCTTCCACCTCACCTCCCACCCGCGCTTCTGGCTCTTCATCGCCTTCCTCTGGATTGAGGGGCTGCTAATCTCCTACCTCCGCACCCCGCCGCCGTGTTTCCCCGACCGTACGGCCACCTCCACCACCTTCCATACACGTGGCAACAACGTCGCCGCATCGCTGCCATCTACGACAATTGCCACGCTCTCTTCGCCGGAGTTCAACGAGGAGTGCCCGTCGGGGAGGGTCTACGCCTACGAGCTGCCGGAGATGTTCAACAAGGACTTGGTGGTGAAGAACTGCACGGACTTGAGTTCTTGGAATTGGGAGTGCGGCATCATATCTAACCATGGCTACGGCAAATCTGCGACTGAGCTGCGGCGGTTCTTACCCGACGGTATGTACAAATCATGGTACCATACCAATCAGTTCACCCTCGAAGTGATCTTCCATTACAGAATCTTGAAGCATAAGTGCAGGTAATTAAACAAGATCTGAAAACCCTTATATTCACTTTGATTCGATTCAAACTGAGTTACTTTTATTACATCCTTAAAAAAAACGCAGAACAATGGATCCATCATCAGCCACAGCTTTCTACATACCGTTCTACGCAGGGCTGGCCGTAGGCAAGCATCTATGGCTGGACGATACGTCAAAGCGCGATTGGCACTGTAAGATGATGCTGAGATGGGTCAAGAAACAAAGCCAATGGAAGAAATTCAACGGCTCGGATCATTTCATGACCATCTCAAGGATCACCTGGGACTTCCGACGGCTCACCGATCCAGGAAGATCGTGGGGCTCGAGCTTCCTAAACATGCCGTCGATGCAGAGGGTCATTCGCTTCATCGTGGAGAAGTATCCCGGCGACGAAATGGACGTCAGCGTGCCTTACCCCGTCGGGTTCCACCCGAAAACGACCCAAAGCCTCAGACAGTGGCAGGACTTTGTACGAAGTTACAAAAGGTCCAACCTTGCCACGTTCGTAGGAGCAACGTCGCCTGCAAACTGGGGCGAGGACGACTTTAGGAACGACGTTCTAGGATACTGTAAGAACGAGTCGGGCTCTTGCAGGTACGTAGACTGCGCCACGAGCCCGTGCGCCACGGACTCATGGATAGTTCTAGAAGCTTTGCTGGGCTCGAACTACTGCCTGCAGCCTAAAGGCGAGAGCTTTACTAGGAAATCGGTGTTCGAATGCATGGTGGCGGGCTCTGTCCCCGTTTTTTTCTGGAAGAGGACTGCTTATGATCAGTACGAATGGTTCCTACCGGGCGACCCCGATAGTTATTCGGTGTTTATCGACCACGAGGAGGTGAGGAATGGGACGGTTTCGATCGGCGACGTATTGGGCAGGCTCGGCGAGGAGGAGATTGAGAAGAAGAGGGCGGTGGTGGTCGAGAATATACCTAGGATTATCTATCAGATGCCTAATGGTGGTGCTAATAAGGGGTTTAAGGATGCCTTCGATGTCGCCCTTGATGGGGTTTTGGAGAGGATTAAGGAGGAGAAAGAATGGGCCGATTTCTTGTGATTCGCCGGAGAAACCGCCGGGAAACATGTCGGCGATGAAGGTAGTTGGGGGTGTGTGTAATGAGAATGGGTGGAGAAATTGAGAAGAAAAGATGTGAGATGAAAGTTTCTCACCATGTTTTTGTCAAGAATATAGATATAGTCTTGGATTTTCTAGTAAGTATATGTGTAATAGCTTCTATACTAGCAAAGATTCGATTATTACAATACTATAGCCAAGCTAGGACATTCAATGAAATGTTTTGATGCAAGGTTTGTTAGAATACTACAAATTTATAAGCCACAAAAAGAACTGCTATGGCTATATCTTATCTACTGATAGCAAATCAGCTATTCAGATTCATGAGAATTTTTTTTTTCCGTCGACGCACAAAGCATTTAGAAGTTGATTGTCATTTTGTTAGACATATCGTTACTACAATGTTTTTCTCGTACCATTACAATGTGCGATCTCAAGATCGACTTCGTCTTCTCCGCCGTTCTCTTCTCTTCTGTCCAAGATTGTTGTGAAGTCCTTATCTGCTTGTGGGGTGATGAAGGGTTACAAGATAGTGTTGAACAAAAGTTCAGGACTGTGAGAGGACTTCTTGTAATAACTTGGATTAGTTTGTAAATATTATATAGTTTTGTCCTTTTTTGAAATTTTTAGTTGCTTGGTAGTTAGTTAATTTGCCGCCGGTAGAATTTTTATCAACTTCTTAGACTGACTACTACATAATAGCGATATAATTTTGTAATAATTTAAAACTGAAAATCCATCTAATCAGGCTATCAATTTATTAAAATTACAAATGCTTTTAACATGAAAGTCCTCTCGTTTATAATTTAACAATTTTAGAATAGATAAATGCTACAAAATCATTTGTGGATAGAGCAGTACCAAATACTACTTGAATAAACTGACTCGTCTTTTCCAATAATGTAATGTGGGAAGATAACATCAATCAATGCCTTAGATTTATGGACAAATTCCTTATCAGTCCCGATAACTTTCAAATTCCTCTTAAATGTCATTTTAATTATTTTTTCTTTTTCAATACCGATTTGCGAATTTCTTCATGTTCAATATCTAAAACGATCTTTTCAATGTTGACAAAAATAACCTTACTTCACATGTTTAGTACCAACAAAATTGGACATCATAGCAACTGTTCTCTCTATTATACCAACTATTAACACTATTATACCAATAAAATTAATATTATACCAACTGTAATCGCTATTATACCAAGTGTTAACACTATTATATCAATAAATAATGTTATTATAATTATATATCAACAAAACTGGATATTATACTAATTGTTGTCGTTATTACACCAACTGTTATCACTATTATACCAACAAATAACGTTATTCTAATTTTTTACAAACAAAACTGGACATTATACCAACTGTTGTCGATATTATACCAACTGTTATTGTTATTATACAATAAATAATGTTATTATAATTTTATACAAACAAAACTGGACATTATGCCAACTATTGTCGTTATTATACCAACAGTTATCATTATGTACAGTTTTATTGTGAAGAAATGTTATTTTTGTCATCTCACTGTTTGGGATATTAAACACACAAATTTTTACAGTTGGTACTGAACAGGAAAAAATAATTCGATTGATATTGAATAGGAAGTTTAAACTTCGAAAGGTACTCAAACGGAATTTGCCCTAGATTTATTACTAACTGCCCTATATAAGTATATTAGTAGGTACCACACTCATTCCTCATCAACCAACATTTTCATAATTAGAAACGAACTATTCATTTATATCTCTATTAAATACCTGATATTCCCCTGAAATATTAAAAGAAAATTCATAATCTAATCATTCATGACTTTGAGTGAAAAATTTAAGGTACAAACAAACATGTCGACATTTCCTAGACAACTCGAAAATCATTAATCAACCATGTGAGATATGATTGGTCATTGCATTACGTCATCATGTGGACATTACTGTGAAGATGTGATGATATTAATTATTATTTAATTTGATTCTCTGATTTCTTATAATACATACAAAATAGATCCGTCGTTAAGCGAGAGTGCACTTGGCCCGTGTAACCACGCGCTGCCCTCAAGAGCGACGCAAGGGTGGCCCGTGTGGGCTCTTCACTGGCACGTGCCAAAGCTCAGTCGTAAGTTAGGCAAAGTACACTGCCACGTCACCTTAGATGCCACGTTAATATCTCTTACACGTCTGTAATAATGACATACATTCATTCCTTTCCTCATAATTAACTTCCTATTATGAAATAAATTAATTATGGATGGTTAAATAATTAAGATATGGATGTTTTTGAATTATTGATGGATTTGGAAGTATTATATTAAATGATGATAAGATGATAAGATGAGGTGTTTAATTGAAGAGTTTGTATTTTAGTGTGAGATGTATAATTATAATTAATGTGATTAGTTGTAATAGTGAATTTTTAGTAGTATAAATAGGTGATTAGAGTTCATTGTAAAATACACCAAGTATTGAAATACTTAATCTCTCTCTTTATTATTATAAGCTATATTATCATTATAATCTTAATATAAGTATAATTATAATAAAATAATCTTAATATAATATTAATCACAATTAATATTTTTATAACACGTTATCAGCACGACCGCTCTCCGTCGTCAAGATCAACCTCCGTCGAAGATCTCTCGTACGAGTTTAGTCGAGGTATGGTAATTTAATTTTTAATCATATATTAATTGTGATTAATTTAAAAATATATATTATAAAAGTATTATTTAAAGGTTTTATAACTAAACGCCAATACCCGAGTGGTTTCGCGGAATATCGTTCACTACAAGTGACGAGAGGTCCAGGTTTTGATCCCCGTGGAGGCGTGTGGATTTTTTTTATTTATGCACGTACACAACACAAGCCCACGAGGTCTTGCGGTAATCCCAACCTCAGTAGCGGCATATTATTAATTTTTCTTTAATAAAAAAATATGTCGTTTTATACAAAGATGGATCTTCTACTCCTTACATTATTTACGGTGATCATTTCCGCTATGTGGATAATATTTTTACCAATGTTTTTAAAATATAATTATTAATTGTAATTTCTTTAATATTATAATTACTGAAATATATTTTATTTTGAAGGATGTCGCTATGTCCAATGTTTGATCTTTTGCTTATGATTATTATTACGGCGACACTGATTTAGATGTGGATATCATTTTTTATAAGAACTTTTACAAAAGAAGATACAAAAGAAGATTTAAAAGAAGATTAATTATAAGTTTTTTTTTTAATATTATGTAATGTTTTAATAATATGTTTTGTATTTTATTATAGTAATATGTCGAACTTGGCAAGCCTTGAGTTTGTTGCACTCGATATCACTGGAAAAAATTATTTACCCTGGGTACTAGATGCTGAAATCCATTTGAAAGCAAAAGGTTTAGGTGACACCATTGATCCCACGAAAACTACAACTGAACAAGACAAGGCGAAAGCTATGATTTTTCTTCGCCACCACACTCACGAAAATCTGAAAGTTGAATACTTAACAGAAAAGAATCCAGCTGAGTTGTGGAAAAACCTGAAAGAACGATATGGTCACTTGACAACTGTTATTCTCCCCAATGCAAAGTATGAATTGCTGAATTTACGATTGCAGGATTTTACGTCGGTAAGTGAATATAATTCTGCCGTTTATAGAGTTACTTCCACGTTAAAATTATGTGGAGAGACAATTACTGATAACGATATGCTGGAGAAAACATTCACCACATTTCATCCACAGAATATGATATTACAACAGCAATATCGGGAGAGAAAATTTAAAAAGTATTCAGATCTAATTTCTTGCTTACTTTTGGCTGAGCAAAATAATGAATTGCTGGTGAAAAATCACGAATCCCGAACGACTGGTTATACTGCACTCCCTGAAGCGAATGCAGTCAAAATTAATAATGACAACAGTCGAGGTAATGATCGTGGACGTGGTCGTGGTGGATATCGCGGCCGTGGTCGTGGCCGATGATATTATGGTGGTGGTTATCAATATTTCCGTGGTGGTTATCATAATTATCGTGGCGGTCATCAAAATATTCCCCAGAAGAGGAAAAGTTTTGGATATCGCGGCCGTGGACGTGGTCGTGGTCAAGGTCATGGTCAAGGCCGTGGTCGTGGCCGATGATATTATGGTGGTGGTTATCAATATTTCCGTGGTGGTTATCATAATTATTGTGGCGGTCATCAAAATATTCCCCAGAAGAGGAAAAGTTTTGATAATAAAGATGAGAAGAGGCAAACTGAACAAAAGAATAATGATGAAAAATGTTATCGTTGCGGTGGTTCTGGCCACTGGTCGCGCAATTGTCGTACGCCCAAACATCTTGTTGAGCTATATCAGGAATCTCAAAAGGGCAAAGCAAAGAAAATCGAAATGAATTTTGTTCAGGGTGAATTTGCCTCTACCTCTGATGCCAATGATGAAAATGCTCATTTGGAAGATGTGGATTTTTTGATCGAAGAAAATTAATCTGCTATGATTTTATTTATGCATTATGCTTTACTATTGTGTGTTTTATTATATATCGTTGTTTTAAGTTATCTATATATTTGTAATGCAATATTTCTTTTTCAATAATAAATATTATGTGTTTGTTTATAAAGGATATTTTTGATGGATGGCGGGCATGTGCAATGAAGAATTGTGTCTTGCAGACTGTGCAACGACGAATACGATTCTAAAAAATAAGAAATATTTCGATCATCTTGATATGAAAGAAGCCAGTTATTACTATATGGGGTAGCACAAATATAATTGAGGGTCTGGAAGAGCTAATGTTTACTGCCCAGAGGAACAAGACTGATAATTGAAAATGCTTTATATTCTCCTAAATCTCAAAGAAATTTATTAAGCTTTAAAGCTATTCGACATAACGGATATCATATTGAGACTGCAGAAAAAAGAGATATTGAATATTTGCATATTACAAAAGTGATATCGAATGACAAAAGAATTGTGGAAATATTACCATCTTTTGACTCTGGGCTATATTACACATATCTTAAAACAATTGAATCACATGCTATCGTAAACCGGAAGTTTACTAATGATAATACATTTGTTGTTTGGCATGACCGGTTGGGCCATCCCGATTCAATTATGATGCGGAGAATAATTCGAAATTCACGTGGACATTTAATGAAGAACCAGAAGATTCTTCAATCGAATGAATTATCATATGCTGCTTGCTCTAAAGGGAAGTTGATTATTCGTCCATCACCAATAAAAATAAAGAATGAATCTATAAGATTTTTGGAACGTATACAAGGTGATATTTGTGGACCGATATATCCATCGTGTGGACCATTTAGATATTTCATGGTATTAATTGATGCATCAACTAGATGGTCTCATGTATGTTTGTTATCAACGCGGAATGTAGCTTTTGCGAAATTGCTTGCTCAGTTGATTCGATTAAGAGCACATTTTTCGGATTATCCAATAAAGAAAATACGTCTTGATAATGCTGGTGAATTTACTTCCAAGGCATTTAATGAATATTGCATGTCTATTGGAATTGATGTTGAGCACCCCGTGCCACATGTACATACGCAAAACGGTCTTGCAAAATCGTTGATTAAAAGGCTGCAATTAATTGCAAGACCATTATTAATGAAGTCGAAACTTCATTCATCTTGTTGGGGACATGCTATATTACATGCAGCGGCACTAATCCGCATCAGGCCAACAAGTTATAACGATATCTCCCCGATACAAATGGTTTATGGTCAGGAACCAAATATTTCCCATTTGAGAATTTTTGGATGTGCGGTATATGTTCCAATTGCTCCACCACAACGCACTAAGATGGGACCTCAAAGGAGGTTGGAAATATATGTCGGATTTGAATCTCCATCGATAATAAAATATTTAGAACCTCTAACTGGAGATTTATTTACGGCTAGATTTGCCGATTGTCATTTCGATGAATCGAATTTTCCGACATTAGGGGGAGAAAAGAAACAGCTGGAAATGAGTATTATTTGGAATGAATTATCGCTAAATCATTATGATCCTCGAACGAAAGAATGTGAACTAGAAGTTCAAAAGATAATTCATTTACAAGGATTAGCTAATCAACTGCCATATAGTTTTACTGACCTTAACAGAGTGACTAAGTCACATATACCAGCTGTTAATGCTCCTGCAAAAGTTGATGTTCCTGGAGAACATATAATGATCGAGCCTAAGCCACAACTAAAACGTGGTAGGCCCTCGGGTTCCAAAGATAAAAATCCTCGAAAAAGAAAAGGAGCAAATAATAAGAATGGTCCAGTCGAGGATTTATCGACTCTAAAAGAGTCAATGGACATTAATGATTATGATAATGAAAATCAGGTACCTGAAATTTCTTAGAATAATGATAATAAAGAGATCTCGATAAATTATGCCCAAAATAGAATTAGATGAAACCGAGAAAAAGTCAACGTTGACGATAAATTCTCATTCAACGTAGCGCTACATGAAATGAATGAGATGAATGAGAATGAGGATCATGAACCAATGTCTGTTAAAGAATGCAGACAAAGAAATGATTGGCCAAAATGGAAAGATGCAATCGAGGAAGAATTAAAATCACTTAAGAAACGAAAAGTTTTCGGACCTGTAGTCCGCATACCAGAAAATGTAAAGCCGGTTGGTTATAAACGGGTTTTCATCAGAAAAAGAAATGAAAAGGGTGAAATTGTGAGATACAAAGCACGGCTTGTTGCACAAGGCTTTTCACAACGACCTGGTATTGATTATGAGGAGACGTATTCTCCTGTGATGGATGCAACTACTTTTCGTTATTTAATTAGTCTGGCAGTACGTGAAGACCTCGATATGCGTCTATTGGATGTTGTCACCGCTTATTTTTATGGATCACTTGATAGTGATATATCTATGAGACTTCCCGAGGGATTTCAGTTGCCTGAAAATTCAGGGCCCCGAAATGAGTACTCAATCAAGCTAAATAAATCGCTTTATGGATTAAAGCAATCTGGGCATATGTGGTATAATCGCCTAAGTGAATATTTATCGAAAGAGGGGTATAAAAATGCAAACTTGAATTTATGAAAAGATCTAGAAGAATTTGGAGTATTCGTACATCAAGAGACTTATACGAAAAAGGTATTGAAAAGATTTTATATGGATAAAGCTCATCCATTGGATACTCCAATGATTGTTCGATCTTTAGATGTGAATAAAGATCCGTTTAGACCTTGCGATAATAATGAAGAACTACTTGGTCCTGAAGTACCATATCTCAGTGCTATTGGAGCCCTAATGTATTTAACGAGTCATACGCGAGCTGATATAGCGTTCGCTGTGAATCTATTGGCAAGATATAGTTCATCACCGACTCGTAGATATTGGAATGGAGTTAAACGGATATTTCGATATCTTCAAGGAACAACTGATATGGGATTGTTCTATTCTAATAAATCAAAAGCAGATTTGATTGGGTATGCAGATGCTGGTTTTCTATCCGACCCACATAATGCTCGATCGCAAACGAGCTATTTATTTACGCATGGCGGTCAGTTAAACAAAGTTTAACGGCTACTTCATCTAATCATGCGGAAATTCTAGCTATTCATGAAGCTAGCCGGGAATGTGTTTGGTTGCGATCGATAATTGAGCATATACAACAAACTAGTGGGCTATTATCGAAAAAGTTACTTCCTACGATTTTATATGAAGATAATGCTGCATGTATTGCCCAATTAAAGGAAAGATATATTAAGGGAGATAGAACAAAGCATATTTCACCAAAAATTTTCTTTACACATGATTTAGAGAAAAATGGTGATATTGATGTCCAACAAGTGCGATCAAGTGAAAATTTTGCAGATTTATTCACGAAAGCACTTCCTCTAATAATTTTCAAAAGATTGGTATATTCAATTGGAGTTCGAAGACTTCGAGATTTGGAATGATATTATTATCAGGGGGAGTAAATACGCGTTGCACTCTTTTTCCCTTCACTGAGGTTTTTCCCATGTGGTTTTCCCAGTAAGGTTTTTAATGAGGCAACAATCGAAAGCGTATATAAAAGAATCATGTACTTTTTTTCCTTCATTAGGTTTTTATCCCATTGGGTTTTTCCTAATAAGGTTTTAACGAGGCATACTCTTTGAAAAACATCCAAGGGGGAGTCTTATGAAATAAGTTAATTATGGATGGTTAAATAATTAAGATGTGGATGTTTTTGGATTATTGATGGATTTGGAAGTATTATATTAAATGATGATAAGATGATAAGATGAGGTGTTTAATTGAAGAGTTTGTATTTTAGTGTGAGGTGTATAATTATAATTAATGTGATTAGTTGTAATAGTGAATTTTTAGTAGTATAAATAGGTGATTAGAGTTCATTGTAAAATACACCAAGTATTGAAATACTTAATCTCTCTCTAATCTCTCTCTCTTTATTATTATAAGCTATATTATCATTATAATCTTAATATAAGTATAATTATAATAAAATAATCTTAATATAATATTAATTACAATTAATATTTTTATAACACTTCGTATATTTTCGAGCATACTTGAATTCATGTGATAAAATAGTCAATTAGTGTAATAATATAGGCTTGGGATCCTCTGTTTCACTTTCTGTATTTTACTTCGTATTCCAACCTACAAAAATCGTTACACCTTTCCCGCCCAGTGTTAAAACACCCGTACACCTCATTACACCCATAAATATCATTACACCAGTTGTTTAAATAAAAAAAAGTCAATATTGAGGTTATTTTATTATAATAATTAAATATCAATATAGTTATTTAATTTTTTTCTAAATATTTATCACCACCTCATCTCACATGCCACATCTTCTTACAATGATAAAAGCAGAGCATTAACGTCTCATGTTATTTCTTTCATCAGTCTCAGAAATCACAGGCATTCACAGCCCGCCCGCAGCTCAAAGACCACTTTTCATAAGAAGAAGAAAAAAAATGCCTCCGTACGAAGCTGAGACTCACGAGCCGCTCGTCAGCCACCCTCAAGACGGAGACGAGGAGCGTGCCTACGACTCCGCCGAGAAAGTACACGTCGCCGGCGTCGACGACGACCCACAGGGCGGCTCCGACAAGTCAACGTCGTTCTCGTGGAGAAAGCTCTGGCTTTTCACAGGGCCTGGGTTCTTGATGAGCATAGCCTTCCTCGACCCAGGGAATTTGGAAGGCGATCTTCAGTCGGGCGCCATCGCGGGCTACTCGCTGCTTTGGCTCCTCTTATGGGCCACGGCGATGGGATTGCTGGTGCAGCTGCTGTCGGCCCGTCTGGGCGTCGCGACTGGGCGGCACTTGGCGGAGCTCTGCAGAGAGGAGTACCCTAATTGGGCGAGGCTTTTGCTTTGGTTCATGGCCGAGCTTGCCTTGATCGGCGCTGATATTCAAGAGGTGATTGGCAGTGCCATTGCAATTAAGATTCTGAGCCATGGGTTGCTTCCTCTTTGGGCTGGGGTTGTTATTACCGCTCTCGACTGGTAATTAAGACATACGAAGAAAAAATTGTTTATTTGGCTGATTTTTTTGCTGCTACTTCTATATCCCACATTTCTTGCTTTGGGTTTATTACAGTTTGTTGAACTATTTATTGTGATTGTTATTAACTGAGAGTGTTCTTAACGTCAGCTTCATCTTCTTGTTCCTCGAAAACTATGGTGTAAGAAAACTAGAAGCACTCTTCGCCGTCCTTATCGCAACCATGGCCATCTCCTTCGCTTGGATGTTCGGCCAAACAAAGCCTAATGGAACTGAGCTCTTACTTGGTCAGTAAAAAAAAAAAAAAATCAAAGCTTTAATGTTTAAGCCTTTCTTTTTCTTACATAACAACGTAAGAAATCGAACTCTTCGATACTTCGCAGGCGTCTTAATCCCAAAGCTGAGCTCAAACACCATACGCCAAGCAGTGGGAGTGGTGGGCTGCATCATAATGCCTCACAACGTATTCCTCCACTCGGCCCTAGTCCAATCCCGAGAAATCGACGCGACGAAGCCAGCCCGAGTCAAAGAAGCCATAACTTACTACTCCGTAGAATCCTCCGCCGCACTGACGATATCCTTCGTAATAAACTTATTCGTCACGACCGTCTTCGCCAAGGCCTTCTACGGCACCGAGCAGGCAGACAGCATCGGGCTCATGAACGCAGGGCATTACCTTCAAGAAAAGTACGGCGGCGGACTGTTCCCCATTCTGTACATATGGGCCGTCGGGCTGCTGGCGGCGGGCCAGAGCAGCACCATCACGGGGACCTACGCGGGTCAGTTCATCATGGGCGGGTTCTTGAACCTCAGGCTGAAGAAGTGGACGAGGGCCTTGATCACTAGGAGCTTCGCCATCGTCCCGACGCTGACCGTCGCCCTCATCTTCGACGCCTCGGAGGATTCTCTGGACGTTTTGAACGAATGGCTCAATGTGCTTCAATCGATTCAGATCCCTTTCGCCCTCATTCCTCTGCTCTTCTTGGTTTCCAAGGAGGAGGTCATGGGCTGCTTCAAGATTGGCTCTTTTCTTAAGGTACTTACTACTACTTTCATTACAATATGTCATAAAAATCGTGGCTTTATTACACTGTGTCTTATCTTAACATTTTGGCGTGTTTATTAGGTGATATCGTGGCTCGTGGCGGTGCTTGTGATAGTGATCAACGGCTATCTTTTGGTCGACTTCTTTGCCTTGGAAGGCAGCGGCGTTTTGTTCACTTGCGCGGTTTTGGTCTTTACGGCGGCGTATCTTAGCTTCATTTTGTACCTCGTCGCGAGGGGATTTGCCTTTACGAGGTTGTTCGGAAAACCCAAAACTACATTGAGTTTGCAGTAGAAATCAATCGTTAGGATCAATCGATTGACATGTATCTCTAAATGATCCCATATTAGAGTGAAATTGTTAGATTCTTTGGTGGTGGGGATTTTTAAGACAGTTGGAGAAGTTAAGGTAGGAAAAAAATAAAAAATAAAAAAAAATGAAAAGATGTCCAATGCATAAGGTACACAAAAGTCGATGCATTCTCTGTCCATTCTCCCTCCCTACCAAAAGAAACAATGAGAGAAATGTCGGGCGATGATTTAAAATTTTTAAGTAAAAATAAATTATATAATGCACCTGGGGTTGTTCGAAAAATTAAATTTTGTTATTTTAAAGCAATAAAAACACCATAGCTGCCCCTCCCATAGCCATCTGCATCATCTTTGTCACGCCCATTAGTTTCTCACCCCCACTCTGCAAAACAAAAAAGAAAAATATATGCATTTTTGTTATTGTGGAGAAAAAAGATTATATAAATAACAAAAAAGAGTTCAGCGATAATTGAGATTAAATTCCCTGCAAACATGCACATGCGTAGTAGGTGCAAAATGATTTGACAGTGCAATGTGAAGTTTACACTTTATAATAACATCTAAGATTTTAAATCAAATAGAAATAGCAATAGTTTTTTCTGACACATCCAGCGTGACCTATTTCAAATAGAAATAGACCCTTTTTAAAAAAAATAAAAATAAAAATAAATTTGCATACTATGCTTCGCTACACTGCACCGACACGACAGAAAATTATAGCCGTTGGAACTTAGTACGATGCGACAAAACGTTTTCTTGATCTATGATCCTAAATCTCTAAGCTCGAAGCACATATTTCTTATTAAATTGCTAATTATCACGTAAATCTATGTACATAGAAAACCATTTAATTACAGTCTTAATCTCAATTAAAATAAAACATGTTAATTTTACTGCAGATCTATAAGCACAAAAACAGACAATTATTACATTATTTGATCAATGTTTTAGATATTGTGATTCTTAACATAACATCATGCAATACCTTGGAAAAATATCCACTTGGGTAAAACCCTAGGGAGTAATATAGATTAAGCCATATACATACCTGATCGTTGAGGGCGGTTGGACTATCTGCACTAGGCCCGGCAGGGGATTCAAACGGCGGAGCCGGTGGGCTCAGCAAATCCGGCGAAGGAGCGGGTGCACCGTGCACCTTGTTCCCCTTCTTGCTTTTGCTCGGAGCAGGAGCCTCGGCGGGAGGCTCGGACGCCGGGGCAGGAGGGGTCGCAGCCTCGGGAGCTGGAGCAGGTGGGGACTGGACGGGGGCAGCTGTGGTCGGCGGCGAGCTCACAGGCGCGGGAACTGGCGGTGAGCTAACAGGCGCGGAAAGTGGAGGTGAGCTCGCAGGAGCGTTGGCCGGAGGAGCTGATGAAGCTGGTGGGGTTGAGGAGGTGGGTGGAGACGAAGTAGGGGGTGGTGGTGGTGTGGAGAGGGGCGCCGGGGCTTGTGTGGTTGAAGCTAGTGGAGGTGGCTTGGTAGGGGCCGAGGCCGGAGCCAAGGCTGGGGCTTTCTGGCCACCGACGGTGGCTGCTATGAGGCATATTACTGCGACGAGGAAAAACGATCTACGGTCCATGTTGGCTTTATTTTATATTTTTATCTTTTTTTCTCTACAACTATTATGAGGATTTAGAAGAGGATCTTATATATATATAATGGGACATTTTGTTGTGGGCCCACACTGCATGTGATTAGGTCTAGGCCCGCCACGTCACCCAACGGCTCTTTTGATCGTTGCGATTGTTCGTATTGTACATTAATAATAATAATATGTTAGATTGGAATATAACTACACCTAGAGGTATTTAAAATAGGCTTTCTTTTTTTTTTCAAGTAGATTTTTTAACCATTAGAAAACAAGCATTTGCATTTATTATTTGGAAATAAAAATTTACTTTTTCGTGATACATAGTAATAAAAGAATAATGCGGTGAGATCATGAAATTGCAATGCGATATTTATGTTTTACCAAAATAATGATATTTTGTGAAGGTGTAAATTATACGCGTGGGGCCGAAACGCATTAAAAAAAAAGGAAATCAATAATAATAATTATTATTGTCATTATTATAATAAAAAGACAATGGAGGGAGACGGAGAGGAGTGAGGCGCGTCTACGACGCTATCCCACCGTCAATCACGAGGGTCCCACCTACATTATTTACAAACTTAATATTCCCCGACAATAATGTCCGTTAAATGACTTTCTGACTTGAGATTACAATACCATACATTTTAACTTTTTACTATATATTATTTTTTTTCCAATGACAATCCATTCAAATATTATATTTATAAAAAGTACTAACAAATATCTACATGAAGCGTTGTTGGAAATAAATCTAAAAATAGTGCTCTAACGAGTTGGTAATTCAACGCTTTTGAGCTTTCAATGGAGAGAGAGAAAGAGAGTGAGTGAGTCTATATTTGATTCTCTGTATTCTAACCTAAACTTTGGCCCATAATTTATACGGGGTTGGCTTATTACCACAATATCGTATGTGTAACAAATCCCATCATTTGACCATTAGGTCTTGCTTATAAGGACTTGACCTAACTGTTCGGTTTCTAACTTTTCAAGCAGGATGTCAGAGGTTTAAATTTTTTAGGGACCTTGACTATCGTTGTTTGTGTGATCTTGAGGAGGGTCTCATGGACCAGGGATGATTAGTCCCGTTGGAAGCCGTGGTCGTTCCATAACCGACGCTGAGGTTCGGGTTCGATTCAGACCAAATCTAATCGGAGTGTGGGGATTATGGTGATATTGTGTGGGATACCTACCTGGCCAAAAAAAAAATCACCATACTGACTTTATGGCTCTAACTAATGAATATATTACGGGTTAGACAAAAACGGACCAGCAGTTTTCAGTGATGGCCCGGCTCGACCCGACCCATAGGTAATGAATTTCATTTCGACCCAAATCTGAAGGCCCGCTTCATATATGCAACTCGATATTTGATACGATATGAATGATATGATATCGTCGAAAGGCTCTTTGATAGAGACGTCTCATTGAGAGGAGGAGGATGCTTCCTTCGACCATCAATATCATTACCATCCAATATAAATTTTAATTATATATATATATATATATGCGATCATATTACAGGTGGGTCCCAATTATTTCAATACATATCCTCTCCACTTTTGTCGTTTTATTTTTTCCTCTTTTCAAATGAAATAATCTAACGTAATTTCGAAGAAAGCAAATATGGATTCAAGAATTAAAAAAAAAAATAAAAATTGTCACTCAGAACAAATCTACATGGTAACATTAAAACTATCACGTCATTATTACATATAGATATTCCATAACCCATTGACCATGAAAAGTCATTTAATGTACAGACCTTTATATATGTGATGTAGTGGATATAACTCTTGAGACATGGTGCTTAAAACTAGGGATATAATAGAGCTAGGGCCTCACTCTAATGTCGGACATAGGTAGTAGCTAGGTCTACATTAAAATTTCCGAAATTATAAATTCATTTAAGAACTTATAAAAAAAATTAATAGAGGGAGGGAGGCGCATGGGGGCGAAACGACAATTACTCAGCCCTTGCCACAGGTTTGTCTCCAAATGCGTATATTATTTCTGCAACACTCAACTGAATTACCTTCGTAATATATATGTTTTACGTTGATTTATTGTTTTTTATTTCTCTGTCAATATTGTATTCAATTTTGAATGAGGAGGGGCATGTCTGCATGGCTCAATGTCAGGCCCAGCCATAGATATAATTGATTATTACAAAGATTATCATATGATGTCTGTGTTACAAAACAATATATATATATATATATATATATATATATATCTTTGCAAGTCTCCTCGATCCTCTAGTCAGTTTTCATATCCCCGTCAGAATATATGGAATCAGCCTTTGCCGGTTTATTATTATATTAAATTGAATTATCGAAAGTCTTCAAGCAATAAGATGTTTAATTTTTGAAACCAATTGCACGACATATTATTATAGTATGCGAATTTATTACATATTGTTCCCCAATTAGAGTTTACTTTAAATCTTACATAATATATATTCCTCGAGCCACACGAACCATTTTGTTCGAATAATGTTCTCCCAAGATTTTTTTTTTTGTCGAAAGGTTCCTTTATTCATATCGTAATTAGATGAAAATAATTGACTTTACGAGATAATATCAAAAAGAACTGAGTTATGACACATTATCGTTGGCTAATGTTGGATTTTATTTACTATGCCAGATATATGTATTTACAAAATTTTAGAATATTGTAATATTTGATTGGAAATAACTTCAATATTGTGGGACTTAGGGTTTGGGAAAAATTGATCGAAATCGTTCATTTTCGTGGTGTGATCGCCGCCGTGAGCTTCGGAGTTTGTCGGCTGAGGTTCATATCATATAACTTTATCATCGTTTTCGAAAGTGCTTAGACAAAATCATGATGATCACGGAAAGTTAATTAGAGAGTAATAAAAATTAAATCCACATTTTGTGTAGATTGTAAGTTGCGTAATCAATCGTTTAATCATAATTAATGATCTAATAATAATACTAAGCATCCAACAACATCAAGTTCTTTATCATTATTAGATGAGTCATCGCATCAAGGCAAAATGACATCCATAAGTTCTTCATTATAGTTGATTAATTAATTAATTAATTAGTATTGAATCATTACTAGGAAAAGCAATAAAAACAAACATAGTGCTCGACAATGCCATTTATATGGGATTGATTGATGATGATTATTTCCTAATTAATTATTAATAAGTGTTTACTAGAAGCACTTTATGGTCGCCCACCATATATAATGTACATCCACCAATACCTACTTATTTATTTAGAAAGAGTAACTAACTAAAATTTACTCTCCAATGGATGAGTGGTTGGATCGTAATATCTCTAAAATAGTATTAGTGGTTCGATTTCGCTTGTTGTGGCACTATTGATATTTGTTGTGGCTTGTGACACTACGCATGGCCGTTTTTTAAATTTTGGTGGCCCAATGTTTTTTAAGAAAATGAGGCTCCATATAAAAACATATTAAAATTTTGGTCAAAAAATGTGGCCCTGACCCTTTAAAAATTTGGTCTAAATTTTCTGTGGCCCTGTGCAGTGGGCCAGGCCAGGATGCACAGGCCCAAATCCGGCCGTGACAATACGCATGATGATGATTAATTTTGCTGAAAGTCAGGATCGTCTCATAGCCGATAATAAAATTTAGATTCGATTTGTATGAACTTAGAGGAATAACAACTTAAAAAACAAACTAAAATTTAAAATGTAAGTATTCTTTTTGCTTTTATGTACCAAAAACAAGGTCTAGCATATTTTGTAGGATACCCTAATATTGAGAGAGAGAGAGAGAGAGAGAGAGAGAGAGAGAGAGAGAGAGAGAGAGAATTCCTCTTCCCCTTGTGATGATTAATATTAATTACATGTAAATAAGGTATTTATTATTTATAAAGACCATTTATTTTCCATTCATAATTCAGTGGAATAGGCACAACAAAATCGAAAGAAGTGGGTAAAGAATAGACAACGACTTTGCTCAATCATTGTCGTACATTCAATCAATTTCAATTAAAGAAATCTTACGGCCAATTTAATTTGGATTTTTCTTCCTTTTGGAACTAAGTAGGCAAGATTTTATAACTCTTCACTAGATTTTTCGATATGTATATATATTTCTAAATAGTATTTCACAAATATCCGAATATATAAATAAATATACACACACATATACACACATATATTTGCAATATTTGACTATAGCATAAACACATGCATGAGTGAGAGCCATATTTATGACAAAATTATATCATGATCATGATTAAGAAAATTTAATTTTTCTCACTCTATTTAATAGCCCACAATCATAAAAGCCATTATTCTCTTCAATGTTCACGACTTTCCCGTTCTTTCTTCCTCTTTTATTATTATTATTATTATTTTTTATTTTTTCTATCTAGAAATTCTTTTATATATATACATGGGCTGCGATCAATATTCTTCACTCAATAGCTAGATTTTCTACCTTCTCTAATACACACACATTGCAATATTTGCACACAAATACACGCAGTAACTAACGATTATAGTTATCTAGTAGAAGAAAGAATGGTAGTGGATAGTAGTGGGATCGTATCAGTGGCGGCGGTGGTAATAAGAGAATACAATGAGAAAAAAGACAGCTTTACTGTTGAAGAAGTTGAGAGCCGTTGCGAAGTTGGTCCGAGTGGCAAAATGTCTCTGTTCACCGACCACTTGGGCGACCCTATCTGCCGTGTTCGAAACTCGCCCGCTTATCTCATGCTGGTAGTAAATAATAATAGCTAACTCATTCGTAAAAATATTATGAAAACTTTGTAATAATTTTAATATATTTTTTTTCTCAGGTGGCTGAGATGGTGATAGTAGGCAGTGGAGAAGAAAGGAAAGAGATAGTGGGAATGATAAGGGGTTGTATAAAGACTGTTACATGCGGAACGTCAAGAGAAGCTGAGAATCAACGACGACCTTTGTATGCAAAGCTTGCATATATCTTAGGACTACGTGTCTCTCCTTCTCATAGGTAATAATAAACAATATATTATTATACAGACAAACAAATATGTATGTATATATGAGACAAACCTTCTTTATTTAATCTTCTTTTTCTTTCTAATTTGAGTATATTGCAGACAAATGTGCATGTACGAAAAAAAGGAGCAATTTTTATCATTCTTGGATGTAGAATTTGGATAAATGATCATAGTTGAATTGACAATCTCTATCAACTTTCTTACAGGAGAATGGGAATAGGGCTGAAACTAGTGAGAAAAATCGAGAAGTGGTTCAATGAAAATGGCGCGGAATACTCTTACATGGCCACGGAAAGCGACAACTACGCATCGGCCAAACTGTTCACAGAAAAATGCGGATACTCCAAGTTCCGAACGCCATCCATCCTGGTCCGACCCGTTTTCTCCCACCTGGTCGGGTCCGCAAACCGGGTCACGATCCTCAAGCTGGACCCCACGGACGCCGCCTCGCTCTACCGCCGCAGATTCTCCGCGGTTGAGTTCTTCCCGCAGGACATTGAGTCGATTCTGACCAACAGGCTCAGCTTGGGCACGTTCTTGGCCGTGCCCAAAGGCGCGAGCTTTACGGGCGCAAGCGGGTTTTTAGCCGACGAGCCCGAATCGTGGGCCCTACTCAGCGTATGGAACTGCGCGGAAGTGTACAGACTGCAAGTGCGCGGCGCCTCGAGGCCGAGGAAACTGCTGGCCAAGTGTACGAGGTTGGTGGATAGGGCTTTTCCGTGGCTGAACATACCTTCAGTGCCGAAGGTCTTCAGCCCTTTTGGGTTTCACTTCCTATACGGGCTCGGCGGCGAGGGGCCCGAGAAGGTGAAGTACGTAGAGGCCTTATGTGGGCTAGCCCATAACATGGCGAGGGAGCATGGGTGCGGAGTGGTGGTGACCGAGGTTGCGAGCCAAGAGCCGCTCAGGTTAGGTATACCCCATTGGAGAAGCTTATCGTGCGCCGAGGATCTATGGTGTATTAAGAGGTTAGGGGAAGGGGAAGGCTACAGTGACGGGCCGGTGGGTGACTGGACTAAGACACAGCCTGGTCTGTCCATATTTGTTGATCCTAGAGAGTTTTAGTTGACTACTTTGTTCGAAATGGTTGTTAAAAAAAAGGGGGAAAAAAAAAGAAAAAACATTGTTTCACGGCTATGAATGATGCGTTGGAACTTTAAATCTGCTAAAGTTTCTACTTTATTGGCGGGTTATGTTTTCAATTTTGGGTAATTAAGTATATATTTTTCGATTTTAGGTCATTAAGTATTAATTTTTCAATTTTGGGTCAATTTTTAATAAGTCAAATAAGTGAACCAAAATTAAAAATTTGATACTTAGTGACCCAAAATAAAAAAATTTATACTTAGTGATCCAAAATTAAAAATATAACCCAAAATTATTTTTACATACAAAGTTACTGACCTACTTTTGCAATTATCAAACATAGTGATCCAAAAATAAAAATAAGCATACTTAGTGACCTAGATTATAATTTTGCCTTTTTGTATGTATATGAACGATGATAAATGTAATAAATATTACCAATTGCAATTATTAAACAGTGACCCAAAGACGAAAATATGTATACTTAGTGACCGATTTCATAATTTTGCCAATACATATACATCGTTTTTCTGGGATTATTCTTACATAACCATGTGGGTATCACCCAATTACCTTGAGATTGTGACATGTGTCACACTTCTCCATCTCATGTGTTAATCTCAGCACTACACATGTGTCACACTTCTCCATCCATGTGTTAATCTCAGCATTACATTTTAGATTGTGACACATGTCATAATCTAAATGGAGCTGGGTGTTACCCACGTGGATAGGATAGAAAAGACCGTCTTTCTATGTCCATGCTTTCAGAACAAACCCAGGAAATAAATTATCATTTTCTTCGGGTCAATTTAAAGAAAGGGATTAGTTTTTAGGTTATTTTAAAAAAAAGGATTTTGACTTTGTCAATTAAATAAAAGGGATTGAGTTTATTTAACGTATAATTAACTTAAATAATCATTTAATTTTTTTAAATAATAAAAAAATAAATAATAAATTCAACTACCAACCGACCAACGAACATTAAATCAAACAACCAACTAAAAAAACGAAGTAAGATCAAGATTTACTAACACACATCAAGATCCAACACACAACATCACTAAACAACATCGTCGAACATATAAGATCGAAGCAAAACATATTCGCACAGGTCGAACACATCAAATCCGCACAGTTCGAAGGCACCAAATTAAGGTTGATTTTTCATATATATTTAGATTCCATTAATTTCATTCAATTTTCAGCATACATTGTTCATTATTCATCATGAGTAAGTCCAATCTGAACGTATTTTGCATCGTCATATCTTGTGCAGCTCGATTGAAGAAGTTGAGTTCATTCATTCGTTCTTTTCGAATTTATATTTAATTAAAATTTTATTCGATTATTAATTCGATAATCCAACTCGAATTAAATGTTAATACAAATATTATTCAATGTCAATTCGTTTTCCTTTTTAGAATTAAGTTTTAATTCTAATTTTATTCTATTAATATTAAATTAAATTTTCAAATAATTTTTAAATTCGATTCTAATTCCAATTTAATTCGATTTTTTTGGAATAATTTTTAACTCAAACAAAATTCAAATAGAGATTCAATTTTTTTACTGTACATGTTATACCGACGAGTATCATTATTAACTACGACGGAGAATGGAAAGTCGGTGTAGATAATGTGGAAATTATAAAGTGAATCATGAGAATGTGGTTGGAAATCAATTTTGACGACGTCCACGAAGAAAAATCAGTGACGAATGTGGAGGGTGCGACCATCGTTCCTAGTGATCGATATTCTTTTACGATCGGTTCTACCATAACAATCAGTGACGAATTTGAAAACAAGAGCGCGGCAAAAAAAAAAGATTCAAAGAGTTGTCGTGGATGCATCCTTTGAAATTCGGAACATAAAATCATCCGTCTACGCCGTACAATGTAAAGGGAATGGATGTACTTGGAGGATTTGGACATCACAGATGAATTGTTGATGTAATATGTTCTACGAAGGAGAATTATTGATATTAAAACCAAGTAAATTGTGAAATACCAATGATAAACATCCAACAAATCATCATATAGGTATCAAACTTGTTATTATTTGAGCTTATACATTTTAAATGAACATTGTACGAAATTGTTCACGAGCAAGAACGAACACTAATCAAGCTTGATCACGAGCTACAAACAAATGACATTTTTCTGTCATTTTAGTTTCTTATTTGAAAACTAAACGTTATATAGGATGTAATTGAACTATAGTCAATCATCTGTACAATTGAGTAAATATATCAATAACACTACAATAAGTTTTGCGTTCATAAAAATCAAATTGCTAGATCTTTAATATCCAACATAATTGGTCATTATCTCAGAGTATTATTCGGTCCACACATAACGCTTTGCTTAGTAGTAAAAAGTAATGTTAATATATTATGTTCCACTTTTTTTTTAAATGTATTATCTGTTGCATTTATAGTGATATATTATGTCCTTTTATTGGATCTACTTGTTTAGAAATGTATTATTCTACTATTTTGGTTATATTTTATAAAATCGAGTAAATTTCGAATTAAAAAATAAATCTAAAACGAAACTCGATATTTTTCGAATTCGATTTCGAATTAAATTAATTCGAAAAATTAATTTGAATGTTTTTCGAATTATTATTAGAATTAATTTAATTCAAAATTTAATTCGAAAAAGAATTTTCGAATACATTCTAGAATTAATTTTAATTCGAATATTAATTCGAAAATTATTTGAATTATTTTTTGAATTAATTTAATTCGAATAAAAATTCGAAAACTATCGAGTTTCGTTTTAGATTTATTTTTTTATTCGAAATTTACTCGATTTAATAAAATATAATCAAAATAGTAATTCTATTAGAATTCCTTTTAGAATTCCTTTAGAATTCCTTTATAATTCTAATATAATTCTAATAAGAAATTATAAGTAAAGTATTGTCGACGAATTACTTTTAAATTAAATTCGAGTATTATTTCGAGTTTTACTAGAATTCAACTAATTCGATTAAATGTAACCAAATTATCACCGAATTAAAATCGATTATTACTCGAATACGTTCTAGAATTAATTTTAATTCGTATATTAATTGGAAAAATATTTGAATTCTTTTTCGAATTAATTTAATTCAAAAACGAATTCGATAACCATCAGTTTAGTTTTCGATTTAATTTTTCATTCGAAATTTACTCGATTTTATAAAATATAACAAAATAGTAATTATATTAGAATTCCTTTTAAAATTCCTTTTAGAATTTTTTAGAATTTTTATTAGAAATCCTTTTAGAATTCCTTTATAATTCTATTATAATTCTAATAAGAAATTCTATGAAAAGTATTGTCGATGAATTACTTTTGAATTAAATTCGAGTATTATTTCGAGTTTTATTAGAATTCAACTAATTCGATTATGAATATCTAACCAAAATCGATAATGAATATGAAAAAAAAGCTCGTATTCAACCTAAATATCAAATACCCATCAACCCTAAACCCAAATCTTAGATCGACGGTCTTCCTCTTCAGTCTTGCTATCGTTCGATTTTCGTCGACGACGAGTATTCAGGGCTTCGATTTTTTTTATCTCGGGTTTTTGTTCTCTCAAATTCGTTTTTTTCACCTCTCGAGTTTTTTTTTCCTTTTGTTAGCTCTAAATGAACTCGACTACTAAGTTTAAAATTAAGTAATATTAACTACGACCAATAATTTTTTTACTAAGGGTATTTTGGTCAATTTCATATCAATGCCCTTTTGTTTAATTCTTTTAGATATTGATTCTTCAAAATTATCCGGTTTTCTTCCCAGAATTATCTATCGACAATATATAATTTTATTTTCGAGGGAACGTTGAGAAATCGGATCACCAATTGTTCCAAGAAAAAGTTAAAGATCCCCAACCCTAATCATCTTTTCCAAGAAGAGGTAAAGATCAATCGAAGTTTCTGAGGTTCTTCGGACATTTTTAGGTAAAGGGCTTTCATTATCAAGAACGATTCTTGGAATAGCTTCAGCATCCCTTCTGTTTTTATTTCTGATTTTTGTTTCAACTTTCGCAATTTAAGCTGAGTTTTTCAACCCTTAGTTGAACAATTCTGGGTAAAAAAGTTAGCTTTATGATTGCAGTTTAAAGCTGTCCGTATGGGTATGGTAATAACGTCTGGACCCTTCATCAATCATTGCGTTTGAGGTCACTCCTTCCTTCTCATGGGCCTTAGAATATTTGTATATGTATAGTTAATGTGATTTGTCGCTATTCCCTTTACCTATATCTTTGCCAACCACAAATCTCATCTCATCCCATTAGTTAAAGCATATCATCTGGCCATTATGTGTGGGCTCTGACTGTTTTCTTTGTCCTTCCCTCCGATCATATCATATGAGCTGTGAATCTATACAAAAACTATTCGACTGCCTAACATTATATTTGTGTCACTGCCATACTTTCAATCAGTAACTCAAAAAGGATGAGATTCCATAGCCAAGAAGCCGAAATCGAAGCTCCTTTGATCTCAGAAGCTGATTCTATCACCAAAGATGAAGCCTCGGATGATGATGATAAGCATGGTGCATCAATTTCTGGTGCAATCTTCAACATATCTACAGGCATGGTTGGCGCTGGGATCATGTCGATCCCAGCCACGTTTAAAGTATTGGGCGTTATCCCGAGCTTCGTCGTTATATTGATCGTTGCTTATTTCGTCGAAGTTACGGTTGAGTTTCTACTGAAGTACACCCATCACTCCGGCGAGTCTGAGACCTACGGTGAGCTGATGGCTGAGTCCTTCGGGAAGTATGGTTCGGTCGCCCTCCAAGTCTGCGTCATGATCACGAATCTCGGGGCTTTGATCATCTATTTGATAATCATCGGTTAGTTTTTGTTGTCCTTGATTGATTTTTGTTCATAGGAAGTAAATTTATTTCCCATAGGTTGGTATTTGTTCTTTAGATTGAGCTTGAAAGCTGCTGTCTTTTTCTGGGATTCTTGCTAAACTCTATGTAAGAAGGCCATGTTTGCATTTTTTTTCTTCATACAGCCACATCCCTAGTGTTTTTCACTGATTTTATATGATAAAAATCGTTCAGGCGATGTTCTGTCGGGAAATGAATCCGAAGGAACGGTGCATTTGGGCGTTCTGCAAGAATGGTTCGGGGTACACTGGTGGAACTCGCGGGCATTTGCTCTACTACTAGTTGTCGTATTCGTTTTGCTTCCTTTGCTTCTTCTACGACGCATAGGTCACTTTTCATTGATCTTTTATGAATTTGTTAATTCGTATCATAAAGAATTTTATTAGTAATTTGATTGCCGAGTTATTATTATGGGAATGAGGCTGATAATCGAACACGGCGTTTCTCTTGCAGATTCGCTGAGGCATGCGTCTGCTATATCCGTGCTTCTTGCAGCTTTTTTCGTCGCGATATGCTCTGTCATGGCAATACACGCGCTTTTGGTCGGAGAAGCTCAGAGTCCGAGGATGGCCCCAGATTTTGCAAGCGGCGTCTCTGTGATCAGCCTCTTCACTACAATCCCAGTCTTTGCAACTGCATTTGGATGCCATGTCAATGGTAAACAAAAAAAAAAAAAAAAAAGTCCAAAAAAATACTTCATCGTTCGTAATATTTTCTTACTTTTCTTTCCATTAGCCAATGAGGTAAGGCTGAGGAGGGATGGCAAAAATGCTCATTAAAGAACCCATTAGATCATTAGATGTGTAGACCCAGACCTTCTACTGCGCCGCCCATGCAGGGCCGGATATGGGCCTGTGCATCCTGGCCCATAGCACAGGGCCACCCAATTTTATAACTTAATTTTAAAGGCCCAAGGGCCACATTTTTTAGGTCAGATTTTAAAGGCTTCAGTCATATAGGGCCTCACATTGATAAAGCACTGGGCCACCTAAATTAAAAAAACGGCCCTGCGCCCATGCACACTCCTCCGACAAAGGTCTGGGTTTAAGTGGGTCTAGACTCAGACCCACTTGAAGATCCAATGTGTCTTTAACGCATTTTTGCAATTCCTAGGTCTCAAGATATTGGAAAGGTCGCAGGTTCGAATCCATCCTGCGTCCGTATTACCTTGAGGAGTCTGTCTGTCCCACATGGACATGTCCTAATGTGACTTACCTGGTTGGCGTAGTTTGCAGGCTATTCCGTGTGTTTAGTTGGCTATAAAAAAAAGTTGGGGTTTGTTCCGCGGGCCACTCAAAAAAGAAAAAAAAAAAACTTTTCTTTCCATTAATATATATTTACAAATGCAGTTCATCCGATCAGAGCTGAACTAGGGAGGCCGACGGAAATGAGTTCGGCTGTACGAATCTCGCTGGTCCTATGTGTCGGGATTTACTTCGCCGTCGGCTTCTTCGGCTACCTTTTATTCGGGGACTCGATCATGTCCGACATGTTAGTCAACTTCGATGTGACCTCCGACTCGCTCATCACGACGATCCTCAACGACACCGTAAGGCTGAGCTACGCCGTCCACCTCATGCTCGTCTTCCCCGTGATGAACTATTCTCTTAGGGTCAACGTGGACGAGCTCTTCTTCCCCAAGGGGCCCGGCGGGGATATCAGATTCTTGACCCTTACGTGCGCTCTGCTAGCGTTTATATACTTTGCGGCGATTGCAATCCCGAACATATGGTACTTCTTCCAGTTTATGGGCACGACGACGGTCATGTGCCTAATGTTTATATTCCCGAGCTCGATAATTTTGAGGTATGGGACCTTTTCGACGAAATTTTCGTAGTATTATTACCGTTTCTTTGTTTTTTTTTTTTTGGTCGATTATGATGTGGGATTGAGGATGTAAGAAATTTTCTTGCAGGGACATCCACCGTATATCTTCTACGCGGGATAAGACGCTGGCGGTTTTGGTGATTATTCTGGCCGTGGGGACGAGCTTGATCGCTATTTCGTCGAATGTATCTGATTACTTCGCCAAGAAATGACGGGCTTTTCTTGCGCGGAAAACTCCCATGCAAAAGAGAGAGAGAGAGAGATGCAGTTATGAACTTGTAAGAAAGTGCCTTTCTGTATCATCATGTTAGAACAAAAAGCTAATGTCCACTGATTCAAAGTGAAATGGCATTTCAGAATAGCTAATAGAAATAGATTAGAAGCAGTTTATCACTGTGACAAAATCAAAGGAGCTTCTGCTGAGTAGTAATTCAGACAATAGTAATATACTTCGTCTGAAATTTATGGACCTTCAAGATTGAAATGATAGCATAAAAGATTGCTGCTTTCGATTGGGTTTGTGTTTGATTTGTTCTGAAAGGGTATGAATGAATGTATGCCTATGAAGTGTTTGAGAATATGATTGTTATTAATGTGAACTTGGCTGGTTTACCTGCCCCAATTGTACCTACCAAGTCGATTTGTTCCACGTGATTCTCAGTCTATGTAATAAAGATCAATCTTGTTTATAATAATAATAATAATAATAATGATAATCATAGTAATTCAACAAAACACACTTGAGAAACACAACACAGTCGTCAAATATAGCAACTATGGCTCAGATTTGGACAGCTCAGCCGAGAGAGCAGTCGCCAAGGAGGAAACGGTGGTCGGAGACACCGCCCTACTCCCGCCCAAGTACCATCTCTTCAACATCTCTACAACGTTGCCATTCTTCACTTCAATTCTTGATTCTTCCTTTTCATCGCTTGATGCAAAGGCAATCTACATAAATGAATAAAAGTCTCCTCAATATTTGTTTATTAATTATGAGAAAGGATTACAGAAAAAAAAGGGACTAAATAAGCTTACCTCAGCAGTAGATGACGATGAAGAAGATGGGAAGTAAAAAGTGATCAAGGAGTCTTTCTTGAAGTACTTGGACTGAAAAAACTGGACAATCTTCTCCAAGGACTCTTCTTCCTCCTCCTCGTACTTGTCTTCCTCAGCCAAACGGTCCCTTACAGCACTTTCCAACTGCACTCCATACTGTGAACCCTTTATCTCTTTTATTACAACCACCCTGATGAACTTCTCAACTGGGGCTGCTCAGAAAATGTAATATTTCTTTTTCTTTTCTTTTTTTGTAATAATAAAGCATATGTATGCAAATGCATAGGAAGAATTGAAACCTGAAACTATGGCATCAAAGAAGTCATCATCAAGAGTTAACTCATCAGCTGATTTGCCCTTCCACTTCTGCAAGTGCTCCACTATTTGAGGATCCAAGTAGACCCCAATGGCCGTGAACTTGATCTGGAGGAAATGAATCTCGATGTCCGTAATTCCTGAAGAATTTTCCCATTTATTACAGAAAAATTAATCATCGTCCCAATATTCAACTTGTAATAGAATTATTATACATACTACACTCACCATGGCCAAGCAATGAAAGAGGTTTTGTAATGGTAACTTGCCGGGGAAAAGAGATGCCATCGTCCACAACCACAGTCTCCACTTCACTGCCCACTGCATAGAAACACACACAAACACACATTAGTGAAGCAGCTCCAATTAGATCTGTGAAGAAAAACTAAAGAGGAAGCTACTTTACTTACTTACTACTCGATGCTTTGGTATTCTCGATTCAATGGGTGGGTGTGAATCGTTGGAGCAGAGGTGAGATATTATAAATGAGATGCAGAGGTAATATTTATGCAGCTAACTACTTTCTAAAGAAAGGCCACCGTATATCTGCATGAAAGGCTTTAGGCACGTAGCTACCCACGTGGGATCTTCATAGTATCGATTCTTGATCGCCACTCATCTTACCTAACTGGTCGTTAGTTGCCGTACATTAAATGCTGCTTCTTACAAAGTACATCACTTACTTGGGCTCATTATTACATGGGCTTCAACGGCTACAATAGCAAACACTATCAATCTGAGCCAGCCCATCTGTCCATAAGTGGATCTTGGATGATTCTCACTTGAAGAACTTTGCATGGAACCAAAGCAAAATGAGGAGGAAACAATGGGTGCTGTAATACTAATGAATGATCTCATCGAGTGCATTATTTTCTAGTTTTGCTTTGAATCGACTCAAAGCGTCCTCATTGCGTTGGAGTACAGTAGCCCAGTAACTTGGGAAGGTTATTAGGGAATGATATGTAATAACAATGAATCCACCCTTTGATTCTAATACGTAAAATGTTTTCATACGTCCTCATAAACGTAATGAGGCTTCGACCTGTAAATTTTATACCTTTCTGCACATAAAATTCCTTTTTGTTCCTTACATTCAACGATTATCTCTTAGCAGAGTACAATCTTTTCCTTCCATGAATTGATTCTTCGTCAGCTGACTTCATGCAGCCTATGGTCATCTCTATACTAGCGAATGTACGCGCGTTTTTTCATGTAACTACTACGTTTTTTTTTTTAGTTTAATAGCTAAGCTATAGCATTGCATATTCCTACTTGTTTATTAGGATTCTCACTCTTCTGACTTTTCTTGTGAGAGCCCTTCTTCATCGTCGTCCTGCAATAAATCCCAAGAAGTAACTTTGAACCCATAAGAAATTCTGTAAATTTGCTGGCACGGCCTCGTGGGTTTCTTGATTTTTTAGTTTTCTTGTTGAATTCCATGGAGACGTCGAGCTCTGATGCTGCAAGTTCAGAACCACCCTCATCGCCAAGAGCTCGAAACGCAGTTGGGCAGCAAAGGTCAAGATTCCTGCAGTTCCCTTCCCTGCGGTTCCTGCAATCGCCAATCCAAGCCATGATTGAAAACGCGGCCGTACTCAACCTGCCGCGACCCGATTACTCTTACCTCGAAGCTCAACCTTTAGCGGATGACACTATTGCCGCGGGTTCGAGGAGTTCGGACGGCGGTGATGTCGATGGGGGTGGAGATAGTGAAAATAGCTCTGGCAATAGCAATAGCGGCGAGGTGTCGATTAGGATAATCGGTGGCCGGGACGATGGTGCGGCCGTGGAGGAGGGTGGGAGTGGCAGTAGTGAGAACGGTGGTGAAACCACCTCGCCGTCACAGAGGTACGATATTCAACAAGCGGCAAGATGGGTGGAGCAGATTTTGCCCTTCTCACTGCTCTTACTGCTGGTTTTTTATCAGGCAACACTTTCAAGGTTTAATTTCTTTACTTTTTTTTTTCAGTCCCTTTTCGCTCAGTTGAAGTTTAATGATCTGTAATCGCCTGCTAGTTGTTTTGATCATATATGATAGTCATATCGTTGGAGAAGAAGCTTGTTAATAATCTCTCTTAGTTGAAGAAAAAATTGATATCTGTAAGCTCTCTAACATTCTGCGACTTGAGATCAGAGGCTTTCGTTTGCAATAAAACACTTTACTCTGTGTTCTTGATCGTGAGTTTCTCATCGATAACACTTAATTTAGTTCACATCATTACATGGGCTGCCATAAATCCATGGTCAGTTAGCTTTGGATTTGTTCGATGTCAAGCATACTGCATTTGTTGATGTTTATACAAAGAAATCTACCGATGATAAAATACATTGGCTTATTTTGGTAATCTGCTTTATATGAGGATTAATGACTTTGTTATAGATGACAAATCTTCAGTATGTTCTTAGATAAAGAATACTTACTAATCTGCATATGTTTTTCACTTGCTAGTTTGCCCAATCGCTTGCAAACTTCCTTTTGATCCAACCCATTTCTTCTCCTGCCATTTATTTATTTGCAGGATTTGTTGTTTCGATATATATGACTGCCATCTTATTCAAGTCCGACGACATTCTACGGAAGCAAACAGCTCTAAAGGTATGTTCCCATATCAATAGGTTTACTACTTCAAAAATAATCGAGTTTGATTCCACTCATTTGTTTCTTTTGGCAGGGCGAGAGACGCATATATGTTCTTCTCGGCTATTCAGTTCTATTCACGCTTCAAGTATTTGGAATATACTATTGGCATCACGAGGATGATCTCCTCTACCCCATGGTCATGATCCCACCCGAGGCAGTCCCACCTTTTTGGCACGCTGTGTTCATCATCCTCGTTAACGGTAAGTTTCAAATCATAATCACTCTCACTCGAGCATATACGATGAAACATTTATACTTGCATGCCCTTTTCTTCAGATACAATGGTGAGGCAGGCAGCTATGGTCTTTAAGATGGGTATTCTGATGTATTACAAGAATGGCAGAGGCCATAATTTTCGGAGACAGGCGAGGCTAACACGCTAAGATTACTACTTGAATAGTTCTCTTCTCTCTTCGCGCAAATTCCCGCTAATGTATTTGCTGTTTTTTCCAGGGACAAATGCTAACCCTCGTAGAGTATGCCCTGATGCTGTACAGAGCCTTGTTGCCCGCCCCCGTGTGGTACAGATTCTTCCTGAACAAAGAGTACGGCAGCCTCTTTTCGTCACTAACCACTGGCTTGTATCTGACGTTTAAGCTCACTTCGATCGTCGAAAAGGTACACTACACACACATATATATACACCCATACGGTCATTCTGATTACACCGCCTCTTCAGGCCCGATCTTTCTACACCGCCTCGAAAGCACTGTCCAAGAAAGAAGTCCATTATGGTTCTTACGCAACATCAGAGCAGGTAAGAACTTTTCTTTTTTACGTCTCGACTGTAAGAAACACGCACGCAAAGACGGGCTTATACGCTTGATTACTATCAGGTAAATGCTGCGGGAGACCTATGCGCTATATGCCAGGAGAAGATGCATGCGCCCATTTTATTGGTCTGCAAGCATATATTTTGTGAGGACTGTGTTTCTGAATGGTTAGCTCTCTCAGTTTTCTTTCTTGCAGTTGTACTTATGATGTCTGTCATAGATTAGAATCTAATGAGTAGTTAACTACATATTTAGGTTTGATCGTGAACGAACTTGCCCGTTGTGTAGGGCGCTTGTAAGACCTGCTGATCTCAGATTGTATGGTGATGGATCGACTAGCCTTTTCTTCCAGTTATTTTAGTTTTAATTCATCATAAATATTTATATAATTATATAATCTAATTTCGATCTATATCTTGTATTATTTTATGTAGAAGTGAAAGTGTGAATAGCCAATTACACTTATATTTTATATTATAGTGGATTTTCCCAATTTCTTGAATTTTCCTAATATTGTGCATCTTATCTAGAAGTGGTTCTTTTTTTTTTTTTTTCTTTTTTTTCTTTTTTCTGAAATATACTGAAATGAACGTTGCTATTCTATGTTTTTTTATTGTGTGAATCTCTGCTGTCTAAACTTAGCACTGTACTCCCGGTGTTGTCTAAAACATAGCATTGTTTTCGGTGAGCTCAAAGTCGAGGACGCCGTAACAATCCTTGTAATGGGAAAAAGGTGGCGTTGGAAAATCTTCTACTGTCAATTCGATCGTAGGAGAAAGAGTAGTTGCTGTAAGTTCTTTGCAGGTATGTTGTAGTTGAGCTGTTTGTGATATGAGAGAAATTCTTACATTTCCAATCTTTTTTATTTGCTGATTGATGGGTGTGAATTCTTAGGATGCTGTTCATGATTATCAGTCCGAAACTCCAAGGCCAGTCATGGTTTCAAGATCAATGTCAGGCTTCACACTTAACATTATCGACACCCCTGAGCTAGTCGAAGGAAGGAGGATCCGTCAGTGCTCAAACGCTGGATATTATAAAAAAGTTTGATTTTTCAGTTTCCTTCGGGTCCTAAGCTGGTTCGGTCGTATTTACCTTTAGAAAAAAACTGATCTTTGTAGCTTTTCTGGGCAGGTTCCTCTTGAACTAGACAGTTGATTTCTTGCTCTATGTGGACCATTTTGATGCATATAGAGTGGACAGCTTGGATAAGCAGATTGTGAAAGCCATAACTGAGAGCTTTGGCAGAGACGTTTGGCATAAGGCCGTTGTAGGCCGATGGATTGAGCTACGAGGAGTTCTTCTCCAATAGATCAGAGCTCCTCTCCTTTTTGAAGTGTGTACGGCAGGGAGCTAGAATTAACAAAAACGACGCTCAGGTTTGTAATAATTTTGTACCAATGAAGTTTTTTTGATATAGAAAAATATAATGGTCTTCCCATTAATCTATTCGCAGAATTTTGCTATCCCTGTTGCTTTGGTTGAGAACAGCGGGAGGTGTAAGAAGAACGAACAAGACGAAAAGGTAGTTTTTTGCTCCTTTTTTTTCTCGACTATTTGCCCCTCATTTGCTCTCTCTTTTCTATTTCTTGGGCATATTGAGAGGTTCTTCTCCAAGCTTTTCACCTCTTAACATTTGCAGATCCTTCCAACTAAGATATTTTGGATCTCGAATATGGTTGGTAGGATAACTGATGTTGCCTTAAATGGAGAAAAAGACATTCTCTTTGATAAAACGCTGATCTAAGGACCGAATGCAGACGATAGAGGGAAAAAGTTTATCCCTTTGCTCGTATTAGCCCAGGTTTAAGTAATACTTTGATTCGACTTCCTTTTTCGCACAATTATTCAACCGTCTGTTTTTGTTTTTTTTTTTTTTCTAAAAAAAACCGGCCCTTGGTTGTTTTTATGCAGTATTTCTTTGTCATCAAACTGATCCAACGGTGAATCAAGAACGACATCGACTGCGAGAGAATGCCTTCGCTGGCGTAAAATCGTTTGCTATTTTCTCTGCGGTGATTCTTTACGTTGAGCAACTGTTCTATTGCGGCTGTATTGAGAAAAAAAAATATCGGAGCTTTAAATATGAATTGCTAGAGCTCTGCATCATAAGCTTTTTCTGCATATTTTTTTTTATTATCTGTTTTTATTCCATTACCATAGTAATACAGTAATCTTAATATTTTTTCTAGGATTTGAAATAGAAATCAGGTTTAAAAGGGAAAGAGAACTCCACGCTATATGTTCGAGCGGCAATCTCATACGAATCCCTGAATTGCTCCTTCATTTGATATTTATAATTATACTTTTGGGCCGCGCATATGCGCGACAATAAATGGCCATATTATATCTTTTATTAATTTATTATTAATAATATAACTCTTCATTGATATATTTTAAATTTGAAGAAATAATCATCTAATTTAGACAACTAAAATTTATATATTAAATGGAAATAAAAAAATCGTAAGATTTGTGCATACAATACGTCACAGTTGCGTACAATGCCAAATCAAGCAATTAACTTGAAAACTTTTAAGTTCGAAATTTCCAACAGAAAAAACCTGAGTGACAAATTATAAATCCTGAGTCAAACCATAATAGAATAGGTCATACAAACTTGCTGAATTTAAATACACGACAGATATCTCATTTATCGACAGATGTTAAAAACTTTTATTAGTAGGTACCTGTTTGAATTTAACTTTTACTCTGAGGTACCCCTTTCACTGAAAAGACAATAATGCCCTTACTTTATGATTTTATATTAATTTATTTACATAGATTCATCGAACCATTCTCATTTCTTCACCCAAAAACAGAGATGCAGCCATCATCCAAATCTCAATTCGCTGCCATCACGGTTTATCGCCAGAATAATGTCGAAAAGTTTCCCTTGGTCTGACGTTCTCTTCCCTAGTCGGGTAAGTCTAGAATTTCTTCGATTTTTTTATATTTCTGCATTTTTTTTTTCAAATTTAGATCTGCAAATTTTATCTGCATTTTTTTAGATTTAGATCTGCATTTCGCACCTAAATAGCTCATCTATCTCGATCGTATTTCTATTGGTCTGAGTTAATTCATGTTTTATCCAGAAACTATCGTCTCCGAAAAAAATCTTGCTCATGAAGATTCTGGGGGCGAAAAAGGCTGCAAATACCGTTAAAAGAACATCTATAAGTTTAATTTGATGAAAATTCTAATTTTTGTATATGAATTTTATGCAGTGCCAATTTTATTTATATTGTGTACCATTGAGCGTGCTGATGTAGTACTTTATTTTTCAATATGTAGTACTTTTATAAGCAAAAAATGGCTGAAAGTTATTTTTCCAGCATTATACACGAGTAAAGCTAATTAAGCGCCGAATTTTAGTATACTTAAGTGTGAAAGATCTGGTTTTGGTAGTAAGTGCGGTTAATTGGGCGAAAATCCTAATTCTTGTATATGAATATTATGTAGTACCAATTTCAATTATATTGTGTGCCATTGAATTTGTTGTTGTAGGACTTTATTTCTCAATATATAGTACCTTTATAAGACGATGATTGAAAGTTATTTTATCGGAATTCCACAGTGGTAAAGCTATTTAGGCACCGGATTTTATTTAAGTGTGTGAGATCTGTTTTTGGTAGTAATTGAGGTTAATTTGATGAAAATCCTAATTTTTGTATATGAATATTATGCGGTACCAATTTTAATTTTATTGTGTACCATTGGACGTGTTGTTGTACTTGTAGTACTTAATGTTTTAATATGTAATACCCTTATATAAGAAGATGGCTTAAAATTATAAGTATATCTTTTCCAGTCTTGATTTGAGGTATTCTATAATATAGATATTAAGTACCACAACATATCTATAAAAGGTACTACAAGCGCACTGAATGTGGTACTATAAATATATTAAAATTGGTACGAAAAATAGAAACTGGCTAAAAACAATTCTGACATATCTGAAAAAAAACATCTGACATGTCAGATAATGTCTGACGTGCCAGGTGGTGTCTGTTAGAAAATCTTTATGAAGAATGAATACTTTTGGTACTACATCATACTTATGTGTAGTACTACATGAACACGTAATAAGGTATTGTAACAAGGTTAATTAGAGTACAATATCATTCACAAATATGGTACTAAATATTAGGATAAGCGTTTTTCGTCGCGTTTCGATTAGTTTCGATGCAAAAACACTTTGGTATTAGTAAATATTTTGTATGTTTCATTTCGTATCATATTTAGCGGGTTAACCCTTAAAATTATGAATTTATAGATTAAAACTCAAGCTCCAATATAAGAGAGGGTTCCTTGTAAGAACATTTCACTATGTTGTTATGAAATTCGAAAACTTCGATTTATATTTTTCGAATAAGATATTTGTACATTAAATATTATATATAATTAGTGATCTTTAATTTAACATTCATTAGTTTAAGGTACTGAACAACTATTTGCAGATAGTAAACGAACCGACAATATATGGTACTGCATTCATTATAGTTTTGGTACTATATACAAGCGTAATAAGGTACTCTAACAGAGTTAAATAGGCTACCATACCGTTCACATATTTGGTACTACATATTACAGTAAGCAGGTTTTGTCGCATTTCGCATTAGTTTCGACGCAAAATCAATTTAGTATAAGTAAATCATTTAGATTTTTCATTTCGTATCATATTTAACTGGTTAATCTTTAGACCCGCGAGTTTGTAGATTAAAACTTAAACTTCAATAGTAAGATGTTCTTTCAAAGATCATTCACTTATTATGAAACTTGGGGTTTAGAATACAAAATCATGCGTGTAAGGGTTAAATCATCAAATTTAATACCAAGTAAAACATATAATATGTATACGTATAGCAAAATAGTTTCGCATGAAAAACTAATTCGAATGGCGACGAAAAACACATACCCTAATAAGTTGTACCAAATTTAACGTGTATATGGTACCATATATTACCTTGTGAATGTATCTTATTGTGGTGCAACACCGTACCATTTGTAAGTAGTTTGTAGTACCAAAATCTTTAAAGAACGTATAATATTATTTCTGTCAGGTGAAACATTCTATGATGTGTCAGAAACTGTCAGAAATTGTTCCTGATATATCAGATAATGTCTTTACATATTTTTCGTCACTTTTTCATGACTATTAATATGTCGTACCATTTAAATCCGTTTGATGTATCTTTTTTACATTATTATGGTATATAACGATTGTATTATGTCGTATCTTGTCTGTCAAACCCAAAAATTGCAGAACACCACAAAACAAATTACAAGATAATTATTACACAACATCAAAAAAAAAAAAATAGACTCCAAACAAATAAATAGTATCTAACATATGAAATCACTTAAAATGAAGCATCTTCCTCCTCTTCGTCTCCCTCAAATGTATAGATAAACTCTCGTGTCTTACCACTACTCGACGCTCAGCAGCAACCTTATCATGTGCATCTGCAACAACCTCATCATATTCCTCCTATGCCCGATCCTCATCACCACCAGTTTCTTCATTATCGTCGGTCTTTTCAGGAACCATCGACTCAGCTCTCTTATAACACGCGCCGGTACATTTTCCCGAGAAAATAATATCCATATTCTCCCCAAATCGAAAACAGTTAGCTTCTACATTGTATCGGCATAAAAGTGCAACTATTCTAACAAATGAATAATAGACTTTAGGCATGTCTAAAATAAATAAAAAGAAGGCTTCAGTCTAGCTTCACGTTTCTCTCTATTCATCTTATTTTTTATATCGATCATCTTTGATCGAAATAAAGAAATACGACATTGGATTGAATTTGTATTTATTGTTATTATTGCATAAACCGAGAACAAGAAATTTCAACATAATCAAAATACACTACCATTTGTTTCAAACATGGAGTATCAAACTATCGAAACAAACAGTACCAATATAAAGCACATATAGTACTAAGTATCATGCATATACCGTACAAAAAATATACAACGACAATTACGTGGAGAGAATGACGTAAATAGTGCTATTTATAAAAATGGATTACAAAAATAGTTAACTTTTTACTACTAAAACTAATCAAGTTTTGAGTTTTAACTATTATTATTTTTATTTTTCACCCAAATATTTTTAAAACTACAATTTTTTACTATTATTATCTCAAATGAGTAAATTAATTATTAATAATTATATTTTTAACTGGAAGATACTTTCAATATCATTTACAGTCCTGATACAATTAATCATATCCAAGTAAATTTTTAATTTTCTCCTCCTTTTAAATTTTGTATATCAATACACGTGAATAAAAACAACACAGCTCAATGTTTTTAAGATGGATTAGAAGAAGCTTTAAAAGGAGTAATTTCTAGGAGCTTCATTGATGTGATTGTTTATTTACTTGAAGAGGTTAAGTACGTAACAGTTTTCCCCACACCCTTAGTTCTCAAGGTTCTGCATAATTAACTGAAAGTTGTGGAGGATGAAGAAACGGTTATATGAAATTTCTTCGAATTATGCCTTTTGAACTTTAATTTTTTTCTCAAGATTATTTCTTGTCATTCAAATTCTTCGATTAATTATTTTGAAAATAACCAAATGTATTTTTTCTTTTGTTTTTAATGTAAAATCTGTGCAAGAAGTTTACAATGGTTGAGTGAGAGACTGAAACTTTAAGATTATTATGAGTATTTTTGGTGGACAGAGATGTCTTGTTCATTGTACTGGAGTGAAGAAATCTTAATTAAGCATTTTCATGGGTGTTTCCAGATATTACTTTATATATGTGTGTTTCATTATCCTAAACTTATATGTTCTGTAGTTTGAATGTTGTGTGGTGTGGTTAAAAATATAATTATTAATACTTAATTTACTCATTTGAGATAATAAGATTAAAAATTTTTAGTTTTAAAGAGATTTGTGGTGAAAAATTAAAATAATAATAGTTAAAACTCAAAACTTGATTAGTTTTCTAATAGTGATAAAAAAATTAACTATTTTTGTAATTCATTTTCTAAAATAACACTGTTTATGTTATTCTCTCCAATTTTGTGCCATGATCGAATTCCTAAAACAGCAACACTGAAGCACATCGAGGCCAAGTTATTTTCGACGAAAAATTCCTAAATCGAAGCATAATCGAAAAACAATTTCAAACACCGAAAAATTCCAAATTTGAAAAAAAAATCCAAATTGATAACCGAAATAGAAAGCCCATAATCTATCCACTAACAAAAACCCTAATCGAAACGTTAATTTACAAGAATCGAGCAATTAATCGAAAATTTGACTAAAATTCAAAAATACCAAACTTACCTTCGACTTCAATCGCGAGAGATTTCGGGAATGAAATTCTTAATATTCGTTCGATTTGGAGCGAGAAATATCGGGAGTCGGTCGGCGAGACAAATCGGGGCAGGCTTCGATTGAAATTTTGCTTTCCCCATTCGTTCTTTCTTTGGGTTCATTCGTTTGGCGAGTAGGTTTTGTTTTTCTCTTTTTTTTTTCATATAAGTTAAAGTTTAGGTAAAATTGTAATAAATAAGATTCTCAAGGGTATTATTGTCCAATGGGTACCTCTAAGCAAAAAATGTTTCAAGCAGGTACATCAGTATAAAACTTATCAGGATTTTATATGAATTGAGATTCTCAAGGGTATTATTGTCAAGGGTATTATTGTCCAATGGGTATTATATGAATTGAGATTTAAGTGTAGATTTCCGTTTTTAAAAAATAACAGGATTTTTAAATAATACAAAATAATAATTAATATTAGTTTATTATATAATTAAACAAAATTATTGGAAAATAATTTTAAATAATAAAATAACCAAGGAAAAGAAATGATATTATGGTGAGAAATAGACTAATAGGCTAATCATTACTATAACTTATAGATCACGACGAAACACTATTCATAATCCCATCCGAGTATATAATATATAATATAGATATCTGAAATCATTTATGAACGTTTGTATATATAAAATGCAAATAAAATTTCCACTCCCTCTCTTGCTTTTTTTTTTTTTGCATTTAGGCGCTTGTGCTTTCGCGCTATCTATGTGGTGATACTGATGTATAGCCTTTGAAAAAAAAAAAGATTAATTAAATGGCATCATGGAAGATTTGAGCAGAAGGTAATTGCGCAAATCGATTTCAGTTCTTGTTTACAATGGTAATAAAGTTACTTTTTCGGTGCGTAACATTATGATTCTTTGTTGCGATACATACTGAATTTAATGAATGTTTATATAATATGGATTCTATTTCGTATTTTATTTCTAGGCTTAAATATAATCATATCCACTTTGATTTACAAGAAATAAAAGATGGTCTTTGATTTCTGGTTTAATGGTTTTGCTCTTGGTTAAAAGTAGCATATAACTATACTATGGTGTGAGGAACAAATATACTAAAACTCTATTTAGGAGGTGATTCATTTTCTCGTATGGTTTGTGAGTGTATGATGATCAGTCGAATGGGTCGATCCTCGGGTCGTGCTCGCTTGCCATAGCCATTCCCGTGCAAAGACACGTCGGGCACATGACCTAAACGAAAAGACATAGACGTAAATCAGAACTGACCCGAGGATATAGGACCGACCGTTTTAGGACATAAATAGCTGAAGGCAATGGTTCATGTAAGATTCGGGCAAGCAAACACTTGACGTTAAAGCTTACCTTTCCAGCACCCGAGCAATTAGGGCATCTTTCTGTTTTGGGCGGTGAAAGGGGCTTATCCCCGCCATTTAACGTTGAGACTGGTTCGATAAGCACAACAGCGCCCGTGCTTGAGCATCGAGCACATGCAAGATATCCTAATTTTTATTTTTATTTTTATTATTTTTCACAATTTTATAAATCAATAACTGCATAATATGTATATGAAAGATGGAGGATGAAAGAGGAATAAGAATTTACCTGTACCAAGACAGTACTTGCATCTCTTATGCTCTTGCTGCTTCACATTGTTTATCTCCACCACCATTAGGGCAGAGATAACCCCAACTGCTCCTCCCGAAAATGATGCCACGATTGGATCAACTTCACTACAAATACGATGCTATGTTTATAGCGAGTAAAAGCAAGACCTCTGTGTACATAAATTTTCGTTCATAATAGAAGCTCAAAAGGGCTGTCTGAATGCATGGTAAAGTGAGTTCGGGTCGAACTAAAAAGGTGCCTAATTCCATCCACAGCAGCAACACATGAACAAACTAGCCCTATTACAAGATGAGACTAAAACAAGACAAATGCAGATAATTCAATGTACAAATACCTCAATTGCATCGGAAGATGCATATTACTGATGAAATCGGCATATGACGTCCCTCCTATCCCGAGTTTTAGCTCGAGCTGAAGTAAAAGAAGACATACATAATATAAAGAATACTGCATAAATCACCCTAATAAAAGCAAAAAGATCAGCTAAACTGAAGATAAACTTACAGAGGGAGCAAGAAGTCCACCAAAAAGTATGATCCCAGAGATAAGTGAAAAACAGGTAGCATAGTATTGTCTAAGGTTCTTAGCAGTCTGCATCAAAATTTTCGATCATATAAGTCAGCACAGACAAAAGGAATAGGTTAGCTGCAGAGAAACACAAAAGGGAGGAAATTCACCAAAGGAGGTAAAAATGGGATGAATGAAGGAAAACTTGGGAGCTCGTTTTCTTGCTCTTCATCCACAATACCAAGTTCGGCGTTTTTAATCCTTTGCTGTATTCTAAGCCTTCGGACCTACACTTGCAAAGAAAATTCAGCTTTACCCTAAAAATCCATGGTCAATGATTCGTGAAAATCAACGAGGAATGAAGCAATACCTCCTCCATATGCAAGAATATCTTATTCCTTCTACTCCGTATGTTATCCTGAATTTCCTGTAGCTCCATTTTAGCAAAGTCCTCAACTGTTTCAGGTCCTTCGATTATGCAAAACCTGCAATAATTATCAGTTTTCACGACTCAGAAAACTACTGAGAAGTGACAAAACGAAAGCTGTTGATTCAACGCAATCACGCAGACGCCCAGAGCTTCCAATTACAGAAATAAAAGGACAAATTCGTATGCCAGACAATTTCCAGAAAAAGATTTAAGTAAAATAAAGCTCAATTACGCGGGCGAGTTTTGATCCGCAGAGGAATTGGATTCAACTTTGAACGAAAACGACGACGATTCTCCGTCCGACGAAGACGATCGACATCTCAGATTCATCTCTCGATGCGGATAGTATCTCGATCTTGAGGAATGAAGCGTCGTCGTCGCGTGAGATACTGTTAGAATTCGCCCTGAGCAGAGCATCTTTCTCTGCTGAGTTGAAGTGAAGTGAGTTCTTTTGCTTTTTTGCTTCCTTTTATCGTAATAAGTGGTGTGGAGTAGTTTGTCTTGTCATGACCTCTTTCTCATCTTATAAAACAAAGTTTGTATCATTGAGTTTTGATTTACCAAAGCCATCATTTTAATAATCCATAAGTTTTTGTGGGACTTTGGTTCACTATTTCTTTGCTGAAATTCCTTATCAGGGTTTTGCTGGCCTCTGTCGAAGGAGTTCACGATATGTATAATTGGTTGGTTGCGATTGCAACTGTTGCATTACGAGAAATTCACAAAATCCGATTATCAATCAAAAACTTAAAATTATATAAAGGGGGCTAATATCATTTTTATTTAAATTTGTTATTGTAGAAAATGACATATTAATTAAATACCTTTTCTTGGTTAAATTGGGGATTTCTTTCCAACGGTCGTGGCACTTTGACAATATTATGTTTTGAGTTATGTTGGATGTTCACAGCCGTGAACATATGACAGTGTTTAACCCTTGTTCTGGTGGTTGTTCACGGTCTGGCGCCTGATATTCACGGCTGTGACTGTCTGACAGTGTCTTAACCCTTGTTCTCGTGGTTGTTCACGGCTTGGCGCACGAATATTCATGGTCGTGGCAGTGTCTTAACCCTTGTTCTGGTGGTTGTTCATGGCCTGGCGCACTGATATTCACGGCCGTTGCAGTGTCTCAATCCTTGTTCTGGTGGTTGTTCACGGCCTGTCGCACTAATGTTCACTGCCGTGATAGGGTCTTTATGGTCATGACTGATGATTTTTCTGGCCATGAATGCTGACAACTTCTTTATTTTTCATTCGAGACTTCTCTTTTTCCGTTCTTTTCACTTTAATATCTATAAAACATGAAAAGTAACATGAAGTGATGGTATTTTAGGATATTTAAACATTAAATGATCGAAAGTTACGAGTTTTAAAGGCTCGTTTGGTTATAAGCTCTCGTATAAAGACCCATAGAATTATTAGAATAAGCCCAGTATAATTTATCTCAAATCTCATCTCTATAAGTAAGTTAATTTATATCGGACCCTTCGTATAAAATTGGGCTGGTCTAATAATAACGGGCTGGAATTAAAAGAACCAAACACATTATCAGAGGTTATTATTTATATTATCTGGCCTAATTTTAGAAACCAAACGGCCCGTATAAAAATTATGTAAAATAGTAACTTATCAATTGCTATGTAGTTTTGTATACTGGTATCTTCTCTTAACTTGATACTATCTGTATAGTTGGTAAGTAGCTTTCAAGGTTTTGGCTGTATAACTAGGGATGAAGGATAAGTAGTCTAGGATCTAGACTTTTTTTTTTCTTTTTGATAATACAATATACAAACGTTAAACTATTATGGTTCTCATCTCATAAGAAGTGTGAGATGAAATTGGACAATTCATTATCAAATAAAGGGATATAATAAACATTTTAAAAAGTAATAAGGATGCGCATATCGAACATATCCAAGAAACAAGCAACTTTCGTCGGCTATATTGAGAAAGCATAGAGTTCATCCCTTCAAAAGCAAGTTAATTAAACAACAAAAAGACCCTAAACACAAACGTAAGATGTTTGATGCTACTGAAAATAATAACGAAGCCCTCAAATCTTGATAGCCACAGACGAATTCAGAAAACACATTGCACATCATCCCACCCCACATAGAAGAAGTTCAACTCTTTTTTCTTTTTTCCATACTATCTTCACGCCACAACAGTCGAGTCCCACAAAAAGACGACGAAAGAAATCATAAAAGAGATTTGAAATTACAAGAAAACACATAAATTTCAGTCGAATTCTTGAATTCCCAGGACCAATGAGGAATCCATCCAAGTAGAGAAGTAGTGAATGATGTGATATGCCCGCGCGTAAATAATCCTTGCAGACCCACCGCTTTCAAGAAGAATCTGGAGAATCTTGGGCGATGCTAAGTTCATACATTCGCTTGTATTCTTTTGTAACACTGTGTTGATGCTCCTCAATAAACGGTATTTTCAGATGAAGGTCGGCGGCGCCGTTACCGTGGCCGCCTTGGGGAACCGATGACCTTAGGGCTTTTCTTGCCATCTTCAAGGAATCTCCGATGAGGCCTAAGCGCTCATGATTGTTTTTAATCCACTTATGTACCCTATTGTCTATGATCTTAGACGTTGTCTTGCCGGAGCGAAACAGCTGATTGCGGGTAAGTTGGATCGATTCTTTGGCGATGGGTATGCTTTTGATGTGTACGAATTCTTCGTTGTTCTCATCGTCTCCCTCGTGCAAAAAATTGAAGAACTCCTCCTTGAAGGAATAGCTTAAGGTGATGGTTCCTCTTTTGTGGCTGCTGCTGTTGAGTCTTCGAATCTCTATGTCTCCAATACGATAGTCTATCTCGCCGCACCACTTGAATCCATAGTGATGATCGTCTTCTTCCATTGCTGGCTGGCGATGTGAATGAATGAATGAATATGTTTTCAAGGTTTGATTAGGGTTTGTGTGATTGACAAAGGAGAGGTATAACATTACATACATATATATAGAGATGGATTTTGATATGTAACTGTAAATCCCGATTAAATTGCATGCTACATATGGCGGTATTGTTTTTGGCTTTTTAAATTAATTTCCATAAATAGATAATTCTAGATATTTCCACCAGTTAGTATTTGATGAGTATTGAGTGATCTATTTTGGATCAAGATTTAACTATACCATCAACGCATCAACGCGTTATTTTTTCTCCGCACATCATTACATAATTATTTTATATATTATATATTATATGCACGCTCACAAATAATTCTTAATTCCAAAAACTAGGTCAATCACCACTCAAGTGAGTATAAATCGGTCGCTAGTGGACCGAAAAGAGCACTTCGTAGACAAACTTAGTTCGGCTTGTATTAGAGCAAGAGCATTCAACGGTCATATGATAGAATATATGATCGAAAATAAGGAAATTGAGAAAGAAAATAAATAGACGATGATTGTTCCAACTTGATCTCCACCGGCGAAAGAGAAAAACAAATTAGGGTTTCTTTTATTGTAGATGGTTTTTTGAGGGAGAGAGGTTTTTTATTCGAATCATTTATTTATTTTTCCATCATTTCAAACTTACTCTTGGCGTGGAGTCTTTTGTTAAAGAGTTAGGGGGTCTTAAAACTTATCAATTTATTTAGTTTTATTTTATATTATATAAGAAAAGCTAAAGAAAAATATAATCGCCACCCACAATAGTAGTTTGTAAATCACAACTCCGTGCGTGTCTGAAAGTGCTACAATAGAATTCAAAGGGGCAGAACAGAACATTGTTTTTACATCAATGAGAAGTAGACATATTATATGCTAAGCCAAACACTTATTCATTCTCTAGCCAGAGAAACATCATATCAGACAAAAAACACAACTAAGTTTCCTATTCTCTACTGCAATTTCTCTTTCCCTTTGAGGGAGCACTTTGCTGTCGTCGTCTTGGAAGGTTCTGGAAGTTGTCCCGGGATTCTTCTTAGTTTGTATTGGAAGACCTCTTTTCCGTATCCATTCTTCACTAGCTGGCTGGCACCCGACGACCGTAAAGAGGCCTTCATAGACATATGCTGATTTGCCTTTAGAGAGCATAAGGCTCGGACCCGTGATATTCACCAGCTTCTCCTTCTTTCGTATGAATCTAACGGGGGCCTTGGTCTTAATATTCTGCATCAATGCCATGTTCCCGCCGTCCATCTGTTGGTCGGTGCGTTTACTGCCGTGCCGTACGCCTCGCTACCACCTTCGCCCATATATAGTAGTATATCCTTTGATATATAGATGTTGTCGTGATAGCTCCTACCGTCAATCAGACTGACCGCAAGCCTCTTTCCGTCAAAGATCATGGTGTCTATGCCTGCAAAAACTTTGCTGTGAAGTCCTATTACCTTCATTTCTGCGACCCCAGGGACATGCCCGATCCTCTTTTGTTGATTTATAGACACATTTCTTTCGTCCAAGGACTTTGCTGTTTCCCTATCAATAACTGTTACGGACGATCCTTTCACTTTTCCACTCTTGAGTTTTCCGTATGTCTTCTCGAATTCTTATAAGACATACTCGACTTTTTTCCGATCAGAGTCACTGACGAGGCATTGCACGACATAAGGAGGGTTCATGGTTGAAGATCTATCGCTGCTGCTTGATGATGATGGAGAAGCAATAAGCGAGGCTGTCGTGGCTTCTTCCATTCGTTCGTGCTTGCAGAAGCTCTGAAATCCCAAAAGAAAATAACGTATCATCAGCGCACATATATATGGAGAGCGAAAGACGTAAGTCGGCTCAGTACAACAAGGATGCGCGCATATCGAACATATCCAAGAAACAAGCAACTTTCGTCGGCTATGTTGAGAAAGCATAGAGGTCATCACGTTCATTAAACAACAAAGAGACCCTAAACACAAAAGTAAGATGTTTATTTGATGCTACTGAAAATAACAAAGAAGCCCTCAAATCTTGATAGCCATCAAAAAACACATTGCACATCATCCCACCACCCCACGTAGAAGAAGTTCAACCCTTTTTTCTTTTTTCCATACTATCTTCACGCCACAACAGTCGAGTCCCGCAAAAAGACGACGAAAGAAATCATAGAAAAGATTTGAAATTACCAAGAAAAAGCAGAAATTTCAGTCGAACTTTTGAATTCCCAGGAACAATGAGGAATCCATCCAAGAAGAGAAGTAGTGAATGATGTGATATGCCCGCGCGTAAATAATCCTTGCTTATGCTTTGCGCTTCATCATATTTATATATTTCGCTCTCTCTTTTTGATAGTAGTTATATTATAATACTATTGATTCTTGAAATGGTAAATTAATTTCCAAATAAATATAGGGTTCGAAGGGCAATACAGTAATTAATCATTGAATCCCAATTAGGGATGTCAACGGGGCGGGATCCCGCTCCGCAATTTTTTTTTAAAATAATATTTATATTATAATATATAAATTAAATATATTATTATATTATATTTTAAATATAATTTATATTATAATAATATAAAATGGATATAATAAATATTTATATTATAATAAAATTGATTAGATTTAATAAATATTATTTATATTATATAATATAGTATTGGAAAACGGGGCGGGGATCCCGACTGGCCCCGTCCCATTCGGGGCGGATCCCTGCGGGGACGGGGAATCCCAATAATTTCTTTTAACTGCAAATTCGGCTCACATAGTATAGGGTTTTGTTTTTGTTTCTGCTTGGGAAATCAATTAAATTTCCTTATGTTTATAATTAAAATCCTCTTTGCTTTATGTGCGCTACTATATATAAGTTGCACAAACATTAATGCGCTAATATATAAGACGTCTCTAAATCTAATATCTTGAACATATTACATAATAATTATATGTATATATATGTATTATATTATGCCCAGCGCACAAATAATCCTCAATTATTGCGCTTCGTCATATTATATATTTCTACCTCCTTTTATAGTAATAATTAGACCTTTGATTCTTGGAATGGGAAATTAATTTCCAAATAAAAGTACTTGTAAAGGAAGGGTCTTATATAAACTTATTTTCATTATTATTTTTTAATATATATTCCGAACCATAATTATTTCTACCTCTTGTTTATTCGTTATTTAATCCAAGTATATAAGCAAATAGACTGGAATTTTTAATACAATACACAAACGTTAAACTACTATGGTTCTCGTAAAAAGCGTGACATGAAGATGGATAGTACAATATCAAATATATGGATAAAATAAACATTTAAAATTAATTAGTTATAGAAAAAATGTTTATTTATACTCTTTACAAAGACCTACATAACACTTATTCAAAAGTAATATCTAACTTTATTCTTTAACCATGCAATGATAATCAAAACATAAGAAAAGAAAAAAAAAACAAACTTCCTGAAAGAATAGTCTAATTGCACGATACCCTAGAAAGCAGACCCACCACTTTTAAGAAGAATCTGGAGAATCTTGGACGAGGCTGAGTTCATACATTCGCTTGTATTCTTTTGTAACACTGTGTTGATGCTCCTCAATCAACGGTATTTCCAGATGAAGGTCGGCGGAGGCGCCGTCACCGTGGCTGCCTTGGGGAACCGATGACCTTAGGGCTTTTCTTGCCATCTTCAAGGAATCTCCGATGAGGCCTAAGCGCTCATGATTGTTTTTAATCCACTTATGTACCCTATTGTCTATGATCTTAGACGCTGCCTTGCCGGAGCGAAACAGCTGATTGCGGGTAAGTTGGATCGATTCTTTGGCGATGGGTATGCTTTTGATGTGTACGAATTCTTCGTTGTCCTCATCGTCTCCCTCGTGCAAAAAATTGAAGAACTCCTTCTTGAAGGAATAGCTTAAGGTGATGGTTCCTCTTTTGTGGCTGCTGCTGCTGTTGAGCCTTCGAATCTCTATGTCTCCAATAAGATAGTCTATCTCGCCGCACCACTTGAATCCATAGTGATGATCGTCTTCTTCCATTGCTGACTGGCGATGTGAATGAATGAATGAATGAATGAATAGATATGTTTTCAAGGTTTGATTAGGGTTTGTGTGATAGATATAGAGGAGAGGTATAACATTACATACATATATATAGAGATGGATTTTGATATGTAACTAAATCCCGATTAAATTGCATGCAACATATGGCGGTATTGTTTTTGGCTTTTGAAATTAATTTCCATAAATAGATAATTCTAGATATTTCCACCAGTTAGTATTTGAATATTGAGTGATCTATTCGCATACAATTAACACCATCCTTTGGTTCTAGGAATTGGAAATTAATTTCCATATAAAAGTGTGCGTAAAGAAAGGGTCTTATATGGATATTTTTCATTTTTATTTTTTTTATCCATGATTATATCTTATTAGGGTAAAAGAGAAAACATTAGAATGTCAAAAAATAGACTGCGGAATATTAGCCCCACGTGGAGCGCCAAGGATTTCCCACATATGCCCAAACAAATATCTTAACTGTGCTTAAAGTCTACTATAGCGCCACGTGACATGAATCTTAATTATCTGTCCAACTGTCATTACTAACGGTGAAGAAATTATGGGAAGGGAATTCATTAAAAAGTTACAGTGTTTCCCTTCTATCTTTTTGCCCTTCAAACCCTAATGACATATAATGATGGAACTAAGTTGAAAAGTTTATATTTGATCGATCGTCCTCGCTTACAATGCGTTGAAAAGTCTTCTCGTTTAAAGGTCAAAGAGGATTCATTATATATGGGGAAATCAAAACAAAACCTCGCCCCCGTTTACGGCATATAATTAATATATGTATAATAACTGTATCATGATGGCATGTGCGCAACAGTGTTTGTCCGAAATCTGATTTCTTTTAGTTAATATAGTATTGATAGTAAGGTAGATAAGTGCGTAAGTTATAGCAATTTCAAGGTATTTGAGAAATAAATTTATACAAATAGATATACCACACACATGTTTTCTTGATTTTTGCGAGCCTTGAAAAAATTTTGGCGACACGCGCACTAAATAACCCTTCAAAAAGTAGTTTAAATTGAGCGAGAAGTTATGGACAATGATTAATTTATACAAATAGATGCTTTGCTGGTGGGCGAATTGTTTCATCGACGACTTTCTTCCGATCAATGTCGGTGACAAGGCATTGCACGACATAAGGAAGGAGGATAAGTTGGTCCAAGCAAGCTCTATTGCTGCTGCTTAGTTATTTAAACTACTAATCATTACATAATTACTATATATTATGCCGTCCGTAAATGTGCGCGGTTTTGTATGGTTTCTACTTGGAAAAATAATTAACTTTCCATAGATAACTAAACCTCTTTGCTTTATGTGCGTTAATATGGGGGGTTGAGCCAACAAAACATGCGCCACCCTTAACATTGATTGTGATTCTTGCAATAGAAGTCTGACCTGCAAGAAGACTTTCCAAATTCCAATGCGTCGTAAATGAGGATGATCGATTATTGAAACAATGCTTTGCGACAATTTCAAGACTCATTTAATGACTTTCCAATGTCATTGTTTGTTGGAAAACGTGACGCATTTTAAGATATTTGTTGGGTATATGTGGGTGGGAAATCTTTAGCGCGCCATGTGGCGCAATATATGCACAATATTGTGTCGATTTATCATATTCTTATGATTGTTTCTGATATTTTATAGATTTTGATGCTAGAGGCTGATTTTATGAATATATACTTCATATGTTAAATGTTTCGATATTAATAGATTAATTGATGTTCCATAAATTTCAAGAATAAGAATAATTTATTCCGGAATAATAGATTCATCATAAAATGATCAGCCTTGATTTCTTTGGCTTCTTTCCACGTCCGAATCTTCCTGTTTCTGGCCCTTTTTCTCGGATATATGTCAAATATGAAATTTAAACATAAACTTAGAATATCCGAGACAATTTTTGATAAATAACGATCGAAAATGCATGTTTATGGGTATAGAAACTACGTAAAATCCTAAATGTGTTCACCCTCTCAGCATTCACTTATTTAAATTTGGTCTTCAATCATGCACCACGATATATAAAACAAAACATGGTTGATAAGATTCGCCAATTGAATATTTTTTTTTTTGCTCAATAAGTTTGTTGACGATGATTCTAGTCAAGAGTATTTATTGGCCGAGCATGGAGAAGAAAGAAATAACGTTTGGACAAGATGTGAGTACTAAATTTCTCGAAGTTTGGGAGGTTAGTTGTCAATTCTTAAATTTAGGGACCATTTTGCAAATAGTGTGAAAACCCTAATGGGCCGAATATGTGGGCCGGAATGCTGCCGCTTATTTCTTTTAGGTTTGCTTTCAAAATAAGAAAAATCATTGGTTATTGAATTTTAGCGAGTTGTAGTATATCTAGGGTCTGTTCTTCGAAAGCTTTTTACATCTTAAAAACGAGTGAGTTGTATAACAGAGTTCTTGATTTACCAAACAGATCGTCATCGTGCGATATTGATTTAGTGCTTGTTTGGTACGTTGGTTTATATGTAGGAGGGTTTAAATTAGTAAGGTTTATATAAAACTAATTAGTGGGTATAAAATAAAATTTGTGTTTGGTTGGTGGGTTTTCATAAACCCACCTGAGAGGGTAGGTTTATCTAAACCCGCATACATGGGTTTAGAGCTGTTATATATAAACCCATGTTTTATATAAACACACGAACCAAACACCTCAACAAGTCTTAAACCAACATTTAAAATCATTAAACCCTCCAACCAAACAAGCACTTAGTGTTTCAGAGAGATCTGACTCTTGCCCGATTTATTTTCCGGAAGTATCTTATCAACGGCTTTATTGTCTTTGTTGAAACAGTTTACGACAGGAATCATTGGTTGCGTTTAAGTTGTTGGGTTGCGAGCGGTCCACAAAACGTGGTTATCCATCCTAACCCGACGAGTATCCAGTCAAAAAGGTATGGACATTGATTAATCTTATAAAAAATATCTTATAATATCTTTTCAATTAAATTTGTTATCTTTATAAATTTGTTATTACTCTAACTTGGAGAAGAGGGTTTATGTCCAACTCTCCTGATATCTTAGTAAAAAGTGAGACCACATCAAACTATAATGTCACTGATCCAGTAAATAGACATCACTGTGGTTAGAGGTATATCACGATCGACATTTTTAAGCTTTATAAGTTGGTATGTAAGATTTCAGAAATATTCAGTCAAAGTAAAAACCTTCGAAGGAATTTAAAGATTACTCAATGGGTTTCTTTAATCTATTTGCAGTTGAAGAACCATTCTCGAAGCAACATTTCGCGTGCACGAATTGAGAATCAACGAACAACGTGGAAAACATGTCCGAGTAAGTTGACGGCCTTTGGTTTTTGGTATTTTATCTGCAAGTTATGCGGTGCCTTCTTTTTACTTGTTTCTTCTCTTCAAACGATCTTGTCTTGTGTTCACATGTTTGGCCGTATCAATAGTTATTTCAGTAGTTCATTTTTTTCCTTTTTATTTTATTGTATGGGATTAGGCTTAATTCATGATTTTTGTTCTCTTATCTTTTTTTTTTTTGTTTGTATTGTGGGACTCGTGTGTTTATTGATCTTACTATTTCATGAATTAAACAGCATTTCATGCATGTATCTGATTTTTTTTTCAAACACTTGAAGGGAATTACATATTAAGTAACGAAGTATATATTAATTTCTTGTTTATATGTAGATAATTCCATCAGTTACTTCTCTGAGTTGAGCCAATATTAATGCTTTATATATGTCAGTATGCTATGTCATGAAGATATCAATCAGGATGGAAAATCCATCCGTCTGAGTGAAGTTGAGTTTTTGAATTTGTGTTGGATATTTTGCACTGTGTTATCTTTCTACTTGTTTTTGAGTGGATCTCATGTATGTTATCAGTGGCTTTCAAGATTTAACGGTTTCATGGTTATTTTCAGTAGTTCATAAATTTCTTGCCAACATGGATTCTTTATGTGTGGTCATAAGCTATATTTTTCTCAAATTTGAGATGTTGCCAGCAGATTGACTAGAGACTCAAGGAGTGCTGCCATCAGGAAACGAAGAAATACGGAACATTGGGACTCAGTTGCTTCAGTAAGCAGCAAGAGGTCTTCGACTGTTCAAACTCACTGCGACTTTGGTTAAGATAAGCATCATCAAATGCAAAAGGTAATGTTATTGTGTTAGTTGATTATCAAAATTTTGAAGGTCAAGTTTAAGTTCAGCGCCGCCTGATTGATCATAGGCTCCCAAATGTTCGTCTGTATCTACCAATGAATCAACACTATTTCCCCAAGAAAAGATCCGGTAAGATCTATAGAATTCTTTTGATTTTCAAAGCAGTTATGTTACGTGCATGAGATGATGAATCTTGTTGATGTTATAGGCCCCACGAAGAGTATGTGTCTTCGAAAATCAAAAGAAAACCTTGTGCTGATTCAGTTTTTTTCAAGGCAAGTTTGGTTTTTTTTTTTTCGGTTTCTTATTGCATAAGGGATGATTCAGTTTGTTTTTTTAATATCTGTGATTCTATAACATCTTGTATGGTCTCGCAATCACAGAAACATAATGATTACAATGGAAGTAGAAACCTTCAAGCAGGCAACACAACATATAGTAGGGTTAGGAACTTTTCATCAGTGGGTTCAAAGAAGGATCTATTCCAGAGAACACAAGTCAGCTCCATAGATCTAGCTCATGCCCCAAGGTAGTAGTGTCAAAAATCGTACTTTTATGTTTACGTCTCTTTGTTGTTTAACGTGCGTCTTAAGAGATTATATAAGGTTAAGAAAGAACCTCTTACATTGAACTTTATCTCAACAAAAATAAACAAACAAAACTTGTCTTTTTTCGCGATAGTGAAGGGGCATGGGATTGAATTTATATAACGTTGATAGACGAAAGATATTTTTATATTCTTTATGTGCGTTCATATGCTATATTTTCCTCAAATTTGAGATGTTTCCAGCAGATCGACTAGAGACTCAATGAATTCTACTATCAAGAAACTAAGAAATAGGGAACACCAAAGCTCAGTTCCTTCATCGAGCAGAAAGAAGTCTTTGCCCGTTCGAATTCATTGCAACTTTGGTGAAGATGAGCTGCATAGAATGCAAAAGGTAATGATATGCTTTCTTTGATTATAAACTTTCGAAGGTCATTTGATCGATCACAGGTTCCCAAATCTTCTTCTGTATCTGCACTATTTCCCCGAGAAAAGATACGGTAAGACCTTTAGAATTCTATTGATTTTCTGAACATTTATGTTATATATATGTCTTCTTAATGTGTAGGGCCCAGGAAGAGTATGTGTCTTCGGGAATCAAGACAAAACCTTGTGTTAAGGCTGCACTTAATGCTCGTGTCGATTCTTCGAAAAAGGCAAGTGATGCTCTTCCTTTATTCTTATTGCATAAGTGATCATCCAGTTTTCTCAGTATCATGATTCTATATCATCGTGTATGGTCTCACAATCACAGAAACATACTGATGGTGGAAGTAGAAAGCTTCAAACGGGCACCAAAACAACTAGCAGGCTTGGAAACTCTTCATTGGCGAATTCGAAAACCTATCAATTGCAGAGAACGCTGGTTAGATCCTCAGATCAAGCTCATGTCAGAAGGTAGTAGCGTTAAACATCTACTTTTGCATTTATGCCTCTTTGTTGTTTAACGTGCATCGGAAGAGATTATATAAAGGTTAAGCAAGAACGTCGTAGATGAACTCTTTCTCAACATCTCCCTACGAAAGTTGCTTGTGTCCTGAGTCAAGATTTTATCTTGTAAACTTACTTATATATTTGATATGTGTATCCTTCGTCCTACTTGCTTTTTTTCTTCTCACATCGATGGTACACTGAGCCGAGTTACGTCTTTCACTCTCTATATATAGATGTGCGCAGATACGTTATTTTCTTTATCGATTGCAGAGTTTCTGCAAGCACGAATCGAAGCAGCAGCAGCAGCAGCAATAGAGCTTCAACAAAGATTCCCTCTTATTCCGTTTCGGAAGAAAGTCAACGGTACCTTGAAGCTATTCGAAGAGGCATACTTGAAACTCAAGAGTGAAGCATATAAACAGGGAAAAGTGAACGTATCGGGAATTGACATGAAAACAGCAAATGTCATAAAAGAGAGTGGCATGTGTATAAATCAAGGAAAAAGGATCGGACATGTCCCTGGAATTGCATTAGGGGATCAGTTTCGTTATAGGGCAGAGATGAAAGTAATCGGTCTTCACAGCGAATTTTATGCAGGCATAGACTACATGATTTGTGAAGGCACAAGGCTTGCAGTTAGCCTCGTTGACAGCAGGAGCTATCACGACAACATCTCGATCTCTAAGGATCTCCTACTATACTTGGGCGAAGGAGGCAGTGGGGCCTATGGGAGGAAGCATACAGATCAGAATATGGCGTTGATGCAGAATATGAAGACCAAATCAAAGAAGACAGGGAACCTCACGGGTCCAAGCCATATGATCTCCCAAAGCAAAGACGTGTTTATGTATGGTCACAAGGTGTCAACAAGTGACCAATGAAGACCAACACAAGGTCTTTCAGTACGACCTCAGAAGGATCGCGGGGCAATATCCAGAAGAGTGTTCCCGCAGATGGAGCTTAGGAAACAACGTTGATTTTGAGGGACATCAACACACTGTTACAGAAGTATACAAACGAATGTATGAACCCAGTTTCCCTGTGGCTTCTTCAGATCGTTCACCATATCCCTTCTTTCAACAACCCATTTTCATGCCAATTTGTCTTATCTTTTCCAGATTTCTGAGTCACTTTGATTTTATCAACTTGTTCATTGACTATCTCAAAATATTTAATTTAATTTTTAATGTAGTGGTTTGTGATATGGTTTATTACTAGTGTATCCTGATTTCTGGTTTTTCTTATATGATTGACAAAACTTGTTCATGAGCATTCTTATGTGATGGATTGAGGATGAAAATGTTTTTGAACAGCTTATTTACAAACCAGACAGCTTACTTATATCTCCTCAATTAACTCATGCATTGTGATGTGGCCGTCATGCTTCAGATTCTTCTCGTATAGAAATATACCTTTAAATTTTTTATTTTAAACTGGAACGAGGTATGCTATAACATTTATCTGAGTTTTTGTTATATATTTATCTGGGATTCTCAATGATTTTAAGACTAATTAATGATATAGATAAAAAGAATATGCAAATTAAAGCATCATAATATAATTCAAAAGCACATGCAGAACATAGTTTCTATATCATCTAATCCAATTAAAAATTTTTGAGCTAAACACAAACATATAAGCTCCTTATCTAATCCCATCCCTGCCTATCTTTTTTGTGGTTCATAGATTTTTTCTAATCTGGAGATTGTCCTGTGATCTTGTGTAGCCCATATTTGAACAACTGATAGTTATCTTTATCAGGTGTAAACCGAGCGTGCTTGAGCGACCATAAAGATGGACTTGTGCAAGACAATTTTTCGCATTTGTGAATGACACAAACTGGAATGTCGTTCTTCATGTTTCGCAATAAAGAAAGATTGCCGCCCTCTATCTGCTGATCAACCTTGCGCTCACCATAGCCCTCACAACCACCTTGCTTGGCCACTGAAGAATAGGACATCTCCACCATTTCTAGTTTTATTCTGGTAGCGGCCGGCGTCTACAAAAGAGCGACATTTTTTGTTTGATTGATGGATAAGCAATATATTCATCAAAGCGCCTTTAACTTCAAAGTCGACTTTTGATAGCATGAGCATGGGCTTGATTGCTACATCTTCAACCCGTATGACATATCAGAATAATTTGTGCATGATTGCAGAATTGGTCACCAGCTTCAAATATTGTTATGAAATTGTCGCATGAGCTTGGTAAGAATGTTGGGGAATTTGGTGCTCGTGAAGCGATTCTTCCCTGCTTGCATGATTTGTGATGCAAATATCCCGCCCTTAAACTCCTCTCACATTCGACAAAATTATACGGAGTCATTGTCACGTAAGAAATCAAACTATTATGAACAAATGTTAGAAAGGCTGAAGGCAGTTTGGCCAGATTTAATCTTAATTCTTGTCAGGTATTTCCCTACTGGGAATCTTTGCCTTCCTTCTCCTTCACAAACAATTTCTCTCTGACAAGGGCAATGGAAATCAAGCTTCGTACGTTGTTTTTTTATGCTTCTATTTATATGGAGCATTACTTACCGAAAGTCTGAAAGCGCTGACTCGCCAGATAATTTCTGATAACCCTTCCTTATGTATTAAGCGAATATATACAATTTTTCATTCATCATATTTTTATGGTTGTCGATAAAAAGGAGACACATGAGAGAGAGGTTTAAGAATTTTCGATTTTTAACTGGAACGAGGTAATACTTAAATGTAATACTATCCTAGGCTCAACTATTAAACTAAATGACATAGGTAAAAAAATATGCAAATAACAGCGTCATGCCTTAAAAAAAAAAGAACAGCGTCATGATATAATTCAAAAGCACATAACATAGTTTCACATCATATAAGTTCCTCATCTATCAATTCTCCTCCCGACCTTTTCTTTTGCTTGTCGATTCAGGAAATTGCCCCGGGATTTTGTGCAACTCATATTGGCACACCTGATAGTTATCTTTATCAGATAATGCCTTGCAGTTCACCACTCTATTGAGTCCCTCGTATACATAAACCGAGCGTGCTTGAGCAGCCATAATGCTGGGACTAGAGTCGGCGACATTCTTGCATTTTCGAATGACACGAACTGGAACGTCGTTCGTCATGTTCCGCAACAAAGTGAGATTTTCTCCCTCCATCTTCTGATCAGCCATGCGCCCACCATAGCCCTCACAACCACCTTTACCTTTTGTAATTTTATTGTTGTAACGGCCGGCGTCTACAATGCTAACTGCATGCTTCTTGCCGTTGTAAATCATGCAGTCTATGCCGGAGATCATTTGCCTGTGCAATCCAATAACTGAAAGCTCAGCCCTATAGCGGAATTGGTCGCCTATTGCGATACCCGGCACATGTCCGATTCTTTTTGTTTTATTAATGGATGAGCCGTTTTCATCCAAGCACCTTTTAACTTCAAAGTCGACTTTTGGTAGTGTGAGCATGGGGTCTTCTTCTCTGTCTCGCATTTGCTGATGAGAGAATTTTTCGTGCCAGGCTTCGAATTTTTCCAAAGTCGCCCTCACTTTGGATCGATCACCCTCCTTACGGTGCATTGAAATGCGTTCTTGTTCACAGCTCTATTGAAAGAATCAGAGGAAATCTCCGAAGTGTAAGACAAAGGATAATTTATATCTTAAATTTGAGGAAAATATAGCATATTAACGTATCCCTGCTGGCTCAACTCAGAGATGCAATAAAAAGAAATCAATAAATGTCCTTTGTACGCAATATTTAGTTCCCTACAGAGGTTTGAAAAGAAAATAAAATGTATATATGCAATGTTGTGTTCTTCAGGACACAGTAACAACAATAAACACACGAATTCCGCAAAAAAAAAAAAAAAAAAAGGATAAGAGACAAAAATCATGACCTAAGCTTAATCTCACAAGACGAACCTTGAAAGAACGTAACCAACTAGACAAGATAGTTTCATGTGAAGAGAAGAACAAGTAAATAGAAGGCACGTAGCAGAACTTGCAAACATCATATAAAAAACAAAAGGCTGTCAACTTACTTGGACATGTTTTCTATGATGTTCAGTTGATTCTCGATTTGTGCCTGCGAAGTGCTGCTTATGGCTCTTTGAGAATGGTTCTTCAACTGCAAATAGGTTAAAGAAACCAATGAGCGAAAGTAAAATTGCTTCAAGGGTTTTCTCATTTGACTTAATATTTTTTTAAACTAACTTGTAAAGCTTAAAAATGTGGACCTTGATATTCCTCTAACCAAGGTGATGTCTATTTTCCTTCAGTTATACCATCACCATAATAATAATTTTATATATGATTTGAGTATATAACCAGAAAAAAAATATTATTTGCTATGCTACAAAAAAATAATAGAAAAACCCTCTTCCCAAAACTCACGTTGAAACTGAGACCCCATTGTGGATGCTCTTTGCCCAACTATACCTAAGGTTTACCGGTTTACCTTCTAAATTTTCATTTTACCCTTTTCCTATATATGTTGTAAGGAAGTCTAATTTCACAAAAAAAAAAAAAAAAAAATTAAATCAAAGCTAAATAATACTCGCTTTTATAAGATAACAAATTTAATTGAAAAATTGGTCTCATTCAGTAAGATATTTTATAAAATAAATCAATGCCCATACCTTTTTGACTAGATACTCGTCAGATCGGGTTTAATGAACCGCTCGCAATCCAAAAACACAATCAATCGCAACCAATGTGAACTCCTTCAACGAAAACCAATAAAACATTTGATAAGGAACTTCAAGCGACGAAAATTGTGCACCTGCCGCCAGATCTCTCTGAAACCCTAAATCAAAGGTCGCACGATTGCCACGCAAAGTCGCACAGATCTCTCTGATGGATTGAATGGTGACGCTAAAACTGACGTAAAGTCTGTTTTGTAGATCAAGAACCCAATTATACAACTTGTTGTTTTGTAAGATGTAGAAAGGGTTCGAAGAAAAAAACCCTAGAGATACAAGTCACGAAAATAAATTATTCAATGACCAATTAACTTTCTTATTGTGATGGAGAATTCGGGTATATATATATATATATATATGGGAAAAATTAAATCAAACATAACATAAATAAAGATAAATCCTCAAATCTTGAACCGACGACAATTCAGCCCACAAGGGTTTGCTCAATATTTGCAATATGGTCCCTAAATTTAAGAATTTACAATTAACCACCCAAACTTCCAAAAATTTATACTTCAACCAACTCGCATCATCTTGTGCAAATCTTATGATGTTCTCCATGTTTGGCCAAGTAATATTCTTGAAGTCAGGTCTATTCCAAAAACACCGGCAACAAGCTCGTTGATTCAAAAAATCTTCAAGCGGTGGATGCTATCAATCATGTTTTGTTTTCTATCTCATGGTGTATGATAAAAGGACTTCAAATTTAAATAAGTGCATGTTGAGAGGGGGAAAGCCTCGCTTTTTACTTATTAAAAAGAGGAAAATAAAATTACTCTAAGCCCGTGTTCATAAAGCCCAACATATAAGCACAACTGGGGTTTAATCTAGGAATATATGCAAGTAGTCCACTAAACTTTATGTCAGTTTAAACGATATTAGATTGAATTTGAAATCCCAACAAACCTCTTCTCAAAGACATGATCACAAAACGGGCTTATGCTTCAACGAGAATTATCTTGTACCGTCATTTTTCAACTCAATAGGACACGCTGATATGTAGACTCCAAAATTTCTAACATGGAATTCGTTTAGCAACTCCATCATCCATATCATCACCACGAGTATGCCACATCACCTGATTATTGTATACTTGTAAAAATATTAACGTCAATTAAGTCAAAACTAAAATAGATATACAACAAATAAAAATATGATCTATAGCCAAATAACTCGTGCATTGTTGAAACTATTATAGGGCGGGAATGACTATGCTTGGCCATGGGAGAGGGATTCCCCGTTCCCCACGGGAATCAACCCAGAATGGGGCGGAGATTCCCAGTTTTTCACTCTCCATGGGGGTGATGGGAAAATTTGCTCCCCGTTGGTGGGAATGGAGCATGGACGGGGACCATACTCCACGCTTTGTTCTACACAGAGATCCGATATATAAAATTATTGAATTACCCTTTCAAATCATACCATTTCTTTTTCTTTTTATCTTTCTCCCCATTTCTAACGACCGTCACAATTTTTATAACCATATCGCATATATTTTCTTTGCACGCATCTATTTTCGAGAGTGCTACGACAAATTTGGTCCACTGTTTTTCGTCGGCTCCACTATTGCAGAAAGAAAAAACTATACTAAAAAGCAAACTTGATAAGTGATGGCAGCAAGACCATAAATCAAGGTAAAAGGATCGGACATGTTCCCGGGATTGCATTAGGGGATCAATTTCGCTATAGGGCAGAGATGAAAGTAGTCGGTCTTCACAGTGAATTTTACGCGGGAATAGAGTCCATGATTTGTCAAGGCGAGAGGATTGCAGTTAGCCTCGTTGATAGTAGCAGCTACCATGACAACATCTCAATCTCCAAAGATTTCCTTGTATACTTGGGCGAAGGAGGCAGTGGGGCTTACGGGAGGAAACGTATGGATCAGAAGATGAAGGGAGGGAATATGGCTTTGATGAATAGTATGAAGACTAAGTCTCCCGTTCGACTCATAGGAAAACAGTGGACGAGGAACATCAAGGGTCCAAGCCTTATGATCTCTCAGGACCAACTAGTTTATGTCTATGAAGGACTCTTTATGGTCACGAGCTGCCAGCCTGTAACCAATGGATGTGGAAATAAAGTCTTTCAGTTCGATCTAAGAAGGATCGCAGGGCAGTATCCAAAAGCCTCGAACACTACAACCCCGATAGACTGTTCCCCTGAAGGCAATGAGAAATTGCACTAAAGCATAGGGAACTTGATTGTGTTTCATCTGATGTTTGGCTCATATGAATGTTTGTCTGATCTAATATGTTGGGTATTAAGTGTTTGGTATATGCCTGAGAATTTTACTTTTTATTTTATATCAATGTTGTGCCATTTGAATTTTATTGTGACCTTTTAATGTTGACCAAATATATTTTATCTATAAATTAATAAATTTTAAAAAATGGTGCTGATGGGCGCGCCGCTGTTGCCGATGGTGAGCGCGGCATCGGGGTTCAGCGCGCGCACCTCGTCGGCACATGTGGGCGCAGCTTTGGCGTCGGCATGCGCGGCCTTGGCTCGGCAGCGTGGCGCGCGCGGATTGGCGTGCGGACTCGGCGGCAGATTGGTGCGCGGCCCTGGCAGCACAGCGCGCGGCGTTTTGACCACGATGGGGTTAACTTGGCTTGGCGTCTAGCAGTTAGCGCGCGCAGATTGTCGCGCGGCCCTGTCGACATTAGCGCGCGGCACCTTGCGCATGCGGCAGCAGCATCGGCAGCGACATCAGCGCGCGGCACCTTGCTCGCGCGGCAGCGGCACCTGCGCGCGCGCGTGGCGGGAACTCGCGCCAGCATTGGCCAGGAAGGCCAAAAGTCCCTGTTTCTGCCCAGAAGTGCTGTTTGGCGCCAACATGGAATTCCAAGGGTCTCTCAACCCTTTTCTTGCTGCTGTCATGTCAGAAAAGGTCTTCTCTTATTGGCCAAAGTCCTGAAGAGTCTCTGCTGCCCCTGAAAAGCTTCTGCCTGGACTGGAAAAGGTGCTGCCCTGTTCAGAAAAAGCCAGCCATGCATTGGCCAGCTTCTGCCCAGCACTTTGAAGGCCTTTGAGCTGCCTTGGACGAGATCTACTTAAGGAGCAATGCACCTTCATTTCAAACAGTTCTGTCCAGTTTAAGTTCAGCTAGTTTGAGAGAGAAAACTAAGTGTGAGCTTATGTGTGTGAGCATTCGATTCCTAGCTTGTAAGTCGAGTGCTTTGTGCAAGAGTGTTGTGTCTTGTACATCCCGAAAGGGCCCCGTTCTAAGTTGAAAATAGAGTGGGTTGGGGAATTTCCCCGTAAACATTGTGTCTTCTCCTTCGTCCCTTTTACTTGTTGGTGCGAGTTAGGCTCGAAAGGAAATGCACTAATTATACTTGAGTTTGAAAGAGGGTTCGTAGCTTTAAGGCGCTTTCCGCACATTTCCGAGTTCGTTCGAGGCTTAGTGGCGGAGCGAGGCACGTCCTAGTTGCGTGCAAGGCCTGCCATTGCCGGTTGCATTCGAGGTACTTAGACGCGAAAAATTCTAAGTCATTTCGGGTTGTGACATATTTGGTATCAGAGCGCGTTCCGTGAGGGGAAAAGTACGATATCCGCACCAATCTTCATCTCAAGTCTCACGCACACATGGAGGAACCACCGCCCGATAATCAGCTCTTGGGCTATACTTCCCTGCGGCCCAGGGTTATCGAGCTGGAGGCGGGTCTTACAGACGTGAGGGCTACACTGCAAGCCCTGCGCAGCGATGTTCCAGACGATCTCGAAGAACAGCTGCAAGCTGTTCACAACTCCGTCCACACGGAGGCTGCCATCTTGACCGAGATCTCTGAGAAAGTAGATCAGCTAAAGGAAGATGCTACGCAAACTGCTGAAGATACCACCCAGCGCTTCGCTAGCATGGTCGAAACCAACAATGCTCGCTTCACGGAGTTGGATGGCGAGTTGCGGCTGCTGAGGAGCTTGCTGGCTCAAAGGGAGACGTCGACTTCCCACCGTGGTCGAATGCCCGAGCCAGAACCATATGAAGGAGCGAGGAACGCCAAAGTCCTTGAGAATTTTCTCTATGACATGGAGGCTCACTTTGAAGCTGCCCAGATCCCAGACGACGATCGAGTCATCGTGGCCTCCCGCTTTCTCGTCAAGGACGCCAAGTTGTGGTGGCGCGCCCTTCAGCAAGATAATGAAGAACAGCCGCACGGCGGCCTGGAGACTTGGGACGCTTTGAAGGCGGCCCTCAAGGCCCAATTTCTGCCAAAGAACAGCGCTTGGATCACGCGGGATGCGATGCACAAGATCCGAATGACGGGTTCTATCACGGACTACGTGTCCCGATTCCGGACCTTGCTGCTCAATGCCTCAAACATGTCCGATGAGGAGAAGATGTACGACTTCATGGCCGGACTAACCCCTTGGGCTTATGCTGAGTTGCTTCGCAGGGACCCAGCGGATCTTCACACGGCCCTGGCAGTGGCTGAACGATTGCAGGAGATTTCCCACAACCACGCGGCCCAGGAGTCTCGAAAGCAGATGGCGCCAAAGCCGGCGCAGCCCAGAAACGACGGCAAGAAGCGGCGAGGCGGGAACAAGCCAAACAAGGGTACCAAGGAGCATAAAAAGGCGGATAGGCCCGCTGCCCCTTCACAACCGCAGAACAAAAAGGCGATAGCGTGCTATTTCTGCGGCGGTCCGCACAAGTACTATGAATGCCCGAAGAAGTCAGCGCTTCATTCGTTGGCAGCGCGTTTAGGTGTGGACCAGGGTGAGCCCAGCCCGTCTCAGACAAAGGATGATGTGCCGCAGATGAACCAGCTTATGATTGCGGCCCTTCGCGAAGGTAATGCCGGCCGCAACACCCTAATGTACCTTCCTTGTACATTTCGGGGCAGACGATTCACAGCCATGGTGGATTCCGGGGCTACACACAACTTCATGTCCCTGGCTGTGGCAAAGGGGTTAGGCTTGGAGGTGCAGCCCTATGCGTCATCCGTTAAGGCAGTAGACTCCGAGCCAAAGCCAGTGAGCGGCAAGGCCGTGCCCAGCGTGCGCATTGGCCATTGGCAGGGAATCGTAGAGTTCTTGGTCACACCAATGAAGGACTTCGAGGCGGTTCTTGGAGTGGATTTCCTGCGACAAGCCAAGGCGCAGCCGATCTTCGCTTTGGACGGGCTTCTCATTGCCGATGTTGGACAAGTCGGTTTCGTCAAAGGGCTCTTTAACGAAGAGACGCGGGCCGAGCCAAATCCTGGAGTGGCCCAATGCTCGGCGCTGCAGTTGAAGCGCGGAATGGGATGCGGCGAGGTGACGTTCTTGGCAGCCGTTCGTGAAACTGAGACACCAGCCCCTTCTGCGCCGCCAAAGGAGGTCCAACAGGTACTCAATCTATATCATGATGTCATGCCTGCTGAGTTGCCTAAGGTGCTGCCGCCTCGGCACACCATGGACCATAGGATCGAGCTGGAACCCGGCACGAGGCCGCCAGCCCAGGCGCCATATCGAATGAACCCTGCCGAACTCGATGAGCTGAAGCGCCAACTGGGGGAGCTTCTGGATGCTGGTCTGATCCGACCCTCGAAAGCGCCATTTGGGTCCCCTGTGTTGTTCCAGCGGAAAAAGGATGGTTCCTTGCGGTTTTGTGTCGATTACCGCGCCCTCAACAAGGTAACCATAAAAAACAAGTACCCCATACCTAATGCTTTGAATTTGTTCGACAAATTGGTCAAGGCAAAGTACTTCTCTAAGCTGGATCTTCGTTCCGGTTATTGGCAAGTGAGGATTGCCCAAGGAGATGAGGCCAAGACGACTTGTGTAACAAGGTATGGCTCTTATAAGTTCATGGTTATGCCATTTGGTCTCACTAACGCACCGGCCACCTTCTGCAATCTTATGAATGATGTGTTGTACGCATTCTTGGATAAGTTCGTTGTTGTCTATTTGGATGATATTGTGGTGTATTCAACGAGTTTGGCCGAACATGTCGAGCATTTGAGGGAAGTGCTCCAGACCTTGCGCGTCAACCAGCTCTACGTAAAGCCCGAGAAGTGTGAGTTTGGCGCAAGGCGCATAGCCTTTCTCGGCCACGTGATCGAAGATGGTAAGATTCGCATGGACGAGGCAAAGGTGCGGGCCATAGTGGAATGGCCGCATCCTACCACTGTGACCGAGCTGCGATCTTTCTTGGGGCTAGCCAACTACTATCGAAGGTTCATTAAGGGTTACTCTAAGCTGGCCGCACCACTCACGGACCTGCTGAAGAAGGACCGGACGTGGAATTGGGATGCGGGCTGCGAAGCCGCATTCGTGGTGCTCAAAACAGCGCTGGCCAGCGAACCCGTGCTAAAGCTGCCGGACTTTGCCCAGCCTTTCGAGGTACACACCGACGCGTCTGGTAAGGCTATTGGTGGCGTTTTAGTGCAGGATAAGCATCCCATCGCTTATGAGAGTCGGAAGCTTAAGGATGCCGAAACCCGCTACACAACGCACGAGAAGGAAATGACTGCGGTCATTCATTGCTTGGAGGCGTGGCGCCACTATCTGCTCGGTACGAGGTTTATCATCATGACCGATAATGTGGCCAACACCTATTTTAAAACTCAGCGCAAGTTGACCCCGAAGCAAGCTCGATGGCAAGAGTTTCTCGGAGAATTTGATTTCGAGTAGATTCATCGACCCGGCAAGCAAAACGAGGTGGCAGACGCGCTGAGCCGGCAGCCACACTTGGCTGTACTTGCGGCCATCTCTAGCATCGACAGCAGCTTTGCTGCCCGGATCCGTCGTGAAGGCGAAAACGATGTTGTTTTCCGCAAGTTGAAGGAAGATGTGGAGGCCGGGCTGATAAAAAGGTATTGGATCGAGGACGGCCTGCTCGTAACTCATGGCGGCCGATTCTATGTCCCTTTCGGCAAGCTGCGGCGTGAGCTCTTGGTCGAACATCATGAACCGCAGTGGGCGGGACATCCTAGCGTGGGCCGCATGCTGGCACTGATCTCACGCAAGTTCTTCTGGCCAAAGCTTGAGCAGGACGTTGAGTCCTTCGTGCGAACCTGCGTTGTGTGTCAACGAGACAAGCCAGAACGAATGAAGCCGGCCGGCCTGTTGCAGCCCTTGCCAATCCCGAACAGCCCTTGGCGGTCCGTCACCATGGATTTCATCCTTGGCTTGCCGAGGGTCGACGGGAACACATCCATATTTGTTGTGGTGGACCGATTCAGCAAGATGTCTGTCTTCATGGCAACCCCCGCGGAGTGTTCGGCAGATGTGGCAGCGGTTCTGGACGGCCCTGTTTTGCCTGCTCGGGACCAAGCTAAGATTCTCGTCGGCCTATCATCCGCAAACGGACGGGCAGAGCGAGCGAGCGAATCAGATGTTGGAAGAATACCTTCGCCATTACGTCACGGCTAGTCAAAGAAATTGGGTAAGTCTTCTTGACGCAGCGCAGTTTTGTTATAACTTGCATAAATCTTCAGCCACGTCAAAAAGCCCCTTCGAAGTCGTTTACGGCTTCCAACCATTGACACCCCAAGCTGTGACGGTTCGGAACATCGGCGGCGACTGCCCAGCAGCTTATGGGTACGCGCGCGGCAAGCAGCTTCTCTGGGATGAGGCGCGCGATAGTTTGGCCAAGGCCAGCCGCCGAATGAAAAAGTATTATGATGCTGGCCATCGCTCGGTGGAGTTCGATGTGGGCGAGAAAGTATGGCTGAAACTCACCCCTACGCTGCAAGCCAGTTTTCGGAGGCGCTCAACCCAAGCACGGAGCCTCATGCCTAAGTTTGAAGGGCCGTTCGAGGTATTGCACCGAGTTGGCCGAGTGGCGTATCGGCTCAGACTCCCGCCTTGGATCAAGACGCATCCCGTCTTTCACGTCAGCTTTTTGAAGAAGTTTCACCAAGACCCTGACCCAGAACGACGGCAGAATCCGAGCATTCCGACACCCCCGCCTAAGCAGTTCGAGAGAGAAATCGAGCAAATTGTCGCACATCGACGGCCAGGTACTTCCCCATCTACTTCTTTAGAGTACTTGATCAGGTGGAAAGGCCAACCGTTGGTGGATATGACATGGGAGAAAGGCGAGGACTTACGGCCATTCAAGGAGCAGATTGATGCATACTTGAGGACCCAAGCCCCGGGTTCGTCGACGAGGGCGTCGACCATTCAAGCCGGGGAGAAATGTCACAACGTTGATCGGAGTTGACCGTTGACCACGGGTCAACGGGGGCCAGACCAAGCGTCTCGGCCGCAACTGGACTTGGCCTGTGTGCAAGTCGGCGCGCGCTCACCATCGGCAACAGCGGCGCGCCCATCAGCACCATCGCGCGCAGCCACCATCGGCCACAGCGCGCGGCACACTGGGACAATGGCGCGCGCGGCATCGGGGTTCAGCGCGCGCACCTCGTCGGCACATGTGGGCGCAGCTTTGGCGTCGGCATGCGCGGCCTTGGCTCGGCAGCGTGGCGCGCGCGGATTGGCGCGCGGACTCAGCGGCAGATTGGTGCGCGGCCCTGGCAGCACAGCGCGCGGCGTTTTGACCACGATGGGGTTAACTTGGCTTGGCGTCTAGCAGTTAGCGCGCGCAGATTGGCGCGCGGCCCTGTCGACATTAGCGCGCGGCACCTTGCGCATGCGGCAGCAGCATCGGCAGCGACATCAGCGCGCGGCACCTTGCTCGCGCGGCAGCGGAATCGGCGCGCGGCAGCGGCACCTGCGCGCGCGCGTGGCGGGAACTCGCGCCAGCATTGGCCAGGAAGGCCAAAAGTCCCTGTTTCTGCCCAGAAGTGCTGTTTGGCGCCAACATGGAATTCCAAGGGTCTCTCAACCCTTTTCTTGCTGCTGCCATGTCAGAAAAGGTCTTCTCTTATTGGCCAAAGTCCTGAAGAGTCTCTGCTGCCCCTGAAAAGCTTCTGCCTGGACTGGAAAAGGTGATGCCCTGTTCAGAAAAAGCCAGCCATGCATTGGCCAGCTTCTGCCCAGCACTTTGAAGGCCTTTGAGCTGCCTTGGACGAGATCTACTTAAGGAGCAATGCACCTTCATTTCAAACAGTTCTGTCCAGTTTAAGTTCAGCTAGTTTGAGAGAGAAAAACTAAGTGTGAGCTTATGTGTGTGAGCATTCGATTCCTAGCTTGTAAGTCGAGTGCTTTGTGCAAGAGTGTTGTGTCTTGTACATCCCGAAAGGGCCCCGTTCTAAGTTGAAAATAGAGTGGGTTGGGGAATTTCCCCGTAAACATTGTGTCTTCTCCTTCGTCCCTTTTACTTGTTGGTGCGAGTTAGGCTCGAAAGGAAATGCACTAATTATACTTGAGTTTGAAAGAGGGTTCGTAGCTTTAAGGCGCTTTCCGCACATTTCCGAGTTCGTTCGAGGCTTAGTGGCGGAGCGAGGCACGTCCTAGTTGCGTGCAAGGCCTGCCATTGCCGGTTGCATTCGAGGTATTTAGACGCGAAAAATTCTAAGTCATTTCGGGTTGTGACATATATTAGATACTAGTTAGTATATATATATATTATCTCTCTCCTCCTTGAAAACACTCATTCACATCAGCAATGGAAAAAGACTAGTAAAACATTTAATAAGGAACTTATGGCAAAGAAATCGCGCACCAGTCAAATCTCTGCAGATTCCTAAACCAAAAGTCGCATACCGACGATCACCATGCAAACTTGATGGATTGGATGACGCCGCTGACAGATGTGAAGTATGTTTGGTAAATCAAGAGACCAATTGTACAACTCGCTCTTTTGTATGATGTAAAAGGGTTCAAAAACCAAACCCTAGAGATACAACTCACAAAAATATTTATTCAAAATCAACGATCTTTCTTGTTGTGATGGAGACTTCGGGTATATTGTGTGTGGTGGTGGGGGGGATATTAAATCAAACCTAACATAAACAAAGTTAAATCATCAAATTTCGACGCGGCAACATTGAAATCCATGCCACATATGTTACGTCAATATTGGTTAAAGGTTACTTGAATCATGGGGTGGGGTTCTTGATGGCCACTGATCAACATTGTCATCTATGAGGAAGAAAACGTCCTCCCAGTCGACGTTATCGAGCATTCTCTTCCCATCATCAACGAGTTCTTGAAACCTTGCTCTCTCTGTAGCTTTTAGCATTTACTGCTCACCTTCCTTACTCTTTCCAAGGGATATCCTAAGATATCCCATGATTAATCAACTGCCATAATCAAAATCCTACATTATTACAGCTATTTCAGATATTACTATATTTATATATATTGAAGTACCTGGAAGAAACCCCACTCTACATAGCAATTGTGAATCTGGGCCATAGTCGCAGCTCTCTCATCTCCATCAATCTTTGAGAAATCGATCATTAGATTAATTTCCATTAAATATATCTAGAAAAAATAATAATAAGCTTGTTTAGGTAATTAATGCAGTGCTTCTGATGGGTGCTATTACATGCTCGACATCAAGGGCTACTTATAGATGACATGCAATGTCTTTTGCCAGCGTTTTTTCGGAGGTCGAACTGTGGATAAATATATTTATTGAATTTACTATTTTAAATAAGTTGTTATTTAACAATGTGCATTAGACGCGGGCATTGGCTGTACGTTGGATCAACGCAATGGACGGTGAAACTATGTCAAAGCTTGACCATCTTCACTATTGGAACAATGATATTAATACAAAAGTGATGATTATGAATTTAAGTACTGTAAATATGAATGTGTTGTCGAGATTACTAGTAATAAAATTTAATCAATATTTGAATAATCAATATATAGTTAGCCTAATAATACCATTTGGTTTACGATATATAGCCGTCGACTATAAGGCAGTATTTGATTTAGTTTAGATTTCATATAGGTCTTGGCTAGCTTATATGTCCTTCATCATAAAATTAAATTATTAGATTAGAAACGATGCATAATATTAACTACGTATGTGAATTCATCTCTATTCAACTCCAAAATAAAATATCGTATTGATGACCTTTTTCTCAAACATTTCGACTATCTCACCAATAATTAACGCACATTTGAAGATTCGATTTTCAAGTGATATATTTGAAAAATGAGTGAAATTTCCAAAATCTTAGGACCAATACGTAATATCCCAAAACTATAGGGATTCCATTATGAAAGCTTTTCTGCCTCGTTTATTTTAACGAACACCACAAGCTCGCCAGCACTACAATTTTCATTTACGCGATCAACAAGGAATATCGCCGCGTTGACCGGGCAAGCTCCTCCGGCGTTTGAATCCTCTACGTCGTCATCTTTCTCAGTCGGAAGGAGAATATTTCGTCGGACAGTCGGCATCAATAATGAATCCCGAATAGTAAACCTATCGTCCCGTTAATTTTGATTGCCAGCGGATTATTTGCTGGGGTTGATCTTGTTTTTTCGTCGTCTGTCTCCTTTGAATTTGATAGATCCTTCTTGCATTATGTTGATACCTTTTGAAATTTTGTGTAGGTTTGCTTTGCCAAATCCCATATCTGCTTTTGTTGGGTTGTCATTGTTTTATTGCCTTATTTGAAAATTGAAGTGCTTGATACTTTGCATCTGTTGTTTTTGTAGAAAAACTGTGAAGTTCGTGTGTACGATTCTTGTTTTTGCTCTATGATGTCTGTTTGATTTATTCCTAACGCCTATAGCAACCTGTTTGTTATATTATGTTGCACTGATGGATTTAGTCTCAACTCAATTGTTTTAGTAAGCTAAGTATGCTGATTTCTTGGACGCTTATTTTGCTAATTTATGTGGATGTGGTAAAATCATGACTTCTAGGTGGTTTCTGTATCGAATTCAGGATTTTTTTTTTATCCATAGCCTTTCTGAATTCTCATAAGGTTGTTCTGTTTTTGCGTGTAAGACGAGGCGTTTTGGGGGGTTTTGGTTTTTTTGTGACGGTTATCGAGCGTCGATGGGGTTTTCTGATAAATTACGAACCTTGTTCGTTTTGCATTTGTTCATGTAAAAGTTGTGAAATTGTTGGTGTTTTCTTCCATGATTGAGCGCTGAATTTAAGTGAGCTTTACAACTGACTGGTGACTTTCGTGTGAATTCAATTTATATTCACTTTAGGTTGGTACCTTAGCTTATGTGATGGTAATATCTTTGCATTGGTTAATTTGGATATCAGTGATTACTTATTCAAGCTTCTGCTGATTGGAGATTCAGGCGTTGGGAAGTCATGCCTTCTCCTTAGATTTGCTGTAAGCTTCGAGATTATTCCTTGTGGGAGTTACACAGAAATATTATGCTACTTTCAATATATGTTTTTTACTCTGTTTCAACAGGATGATTCGTATCTTGACAGTTACATCAGCACAATTGGAGTTGACTTTGTAAGGCTTCTTCTATTTGGTTTATTTTGCTTACTATTGACTGTCATTAAATCAAAGTGCTGACATTTTTGTTTTCCCAGAAAATTCGAACTGTGGACCAAGATGGAAAGACCATTAAACTACAGATTGTAAGTTTTTAGCTGATGTATGATCTAAAAATATTACTATGGCACTTAACAATAAGTATTTTATACAATCCTGAGTTGTTGGTGATTCGAACTTCTGGAACTTGTTCTTTTGTGTGCTCCATTATGATTGTCGAAATTGTATTACCACCTTTGCCTTTCTAGAATTTTATGTAATCCCAATCTGTCAGGTGATTATAATTTATGCCAGACTGTCTTTAGCATGTTTACCATGGTTTGTTGGAGTATATAATAGGTTTATCCTCGAGTTAGACTAGTGTCCAAGTATAGTGACATACAAAATTGACATATGAGACCTATTAAATGACCAATATTTCATGATTCTCTGACATGGTTTCACCGTGCAGTGGGATACTGCCGGACAAGAACGATTTAGAACTATTACTAGTAGCTACTATCGTGGGGCACATGGCATCATAGTAAGTGGCACTGTTTGTTGTTGTTGTTAACCTTCAACATCAATCATGTAAATCCCTTAAACATCTCCTTACCATTGCTTATTTCTCTTTGTTTTCTTCGAAGATTGTATATGATGTAACAGACCAGGAGAGCTTCAAAAACGTGAAGCAATGGTTGAACGAAATTGATCGTTATGCTAGTGACAACGTAAACAAGCTTCTGGTTGGTAATAAGTGTGACCTCACTGAAAACAGAGCAGTTTCGTACGACACAGCTAAGGTAAGACTGTTTTCCGTATTGTCTTATTTCTGTAACTTTGGTAAGAAAGTTATCTTTTTTTTTCCATTCCATAGGCTTTTGCTGATGAAATCGGTATACCATTCCTGGAAACAAGTGCCAAAAATTCCACCAATGTCGAACAGGCTTTCATGGCTATGACTGCAGACATTAAAAACAGGCAAGTTTCATCTTTTGTCTCCTTTCTCTTTTCCCCGTCTTTGTCATTTGATCTAAATCAAGAAGCTCTGTTGCTTCGAATATCTTACGCTTCTTAACATAATATGTTTTTCTTTTCTTGATTACCGTCTATAGAATGGCTACTCAGCCTGCATCAAGCAATGCGAGGCCACCTACCGTGCAGATTCGTGGCCAACCCGTTGCGCAGAAGAGTGGTTGCTGCTCATCTTAAACGTAGTAAGTTCAATTCTTTGAAATGCATGTTAGTATTATTATCATTCCCCAATAGTGTCATTGCATTGTACAATTTGGGATGAATCAGCTTCTCTATCGGTTGTTTTGATCTGCTTTCTGGACAGTTGTGTTTCAGTACGTAGCAATATTTGATTTTGTTCATTGTTGTTAAAAACACCTTCTTTGTTCTAATATTACTGTCTTTATTACATCATTAAGCCCTCAAATCTTTCAAATATATGAACACAAATTCATTGCACAAAGAATCCAAAACTACGACGGCCAGTTTCTGTACCAACCAGCCCATGCAGAGACGAGCCCACTAATCCCGAGCGTAACCGCGTGATTACAGAAAGGATTAGGCTCAATATCAGCCAATGCAATGATCAAGTCAGCCACATTAGCCGCTATCGCCATTAATCTCATCACCCTATTGCCTCTAATCATCTTCAAGCTCTCTAATCTTTCATCATCGTCATCATCGCTGTCTAATAAAACCGTTCTCTCCTTCTTAATCCCTTCTCCAATCATCATCACGTCCATCACGATGAAAAAAACGTACCCAAACGACTCCCCGAATGCCGACACAAAGCTCATCCTCCGAGCCAAGTTAGCGTCTAGCACGCCGATCCTCGACAGCCACAAGAAATGGTCGAAGAAGAAGTAGACCATCTCGCCCGCGTTCGCCAGCACCGCGAGGGATCGGAAGGTCTTGGTGGGCCCGGGATTTCGCCTCAGCCCGTTGAAGCCCGTGAGGAAACGGCCCGATCGGAATGCCTTTCGGCTGAGGCCCGAGGCGACCTCCCATTGCTTGGCCCGATTCGCTAGGTCGGGATTGGACCCTTCGAGGTGGAAGTGGCATAGCTTCGAGACGTATTGGAATGTCTTGACTAGCTTGTCTATGCCGTCCCTCTTTGCTAAGAAGATTACTAATTTGTCTACTGTGTCTTGATGATGACTCATTGCGCCTGTGTAATAGTGATGAGCTTTGCTTATTTGTTGCTTTGAGGTCGAATATGGGCTTGTGGGAATTTTCGGGAAGAGAAGAGAGTTTGTGTGTGATGAGATAGAAATGGGAGATGGCCACAAAAATAGGGTTTTCTTTCTTTTTTGGATAAAACTATAATATATGTGTGGCTTTCGATATAGTTGGTTTTTTTGTCTCAAGTGAACTCAAGAAGTAGACATGGTTTCTCTCTTCTGTGAGCCACTCGAATAACATTAATTTATACTACTAAATAAAAAAAAATAATAGGGAATGGTCAATATTTAGTTGTTAATTAAAAATTAAGTGTTATTTAGATTTTTACTTTTGTCCTTACACATAGTTGCCAACCAATTCTTATCCTCTCATGAAACTATTGTCACGCAAATTTCTAGAATATTCATTAAAATAATCTCTAATGCCGTAATACATAAATACGCTTCGTTTGTGGTTTCTAATTGACAAATTGCATACAACCACAATTAACCTCAAATGCTTAAAAGTATTATTTCTGGCATTTAAATTGCAAACGAAAGTATCATTTATTCTCTATATAATCCATTTTCTCATCTTAACTTCATCAATTTGTATTTCTTCTACTCCTAGGGTTTTCAAACATAACCAAAAATGGAGATGATGAGGGACCGAGCCACGGTCACTAGCCGACTGTTCGGAAGCTTCTACGACAAATCCCGAGAACTCCTCTTTCGGGCCTTATCAAACGGGCCCATCCCGAGCCACTTAGCCTTCATACTAGACGGCAACCGAAGGTACGCTAGGAAATGGAACCTCGGGGAAGGCATGGGCCATCGGGCCGGGTTTTTGGCCCTCATGTCCGTGATCAAGTACTGCTACGAACTCGGGGTGAAGTACATAACCCTTTATACGTTTAGCATCGACAACTTCAAGCGTAAGCCCGACCAAGTGCAGTACCTCATGGACCTCATGTTAGAGAAGATCGAGGGCCTGCTCGAGCAGAACAGCATCGTCGACGAGTATGGGGTTAGGGTTTACTTCGTCGGGAACCTTAGCTTATTGAGTGACCACGTAAGGCTAGCTTGTGAGAAGGCCATGAAAGCCACGGCCCATAATGACAGGTGATGCTTTCACTACCTAACCTAATACTATCTTCTAACGTAGTTATAACAATATGTATCTTATTGTAAGAATTTAGGAGTAATTTTAGTCGTATAACTTTCTTGCTAAATTCGTTTTTCGCTCTTTTGACTTGTTCGTGTCCAAAAAATAGTCATGTAACTGTTAGGAAATTAGTTTTTCATCCTCTAACTTGTCTCTATCCAAAATTAATTCACTGTATTTACACCATATATCATAAATAGTGTAAGGATCGAATCAATCCCAAGAGCCCAACCGTATAAGCCCTTGTGAGGTTCCACTCTAAAATTAATTGGCAATAGAGGGATTATTCTACAATCTTAGATACAAGTCATTCACCTTTCAATTATCCGATATGTGATTGAGTCTGATACCCCAACTAATAGCCCTTTTTGTAATTTTTCTGATCATTTTTTGATTGCTTTCGTCAATGAAAATATGATTTCTTCGACGAACATTAATTAAATTTGTAAAATGTAAAAGCACTATTTATGACGGACGGAAGATAAACATAATGGACTTGTTTTGGAAAGGGACAGATTAGAGGACGAAAAATGAATTTTGTCAAAGTGACGAGACTAACATTTTAGTTTACTCCTATGAATTTATATTCATGATCTGCAGATGCGTGCTATTAATCTGCATGCCTTACACTTCGACGGATGAGATCGCACACGCCGTTCAAGAATCTTGCGAGGAAAAGAAGGACGAGGTTGTCGGAGGTAAGAACGCCGGCGAGGTTCCGAACGGGGAAGGAGGGGCGGCTTATAAGGAGGCGATAAAGCTCTCTGACGTGGAGAAGCACATGTACATGAGCGTGGCGCCCGATCCCGACGTTTTGGTTCGGACTTCGGGGGAGACGAGGCTGAGCAATTTTCTGCTGTGGCAGACTCCCGTCTGTGTGTTGTACTCGCCGGAGACTTTGTGGCCGGAGATTGGCCTGAGGGATTTGGTGTGGTCGGTGCTGGAGTTTCAGAGGACACGTGGCTACATGGAGAAAGTGCAGAAGAAGCTTATGTGATGATATATTATTATAAGAGAGGGTTTAAATTATTAATGTTTATATAAATTAATTATTCGATATAAAATAAAATGTGTGTTTAGTTAATGGGTTTATAATTACTTATCTGAGAGAGTACTCATTTAAATGGTTTTAGCGTTGTTATATATAAACTCATGTTTTATTATAAACCTGCGAACCAAACACCTTAACAATTCTTAAAGCAACATTTAAAATTTTTAGACCCTCCAACCAAACAAGCATTATTTTAATTTTGCATTATTTTTAAGTATTTAAAAAAGAAAAAAAATGATTTATGAGAGTACAGAATAAAAAAAAAAATGAAGGGTAAAATAGTAAGTTTACATATCATACTAAATTGACATATCAATTTGATAGTTTTTAGGTGGTCATCGATTATAAAATAAAACTAATATTTCTGGCACACTATACGTGTGCTTAACATATAAATATATAATTACTTAATATTTTGAGTTATATGTAATTTATAATATTTAATAGATTTAAAAAAAATTGTTATGATGCAATTATAGTAAATACAAAATTTATTACAATGGTAATATTTTTTTTCAGAAAGGATAATTTCATTCCATAATATCAATTAAATAAAATTTTATAATGGAATCAATAAACAAAACTGCTTAAGAATATAAATGAACAACAAAAAAATAAATATACTAGTATCACCAATTGCAATCACTCATTCAAATAATTTCACTGATTGCAATCCCTTCCTCAAGCACTTTTGAGATTATCCAATCAAAATTCATAACTTCATTGTTTGAATCACTATTATCACCACGATTTCAATTTCTCATATTTATTTTATAACACCAATACAAATTCTTATTCAAAGGGAAATACTCTTATACGAGAGAAAGAAAATTCTCATACGAGGAAATAAACAAAATATAAAATCAAAAATAAGAAAATTGTAAAAGAAAACGAAATCGATAAGGAATACAATTGTTCATATTAAAGTAAATTATAAAAAAAATTATCAAATAACAATTTACATACCAAATTAACAGTTTATATTCACTACTATACTATCGAATAGATGTAATAAATGTTAAAAAAAATTATTAATAATAGAACTATTGGGCTGGTTTGAAGGCCCAATAGCGGTGAGATCCATCTCGTGAAACTTCTGGAAAAATATAGAACCTCCGCTTCTCAGACTATTAAACCCCCCCACAGTAATACGGCAGCTACAGAGAAACTTGAGAAACAAGCAAAATATACGCATACTTCGCAACAATCTTGTGATTGTTTCGAAATCGCTTCATCGCTAGCTTTGAGGAGGATCCTATCGCCGAGCAACGCTCTCTACGGTTCTCTCCGTCCGGTGCGCGCGGCTGCTGCTTAGCCAGCTGGTTATCGGCTCTTCAACAGCAACGCTCTGAGAGAGTACGACAGCGACGATCGTGATGTCGATGTCGGAGAACGACGCGCTTCGCGACGCGTGTTTTCGCCCTTCGCAGGTAGTAGTCTTCTATCTCCTTCCTACCTGTTACACCTGTGTTAAATTCGTATTCGACCGAGATATTACTATTTACTTCAGCTGTCCATACGTTCATGCGTAAGGGATGGTGTTATGATTTTGTAGCTGAGTTTTGGTACTTATTGTCGAGACAATTATTGTTTTAGCCTCTAAATCTGTGAAAATCTGAGGTGGTTTACTGTTGCATTGTTATTTTAACCTAGTTATCTTTGTTTCTCAAATCCTTTCAGTGTTGATTTGAGTGTTGATAGAATTTTGTTGCTTGATATGAGCTTTATCTATTCGGATTGATATTTTTCGCTCTGAATTATCCCTTACCTCATTTTCCATCGCGAAGAAGATGAAATTGTCCTTCCTCAATCTGTTCGTTTGTGTCCTCTGTTGTGAGCCCACGTAGCAAATTACATTCACTGATCTTCCTGAAGATAAAATCTAACTCTGCTTATGCTATCTAGTGATTCTAGATTACACATAATGTAGAACATAATAGTCAGAGTGATCAAATACAAATTTATTTATTTTTTTTTCAGTTCTTAACTATTCTTATCCTTTATGCCAGATATGTTTGGTCCCTTCTCCACTAGGAGCAGCCTCAGCCAAATCCTTAACATGATGGATCAGTTGGCCGACTCGCCGGTCTCCTCCACCGTTCGCCGGAATTGGTTTGCCCGGGAAGCTGAGGACGGCCTCCACCTGAGCATGGACATGCCGGGCCTTGGCAAGGAGGACATTAAAGTCTCTGTGGAGCAGAACACTCTGATCATCAGAGGCGAAGGCAAGAAGGAGTTCGAAGACGACGAAGAGGGTGGCCGGAGGTTCTCCGGCAGGATCGATATTCCCGGGAAGCTGTACAAGGTGAGTGACATCAAGGCAGAGATGAAGAATGGAGTGTTGAAGGTGTTTGTTCCCAAGGTCAAGGAGGAGGAGAGGAATGATGTTTTCCATGTCAACGTTGAGTAAGAAAGTTCGTATATTGGGGATTTTGGATAATATAATAATAGCACGTTATGTTTGATGTATGTAATAAACATATGAGTTTGAACTCCATTATGTTTTTCTGTTCTTTTATTAATTGAATCGTCCATTGGGCTTTTTTTGGATTGCGTCTCCAAAAGAAAATAACATAAGGTCCAATCTATTATTTTTTATTTTTATAAAGATTTTGATGGAAGAAAATGTGCAATGGCATTAGAAAGGTTTGCAGTTAACCTTGAGATTCCATTTAATTTGTATAACAATATATAAGGGCGTAATGCGATGCAATGAAATATATGTTTGATCTCGTAATTCCATTTAATACGTGAAAAACAATAGGAAATAATGCGGGTCCACTATGGCTTGATATCCTCTATTTCACTTTCTGTATTCCACCTCGTATTCCAACCTACGAAAATCGTTAAACCTTCCTCGCCCAGTGTTAAAACACTCGTACACAGGAAATATTGACCTTTTTTTTATTTAAACAACTGATGTAATGATATTTATGGGTATAATGATGTGTACGAATGTTTTAATACTGGACGGGGAAGGTGTAATGATTTTTGTAGATTGAAATACGGAGTCGAATACAGAAAATAGAATAGAGGATCAGTACACTACAGTAATTAGTATGACTATGAACATTTGATTAACAAAAATAAATAAAAAATAAATCGCCCGACATTTTTGACCTATACCAAATCTTTTTGTCAACATCCCCATGTGCTTTTCCTTCTTTTTCAGTCCTCGTGAGAAAGAAAAAAGGAAAATGGGAAACTACTACTTTAATTCGACCATACTATGTGATTTCGGTACTACATATTACATATATATAAAGGTGATATAAGTTTGTGTCATAATATAAAGTAAAAAAAAAAATAGTAGTATCAAGTGTCCTCTCACCTAACTACGCATGCCTGCGCGCCATTTGCGCTCTCTCTCTAGAAAATCCAATTTGTTAAATTAAAAGCAATTACTTTTGTTCAATCTATTAGGCTTCCTCCGTATATAGATCCGTATATAGAACTGCTACAGTACAATTCCTCCATATTTAGAGTTTGAACAGTGTCATCGTACTCCAATCATTCCCTCTATATTTTCCTCTATATAAATATATATCTTCATAATAATTTTTAATAATATATTCTATTAAAAAATAATAAATTAATTAGTCATGCATTATTAATAAAAATAATAATAGTTAAATTTTTAATTAACTATTTTAATTAATTATAAAATAAAATTAAGATTATTAGATAAATTTATTAATTATTAGATAAAAATTAAATATTCAGTTATCTATTTTTAAGAAATAGTTTTAAATTTTTTAGTAAATTATTTTAATTAATTATATCATAAAACTAAGTTACATTTATTTTATTTATTAATAATCTTATATTTAAAGTAAAAAATTATTATTTTAGGATTAGTTTTTGTATTTTACCACTGTCCTTTCTCTCTTTCTTCACTATTCATCGTTTTAGGATTAGTTTTGTATTTTACCACTGTCCTTTCTCTCTCTTTCTTCACTATTCATCGTCTTCTTCGATGAAAAACCATTCCAAAACCCTTAAATCAACTAACATCAACAAAGAAATTGAAAACAGTAATTAAAAAATCAAAAAGAAAAAAAAAAAGAAGCTGATAGAGGGGGAACAGTGCCCCGCTTAAGATGGCGGGGCACTGTAGCTTCCGCCAAATTGAAAGAAATTAGTCATAAAGGAGCATAGAAATTAGTCATATAATATACGGTGAAGTGGTCATTTATTTAACAAGTGAATGGCCCTTTAACAATGTTTCCTATAACGATAAAATCCCTTAAATTAACATTCAACTAAATTTCATTACCGAAACATCTTTTATATTACAAACTCTTGATTAGAACGTGGCACATAGGTATATAAATCAAGCACACTAAATAGCACCTCCACTCCATTCATATCATACCATAGAACAAAACTTGATATTAACTAATAATTTAATACTTCCCACCGAACTTATTACAGAGGGCCAAAGCATTACTAGTCACTTGGGCCAGCCCGGTCATCTTCGCCTGTATCGAACTCTTGATCCTACCGTTCAAAGCCCGGCCCGAAAACCCGTCCATGCACGTGGTGTCGTCGGTCAGCGCCGCGCTGACCCATGTCTGAAGGTTGCTCATGTGCCATGTGTACTCAGGTCCACGGCTCGACCCTATCTTCTTCAGCTCGCTGACCGACCGGCTCAGCCGGTCCACGGCGTCGCCGATCACCTCCAGGCAGTCCTTCAGCGCCAGGTGCTCCCTGGGCTTCAGCCCGGGGAACTTGTTGAGGCTCGCCACGTAGGCCTTGGCCGACTGGGCCCTGTCGACGGTTAGGGTCAGAGCGGTGGTGATGAGCTTCTCGGGGTTCTTGTTGATGTTTGAGGCGTAGTTGGAGAGGGACTGGAAGCAGACCGCCGGGTAGGTGGTGGCTCGGCAGGAGGTTCGGATGAAGTTCCCCGCCGGGTCGACGGAGGAGGACTGAGTGGCGATGAGGAGGTTTAAGAGGGTAATGGAGAGTAGTAGTGAGAGTGTTGTTGAGATTTGTGTTCTTGCCATGGGATCTTTTTTTTTTTCTTTATTTTTTATTTTACTTCTCTTATTTGGCAGTGCCGTTGGTTGGCTTCGTTATTTATAGGAGGAACGTTTTGTTCTTATCTTTTGCTTTCACATGTAAGTGGGGTCCACGAGGGATGGGCAATTATTCAATGAGGTTGGCTGGATATTTTTGTATTGATTATTCCAATTAATAAGGTTAAGTTAAGGTTTAGTTAGGAGGTAATAATCTATCCATATTTCTTAAATATATCATATATATAGGATTCCCTATGTGCCCCGTGAAAAACGAACGGTCCATTAGTTAGCTATAGATTATTATTATTATTATTATCTTATTAGGATTATTATTATTATTATTAGGCTAAATTGCATATAATCCATTCGTAGTTTAAAAAATAAACACAAAAAATCCTATGATTTGTAAATAACATAAAATACCCTCGTGATTTATTTAATTATGCGGTCCTTGTCATTTCACCCCCTAATTGGGGAGTACAATGCTATGTTTTAGACACCATGAGGGGTACGGTGCTAAGTTTTAAACAGCACATGGGAGTTTCACGCAATAAAAGAAGCATAAGATAGTAATGCGCATTTCAGTATATCCACGTGGGAATAAAGCATAATTTACCCTTATTATTATGGACATTGAATTGGTCGATTTATAATTTTTTTTTTCTGCACATTTGACGACTTTTGACGTTTTGTACCGACACTGACTTATCGATCCACTGGGGTCCCTTGGTGAATTAAGTCCACTTTCAATTTTTTATTATTATAGTATTATTTATTATTTATTGATGCTTTATTAATCAATAGATTTGTGTTTGTGCGTCCTACATTGGAATAATTAATCAGAATATAGAAAGTCTAAATGGTACCGAAATATAATAAATAGACCAATCAATATGTGCCTAGAATTTGAGGTCCAAGTTCAAATTTTAGTTGTTGCAAAGTCTAAATGGTACGGAAAATATTAATTCATGACAGCCAATGAACTCATGCTCGTTTAAATAATTGTTGAGGGCAAATTTATCAAATTCAATGTGCATTCTTAGGGGGGAAAAAATGAAATTATTACGATATTAACGATATTTAGGACATTATTGTCGGCCTAGCGTTACTCCACTGTGTTAGATGTGAACGTAATGACTCTTTCTTTGTGGCATATAATATGGAATAAATTATATATGTTAGCCGACATTGATTTCCTAAATAAAAGGCGGATTTCATTGAGAAAAGCTTGTCGTTTTACTCACTGCATATGTGTTCACACATAATCGATTTTTTTTATAATTATCATTATCGTGTAAAAAGTTGACACGAAAATTATCAAAATCCGTCTTATTTATGTGAAATTTCGTTATTGGGGCATACGCATACGGGCCCGTATAGAAGGAGAGTTGATCGGATAAGTTGTGGGCTTTCATCCTAAAACCAATTGATGATAGGTATAGTGACCCATCTACTTATATATTAGTCAAGCTCTCCCGACTTAATCGATGTGGGATAACATGTGGGTTATGTTCTTTTAACTATTTCGCATAGGAGGATATATATTTTTATTATTTTTTCATTATTTCTATGAAATTCGTTATTGGACCTTCGCACATGGGCCCACGTCATTTCTATAGAACCCCGCAACTTATGCGATTAAATCTCCTCTTATGCGGGCCCGTGTGCGTAGGACATAGGCCCGATGACTAATTTCATATGGTATCAGAGCGGAAGATCCTGATGGTTCGTGAGGTTCGAAAAGAATGTCATTTCTCATTCGACTCTAATTGAAATAAAAAAAATATATACGGCGGATTCGGAAGAAAGAGTGGCGTTCACGTTCGATTTAAAAAAAATGGGTTCGCATATAAGGGGGACTGTTAAAGAATATAACTCACATGCACCGTATCGATTAAAAATAGAGGGATTGACCAGCATATAAGTTGATGAATCACTTCATCTATCATTAATTGATTTTAGGATGGAACCTCACAATTTATGCGGTCAACTCTACTCCAATGCGGGTGTGCGTAGCCCCTATAATAAAAATTCACAATTTCATGAAGAATTTGTATGTATATCATCAAATGCAAATTAAATTTATTATTAAAAAAATGTGTTGCATCTCTTTCTCTCCCTCCACCTCGAGTTATGATGTACGGAATAGAAACGTTTTTTTTTTGTTTTTTTTTTGTAACTTTTTTTGTTCCGACCAAAATAACGGCTGATGTTAGATAATCGAACGCCTTATGCAATTTGTATACAGTGATTGGGCCGGCCCATTTAAGGATCCATTATGTCTAAACACTTGGTGGGCCTACTTAAAATTCCTCGGAAATAATCCCTCAGTCACACTCATCAAATAATATGATGTATTGGTTGAATGAAACATAAATTCTTACACTAAAGTTGGGAAATATAATTATTTGAGCTGAATAAAGAAAACAGAAAGATGTCTTAAATGTAAGCAACAGAAGGTGGAAGCTATGAAATATATTCCAAAATTATTCGAATAAAATCTGAAAGAAACAGTATTTCGACTCGAGAAAAAAAAAAAATTAGACAAATTAAGTCATTGTACAATTATCTGGCTAAAAATATGTATTAATACACAGAAAGTTTTATTTTTTAAGCCTTCTATATTAAATTGTTATAAATATATCCAATCTATTAGTTAAAATTTAAAAAACAAATTCTAACTTTTATCAATATATCGATCTTTTGGTGCATTTAATAATGAAATTTAAAGTATCGTATCGTATGTCTCTGATCCAATGAAATCAAGCGGAAAATCACATTTATTCATAAGATTATTTAATAATTAAATTAGAAATACATAATTCTAGCTCAAACAATATTAGTTATTTATATATAATAAAACTGCGTCCTAGTATAAACCCTCGTATTCAAGAAAACAGAAAAAAGTAGAGACAGAGCAAGACGCAGTTTAAGGTTTGTGGTAGCGGTGAATTTCTGCAATCGGCGTTAAGAAAGTAATTCGATTACTCATGTATATGAGTCCTCTTTTGCATTTCTGAATTAATTGTTCGTATTCGCGTGTTCTAATAGGGTTTTAGATTACCTTCATTGTCCCAATTGATGCTGCTACTTGCGCGAGGGCTCGATCAATTGGAGGGTGATACATGAATTTCTGTGTCTTTTTCTGATTTCTTGTACCCAAGAACTGATTTTGGAGGAAATTATTAAAATTTACTGTTCTCTCAAGTTTTGAATTGCATTTTTCGAGCATTTTGCTGGAGGGAAGGGGAAATCTCCATCTGGGTCAGTCCAGTTATGTAGGCTAATTGTTCGTAAATTGTGTTTTGATCTTGGATCAGTGGTAATTAGTTTTTGAGTGAGATGTTTGAAATCTGGGATTCCAATCGTATGCTTCAGTATTCTTTTAATCACACGCTTAGAAAAATATTTTGAGAGCAGTTTTTGGTACTTCAATGCGAGAGTAAAAGGTTTTTTTTTTTTTTTTTTTTTTTTTTTTTGCACATTTTTGTGATTATAATAATCTTTACGGCATTTCCAGATGGATAGTAATGGCAATGATGACTACTCTCCAACACATATGGATCAACAAGCCCGCAGAGGTTCGACGAGTTCAGGCAGCAAGGTGTGTATGCTATGATATGGTTGACCATGTTTATAGCGAGGATGAACATATCTTGCATTTTTTGTGATGTTTGGGCACCTTACTTGCAGAGAGTTTGTGCAAAGAACATGGAGATATTTTGTCCGTTACTATTGTTTCACATGAATTAGAGCTATTACGATTTTTGCCATATTTTGCAAAGGTTTAAACTTTAAGCTCAGTTTCACTGTTGTATTTTTTGTTCATTCAGCATTGAGTTGTGGTGCAGCCTGGATTACATCTTTACAGTTAATTGTTTTCCTTGTTTAGATATGGCATTTGATGATTGTTAATTTAAGTGACTATGCACGGTTATAAGATATTTAACTTTATACAATGTTTTATCGCGTGTTTTGATATGGCATTAAACCTGTTTCCATGCAATACGTTGGGTTGCTGCTTAAATCTCTTTGCAGCACGGGTCTCGTGACCATGAGAAAGAAAGGGAGAGGGAGTTATCCAGAATTCGGGATAAGGAATCTGAACGCAGTCGCAGCAAAGACCGAGATCATGAGAGAGACCGAGAAAGGGTTAGGCACAGAGATCGAGAAAGGGATCGAGAAAAGGATCGCGATCGCCATGACCAAGGCCATAGGGATCGGAGTGAGAGAAGGGAAAAGGAGAGGACCAGAGGTCGGGATGACTATGATGACTATTACAGTGGCCGGGACCGTGAAAGGTGAATAAAATTCTTGGTTTTTTTATTGATCACGGAATTACTATATCATATATTTTCTGCATAGGTAGTCTCACCCTATTGATTTGGCTGCCAAAGATTGATAACGCTTGCATGTCATGATAATTGGCATAACATATCAATGTGCATTACATATTGTTGCGTTTAATGGTGATTTTCCAAATATGAAATTGCTTCCATTTCTTGGCACTCTTCTCATCATTACCGAGTGGTTGGAATTTGCAGGCGAAGAGATTATGACAGAGACAGGGAGGATAGGCATAGGCCTCGCTCTAGATCTCGCTCAAAGTCAAAGGATAGATCTGAGCACAGTCCGAGGCCACGATCTCGCTCACAATCCAAGAGGTATTTTGGGGCTCTAATATTCTTGTTTCCTGACTGGGGGTTTTATATGTTATTAGTTAAATTTTGTTTCTAGTTTGATTTATTTGAAATGGTCCTTCAGTAAGTTTGAAATTTATGATGACTGCTCTTCCTTTCGTTCTAAACAATCAGTTTTCTTGTAGAAATGTGAAATCTCTATTTTACCAATCTTCATTCGCATGACAATGTCAGAGCATAAGAAAATTTGAAACAGTTATCGGGCTCTCTATTTTATCATTGCCTGAAATCTTTTTTCTGATGGTCTTTTAGTCGCATTCTCTGAATTTTTCAGTGATCTCCAGTAGTCAATTAATATCATTTCTTCTTCTCAACATTTACAATGACTCTTTTACAGCAAAAGGCCTAGTGGTTTTGACATGGCACCTCCTGCTGCAATGCTTTCTGCTCCTGTTGGTGTCCCAGGTATAACTACTATCTAGTTTTTTCAGATTAACTTATTTTATTAATTTTTGGTATAGCCTAAGACTTTGTGTCGAATGTTGTCTTCATTTGGCAAGCATAGTTGGTCTTTTATCAATTTGCTTGTGGATGCATGCATCCAGGGATTTGTCTGCTTACTTTATTATCTACTCATTTTCTCTTTGTTTTGGCGATTGAAGACTGAGAATCCCTTTTTTTGTTTTCTGTTTGGTTTTTGTTTTGTTTTGTATGCTCTATGTTGTATCGTTAGAAGGCAGTATGGGCTAGTAGCCACTGTATTGACAATGGATGTGAGCGGACATCTGTAGCTAAGGAGAGTTAATACAGGTCCCGTCCATCTTCAACCAGGATATGCATGTGTGGTAGTTCTTATATAAGTATCTCCTTTTGGATACAATGTCGTTTTTCAATGGTTCAGCTGTAAACTGATTGGTATTCTTGCCTACGGTAAACGTAAAGCTTAACTATATCCTTTATGAAGAAATAGTATTACTGATCATTGACAATTGGAAGCATGCCTCTTCTGTGTTGAACTCGATACGTGACATAAAGCTACTGGTCACAGGTCAGTTGCCTGCTTTGACCACCCCAGCTGTTCCTGGCATGTTTCCCAATATGTTGCCGTTGACTGCTGGACAGGTTTCTTTTCCTTTTCTTTTTCTTTCTCTGATGATTTTGTAAGATATCTTGCATTGCTTTTTATTCAAAAAAAATTTAGCAGTTAGGAGGACTACCCATGATGCCTGTTCAGGCAATGACTCAGCAGGTTCGGTTTGTTTTCATTTTCGGTTATTGTTTTTTTCATTGGGATCATCGATGATCATTTAATATGGTTGTTATCAGGCTACGAGACATGCTCGAAGAATCTATGTTGGTGGACTTCCTCCTACTGCCAATGAACAGGTAAGATGTTTCTTTCATATTCTATTTAGTGTTTTATCCTTTGGTGGACTTTCCGTTGCTCTTTAGATGGGAACACCTATGTGTTTGTAACTTATTTGTCTTTATTGGTCATAGTGTAGCGGTATGTGCCAGTGCTGATCATTTGTTTTTTCTTTCTTATATCAAAGCTAGTTCTACTTATGGGTTCTTCTATTTAGCTTTTGAACAAATCCATTATTAGCTTTTGAACAAATCCATTATTAGCTTTTGAACAAATCCATTGTTGCTGGTTCTAGTTCATCCTCCGTGTCACTGTTTTCACTTTTCACCGTTTAATTTTTAGTTTCTATTTTTGCAGTCTGTGGCAACTTTTTTTAGTCATGTCATGTCAGCAATTGGAGGAAATACTGCTGGTCCAGGTTAGCCAACGTCTTGTAATAACTCCTGCTTCATAGTCGTCGTGACAAGTCCAAATACAAATATTGGAATATTCTTTGTGGATTCAGGAGATGCTGTTGTGAACGTTTATATTAACCACGAGAAGAAGTTTGCTTTCGTGGAAATGAGGTCTGTAGAAGAAGCGAGTAATGCAATGGCTTTAGATGGCATTATCTTTGAGGTATTACATTGTCTTTCTAGCAAGTAAATTTGAAACTCAATAGTAATATGATGTATTAGAGTCCTTTTCGCAACTACTCAAAGTTTGCCTCTAAGCCCCTCTTACACGATTCAATCTATGTTCATCAGGGAGGACCTGTTAAAGTGAGAAGACCCAGCGATTATAATCCTTCACTAGCGACTTCTCTTGGCCCTAGTCAACCAAATCCCAGTCTGAACCTTGCAGCTGTTGGGTTGACCACTGGATCTGCTAATGGACTTGAGGGTCCTGACCGTTTATTTGTTGGTGGTTTACCTTACTACTTCACAGATGTACAGGTCAGAGAGCTGCTGGAATCCTTCGGACAGCTTCGGGGCTTCGACCTGGTTAAAGATAGAGAAACAGGGAACTCGAAAGGATACGCTTTCTGTGTTTATCAAGATCTCTCTGTTACAGATATTGCTTGTGCAGCTCTAAATGGGATAAAAATGGGCGACAAAACACTTACGGTTAGGCGTGCAAACCAGGGTGCAAGCCAACCTAACCCTGAACAAGAGAACATTTTGCTGCATGCCCAACAACAAGTAGCACTACAGGTTTGGAGTTGGTTTTGCCTAATCATTAAAGCCCCTCTTTAGATTCTTGAAATACTTGCATATTCATTCAAGATATCCCTGTAAAATATTGATAGTGGCAATGCGCCTTTTTGTCCTTTTTTTTTCTTTTGATGACTTCTCTTTCAACAGAGAATGATGTTGCAACCTACTTTAGCTGCTACAAAGGTGGTTTGCTTAACAGAAGTGGTCAATCCAGAAGAGCTCAAGGATGATGATGACTATGAAGATATACTAGAAGACATGAGATCAGAGGGTGGAAAATTTGGTAAATTTCTCTATAAACTTTTATTTTTCGGTGTTATGGGTTTTGAACTCTTCCAACATACAATCTATCCTCAGGTGTGCTAAACATTTTTTTTTTCTTTATGTGTTGTGTTGTCTGTTTTTACAGCCTCCTTGGGCCCCTTATTCTGCTTAACAGAAGCCTAGAGCAAAAAAAACACAAAAACACTCGGGAGCCTTATATAAATTTTGTTAACTGATGACTACTTGCAATTTTATAGTTTGAAACTGTATCTCAGCATCATACCTTCGTTCTTCAGGTACATTGGTGAATGTTGTGATTCCCCGTCCACTTGCTAGTGGTGAAATGCAACCTGGTGTTGGGAAGGTACTTCATAAGGAACTTCTTCTAATCTCTTGAGCGTAAAAAAAGTCTGGGATATAAATGTTTCTATATTTTCATGTGCCTGTTCTGCAATCTTTCTTATAGAAATTCTATTTCCTATTTGGTAGAAAGGATAGTATGAAGCCAATAATATCAAGATTACTGTTTATCACTGAATTTGAAGAATTTAAAATGCCATGATTCGCAGAACCTCATTCGTATCATAGTCTTTGATAGTGTTCTCATCTTTATCAATTTTTTAGGTGTTCTTGGAGTATGCAGACGTTGAAAGTGCTGCGAAAGCTAGACAAGGCCTACACGGGAGAAAATTCGATCAGAAACAAGTTGTTGCAGTTTTCTACCCAGAAAATAAACTCCTTCAAGGAGAATATGATGGCTGATCAAATATATATGCCTTATCTAAAACCATTATGATCATTTTGGGAACCCTTTAATTTATGTTCTCTTTTCGACTTGGATGTTAAATTTTCAGACATTGGCTTGTAGATCTTTCATTGCAGGTGGTGGTAAGGTTTTGTCTGTGGGTACTCACTTCATGTTAATTTCTTGTTGAAAGAATCTAACGTTATGTTTTTCATGATGTGTTTTTATTTTTTACATATGAAAATTGAAGAGCTACCTATGTATTTACCACCAGTCAATATATGGGCCGGCCCAATATCATCAAAAAGCAGGCCCATCGGCCTACATCATATGGCCCAAATCTAGATTCCAATCCAACGGTCCAACACTTCTCCATCTACATGACATATAAATTTGCAAACCGCGAAAACCATATTGTCAGTGTGTGTCTGTGTGTGTGTTTGCTCAGCTCAGCTGTTGACGTGCCTGCAGAGTCGAACTAAGCTCTGAACCCACGAATGATTTGTCGTGTTATTTCATGGGTTTCTTTGATCCACTCTTTGAGATGCCTTAGGTTGTTGTTTCTGAAAATCAAGCCTTGGAAGTTGGAGAGGAAGATGTTGAAGACGACGAAGATGAAGAAAGTAGAGGAAGAAGAGGAAAATTATGAAAATAGAAGGCTATTAAAAAGACAAAGTTGTCCTTAGATCCTAAATCGGGGGATATGGCTATTCTATTACTATTAATACGTAGATGAAGGGAAAGAGTTTGGAGGTTGAGAACAATAGCGAGGAGAAGAATAGTGAGAGAAGTTCGGAGATGGGTGCTCCAGTGAACAAAAGCAAGATCAGCATTTGCAATAGTGGTAGCGTTAACAAGCAGATGAAGAAAAAGGTGAAGATTGTGACCGATGAGGATAAGAATGCTCTATCGAATTTCAGAATTTCCGAGCCATTGAAGGAAGCGTTGATGGTGAGGGGTATTGAAGCGCTGTTCCCTATCCAGGAAATGACGTTCGATTTGATCTTGGATGGATCGGATTTGGTCGGGAGGGCGCGAACTGGTCAGGTTAGGATTTCCCTCTTTTACGTTTTCGAACATTGTTGTTGGATGATGTGCTCTGTTATTTTACATTTTTTTTCTTTTTGTTTGACACGATCAAAAGTGGATTTTTTGGGGTTTTTTTTTTGTCTTTTCCAATACTTATATGATTTTCCCCTTTGTTCCCCTCTCTTTTTGGGTGATAAGATTGTCTTGGTATTGTTTCTTAGTACTGTAGTTTGCGAGAGCGTTTCCAGCGTTTCATGGAAGAATTTTCTTACATTGTTCTTTCCATTTACTGCGTGACTAATCTAAATGCTATGGGTATCAAAAAATGTTCAATGCATGTTAGGTGACGGAGTACTTTTGAAGTTATTGCATATTTTGTCTGTGTACCATGCCAATTTCTTGAACTGCCTGAAAAATCGAATATGGAAACTCATCGATGTGTATCTCTTTGTGATCTTTCCATGCATCGACATAGAGAGCTGTTTAAAAGCGAGCATGTTATAAGTGATAGATGCATGGATGCAAAATAAATATCTAGCACTGAGGTAATTTTAGTGATAGTTATTTAATTCTGTGCCATCATCTTTAAATGAATTCCAGGGTAAAACCTTGGCTTATGTGCTACCTATTCTGGAATCACTGAGAAATGGACCTGCAAAAACTACGCGAAAGACTGGATATGGTAGAGCACCCAGTGTTCTTGTGCTTCTGCCTACTAGAGAACTGGCCACCCAGGTAATCAGATCATTGATTGTGAATTGTGTCTTGTATCTTTAACCAGTGGATGCTATGCAAGTGCTGGCCGTTTAGCTTGAATCTTTTCCTCATTTATGTAGGTACATGCTGAATTCGAAGTTTATGGCGGAGCATTAGGGTTGATTTCATGTTGTGTGTATGGAGGTGTTCCGTATCAGCCACAACAGATTCAGTTAAAACGAGGTGTTGATATTGTAGTTGGCGTTCCAGGACGCATAAAGGTGTGCTATATTTGATTGTGTTTTATCTTTAAATTTGGAAACCGTATATTAGCATTTCCCTATATTGGGTTTGTGACTATCATCTGGCAGGATCTCATAGAGAGGGGAAATATTGACTTCAGATCACTTAAGTTCCGAGTACTTGATGAGGCTGACGAAATGTTAAGGATGGGTTTTGTTGATGACGTTGAGATGATTCTTGGTACGAGTAACTGTCTTGTTTTAGGAAAATCTTGTTTTCCTAATTCATTTACTGTGAAACCAAATGGCGATCTTCTGACCATCTGATGCATTATCCATATTCGCAATATGTTGTGTTTCTTATTCTCTACCTTCTTTTTACTTAACTTTGAAGGCAAGGTAGAAGACTCAAGCAATGTTCAGACACTTCTCTTTAGTGCAACCTTGCCTGACTGGGTTAAACATGTAGGCTTCGGTTCCCTTGTTTTGGTTTTGGCTAAAGTGAACAAAAGATCCCTTCCTATCTGTCATGACAAAACTTCGCATATGATAACAGATATCTGCTAAATTTTTAAATCCGGATAAGAAAACTGCCGACCTTGTTGGCAATGAGAAAATGAAGGCCAGCACAAATGTGAGGCATATTGTTCTTCCTTGCTCCATTTCTGCCAGATCCCAGCTTATCCCCGATATCATTCGCTGCTACAGTTGGTAAAGTTTCTACAGCCTTGCTGGTCACACTGAGTATTTCTATTTCATTTCATATCCTCGCATTTTGGTATTACTGACTCACTTCCCCTTGAGTAATACTTCTCCAGTGGGGGCCAAACTATTATTTTCACTGAGACAAAAGATTCTGCTTCTAAACTTGCTGGATTACTTCCTGGAGCACGTGCTCTGCATGGGGACATACAACAGTCTACACGTGAGGTACAGTTTGGTGGCCACATTTATTAATGCAGCATTAGTTTCCCCTTGTTAGTGTAACTATGTTGTGGCAGCTCTTGTTATTCTATTGTATTCTGATCTTAAGATGCTTCTCATAGTTGAATGTCTATGATCTTCTTTTATCACAAAAGACCATAATTTCAGATATTGAATATTAAATGACATCTTTAATGCTTTCCGATTGACATAATGATGCACCGCGACTGTTCTAGGTAACACTTGCTGGATTCAGGTCTGGTAAATTCTCGATTCTTGTGGCGACAGATGTGGCAGCTCGAGGATTGGATATTGATGATGTTCAGTTAATAATTCAGGTTTGTTAGATCATCATCTAATTTATTCTTTGATGTTAGTTAGTTTTCTGTATAGCTCCATCAAACATCATGTTAGTCCGATGGAATCTTTTTCTTATGCTTCAGTGTGAGCCGCCTCGTGATGCCGAGGCATATATTCATCGTTCTGGAAGAACAGGGAGGGCGGGTAAGTTGCCAACAATCTGATCTATTTTAGTACCTCGAAGTGCTTCTGGAGTATAACTTATCATTGGATGTTTTTTCAGGTAAAAATGGTATTGCTGTGATGCTTTATGATCCAAGAAAATCAAACTTCTCCAGGATTGAAAGGGAAGCTGGGGTTAAGTTTGAACATAAATCTGCTCCACATCCCGCTGAAATAGCAAAAGCCGCTGGTGCTGAAGCTGCAGAGAAAATTAGAGAGATCTCTGACAGGTATCGTTTCCTAAATTATATGCTTCAGTTTCATTAGTACTATGTTACCAAGTAAATTTTCATATAGTTATGCGAAAAAACTCGTACAGTGTCATTCCGGCGTTCAAGGCAGCTGCTGAAGAACTGCTAAAGTCGTCTAAATTATCACCGACAGACATACTAGCAAAGGCACTTGCCGAGGCTGCTGTAAGTATTGCTCCTCAAATTTTGTTGAAAGATTACTTCTATTTTTAAGTCCTCTTGGTGTGTTTTGAATTTGGTACTGGGATGAGCCTTGAGTGTGAATCCATGTTTTTTCGCTTTGTTTTTTATGCAATGATTATCTCCGTCTATGTTATGCAGGGTTACACAGAGATCAAGAGTCGTTCACTTCTAACATCCATGGAGAATCATGTCACTGTCATCCTTGACTGTGGACGACCCATTTATTCAGCAACGTGAGTGCTTTGCATTTCTTGTAGTTTCTGCATTAGTCAAACTGTGGACGATAGCATTTTTGCTTTCTTTTAGATTTTATGCCTCTTTACGAACTCTCCCGTTGTTACTATTTCTACTAATATTGAATGATCAAGCACTCTTTTGTCGTTCACAGCTACGTCTACGGAGTACTAAGAAGGTTTCTGCCTGAAAATAAAGTGGAGTCTGTCAAGGGTCTTTCCTTGACAGCCGATAGTAAAGGTGCTGTGTTTGATGTGGCCTCCGATGATCTTGACACATTCCTAACTGGTTAGTCCATAAACTTCTCTCTTTTTCGTCCCTTTTTCTCTTCCGAAATATGCAGAATCTGATTCCATTAATTGGATAAGAAGATATATATTACATTGCGCATATGTATCCATACCCTATGTGGTGTCACAGCTCAGAAATATGCATCGGGGGTATGCTTAGAAGTTGTACAGTCATTGCCATGTTTGAAAGAGCAAGAGCCGATGAGAGGTGGAAGATTTGGTGGTCATGGTGGAGGTGGGCACGCTGACGACCGAAGATTCGGCGGTGGTGGGCATGGTGGTGACCGGAGATTTGGTGGTGGCGGTGGTCATGTTGGTGGCCGGAGATCCGGCGGAAGAGGAGGGAACGGCAGAGGCGGTGGTGGTGGGTACTCTAGAGGTGGTAGAGGAAGAGGCGGCGGCGGCCGTGGGAAATGGTGAAAAACAGTTTTTTCTGAGGATACAGTTTTGACCCAAAAAGAAGAGGGCATGCAAATTTTTGCATTAAAAAATGAAGGCTATTTATTTATTTATTTATTCATTTATTTAATTTGATGACATTCTATTACTTTGTAATGCATCATAATCGAATATATCAATGTTGAGATTAGTAAAACTGAAACTGTTTGGTAATAACACAACTTTCTTCTTAACATCCATAGCAAAACATTCTCAGATGATGATAATCTTTTGCTCTATGTAATGACCGTTGGTTGTTCTCTTCCAGTGAACTCTTTAAGCTTCGAAATGGACAGCGCCAGATCTAACACAAAGGTACGTAAGACACCGTAAGCATTATTATTACGTAGTTATACGTCGTAAATGTTCGATCGAGCTAAGAATGGTCGACATACCTATCAAAGGTTTCAACGCCGTTTGAGCATCTACGTCGTGCTTAGATGCGTCGGGCTCAAATTGTTCGATGTATATTCGAACGGTCGCACCAGCCGAGCCAGTACCCTGCAAATAAATATATGTACATAATATATATGTAGTTATGAATCTATTTTAAAAAATAGCTGCTTACATTCATGAAGATATATATATATATATATATATATATATATATATATATATACGAACCGATAATCGATATATGATCCTTGATCCATCGGTGAATACGAAACGAACGCCTTGCTTAGTGACTACGCTTCCATCCACCTGATGAATTTATACGAAAGGGAAAAGAAAAGAAAAACATGATTAAAATGCGGACGAAAAACGAAAAATATTTCATGATTACGTATTTTTCTGAACTTACGGGGTCTGTGTAAGTGAAGTCATCAGCAAACTGAAGCGTATAGCTTCCTAAAACCAAAAAATAATTTGATATAAGAAAAATACCGTCGAAATTCAACTTTGGGCTCATAGCATATTATTTCATGGGACGTTGAGAAGCATACCATACGTATCGCCAGCTTTGCTCTTAGAGATCAAATCCCGAAGATATTCGATCATTTTGTTAGCCCCCTCCGATTCACATTCCTGGAAAAAAAAAATACAAGCGAATCAACCACACATTATTAAAAAAAAAAAAGAAGAATATTAAGTTTGCGGAAAACGAATAGTTAGATTTCGAAGAGACTATTCTTTCATGCCTCATAATCATATCTAGAAAAGAAGTTTCTTCCGTAAGTAACCCAGTGCTCGGACACAATATCCGCAACTGAAACCAAAGTCTCTCCCGAATTTTTGTCTTTGTTTCTATATCCAAGAATTGACAACCAAGCCAAAACCGCCCTGATTTAAAAATAAATAAATAAATAAATAGTTTATTGTCAAGAGACGATAATCAAGTTTATTGTTATAACCAACTTCACCGTGTAATCTCCGCGTATTTCAGTAAAAATTTCATGAAAATTCAGACGAAATTATCGTACCATATTCCATCTTTCTCACGAATGTGGTCAGAACCCGTCCCAAAGCTCTCTTCACCGCAAACCGACAATTTTCCGGCATCCATTAAATTCCCGAAAAATTTCCAACCAGTAGGCACCTGACATAATATTACAAAAATGATAATTTGTTTCCAATAAAGAATATAACTTTTTATCAACATTTTCGATTAAATTCTTGTGCTGTATATTATTACAAGGAAATCAAATGAGATTAATTTAACCTCATAGAAAGGAAGATTTAACTTCTGTGCCACGCGATCTAGAGCACCACTGGTCGGCATTGATCGAGCCAAACCCTGTAATAAAAGAACATTCGTCGCATATCATTATATATCGACCTATCTATATCTATATAATATATATGCATGAGAGAAATGATGAAGTATCATACATTGACTCCTCTCTTGAAGTAAGGTATAGATTCTTCGGCATTAGCAGCGATAATCGCAACAGAATCTGAAGGCGTGACGAAAAATTTTCTACCGAGGATCATGTTTCTGTCACCGTCTCCTACAAAAAAAAAGTCAAATATTACGAAAATGTTTTCATGAAATAATATACATACATAAGATTACACCAACCGTCACTTGCAGCTCCAAAATCAGGCCCGTTTTCTCCGTATATTATGTCAACTAACTCCTTGGCATATCTATTTCCCCCCCCCCATGAAGAAATGAAATAAAATAAGTATCATTGAATTTTTCCAAAGATCAAATAGATGAGATATACGTATGCATCGACTCTTACGTCAGATTAGGATCTGGATGACCATGTCCAAAATCTTCTAACGGCACTCCGTTCAAAATCGAATCCTTTAAACATAATCTATTTTAGTAAAAAAAAAGAAAAAAAAAACAATAAAACAGTTTAGACGATTATTAGAAAGTCTGAAACAGACAGGGTTAGCTCCGAGCTTATCCACAAAGATCGGTTTGGCATAAGCGCCAGTAACAGCATGCATCGCATCGAAGACGAAACTGCAAATTTAAATTTAAAACCAATGAGCATATTATCATTACATATTCATGGAAGCCGAGAGGAACTTATAAACCTGAAGTCTGATCTTGAAATAAGGCTCTTTATAAGTGAGAAATCGAACACATTCTGCAGATTATATTCAAGGAAAGAACATCAGATAGATTCTTAGATTGATTTAAATAGTATCTTTTTTTTTTTCTTTTTTTTTTTTGGTTGTGTACCTCCATAAGTTCCAAATAGTCTGCTACTGGATCGATTACCTCCACGCTGAAGGCTCCATAGTTTATCAGGCCAAGACTCGAGAGATCAACGTCGGGAATATCTCCCATTTTTATTTCAGAGATCTGTGTTACATTAACCCCAGTTTATTACAGAAATCAAGAATGTTAACATAAAAAAAAACAAAAAAAACATATACGATAAGTCAATGAAAGTTCAGACACATACAGAGAGTGTATTTCCATAGATTTTGTCGGTTATTGACTCAGGTGCAGGCTGACCGCTGCTGTAATTGAACTACAGCATAGGACGTGAAAACACCAAGTAAAGCAAATGTTTAGCATTATATTCTAAAAACGAAATTTTTCTTTATAACAACAAATTTAAAAAAAAACAATAAGGCGACGGTAAGGAGCCACAAATGCACCTTGATACCCCAATCGTAATCAGGACCACCAGGATTGTGGCTTGCACTCATTATGAACCCACCATTGGCCTGTTGCAAAAACATTAGTGGGATGCTTACTATAAAAAGTCGCATCAATATGACACTGTGTATATGTACAAGAAGCTACTCAATTAGTTCGGACGAAACCTTAAGCTTCACAGTATTATTCATGTCTATCATAAGTCGATTATGGAAGAAACAAAAAGAGATGATAAAAAATTATGACCTGTTGCTTCCTTATTACAGCAGAAACAGCTGGTGTGGACATAATACCGTCTCTGCAGGGAAAAAGGATCAGACATGAGATTTCACATATTGATCAGACAATTTTTTGCCTCTATGACGTGAAGCTAAGCAAATAAAATGAAATTTTATCGTATATACTCACTTGCCAACCAAGATTTTTCCCACTCCATTGCCAGCAGCAATTTTGATAATTATCTGAAAATTCAAATTTGTTTATCATCACACCATTTTAAAACAATTCATATATGATCGCATCAATTTGTATCTATTTAAGTACCTGAGCAGCCTCTCGATTAAAATACCTACCATCACCTCCAAGAACCAAGACACCTTTCTTGTAGTCCTCGGGCGGCAGAGAGTCAAATAAAGCCTTTTTCATTTTAAACGGAAAAATATGAACTCATTAGATACGTGCAAGAAAATTTCATCTCTGATCTGTATCAGAATATTAATCTTCGAACTGAGATACGAAGTTCGACTTATTTTCTTTTTCGAACCTGAATCCAATTGGCAAGGTAGTTCTCTTTCATAAACTCTTTAACCTAACAGCAGATTACAGCTTCAACTAATCAATTAATAGTCCCAGAAATAACTCTTACAGAAGTATGAGCAGACAATGCAGAACTGATTTACTAAGAGAGCTTTAAGCATAAAGATTCAACCTTTTTCCTCAGACCACTAGTCCCTGTCTTCTGGCCCTCAATTGGCTTCGTGGGCACAATCTTAATCTTAAAATTTCAAACAAATAAACCATAAAACAACAAATTGAACCAATATGTATCAACGCACTGCTTAAATCTTGAGGGTTAAAAGATGGGAAAAGTACGAACAAGCGAGAAACTTTACCTCACTTCAATAGTCACAAGTCACCCGCACAACTTCACCATGTAAGCAGAAAAAAAAAAAGAGACAAAAAATCAAACCTTGAGATCTTGGGATTGAGCAACAGACGTCGAAGGCGAACTTGAAGCAGAAGATGCCTTGACTGAGACGGCGGAAAAAGGCGGCGATACATTCTTGGAGCAGATGCTAGAAAAAAGTGGGACGGGGTTGAGAAAAGAAACTGATTTTCCGTGCTGTGAAAAACTCAAATCTCCGGCGCAGTAATTCTTGAAATTCTTTAAAGAAGGCCTTGAAGAAGCCGTGGAGTTCAAAGCCATATCTTTCTTTACCAACAACGTAGTACACAATCTTCAAACCTTCGTGCGAATGACAAGATGTATGGTATAAGCTCAGTGAGGTTGGAAGAAGATATCTCAATTGGGTGCCACGTGGCATAGAGATTGCATTGCTGTGAGCTTCTGATGGACTCTTTCTGTGGTTTGTGTAGTCACCTGTCCCACGTGAACTGTCTTTTGGTTTGGCTATGGCTTTAATACTATTATCTTTTTGGACGATGAGATTTTCTTTTTCTTTTTTGCCATATAAATTTTGTGATATTTTCCTTGATTACAATGGAAATTAATTTATCTTATGATATCCACGTCGCACTATATGTAAAGTAAAGCTACATAATATATTCCCAATTTAATGAATCTATAAAGAAGAAAACCATGCTAAGAAGGTAATTCATATTAGCCAATCGCCAGTAATCATTCCTTTGTGATATATATACAAATAGTTGTCAACTTCAAGAACCTAACTGTGTCCGTCCAAACTCTCACTTGATTCTCACAACCCCATATGCGCCTTTCGCCTTTATGTCAACCATTCATTGTTGTTTCGCCCTCTGTTCAGCTCATAACGTTTGTTTGCTCGTGATTTCTTGCGGTTCTTCCTCCATAGACGATATAATCCCAGCCCACTTCTAGAAATGGCCGATCCCATCTCAGGTTCGTCTCTTTTTCCTCGTCAAATCATGATTTACAGCACTTGATTTCATCGTTTTGTGTTGCTTCTTTCATGTCTACTTTAGATTTGTTTGGATTGATCTTTCTTGCAATGACGTCATGATCTTATATTTGTCCAATCTTGGCCAAGATTTCATCTTTCGCCTGTGATGTTTATGGGATATTTGGTGTAAGTTGCGTTTTTTGTTCTTGCTGTGATTATTGATCCCTTTCTTTTATTCCTTCGTGAGCTATTTCTGCTCTTAGCTGTATCATTCACATGTGTAATGCCCTTATTGCTCGGTTAATTTAACTCTTTATTAGGGGGTTTCAAGAATCTATCACTGAATGGATATAAAGGCGAGAGCCCTCTCGTCGTTTGCTTCGGTGAGATGTTGATCGATTTCGTGCCCACAGTCGGTGGGGTTTCACTCGCTGAAGCACCCGCCTTTGTGAAAGCTCCAGGTGGTGCCCCAGCTAATGTTGCGGCCTGTATATCAAAGCTGGGTGGCTCTTCGGCCTTTATAGGAAAGGTATTATTATTACATTCGAATTTTTGTTACCTTAGTTCGAGTTCATCGCTTTTTCGAGACCAAGATTGTATAGTGATGATCTGTAGAAATGTGAATCAATAGATGCAATTCTTACCATACTTAGCAGTTAAAGTATGTGGTAAGTCTTGGTTTGGATAAGAAGTGGTTGAGGAAAGGCATCATGAGGACATCAGATTTTGCCTTTTTCGATCAGATTTGCACTCTCGGTTGATACGTCTTTTAAATCACAGATACTTATTTAGTCGTTTTTAACTCTTTTTTCCGAGAATTACATGTCAGAAATCTGTACACAAACATTGCCTTGAGACTTAAATCGTCGTTTATTACCAAATCTTTGTATCCACAGCACAAGATTTTAAGACCCTATGTTTCTGCAACTCTTATATGCTGCAGGTAGGTGACGACGAGTTTGGACATATGCTAGCCGATGTGATGAAGGCCAACAAAGTCAACAATTCGGGCATGAGGTTTGACCCCAATGCAAGAACTGCGTTGGCCTTCGTCACCCTCAGAGACGACGGAGAACGTGAGTTCTTATTCTTCAGACATCCAAGCGCTGACATGCTCTTAACCGAGTCAGAACTTGACTTAGATCTTCTTAAAAAGGTTCAACTTTTAGTTTATCTACTAAGCTTAACTAACTTAGGTTAGCTTACATAGCTTTAAATAACAATCTATTGACATGTAGGCAACGATATTTCACTGCGGTTCGATTAGCTTGATTGAAGAACCGTGTAAATCATCTCAGCTTGCTGCTATAAGAATTGCCAAAGAACGTGGAAGCTTGATCTCCTATGACCCTAATCTCAGATTGCCTCTGTGGCCTTCGGAAGAAGATGCTCGATGTGGAATAATGTCTATATGGGATCAAGCTGATGTCATCAAGGTATATATATATAATATATATATACTATGTAGAATATGAGATCTTCATCATCGTCTCATTCTTGTCGTACTGTGATTTCTCAGATAAGTGAGGAAGAAATTTCGTTCTTAACCAAAGGCGACGATCCTAACGATGATAAGGTAGTGTTGGAGAAGCTTTTTCATCCTAATTTGAGCCTTTTGCTCATAAGCGAAGGAAAAGCTGGCTGCAGATACTTCACGAAGGTCAGGATTTTGAGACTTTCATATTATAAAGTGAAGTGAAGACAAGATTGATGATTATATATAAAAACATCCTTAAAACAGAAATTCAAGGGAAGAGTTTCGGGCGTTAAAGTGAAGCCTGTGGACACGACGGGTGCTGGCGATGCGTTTACTGGCGCTATACTTTACTGCTTAGCCTCGGATGTAAATCTATTCCAGGTACTATTATCTTCTATTGTCCACTTATAAACTCAAAGTTGTGATAAGGTAACATCATTTTCTTGATATTCTTCTACATATATATATATATATATATATATACTAATGATTTTTGAAGGACGAGAAAAAGCTGAGAGACGCTCTCCTTTTCGCCAATGCGTGCGGTGCGCTTACGGTGACGCAAAATGGCGCGATCCCGGCCTTGCCCACGAAGGAGGCGGTTCGAGAAATTATTGCAGAGTCTTCGGCTTGAAGAAGTTTTCATAAGTTGTTAGTCTGTGTTTTGTGAATTATAAAGATCACTGTAATAGTTGATGATGATGATGATGATGGTGATGATGATGATGATGGTGATGATGATGATGATGATGATGATGATGATGATGGATTCTTAGTTTTATTTCGACATTATTGATGTTGACTTGGGAAATTGCATGTGACACTCGGAATAACACATGATGTGTTGCTTTGATAAGGTGTAAAGGGTGTGGCTTATGGTAATAAATAAAATTGGTCAACTAAAACAATGGTAGTAACTATAAAAATTTAATAAATTAAATTTAATAATCTCTAAGATATTGGGGATATTTAAGCAAATGGCCTTGGTCAACTTTAAATCAATAGACCTCAAGTGTAAAATGTCTAAAATATCCTTGCAGTGGTTGTGTAGTCAGACAGCTAAGTAATAGGTCTCGGGTTCAATTCCTGATTAAAACTTATTTTTTTCGTAGTAAAAGGTACCCCTTATGTATAGAGCAGTCAATTTGGCCCGCGGCCCGCGGGCCGGCCCGCCTTGGCCCGCCAAAGGGGCGGGTTGGGCCTGGCCTTTTAAGGCCCGCCAGTGAGCGGGCCTTGGCGGGCTAGCCCGTGCGGGCCGCGGGCTTTGGCGGGGCGGGGCCGGCCGGCCCGCTTACATTAAAAAAATATATTTATATATATAATAACATTAAAAATATATTTATATATATTTTAATAATAAAATAACATTAAAAATACCTTAAAATATTAATTTGTAAAAAATTAAAGAATAAGTAATGAAAGAAATTAAAAATTATAATTAATTAATTAAAAATAAAAAATTATAAATTGAGGACGGGCCAGGCCCGCCGGGCCCGCGGCCCGCCAAAGTGGCGGGGCGGGCCCCCAATTCCCAGGCCCGCCAAAGGGCGGGCTTTGGCGGGTTACAGGACGGCCCGCCCCGCCGGCCCGTTTTGACCGTTCTACTTATGTATGGCATGATACCCCTTATATATAGCATGGTACCATGCGGGTTTGCTATATAGAAGGAGTACCATGCGGGTACCGTGATATATATAAGGGGTACCATGAGCATGGTACCTCTTATATATAGCACGAGACCCCCAATGTTGTATAATAGAGGTTTCGTGCTATATATAAGGGGTACCATGTGGTACCCCTTATATATAGCACGGTACCCTAATGTGCATATGAAAGTATCATAAAAATGACCAAAATACTCTTAAATTGGAGTCTATTGACTTAAAAAAATGAAGAAGAAGGCTATTTTTTTAAAATTGACCAAATCAAAGCCCATATTTTAAAAAGACCCAAGATATTGGGAAGGTTCAAGGATTTTTTTTTTACCTACATTCGCAGTATTCATGATTATGTTTTTCTGATTCTAAATAAAAGTCACTTTAGATTTTTTTTTATTTTTAAATAGAAGTCGTTTGCTATTTTAAAAAATGAATAGCTCGTACATTTACAATTTTATCATTCGTCTTAAGTGTAACTTTATTTAATTATGGTCAAATAATTAATTAAGGGTATAAGAGAAATTTTACTTTATTTATTAATATGCATGTATATTTCTTAAACGACTTCTATTTATAATTGAAGGGAGTAATTTGATTGACGTAGTTTGCAGGTTATTTTACTGATGCGATGTTACAATAGTTTCAAAAAGAAAAAAATTTCCCATACAAAAAAATTAAGATAATAAAAAATTGTTCGATTTTTTTTTAAACCGAAATTTAAATGATCAAGTTTAAAAAAAAAATCAAATTTGGACAAATCATGTGTTTTTTTTTCTCAATATGTATTTAATATACTTTTACACATTATATTTTCACACTTACACTAGTGTGATTTTTATATGTGAAGCTGTACATTATTAATTTTAGCAAATAGTAAAGTAGTTAATTAGTGTAAAATGCATCTATTTTTGGCTAAAAGTGAAGTTTGACAATCGCCATCACCAATATAACGCTTATCCGTCGCCGACGACGACCCGACTCACCGGCGGAGAATAGAGAGAATTAGCAATCTTGACCAGTGAAATTGCGATCAGCAAAGCTTCTCGTTTGTGATTGTGTTGATAGAATTCTTCAATCATGGGTACGAATCCGAATCCCAGCAACAATGCAGGCAATCTGTTGATGCCTGAGATCGGGCCGGACGGGTTGGCGCGTGAAAATCCCGTCATCGCTTACACTGAGAAGGTCAATTTCTGAATTCAACGCACTCGTTCGCTTGTGAAAATCGTAAATGTCGCTGGTTTTTAGATGGTAATTTATTGTTTTTTCTGCTGTGTTTTTGTCTTTTCAGATGATTGAAGCTGAGCAATCTCAGTTGAGGAAGTACGTTGACTTTCTATGTTCTGTTACTTACTTATTTGCTGATCCCATAGCTTCTTAGCCTGAATGATTGTTTATTCACCGTGGTTGAATGCATTATTTTGGTACACAGATTGTAATTTGTCAATAGATTTGAATGCCTGCAGAGTTTCCTGTAAAATTTGATCATAATTGCCTGCTTTTATATAACATTTTCCCTTTCCCTGAGCAGAATTTTTATTATTTGTTTGGTATCTAACGACTGTACTTTTAAGCAGACTTGCAAATCCTTATGCGGTCAGTAATTAGATACTTAGCTATAATGTGTTTGCAATTGTTTGATTGCTGATCTCATGGTCTGGGGATGTATTTATTTAAATAATGAAAAAAATATTAAAAGGCAAATATTTAAAGGCTTGATATGAGGTGGACATAAGATTGGTAAATAGACGAAGAAAGCTCTAGTTTTGGTATTGCATCTTGTTAGATAGGAAGGGTGTATCAAGATGGTGGAAACGACACTTTTCAGTGTGCAACTGCAGAAGAGAATTATCATTTTTTGCTGTTCATCTCCTTTTTTTTTTGCATCCATTGAGTATTAGGATCTGCTGCATATTATGTTTATCTTTATGTATCAAGTATCGACAGTTCTCACATCCTTCGGATACAATTGATCTATGCTTGTGTTAAACTTATAGATTCTTCTTCCTCAGATGTTTGAATAACTTCATTTATACAATCTTTAGGTATATTGAGGAAAATTATTCCAAAATTCGTGATGTCGAGCGAGAATTGGCAAATCTCAATATGGAAATGAAGCTCACTGCTGGTCCAAAGAAAGCCGGTAATTTGTTGTAATGCTGGTTTATGTTCTTTTAGCATGTAAGACAGATATATTCTTTAAATCTGAACAACTTTTCCTTTTATAGCGCTTGAACTCTTACGAAAGAAGATAGAAATGTCGACTGAGAAGATTCGTGCTGCTAAGCTGAAAGAAGAGCTAGCCAAAAAGGTTAGCCTCCTGATCTATAGCATATAGTTTGGCCAAACAGATTAAATTTTAATAAAAGACAAGATAACCCAGTAGAAAATTACCTACCCTGCCGTCAGGATGAGATGATCAACATATACAGCGTATCCATTTATTGGTCCCCATGGTATAAGCAACAATATACAAGAAACATCCCAAGATTGTAGTTTCTGATCTCTCCTTTGATCTGTTCGTCAGATACACTGTTCGAAACAATGACTTTGGACTTGTAGTTTCTGCCTTAGTCGACATTAAAATTCCAACTTTTTCCTACCACTGTAGCTATGGTTTTGAAGGTTCATTTGCTGCTATCCTTCAGACTTCGGTACCAAAAGAATATGAGACTTGTTATGCTAAAATCATCAAGCTTGGGGATGGATTCTTTAACTTTAGAAAATGTAGTGACTGCTGTTTTTTTTTTTTCCTCTTCTGTTAGCGAACTAATAGTGCAAAATTACTACAGGCATGGGAAGCAGCATCAAAAGTTGTGCAGGATGAGGAAGCTGCTAAACAAAAGCTTTGTGAAGATCTGACCCAGCTGGTGGGTATCTATTAATAATATATCATAAGTTATTGCATTTCATGTGAATGATTTATAAAATATTCGTTTTACAGGTCCACGAAAGCAGTAATTCCCAGCTAGCCAGGCTCGAAGAACTGAAGCGCAGAATGGAGGCTCTGAATCCAAGCAGATCATCTACTTTCGCCATCCCTGTAAGACTATTTTCTGCATAACGTCGATGAAGAGAACAATCATCGTGTCTGATGCAGCTTTAATCGTAATACATCATCTTCTTTTTCTTTGCCCCATCGCATCTCTACAGCCATGTTCATATATCTCCCAACACTATCAGCTTATGTTATCATTTTCAGGACATGACTGAAAAACCACCACAGCCGAAGGATTCGCCTACATTGCCAAGCACGTCACAACCTGCCAGCATCATTTCAACCGCCGTCAACGAAGGTGCGGACAGCAAAAACCAAACTCCTCAAGATGTAGGAAGAAAGAAAAATATAATTCAAGGGAAAGTAAAAGGAATTGGAGCTGTGCCTAAAGCTAGGATCGCTTCAACAGCGCCTGGTTGGACCGGCGCTGGGTTTGACATTGATGATAGAGGCTAACGACATACGTTCTTACATCGATGCGTTCTTTGACGATCAGGTAAGCCCTATTTTCTCCAATGTTTCACCGTTTTATTTGGATTGGATCCGCAAATGTTTTGTCTGTCGAACTCGATTAATGCCAGTATAACCACAGTGTAGTAAGAGTACCATAGGCCCAAAGCAAAATCTATGGAAAGTAGTATACTGAATAGTAAGGACACTTTTCCTCGGGGCTTTGTCCCTCGCCCCGAGAACTATCGCTGTGGTGGTTCGGGCCCTTGTTCTTGAGGTTGTGTTGACAAAATGCAGTTCTTACATCACATGAAAGATGAAGTTTGCAGTAATGTATGTTTTTTTTAACTCTTTTAATATATAAGTCTCTTAATATAAATAAGACTATATATCCCTCGTGATATCTGATGGCAATACGACTTTTAGACGACAAATAAGGTATATAGGGCTATCCACATTCACTATACAATGGGCTCATCTATAGAAGAATATAAAGTTCATTTATTTATTACAATATCTTCCATTCTCAATGGTTATACCACTTGACACGTGTCCATACCATCACGAGAATGATGGCTCAAAGCCTAAAACAACTAAATAATAGCAAATAAATATTTTATTTTCAATCTATATTCCTGTCTAAATTTTTATAAACTATGTATGAAAAAGGTTGAAACTAAGAGAAATCAAACTAAAGACATGGGAGAGGAAAGGAGAGAGACAAGTAGTTGTACTTCGAGCTGTATTAGTTGTACATTGGGAAGCAAAAGTACAACCTCAGGTTAATTGGCTTCACGTTCCACTATCGTCACACCTGTCCACAGAAAATCAAACATAAAACAATCAGAAAAAAATATATATATAAAAACAAAAATAAGCCCTTCCTTCAACACAATCATTACACCGCAAGCTTTAAATACTGCTGAGAATCAAATGTGCTAATATTCCTTTTCCAAATCGAAATCAAATCTCAGTTACCAAAAGAAAAAAAAAAAGATAAAATCTTTGCATAATACTCATCATTTCTTGGTCTTTTATTAAGCTGGGCCTCGCCGACGGATCTGAAGATGGGACGAAACTGTCTTGTTCTTCCTATTGTTTTCGTATTTTTTTGTTTTTTCAGATTGCTTGAAGCTAGCCCAGGTGATTCTGATCCTATTTACAGGTAAAGTTTTCTTTTTTCTTTTTGTTTTAATTATTGATGTTGAATTTATAAATTTGATAAATTTTTCTTTTTAAAACTGTGTTATAGATTCTCCTTTGTGGGTGAGAAATATATCTTTGAATACTTCAAGGTTTTCATGTGGGCTTCTTGTATTGAATCATTTTAGTCTGTGAAGTGTTCTTGGCGTTAAATAGCTTGTCAAAATCCAATTATTTTCATTTCTTTAATCATTTTGTATCATTTTTAATGCATTCATATGAGTCTTTCTAACCAACTGTAATGGTGTCAGATTCAAGATTCTATTAAACTGTAGAGCTCTAATAATATTGAAGCAATCAAACTTTTCTTTAAGTTCAGCTGACTTCTCTTTTTTGGGTGAAAAGGGCTTGATCATTCATGCTATTTGATACGATTGCGTCTTCCTTATTATCATTTTAGCTGTGATTTCAGATTCCTCTCACATGTGGTCTGATCAAATTTATACCTAAGAATGGCTGAACTTTCATCGTAAGACCAATTGGGAATGTGATTATCAGCCCCATTTATGGATATGATGCATCGAAGGAAGACTGATTGCTGACATCACCTCCTAAGTGCATTGAGTTCTTTCATCTCATGTCTTGTTTTCTTTCCCTTTTTTTTTTCCTTTCAAGGGCTTGCGTTGGGCAATGCGAGAAAACTGGATGTGTGGGGCCCAAGTGCTTCCAACACTGCGTTTTTTCCTCGGAGGGAAACCTCGTCGATGGCCCGTGGTATCTCCAAGAGCCACTCTACGTGCAGTGGAAGCAATGGGATTGCAGAAACGACTGCAGCTACCATTGCATGCTCTCTAGAGAAGAAGAGAGACAACAACTTGGCCACAAACCTGCAAAATACCATGGAAAATGGCCATTCAAACGCGTTTATGGTATCCAAGTGAGTTTCTTTTAAGGCGTTAATTGTGAGAGTTAGTTATTAAGATTAATACAAGTTTGTCTCAATGTAATAGGAACCAGTTTCAGTGGCACTTTCAGCTCTTAACCTCGCTGTACAGTTCCATGGATGGGTATCTTTCTTCATTCTTGTGAACTACAAACTGCCCTTTAGATCGAACAAGAAGCCTTATTACGAGTACACTGGCCTTTGGCATATATATGCTGTCTTTGCCATGAATTCCTGGTTTTGGAACGCCGTTTGTCACAGTCGGTGAGAGATCTTTGCTGCTTTTTTTTTTTCCGTTATTTCCCTTATGTGCACGATGTAATGTCATTTAGTTTAGTATGCCTTAGCCTCAAACACATCGATGTTTGATATGTCGTGAGACCATTTTGCAGAGACGTTGAACTGATCGAGAAGATCAATCACTCATCATCTGTGGCTTTACTTGGATTCTCCCTCTTCCTAGCTGTAATAAGAATCGTCAGCATCAGGGTCGAGGCTGCCCGTGTGATGGTAGCTGCCCCGACATTTGCTTTCATTGCTACGCACATCTTATATCTGAACTTCTACGAATTTGACCTCGGTAAGACTAACATTGGCATGCTTTTCATTAGTTTTGAGATAAAGCTGAGACATATAGAATTAAAGCTTGAAAGCTCATTCAAGAAAATGAAAAATTCCATTACAGGTTGGAACGCCAAGGTATGCGTGGTAATAAGGGCAGCCCACGTAGCCTTGTGGGCAGTTTGGGCGGGCGTGACACGCCATCCATCTCGGTGGAAACTGTGGGCCGTGATGTTCGTTGGCGTTCTCGCCGATCTCTTGCAAGTTTACGATTTCGCCCCTTACGGTGGGTTAGTGGATGCCTACGCAGTCAGGCATTTGATCAACGTCCCTCTTACGTATCTGTGGTGGAGCTTTGCGAGGGATGACAGCGAGTTTAGAACCTCAGTACTCATCAAGAAAACTAAGTAATGTAGTGAAATATTGTCTTCTTTTTTTTTTTGTCAATCTTCCCTTTTTTTTTTAACGCATGGATCTTTACTTTCTTGCGTTTTCTTGTAAGTTTATCGTGGTGATTGAGTAAGTAGGAATTGGGGTTTTTGATTGGTTTTTATCTTTGATTTCCAAACTTGACATTGCATTGATTTGATAGTTATATAACTGATTCAGACAAGCTTTCAGTTCTTGGGAAGCTTTGTTGATTGTTTAACGATGTTTGTGTAATGAGTCTAAGAAGGATTTTCTTGGTTTTTTCTTTTATTTTTTTTATTTTTCATCTGCAATACTAAGGTTAAAATCCAAAATAGTCACTGATGTTTACCATATGAACTAATTTAGTCTCTGATGTTTCGTTTAAACCAATACAGTCTACGGTGTTGTAAATTTGGTACCAATTTGGTCCTTCCATCACGATAAACGTCAATTTCAAATTTCTCCTCCAAAATTCGAACATGAGCTCTAGATCGTCTGTTTCGCTGAGCTTCATTGATAGTAGAAGAAAACAATACAATATATATGTTATGTTAAACGATATAAAAAATAAAATAATTTAGAGAAATTTTAGAATGGTACACATGTGTTTAAGGCATTTTCGTTGAAAGTATTTTTCAACTCCAATTGATACCCTTGTGTTTATGACTCTATCAATTGGTGCCTAAATTATTTTTCAACTTCGTTTGGTACTCTTGTGTTTAAGTCTTTTTCAGTTGGATTCGTATTTCCATGGTGATTCTTCAAATTGGACATACAAATAACAATATAATATGAAACTAGGAAGAGCTCAAAAGTGTCATCGTTGCGGAACTAAGTCTGATTTTAAGATTTTAGAATCAATAATTAGATTTTTTCAGCGTATAAAATAAAAGAGAAAGTTGAATATTTGAAGAAATTCGAAGAGGTTAAATATCTTGGAAACTAACTTAAAAGGCCTTGAACACGATGTTGAAATATACTTTCAATACCAACTGAATTAAACACATGAATACCAACCTCAATTTTAGAATAATTTCAAATGAAAAAGAGATGTAATTGATTATCGCAGTGCTATGATATATCCCACCACTTTCTTTGGCATCAAAATTATTACATTGACGAAGTCTAAAGGATACTATATGTACACGTAGGTCGTTGATCTTTTGATTTGTCTGAACTTCAAAGAGCCTTGCTCCAATTATAAACAGTGACGTGTCCTCATTCACCGGCTATACCCCGTTTAAACAAGTATTAACTGGATACAGGCGGTCACTTCCACTGTAATTAGCGTTTGGTGCACATAAACAGCTGGACCGACCATCAAACGCGACCCATGACTCTCTACGTCACTGTAAAGTCTTGCTACGATTATATTACTATCCTTTTGGTAATCTAACAAACCCTTGCGATCTTTGCCTTTGTCTCGGTAATCTAAGCAGGAACAGTAGTTCTGTTGTTATTATCACTGTACTCCTCCTATATATGTTGAAATGTACTTTCTTTTTTTGTCCGATTGTTGTTTTTATGTAATTGATTCGTATTTCTCGGCTGGGTAGGGACCGAGGTTTGTGTGAGGACCTTTGGCTGGTGATTACTGTGGGTAAGCGATTGTAATTACGCTAAATAAAGCTAATTTGGTTCTTAAATTTTCCTCTTTTTTTTTTTTTAATTTGTCCTTATGTAACGAGTGCTACTTTTGATGGTTCGAGTTTGGTTCAGTTGCTGATCAATGTTTAGTTTTTGTCGATTTGTTAGCTTGAGCTTCTTGCTTTAAACAATTCGAGTTTGGTGGTAATTTGATGGTCGTGAATTAGGGTTTTGGTGGTAATGGGGATCTCGGGTACAGTCTGGGATGGATCAATTTTATTGTTAGATACTGATAAAAAGCTGCATCTTTGTCGTTTGGCTTCTTTTTATTTGTTTGATCTTTCTAGCTATACCCAAATTTAGGTGTTTTTCGGTTTCTTTATATGTTTAGCTGCATTTGGCTGATTATCTGCTTGTATTGTAATTGACCTTCAACAGATACCGAACTAGTAAAGCTGAAAGGACTGATTTTTAGAGATGCAAAGTGCAAGCATGCTATGCTTAGTATGGACTGGTGGATCTAATTCGTGATTGGAAGAACATACCTTTCCTTGGTTGGATTTTAGTTAATTTATTCGGTTCAGTAAATGACTTCAATATAGGACGTGGACGCTGGGAGAAAAGTTACTGAGCCTTGGTGTTAACAATGGTGCCTTCACGTATGGTTGGAGGAATGCCCCAGTCATCATCGAATTCTGGCGTATTTTTTCAAGGAGACGGTCTATCTCAGGCTGCAGGAAATTCGCAGTTGAGTTCGCCTTTTGGGAACCCATCAAATTCGTTACCTGGTCTAGCGCGGGCTAATACGGTTCCAGTTCCAATTGGTGATCTCAGTAACACGGTTATAAACAGCGTGGCGAATTCAGGGCCCAGTGTTGGTGAAGGTTCTTTAATAAATGGCTCCAACTCTGGAATTTCCGGAGGTACTCAGTTTCAGAGAAGTGTTAGTATGAACAATGAATCTTACATGCGCTTGCCCACATCGCCAGTGTCATTCTCTTCAAATAATATTAGCATTTCTGGTTCGTCTGTCATATCTGTTGTACAACAAAGCTCCAATCACGCTCAGAGAAATCAGCAGATTCAGGGAGCTACAAGTGTCACTTCATTGCACTCACCTCCTCAGATGGGGCCAGTTCAGCTCCTGGGTAATAATCCGAGGGGTGCTAGTTCATTCGTGCAAGACCCTTTGGCAATTTCTCAGCTACAAAAGAAACCTCGCTTGGATATTAAACAGGAAGATGTTATGCAGCAGCAGGTTTTGCAACAATTACTGCAGAGGCAAGATAGTGGCCACTTACAAAGTCCTAACCCTCAATTGCAAGCTCTGATTCAACAGCAGAGAAGGCAACAAGAGCAACAGCTTCTACAGTCAATGTCACCTATGCAACGAGTTCAGTTCTTGCAGCAGCAGCAGCAACAACAGTTGCAGCTAAGACAGCGAGTGCAGGGTATGCAGCAACCTGCCTCAGGAATAAAAAGACCCTTTGATGGTGGTGTGTGTTCACGTCGGCTAATGCAATACTTGTACCACCAGAGACAGCGTCCTGGTGTGAGTAAATTTATAGTATTTGTTAGTAAATTTTATTTTTCAACTTTCAGTTGCTGTTAGGTAAGTTAGGCTGACGTTTCTGGGTTATTGTATTTTCAGGAAAATGCCATTTCTTACTGGAGAAAGTTTGTTACCGAGTATTATTCTCCACGTGCGAAGAAGAGATGGTGTTTGTCCCGATATGATAATGCTGGAAATCATTCGCTAGGCGTGTTTCCCCAGGCCTCACAGGTAAATTATTTCATATATAGGTGGTCCATCCATGTCATATTTGTTCATTAAAGGCACAATTCACAATGATTTGTAAGCATAGCTACTTAATTTGTGTTTGTTTTACTTCTGGATAGGACCCATGGCAGTGTGACATCTGCGGTTCAAAATCGGGCCGGGGATTTGGTATGTTTGTTTTAATTATGCGCATTTTTTCATTAATTGCCCTCTGATTTAAAAAGACAACAAAACTTGAAGGAGCGTGCCATAACTAATGCCCTGTCATTTGTGACTGTTGATGAACCAATATGAAGTTATTGTGCTTGCTCCAGTGTGTTTGCTTATGCAGAAGTTTCTCCTAGTAACTTTAGTCACTGGTCTGTTCCTTCGTTTCCCTTAAAACTTCAGCAACTCATCACTAGTATCGGTCTAAAGATTGTAATCTTGGTTTTCCTGAATTCTCTCGAGTTAAGCTTGATATGGTATTCTCTGGATAGAAATATACAATTATCGTTGAGAAATCACTTTACGGTGACTTTTATGATTTTTGGTTTACCCTTTATATTTGATGTATCTGCTTATTTGTTCTGAAACTTTTTCATGCCTTTTTCTCAATTTATCAGAGGCTACTTTTGAAGTGCTTCCAAGACTAAATGAAATCAAATTCGGCAGTGGTGTAATCGATGAGCTTCTGTTTCTGGATTTGCCTCGTGAATATAGATTCCCCACTGGGATGATGGTGTTAGAATATGCAAAAGCAGTTCAAGAAAGTGTTTATGAGCAGCTCCGTGTGGTCCGTGAGGGCCAGCTTCGTATCTTATTCACCCCCGAGTTAAAGGTAAGCACAAATCTTGATGTTGAAATATAAGGTTCTTGTCCTCATTCCTATGGGATAACACTGAGGATACTTTGTGATTTTTCTAGATATTATCTTGGGAATTTTGTGCACGGCGCCATGAAGAGCTTCTTCCTCGTAGATTTGTTAATCCGCAGGTAGGTGTGGCATCCAAATTTACTATTAGGAAAAAAGTTGCATAAATACACTGCAGTAATGCTTACATTATTTCGTAGCACGCTGACGAAATAATGCAATATTTGGGAAGCTGTCCATATAATTATATATCTGTGAGTAGTGTGTGATGGTATGCTTAGCAGGAAATGGTGTTTTGGATATAAGCAAAACTCAAAATGATACATTGTGGTATTGGTATTCTAAATAACCATTCTATTAAATCTTTAGAGCAGTAAGCCACTCTTTTTGTGCTTGCTTTGTTTTTAGACACAAAATCCAGAATTTTGCTCCAAACGTGGGTTGGTCGATAAATGCATGGACATTTGTATTAATTTTTGTTGATTCATAAGATTGCCTGGTTCTGCAGGTGAATCAGTTACTTCAGGTTGCACAGAAATGCCAGAGCACAATATCTGAAGGTGGAGCAGATGGAGTTCCTCAACAAGATTTACAAGCAAATAGTGCAATGTGAGTGAGAGCTCTTCGAACATCTCAGATTTTAACTCTTAAAAATTCCCGTTTCTTTGCTGTTCCTCTTAATACTTATTTGGATCTTCTTTGATGCACTTAACTCCGTTTGTTACGTGGTTTCAGGGTTGTGGCAGCTGGACGTCAACTTGCTAAGAGTCTAGAGGTGCAGTCACTAAATGATTTGGGATTTTCAAAAAGATACGTTCGATGTCTACAGGTATGGGTTAAAACATTATAAATCTTTTTTCAAAATTTCCAGCGCGTTCTCATGATCTATCATATCGTTATGCTGTATTTAGATAGCTGATGTTGTCAATAGCATGAAGGACTTGATCGATTTCTGCAGAGAACAAAAAGTTGGCCCAATCGGTATCTTTCCTGCTTTCTTTCCTCTATGAATATGTCTGAATTACTCATCTCTAAAACATATAATCCAGATAACCTCATGCGTTTTGCTTGTGGCTGAAAATTTTAAAATTTGGTTTTTTCTTGCAGAGGGCTTGAAAAATTTCCCTCGACGGACCTCCGAACCAAAACCCCAGATGCAAATAAAACAAGAGATGGACACTACGGGCAAAATTCTGGGTCCACCATCCGATCACAACACACTGAGCAAGCTAATGCCCTTACATCCCGGGTTAAATATCAATAGCAACCAGCGCATGGCTAATCAAGGAGTTTTAAGCGGCTCAGCTGCTTTAGCCAACTCCCAGAACTCCCTGATGAGACAAAACTCAATGAACTCAACCCATAACATTCCCATTAAACAAGAGCCATCGCCAGGTTTAAGTACTAGCCCAGCTATACCGTCTTCATCTACGCCAGGATCATCTTCAGGTGGTGTCTTACCAAATACTTCCCAAGCACCTTCACAACTCAAAGGTTCAGCGTCAGCAAGTGCGAACGGCTCAGAACAACAGAACCAATCTTTACCATCATCACAAGGCGGTCAGGCATTACAACAACGTATGATGCAGCAATTCTTGCAAGATATGAGCAGAAAAGGCAGTACCTTTCCTCAGCAGTCACCTTCCTTGCCAAATCCCAGTGGCAATATCGTAGGGGATGGCTTTACTTTTAGGAGCTCTCAGGCTACTGCTAACGATGGACCTGGGAATGTTGGAAACGTTATACCGAGCAGGGACAATAGTTTTAAATCTGCTTCGAACGGTGACTCCCCTTCTTCTTCTGCTGCTGCTGGGTATAATGGGATTGACCCGAATAGCTCTGGTCTGTCTCAAAACGTTCACTTGTCTGACGCTGCGATGTTCGATCATGATAGTAGTATTTCGCAGTTTGCTGATGGGTTTTTCGACACTGCCCTTGATGATATGAATTTCGGCTGGAAGGTATGATTAAAAATGACTTCATGTTGTGTGGTGATTAGTGCAAAAGTAGAAATATGCATCTGTATAGTGCTGTTTTAGTTTCTTTTTTTCCTCAATTTTATATCTTAATTTTGACTCTGTTGGGAGTAAGTTCCAGGTGTCTTTTTACTCTTATCAATATGTGTTGGTTGTTATTACATTACTAAACTTCCCTTTGCAAGTGTAATAATTATATGTATTCTTGGCGATTATGAATGTTATTGACAAACTCTTATTGGGATTGAGATTTTCTGATGTTTTTTTTTCTATCCTATTGTTGCAAGTTATATAGTTGTGGTTTTATCAATCTTATTATTTTTAAGGGTCCTACTATTTACACACCCTTTAGGTGAAAAATGCTATTCACACCCCTTTAGCACAGTAAATACTTAACTCAAAATAACATGAAATTTGTAAAAGTTACTCTCCCTATTTTTTTTCTCTCTTAAATTCAACAATAATAATTTTGTTAATTAATTTATTTTTCATTTAACACACATTTCATTTCATAATATTATATTGTTAAATTAATCTATACTTTAATATTTTGTTAAAGTTACAAATATTAATAATTAACTTATTTTAATAAAAATAATCATATAACATAATATATCTTATTAACTTATACAATAATTATTGAAAAAAATATAGATATTATAAATATATATAATATGCAAACAAAAATTATCATAATTATATATTTTCCCGAATTAAAATATAAAATATATATTTATATGATGTTAGTAATATTATTAGTTGAAAAAACGAATATAAAATATTATTTACCTTAAAATTTATTCTTTACTAATATGCAATAAATATGTGAGACAATAAAGACTAATCAAACTTGAAAAACATGCTTTTTATAATACTAGATAATAAATATGAGGTGTATTTAGTAAATAGGGGGTGTGAATAGAATTACCCAGAATAATTACCCTATTTTTAATCTTTTAGTAAGTTGACATAGAGAAACTAAATATCAAACGAAATAAATATGCTACTTGCTAGTTTGTCCGTACAATTCGGGTCATAGCTAATTATGTCATATTCAAGCGTATGGGCATTTTAGGTATTTCGCCGTAAACGACTCTAACACCTCTAAATCTACGAAAACAATTTCAAGATGCAAAAGCAAAAGCATCACAAATTCACTCTTCGCTATCAAATCAGCTGAGAAAAGGGTACGGATCTTTCACTATGTCGCTTGTTGCATGTCGATTAGTTGCTTATTCTTCATCAATTGCCGATTTCTTCAATCTTGGTGGCTGAATTTTGTTTCTGGGAAGAGTTATTTAAGCTGAATGGTGTTCATAGCATCCGTTTTTGATCGGTTTTCTCTGATATGCTGTGATGGGGTTTTCTTTCCGATGCAGAATATTTGTTTGCTAGGAATTTAATTTGCTGGTTGTTTGTGGGGGCTTACCAGCTGAAAGATTAGGGAGAGATGTTTTCATTGTTCTATGGACTCTGGAAGTATATGATCAGCAAAGTGGAGTTCCATATTCTTATTCTGGGGATCGACAAGGCCGGAAAAACAGTAATTTACTTCCCGACTTTTCATTTATCGTTGTTCTCAGATTGTTAATTGCCCGGTTGTTATATAACTGTTTGATATTCGGATGAGAAATTTTGCTGCAACTATGCTTTCTCTCTGGAATATGGGTCAGCTGTGTTAACCCATTCGAACATGAGGATAAGATGAGCTCTTCCCTTTTCATGGAGTGATTAATATTCGCAAGCATGAATTAGAAAAAGTGGAACATTCTGTGACCTCCTCATTCAGAGATTGACTTCATTTATTTGAGATTCTACAATTACGAAATCTGATCTAAATTGACTTAAGCTGATCAAGTTAGTTCATCTATTAATCGATTTTGACATTGATATTTCGTGTGCAGCTTTTCTTGTAAGACATCTTATTTTTCTTCGGTTGCTCTCCAGATTTGGGCCTTAAGGAACTACCCTCCCCTCTTCAATATAATCACCAGACAATGTTGCTTTTTCTTTTGTTCCATTTTATTTTTGAACTTGCGCGCCATTGATGCATTGAGATATCTGTTTGAGTTTACTTGTTCTGCTACATAGATATTTCTATACATATATGTATCATGTTTAAACTGAATCTGCCTGACCGACTATAATGTAACCAAATATTGAGTTGATTCATCAAATTTGTTTATATATAGACATTACTGGAGAAAGTGAAATCACAGTATTCCAACGTTGAAGCACTTTCTCCCGATAGGATTGTACCTACTGTGGGGCTCAATATCGGTCGAATTGAAGTGTCAAACACAAAACTTGTGTTCTGGGACCTGGGAGGTCAGGTTCGAAATGCTCTCTACCTTCTCTTTACTAATTTGGAGAATTGTATTTATAATTCTACTTCTTTTTTTTTCGGCGTTTTATTTTGCATTTCACTGACGAGGGAAATTTATTTATTTATTTTTTCCCTCACCAGCCCGGTCTTCGTTCGATCTGGGAAAAATATTATGAAGAGGCACATGCTGTTGTTTATGTAATTGATGCTGCTACTCCATCTCGTTTTGAAGATGCGAAAACTGCACTTGGTAATTTCTTACAAAACTGCATTTGGTATCTTCTGATGCCATCGTACTAATAACTCAAAGAATTGTCTTTGCAGAAAAGGTTCTTCGGCACGAAGATCTCCAAGGTGCTCCGCTCCTAATATTAGCTAACAAACAGGTAAAATCTACTGGTCAGTTTCCCCTACAGTGGTTTAAACATAAGATAGTAAGAGTCATTCATATTAACGAATCACCACGTTCGTGTGTAGTCGTCATACATTGAAGTTCTGTTTTTCATGGTATCCCAATGCAATATTACAACCTCAACACTTTACTATATTGCTGTCCAAGAAGTGTTCATCCTTAAAATCGAATGACAGCACAAATTCTCTGGATTAATGGAGCCTGAATAAACACAGATTTTTCATCGAAACCACAAATACTCCTTTATACAGACAGAAAATAGCACTGAGCCAAACCTTGTACCTTTTGCAGGATCTCGAGGATGCTGTCTCAGCCGATGAAATTGCTCAATATCTCGACTTGAAGAAGCTGGACGAGAGAGTTTATGCATTTCAAGCTGTCTCAGCATTCGACGGGTAAGCAAATGCTGCCTAATTTCATATTTTCTTTTACGTAATTCTACTGCTTTCCGAATAATCATATCCATTCGAATTCTTCATTCGAAGGCTTGGAATCAAAGAAAGTGTAAACTGGCTTGTAGACGCTATCGAGAGAAGCAAGAGAACTGACATTCTCAGAGTTCGCGCTGGACCCAACGTTGTTTAGATTTCTCGTCATATAACGTATTTATAGCTCATACATAAACGCATTTTCTTCTTCAGCTCCTTTTCTTTTTTCTTCGTTTGTATCACAATGAATTCTATTACAGGCTATGCTAAAGGCTCACCCATTGCATCTAAATTGCGTCGAGAAACTGTATTCAGAAAGAAGAAATATACAAATTCAGACATCAAACTAACTCCCTACAAGCCAAAGGAACTAACTTGAAAGCTCATCCACATCAAAGGCCCTTGCAATCCCATGAATCACAAACTTCTCAGACAAATATGCATCTGCTGCTGTGATTTCCACTCCACTCAAACCTACGTTGCCCAGAAACCTATCGATCTTCAGCTCATAACCTCGAAGTAACGTCCTTAAACTCACTTCCTCGGTCCCAAACAAGTCGCTGTAAGCAAACCTCTTAGGCACAACATGAACTCTTACCGTCCTCTCCAATAATGGTGTGGGATACGCCACAAAGCCGCTACTAAAAGGAGCAAAGATCGTCGCAGATCCCAAGCCCTCGTAATCTTCGACGATCCCATCAAGAATCGAGTTTAGCCCAACAGCAAACGATACGAACCCACTCGAGCTCAATGCCCTCACTATCACTGTCCAATCCAAGACAACCTCGCTCTCATTAACTGCACTATTCTCTTCGTTCGAATTCGAACCACAAGCAGCTAAAGTGATGGAATCAAACGGGCCCACGACGCCATGAACCACAAAGTTCTTATCAACAAACATGTCAGGATGGGCGATCAGCACGTTGTTGATCTCGACTGACCCGTTTCTAACATCTTTATCAGTGATCACCAAGTTCTTGCGGCTTGTCAGGCTTTCAAAGCAAGACCCTTTCCGCTTCTTGAAGAGATGGGTCGAGGGAAGCGCGGTGGGGCTCGTGTGGAAGCGTAGGAGCTCGCGGGTTTCGAACGGCGGCGACGATAGGTTCGAGATAACCGAATCTTGAATGGCGAAGACCGTGGCCTGCTGCGAGGCGGCGAAGAAGAGCTCGGGGGAGAATCGAAGGAGCGTGGCGAATATGTGGTAGTCGTTGTGATGCGAGCGTAGGGCGTGCGAGGCGTTGTGGGCTAAGGCCTGGTGTAGTGTTGAGAGAGGGCTTTGGCTGGAGGGGTGGCGGTTGGTGGAGGAGATGGCTATGAATGCTAAGAGTAGGGATGAAATTATGTAGAATGGCGCGTGCCACCAGTGTGAGCATGGCGAGCTGTTGCTGTTAGACGCCATTGATGAAGAAGAAGAAGAAGAAGGGCTTGATCGATACATTGTGTGCGACTGTGTGTGTGTTTGCGCGCGCATTGGTGTGTATGAAGATGGACCGACAGCTAGCTTTAAAACAAATATCGTGGTTGGGTGAAGCGTTTTTAGATTTAGAAAAGGGGCAAAAGGGAGAAATCAGTGAACTTCGCCAGAATGCCCTTTTTTCCCTCTACAATTCCCGACGCGGGGAACATTACAAATTTTGGAGGGGCGAATGGGTGATGACGTGGAAGATCCACCGCTACTCGGCGACGGCGACCAGATCCAACAGTGGTCAGACGCGTTCTCAGAAGAAGATGATGACGATGATGATGAGGATGATTTCCGACGGTTTTCGGATGCGGTCATAGACGATGAAGATGGTTCAGACACTTTCAAGTCGGATTTTTACCGCAGTGGTACGGATTGGTCTAGGCTGAAGCCGCAGAGTGCATCCGCGCTGAAGCAGGCGAGTCTGTTCCAGTGTTGGGGGATCCAACAGAGACAGTCTGTTGATTCAGTGAGTGCCTGCCACGTCAGCGTTGGGAAGAGGTCGGCTGGTGCTGAATCTGATGGGGGAAAGGCGAAAAGGCGGCGAGGTATGGGCGTCTCCTCCGCGTATGGCCAGGGCCAACCCCGTCGTTGCCCTTTCTACAAGAAGATTCATGGTTATTTTAATTTGCACCCACAGTCACTTAAATACTTCTACAATGACTCTGTTACGACAGTCAATATCTCACTGTTTGTTGCTTTCATTGATGGTGAAATTTGACTCATTACCTTTTAACTGAGGCTAAATTTTCCCCTGTTGATATTGGTCGACCATATTCTGCATTTTACATTGTTACGTTTAGAAATGTTTGGCAGGTGCTTTTATGCTAGCTGACCTAATTTGGTGCTGTTAACCATTTCTCTTACTTGTGGCAACATTTTTGTTTGTGCAGATACGCCTTTTACTGTGGATGCATTTCGATATGGTAAAATAAATGGTTGTTCCGCGTATTTCTTAAGCCATTTCCATGCCGATCATTATGGTGGCTTATGCAAAGCCTGGTCTCATGGACCTATTTATTGCACTGCTTTAACTGCTCGGCTTGTTAGGATGTGTTTAGCTGTCGACTCACAGTGAGTTTCCGTGTTTTTAATTTTCACCTGCATATGTTTATCTGTGATCTTTACTCATTCTTCTTCTGTTTGTCCTCTCATTACGAGGTGTTGTCGATGGATGTGATGCTATTTTATTTTGACCTGTTCTGTTTAACATCTTCAAATTGGGCTCTTGGATTGAAAAGTTTAGATCCTTTTTGGCAGATATATATGCCCTCTCGAATTAGATATGGAGTATGTTATTGAAGGAATCAAAGTGACAATGCTTGAGGCTAATCATTGCCCCGGCGCTGCACTGATTCTCTTTCGCCTCCCTGATGGACAATGCCATTTGCACACTGGCGACTTCAGAGCTTCGAAGAAAATGCAAACTTATCCTGCTCTCATGAGCTCTCGAATTAACATGCTTTATCTCGACACAACATATTGCAATAATAAATACAGGTGATGAGATCTGCTGTTAAATTTCCTTGCATTTCATTTTCCAAATATTCTTACGGGAAAGCCACTGGACCGATCTCAGGTTTCCTCCCAAAGAAGACATCCTAGATTTTGTTGTACTAAAGAGCGAGAGTTATTTAGAAAGTTGTCCAAGGACATTAATTGTTGTTGGCGCGTACAGCATAGGGAAAGAATGTGTTTACCTGGCCATTTCCAAGGCGTTAGGGGTATGTTTATATCAATTCTTTCAACTTGTCTCCTTTCAAGAAACTAAATTTTGTGGATGTGAGTTTTTATTCTTTGCAAAGAACATAAATCTGACTCTACTGCAAGCTCATTCACTAACTGGAAATAATGCTTGGTCTTGAGCTTCTATGTTCTATTATTTTCACGCTTGTTTTGGTAAGGACTTAGGTGATGATGATGATGATGATGATGGATGATCCGTGTTCTAACCATCTTTCCTCGGCAACTTGACAGTTCAAGATACATGCAAATGCCTCGAGGAGGCGCATTTTGAACTCTTATGGCTTGCAAGAGATTACTTCAAATCTCTGCTCAAATGGGAAAGAAACACCTCTTCACGTTTTACCCATTTCATCGCTAAGATTAGAGGTTTGTTTTGGAATTTTTCCACTGCTTTTATCAACTGAGATCGCAGTGTGGGCTTTTCTTAAGACATGTGTATAAATATGGCAAGGTCCTGGAAAAGTACTTGAAGACATATGAGGGGCAATACTCTAAAGTCTTGGCATTTAGACCAACAGGTACGATACACATGCTTTTATCAGCTAATATTTGTCAGCTGGAATAATTTTTGTACATTGATACATACTTGCTTTTGGGATTAAGGTTGGACTTACTCTGAAAAGATTGGCAGCCAGCTTGAGTTGATCAAGCCCACGTCCAAAGGCAACATTACCATTTACGGTGAGTTAAATAGGAGAGGAGATTCATAACAATGTATTGTTGCATATGATACTTTGCGCCTTACACATATTTTGATGTCTTTGGACAAGTTCAGGTGTACCATATAGTGAGCATTCCAACTTCACAGAACTGCAGGAATTTGTTCAGGTTAGTTGTGTGCTTCCGAGATATTATGGTCCGACCAATTACATGCACGCTTGATGATCCCTAACTGTGTCTCTTTACGCAGTTTGTTAGACCCGAGAAGATAATCCCGACGGTGAATGTCGGTAATGCTACCAAACGTGAGCAGATGCAATCCTATTTTCGACAGTGGCTTCTCAATCATTAGTAATGTTTGTTTTTTATTGATTCTTGAATTAGCCTTTAAGTTGAACTTGTTTACCTAAGTTCAATACTTAGCATGCTTTGATTGTGGGAGTCCCTTCTGCTTTCGTTTGGTATAAAGATTTCGGCGTGGAAAAGAAAAAAAAATGAGACAATGAAAGCACAATGTATCATTTTGTATGATGCATTGTCATCGTTTTCATCGTCATAATTTTGCATCATACCAAACTGACGAAGAAGTTTTTGTTTTAATTTAAAAAAAGGGTTAATTACTTTTTTATTCCAGTAATTTAGGAAGGGTGGCATTATATGGACGTCAAATTTAGGGAGACAATAACGTTCAAAATTAAGCAATTTTGGGACTTTATACGCAAGAATCCTAGATTTTGTTCCAAAATTGTGTAATTCTGAAAGTTATTGACCGTATAACGCCATCCCTAAATTTCGTCGGAACCCTATATTATAAGCCGAAACCCGAGAATTGGGAGCAAAATTTAGGGTTCCGATGTATAATGTCCGTAAATTGCTTCATTTTGAAATTTATTATCCCTTTAATGCCGACCCGTAAATTTTAATGTCTGCTTATCAATGAATTATAGGAAAAAGTGTAATTAATTATGAGGAAAAGGAGGTCAACGGGTCACCGGCAACCCGACGTCAAGGTGAAAGGCCAAAGCCCAAATAAGCACTTCTCTGTAGATGTGATCTATAATTAATAATATATCTAAAATCAATAATTTATCGAAAATTAATTAACTTTTTTTAGTAATCAATCGATTAATTTGTTAGCGGAACAAAACAATACCGAACGGAATAATCAAATTATCAACGTAAGATTTTCCAGCACTGATTCAGAAATTGAAGGAGAAAGGCTTCTTTAAGCTGATGGCGTTATGGAGGCTTCGGAAACCTTTGATCTCGCGAGCTCAATCTCTTTTAAGCGCCCGCTATCTCTCAACCCACTCATCTCTCTATAGGAGGTATGTTTTTTCTTATTGCAGTTTAGGTGTATTTGAATTTAACACGAATGTTATTTGTAGCTTGATCGGGATGAACTTTACATGGTTATTAGTTTGGCAGCATGTGGCGTCATGAAAAAATAGCATTTTTTGTTGTTTTAGATCGTGTTATTTGGCGATGAATCAAATGCTACGTTGTTTTTGGTTCAGAGCTTGCCGAGAGTGACTTGATTTGTCTAGTTATTTATGGGATGCTAATAGGAGATCCTATTGGTCTTGGGTTGTCATTGATGTTAGACTACTAAAAAAAAAATTACAGCTAAAATAATATGGTTGAGGGTTCTGGAGAAATGTTTCGGCGTTGAGTGGAAACGCTTTGGACTTATAAAGAAAAAAATGGTTCTGCTGGCAGCAGCATTGCCTGACTTTTGGTGTTTTGCGATTGTTGCTCGATAAGTATCTCTTTAACTGTGGAGAATCTTTTTTTTTTTTTAATTTACTACGATACCTTATTGCGAAAAAACTATCAATACTGCAGTTCCAGGGGGCTTGTTTCCAGATATGATGGTGCAGAATTATTATCAAGGTCTGTTTTACTTAGCTATTGTTCCCTCCCTTCTTTCATTCATACATATATTTGAAAAAATATGTGTTCCCAGTTCACTGCTAGAATAGAAAAGTGAAGTCCTAGTTTGATGCAAGGTGATCTGTCAAATTCTCAGAAATGAAAGCTGTAGCTGGAATTCGTTCTAACTCATGAACCCAATTTTTGCAGGTCATCATCTTTTTCATCAGCCATTGGCGTCCATCAGAACTCTTCTAAGATTAAGGTCGGAACAATTTGTTGAAAATTCCGTCGTTTTTTGGTTAATTGTTGACATCATTTTCTAACAAGTGTGCTTTACAGTGTCAAATTGGTATGCGTCGCTTTTCATCTGCAGGTAAAAGTAAAACTCATTTCTTTCAGCATCCTATTATTTGAGTACACATGGCTTTTGTTGTCCACTGACTGCATTTCGTCTTTTTTTATTATAGATTTTTCAAGTATTCTTTCAGGAATATGAATATTTGCTTCACAAACATGTATTCTATCTATTTACATACTTATAATAACTGGGATGTATCTAATCAGATTCAAGCACTTGACCATTGAAGAGAATCTATCTGTTGCTCCTTATAAATAAAATTTGCATGTTTGATCAACCTCTTTGAATTCTTTTAACATTCTTTTGTAGCAAAATTTTTTTACAAGCATCCATGTTCAACATAACTAGGTGCGTAATGGCAAGTTTTTGTATGACTGCAGAGCTTCCTGATCATCTTGTGCTCCAAATGCCAGCTTTATCACCTACTATGGTAACATAAGCTATCAATATGAGAAGATTTTGAAAGTCATAGTTCTGTCGGTATTTCTTTGGAAATTTTTATATTTTTTTCATTTTTCAATTAGAGTCAAGGAAACATTGCAAAATGGAGGAAGAAGGAAGGAGATAAGGTCAGTTGCAATTAATTAGATGTAACGGGTGCTTTTTGATATGCGGTGTTCTTTAAATAGAGCTATTTTGATGATGTGAAAGAATGAATGATTTATGTGGAGCATAAATGACGTTATAGCCTGTATATAATATTTTTCATTCGTTTGGATACAACAGATCGAAGTGGGAGATGTGCTATGTGAAATCGAAACAGATAAAGCCACCCTGGAGTTTGAATCTCTTGAAGAAGGGTACACTATTGTATTTCGTATTATAACATGATAATTCCCATGGATTGTTATTAACTCAAAAAGGTTGCTCGCCAAATAGGTTTTAAATTATTTCTTAAGGTACTCCTTAGGTAATTTTAGATGGTTATATCAGTGATAAATTGATCTAATCAACTTTGGCATGAGCAATATTCTATGAAGATATGTGAATGCACAGTGTATTCTGCTCTTAAAGAGCGCATTTTCCTTCCTGACCACACTTACTCTGATTTTTCATTCTGTTCACTTTTGGTATTATTATTGTACATCTCAATGTGGGTTGTTGTCCAGGATAATTTCATAGCTGTTTATTTGATTATCTATTCCTCATTTGTTTTTCTTCTTTTGGGTTGTCCAGGAATGTTTTGTGAGTCATAGTTGTTTGGATGGTTGTTCTGATCTTGGGTGCTTTCAATATTTAACACAATACCAGATAGAGGGGGATGCTATTTAACCTCATAATATATCTGCTTTTCTTTGTCAAAAATTATATGCAGATTCCTGGCTAGAATATTGGTGCCTGAGGGTTCTAAAGATGTCCCTGTGGGACAGCCTATAGCGATCACAGTTAAGTATTTAGATATCTATACTCTGTTTACTGTTTCGCATTATATTCTATTTTGTGTTCTTTATGGGGAATTTTCATCCCACCACAAAATATTTGCCATTGCCACTCTTCTTAGTACATCTTTCTGGCATCATTTTATTATATTAATTCGTATCTGGCTGATTAGGTCGAAGATCAAGACAGTATAGCTAATATTCCAGCAACTGTCGGTGGATCAAATGCAAAAGAGACAACACCTGCTGAACAGACTGCAGACAGTGAAAATACCAGACCTGCAGACATCAGTGCATCTGAACTTCCTCCTCACGTTGTTCTTGAAATGCCAGCACTATCACCGACTATGGTAGCATGAGCTCTTGTATTTTACTTGTTTTCTTTTTATATTTTTGTGTAATCCCTTTTCAATTTTAAAGAGTCCTCTTTCTGCTCTATTTTTCCAACAGAACCAGGGTAATATTGTAAAATGGCTGAAAAAGGAAGGCGAGAAGGTAAAAAAATTTATCGTAATTGATGTCGTGGATATTTGCTGTATACTCTAATGGTCAGTGATTGATGGAATTTCTTTTTCTGCAGATTGAGGTCGGTGATGTTTTATGTGAAATTGAAACTGACAAAGCCACCCTTGAATATGAAAGTCTTGAAGAAGGGTAATGAAATGTTCTTACGAATTAGAATCAATTGTCTAGTGATAAGATCTGACAGACAGTGTAACTGAGACCATATTGATGGCTTTACACAATGAATAACATGATTTTTCTTGTATTATGCCAAGACGTCATGGTTCAAGTTATTTGTGAGTGATTAACTCATGGAAGTCATCAAAATTTTCATTTTTTTTCCTCCCTCTTTTCTTCTCTCTTTTTTTCTTCAGGTTTTGTTAAAATCATATTGTTCCCGAAAGCATTCCAAATTTTCATTCGTTCCATTTTCACCCTCTTTTTACTTCAGGTTTTCATGATTGTGGGGTGGGAGTGGATAGATTAGTGTTGTAGTACATCATGGAAATTCTCTCCGTTGTCAGTGTGATTCTCACCAAGAACGAAATGCCTTCATATTTGGCACAGAAGTTTGCGTGATTTGAAGATAGATCTACATATTTTTTTTTGGGCATAAACTGATTTACGTCAGATGCTTGTACATGTGAAATACAGGTTTTTGGCCAAGATTTTGGCTCCAGAGGGTTCAAAAGAGGTAGCTGTGGGTCAACCTATTGCGATAACTGTGAGTTAGCTACACGCAAACTCATACAAAAACCCAATCTTAAGAATTTTTTACATGTATGCAAATAGTAAAACATCATTTGAGTTTTTCTTTTCTTTTTTTCTGGGAATACTTTGTTAGGTTGAGGATCCTAAAGACATCGAAGCAGTCAAAACCATTGGTAGTGATCTGGGGGTCAAAGTTGCAAAGCCTTCTCAATTAACTTCCGAAAATGTCAAAACTGAAAAAATAACGGTTCGTCGAATTAGTCCTGCTGCAAAGTTGCTGCTTTCTGAACATGGATTGGATCCGTCAACAGTTACACCATCTGGTCCTCATGGAACTTTGTTGAAGGGAGACGTTTTAGCTGCGATAAAGGCTGGGAAAGGTTCTGCAAAAGTCTCGGCATCTAAGGAGGAAATTTCTCCGGCACCTGCAACACACTCTCAAACATCCTCCCCTAGATCCACTGTGCAGCAGACTGATGCCTACGAAGATATTCCCAATAGTCAAATTCGCAAGGTGCCCAACTCATAAATTCCATTTGTCGCATTGCATTTGTCGACCATTTAATGTACAAGCCTTTGTGTTAGCCATTTCAGAGAACTTTTGTGGTTAATTCATTTTATTTGCAAACTTACGTACTTACCTGAAGTTTTTTTATGTGTTTGTAGGTCATAGCAACACGTTTGTTGGAATCCAAACAATTCACACCTCATTTATATTTATCTACAGGTTCCATTTCTCATGATACATATCTTTAACCATGAGATGAAATGTAGGAAAATCTTGATACTTAATTTAAATGTTTGTGGCAGATGTTATACTGGATCCTCTTCTAGCCTTCAGAAAGGAGCTTAAGGGTAAGATTTCGTCTTCACTTCGTTTTTTGTTACTAACCGCATTATCCATAAAACATCCTCATGATATTTGCAGAGAAGTATGATGTCAAAGTCTCAGTAAACGATATTGTGATCAAAGCAGTTGCTGTTTCCTTGAGAAATGTTCCTGATGCTAACGGTAACAGTTCTCTGTCTAATAAGCTGTTTCTGCTAGGATTAGAGGTAGCTTAATTGCTGGCTTGTTAAGGTTTATTGTGTAACTAACTGGCTCAACTAAATTCTTAGAAATATGAAAAATTTCTCTTTTCTATTGGGATATCTCTATCTCGAAACAAAATTTTCTCACTTGCATGAGAACTATGTGCTGTACTCAAGGATAAACATGATTGTCTTTGGGCTTGAAATTCCATCATTTTATAATGAACAAATATTAGATGTATTGGAAATACTTAAATAATTACAATGGCATGGTGATTGTATTTGCAATACCAAGTATATGCTTGTGACCATAAAGATACTTCCGTGATTGAATAACTAGATAAACTTGTCCAAAGACCAACCCGGTTAGGTAATAGATTGAATGCTTGGCCAAAATAGTGTTTACTGCAGCTGGAAACTTTAAGTGTTGAATAAGTTCATATTTAAACACTTGGAGACCGTGGTGGTCTTCTATATGTGTGTTTATATTGTTAACAACTATTTTGAATACTCGTTTTCATTTCTTTGGGTGAGTTGAGGATTGAGATTAAGCCAGCATGAGTTTAATGGATTAAGCTGATATGATTCTTACCTTAAATTCAATATTATGTAAGACCACTTTGGAATAATGCAGCATACTGGGATGATAAGAAAGGCGAATCCGTCCTATGTGATACAGTCGACATATCAATTGCAGTTGCCACAGAGAAGGTATTTTTGTGAGAAATTTTTCGTGTTATAGGTTCGATCGCACTGGTTTCATGAGCTTCATCTTGATCTTTTTACATTTCAGGGTTTAATGACTCCGATTGTTAGGAATGCAGATCAAAAGTCGATATCATCAATATCCTCAGAGGTTCATTAGAGCAAATCTTGTAGCACTTGTAGCTTTATATATCACATATAGTTGTAATCTATGCGTCTTTCTAAATTTCGACTAAATGTTGGACCATTCTGTCATCAACTCTTACTTTCTTCCATTTGTTCAAGGTCAAAGAACTTGCTGAAAAAGCCAGAGGGGGAAAACTTAAACCAAATGAATTCCAAGGTGGCACTTTCAGGTAAATTGTTTTTAGTTAATTAGATTGCCATGTTTCGTTTTCTTACGGTTCAAAAATTCCTCTTTCCATACAGCATCTCCAACTTGGGAATGTTTCCTGTAGATCATTTCTGTGCAATCATCAATCCGCCCCAGGTTACTCTCTCTCTCAGACATTCATACACATACACACACAGACATTGAGAACAAGTGCCTATTTAGTTCCTCTTATGCTAGGCTCGTTTAGCTTTTTTGAAGTGAATATATTTTATTCTACCTTTATATTCCATGGGCTTCACTGTGAAATCATTTTTTAATAATTTTAACGACCAATGTGGTTTGCTTTTTGAAGGCTGGTATTCTTGCTGTTGGTCGGGGCAATCGGGTTGTTGAACCACTGGTTGGAGAGGATGGTAACAGATAACTGGCTTATTTTGAGTCTATTTCACACTGCTTTTTGTTTATGTCACTTAATCAAACATGGATATTCTTGTTCCAGGTTTTGAAAAGCCTTCGACAGTCAACAAGATGACTTTAACATTGTCCGCTGACCATCGGGTTTTTGATGGAAAAGTCGGAAGTACGTTCTTCAATGAGTAATAAGCATATAACTTGTCGCAACGTTGTATTCTTGGTCCGAATTCTCATGTCCTAAAACAATCTATTCTGCAGGTGCTTTCATGACTGTTCTACAATCAAATTTCAGTGATATTCGAAGGCTTCTCTTATAAACATGGCTGCACTGCACAAGAGCTGTTTGTTGTTCTGATTCTTAGTTCGTTCATTTCATTTTCCCTTTTTCTGGAATTTATTTATCGGCGAGTCGACGAGTTTCATTGTTTCTTTCCACCACGAGTTAGAGTTCGACAATACTCATCAACCCCATCGATGTTTAGTTTCACCGACGAACACTGAATTGTTCGTATCTTCCCTTAAAGAAAGACTGCTGAAAGCGCAAGATATTTTCTGTTGCCAATAATACTCAGTCTGTACACTGAGAGAGCAGCTAAGCTTTCTCATTATTTCCTTGTTGTACACTTGGTAATAATCTCATAAGGCCGTATGGATTATTTTGTATGTTATTTTTTTTCCCTCCCAATGTGCAATGTTATAACATTTGATGTTTGGTCACAAAATAAAAATTAACACGAATAGGGAATCCGATGTCGGGATTTATCTAACACCGTTCTTTCCCGCTCTATAATCTACGAAAGAAAAAAGAAATGCAAGAAAATGTGGAAAAAACATGAAGCATTCTCATTCATCAAAGGTCTCCTTTAATAGCAAGAGGCTCATACCACTGAGGTAAAAAGCCAGCAGCTCTTCTTGCGGCCTCGTTGAACGGTGGCTTGAGTGGCCCTCTAAAGAAAGCTCTAACAGTCTCGTGAAACTTGCAAATCACCTCTCCGCTCGTACTTTCGTCGATTTCACCATCACTCGAAGCTGCATAGTTTGCAGCCATGAGTGGGTCTTTTGACCTCAAACAGAGATATTTGAACCACTTAACTCCAGCAGCACAATGAGTGATCTCTTCGGGGTAAATCACACTCTCCAACAACTCAGCAGTTTGCTCATCGCCTCCTTCTCTGAAACGGGCTATGGTGGTAGGTACCACATCTAGCCCTCTGGCCTGTATATCAATATAAGCAATTCTTATGTGCACGAATGTAAATATGAATGCCTTCTACACTGGCATTGCGTTTGTGAAGCTCCTAAATGATTTTAAAATCAAATGAAATGTTTTACATGAAGTAATAGTCATGTACTGAGGAAGTTAAGAGTACCTCATGAACGCAATGCTCAACGGCCAGACGTGCTAATAGGTCCTTTGAAGTGGCAGCAGCTGAGTCCCAAAGGCCATCATGAGCAGGCAGTGCTCCATAGAAAGATCCCAGCTCTTTGAGCCGTGCTGCAAGAAGAGTGAAGTGCCGGCCTTCATCTTGTGCCACTTTTACAAAATCTGTGAAAAACTGTCTTGGCATTGACTCTTGCTGACCAAAACGAGCAATAATATCCTGCTTGAAATATGCACAATGACTTTTGTTGCACTTTTACAGTAAACAACATGAGACATGAGGCATCAATGTTTAAATCATATAACATGTTAACATTACTTTTTTTCTAGTATATTGATCATGCCAAAATCGTTGGGTGCAGAAATTGATATGGTCATTAAAAATGTTCTAGACGACAGGAAAATGGATTGTTCCAGAGTAAGATTTGCTAGATTTTTCTTACTGTATTATTTAGCAGTTTATCCATATTTAGGAGCTTTATCATCATATATGCAAGAGTTTGCTTTGTATTCTTGATTCTACGCATCTATATCAGAAGTGAAGCTCATCAAATAAATAAACAATATCCCTAATCATTATTCTACATTATGATTTGGATAACAGAGAGAATAAGGTAAGAAGCTCAAGAGAACATGGTGAGAGACCATATTGCAGAACAATTAACTTCATAAGCTTCACTATCCTTCAAACAACAATTCTGTTCTTGTTACCTTCTTTTTAAAAGTATAATTATCATGAACATACTATGAATAATGAATGCTAATACTACACTCCAGCAACACTATTGTTGCAAAATGCAATATATTCCAATGAAAAACAACTCTAGCAAAGCCAATATTCTCCTTCAAAACTGCATCTGCACCATTTACAAGCCACATGAATTATTCGTAAAAACACAATCTTCCTACATCTCTACATTGTTCAACCATCATAGATATGCACAGCCAAAAGAAAAGGCTAAAGACGATAAGAGAAGATGGAAACAAGCAAAAATTACCCAAGACAGGTCAATAGCCCAGCTCTCAGTATGCACAAGGCTGTGAACTATAGCCTGTCTGCTCTGCAAACTCCCAGCCTTCCCCAGCTTCGGCATCTCGCCAGGAGAGACCAGCCTCACCTACAATAATCACAATCACCATAAAATTGGTTGTGACATTTTATCGAACACTAAACGAGTGCGACCGCGCTCCCTTACTTTCGCGTCGCGCGCGGGCCTATCGGGCACGGGGAGCTCAACGGACGCATCGTAGGGGATGCTGACGTGCCCATTCAGCCATTTCTCGGCTAGTTCGTCGCCGAGTCTCGCCTTCTCGAATGGGTCGGCTGTGTTCAAAATCGTCAGTGCACCTTCCACTAAAGTCCCTGAAACGCTGCTCATAACTTCAGACAAATGAGTAACAAATGGAAGATTCGGACAATTTATTTTCTTTCTCAAGAGCTTTCTACAAAAGCTTTTTTTTTTTTTTTTCTTTCTTTTGGTTCAAATGAAAAATGTTAAGTGTTTGTTTGGTACGTTGATTTACATTTAGGAAGATTTAAGTTAGTAAAGTTTATATAAAACTAATTAGTGAGTATAAAATAAAATTTGTGTTTGGTTGGTGGGTTTATAAAAACCCACCTAAGATGGTAGGTGTATGTAAACCCTCGTACATGGGTTTAGAGCTGTTATATATAAACTCATGTTTTATATAAACATATGAACCAAACACCTCAACAAGTCTTAAACCAACATTTAAAATTATTAAACCTTCCAAGCACTAAGACTTATGTATACAAATCTCAAAGTACCATTAATTTTACAGAATATAATGCTTTTAAATACAGACATCATTTGGTATTGCTAGAATCATATGGCAATATTACAATTTATAGAATCTGTATTATGAAGAGCCGAGTTCCCGACATTCCCGATGATGCGTCGAATTTTCGCTGCAACGAATGCGCAATAGTTTGCAGTTTTCATGATTTGTAGCGCAAAATGACATTCCACATAATCATTTTTTCGATCAACTCCGAGTTGTAAGGACGCAAAGCTTCGGTTTGGCGCTCTTTAGAGGAACGATTGATGTAAACGATGGTATACGTCTGCATATAGTACTCGAACTCCTCGTAACCTTATTAGAGTTTCAACCAACGACGAAACACATCAATGAAATTATACGATATTTCACCGAATTTCGATTTTTTTGCGCAGCCCATATATAGATTTTGGGGGGTTAGCCAACGACTGAACGAATGCTTATTATACAGATGGATAGAAGAGTAACGATATACATCGAATCAACCGTTCACAGACATCATCCGAGGATTTAAATCTTCACAGGTATAAGTAGCATGGCGTACGTAGATAATGTTACGTCTGCCCTAAACATAGAATGAGCAGCAAATACCAAATAGTTTCCATGTAAAAACTTGGACTGAAGAATGATTCGAACAGATACGGTTTATGCAGCAGCCTCAGAAGCTGCTTCCCAGAACGAAGTAGGCTTTCCCGTCTTTGAAACTGTCTGAAAAACTGCTTCGGGGGTCACATTGCCCTTCACGGTCACCTTTTGCTTCTCCATATCGATATCGAACGATTCCACGCCTGTTTGATACGAAACGATAGCATGAACAGAAGGGATGGGCGGGCTCTTATGCTAGAAGTGATTAAAAGATGCTGCTATATCAACATGCTAATCATATTCCGTGCTTTCGTTGATTAGATCCTCAAGCACTAATAATGGACAAAAGTCTAACGGGAAGATTGTGCAAAGAATTCGTCTTAACAAATTACATCGTTGGTATCGAACTACGGATTACGAACCTTCCATCTTCCCGAGAACCCTCTTCACAGCTCCTACACAGCCTTGGCATGACATGCCAACCTTAAGCTCGACGGTCTGTAATAGAAGACAAGATGACGGGCAATAACTGAGAAAAATCGTGGGATAATCTGAAGTGAAACAAGAAATTGAAGCTTTCATGAAGTAGTTAATTTGTCTGCAAAACAAAAACTATAGCTCAAGATGATTTCATGCTGAAGCTACAATAACTGATAGGTTTATTACAAGCTCAGCTCAATCAATAGGGACATTGAAGAAGGTAAGAGAAAATTCCCAACAAGCAAAAGGTCAAAGCAGGGGAACAACATGAAGAGAATATGTCATTTCATTACAGCGCAAGAATCGTCACATAATCTAAACAAAAGCTGTCTAATTTATAGCAGAAACGTAAAACCCATCTCGATAATGTAAGAAAATCAGATTCTTGTCCATATAAAACCCACCAAAAAATTCGAAAACTAGCACAAAGAACAGAACAAAACGAGGGCGGGCACCCAAATTTTTGTTAGATTATCAGCTCGGTTGATGAAATCGATAATTATTTACACACATCCCAGAGGAAAAATGAAAGCAGGAATGGAGAAGAACCCTTGCCTGAGACATGGTGATTCTTCCTTCTTACGAAATGTGAACAAAGAAAGGAAACGATAGATTTATGGGTTAGGAGAAAAGTCAGACAAGCTATAATAAGAGGATGTGATGATGAGATAAAGAGAGAGGTTTATAGGTGGCATGAATGGCACGCCACTCGCTTGATGTCTTGAATTTTCATTGCAATTATTAATTAATTATTAATTCATAGTGGAAAGAAAGAAGGAAAAAATCTTACATAGATGGAGATGAGAGCTTTGGCATGTTCTTACGGAGAAACTACCATATAATACAAAACATATCAGCAAGCATAGTCAATGCTCGAAGCTAACCATGAAGCACTCTATTACACAGATTCTATATATATAATATGGTGAATTATGATAAAAGGGGCCTTTCAACGTCTTCTGTCTCATCATCTGCTAAGCTCTTATTTGATGGAGTTTCTACTTTCAACGTCCAAGCAAAGCACAGAGAGATCACCTGCGAACGAATAACAACGAATGCGAAATCGATTTATCGACATGTGATCGTATTCTTATTTCTTTTCGGTTAACTATCCACAATCAGCTTATTACCATGCTTATGGATGCCAAGATGATACTGAAACCTTTACAGTCGAAAGGGGCTTCGCTAGATAGGAACCACGCTGCAATAAAACGCAAATAATGAGTCGAAAGAATCGTTTTTTTTTTCCTTGAAATGTATTGCAGTGTGACTAATAATGCTCACTCAACTGGTTAAAGGGCTCATCGCCAGAGGTGAGAGCAAGCTTGCGACCGACTGCACGCCCGCTATGAAGCCTTGTGCCTTTCCCTGATTCAAGAAAATGAAGAGAAAAAAAAGGATTTTTTAGCTTTATGTAATAATGAACTCTGTATTAAGAACTAGCTCAGCTAATACTGACCTGATCTGCTGAATTCGATGCTTTAGAGATCACTGCATATGTCTGTAGTATTTCTTTCAGAGATGAGATGGCCGAGGAACGATAAACGAAAAGAAAAAATCAAGAATGGTTTTTGCTTACCGCAGGTTTAACGAGGACATATACGACTCCAAATGAGGCACTGAGATAAGGCACCTGCGAATGCATGTAAAAAGGTTACTTAGGACATGGATGGATGGATTTAGTTTGTTAGATTATATGATTGATTTCGGGTTTTTTTTTTCGCATTACCCAGGATGCCCAAGCCAAGCCGTAAAGCACTCCCTGCATTACACAGATTTAGTCGATTTGCGCAAACTATTTATTTATGCGTCAAAATCTTTTGAATGAAAACTTACATATGCTACAGAAGCAAGCAAAGCTGCAGACAGTATCACTTTCTCCCCGACGAATGGATTAGCTAGGGGAAGCACCACCATCTTCAGGCATCGAATCGAAAGTATAAGTACTTTGATGTAATAAGAACAAGTTCGTATTGGAAGTATGAAATCCCATATCATTTCAAGTACCTGAGAAAAAATGGAGCCTACTCCAACCATCATCAAGATTTCTGATAATTGGTTCTTGTTGAATCCGAACGTCGACTTCAAATAATACTGAAATGAACGAAGCATCGAAAAAAAAAAAATCAAATATTTTGCTTCAAAGCATCGGAAAAATCAGGCACAGTACGTTAGAAATGTACATACCAGTAAGACACTGCTAATGCCCGACATGCCCAGCTCATAGAAGAAAGAAATCAGAGATATTCGCTTCAGCGTTGTGCTGAATCGCACGACAACAGAACAACTTGTTAGGCTTTGTAATAACGTAGGACTATGCTTCCTTCGAATTCATCGTATATATGTTTAATGTTTTACCTTCTCCTCACAACATTTACAGCACAAGCCATCGAGTGATACCGTTCTTTAACAACGTTAAGCGTTCTATTCAAGCAAGGAACATTTGATTCCCTTTTACGGGTTCGTTCTACCGTTTCCTTCAAGAACAGCGACATGTACACCGGGCCGAAGATCAACAGAGCTATTGACACCTGCATATTAAAAAGAAGAAGCATTGCCATGATAAGAATAAACACAAGAGAGAAAGAAAGTATTTAATGTCCTAAGTATATTACCTCGAAAATGTAATCTTCTGGCAGAAAACGTGCGAGAATGTTTCCTACGACGTGCGATGCTGAGAACAACCCCGTGATCCAACTAAAAGCAGCAGCCCTCTTAGTATCATCGACAACATCTGCCTGATAACGTTGTTTAGGGGCTGCGTTAGTGCTAGGATTTAGCCTCAAGATTGTGTTCTTACATATACATGTATACTTACAGCATATGCAACGGCAATGCAGAATATGCTCCCTTGGCTTATGACGTAAGAGATAGTTCGGAGGACGTAATATGCGTATACGGATGCTTCTGATTGGTCGATGGCTAGTAAAGCTGAAAAGGGAAGACATTACAATGCCATTTGAATCACTGTGCTTAACTTGTAAGAAGAAATTTGAACTTCATTGCTGCTGGGATTAGAGTCGTGTAATAGCACATACTGAAAGGGACGATCGTCGTAGATACTGTGATAAGAAGCAACGGCTTACGCCCGTAGTCATCCGAGAGTTGGCCTAAGAGTGGAAGTACTATCATCTTGAATATTCCGACAACCTATAAACACAATTCCATCCAAAAAAGATTAAGTAAAATAAGCTTGATATAAGTCCAAAGTGCCCATTTAAATTAAACCCAACGCATTTTTTGAAAAAGATCTTCGTCATCTCTATATAAAATATACATGAAAACGATCTCCTTTTCGTCACTTATAATTGAAAGCTACTTCCACTTCAAAGTGATGTGTCTAAGTTTAATTCAGATGAGTTGCATGACACTTGACATCCTAAGAAGATAAAGTTGTTTAATTCAAGGGGGATGATTTTATAACAAGCCCTCGACGCAGACAGCATCAACTCAAAGGAAAGAATACCTATGGATATTATCCTACTTCACATTAAAATATAATAAATCAACTAAATATCTGATCATCTAAAGCCTCTCTGCAACCAGGCAAAGCTCAAGAATTCTAGAGAATGGAAGCTCGGAAGACCAAACAAGAAAGGTTTCGATGAATCCCATATCAAAGAAACCATCAAAACGTAATCTTTGCCTTCAAAAGTCAACAACCCAAACTGACCAAGCAAGAAATTTTCTTGGTAATAACGAAAGGCTTACAGTCTGCTGGATTCCGTTGATATAAATGGCCTGAGGACAAGTTTTTTCGCCGGGACAGAGAGCATTGGTGGTGACGTCGACCAACACAGAAACGGTCATCTCCTCAGCAATCCAATGCACACACAGTGGCAACAGCAGATGAATCAAAGGCCTTAGCTCCCTCATAATCTCCAACCTTAAATCTGTATTAATATCGAAAATATATTGTTATGTAGATTCTATTATCAGTATATGTTGTCTACACTATTTTATACTACGATGTATGTCACTGTTTGCGGAGGTATTAAAGAAAGTAGTTGAAAGAGGGCCAACTTCAGTTAATGAAAGGATGTGACGTCACGCTAAGCAATAGTAAAATATTGATCAGTGAAAGAGACGCTGTGCTGAGTTGTACCATGGGCTTCGCGAGTGGTACTTTCTGCTGGGAAAAGGACGCACGAGGCTAAAGCTGGACAAGAAAGTGGCGGCACGGTGTATTCGCATGGCAAACCTATGTGGGCTTGTGGTGAGCCAATGGCTTATGCTCTTCTAGCTTGACTTTTCTTACAAATAATTTAAGGTACTATGTAGAGTCGATGCTTGTTGATTTCGACTAACGATATTTTATAAATAGTAAATATTAAATTTGGTGCTTATACTATACCAAAGTCTTACTATTAATCCTCAAATTTTCAAATGTGTCGTTTTGGTTCCTATGTGTCGTTTTGGTTCCTAAACTTGGTAAAACCTTTCATTTTTTGTTCTTTGACCCGACGAACCGGTAAAGGAATCAAAAAGGTATTTTGCAAAGTTGAAGAACCAAAATGGCACATTTCAAAGTTTAAGCACCAACAATGAGACTTTTTTTCCTAACATAAATGTTATTGCGTAAACTTGATATAAAATTCAGATTCGATCAAAACGAGATTTTTGAACTTTTTTTTTAAATCAAGAGTTATCCCAACACAATCACACCGTAATTTCAAACTTTCAAATGTGTCATTTTGGTTCCTAAACTTTGCAAAACCGTTCAATTTTGGTTCCTTTACATGTTCGTTAGGTCAAAAAGAACAAAAAATAAAAGGTTTTACAAAATTTAGGAACCAAAACGGTACATTTAAAAGTTAGAGCACCAACAATGAGAAACTGATATAGCATAAGCACCAAATTTGTTGTTTACTCTTTTATAAATGGTTCGGATGGTTTAATAAAATCCAGACAGAGACATTGCACCATTACACAAAAAAAAAATTAACAAAAATAGAAAAGAGAAGTCTACAAAATCATCATACTTTAGTCAGAATCTGGGTCACCATCAACAATGTCGGGAAGTGAATCATCTGATTCATAATCTGATAAATAGCCTCTATTTGGCTTAAGAGTAGCAGTCTCCATTTCTTGCTTGGAGGTTCCATCAATGGCAGCAGAATAGTTCAGTCCATCCTTGGCCTCGTCCTCCTCCGATACGTATCTCTCACGCATTGGCTCTATGTCGACACTTTCTTGAACATGATGTTCAGCTTCAGTTTCATGGATGGTAGCATCTGCATGGTTTATTTCGAATTTCGAAGGAGATTCCTCAGCCGTGATAGTATGTCTCTTTTTCCCGGGGTTTTCATTGTTAAAACCGCCTTCGTCTTCTGGCGATTTGGCGACAGCAGTTGTAATAGCTGGAGATTCTCGGGCAGGAAGAGCACTATCACCTTCGGTCTCCATTTCGTCATCATCTCCAGGCCAGTTCAAGTTCAGATCATCTTCTGCTGACTCGGGATCGTCAGAGCCAATGGCGTTAAACGTGGGGAATTGTTTGCTTCCGCTGGAGTATAGGGCGTGGGAATGTGGGCTCGATTCGAGGTCGAAAACTGGGAGGCTTCTTGGGTGTATGAGCACTTCCAAGTTACGAAGAGCATGCCCACAATAGTCAGCAATTTTTGTGCCCGACTCTAACAAGCCTGTGTATAGTATACACATTCAGTATTTAGATAATATAAGCATTAAGTTTCGGAAGCAAAAGGAAACAACGCTATGAATCACCTCTACGGAAGAGTTCGAGTCCCTGAGCTAGATGTGAAGGCCGTGTTTGGCTTGGAGAAAGAAGAGATGCATGAAGCGCACGTAATGCAGCTAGTTTGAACTCTACATAGTTCTCGGGGTCATCACAAAGATTCTTATCCTTGGACCATGGCCCTTTACATGCATTATCAGCCACAGAGATAAGCAAGGAATCAACTTTTCTTCGCCAGGTTTGTGATCTCATAAGACATCCCTGTAAATGATATTTTTGAGTTTCTTTCATCATGACATCATTATCGATAGGTTACATTCTACCATGTAATCCAATGTGTTACGTACCACTGTTAGAAGAACTTCCAATGTCTCAAGCGCAGAAATCTTCAGAGTAATTGGTGTCATACTCTGCCGAACATCAGCTTCCAAACCATCGTTCGAAGGCTGTTCCTGATAGGATTGGGTTGCGGTTGAATGCTTCCTTTTCTTTCGATGAGAGTCTTTTAGGGGCTCAACCTGAATCTTTGGGTGCATGCTTGAAATTTCATTATTCTTCTCATCACTTAAATCACAAATTACATTGTTGACAACATCCATGCTAATGTAAGTTGCAATCCCTGAACTCACATACCAAAAGATAGAAGCTAAGTTAATAACTTTAAGTAGCTACAGCACACTGATAATCCAGTGGATATAGTCATAAATGTCAGCCTAAGTTTGAAAAAAAGGTGCCAGAACCATACCAACACCCATTGACATAAGTAACGCTTTCACTACCCCATAGGTTTTTATCCGAAGATTTGGGAATTTGCATCTGCTCAAGTATTCATTCAAAATTCGTATAATAGCCGAAGCATGAGGTAGCATCTGGCTGCAAGAGAAAAAAAAACTTCTTACACATATGCACTTGGTGAAGGTAGCAGTTAACTCTATGCTAATAAGACTGTCATAATGTGAGATAAATCATAGTAAGGAAGATCTGGAGAGAGGATTTCATGTTGAATTCAAAGCTAGTTATAGTACATAATAGAGAAACAGCACAGTTTAAAACGTCAATCTTCACCTGCTCAGCCCCTTGACAAGAGCTGCAAGTATATCCAGACTCTGTGATTGCAAGAACGGAATTTCCGAACATATAAATTCTTGTTTAAATATGGTCATGAAAGAAAACGACGATGATAGTAAAAGGTCATCAATCATCAGCACTCTCCCAGCAAGAGCAATAAGCGCAGAAACAGAAACAGAGACCTGCAATTCAATAAAAAGAAAAAGAACATCAATACATTCGTTGGAAAATAAAACCCTTAAACATAAAGTAACAGGCAACATTTTCTTTAGTAATTAAAGATTCGGAAATAAGGGGATACCATAGCGGGATAAGAAACAGTAAGCATCTCACAACAGCACTGCATGAGAGCAGAGATTCTGGACCCGAGCACTTGCTCGGGCCTTCTAATCGAACTATGCAAGGCTAGCTCAGATGCTGCTAAGCCCCCTAGAGGTGATGGATGCTCTTTGCCAGAGAAGAATAATGCCCTGGCCACTTCAGAACTTCTAACCTCTGCAAGAAATGATGAAGTTACGGAAAGTGGCAACTTTTCATATTGGCAATTTTTTAGAGGAAAATTCACATTTACCTTCTTCAATGCCTTGGAATGCATCATTCAATTGACTGTTCATACATAACAAGATCTTCTCCATCAATACAGACCAGCTAGCCTCGTCTCCTCGGGATTTTGGAAGCAATGATAAGCCACGGACGAGCTTCTGTTAAAACATGTGAAATGAGCACAACCTTTTGCTATATACTAAAATGCAGTATTTCAATTCTGAAAACTATCACCTTCTTCAGATCAGCACAGCATTTTCCAGACATGAGCCTGGAAACAATAGCAGCTTCAACCTGCACAAAGTGTTTCCTCTTATACAAATGCTTTTCAACTGTTATTATATATAGCAATCAATCAATATATACATGTTGCAAAGAAACTTGCTCACACTATCATAATGACGCTGGACTGAAAATGGGAAGAAATTTATCAAGGTGCACAGAAGATTCACAGCTTCCTCCTGCATGTTATACAATGCAAAAAATACAGATATTGACGGTCAGCAAATAATGAAAATATCTTCATAACACAAGAACAATGCTCTATGTGATAGATAAATGAAATGCAGCAACTGGTACAGAAACATATACGGATATACAAACCAATATGAAATCAGAATTATCCTCATTTAACAGCCTCAACACTGGTTCAATAATTTTTGTGGCCTGTGAAGTCCCATCCCTTCTCGCATTTGGGAACACACTCAACCTAAATCATTTCAGAAGACAAAGATGGTGAAATTGTTAAACATAGAGACAACAAACACAGCGATGATGAACTTTGGTAACTTGCTAATCCTAGGATGCTATCTCACATAAATAACTATACAGACAGAGTGATGAAATGTTATTTTGAACGTTGCTACATAAAGATGGTTATACTAAACGATACAAATAACGTCTTTTAGCATCAACTGTTCCTGTTATTTTTATTTTAGTCACCAACATTGGAAGGATTGAATGACAATAGATAAGCATCAATCCCAAAGTTCCCACTTTTACCTCTCAATCTTTAATATAAGAAACTTGACGAAATAGAAAGAGGACGCAACTATTCCTGGAAAGTTTTGTTTAGATGGAAGAAATGAAAAAGACTGGGCCTATCTTCTAAAGACATACGAACGAAAATTCACGTCTCAGGACAAAAAAAAAAAAAGAAAACAAACCTCGTAAACATATCCGATAGAGAGGCACACGAAGCTGCCTTCGCCAAGGGAGAAACTGCAGGAGACTGCCAGCAGGCAAATAGCAGATTAACGTAGCGGGAAAGGAAACAAGTATAAGATTCTTCAACAAGTATCAATTGTGAGAAGTAACTGAACAAACTACAACATACCTTAATATGCGTAAGAAGCTTATCAAACCACACAGCATATGAAGTTAAAAACCGCTGCGGACTGCATTCTTGACATGTTACTCCAAGCAAGCATATTCCCGCCCAGCACTTATCTTGCTATATTTACAAATGATCAGACATCAAGATCCCCAATAATCTTAGACCCACCTCAACAGAAATATACTAATCAACCATAATTTAATTTACAAAGACAAAGCAACATCGCATTGCATTCAAAACATAGAAAAAATCCATCCTTTTCAACTCTAATTTCCGATAACAATTAGCACAAAGTAAGACCATAAACGGGCATCACATAATCAGCTTGCACCAATCAAGCTAAACGCCAGCTAGATATAGCTGAAAAACACCCTACGAAAACAAGTGGCAAAACAAACAATATCAAAAGTATATAAATTTACCAAATTGCCAGACGCCAGAGTGAGCAATCGATGGACCCACGAATCAACGGCGGATTTCCATGCCTCGGTCGAATCTCCTTCAAGAGATTGCGGGGCCCACTCGGCGAGTAAATTATGAGCCTTGACGGTCGAGACAACGTAAGACAGCTCCGAATGGTTGGTGAATGGGTGTCTGTCGTCGGGAACATACTCTCTCAGCAGCGAACGAAGCAGCTTAGGTTTCAAGGCGACGTCGTCGTATAAGCCATGAGGAGCCGTCGTCATCGTACTCCAGCGTTGAGAGAGACGGAGAGACAATAGATAGATTAGACAGGGTTTAGTTAGGGGTTAGGAGAGTGTAATTTTACATGAGCAGCGAGTAAATAACTTAAAATTACATAATGCCCCCTCTAAGTGGTCATAATTATATATGTACCCTTCTACCCAATTATCAACTACATGATTTTCTCCTTCAACTAATATATTCGTGGATAATAAGATGATAATTTGCCAAGAAACTATTGTGGATGATGAAGTCAATTAATTATTACGTAAAAATAAAATAAAGAATCTAATAGCAAAGGAAAAAAAAAGAACTGCAAGTAGTTATTGATCAATGGCACGAAAGCTGGAGACCGATCAAGTGCCTCTGATTAATAAAATGAATTGCCGCCACAATGGGTAATTAATTGAAGTCAGAATATATATAATACATGTCTATGTATTTAGCCTACGAGCCCCATATACCAAAGAGGGCAATTAATTACAGTAATTAATGAATCTTCTAAGAAAACGTAACGTCAATAACCCAAAAAATTAATTATTACATTAATTAAAATTCTAAATACAACACGATGGCCATAAACTCATTCCACAATAAAAAAATTAAAAAAGGAATCAAAGCTACCACATCGCGACACGTCAACTTTTGCATGGAACCAATAGTCAAATACATCTTATTTAGACCATAAAAAATTTAATGCAACACATTTGAACATGTTTATTGGTTGAGGGACTCAACTTGCTGACGTATTAGCACATGAGAGTCTCTATTCTACTTTTATATATATAATAATTAGCAATATAGTATGCTTTATTCCTATATTTCTTTCTGAATTCTTATTTCAACATGCTTAAGAAATTGCATCTCCCCGTGGAGTTTCTGACTGAAAAGATATTAATATACCGCCTTTATCATTTTTACCCAGAGATTTATTGAATTTACCCAAACTAGATATTTGTTTTGTTTTTATTTTTACATAATTCCAAATACTTAATTACATGATATGTGTATCATCTTGTATATCTAATTACGCAACGCAAAAGTCTCCCCATACAATAAAATATGAAAAATAAAATCACCCAAATATATTCTTCTCAAGTATATATGAATTCGACTGTGGAAACTAAACAGTATAATCATCAACAACGTGGCTTGGTGGCTATCAAAAATAAGCCAAATGCCACGATTTTCATTCTTGAACACCATACCTAAATCATAGAGCAAGATATACTTCACTAACTAACGTATGTACTAACAAGCTATACATATATATATATACAAAATTTAGTTTGTTACATAGTCCAATTCATCAGCCCATGTCGATAAAAGAGCGAGGAAACGCAATACTTCCACTGGATTACGTAATGAATATGATGCTAAAGTCTCTCTTGGCTCGGATGATACAATAATAGGGCATCCTTGTCCATTGTTCCTAAGAACCTAAAAGAAATAACATAAGAATTAGATTGTATTATTACATTTTGTCTTAATCAAGATTTTTGATGACCTAAACACACACCTTAAAAGCATCTTCATCAGTTTGGTCATCGCCGACGTAAAAAGGGAATACATTGTCCGAATCGGAGAATCCTAAGGTGTCGAGAAGATACAACAAAGCATTCCCTTTGTTCCATTTTATTGATGGTCTAATCTCCATGACTTTCTTTCCTCTGGTAATGTGGAGGAAAGGATACTCAGAAACGACCTCATTTGTTATCTCTTCGAGGGTGCTGTGATCCTTCATATATATTTTCATCATTATTCATATCAAGAATTAGCAAAATAAAATTTAAAGAATTAAGTTTTATGTATATTATTTTCTTATCAATCATGTATATATGATCAATCACCTCATCAAGAACATGTCGGTAATGCACCGAAATGCAGAATCTGTTGTTCTCTATAAAGGCGCCAGCTATGTTTAGGGTTTTTTCTTTCAGCTCTCCCAGCATCTGTTTAGCAGCGATACGATGTACATTTATTTTTAGGGTTTATTTCATCGACGATAACGATATTAGCAACTTTTCGATCGAGGGCAGATATTCCTTGGCTGGCTGGAAAATTGCGAATTCATCGCCCTAGAAGATCAATCAAAAGGAGGGTTTTGTTATAGGAGAGACTGTGACGACCCTCATTTTCTAAATACTATTAGTGGCGGATTTTCCGCAACGAAAACCGCGGAAGGCCCACTTTACAAAAACTTTTTCGTAAAATAAGTTATATTATAGTAAACACGGTGTTAGGAATATTTTATTGTGTTCAATTAATTATAATTATCTTTGTTGTGTATTTATAAAGATTCTCCTTAAAAGAGGCTTAGCGTAATTGGGCTTTGTTAGGGGCCCAAGTATTATATATCAAAATGTGGTATAAATACTTGAACCCTAACACATAATAAAATGTATTTTTGTGTGAAAATCATCTAGAGAGATAGAGAGCCTCCCAACCCTTCTCAAGAACACACACACCCCACGTTGAATCAATTCTTCCCATATTCAAAAGTGGTTTAATCATCCCTAGTTAGATTGTTAAGATAGAAAGGCTACCAACAAGTGGTATCAGAGCCAAACGCGTTCGGATTTGAGCGATTTTTCTGAAATTTTTGGGCTTTTTCATAACTTTGAGTTCGAAATCTTTTTTGCTCTTGATCTTGAGTTTTCGAGCTTATTTTACTGATTTTGCAAGCTCAAGAGCTAAATAAGTTGTTTTCGAGTGATTTTAAGTGTTTACCCAACATTTTTCAGTTGATTTGAGTGAGATTTAGGTAGAAATCGCGCAGAAAACTCGTCATTTTTTTCGCAGAGATGATTTTCGGGTGGATGAATGCAACAGTTCCCTGAAATTCGGACTGTTTTCACCCGAATTTCTTAAAACTCGGCGAATTTTAAACTTACCCGAATTTACCCGAATTTCTTAAAACTCAGCGAATTTTTAATTCTACCCGAAAGTCCTATTTTCGGCGAAAATCACTGTCTGAGAACACCCGAATTTTAAGATTTTTGGACAGAACTATAATTACCCGAAATCTCCTACCCGAATTTTCTTCTCGGCGAATATTAGGACTTGCCCGATTTTTGGGACATATCCGAATTTGGGACTTACCCGATTTTGGGACATACCCGAATTTGGGACTTACTCGAATTTGGGACTTGCCCGATTTTGGAACTTAAGGTTTTGGGACAAATTTTTAATTTTACCCGAATTTCTTTCTCGGCGAAAATTAGTACTTATCCGATTTCCATCACCCGAATTTTCGCTTTAAATTCTCGGCGATTTTCTAGTTTTCGGGCAGACCCGAATTCGGGCATACGTACCCGAATTTGCTCACTCTCGGCGATTATCTGATTTTCGGACTGAATTATCCGAATTCGGGCAAATCATCTGAATCAATATTCCCGAATTTCTACCTATCCGAAAATTCTTTGTACTCGAATTTCAAATCATACCTTTAGATTTTCGGCCGAAGTCTTACCCGAGAATTCACTGTTCTCAATCGAAACAGTGACTTCCAATTCTCGATCACTCACTCTTCAAAAAACTACACTTAAATGTTTTCGATCACCAAAAATTTTTCGGCCCCCTCGAACCAAAAAGGCTTAAGTAGCAAAAAAAAAAAAAATAGAGAAAAATTTTCTGAGTCTAATAGGCATAGTCTATTTTACACTTTTTCGAAACTTTTCAAAATAAATTTTCCGGGCCCAAAATTTTCGGTATAGAAAACTTTTTCGTCAATTTTTGAAGGCAAATCCATTATACGCGTCAACGATCACGTATCCAACAATCAACTTAGGTCGTATTTGGCATATTGTAGAAAAAGTTTTGGTAATTTTCCCGAAGTTTTCGAAATCATTCCAAAAATTTTAGGTGCAAACCAAAAATTTTCGATACTTACTATCTTCGATACATCACTATACTTTTTGATAAAACCAAACTTTTCGGAACTCAATTTCCAAAAGCCAAATTTTAAATTTTTAAATTAAAAGGAAAATAATAATAATTATTATGGATGCTCAAGCTAGAAAAATTGAGGAATTAGAAGCAAGATTAGCTAAATAATTACTCTGTGTTGCTTAAGCAACAAGAATGTCTAGCTTTCGCTAATGAGGATTTGGCTAACATGAGGTCAAAGGTCATTAGCTTAGGAACTAAGTTAGAAATTAGTGAAAAGAATGTCTGTGATATGACTAAAAGATTACGTTCTTGCGAAGATGAGCGAAATCATGTCTCATCAAAATATGAGATAATCTTAGAGGAACGGTGTATGCTTTCCTCTAAGATTGAACTTTTAGAGAACGCTTGTGGTAAAAGAAGTCAGGCAGATGAAAATCCCTCTTCTAACTTAGTGTCTTTCGGGGAAAATATTTTATATTCTAATAAACCTATCTCTAGTTGGGAAATTCCAGAGATTGCTAGTAAAATTGCAGAATTAAACGCAACCTTAGAATCAGAAAGAGTAGGTTTTCGAGCTGAAAAGGAAAAACTTTTAGAGGAGATTTCAAATCTCAAAAATTCCCCGCCCTTACCTATCCTAAATAATCTTTCCATAGAAATATCTTCTATTAAGCAGGATAAGGGAATCCAAACCAAAAGCATCCTTGTTCCTAAAACTGAGAAAACTTTTACTAATAATTCTAAGTCAACTTTGACTGGCGCAGAAACGAAAAGTAAAAGCAATACATGTAAAAATGCTAAGGAACAAAAGAATATTAGGAAGGAGAAAGGAAAATCGACATTATTTTCCAAAACCAAGGACGACATTGCTAAAGATTCTCCTTCTCCCGCTCCTACCAAAAAGGAAGTTCCTAAAGAAGAGGCCCCAAGCTCAAGCAGGCGAACTTCTCAAACTTTCAAAATCTCTCATTCTTTAAAGAATGATAGAGATGGAATTGCTTACACGCACAAAAATACTTATTCTTCTAGTAAGCGAAATTCCATTAAAAACCATCATTATGATGTGAATCGTGTGAATTCTCCAAGTAGGAAGAGCATCTCATGTACTAACGATGCTTATAATTCTTTATGTTCTTATCCCTACTTGAAATATCCAGTCGATGTTAAGTCTGAAAAACATCTCATGCGACTGGCTTCGGAGAAAATATTTAATTCTTCTCCGAGACACACATTCACCTGCGATGAAAGTCCTTTCCGTGTCAAATTGCTCCTAAATGGGTTCCTAAGTCAATGATTAAGTTAGGTAATCCCAAATATAGTCGGGTACCCAAAAGTACGTTAATGAATGATTTAGGACTAAAATCTGATTTGACACCTTATGTGCTTAACTTGTTTTCTGCTAATAAGGGAGGACCCATCCAAAAATGGGTACCAAAGTCCCGATAAAGTTTTGCAGGAGCCCAATCACGTGTGGTAATTCTACGATGGTTGCTCCACACACGTGATTGGTATGAGACGAGAGCAACCACAAAACCCCCGGTCATGAGTAGTAATTAGAAGATGGTTGCTCCATACTCATGATCGGTACGAGACGAGGGCAACCACAACTCCCAGCATGGTTGGTATTTCGGAAGTTGCTCCACAACCATGACTGGTATGCAGCGTGAGCAACTACGCCGTATGTAAATTCTATATATGCATTCCATAGTAAATTTTGGCATGCATATCGAGCTGAAAAGACAATATACCTACTTTAAAAATAATAGAGTACAATATAGCTATGCATGCTTCAAAAGGACTTTTACTTTCAAATTTTTGCATGCGTGCATACATGAGCCGAAATGCAAAATACTTTATTTTATAGGTACATTATCATCATGCATACAATTTTAAGATTTTCGAGCTTAAACTTTCAAGCATGCATATAAGCTGAATCGCAAAAATACCTATTTTTCAAAATGGTACATTTTAAATATGCATTTTCAAAACTTTAAAATTTAAAATGCATATTACGCACGGAAATGATAAATACCATTTTTTTCCTAGAATGAGCTTAATTTGAGGGGGAGCTATTATTTTATATTTAAAACAGAAGTGACCCTTATTTGTTTAGAAGGGAGCAATAATTATATGTTTAAGGGGGAGCGAACTTCAAATACGTGAATTTAGGAAAAGAGATTTACAGATTTTTTGAACTTACCACGCATCTTTTGAGGGGGAGCAAGATATTTTAGGAAGCACGTTTTTAGGGGGAGAAATAAAATATATCTATACATTTATAATAATATACTAATATATATATTACTAATAACGATTAATATATATATATATATATATTATATCCATAAAATATATAGTATAAAAAAAAATATATTTTATTAATAACGATTAATATATATATCAAAAAAAAAAGAGAAGGGCCATCAATATTAAAAAAAATAAAAATAAATAAAAATAAATAAAAAAATATTGTCTCCTCATAATCAAGCCTCGTGGAAACTACCTCAAACCTTAGAAGATGGACTTCAAAAGAAGAATCTCGTGCCTACAACGGTCAACTCCTTTCAAAAGGCGACGGTGGCTACAAATGCAAATCTCGGTGCTCGGTTCAACCGACCTGCTCCGGCTTGCTGACAAACAAGGCAGCACTCACTACTTCCTACCGGATGCATGGATACTTCGTTCCTACGATTCAGTCAAACCCAACTGAATCTAACCCCGGAACATCACCGAGAATCAGTCGAATCACGAAGAAACAACCACATCTACTAAAACCTTTTGAAAAGACCGATGCTACATGATTCCCTCACCTCACAAATTATTCGGACCAACCCCCATAGGTATAAGTGCTAATTTTATTAGCTCCCGGGTAGAAGTCGCCGCAATAGGTCCAACGGCGCGTGCACAACCGAGCCTTACCTACTCGTCTGTCTCACAAAAGACAGGTGTTTCAGAAATCACGGGAAACCACGTCTTCTATCACCGTTTCACTCGAAAGCGGGAGATATTGAATTATGTGGTACTCAGCCCCACCACCACACTTCCTTGCGCACTCGAGTCTAGTGTGTCCTCATTTCCATAATTTTTATATTTTCTAGGACATACACTTTAAACACCTGATCTTTGTGATCAAGTTAGAACTTCCGTAGACATGTCTGCTTCGACATGATTCGAGGATCGGAAGGAAGTCCTGTCGTTGCAACATCAAAGCAACAACGGTTTCAGGCCATCGTCTACGAGCATAGCTCTTAGATCGATGTTAACGGGAAGTCTTCGTGACCCCGTGTTCTTACACGGCGGATTGCCTTTGTGGCTCCGTCTGGTTATACCATCACCGACCTGTCGTTGTGTCCTCCTAATCTTCCTACAAGTATGCTGATCTCGTTAACACGAATCGCCATGAGGGGGAGAAGGGGACAAGCATAAACAAAACAGGTCGGACCACCCACCATATCGCCGCGCTCACCACTCTGAAGTCGGGTCCCCTGCACTTGAATGAAACATTTCAAAGGAGCCTAACACCCCACACATACCTTCTTCCGGAGCCAGCAAGCTTCCTCGAGGTCGAACCAGACAACTTCCTTCGAAGAAGACGAATCCGGCGCCGAAGAAGAAGAAGAGATTGGAGAAGACTTGACGACTGCCTTAGGGGCTACGTCAGGTTACTTATCAACCTGAGTTCCTACCAACGCCATTCTCCTATCCCGACGACGTGATCTTCTTGCCAAAGATGATGCCTCATTTTGACCCATCGCATGGCGATCTCCCCAAATCGATCTTCTGATAGGGTAAGGAGAGGGGTAGTAGTACTAAAGCAAAATGGGAGCAATACCACGACGAAAGTGCAAGATAGATCAGAAACTCTAAATCCTCAAGCGTCGTCAAAGAATCAAGCGAACACCATGGACTACAAAGATCGAAGTTGCTGCCTCGTGTGCGTCTCTCCAAATTTCAAAGAGAACTTTCCAATCCCAACATAAGGTTAACCAAAAGTAGGGGGAGTTGCGGTATTATCGAAAGGAGAGATCGAACGCAAAAAGAAGAAATCCGGCAAGCGACTTCAAATCCCTTCCGGCATTTACGAGTCGAGCTTACAAAGAAGATTAAGGAGACCCGATGTCGAGAAGAGAGGATCAGGATATGGTGAGCTTGAAGATCTCCAAAATAAGAGATCAAAAGACAAGACAATGAGGAAATTCCATTAGGACTCAGGCAAATGCACTAAGCCCCACAAAGATAATCCATGCCGAATTGAAGGTTGAACACAAAGGGGGAGATTATTAGGAATATTTTATTGTGTTCAATTAATTATAATTATCTTTGTTGTGTATTTATAAAGATTCTCTTTAAAAGATGCTTAGTGTAATTGGGCTTTGTTAGAATGTGGTATAAATACTTGAACCCTAACACATAATAAAATGTGTTTTTGTGTGAAAATCATCTAGAGAGATAGAGAGCCTCCCAACCCTTCTCAAGAACACACACACCCCACGTTGAATCAATTCTTCCCATATTCAAACATGGTTTAATCGTCCCTAGTTAGATTGTTAGGATAGGAAGGCTACCAACACACGTGTTACAAAGTCGTATATTTACAAAGGCCGTAGCCCCAAAATATCAAAATGCCCTAACGCCGCTCCACAGGTCTTCATCCATGTACAACCCTGCCCTCAAAAGTCCGTGGAGTCACCGCCATCAGCCCACCTCAGTCGCGACGTACCTCGACGTCGGACTCGATAGTACCTACAACACGTAAAACCCTGAGCGATTGCCCAGTAAGTGAATATATGCATGAATGCAGCGTGCGCTCAATCATCATCCCGAGATATCTCACAATAAATGCACGCTCGACTTTTACCTCTCGTCCCAACCTATCGTATACCATAGGTCACATCAGGGCCCTAGGCTAGATAGGCACCACGCGCACAAACAATACAGAGTCAGGGGCCGCGCTCGGGAGCCACGCTAGTAGTGAATCTGGACGATCACGCAAACATCCTCCCACTAGGTCGCTCCCTCCCGAGTTTCCTCCTGCTCAAGCGGTTAGCTTACGCTGGCAGTGCACCTGAACGATCACGCAGGCATCCTACCAGGTCGCTCCTTCCGCTAATCATCCGACGGTTTGCACCTCAGACTGCGCTCCAACGAACTGAGTAGACGAATCGATCACCGTCTCCCGTCTGGTGCCTCAGTCCTAACCTCATAACTCCATACGAGTCGACGACAAAATGGTCACATTCTAACCCCGCTCATAGACACTAACAGTGTCACCGTGTCAACACGGTCAACATCCCTCGCACTGATATGCACTGGTATTGAAATGCATGTGTGATATGCAAATGAAATGCGCGTCACCACAAAATATTTTTCCCGAATATTCCCTTTTTGTCCAAAGACCCGAATTCATTCGAGCCCGAAAGTTGCTGCCCGAAAATGTTTTAAACGCCGAAAGTCTTGAGCCCGAATATCTTTTAAAAGCCCGAAAAATCTCTACTCGAAAGGTATACACACGCCGAAAGTTTGGGCCCGAAATTAAGGTCAACACCCGAAGTTTTAGGCCCGAAAATAGAGTCTTTACCGAAAATACTTTCAAGTTGTAAAGGCCCGAATTTGAAATTCGCCGAGTTTCCTCCTGACCCGAAAAATCATATGCCCGAAACATTCAAATGTCCGAATAACATGTACCCGAAAACATCCCTAATCATTCGAATCTCATGTAAATATATACAACACTAACATATAATCATAACATAGATTCAAAAAAATCTGGGTTTAACGCATATAGCACCGAAAATTCACCTAATCATCATCTAAATCACGTAAGATCATAAAAACACGTTATCACATAAAACACATAATATTTACGTGTTGTAGATGAAAGATTCGCCTACCTCACGTCCGAAGTTTGCGTGTTCTAAGATTTCCCGAACTCCCGATTGATTTTTCCGAGTTTCTTTGTTTCGAATGTTTCTCCCCTTTTCCCGAACTCCCGATTTGATTTTTCCCGAGTTTCTTTGTTTCGAATGTTTTCTCCCCTTTTTCTTTTCTTTGTTGCTTTCTTCTTAATGAAGTTTTGAATTTTTGAGGTGTTTTTAAGTGTAGATATATGTTTAAGTTTTGGACACATAGGTGATGATAAGGAGATGACAGGAGGTGATAAGAGGTGACAAAGCTACCCTTTGGCTAAGAAATCTCCTTGTCCGAAAATTATAAGGTTTACCCGAATTTCACCATTATTTGCCCGAATTTTGGCTGAGCCCGAAATCCCTTGTCCGAATTTCGGCTTGGCCCGAAAATCTTTGAAATTTGGGCTCTACCCGAATTTTAATTACCAAGCCCGACTTTTACCTTGTTGCCCGATTTTGATATATTTTACTTTTTTCTCCAAATTTCGGATTTTTTTACATAACACATAAACATTTCTCATGAAACATTTACATCATAATCCCGTATTAAAATTTTACGGGTATTACATCCTCCCCCCTCAAAGAATTTCGTCCCGAAATTACGCCCGACTGGTATAATTCGGATGATAACGATTTCTCATGTCGTCCTCTTGGCATTCTTAACTATTATCTACAATTAATCATACAAGTAGGCATATCACTTTTAACATTCAATCACGTTAAAACATAAAAACTTACAAGGGCGTTCTCCAGGCTTTGAGCGGCCGTACATGGATAGTCTTCAGAATCCCTAACCTAAGCTCTGATACCACCTGTGGCGACCCTCATTTTCTAAATACTATTAGTGGCGGATTTTCCGCAACGAAAACCGCGGAAGGCCCACTTTACAAAAACCTTTTCGTAAAATAAGTTATATTATAGTAAACACGGGTTACAAAGTCGTATATTTACAAAGGCCGTAGCCCCAAAATATCAAAATGCCCTAACGTCGCTCCACAGGTCTTCATCCATGTACAACCCTGCCCTCAAAAGTCCGTGGAGTCACCGCCATCAGTCCACCTCAGTCGCGACGTACCTCGACGTCGGACTCGATAGTACCTACAACACGTAAAACCCTGAGCGATTGCCCAGTAGGTTAATATATGCATGAATGCAGCGTGCGCTCAATCATCATTCCGAGATATCTCACAATAAATGCACGCTCGACTTTTACCTCTCGTCCCAACCTATCGTATACCATACGTCACATCAGGGCCCTAGGCTAGACTAGGCACCACGCGCGCACAATACAATACAGAGTTAGGGGCCCGCGCTCGGGTAGCCCACGCTAGTAGTGCATTTGGACGATCACGCCAAACATCCTCTCACTAGGTCGCTCCCTCCCGAGTTTCCTCCTGCTCAAGCGGTAGCTTACGCTGGCAGTGCACCTGAACGATCACGCCAGGCATCCTCCTACCAGGTCGCTCCTTCCGCTAATCATCCGACGGTTTGCACCTCAGATTGCGCTCCAACGCAACTGAGTAGACGAATCGATCACGTCCGTCTCCCGTCTGGTGCCTCAGTCCTAACCTCATAACTCCATTACGAGTCGACGACCAAAATTGGTCACATTCTACCCCGCTCGTAGACACTATACAGTGTCACCGTGTCAACACGGTCAACATCCCTCGCACTGATGTGCACTGGTATGAAATGCATGTGTGATATGCAAATGAAATGCAGCGTCACCACAAAAATATTTTTCTCCCGAATATTCCCTTTTTGTCCAAAGACCCGAATTTCATTCGAGCCCGAAAGTTGCTGCCCGAAACTATGTTTAAACGCCGAAAGTCTTTGAGCCCGAATATCTTTTAAAAGCCCGAAAAATCTCTACTCGAAATGGTATACACACGCCGAAAGTTTTGGGCCCGAAATTAAGGTCAACACCTGAAAGTTTTAGGCCCGAAAATAGAGTCTTTACCCGAAAATACTTTCAAGTTGTAAAGGCCCGAATTTGAAATTCGCCGAGTTTTCCTCCTGACCCGAAAATACATATGCCCGAAAACATTCAAATGTCTGAATAACATCTACCCGAAAACATCCCTAACTCATTCGAATCTCATGTAAATACATATACAACACGTAACATATAATCATAACATAGATTCAAACCCAAAAATCTGGGTTTTTAACGCATATAGCCACCCGAAAATTCACCTAATCATCATGTAAATCACGTAAGATCATAAAAACACGTTATCACATAAAACACATAATATTTACGTGTTGTAGATGAAAGATTTCGCCTACCTCACGTCCGAAATTTGCGTGTTCTAAGATTTTCCCGAACTCCCGATTTGATTTTTCCCGAGTTTCTTTGTTTCGAATGTTTTCTCCCCTTTTTCTTTTCTTTGTTGCTTTCTTCTTAATGAAGTTTTGAATTTTTGAGGTGTTTTTAAGTGTAGATATATGTTTAAGTTTTGGACACATAGGTGATGATAAGGAGATGACAAGGAGGTGATAAGTAGGTGACAAAGCTTACCCTTTTGGCTAAGAAATTTCCTTGTCCGAAAATTTATAAGGTTTACCCGAATTTCACCATTATTTTGCCCGAATTTTTGGCTGAGCCCGAAATCCCTTGTCCGAATTTCGGCTTGGCCCGAAAATCTTTGAAATTTGGGCTCTACCCGAATTTTATTACCAAGCCCGACTTTTACCTTGTTGCCCGATTTTGATATATTTTACTTTTTTCTCCAAATTTCGGATTTTTATTTACATAACACATAAACATTTCTCATTGAAACATTTACATCATAAATCCCATATTAAATTTTTACGGGTATTACATCCTCCCCCCTCAAAAGAATTTCGTCCCCGAAATTACGCCGACTGGTATAATTCGGGATAACGATTTCTCATGTCGTCCTCTTGGCATTCTTAACTATTATCTACAATTAATCATACAATTAGGCATATCACTTTTAACATTCAATCACGTTAAAACATAAAAACTTACAAGGGCTGATTCTCCAGGCTTTTGAGCGGCCGTACATGGATAGTCTTCAGAATCCCTAACCTAAGCTCTGATACCACCTGTGGCGACCCTCATTTTCTAAATACTATTAGTGGCGGATTTTCCGCAACGAAAACCGCGGAAGGCCCACTTTACAAAAACTTTTTCGTAAAATAAGTTATATTATAGTAAACACGGGTTACAAAGTCGTATATTTACAAAGGCCGTAGCCCCAAAATATCAAAATGTCCTAACGCCGCTCCACAGGTCTTCATCCATGTACAACCCTGCCCTCAAAAGTCCGTGGAGTCACCGCCATCAGCCCACCTCAGTCGCGACGTACCTCGACGTCGGACTCGATAGTACCTACAACACGTAAAACCCTGAGCGATTGCCCAGTAAGTGAATATATGCATGAATGCAGCGTGCGCTCAATCATCATCCCGAGATATCTCACAATAAATGCACGCTCGACTTTTACCTCTCGTCCCAACCTATCGTATACCATAGGTCACATCAGGGCCCTAGGCTAGACTAGGCACCACGCGCGCACAATACAATACAGAGTCAGGGGCCCGCGCTCGGGTAGCCCACGCTAGTAGTGCATCTGGACGATCACGCCAAACATCCTCCCACTAGGTCGCTCCCTCCCGAGTTTCCTCCTGCTCAAGCGGTAGCTTACGCTGGCAGTGCACCTGAACGATCACGCCAGGCATCCTCCTACCAGGTCGCTCCTTCCGCTAATCATCCGACGGTTTGCACCTCAGACTGCGCTCCAACGCAACTGAGTAGACGAATCGATCACGTCCGTCTAATATTTACGTGTTGTAGATGAAAGATTTCGCCTACCTCACGTCCGAAGTTTGCGTGTTCTAAGATTTTCCCGAACTCCCGATTTAATTTTTCCCGAGTTTCTTTGTTTCGAATGTTTTCTCCTCTTTTTCTTTTCTTTGTTGCTTTCTTCTTAATGAAGTTTTGAAGTTTTGATGTGTTTTTAAGTGTAGATATATGTTTAAGTTTTGGACACATAGGTGATGATAAGGAGATGACAATGAGGTGATAAGTAGGTGACAAAGCTTACCCTTTTGGCTAAGAAATCTCCTTGTCCGAAAATTTATAAGGTTTACCCGAATTTCACCATTACTTTGCCCGATTTTTTGGCTGGGCCCGAAATCCCTTGTCCGAATTTCGGCTTGGCCCGAAAATCTTTGAAATTTGGGCTCTACCCGAATTTTATTACCAAGCCCGACTTTTACCTTGTTGCCCGATTTTGATATATTTTACCTTTTTCTCCAAATTTCGGATTTTTATTTACATAACACATAAACATTTCTCATTGAAACATTTACATCATAAATCCCGTATTAAATTTTTACGGGTATTACAGAGACTATAATATATATATATATATATGCATAATGACATTGATTATACCTTTGAATCTACTAATGGAGGCCCCTGAGAAATATTGCAATGAGAGCTACTACACCTTTTCCCGGCTCCTACCACTGATGATAGCAGTCGGAAAGTGTTGGGCCACATGGCGGACAAGAGACCTCATCTGATTAATAAGATTTGGTTAGAATCTTGATTATGTAGTAATGCATGTAGAAAAAATATTCTTCGGTCGTTGTATTACCGAGTGGTGTTGGATCCGAGACCGAATGGATCCGAATTCTTTAGCCTTGATCGGATTAAAGAGGCTTTATAAATGATAATGAATGTGGAATAGAAACCGTACCTGAATATTCCATAGCGTTCGAAGGGTGAGAACGGGTCTGCGGATCTTCCAAGTACGAGTACGTGAAACCCTTAGATCGGAGAAGATGGGAACCCCGAAGATTTTTAGACGGCGGCCACTAGGGTTTTCTGGAGAGTGATGGCTGAATGTTTCGTTGTACTGCACTTAGGGACCACACCCATATTTATAGATGTCATAATGGACAGGGCCGCAAATAAGCCCATCAGATATTTACGTTCCAGTCCCCAGGAATTCTACACATTATTAATTAACCCCACACATCTTATTTATTTGCGACAGACCCCTGTAAATATAATTGATCACCAAATGGGTCCTTTAACTTAATTACAATATTAAGTATACGACTAATACTGCAATACATGTACGTCTACATGTCCAAATGCTAACGGTGCTTAAATACATAGTCAAATAGTCCTAAATCTAACATTCTCCCACTGGACTATAAGACGTTGTATTTCTTTGACAAGCACCCTTTAGTCGTATACTAAATATCGTATCGAATATAGCTATAACTGAAGTGTCGCATATTTAAATCAATCTCGTCCATCAATATTGTCGATGCAAGGACTAAAGGGGTAGTCGTTATACATATATCGTAACTCAACCCACATTAATCACGAACGCCAACTCCATCGAATGACATAGACCAAGTGTGGACGTGTAGCATGGAAATTACATGCCAAACTGATCACGCATGTCTATTTCCAACTGGTCCTACTTTATTGAGATCAGAGTTCAGAGATAAACTAATGGACATCTGAAGGAAAACCTAATGTCATGACATAAACATGTATTAATTAAAGAAACTTTATTATAATCATCAAGCCCAAAAGTTACAGCATCCGCTAATTCATAAACTTAATTCGAAACACCCATACGAGCAATATGCCCGTGAAATACAGCGGGTGCTAACGCTTTAGTAAGCGGATCTGCAATCATAAAATTTGTCTCGATATGCTCAATGCTTATATATCCACTCTGAACTCGTTCTTTCACAACTAGGAACTTAATGTCTATATACTTAGACCTCGAAGAGCTCCTGTTGTTATTGGAATAAAGGACAGCTGAATTGTTGTCACAGAATAGCTTTATTGGTCGTTCTACTGAATTGACAACTTTAAGTCCTGTCACCGAATTACGCAGCCAAACAGCCTGATTGGATGCCTCGTAGCAAGCTACAAATTCTGCCTCCATAGTGGACGAAGCGATAAGTGTCTGCTTGGCACTTTTCCAGGAAATCGCTCCACCAGCCAGCAGAAAAACATATCCAGAAGTCGATTTGCGACTGTCTAGGCATCCAGCATAATCAGAGTCACAGTACCCAACGATCTCCAAATACTCTGATTTTCTATATGTGAGCATATAATCCTTCGTCTTCTGAAGATATCGGAAGACCCTTTTGGCTGCTACCCAATGTTCTCTACCCGGATTGCTCTGGTATCGACCGAGCATTCCGATGATGAACACCAAATCAGGTCTGGTGCAAACCTGTGCGTACATTAAACTTCCCACTGCCGACGCATATGATATGTCCTTCATGAGCTTGGATTCCAAAATATTATCCTGACACTGTTTGAGACTGAACTTATCACCTTTTGAAATCGGAGTGTCGTGTGGACGACAATTAGCCATGCTAAACCTTTGCAGTATCCTTTCGATGTAGCTCTTTTGTGATAATCCGAGAGTTTCCCGTGAACGATCACGGTGAATCTGGATCCCTAATACAAAAGAAGCCTCCCCAAGATCTTTCATGTCAAAATGACCCGAAAGAAATCTCTTGGTGTCCCGAAGTAAATCCACATCGCTGCTAGTTAGCAAAATGTCATCGACATATAAAATCAAAAGGATGAACTTGCTCCCACTGAATTTGTGATACACACAGTCCTCAACAGAATTAGCCTCAAAGCCGAAAGAGGTGATTGTCTGGTGAAACTTTTGGTACCACTGACGAGAAGCCTGCTTGAGTCCGTAGATGGATTTCTTTAGTTTGCAAAGCAGTGGGCTAGTTTCATCCGAAGTTAAGCCCTCTGGTTGCACCATGTATATTGTTTTCTCAATATCACCATTGAGAAAAGCAGTCTTTACATCCATTTGATGCAACTCAAGATCAAAATGTGCCACAAGCGCCATAATTATTCTAAAAGAGTCTTTCGATGAAACTGGAGAGAAAGTCTCTTTATAATCTATGCCTTCCCTCTGAGTAAATCCTTTCGCGACAAGACGAGCATTATATCTCTCAATATTACCCAGTGAATCCCGTTTGGTTTTAAAAACCCATTTACAACCAATCGGTTTTACGCCTTCGGGTAACGGGACGAGATCCCAAACATCGTTGTCCTTCATGGATTGGATTTCCTCATTTATGGCATTGGTCCATTCGCGAGCCTTAGAACTTTCCATTGCCTCTCGGAAAGTGAATGGATCGTCTCCCACTAAATCAATGGTATCCTCATGTTCATGAAGAAATACAACGTAATCATCAGAAATAGCATTTCTTCTTTCTCGCGTTGACCTCCTTAGAGGCGCTGGTTCTATCTGAAGTTGAGGTTCATGAGTTTGAACTTGATGATCAGCTTCAGCTTCATTAAGCTGATCGTGATGAATAGCTCCAGGTGATGCTTGCTGATCAGTTGGAGGAACGATTTCTTCATCTTCGACCGTATCTCGAGATCGAATCACAGCAGGGACAAAAATTTCGTCCTGACCAACCTGAGCTGTATGAAGAGGAATTTCTGAAGCCTCTTCTTCGAATAAGAAATCGTTTCTATTATCCTTATCCTCCCCAAACTCAAGATCCTCAAAGAACCGGGCATTTTCCGTCGCAAAAAATGTTCTTGATGTGGGATCATACAATTTATAGCCCCGTGATTTTTCTGGATATCCTACAAAATAGCTACTGACAGTTCTTGAGTCCAATTTCTTCTCGCCCGGCCTGTAAGGTCGTGCCTCAATAGGACATCCCCAAACTCGTAAATGCCTAATGACAGGTCTTTTACCTGTCCATAACTCGTATGGGGTACTGTTCGTAGCTTTAGTAGGGACTCTATTAAGAATATAGGCTGCGGTTTTCAATGCATCGCCCCAGAGAGAGTGAGGTAAAGTCGTACGAGCAATCATACTTCTCACCATATCCTGAAGGGTTCTGTTTCGTCTCTCAGCAACACCATTCATATTTGGACTTCCCGGCATGGTGTATTGAGGAACGGTCCCACACTCTTCTAGAAACTTAGCAAACGGTCATGGACGTTGTTCACCTGATCCGTCGTACCGTCCGTAGTATTCTCCACCACGGTCGGATCTGACAGCCTTAATCGTTTTGTCGTGTCGATTTTCGACTTCAGCTTTAAACGCCTTAAAAACGTCCAGTGCTTCAGACTTCTCATGAGTTAGGTACAAATAACCGAAACGAGAGTAATCATCAATGAACGTGATAAAATAGCGTTGTCCATTCCAAGAAGCCGTAGGAAATGGACCACACACATCTGTATGTATCAGTTCTAAGACCTCTTGAGCTCTCTCAGCTTTTAATTTTCTTTTATTTGTAGTTTTACCCTTTATACACTCGATACATAAATGATCTCCGGATTTATCGAGTGTTTCGAGAATTCCGTCTGACACAAGCTTATTAATTCTCCTTTCGGATATATGACCCAAACGCTTATGCCATAAACCAAATGAATTCTCGGATGGTAACTTACGCTTAATTCCTCGGGTTTCCACATTATGGGACTCTCCAAAATTATTTACTGTCTCGAGTAAATATAAATTGTCGTGTACAGACAAGTTACTGGTTCCGATCGCTAAAGATTTGGAATATATAACACACTTTCTGTTACCAAATGAACAAATATAACCTTCTTTGTCCAAAACAGAAAATAAAATCAAATTCCGTCTAAACGACGGTATGATGAAAGTGTTATTCAAATCCAAAAAGAAACCAGAACTCAACAACAATCTAAAAGTCCCCACACCTTGAACTTCAACTGGTTCTCCAGCCCCCGTATAGATGAATCTTTCGGCATCAATGGGCTTTCTAAAGTTCAGGCAATCTTTTATAGACACACTTATGTGAGTTGTAGCACCAGAATCAACCCACCAAGTATATCTTGGTACAGAAACCAAATTAATTTTGGCGCTTACAAAAGCCAAATTTGTACCTTTCTTTAGTCGCCAAGTATGATATTTGGCACAGTCCTTCTTCATGTGAGAAGTTTTCTTACAGAAGAAGCATATAATAGATTTTTCTTTATACTCTTTATCGGAGCCTTTAGACTTCTTCTGATTAACCGCAGTTTCCTTAGGTGTTTTATTTTTCCAAGCATCCAAATTCATACCATTAAGTATTGGTATGTTGTTGACGGCATAGTTAGTCGCCGCAACACCGACCATTTCCACTGTAAAGAGAAAGATATGCTTTAATTAGCTCACATATTAAACTTTAAATAATGATTAAAAAATTAAATAATAACAACCCATCTTCAGCTTAACCGTTGTGCAAATGAGCCTAACGAAGGTTAGGTAGTCAATCCACGAGTGATCAAACTGGTGCAACAATCAATCGTTCATACCCTATTCCAACCAAGTAGTCGCCTTCCGAAGGGCCGATCAACTACTCGCAACGGAAAGACCTTCAGGTATTTCAACTTATCGTCACAGACATACACAAGCCACTGCCAGATAAACGCCTTCCGAAGGGCCGGTCGAATTATCCGCATGTGTCATGTTACGCCACCGTCCCGACGATTAGATTTATAAAATATCCACAGCAGAGGTCACGAAGGTGACTATACTGCTTCAATAAAATATCTCTAATAATCGATTGTGCCATTTAAAAGGCATCTTTATGCTGTTATTAAATTTAATAACCATTGTATGTTAAAAGTCACAATATTTCCGAATACTTCTGACTTAAAAGCACCCCGAATAGTCACGGAAAATAGCCAACAATTTAACACATTAATGACCTAATAAAACCATATTTAGGTCTAAAACTGAAGTAGGCTAGTTGGGCCCATTAATGAAATAGGACAGCGTTCTGATTTGGGCCTTTTTTATATATATAATATAACTTATGTGGGCCGAGAATTAGGCCCATTTAAAAACTAATGCCACCCAAATGTTCAACGTGTAACACATAGAGCACCACATGCACAATAAAGCCCAAAAGCACTTAAGTGGACAGCCCATTAATTAACTAGGGTCCGAAACCAAAATTAGGCCCATTAAAAGGAAAAACCCTAATTAACCCTAATGTTTAGTAACGTGCAAAGTTACATCCGCCGCAACCCTAGGCAGCCCTCACGAAACCCTAGGCAACTAACACACACAACCTAATGGCCATCACAGTCCCAACGGCCGCGAATACTCGCAGCCCCGCATCGTGATGGGCGTGCTCAGCCATACAGCGACAACCACAGTCCCGGAGCGCCCAACGGCGCTGCCTGTGCATCACCCACGCTGCCACGCGGCGACCTGCAGCACCCAACGATGCTAAGCCACGTCACAGCGCAGCCCGATGCAGCCGCACTCAGCGCCCGACGGCGCTGATCTGTAACATCCGAACACAGCCCGATGCGCAGCCCGGCAGCACCCAACGGCGCCGGCGTGCATAGCTTCACAGCCACACAGCGCACAACGCTGCTCTCAGTCCAACGCAGCGTCCAACGAACGTTTGTAGCCAAGAGCGCTCCCGACTGCGCCGATCTGCAAGTAACCGAACGCAGCGCCCGACGGCGCTGCCATACAGATCTAATTGTAGCCGAACATTGCTGTCCAGAATTTCAGAACTGATTTGTCGTGGAATCCCTAATTAATCCGAATCAAGGTGACTCTGATACAACTTGTTGGATCCGAGACCGAATGGATCCGAATTCTTTAGCCTTGATCGGATTAAAGAGGCTTTATAAATGATAATGAATGCGGAATAGAAACCGTCCCTGAATATTCCATAGCGTTCGAAGGGTGAGAACGGGTCTGTAGATCTTCCAAGTACGAGTACGTGAAACCCTTAGATCGGAGAAGATGGAAACCCCGAAGATTTTTAGACGGCGGCCACTAGGGTTTTCTGGAGAGTGACGGCTGAATGTTTCGTTGTACTGCACTTAGGGACCACCCCATATTTATAGATGTCATAATGGACTGGCCGCAAATAAGTCCATCAGATATTTACGTTCCAGTCCCCAGGAATTCTACACATTATTAATTAATCCTACACATCTTATTTATTTGCGACAGACCCCTGTAAATATAATTGATCACCAAATGGGTCCTTTAACTTAATTACAATATTAAGTATACGACTAATACTGCAATACATGTACGTCTACATGTCCAAACGCTAACGATGCTTAAATACATAGTCAAATAGTCCTAAATCTAACAAGTGGGACATAAAAGCGCGGTCGGGATCGTCAACTATCGGAGTTAGGGTTCCATCATAGTCGAGAAACACCACGATTGTCTTCCCTCTTGAGGCACACTTAATCTGTTGATACGACTCCGTTGCAGAAGGATGTGCTTCCTAATATGTGCAGACTTAATTTTTAATGGGATTTTTATCAAAATTATAAAGATTTCGCAAACGTTGCATGTCTTCATCTAAGTTTTATGATAAAAGAAGCGTATGATGATGCAATGACAGAAAAAATAAAATGACATTGAACGTAAGAAATATCATTCATAAATCACACAAAGACACAAATCTAAGTTCTAACCAGCCATGAATCATATGGCTTCGGATCCACATGATTAAGCTCGTCATTGGGGTTTTCTACGCGGAGGTCGACGTTGTGGGCTTGATTTCTGATGATGTACTCACTCTCTTCAGACACAGATTCTATATTCCGTTTTTTCTTGAGGCCCATGGCTTTGAAAAATACTGTCCTTTCGTCTCCTTGACTTTAAAACTGCAAAAAAAATAATTTCGCAGAGTATATTACAATTAAAGACAATACAAGTCTAGGCTACTTCTAAAAGATTGTCAAAACGACAAGATTGAAGGCTTCTCATACAAAAGGTTACCGTTTTTAAGCATTGAGATGAGAACAACACTTGTAATATGGTAGGGACACCTGCCTGCAAGTAATTGATTAAGATAGATAATCTTTACTTAATTTTATTAAAGTCGAAGTCTCATGACTCGGCATTATTACAGACCATGGCTCGGACAAAAGACCCGTCTTTAAACAGTAAAGAAACGCACTACTTCGATCATTGGTCCCAATATATATATATATATATATGATATATATAGATATATCCTTGTGTGTGGGAATGACAGAAAACGTCCTAGGAAAAACCTTTGAACCAAGTTAAATATAGAAAGTGCCTCCTAATGGAACGAATAAAAGGTAATATATAACACGTACCCACTTTATCTTATATCTTCTAAAATTAATAAAATAAATCATAGGTTGGAATGGAGACGAACATAGAAGCTACACGATGGTAATAAAATGCAACGACTTGACTCCGAAGGATTGAAAGGAAGTACAAGAGGCTTTACTTTTGACCAAAACAACGTGTCGATCAAACTAAGATGCTTTAAGACCAAAGCAACATAAAAATCTTACTTTTTGATTCATCCAAAACGACTAGTCATATATATATACTAGTGCGACTCTTTGGCATGCTCGCTTGGGGCATGTTGGCTATCAGTTGTTGCATAAAATTTCGACGAAGAAACTTCTCAATGGTATTCCACTCTTTGGTAAAGTTCATGACGACGTGGTTTGTGCTGGTTGTCAATTTGGAAAATCTCATCGTCTTCCTTTTCCAAGTTCGACGAATATATCTTCGGTCGCATTAGAGTTGATACATGCTGATTTAATGGGGCCGACTCGGACGCCCAGCTATTCTGGTTTTCGTTATGCCATGGTTTTCGTCGACGATTTTTCTCGATTTGCTTGGGCGTTCTTCTTGGAAAATAAATATGAGGTTTTCTCTAAATTCTGTGAATTCAAGGAGCAAGTGGAGAAAGAATTTCAGCTCCAAATACGTTGCTTGCGCACTGATAACGGGGGAGAATTTACCTCAGATCAGTTTACAAATTATTGCAAGGCACACGGTATTCGACGTCAAATGACATGTCCGGACACTCTGCAACAAAACGGAGTTGTTGAACGTAAGCTGGCGCATCTTACTTCCATATGTTTATCGTGGTTACATGCGAAAAAGCTTCCAAGAGAATTATGGGCAGCGGCTTTCTTATCGGCGTGTCATGTCATTAATCGCCTTCCGCCATGGCCGGGGACAGAATTCTCGCCTTTCGAAGCATTGTATCTTCGTAAACCCAATGTGAGTTATTTCGAGTTTTTGGCTCGATGTGCTATGTTCACATTCCTAAAGCTAATCGGACCAAACTTGATCCGAAGGCTAGGCGTTGTATTTTTGTTGGTTATGATACTCACAGAAAAGGGTGGAGATGCATGAACTTGGAATCGAGAAAAGTTATAGTTTCTCGTGACGTTGTCTTCGACGAAATTTCTGCTGTTGATATAGTTGAAGATAATCGCAGTCTTCAACCATTCATAGGCGAAAACGGTTCGGATGAAATGGAAAGTGATGATACTTTTGTTGAAGATAATTTTCAGCAAAATGATGTTATTGAAGCAGCGTCTAGGAGGTCTTCTAGACAAAGAAAGCAACCCGATTATTTGAACAACTATGAAGTGCAGCTGAATCATTTCTCTTCTATGTCTTGCTTTACCGTGGGAGATATATATGCAAACGAGCCGAAGTCTTATGATGATGCTAAAGGCATTGCGGAATGGGAAGAAGCAATGAACGAAGAAATATTGGCGTTAAATAAAAATTGCACGTGGGAGCTCGTTCCAAAGCCAAAGAATGTCGAATCAATCACTTGTAAATGGGTTTACAAGTTAAAGAAGAAGATCGATGGAACTATCGATAGATATAAGGCTCGTCTGGTTGCTCGCGGATTTTCTCAACGATACGGTGAAGATTACGACGAGACTTTCAGCCCGGTAGTGAAGATGACAACGGTTCGGACGATCATTTCATTGGCTTCTCATAAAAGTTGGGTATTATGGCAGCTTGACGTAAAGAACGCTTTTCTTTACGGAGAATTAGATCGAGATGTATTTATGGAGCAGCCCCAGAGATTTGTTTCAAAGGAGTTTCCCGACTATGTTTGTCGTCTTAAAAAGGCTTTGTATGGTCTAAAACAAGCTTCAAGAGCTTGGTTCGGCAAGATTGCTCAATATCTTGAATTTTGTGGTTTTAAATCTTCAAGTGCAGATTCAAGTTTATTTATCAAGAAAAAATCAGCGAAGTGCACCATTCTCCTTCTCTATGTCGACGATATGATCATTACCGGCGATGACGATGATGAGATAAGATGTCTTCGTGATGCTTTATCTATTCGTTTCGAGATGAAGAATCTTGGAGAAGCTAGCTGTTTTCTCGGTCTTGAAGTTCGAAGATCAGATGGATATTTCATTTCTCAAAGCACATACGCTGAAAGTTTACTTGCTCGTTTTAATATGACAACGTCGAAGCCAATGACTACTCCCATGGAGATAAATATGAAGTTAGCTAAAGATGGAGGAAAATTATTGGAGGATGCTACACCGTTTAGGCAACTTGTTGGAAGCTTACTTTATTTATCTATTACGCGACCGGATATTTCTTACTCTGTTGGAGTTATTTCTCAATTTATGGAGAAACCATGTACGAATCATCTCATCGCAGCAAGGAGGATACTTCGATACATAAAAGGCACTTTAAATTTTGGGCTATGGTATAAGCGTCACACCTCATTCTTGTTGGCTGGTTATGTGGATGCGGATTGGGCCGGTGATGTCAATGATCGGCGCTCCACAACAGGTTATTGTTTCAATACAGGTTCAGCAACAATCTCGTGGTGTAGTAAGAAGCAACACACCGTTGCTCTTTCTAGTTGTGAAGCAGAGTATGTAGCGGCCACTTTAGCTACTAAGGAATGTATATGGCTTAAGAAGCTCATGGAGGAAATTCTCTTTGCTTTGGATTATCCCATCTTGATTTACTGTGACAACGAAAGTGCGATCAAGCTTGCTGGGAATCCCCTGTTTCATGCTCGGACGAAGCACATCGAAACACATTATCACTTTGTTCGTGAGAAGGTCTTAACGCAAGAAATTCAGTTGTTGAAGGTTCAAAGGGAAGCTCAAGTTGCCGACATCTTTACCAAGGCTCTTGGCAGCACAAAGTTCGAACTATTTCGCAAAGCCCTTGGTGTTGTTGATGGAAGATTTTCACTAAGGGGGAGTATCGTTAATTAGTAAAAATAGTTTTTAATATTTTAAATACTTGCAGTTGTGTGTTTATAGTAGCAGTTAAGAAACTTCTATGTCATGCTTATCTATACGTAAGTTTTAAATAGCATCATATGTAAGAACTATCACATATAAGATATATAATCAGTTTTTCTCTTTGCTTTTGCTTTGGTTTTTATTTTTTTGATCTTCTTCAATTACTGCTCTATATTGTTACATGCTTATATATATATATCGAGTCGACCTATGTCGAATCATCAAGTAACACTCTTTAATCCGATTGAATAAGCCATTTCGAAAAAAAATAAAAAAACATTTTGCCCACAAAAGAATAGACAACATAAAAGATGGATGGTCAAAGTAGAAGAAGGTATGTGGAAGTCGGAGAGTGTGTAATAATAATATTATCATGAGAAGGAAATACCACCCCAGCCAGCCCAGCCCACTCTACCGGCGCGTGAATAGCACTCTCCTCAGTTGAATCATAAATTGATAATTGGATGTCGATGTGGGCCCAGCTGATATAGCATCCCATCCCAACTATCAACGATAGGTCCAAGAGTTAAACATCTCCAATGGAGACCCAAAATCCAAAAATTGAGAAAAAACTATTCCAATAGATCTGCAAACTCAAATCCAAAATGAGTTTTTGGGTTTCTCTTCCCTATTTTATACTCAAATATGCATGTATCTTACTCAAAATGCGTTTAATATTTGCAAATTACACACAAAGTCCTTTTAGTTTTTTTATTTATTAAACAACCCATATAAAAAATAAAAATAAATAAAATTACAAAAAAATTAGTATTACTATACAACTTGTATAAACAATTCATTTTTACTTTTTTTTTATTATATATAATTGAATAAACTATTTTTCCATTTCTTATTTTTTTTACATTTTAATTAAATATTATTTTAACAAAAATTAAAAAATATGACAAAATTTTGAACTTTTAAAATATATAAAATTACGATGCATAGATTGAATTAAGTAAGACACCAAAATAACACACAAGTACTTAAAATAAAAATGATATATCATTTACTTGTAAGAATAAAGTTTTTTATGCATTCGATGTATTTTTTTCCTCGTGTAATATATTTTCTTTTTCGATCGTTTCAATTATAATTACGATTTTTAGTGTTTTTTATAAGCATTTTTTATGTTTTTTTATATTTAATATTTTCTCAATCGAATTTAAAATAATACGTGGGCTAATTTATAAAATTACAAATATATGGATAGTATTAAAAAATTGTAAAAGTTGATGTGTAAGAGAATATTCCGAGAATATTCTTTTGAGTTTGAGAATGAGTTTAATAGTTAGAGGAAAATTACTGCATTTTAAGTTTGAGAATGAGTTTGAGTTTGAGAATGAATTTTTCGGTTGGAGATGGTCTTATACAAGCCAAGCCGCAGCTCAACTCAACTCAACTAATGAAATAAAACGTCACTAGAGTTCTAACTAGGGCTGCTAAAAACTAACCCGACCCACCAACCTGACACGAACCGCACTCGAAAATAGCAGGTTTGGGTTGATATTTTCAACCTGTTTAAGTAATTGGGTCAACCCGAACCCAATCCAAATATTAATTGGGTCAGGTTAGGGTTCGATTTTTCAACCTGAAATCAACCCGACATCAACCCGTTTATTAACCCATTTAACCCATTTACATATTTGATTTTAAATTAATTCTCAACCCGAAAGTAATTCTTCACAAATCGCACATCCCAAAGCCCTCATCGGTGGTCTCTCGATGAATTATGCGGAGATGTCAGGAAGATGAGGGTGGAAGATCAAATGAAAGAGAGCATAGTTGAAAGTTCGAGTCAAATATCTATGGCTTAGGTTGATAGTTGATGACGATATGATATAACTTGATATTTAATTATGTTTGTGAGACTTTTGTTATTTGAAACTTTAATTGTTTCTTAATTATGTTGATGTTTTAGAAAAAAACTGCTTTTTTTCTTATTGTTTAGTTTAATTTTAATTTTTAATTCTGTTTATTTAATTATTTTCTTCTTGTTTTTTTTTAAAAAAAATTTAAACGGGTTGACGGGTTAATGAATTGAATTTGGATTGAAGCAGGTCGGATTTGAGTTCGATATTTCAACCTGTTTAAGTAAACATGTCAGGTTAGGGTTGAAGTTTTCAACCCGTTTATTAAACAGGTTGAACCCGAATATGACCCAACCCGACCTGTTTACCACCCCTAATTCTAACCATTTTGCAAAACGTTCCGATAGAAGTTTATGATGCTTACAAGTCATTTACCACACCAATCAAAATCATCATCTTCAAGATAGAAATATGCATTTCTTTCATCATTACTAGAAAATCATCTCCTACAGAATACCACAGCCACCATTTTTATTACAGCAACGCTTAGCATTCTCGCAGAGCTTCAACTTCCCTCTTCACAAAAGATGGCAGTGCAAAAGCAGCTCTATGAATCTGTCCACCACAAAACAAGCAGACCCTCAATTCTCCAACATTCTATGGTTCGTGAGAGTCAGATCTTTAAGCCTTTTTTTTTTTACATACCTCAGAGTTATAGAATTGAAGCTGCCTTCCATAATCAAGTGCACCATCCAACTTCTCGATGGGGTTAATCGGGTGCAAAAAAACAACAGGTGGCCCACCATCGGTCGAGCATAGCAGAAATCCTATAGCGCCGCTGCAACGACACGAAAACAGCTACTAAGCCACAGTGTCATAAAAACTGCAGTTCAGCTGGCGTTTGTCTTACTACCTTGGATATGTAGGAACGCTAGCCCATGCGTAATGAACTGAGCCCTTGAATACTTCACGGCATATAGAAATCATGTCCTGAATTAAATGCGTGTGAAGCCACATGCTTTCGGCCATGTTGCACAGAACACCACCTGGCCTTAGTGCTCTGGCGATGGTCTCAAAAAATGGCTTTTCCACGAGCTCCTGAGCTGGACCTGTTTTAAATGAAATGGTATATCTTTAGATGTGGCCAAAGAGCACATCAGCAGTGCATCGGGAATGCGATAGATACGTACCCACGGGGTCTGACGAGTCGACGATAATTGCGTCGTATTTGCCAGCAGGTGCATTCTTTAGGAATTCAATGGCTGTTGAAAAGGAGCTCAAACTCATAACTTAAGCATGAACGAATGATATTTTACTAATGGTAATGGGTTCAGATTTCAGAAGGAATTCAAAAGTTACCATCACCAACATGAAGGTGCACACGAGGATTGTCGAAACCAACAGCCAATTGGGGGAAATACTTTCTGCTGACCTGTTTTATAGTTCAATAAAGATATTGTAAATACAAATGGCTGAGAATGCATCTCCCAGGAAAAGACTAACTCAACTCAACTCACATCTATCACCATTTGGTCAATCTCGCATATATCAATCGATTCCACAGAACTATGACGTGCGATTTCACGAAGAACTCCGCCATCACCACCACCCACAACCAAAACCTGTACCCAAAGCATGGCCCCAAGTAACAATAAGATAAAATCAGCTATCTCTTCTCTAGTTTGAGACTCAAATGAAGCAACGGAAAAACTAACAACAGATGATTGAGACCCAAAAAGTAAAACAGAAGTTACATTGTTGGGAGACTTGATGGAACAAAGGGGGAGATGGGTTATCATCTCCTGGTAGGCGCATTCATCTTTCTCTGTCAACTGAATAATGCCATCTAGCACAAGCACTTTTCCATATGCTGTTGACTGCAACCATAAGCAGAAACACAAATGATGCATAAAACAAGACAGGTTTTAAAGTGAAGAAATAGATCATTACTATTCAAGCAATAAACCAAATTTTGGTCAAAGATACAGAACCTCAAAAACCAGAACCTCCTGGTACTTTGACATCTCCCGGAATAAAATCTTTTCCACTTTAAGGGAATGTGCCTCCCCTGCAGAAATGTTAATTAGATTAAAAATTGAACCATAGGTAGTGCCGTGCAGGGTTAGACATCAATACTAGCACAATAATACTCAAGAATGGTTCTAGAAAACATTAGCAGCACACATTCTGCGGAGCTGAGGGGAAAATCTATGGTAGAGCTCCCAAAATCAGCAAACTAATAATCCAAAACCAGAGAAAATAGAAATAAAAGGAATTCTGTAAATATACAAGTTTAAGGTTCAGAAGTCACAGTTCAGCATCATACCTGGCCACATGGGGTTGTTGAAATACACATCATTCACCATTTTGTCTGCAAACAAACATTGTGTAATTACCAGAAAATGGAGAACCAATGTCATGTCATACAAATCCCAAAGAAAGAAACAACCATGATCAAGATAAGTACCAATAGATGATGGAAACTGAGAGAACCATCCAGAAACAACCGTGGAGTGGCATTTGGCATCGAGCTCAGGTTCGGATGCCTTAGCTTTCAAGCAACATGAAGGCACAGCCATCTTCATGAAAGAACCATTTTCATTATTCTCCTTCCCATCCAAAACCTTCTCGAATCCAAAATCTCTTCCTGAATCGTCCGCCATATCTAATACTTCTCTCCTGTGGATCCAGTCTCTAGTCACCAAAATTAAAAAAGAAAAGACAAATTAAACAGCGATAAAGACAACATCAATTGCATGAAAATACCATCAATTATAGATTATAAAACAGAAATCAGGATGACATGAGCAATAGCAAAGGTCCACATGACATATGAGAAGGCCAAAATCAGTCCAAACAGAATTGAAATCAGGTGGTGTCACAGACGCACAGATATATACTAGTAAGAAAATAATCATAGATAATAATAACACCCACAAATTACAAACAGGTAAAAATCAGCATACAAACTTTACATCACAAGATAAAGAATAAGACTACCTTAAAGACTGAAATATGATACAACAGGAGTGTCATCGAATATAATAATAGCTTCTACCAGTAGATCATGAAAGCAACTACTATATAAAAAAAAATAAAGGGTCTCGGCAGATTCAAGGTTGATTATTTATTTCAAGAAGACTTCAAAAATGCATATAAGCCAAGGATAAAATAATGCAATAAATTGTCCATTGCAATCTATCCATCAACTCAAGAAATAACAAAGGAAATTAGGAATGTCAACCACCGAAAGTAGAATTCTGAACAAAAATAGCACAGCAGGCAAATCTTCACATCTGCAAGCTTTTTGCACTGAATACCATAAATTAAATTATTTTCTTGCTCTGTACAAAATAAAAACAAAGGGTTCTAATCTTGTTTTTTTCAATAACAGCTAAAGCATGCCAAAACTCATCTAACAAGATCGTATAGAAAATCTCTCCCCGATTCACTAATACTGAACAAGAACATGAATAAACAGAGTAAACAGAGCAAATATACCACTGAAAAAAAGGACAAATCCAACTGGGCAATAATGAAATTTAATTTGTTCCCATCACAACGACAATTGATAAATGAATAAAAACATAAAAAGCAGCTATTTGTCAACTTCAGCAGATTTACATTCATCTTACATCAAAAAGTAATCCAAATGGATCGTAACAAAACCTAAAGTCTAGCTCTAAATAATTGCACTAGGGTTTACGAAAAGAGAAAAAAATAAGGGGAAAATCAAAATAAAACAACGTATTCCACCCTACAATCTACATATTCACCAACCCAACATAGAAAATTATCACAGTAGCAAACGCGCGTGTGAGCTGAATGCGAAAGAAGCTCTCTATGCATACCTTTTGATTCAAGAGAATCGAAAAAAAAAAAAGAAGAAAGAAAGAAAGAATCGAAGAAAAATATGGCACTGCGTTGTATGGAGTTGCGTTCTTTTAACGCACGCAAAACGCACTGATAGAAAAAGCGATGAAAATAGTATTATTTATCAGTTGCTTTTCCCTTTACTTCTCTTCTGCTATGGTATGGTGTCTAATGTTCTCAGGTCTTCGCGAACAGCTCGTGTAGACGACGCTTACAGATTTTTTAAGTAAATAGCCTTTGACCTGATCATGTTTAAAAAGCACTCAATATATGATTTTACCTTTGTACCCTTACTAATTCTGTGTGAAAGACTATTTTACCCTTATTTAATGACAATCAACAACTTCAACAACACATTAACGAAAAGAAGTACAAAGGTTTGAAGGTTTACTGTAAGGATTCTGAAGCAGCAGACCCGTACAGATAAAATTAAAGTAAAAGAAAAAGTAAAAAGCAACGGGTCCTCTTTGAATTCAATCGTTTTCCTCTGCACACAAAAATTGTTCTCTCTCTCTCAAATAATTTCCTCTGCAACTCAAACGCAATTCCGAACGTCAATCGACAATGGCAATCAACGCGAGACCCCAAAAAGTGAAGGTATTTGTTCTAACCCTAATTTAATGCGGACCCGTGGTTGCAAGCATATGACCCATGCTTGCAAGTATAGGACCCACGCTTGCAAGCATAGGACCCGTGGTTGGTCGCCGAGGACCGACGCTTGCAAGCATAGGACCCGTGCTTGGTAGCGCATGTAGGTTGTGAACGCATCGGACCCGTGCTTGCAAGCATCGGACCCGTGCTTCAAAGCATCAGACCCGTGCTTGCAAGCGTCGGACCCGTGCTTCAAAGCATCGGACCCGTGCTTCAAAGCATCGGACCCGTGCTTGCAAGCATCGGACCCATGTATATTATCATGGGTCCCGCGCATAAGATGATGAGGTTCTCGCGCGGGTCCCATGAGTATAAGCACGGGTCCGCTGTATAATAGCACGGGTCTTCTGCTCTTATAAGCAGGGGTCTCATGCTCAGCTGTGCATAAGGGTTTTATATTTTCAATATTCATACCCTGTAATTTGCTAAATTATGTTATAATTACGTATAAATTAGGTTGTGATGAAGAAGCAATTGAGAGGCGACGAAGGTTATGATTGCCGTGTTACGCTGACCTCGCTATACCCCGAGGCCAGCGAGTTGATAAGAAGGTGTATGAACCAGCAAGAGTGGGAGACATATAGGGCCGGGAGTGCGTTCGGCCGACTCGTTAGTGCCGCCGTGGATTTCAATCTCTCGGCCCAGTTGCTGTGGTACCTCATCCAGAGGCAGACGACGTTGCACAACCGCGACGAGCTTTGGATGATTGTTGGCAACAAACCACTCCGATTTTCAAAATCGGAGTATTGCCTAATCACCGGGCTGAAGTTCGCAGCTGAGCTACCGCAAGTGTACCCCGATGCAGCGTTCGCCGAAAGACATTTTCCCGGCATGTCCACAGTCCGCATGTCGCACGTGAAGCATCGGTTGGAGGAGTTGGCTGGCGACGAGGAACGAGTGGAAACGGACAAGTTGAAGTTGGCAGACGTCTACTTCGCCACCGCGGTGTTGCTGCCTCGACTCTCAAAGAAGGATACCATCGTCAGTTCCTGGGTCCTTCAGCTTGTCGAAGACGAGATGGCTTTCTCCCAATTTCCGTGGGGCAGCGTGGCTTTCAAGGAGGTCATACGGGCCGTAAAACAAAATCTACGGGAGAGGAGTGACGGGGCGAACGCAAAAAGCAGTTGGCTGATCAGTGGGTTCGTACAGCCACTTCAGGTGAGTTCTACCTGAGCTTTGACATATTATTGATGTAATTTATAAATAATTGCTAATATTATTTTCGTTATTTGTCTTCAGATACTAGCATACGAGTGCATACCGGGCGTTGCACGTGAGTTTGCGGGGCGCAGAGAAGAAGATTTTACGCCACGCATGTTGAGGTGGGTGACGAATGATTGGAGTCGAAAGGGATGCCCGAAGCTGGAGGCGGTCGTAGCTGCCGCCCACGGGTCCCCTGTACGAGGATTGTTAGTGCCGTCAGGGGACGAGTTGGAGGCCATGTATTATCGGGAGAGCGTCTTTGACGTTGGGGCGGAGCACGAAGTGTTCGACCGTGTGACGGGCCTACTCGAGCAGGGAGTGGATGTTAGCTGTTCCCGTCGTCGGGCGGAAGGAGATCGCAACGAGTGCGTTGCGATCCAACAGATCGCCCAGATCCCCGAAGTCCCCGAACCTCCACCGGAGGGACCATCACATGGATATGGCTTTGCGTCGGAGGCACGCTTCGAGGAGTTTTCTACTCGTGTGGAGCAGCGATTCGACGAACTTGGGACCGCCCTCTCGCAGTTCCGAAACGAAGAGGCTCAACGGTGGGAGACGAACGACACTTGTTGGAGCCTCATGCAATCGTGGGGCGATAGCATCCGAGGGTTGGGGGACTCGTTTTAGGATCTACGGAACGACCTGGCGAGTAGATTTTTTGGTGGATCGCGCACTCCGCCTGCCGAGCCGGCTCATTGTAAGTTTTGTATAAATTTTTTTAATAAGTTGTGTAGATTACTTATTAATTTAGTAATCACGATCCGAGTCGGCTTACTGTGAAAAAATTATTATATACTTATTGCGTGCATTTCTTGTATAGATTACGACGATAGATGGACCAACGCCACGAGGTCGTACGAGGGTCCGAGGGGGGACACATGGGACGGTCACAGTCCGTCCGAATGGGAGCATCCCCGTTGGGCCGATTTCGTCCAATCGGAATGGACCGGCGAAGAGGCAGATCGAGAGGGAGAGGTGGACCCATCGTCGTGGAGGGGCGGGTACGATTTCGAGGCTCAGGAGGTCGAGCCTCATTAGGTCGAGCCTCAGGAGTACGAGGCTGAGGAGGTCGAGCCTGAGGAGGTCGAGGCTCACACCGAGGCTTCGATTTCTGACCGAGCGGCCGACAAAGGAAAAGGCGTGTTGAAGGATAGTACCCCTGAGCGGCCGAAGAAGCCATCGAAGTACCAGATGTCGCCGTTCACAGATTTCCCACCGACGACTGAAGTCCGCCCTCCAACACTTTCGATGTTCGAGCGGCACGTCCAAGTGAAGATCGCTAAATTCTGGCCCACTGTCGAAGCTCAGCTGCTAGGTTTGATATCGGTCCACGGTACGGAAATCGAGGGCCGGCTCCAAAAACACGACCCGCGGTGGCTACTAAACTTGGCGACTGAGGGTATGCCGCTCGATGACATGGTACGTATGAATTTACGAAATTCGTTTGCGCTTACTTGAATATTGTCGATAATGTTCTATATTTGAATATTGCAGCACGTCGATGAATCCATATATGGGATCCTCGCAATGCAGAGAACTAGCACGGTGTGCACGAGGAGCGTGACGTACATGCCCCACATGTTTAAGACCCGAGTCGATGCGGAAGGGGTAAGTATCAAAGGGACGGCGCACCCGAAAGGGCTCAAGCAATGGCTCAAGTACGCTAAGGGAGAAGATGACCTTTGGATGAACACGCCGTGGGACATAGCGTCCTACATCGCCATCCCGGTCCGTACCCGAAGCCATTGGGTGCTGTTGGTCATTGATACCAAAAAGCGGATATTCACCGTTTACGACTCCGACCCAGCTTATGACGGGGACATGCGCTACGTGAACCGTGAGTTCAATAGCCTGTCGATCGTGGTCCCGGCGATTTTCAAGGCGTTGAAGCTAACAACTCGGGTGTTCAAGGGCAAGAGTTGGCCATCTGAGTGGTGTCGCGACTTCAGAAGACAAGGGCACCCGTAAGTTTTAATGATTGTTGCGCTTTATTTGTGCTTCGTATTTTAATGATTGCTACGTTTTATTTGTCGTTCAGTGGAGACCACGGTGTGGCAATGTTGCGGGCGGCGATATCGCTTATGGTGCCGAAAGACGACGTCTCCTGCCTGACGGCTGCTCGATTGGCGGATTTTCGAAAATATCTCGCCATTTCTATTTTAAAAAACGATTGGGACAGTTTTTAGTTCAATCTCTCTGTGTTGTAATTTAATTTTATGTGTTGGATTTTAATATTAGGTGCTGAAATTTATTTTTCTCTGCTGAATTTTAATTTTCTGTGTCTTCTGTGTTGAGTATTAATTTTACTGTGTTGGATATTAACTTTATGTGATTGTATATTAATTTGACATGACGGTCTGACACCTATCATACCCACCGTAAAAATCAAAACGACAATAATTGAACAATAATTGAGAATGGGTTGACTGTGTGTGCGGCGCATCCTTGGTCCCCTGGATGTGCCACGCATGTTCATGGTCGGGTCCTATGAATTTAAGTTCAGGACCCCTGCTCATAACGCGCAGGTCCCCTGTGTATATGCGCGGGACCATGCCTGATATCGCCGGGGACACGCGCCTAATTTGAACGGGACCCTGTTGTACGTGCGGGTCCCCTGTTTTTACGTGCGGGTCCTATGTTTTTACGTGCGGGTCCTCTGTTTTGACGTGCGGGTCCCTTGTGTTCATGTGCGATTTTTTACTTGTTAATTGATGGAATTATGCCATAATTGTGCGTTTGTATACATTGTTTATCCGTTACTACAATATTAAGTCATCATATAATAGCAGAAAACCGAAAATTTGGATGAAATCACAATAATAACAATCAATGTGTAAGATTACTAATCCTACAATGTTCAACAACACAAGGTATGTTTTTGTGGGTGCTTTTTTTAAATCTTGACCTGTGAGATTGGTCAACTCGAAATACAAGTTGGATTAATTTTATTTTTTTTTACGTCAAAGCCTTTGGTATTGTTAATGTTACTGATATTTTTTAACAAATTTTCATCAAGTAATTATTATTTTATTAATTATTAACTTCTTAATAATTTTAATAATAATATTATTATCTCACCCTTTTATTAACGAAATGCATCAAATGTCAAATGTCAAATCATCTGTGCTGTACAGACTGTAAAGTCATGACAGTCTGACAAGTGAAATGAGAAAATACTTTTGACCAATAATTGAACAATAATTGAGAATGGGTTGACTGTGTGTGCGGCGCATCCTTGGTCCCCTGGATGTGCCACGCACGTTCATGGTCGGGTCCTATGAATTTAAGTTCAGGACCCCTGCTCATAACGCGCAGGTCCCCTGTGTATATGCGCGGGACCATGCCTGATATCGCTGGGGACACGCGCCTAATTTGAACGGGACCCTGTTGTACGTGCGGGTCCCCTGTTTTTACGTGCGGGTCCTATGTTTTTACGTGCGGGTCCTCTGTTTTGACGTGCGGATCCCTTGTGTTCATGTGCGATTTTTTACTTGTTAATTGATGGAATTGTGCCATAATTGTGCGTTTGTATACATTGTTTATCCGTTACTACAATATTAAGTCATCATATAATAGCAGAAAACCGAAAATTTGGATGAAATCACAATAATAACAATCAATGTGTAAGATTACTAATCCTACAATGTTCAACAACACAAGGTATGTTTTTGTGGGTGCTTTTTTTGAATCTTGACCTGTGAGATTGGTCAACTCGAAATACAAGTTGGATTAATTTTTTTTTTTTACGTCAAAGCCTTTGGTATTGTTAATGTTACTGATATTTTTTAACAAATTTTCATCAAGTAATTATTATTTTATTAATTATTAACTTCTTAATAATTTTAATAATAATATTATTATCTCACCCTTTTATTAACGAAATGCATCAAATGTCAAATGTCAAATCATCTGTGCTGTACAGACTGTAAAGTCATGACAGTCTGACAAGTGAAATGAGAAAATACTTTTGACCAATAATTGAACAATAATTGAGAATGGGTTGACTGTGTGTGCGGCGCATCCTTGGTCCCCTGGATGTGCCACGCACGTTCATGGTCGGGTCCTATGAATTTAAGTTCAGGACCCCTGCTCATAACGCGCAGGTCCCCTGTGTATATGCGCGGGACCATGCCTGATATCGCTGGGGACACGCGCCTAATTTGAACGGGACCCTGTTGTACGTGCGGGTCCCCTGTTTTTACGTGCGGGTCCCCTGTTTTTACGTGCGGGTCCTATGTTTTTACGTGCGGGTCCTCTGTTTTGACGTGCGGATCCCTTGTGTTCATGTGCGATTTTTTACTTGTTAATTGATGGAATTGTGCCATAATTGTGCGTTTGTATACATTGTTTATCCGTTACTACAATATTAAGTCATCATATAATAGCAGAAAACCGAAAATTTGGATGAAATCACAATAATAACAATCAATGTGTAAGATTACTAATCCTACAATGTTCAACAACACAAGGTATGTTTTTGTGGGTGCTTTTTTTGAATCTTGACCTGTGAGATTGGTCAACTCGAAATACAAGTTGGATTAATTTTTTTTTTTTACGTCAAAGCCTTTGGTATTGTTAATGTTACTGATATTTTTTAACAAATTTTCATCAAGTAATTATTATTTTATTAATTATTAACTTCTTAATAATTTTAATAATAATATTATTATCTCACCCTTTTATTAACGAAATGCATCAAATGTCAAATGTCAAATCATCTGTGCTGTACAGACTGTAAAGTCATGACAGTCTGACAAGTGAAATGAGAAAATACTTTTGACCAATAATTGAACAATAAGCGAACGTGACCAACCCTAAGTTGGCATAGAACCCAAGACCGTCCATAAGCGCACATATTATCAGCACGGTACCGTGTTTCAAAGTGCGGGTCCCTTGTTTAGATGTGCGGGACTCTTGTTTTCAGGTGCGGGTCTCATGCGCAAATACGCGCGGCTCCCTTGTTACTAAAGAAAACTTAACATGGCAACAAAGCAGAAAATTACACGCGCAGAACACAACCTAACTTAACACAACACAAATGCTAAAATAACGTAACACAAATATGCGCCAATACAAGGACTTTATCTCCTACCAAATTCCCCGACCGAAGGCAACCTGTTTTTCCGTGCTCTTCCACGTTGTGAACGAACAAGAGGTGGCAACATGTGAATACTACTTTCAATGCGATCCGTTACCGGGCATATGGTCCCTTCGTAAGCTAACTTCCAGACCTCCAAGGTGTAATAATCGTGCACTAATGAATATACCGGGACTTGGGCGTAACCACAAGCTGCAATCGCGTGTGGACATGGGATGCGATTGACGTCAAACATCATGCAAGTGCAAGTGCGCGTTTCTAGATCGACCACCTCGTTCACATGCTGCCCGTACACATTATACCTTAGATGCCCGACCTCCGACACATGAAATTTTTGCGACTCGCCGAAGTTTTCTCGTATGATCGACTCCACCTTCGGTGTAAACCTAGTGACATTCGCTGCGATCGTAGCTGCCGCAGTTCGCCGATGCTTACTGAACCATGACGATGTTAGTCGCTGAACCGAGTCCAACAGTCCAATAATTGGAAATTCTCTATCTTTACGTAGAGCAGCATTTATGGACTCGGATCCATTGGTCGTCATTATGTTGTATCTTGATCTAGGGCAATATGCTATCGTCCACGTAGCCTTGGGAACTTCGTTAAGATAGACTGCCACTTCCTTGTATTTGTCTTCAAGCTGTTTAAAATAACGGTCAGACTCGCTCTTTGTGTAGGCAGTCGCTACACGCCAGAAAATCGGGCAAGCACCTTTCTTCTTCATTTTCGTCTTGACGTTTTGTAGAATGTGCCACGCACAGAAACCGTGAAATGCGTGTGGGAAAACGGCCGGGACAGCATTCTTTATACCATTGTTTCGGTCAGAAATGATTACGAGATCATCGCTGTCCGCAACAAAACGTCGCAATCTCGTCAGAAACCACGTCCATGACTCAGTTCCCTCCGTCTCAGCAAGACTCCATGCAAGAGGATATTGATGGTAATCGCCGTCTTGTGCCGTGGCAATCATCATGACCCCTTTATACTTCCCCTTCAAAAAAGTGGCGTCGATAGAAACGACTTTCCTCATGTACGCAAAGCCTCTTATGCATGCGCCATATGCCAAGAACATGTACTTGAACCGATTGTCTTCGTCCATCTCCCAATCGGTGATACTGCCCTCGTTGGCTTGCCTCACCGCATCTAAATAGGCCGGCAGTAAACCATAGCAATCGTCCCTGTTACCGACTAGTTCATCAGTCGCAATTTGCTTCCCTTTCCAAGCCTTGTAGTATGAAACTTCTACTCCCCTGCTCTGCATCATCGACTGTATTGAACTGGGTGCGGGAAAGTCTTTAGGAGCCCTGAAATTTTCCAACAACGTGCTCGATACAAGCGATGAACTTCCCTGCCGATGTCTACGGCGTCGATGAGACACACCGCATGTGTGCGTGTTGCAGTACTTTCGGATTGAGAAAAAGGGGGAGTTCTTGTCCTGAGCAGCTCGTACTCGCCATTAGCATTTCTCGTTGGCACATTTCACTACGTACAGGGTTTTGTTCGACCTATCCAGTCGGAATTCGAAACACGCAGCGATTGCGATTTTAGTGATTTCGTCCTTGAATTCTTTCTTGCTACGAAATTCTTGTCCAACATATAGGCTTGAACCATCCGTAAACGAATACGTACCATCATCGGCCACATCTATAGCGTCGTGGTCCTCGACATCAACATCGTCGTCATCATCATCATCATCATCATCTGAAGCACCTTGCTCCTCGGGTTGTCCGACTTGCTCGTCATCATTATCATCTTCTCCACCGACTTGGTCGTCTTCATTATCATCTTCGTCGCCGCCCATTCCGGAATAATCGCCTTCAAAGCCAGTAAAATCATTACGTTGGTAAGGCTCATTGTAAGATGTGCTGCAAAAACCCTCAAATGGTTGGATTTCTGCGTTTGCGTCGCACTGCGCTATAAGGCTGACGTTCGATAAATCATTTTCATGAGGTTGATGTGGCGGTGGAGCACTGACGAATAACTGAACTTGGACGTGAAGAGGTGGTCTTGACCGTGGACAACCAAAACCAAGGTAAGCACGTACGCCGTAATCGTTCTCGATGTAGATGGTCGCGCAAAATTGTAGTCTATGCAAGGCATGTAGCTTATTGTAAGTTTGGTATTGTCCTTGCGTAACGACATTGCCTTCAAAATCTCGTCAGTGAGATCCTCCAATGTGCATGAACCGTCATCGACCAAGATTGATTGCCACCGGCAACTTGGATCAGGAACCCACTTCGATGTATTGTCCTCGCAAATTATCCATTGACCATCGACTTGAAGAAAAATGCTCGTGATCGTCATGATTATCACCTATAAAAGAAGTAAAGTTCAATATAACATTTGAAAAAATTAAATTAGGGTTTAGGACCAGACGTATGGGCATGGGACCTATCAATAAGAAGCGCTTCTGCGCGGGTCCCCAGTTTTTACGTGAAGGAACCCTGCATATATGTGCGGGTCCTATGCTCTAATGAGCGGGGACGACGGTCGGGACCCCTGAACTTATTCGCGGGTCCCGTGAATTTACGTGCGGGGACCCTGAATTTATATGCCGGTCCCATGATCAGACGCGCGCGGGACGCCTGACCTAAAATGCGGGGACCCTGATTTTATGTGCGGGTCCCATGATCTATGGCGCGGGGCGCCTGCTTTCAAGCAGGGGTCATCTGATCAGCTGGACGTTTTAAAAAACGAACATTGAACATGTTCGTCCTTCCAACCGGAATTTGGAAGTTTTGAGACCCCACAGGGTTTAGGACAGAAAATCACAAAATTCGAGTGTTATCTTCAAAATCCAACCACGAAAATACTTACAGTAAAGAGTTTGAATTTCGAAAATCTTTCAATGAGGACTTTCAAGTGTTCTAGGTCGGGTCGACTGACAAAAAAAGCAGAAGAAGAAAATGTAGGTGCTTTTTAGGGACAATGAAGAGGAAGAAGAAAATGTGTTGAGCTTGCTTGGTGGAATGAATGCTTACTGCTGGAAAATGGTCGTGCAGCTTTAATACATTCATGCGTTGTATTTTTTTTTTCTTTTTTTTTTAAATAATATTAAGGGATTAAAAGAAGATGATTAAGTGTTAATTAAAAAGAGTGCTATTGACAAAAAAAAAAGTCAAGAGCGCTATTTTTTTAAAATTGACTTGGTCAAGCGCTATTTTTTAAAAAGACCCCGACGCAGAGTATATTATACATATTTATATGCAGAAAGCACTTTCAATTCATTTCTTTATTATTATTATTATTATTATTATTATTATTATTATTATTATTATATTAAGAGACATATATATATACTAGGGCAGAGGCGCCGCACATTGTGCGGCTTGATGTCGATTATAACCCGTCGATATTTGAAGACTTAATAGACATAAGTTAAAAGCAAAGAGTGATTAAGATATTATAGTGGTTACAGACCATATAAGTATACCTGAAGTGTAAAAACGACACATAAATGCCATACGTAAGATAAATCAGTTTTTAGAGCAGAGCAAAATAAAATCATTCGCTGAACATAAAATAAAACAAATGTTTCCTGACCTTTATAACAGACATGTCAAGATCTGCTATTGTGGTGTATTTTCCGAGCTTCAACGTCTTCTTTATCCCGAACATCTGTAGTGAAGCTTAAGTTCAGATCATGATATCTGGGGGCTGCAAATTTTGAAGTTTAAATAAAACAACTAAAACCAATAGTATATATGCTAATAAACATCTTCTACCTCGATAGTCTGCTTTAGACATCATTAGCTCCTCGTAAAAACTTAGTTCGAAGTTAGTGACGAATATACAAACCATAGCACTTGATGGTAGCCTTATCATATTTCTTGACGAATATACAAACCATAGAGGTTCATCTTTTAGACAAAGACGACTACTATACATAGTTTGTTGACTCAAAACCAAGTTTGATTTTCACCTTGTAGCTTATAGTTCTTGCTGACCAGCTGACTGATCGGAGTTTCCCATCTTTAGCACCTGTGAAGCATCACTCTCCTGTACTTCTAACTTCCCCGGAAGAAACCATTTCTATGCATACGAAGTATGTGGACGAAATCTTCATTCCTTATATTCTTCATCTGGTTCGAGCAATAACAGAAACAAATTTCGTCGGCAGCAGCAATTTTTAGCAATAAGAAAGAAAGATGCAGAAACTGAAAGTAACCCGATAAAGATCTTCCTCGTACTCGTTGGCGTCCAAGTTGATTTCAGCATTCATTCCACGGAACATAATGGCTACACAGTCTGTACCTTACATACAATCAAAAGGGAGTATACCTCGCATCATCATAGGCAGTGTTGAAGCCCCTTAATGATCTATTTATGTAAGCATTTTAACAGAGATGTCCTTATGGAATAACCAAAAGGCTATGGATAGGGAAAAAAAGGTCAATACCTAAATAAACCTGTTTTCCACAGTTTGTGAACATTGCAAGAAAGTGGTAAGTAATAAGTTGAAAAATAAAGTAAACGAAGTGATAGTTAGCGAATGTTAGATTCCCAATGCACAGTGCGTCGATAGAAAGTAATGCCACGATATTGCGAGCTCCTGGACGGTGGACCTCTCCTCCTCTTTGTCCTCAAATGACGGCGTCCCGGGAAACAACAGCCTCGTGGAGTGTATCGAAAGTTTCTGGTTGGCGAGCCTGACAATTTTTACCTGCAGTAAAAGAAATTCTAATGTTTTACATCACGAGGATAGCAAAAGCGAATAAATAAGAGATTGTTACTAACAGAATTTGTGAGATGCAAAAAAAATCGTACCTCTGTTAGTTCATTCTTGCAAATTAGGTGATCTCGCAATACTAAAAGAAAGGAGGAAATAATATCACATAAAACTGACATCCAAACAATAAGGTTTGACATATTCTTACAAAAATAAGGAAATTATATAGTGTATAAGAAGACCAGAACATAAATATAAATGAGGGATTCATTTTCATTAAAATTGAAAGAAGTGGCAAAAAATGATAAGAGAGTTGGGGCAGAACTTCATTATCCACAGTTTACATAATTTTTTTTTAAAGCGACTTATTCACAAGACCAAAAGAAGATTCGGTGAAGTTCTAGAGTTCGAGACAACAATTACTTTACAAGATAGGGACAAAAGAACCATACTTGAGCCAAAACAATTAAACGGGAAGCATTTAATATATATAGAATAATCATTTTCTTCTACTATTTTACACAAAATATCCATTTTAATGGCCTAACTAAAGCAATCAGATAGTACAACTAATAACGTAGGGAAAATATAAGTTTCAGCACATACCTTCTTTTCCAAAATGAGCAATGTATGTAGAGATTCTTTATAAATGAAACATTGACAATAGCTAAGTGATGTCCAGAAACAAATTGAATTTGGCTTACTACGATAACAATAAGTCAATGAATGAAGCAAATAAAGAACAATACATTTATACCTTCTTCTCATTGTTTTTCTTTTTCTCGAGCTCCTCCGGCATCAATTTATGCTCCATCTCCCTTACGCCTAATAAAAATAATAGTGAAAATGGAAAGCAGGATAACAAATAATATCACTTATCCGTGATAGAGGAGGTATATAGATTATTAAGCAACCATAATCAGTAAGCCAACATGAATCATTCAACCACATAGTTGAACGATATTATTTAGAAAGTTTCTGGTTGGCGAGCCTGACAATTTTTACCTGCAGTAAAAGAAATTCTAATGTTTTACAGCACGAGGATAGCAAAAGCGAATAAATAAGAGATTGTTACTAACAGAATTTGTGAGATGCAAAAAAAATCGTACCTCTATTAGTTCATTCTTGCAAATTAGGTGATCTCGCAATACTAAAAGAAAGGAGGAAATAATATCACATAAAACTGACATCCAAACAATAAGGTTTGACATATTCTTACAAAAATAAGGAAATTATATAGTGTATAATGTTAGGAATATTTTCTAGTGTTCAATAATCATGTTATCTTTGTCGTGGGACTCAGTTGTATTTTATGTAAATATAGGGACTAAAGTGTAAGTATACCAAAATATGCCTTGGTATATATAGGTTGAGTGTGTGTAAAATACACATAACTTGAGTTTTAGTTTCTCTCACTAGATTAGATTTCTCTCTCATCATTAGCATAATTAGGGTTTAATTGTAGAGAGAGAAAGTGAGGTCTATTGTAGAGAGAAACTTGGATTGCAATGAAGATTGATTGAAGATTTAATCCATAAGCTTCCGCGCAAATCATAAAAGGTAATCTCGATTGATCTTAATTCTCAAGTTTAATCATATGTTGGATGAAATCTGGGAATTACAATTGGTATCAGAGCAAACGTGTTAGAATTGAATCGATTTGAGTTGAAATTGAGGTTTACGATGCTTGTTTTGAGCTGAATTTAAGGTTTACGATAGTCACTGTTCATCGCGATTTAAAGCTCATCGTAAACTGTTGATTGATCTTTTGAGCTGCTTGCTTAGGTGTTTACGATGAATTCACTGTTTGCGATGATTAATTGTTGATTAATTTGACTGATTGAAGCTGAAATTGGACTAATTGTGTTGACTTTCGATCGAATTGTTCTTATAATCTTCAAAATGTTCATGTGAAAAACTCGAAAATTCTATATGTTTTGCTTTGAACTGGTTTAATCGAGTGTTTTTACATGTTTAATTGCTGTTTTCGATCGATTATCTGAGCTTAATTTGAGAATTTAAGTGTTTTTGATCTAACATATACTGTATTTGTAAAGTTTACGAATAAAAATTTAGTTTACGAACAAAAAACTTTACGATCAAAGCTTTATAGTTTATGGTCAAAGCATTTAAGTTTACGGTCAACGAAAGGTTTACGAAAGCTTTTCAATCGTAAACCTCGTTTACGATCCCAACAGTGGGTGAAGTCAAATTCTACTTTTCGGTCAAAGGCTAAAGTCAAAGTTAATTTTAACTTTTACAGTGTGTAAAGGTTTACGAATACTTTTCATTCGTAAACTTTTCTTTACGAAGGAATTGTTTACGAAAGCTTTTCAATCGTAAACTTTACTTTACGAAGGTACTGTTTACAAATAACTTTCAATCGTAAACTTTACTTTACGAAAGTCACTGTTTACGAACACTTTTCAATCGTAAACTTTACTTTACGAAAGTCACTGTTTACGAACACTTTTCAATCGTAAACTTTACTTTACGAAAGACACTGTTTACGAATACTTTTCAATCGTAAACTTTACTTTATGGGTTACTGTTTACGAATCAGTTTCATTCGTAAACCAGTAAAAATAATTGTTTACGAATACTTTTCATTCGTAAATATCAAGGCACTGTTTACGAATCATCTTCGTTCGTAAACTCATTTACGAACAAGGTTTACGAACAAATTCTGCTCGTAAACCTAAAAGACCCATAAACATTTGAAAAGGTTTTCAGTAGCGCAAAAAAAGTCCTAAAATTTTCAATTTTTTGCTACGAGATTTTTTTTTGTACCTACTTATCCAATGTTTTCTGAGGCTTAGAAAATTTTTTGGGTAAAGAAATTTTTTTTGTCCGGTAAAATTTTTTTCCGTACAAAAATTATTCTCGGTATAATTTTTTTTCATATAAATCATTTTAAAATCATTTGCGAAAACCTTTTCATACAAACTTAGACCCGTAAACCTTCTTTCTGAAACACACAAACAAAATTCGATCGAAAATTAATTGAAGACCTCTTGATTATCATCTGGATTTGCTGCTCGATAATCAAGTAGGTTTCGGATCCACTCTGCCCAGATCGAACGGTTTCTCAAACGATTAAGGTTTGAATTAAGCTTCCGCGCATTTAACATTTCGTTCAAGCCAAACGTAAACTTCAAAGCTTTACTTTACGATTGTTCCTGTTTACGAATCAATCTCAATCGTAAACCTTCACATATCTACTGTTTAGGAATATATTTCATTCGTAAACTATCTTTAAGTAAGGTTTACGAATATTCTTCATTCGTAAACAAGCGCTATTAGTTTACGATTAACCTTTACTTCACGAAAGTTACTGTTTACAGTTCTTTAAGGTTTACGAACGATTCTCATTCGTAAACATTCTTTACTCGTAAACCAAAAAGCACTGTTTACAGCTTCTCTTTCATTCGTAAACTAATACAGTGTCAAATCTGAACCGCAAAAACTTACATTCTTTTAATAATATACAAAGTCTACGATACAATCTAAGTCGATAATTAATATTTGTATCTAAACTTTGCTGTGCTGAAAAGTTTATGAACTGAACTGAAATCAAAAGTTTGCGGTTAATATCAAAAATTAAAATTTTTAAACAGAATCGAAAATATTGATCACAAATTAAATCAATTCTAAAACACGTCAACGATCAATATACATCCAACAATTTTATTTGATCAAAATTAAGATTCAACATTCTATATAGAAATTAATTACCAACATTATTTGAACTTAAATTTTCAAAATTCTATATTTGAACTGAAAAGATTAAAATGGATTTATTTCACGAACAAATGATCAAGACACTAGAAACCAGGCTAGCTAATAACGAGCGTGTCTTAAGAAAACATCTAGAAATTGAAGCTAGTCTTGAATGTCAATTGACCAATGCAAAGGATGAGATTATAAGGTTGAAGACTAAGACCACAGAACATGAATAAAAAATATGGGAGTTGAAAACAAGTTTGTCTGCCTGTGATGAAGCAAACAATTCAATGTTGCAAAAATCCTCATCCACAAATAATGAAAAAGAAATGGTCAAGAAATTAGAAGCAAGATTAGCCAATAATGAAGTTGTCCTAAGAAAACATCTATTAGAAGAAGCCAATCTAGGAATAAAGCTTCAATTAGCTAATGAGAAAATAGCTAAACTTAACAATGATCTTGCTAAATCAAATTCTGAAACAACAGAACTAAAGAAAATAAAGATTATCAAGCTCAAAATAAAGATCTTTCTGAAGAATGCACAAGATTACACTCTAAAATTAAAGAACTAGAGCTTCTTCTGGTAAAAAAAGATCAACTTGAGAAAAATTTGTCTCTAAATAAGTCGACTCAAACAATTGAGTCAGTGCCAACTAAGGAACATTCTATACTATCAATAAAACCCGAACCTAAGGATTGCTACACTCCATACGGGTTTCGAGCTCAAATAGATAAGCTTTTAAAGGAGAATTTAATTCTCAAAAATTCCTCTCAAAAAGGCACAAGAATGACTAAAGATATCAATAAAGAAAGAATAGAGGAAGACAAATTATCTTCTATTGCCTCGACTAAATTTGGTTTTACCTCTATTCCTAATCCAAAAATACCCAAAGTCATTCTAAAATCAAAATTAAAGAAAGAAGCTACTAAAACTAAAGTAGACAATAATTACACATTCTCTATTAAAATTGAAACGTCCAAAAGTAATAATTGTCTAAACAAAAGTAGCTCATTTAGTACACATTACAAAGTGAATGATGTGAGTCTAGAAGGTAGGAAATACGACACATCTATACTTAATGCTATTGATTCTATAAGCTCGTATTCCTCTCTCAAGTACCCTGTCAAAGTCAAATCCAAATCGCATCTTAAGCGACTGGCGAAAGAGAAAATTTTCTCTTCCACAAAAAGACACACATTCACCGATGCTGAAAAGTTAAATTTCAAAAAGGTACAACAAATTTGGAAACCTAAGCTACAAATGGAAATAAGTAGTCCTCGACAAATGTGGATTCCTATGACTGCTTTATGTGATAATTTTGCTTCCAAATTTGAACCTTATATGCATAATTGTTTCACTGCTAACCAGGGAGGACCCGTCCAAAAATGGGTACCAAAGTCCCGATAATTTATTTTGCAGGTTCCCGATCATACATGGTAAATAGACGACGATTGCTCCACATGTATGGCCGGTAGGCAATGATGAGCAGTCGCACAAGACCCCAACACGTGTGGTATTCGGTTTGCTCCACACACGTGATCGGTCTGCGACGTGAGCAAACACACCAAATCAAGACTATTCCAAAGCTCTTGATTTAACATTGTTTTTATTTTTATTTTTTCGTTAAAAAAAAAAAAGGGGGCCTTAAAAAAAAAAAGGCCATAAAAAAAAGGGGGGCCATAAAAAAAAGGGCCATGAAAAAAAGGGCATAAAAAAAATAAAAGAGGCCATAAAAAAAAAAAAAAACAACAAAAAAAAACAAAAAAAAAAAACAAAACAAAAAAAACAGGGGGAGAAAAACTTTTGAGCTACAATGTTTAAAGAAGGCCGAGCCGATTTCAAAATTCAAAAAGCGCTTGAATTTTTGTGGAGTCAAACTCTATATTTTCAGTTTTTGACTATCATAGGGAATTCGACTTAGTATAAATAGCGCTTAATTTTATAGAATAGTCGGTCTTCATATTCTATATTGTTTTTATTTTGGGGGAGTGGATAGATAGATAGACAAGGTGCATGACCTTCAAAAGAGCGTATTACCATAGTTCTAATGTAAAAAGCGCATATGTTTTAGGGGGAGTGAGACTTATAAGTGCAAAAGGCACATTTATTGGGGAGTGTCACTTCAAATACAAAAGGCGCTTGATTTTTTTGTAATATGCAATCTCTCAAAAGGCGCATCTATTTAGGGGGAGCACGGGCATCACATTAGAATTAGCGCAAGTATTTAGGGGGAGTGTTACCTAAATACAGCGCTAGAGCTTAAAAGGGAATGCCCTGAAGACAACCTTCATGCTTTGAAGAGGGAGAGCTACCTAAATGCCAACAAGCGCATGGACACAAAAGAGTTGTTCACATACCTGTTCCAAAGGTTCAGTAGGCCTAACTGATCCTAACCCAGGAACAAACCCCGAGTGTATGTGAGGGTATTGAGCGTATCACGATGACATCCTTACAACTCAACCACAAACTATCCGTGCCATAACCATATAGGTACAGGACTGATTTATCAGATCCCGGGTAGAAGACGCTTCATCTGGTCCAAAGGCGCATGCACGACCCTTCCTAGCTACTCATTTGTCTCCCTAAAGACAGATGTTTCAATATCTCACGGGGAACCGCATATGCTATCACCGTTTCATTTGGAAGCGGGAGCTATTGAACAAAGTGGTCCACAGCCCCACACCACGACTTTCTTGAACACTTTAATGTCTAGTGTGTCCTCATAACCTAAATTTTTTTAACATTTTCTAGGACACATACATTCTTTTACACACATATTGCAGGTCTACGTGACCATGCCAGAACTTCTGTAGACGCATCATTCAATGATGTGCTTCTATGATCAGAAGGAAGTCCTGCCGTTGCAACATCAAAACAACAACGGTAGCAGGCCATCTTCTGGAGCACGACTTTAGAACGATGACAACGGGATGCCTATGTGGCCCCGTAGTCCCTTCAAATGCAAGTCTGTGTGACTTCGCATCAACGACCAAGAGTGACATCAAGGGATGTCTCACGATGATCGGTCGTCTGTCCCGTTTTCAGGTACTTCATCCGGAATTCAACGACAACACGTTCCGCGTATACTATGGTTCACCTTGATCAAACAGCATGACGATGCAAATGAATCGCCATGAGGGGGAGAAGTATATCAAGGAGGCCAAGCACGTGAACTCATTAAAGAAGTCAAGCTTTCAACGCACGTGCTGAACCACAACAAACAAGACATCACTCCATGGTTCGAGCATACACGACAAGTCAATGCTGACGATCCGCGCGACTCTGATATATGCAAGAAGGTGACGAATATTAAAGTTGCAAAGAAGAAAAAGAGAGTGCATTTGCATATAGGGGGAGACTGAAGATTCTCTAGATGCTCTCAGCTATTTTCTTCAAACAGCAACAGAAGACCGTGTCAAATTCAAAGTTGAACACAAAGGCAAAAATTATCAAAGGGGGAGATTGTTAGGAATCTTTCTGCTGTGTTCAAATGATGATGAAGACTGATGATTATCAAAGACAAAGACAACCGGCGCTTCAATGACAATTGAACACTAAGGGGGAGATTGTTAGGAATATTTTCTAGTGTTCAATAATCATGTTATCTTTGTCGTGGGACTCAGTTGTATTTTATGTAAATATAGAGACTAAAGTGTAAATATACCAAAATATGCCTTGGTATATATAGGTTGAGTGTGTGTAAAATATACATAACTTGAGTTTTAGTTTCTCTCACTAGATTAGATTTCTCTCTCATCATTAGCATAATTAGGGTTTAATTGTAGAGAGAGAAAGTGAGGTATATTGTAGAGAGAAACTTGGATTGCAATGAAGATTGATTGAAGATTTAATCCATAAGCTTCCGCGCAAATCATAAAAGGTAATCTCGATTGATCTTAATTCTCAAGTTTAATCATATGTTGGATGAAATCTGGGAATTACATATAAGAAGACCAGAACATAAATATAAATGAGGGATTCATTTTCATTAAAATTGAAAGAAGTGGCAAAAAATGATAACAGAGTTGGGGCAGAACTTCATTATCCACAGTTTACATAATTTTTTTTGAAAGCGACTTATTCACAAAACCAAAAGAAGATTCGGTGAAGTTCTAGAATTCGAGACATCAATTACTTTACAAGATAGGGACAAAAGAACCATACTTGAGCCAAAAAAATTAAACGGGAAGCATTTAATATATATAAAATAATCATTTTGTTCTACTATCTTACACAAAATATCCATTTTAATGGCCTAACTAAAGCAATCAGATAGTACAACTAATAACGTAGGGAAAATATAAGTTTCAGCACATACCTTCTTTTCCAAAATGAGCAATGTATGTAGAGATTCTTTATAAATGAAACATTGACAATAGCTAAGTGATGTCCAGAAACAAATTGAATTTGGCTTACTACGATAACAATAAGTCAATGAATGAAGCAAATAAAGAACAATACATTTATACCTTCTTCTCATTGTTTTTCTTTTTCTCGAGCTCCTCCGGCATCAGTTTATGCTCCATCTCCCTTACGCCTAATAAAAATAATAGTGAAAATGGAAAGCAGGATAACAAATAATATCACTTATCCGTGATAGAGGAGGTATATAGATTATTAAGCAACCATAATCAGTAAGCCAACATGAATCATTCAACCACATATTTGAACGATATTATTTACCTATCCAACAGAATCAAAAGGTGATAGAACATAGACTACAACATACATGTTAAAGGAAATCAATCACCTACCAAACAACATAAAAAACTAATAGGCCACAGACCACGACATTGATTAGCTTTACAAGTCAAAAGATTGTTAGTTTATATACTTTGTACAAGTACATCAGGAAAAGACAAAAAGTTGCATTATGTAGATTGTAGGGGTTCACGATTGATGTTTTTAGGATTTTTTCCTTTTACTCTGAGTTGACTCTTCAAGGTTTGGGAGATCGATCACTTTCCTTTTGGTTGATGAAGATTCTGTTTGTTCACCTAATGGACTGTCTGATTGTACAGCAAGTCGTCCGATAACAGTGTACTGGGTAAATGATTCAGCCCTTGATCTGTATTGGTAAACTTTGATATGGTATAATGATTGTGTGGTTTGCAATGTAGTGTTCATCGCTACAGCATCAAATCCCTCGTCGTGAATAAATATATTAATAAGTAATAGTAATATGCATGACAAGATTAATTTTATACGTACCTTTTCTTCTGATTGAATTATGTTTTCAGCCGTAGTACCTAACATCACTTCGGCTTCTTTTTTCTCAATCGTGGCCAATATGCTATCAGTTTCATCAGATAAAGCAATTTGAAAGCGCAATCTGCATAGAAAATCATTGTAAGTTAGAGATATTCAATAACCATAATATATATTTAGTAATGATTTTTACTTTGCCAACGGCGATTGGAAGTCTTTGTTGCAGTACAAACATGAGAAATCACATTTATAGAAGGCTCCGCATGTTTTTTCACATTCAGGGCATATCATTATATAGAGTGGTTGGTCTGGATTTGTAATCTGTGTTGTAGCTATTATCCAAAAAGATTTGGGCTGCAAATTTATAGCACATAGTACAAATGAATTGTTTGCGATATGTTAGTAATCTAATATTATAACTTCTTACCGGGTATTGCGCATTTGTTATGTGGGCTAACTTCTTGAGTTGTGTCGTTATTGGACGTTCAATGACTTGTTTTTCTTTTTCGTGTAGGCGTTGCGAGATAGCTATGTTTATGTAGTCTTTGTTGGTGGCTAACCTGCAAGGGAATTTAAATATAGTTATATAGTGTATGAGATGATGCTTTATATGTAAAATCGAGAAATATAGAAAATGTGTTATTTATGAGGGAAAGGAAAAAACTTACCATTGTTGTAATTCAATAGTCTGCAATATTGGAGGGTGATAAAGTAGGGTAGTGCTAGCTGTAGTGCCAACTGAAATTCCTGCATGAGATGACATACATCAGTAAGTTACGTATTTTATTATAGAGATCATATTATATTTTAATGTTGTTTATACCTTTAAATGTATTGACCGAGAGTCTCATAGCTAAAATTATTGGTAATTGATGAATATGCTCGACAAGGTAAGGTGCTTCAGACTCCAGGTGTTCTTCCCACAAGGTTAATCGCATAGGCCTCCGTCTATGTCAATGTATTTGTAATGTGATGTATTAGATATGAACATTTGTATTAATGGTAGAAATATGTAAAATGGTACTTACTCTTCATTAACAATTACGAATTCTTGCAGTCTTCGGCCTTCAGCCGTTGTGTGTGTTTGCAAAACATTAATCACTGAACCTAGTATATCTGAATGGAGATCAATATTCATGCATTAGGTGTATATTGGTAATTTAATTTGTACAATGACCATTAAAATATGGTATAATAAAATGAAAGGTCAAAAGTGCTTAAATAATGAGAACTTACTAATTTGATTAGCGACGACATCTGTGAATTCGTAACACCTTCTGAAAGTAGATATTTCATACATGTTTTCGAGCGGCAGTTGACTTTCCTGTGGAGCTCTTGTGACATAAGAAGATCTGTTGATAAGTAGCTCATATGATGAGTTGACAAGTGGTGACCAAGCTTGATTGAGGTCCCGAATATGGCTATGACCAACGTAATACGTGTGATACAGTTGCAATAGATCATTCATCCGCTCAATTTCCTGCTCATATATGATGCATTGCATTTTCGTATGCTACAAAAAATAATAATATATGAGAAACACAATCAAGCCAATATAAAAAATTAGAACCCTGAAAATTTAGATAGTTACTTCTTCATCAGCAATAACAAGTTTCACATAGCTGGTGTCTCGTCTTGCTGTATGGCGTACCGTAGTCTTTTCGATAACTGCTACTTTCACGTTCCAGAATGGATCTTTCACTGGCAATGCAGATAGCGGAACACGGTGCTTTTGCATCTTTCTGAAAATAAAAATATGAGAATAATCAAATGTATTTATCAAACATAATAATGTATCTAATATATATGCCAAAATATTTTAAAGATAAGTGTATATCATAGGCAAGAATATCTAATTCTGAATCTTTTATTTACTCCTTTAATGCTTACCATGTTTATTTATTTATATCTAATACTAAAATATTATATGTGTATAAAATCTGTTAGATTTGTGATGTAAGTTGTAGCACCTCATGGTATACGATATTTTTGGTTCGATTAGTTGGAGGATCTCCAGGTAATAATGGACGGATTAAAATCTTTAAATTCTGACTTCCTCTAACTCTTGATAGCGCTACATATAATTGTCCGTGTGAGAATACGGGTTCTTTTAGATAAATTCCAATGTAATCCAACGTTTGTCCTTGAGATTTGTTAATTGTCATTGCAAAACACAAGCGTATTGGAAATTGTTTGCGTTTAAAAGGAATTGAAGATACACTATTTATTGGACTTTCTAATGTTATTCTTGGAACGAAAACCGCTTTTCCAACGAAAGTACCTTCTGAAATTTGAGCATAAATAACATTATTTTCAAACCCTTTGCAAATAAGGCGAGTACCATTACATAGGCCTTCATTTGGGTTAATGTTTCGAAGCAACATAATTGGAGCATTTTTTTTTAGTGTTAATTTGTGTGGTGGGAGGTCTGATGGAGTCAGAGAATGGAAAAGTTCTTCTTGATCTGGGATATTGTATGAAGTATTACTTGTATCTGTACTTAAATATATAAATTGTTCTCCTGAAAATCTATTGATTATAATATCATTTATTTCATGCACAAATTCATTTCTTGAGGTTAATATTGCTCTTTTCGTAAAGCATTCTTCATTTATAACGTGATCATATTGTGGGAATACATCGTTGATCAATATATTCAATGAAGATTCATCATTTTCGAAAGGAATATTAGCAGATATTGGAATTTGTATGTCGCCATTTTCGTCTGTGTCTTCAACGCCATTTCCAACTCTTAAAAGATAATTTGAAAATTCTTTGTCTAGAGTTGCTCTCATATTTTTACGAAGGCTTATTTTTTCGAAGTGGTTCCATAACGAAGATGATACGATTGATGCTTTGATAATATCATCTTTAGAGCCTCCTGGAACAACTGGTAGTGTTTGACGAAAATCCCCGCCAAAGACAATTATTTTGCCCCCAAAATGATTATCACAACCCATAATGTCTCTTAAAATTTGATCGAATTTCTCAATCGAATAGCGCTTTGCCATAGTTACTTCGTCCCATATGATTAGTTTTGCTATCTTTAATAGGTAAGCTAATGTGCTTTGTTTGCTAATATTACAGCAATTCTCATCATTCTCATTTAATGGAATTTTAAATCTTGAATGTGATGTGCGACCTCCTGGAAGAAGTGAGGCTGCTACTCCTGAAGTTGCTGTTGCAAGAGCAATTTGTTTTTTTGATCTCACTGTTGCTAGTAAAGATCTATATAAAAAAGTTTTCCCAGTTCCAGCAGGGCCATCGATGAAGAATATTTTTGATATTCTATGGTCGACACAGAACAATATTTGATCATATGCTTTTTTTTTGTTCCTCATTAAGTTTAGTGAATGATAAAATATCTTCGTCTGGCGTTATAATATTTTCTTCTGCTTGTAATTCTTTCGTAAGAGTACTTGTTGGATTTATCATGCTTATTTTAGCTATAAAAGGGAAATCTTCAACCTTTTTTCCCATTGAGTGGAGATGGTATGTGATAATATCTATTACTTTACATTGAATTTGTGTTTTTGTTAACATTTTATTAATTGCAACATCCTCAGATAAAGAGCTCTCAAATTTAGTCCATAAGGTAGCAGGATCATTTGGAGAACAATATACGAGAACCGTAGCAAATAATTGCCTTAAGGAAGCTGGCATTAGATAATGCGTACTTTCATGCAGGCATTGTTCAATTGTATCATCGTTCTCTAATAAACCCAACGCATGACTTGCTTCTCTAAATGTTAAGAATACTTTTCCATTTATGGTTTTTAAACTTTGGAAAGATGTTGGTCTTTTTGTATGCAATAATAAAAGCCTTAAATAAAATCTTTCGCCTTCAGATGGATGGCATGTTAGAAGACGTCCAACTACTTTGCGTTTTTGCCGTTGTTTCCATTTCTTTAGGTTTCGTGCCCAAGTAAAGTATTCTGGGAACTCCGCATATAAACAATTTTTGGATATAGCGTAATCATCGTGTGTATTCATATAAAAAAATTCGGTTAACATTGTTCTTTCAACTTTAGGATTGGAGACAATCGTTTGTAATGATTGATTTGGTGCAAATGATATTAGTTGTTCATTTTCCAAATGAATGGGTAAAGATATTACGGATGGTTCTATATGGTTAAGATCGAAGCTGTAAATTCTCCACATAGCCTCAGGTGGAGAAATCCACCTTGCGCTTTGAAAATTTTTTATTTCATCGACGCATTTTTCAGGCTCATTTGGGTCTAAGGAGTATAGAATTTTATCATGGCCTTTCTAAATATATTTATAGATATATTTAATTGCCTGAATGGTGGAACATATTTCAACATTCATATGACAATTGAACTTCGATAATAAATATGGGTTATATGGAACAACCCATTGATTATCTAGATGCGAGCTTCTGATGTTAATCCAACGACCATTATTTTTACGACGATACATAGGATATGCATTTTCTGCACATGTTGTTATTTCAGAAATGTTTTTTGGATATCCGAATTTGCATTGTTTATTATTTTTCATGCAACTGCATGATGGATCTAGAACACCACATGGTCCATGTATCATGTGCTTTTTTACAAGTTGAAATAGGTATGGGCTCTCATTTGGATCTGGTATTTCAGCGCATACTATTCGATCATATGCAGCAGGGGAAAATAGTTTTGATGGCTGATCTAAAATGATCAAAAAGTGAACGTGTGGTAAGCCTCTTTTTTGAAACTCTACTACATAAGTATAGGCTACGACATAACCAAATATATGTTTTTTTAATAATTCATTTTTTAAAACTTCAAGTTTTGCGCGAAATATTCTAGCCAAGATATCTGGCCTATTTGGACTTCGTCAGACGATAAACATAAAGCTTTTATTTCTGGCCAATTAGGATTTGTCGTCATAGTTAGAAATATATCTGGTTTACCGAATCTCTGTACTAAAGTCAAGGCATCTAAGTATCGTTTCCGCATGTCTCTAGGACCACCAATAAATGATGTTGGTAATATTACACGTTTACCAATTTCTATGCCTTTTTTATATCCTTGAGAAATACTATCTACCAAACCTTGATAAACTTCTTTTCGTAGACGACTTTGCATTTCCTCATTTTTATAAAAGTCTAATCTAGACGTCTCAATTTTTATATACATATCCAACATATTGTAGAAGTCGTCCTGTATGTAATATATTGATTTTAATTTAATGTATTCGTGAATTTTTATAAATCATACATATAATTTCCAATTAGTAACTGTACTAACCTTCTGATTCAGCTAATAAATAATCATTGGAGTCTGTGTAATCTGTTATATTGAAGTTGATGCATTCGTCGGCTGGCGAAAGATCATTTCTATTTATTTTTGAAATATTACGATGCCATCCGGGTTCTCCATTAGGAAATATTAGAGGATATTGTAAAGGATCATAACAACCATAATAATATTTGATAATTTGAGCCTGATTGTTTATAGGATAAATTTGAATATGTGGAGTAACATAACTGTTTTGATTTTCTGATTGCAACCATATTCCTGCAACTTGTGACGTAGTTGGTCTATTAAAAACACGTCGATCAACCAAGGGATCCATATGTAAAGCAATTTTATACAACTCTAGATTCTCTATATTAATTAAATTTCTGAAGAAATTTGCATATGGATTGATCGTCATAACATTAGTAAATGATTCAATTGCTTCCTTTTTGAAGCTCGAGTTAGTAGATAATCGATTTGATATTTCATTGTTAGTGTCGAAAAAATATAACTGAAGGTGTTTTAGATTGTCATTGTCAGTTGGCAGCAACTGATTTATGAAATGGTATAATTGTCCTTGTACTCGGAATGTGTATATACCATGATTTCTTTTTGCTAATATTTTATCATAATTCACTCCCATTGAAGTGAATGCGAACATGTTATTATAGCAACGTATAAAATTACGTATATGTTTGCATAACTCTGTATTTCCCAAGTATAAGCTTACTAATTCAGAAGGCATTTTTGTTTCAAACAACCTTACTTGACCCGACGAACAACAGAAGGATGGTGGTTCTAAATAGACCCGAATTGCACTACAATATGAGCATTTAGTGGTAGGAGGTAACAAATCAGGTTCAATATTTAGAGCCATTAAATGTGATTGATTTCGAGAATTTGTATTATTTCCTAACTTTCTTCTCAAAACACGTAAATGATTCCTTTTTTGTATTCTTTGTTCAACATTTATATGCTTTCTTTTTCGTGAATATGAAGGATTCTCCATTGTTTATACTGAACTGGTAATTTTAAGATATAATAAACATGTTAGTAAATATCAAAGCTTGATAACATAGTTATAAATATTAGTCAATTGTGTACCTTATCTAACTTCAGTCGACCTTTGGATACAGCAGTAAACCAGTGCCTAAAATAGAGGAAAATAATTCCAATAAATACAGTACTATATATATAATGTAAATCAAGTGAAGGAATCAAGTTAGAGCGCAAGTTATGGAACTTGGAATTTAACCAATATGAGTGAAACTCCAAATTTAAACAATATGGGTTGGAAAATTGTGAACTAATGTGAGTAACTTTTTTTAAGAGCATTAGCAAATAACACAACGCAAGATACAAATCTAATAAACAGATAATGGTGAGGACATCGAAGGAAGGGTACTGCACATAAAACTATTTAGTAGCACTAAAACAACTATTATAACTACACTGATTCATTATGAATACATTAGATAGATTAATGACTCATTGGAAATAATAAGCACATAGAAGATGATAAAAATCAAAGCAAGCTCGTTTTTTACATATCACGAAAAGCTAAAAGAAAAGATTAGAATCTAGTACTTTGATATAAACATTAAAATTGGGAATGAATAGATAATCATGGAACTTTTTAAGGAGAAACGATATCCCGCCAATTTTTTTCCTGTAATAGTACAAATCAATAGGCGATGGATGAGAACACTTTAACATTCAGACCAAAATAAGGACTGAAACGAATATACTAAATCTATAAGAATGGGAAACCTAAATATAGAATTTGCTAAACTATCATAAATACAACACAGTTAACCTCAAGCCAAGGACAGTAGTATCAAAACCTACAACCCTTAGCAAGGCAAGTTAATTTCAAGCAAGAATTATTAGGCAAGAAGGGTAAGTGCCGAAGCATAGGACAAAGATAGCTAAGAGGCAAAATCAAATCAGATCATTACAATATCTAAAGCAGTCCTTCCAAAGCGGGTGAAGTTGAACAGCCAAAGGCTTTCGAGCAGTAATCTCATTGTCTCATAATAGAGTAAGATAAACTGCTAACTGTTACTTAGCTCTTCCCATGGGTGAAGTTCTAAAATATGATTATAGGCAATAGGAACATCATCGAACAAAGAATCAGACGACGGAGAACTTTAACATGTTTCAACAAACGAAAGGTCACTGGCGAAAGACACAAACTCGCTAGAAAATCAATAACAATTAACCATAATTAAGCATATAAATCCCCCGAAAACTAATAATCAACAACGACGCCTAAATAATTTCTGAAGAACAACTCACCAGAATTCCACAATCGAGACTCTTCCTTAGCTTCTCTAGCCACGCTGAGCAACGAAGAAAGAGAGGAAAGGAGATATAGCCCAAAAACCAATCAATAACAACGCCTAAATAATTTCAGAAGAACAACTCACCAGAATTCCACAATCGACACTCTTCCTTAGCTTCTCTAGCCACGCTGAGCAACGAAGAAAGAGAGAGAAGGAGATATAGGAAATATATAGTTGTTTTCCTGTTCTATGAGCTCAAGGACACGTTGCAATTAAAAATACAGGTGTAAACTAAATAGAGAAGTTAAAAGGGCAAGTTACAAGTTAGAAAGTAGGGACATTAATATTATATTAAAAGTCATTTAATACATATATTGACTGATTACCTAACGTTAACCGTGCCCATTCGTACTTATATATTGTAAAGATATAGTAACTACTCCAAATTCATTGATATGTTATGTAAAATTACAAATTTATCCTTAATCTTTCTATTTATTCATATTTTATCCTCGCAAAACATTTTTTTGAATATACTTACAAAACATAATACATTATTAAAACTAAATTTAAGATTTCATTAAGTAAATATTTTGAATAAAAAAAATTAAAATATAATAATATCATATATTTATATATTATAGCATACGCATAGAGTGTGCGATATATACTAGTTATTATTATTCACATGAATGAGTGTATTCAATTATATAAATAGTTATAGTATTATTGAGTTACTTGTACTTTAAATTATTCAATAAATTATAATTTAAAATTTAATTATGTGTTATTTTTATAAAAAGAAAATTTTAGTAGGATATAATATATAATAAATCAAAAAATAACTATTGACTTCCGTCACACACTCTAAGAATAATTCTAAGCCCCTAAGATCAAATGGGCATACCCCCATCTCTCTACCCAAACGATAGTCAAAGTTGCAATTATTTGATAATCCATAAACACAATCACTATGTCACTCTTGGAGACAAATTATTTTTATTACTACTTCAGAAATGGTATCGAAAGAATAACTTGCTATTCATACAATTTTACTTTAGTTCACCAATAGTCATTACAAGAACACACCCCATCTTTGATGTGGTGAAACCTATTCGAATCCCTCACGACAATCACCCTCCCAGTCGCCAAAGACACATACTTCATAGCACTATGACAGTCCCCGCAGACCCGCAAGTTCTTGAATATCCGAATGGGCTTAGGCCCCCTCGTGCTTATAAGCCCGTACGCCAGAGCCAACTTCTCGCTGTGTTGAAGCAGATACTTCTCTTTCAGTTCCTCCTCGACTTCGTGCAGGACGAAATCAGTGTCTGGAGCATAGCCCATCTTCTTTATCTTCCTCACCATCCGACCCAACTCTTCGTATATCTCTTTAGCTTCGAGATGATTCGTATCGCCCACGTAAAATGCGTGCACTTTGTTCCCGACCTCAATCCAACTACACCCAGCTTCCTTCGCCAGATTCTTTTCTTTCATACCTTTCCTTACCAAAGTGGCCTCTTCGTATTGGCCCTTAGAAGCGTAGAGGTTGGCCAGCAAAACGTGGGCTGATGGGTCGTTTGGTTCTTGCTCGAGGATCTTCTCAGCAGCAAACTTGCCCGTCTCTGCATCGCCATGGACGCGGCAGGCACTGAGTAGGGTGCGCCATACTAGGGCGTCGGGCGGGAAAGGCATGGACTCGATGAGCTCCATGGCTTTCTTGATAGAGCCCGATCTTCCTAATACGTCCACCATGCATGCGTAGTGCTCCATTCTTGGTCTTATACCGTGCTTTCTGTACATGGAGTTGAAGTGTTTCCATCCCTCGTGGGTTAACCCGGCGTGGCTGCAAGCAGATAGAACAGCTATGTAAGTGACCTCGTTAGGCTTCACGGAAGAGTCGAGCATTTGGTCGAACAGCTCGAAGGCCTGCTGGGCCAGCCCGTGTTTTGCGTGGCCCGTGATTATGGATGTCCAAGATATGACGTTTCGGGCCTGCATTTCGTCGAAAACTTTAAGTCCAGCTTCTATGTCTCCGCACCTGGTGTACATGGAGATCAGAGCATTGGAAACTGGCATGTTGGACTCGAACCCGACCTTTATTACATGGGCGTGGATTTGCTCTCCTTTCCCGACTGCTCCAACGCTAGCAGCACCGCTCAAGAGGCTGGCGAAGGTAAAAGCATCAGCGCCAAAATTGGAGTTTTCCATCTCGTTAAAGAGGTCAAAAGCCTCATCAGATCCCAGGCTTCGAGAGTAGCCATCGACTAAAGCGTTGTAAGATATTAAACTCTTTTCGAACAGTAATTCGAAGGCTTTTCTTGCATGGTCTGTCTTGTCACACTTAGCATACATGCTTATGACTGAGTTCCCCACACAGTTAACCGATGCAAAACCCGATTTCAAAGCGTGAGCATGCACTTGCTCACCCAAACTCAGATCGAAGAGATTGCCGCATGCTTTCAACAGGGCAGAAAATGTGAAATGATTGGGCTTGACTTTACCCTCTTCGATCATTCTTGAATACAATTTAATGGCCTCGTGCTCGCCTGTTCCTGTTCCAGCTCTGGTCTGGACATACCCTGAAATTGCTGCAGTCCATGACATTACGTTGTGGTCTTCAATTTGATCGAAAACCTTCCTCGACTCCTCCATCGATTCATCACACTTAGCGTACATATCCAACAAACTACAACCAACACAACCATCCAAAGACAAGCCACTCTTCACTAACAGAGAGTGTATTTGCCTTCCAAAGAACGACCACCCTAACTCGGCACATGCTGAGAAACAACTACTGAACGTGAATCGGTCTGGCACAAACCCCAAAACAATCATGTCCAAAAACAACCTAATCCCCTCCATTGCAAACCCCATCTGCAGATAACGCGTTATCATCAACGTCCATGTCACGGCATTCTTCTCAGGCATTTTGTCAAACACTTTCCTTGCCGAATCCAAATCACCTAACCCTTTGGTATACATATCAATTAGAGCACAGCCCACGCACACGACTGAATCGAAATACCCACTCTTAGTCAAAATCCCAAAAACCATTGGCCCAATGTAAGCATACTCTTTTGAACAGCATACCCGAAGTACAGCCGTGTAACAATACTCATTCAATTCCCATTTCCCCATCTCCATCAGCTCAATGAACATCGAAATCGCCTCCTCGAGCAATCCGTTAGTAGCATAAGAGGAAATCATAGCACTGAAAGTAACTAAATCCTTCGCGTCCTCACCCATCGAGTCGAATATCTCCCGGGCTTTCCTCCAATCCCCCGACTTGGAGTATAAAGTGATGAACGAGTTGAATAGCGTGCTGTCGAACTGCAGGCCCGTGCTCGACATGAGCGTTTCGTGCAGGGTTCTTCCGAGGTTGAAATTTCGCGTGCGAATAAGATTTTTGAGTAGGACAGAAGTGGCGGTGAGGTCCGGCGTGACGTTGGCGCGCGACATGAGATGGACGGTGGAGACCGCATCTCTGAGACGGTCGGCCCTGACGTGGCCGATGAGACGGCGGTTGAGAGACTCAGACGTTAGATTTATGGCGGGAGAAGGGAGACAAGTGGACGTTATCATCTTCTCATAGTTTGAAGGTCCTACGTTGGATATACCTTATTATTTCCCTTCTCTTTATTTTCTTTTCCTTTTTAATTTATTTGTGGGGAATAAAACTCAAAATGGTAATCAACCATATGTACTCATTTAGTTCTCAATGTTTCGCATGAATCAATTTAGTCATCAATGTTGTCGATTTTGGACCAATTTGATCATTCCGTCATGATTAACATCAATTTTAGCGGGAATCTCGCGCGTGCCCCACACAAAATCATGTATGGATCGAATGTTGGAATATTTGCAGGATTTGATGGTTCGTACTGTTTTCTTCTACTGTCATTGAAGCTCGACGAAGCATACGATCTAGAGCTCATGTTCGAAATTTTGGAGGAGAAATTTTTAATTTCTTACTCTAATTTCAATAATAATTTCAATTTTATCGATCCAGACATGATTTATTGTGATGTACGTGTGAGATTTCCGTTAAAATTGACATTTATCGTGACGAAAGCACCAAATTGATACAAAATCGACAACATCGGGGAGTAAATTGATTCAAGCAAAACATCATAAACTAAACTGGTCCACATGATAACCATTTGGGATCATTTTGAGTTTATCCCTTAAATTATCCATCTATGAGAAAAAGAAAAAAAAAATTCTTTTTTCATCTGATATTATTTGAGACTGAGAGTTTATTTTTCTGTGGTAAGAGAATAATTAATCAGCTAAAGCATTAATCATAATAAAATAAATTACTAACACATCTCAACGTCCTTAACTAACCCACCCTTCATTACAACCTCCTTAAACTGTTCAATAGATTCCGCCAAATCATCACAGAGCTGATGAGGATTTGGGATAAGCTTCTCATCAGCACCAACCGAAATGATGAGCTTGTTAGCATAGCTTTGGTAATGAATGATCAATGCCTGCAATGCAATGGCGTATAGTACACTAAGAAAATGAGCTAACTGCTACAAAACAACCATCAATGGTGTGCAATAATAATGGCAATGGCTTTCCACACTCTTTTCACCTGAGGAAATCCATAGACAGAAGGAGCGATGTAACAGACGGGGTGACCGTATAGCGTGATCTCATCTTTCGGGCCCACCACGCTCGAGAACGTCAGCGTCGTGTGCTTGAAAACTCGCCTCGTCATAGAAGCTGCAATCTGCGTAATAAGATTGCATACATATACAAGAGAGGCCGCCGTTCGTTGTAATGAAAATTGGGAGGTGAACTAATTTTACCTCTGGCCCGAACAGCAAAACGAATAGCTTCATCGCCAAGGAAGAGCATTTTGGCCCGAGGGACAGCTTCTTTCGATCCATGACGGCCTTGGCTTTGCGAATGTAGGCCAAGGGATCGTCTTGCGGGGAAACTGTGAGCGGGAGGAGAACGATGCCTACTTCGTTGCCCCACGTTTCGTCTTTTACTCGATTCTTCTCCATCGCTTCGGCCAGATCCTTAGTATAAAAAGATATGAAAAGTTGATAAATTCAACCGCCCGAATACGATGGGGATAACGTTATATATATACTGATCATGTAGGAAAAACCCCAATGGTTGCAGATGGTCTGAGGTTGAACACTACAGCTGATCTGAGGTAGAGATTCTTCATTACATTATCCTTACACTCCTTGTCTGATTCCCCTCCTTTTTCGCCCTTTTTCACTGCAGCGAAAGCATCGAAGGCTCGAAAATTTCGGAAACATTTGAAGAGAATGGAGATATTTAATCTTTACCATATCTCATTCTGAGATAACGAGTGAGGCCAGAATCTGCTACTCCTAGCAGAACATCATTGAATGCCTGCGTAAAACCCCAAAGAAATGTACTTCCCCACGTGGCATTATTCAATGTAATAAGACTATGATCAACTGCCAAACTTTACCACATTCATGGCATTCTTGATGATCTTAACGTCTTCTAACCTAACCACTCTGTGCACGAATCTCTTCGTCGAAAGCTCGACCTTCGTCGCTCCTTTGATCGCAGTCTCACTATCCTTCAAGGAGACGAGCGTAGCTACGAACAAAGCGCAGTCGGCCAACGTGCAGAAAAGGACCATAAACATCCACCAGAAGAACAAGAAAACCTTCTTTATAACCGTCCATGCATTAGGCTTTTCGCTGCTGTAATGGCTCGGCGATTTCTTCGTCGAAACGACGGGCAGTGCCTCGGGGTCCTCGACTCTCTTCGCCGACGCTAGGAGGAGGGAGATTAGGGACACGCCGTCGCCTAAGGAGTGGTGAAACTTGAACACGACGGTGGAGGCCGCGTCGGAGGTCTTGACGTTCAAGACGTGGGCCTCCCAGAGGGGCTTTTGCAGGTCCATTGTGGTTCGCGAGAGGGACGATGTGAAGTCCTCGACGGCTTTGTCCGCGGGCTCGGAGGTGGGCTCGAAGCTGTGTTTGAAGACGTGGCTGTCGATGTCTACCTTGGTGTGCCGCCACGACATCTTCCGGCGGTTCTTGCCGTTGGCAACCTTATAAACCATCGGCCGAAGCCAAACCAAGGAAAAGGGTCGGAGTTTTTGCACCTTAAATCATCATTATGATAAAACAACTCTCAACATTTTATTACCAAAATGCTTGAGAAACGAGGATGTCTGGCAGCAGTTTGTTCGAGCCCCTTCTTGAAGGCGTCGACGTCGATGGCCGTCATAAAACCGATGAGGGCTAGTATGTGGAGGTCGTAGCCCGGCGCCTGCATTATCTTGGCGGTGGGGCTCGCCGGGATTTCTTCTTCCGACACCATTCTTCGCCGTTGGCCAAACTAAATGGTGTAAGACTTAAGACACACACCTGCTTTCTGTTGCAACTCAATCAAGTGGGTATGAGATCATCTGTTTGCGTTCGTAGGTTAAAGAATATATATATAAGTTTGGTACTTTGGTTGGCATTCATACTACGTTACCACGTTAGTTATAAATAAACACAACGAACGGTTGCCTAATAGAATTTAATGTACTGCAATAATCAGACATGCCCATTATTAAATATTGGGATGTGTGTTAGTTGAAAGTTACTATTATTTAGATTAATATATTTAACAAATGGGCCCATACGATTTATATATTATATATTATCATTTAGAAAAATACAGTTTTCATTGCATGAGATCCAACCTATTGCGTTATGGCAAGCAAATAGGTCAGTACGTCGCGGTTGTTCGATCACATTTACTACCGCCATGAATAATTTGACAATACATCGCAGCATTATTTATACTATATACAGTTGGAAAGATAGCAACGTAGATTTAATTTTCGCAATTTTTTCGTACTTTTTGTCCACATATTTTGTTATTTTAGGCAGGCATTTTTTGTTACTTTGGTTATTATTATTATTATTTCTTTCTTTCCTTTATATTTTTTATCAGTCAGGTCTGACCTAAGTCTTGACCAAGTAACCCTGAAGTTCATTTTTTCTAAAATTCTAAATTGACAGACAAAAAAGATTAAAAAAAAAAAAAACTTATGATCTGGGAATTGACGTTAAAAAAATAATTTACAATATGCCTTTGCCTACTAACTAGTAGATATCAAAAAGAAAAGGAAGACAAAAATAAAAATAAAAAATTGAGTAACTTGTAAGGAAATATTCTTGATCTAAAACAGAGAAGAATTGACAATTTGAGCGAAAGAGAGAATAACAAGAAGTGTAGCAGTTAGTTAGCACAGATATATACATAAGTTAACTTCATCCATAATTAGAGGCTGTTTGTATGGTGCAGCCATGGTCGGTCTCCATGGATATAACTCTCTAACATGCTCTGTCAATAGTCAACGGCTCTGGCATAACTGCAATGCAATAAACCATACTCAAACATACTACCTAGCAGAAATATGAATTATTATTACAAAGTTATTATGTCGAACGAATCTAACCATCAGTTATCAGCTGTGCAAGCTGATCCGTCGCAGAACTAGCAGCATAGAGCGCCAGCTTCTTCACCTATAGAGAGAGGGAGAGAGAGATTTAATGAAACGGAAGAGTTTTCGAGCATCAACGAGCATGTTAAGGGTAGAGAGGAACTCGAGCATTACCAGCGAATGCCTAGTTTGTTTTACAGATTGTAATGAAAAGACATTGAAAGAATTAAGGTTGTTGAAAGTAAGTTTACCTCCAATATGTCATGCTTAGATCTGTGAGGCTTGGGCAGCATTCGATATTCCTGAGTCAGCCGGAAGCATTCTTGAACGTTTTCGGGGGAGACGAAGTCCAGAGCGACTTTTGTGCAGGACTGATACGTGCGAAAACATATAAAAATATAAATACGAAATATAATTAGCTAAATATTGTTATCTGTGATTCCGTGAGATATTTTATTACCTGTCTATTCCTGACTTGATGGGGGCACCCAGCAGGTATGAACACCGCCTCGCCAAGGTGCTGCTCGAATGTCCAAGGTTCAACGTCTGCAAGATCAAATTTTTACGTCCATGAAATACGAAGATCCATGGTTTTGATTCGCAGAGTTAAAGGGAAAAAAAAAGAATATATCTTACTGTATTCCTCCTTCAATCGTTTCTTATGCTTCTCATCGACGTAAAAGACCTGATCGTGAATAGGATGCATAACCTTGAATCCCAGAAAAAGAAGAAACCAAAGTCAAAAACCCGAGTTATGTTATTCAATGAGAAATATTCATCTAAATAATCACCGTATTGTTGCAAGACCGAAATTCCCTCTGATGCCTTCGAAGATAAGCTCTGAGCTTGGGCACGTCCTCCCTTCGAAAGATATCCCACAAGGCCCCACCGCCATGAGTATGCTCTGAGCTGATTTCTAGGGGAAGTAAGCCCTCCTCCGTTCCTTGAACAGGCGAAGAGCTACTAGAAGGATGCTCCGAGGTATCAGAAGTCTCAACTCTGCACCTTCTCTTAAAATCTGTAACAACTTCCCTTTGCCACGAAGCAGTTTTCACCTCGACTGTGTGCGTCATTATGTTGACCTGACATTTAACACCTCGACATAAGCTTCATCGTAGCAGAGGAGAATGCAATATCATTTTGGATAGAAACGTAAATTTTGGAGAAAGCATACCGCATCAGAAACATCGCAGTGCAGTTTAGTGACAGAATCGCCATTCCCGAGTTCTTCAGGGTAGCCATAGGCAATATACGATTTAGGCCCAAGATCTGGCCTTAGAGCGCCTGGTGGAAGCTTCGTAGCAAGATTTAGGAGACCATGCGTAGGATCTGTGTAGTCGCTGAAAGGAAGCATAGCCATGAACTCAGAACCATGCCTCGGCAAGCATTCTTCGAAGCGATTCGAAGGTGGCCAATCCTTTAGCTTTAGCATCTCTGGCCAGCCGTTTTGGTGCCTACGTCCTTCTACGTAGCCTTTAAAAAATTGGTATATATCAATTTCGACCTCACACCCATCCAAACAATCAATAGCTTTCACGGTGAACGTATTGTGCTTCAACTTCTTGCTTGCATTCCTGAAAGCCCTCAACATGACCATCGGCTCCCAGCTAAGGCCCGAGGCTTGACCGAGCACGTTTCTTACAATGACGGGCTCACCTTTCCTCCAGTGCATTTGGAAATGCTCGTAATCAGCCTCATCGCCAAGATCCACAGCGTCGGGACAGTACAAGGAGTTGTCTTGACTATGTTCCCTATGAGCAGCTTGTCTTGTTCCAACTGATGAGTTTGTCGTGCACGAGGAACAGTTTTGGGAGGATTCTTGATATGGCAGTTGATAGTTGCCAGTTAGATCCTCAGCGTCATGAACTAAACGGCCCACCAAATCAGCTTCTAAAATACGTCTCAAAACCATATTATGGGCCCCACAACCACCAAATTCCTTAGGAGGACAAGGGATGCATCCATCACTCGAAGCTTTCCATGTGGGGAAGCTTTCCATGTTCGTAACTTCGTTATTCAAAGCAGCCTCAGTCATTGCATCATTTGAAGAACTTTGTCCCTCTGAGCTTCTTTCGGCGAATACACGGCCACCAGGTTGAAGGCCTTTTCTGAGCTCGGAGCAGCAGTCGAGACAGAGTTCATACGAGCAAGAACGATTTGAGCAGCTTCGGTGGAAGTTGACGATGGATGTCTTGCAGTTGTCACTATAAGGTAAGAAAGAAATTGATTGTTAGCATTCCTTTGACCAGGATTTGCGCTTAAAATGCACGAATATCACACAACAATCAATTAACAATCCAAGATATTGAATGACAATCAGTGTATACAATTTGCTCAATATATAGACACCATTAACAATGGAAACATATTTAGTACCCCAAATTTTTCCACAAATATTTCTTGCGATAATTCATATCTAAGACATCGATTAAAATCAGAGTAATAATCAAGCGCTATTCCTCAGAAAACATACCAGTACACCCGATCATCATCTTCAGAAACGGCTAGTTCAATGCTTTCTTCAGTGACATTAAATCCTTCAACAAAGAGGAAGGAAGACGCCTCATCAGTGATCATGAATTACAAAATAGAGCAATAAAGTCCAGATAAATTAATTTTACCGCGAATCATGGCTTCAATGTCTAGCTCAGTCCTCTGCTCCTCTTGCATATGCTTGAGTAGAGGTAAAATGTTGCATAGCAAATACAGAAGACTTCCCCTTCTGACGGTTGCTACATCGAAGCCCTGAAGAACAAAAAATGCGCCATGAGATGCAAATGGAACTGGTTATAAAACCATAACAATATATATATATATATATATATATAATTAAATTGGTGACCGAACCTTTACGGATTTTATGTTACTAAGGCAAGCCGTGCAATTGCAGTTCCCACGGCAAAAAGGGCAAGAGTTTTGAATGTCTGCTTTCGTTCTGTCAGGGTACCTATGTCACAGCAAAGCATGACCAACTTTATCAATACGATATGCATTTAATCCTACATAGCATCCACAATCAGCGCAGATACGAAGGCATAATCAAGGAGCGCCCAAGTAAAGCCAGACACACACATATATAAATGTCATAATTCCTATGCTATACTAAATACAAACATAAGAATATTGAAAAATATAACAATCTATGCGCATGCCCAAGGCCAAGGCCGTGCGCTATTGCTGAGGCACAACTTAAACTACTTCGAGATATAGAAATAATCTGATAGATAACATGCCAATAATTCCCAAACCAGTTTCTACAGATTAAGGAAACAAAAGTAAATTCCGAAAATAAACTCTACCATTTCGCAATGCACTCGTCGCAATAGCCTTTCTTATTGCAATTCGAGCAGAGGGCAACGCTCGGCTTGTCGCCCTTCCTGCACTGGTGACACGTTGCCCTGGATTTCTCCTTGCAAGTTGTCAAATCCTGAAAAAAGGACAACAAAGAAACAGAGCTTTTCAATTCCACGATGCACAAATATCATTCAATGATTACGCTGACGTTATATAACTAATAACTTGTCCTTTTCTATAACGATGCACGCGTAATAAGCCACTCACCAGCATATCTGTGGCGGATGCGTTATTTCCTTCCCCACCACACTCCTGTGCATCCTGCCCCGTGCATGCAAGAGCGAGGATTCCATTTACAGTTTTCCCGGGCCTCGCTCGAGGTCTTTTTACAGCCATTCCAGGCTCAGACAACACATCGACACAATTGCTGTTTCTGGCGATTTTTTGTGGCCTGGAGCCTTCAGAATTAGTTGACCGTCTTTTTTGTCCACTTCTGGTGACACGATAATCACCATTGGCAATAGAACCTCGAAGGTGCTTTGTCTGCTTCACCGCCTCAATTGGCTCGGCCTCAATCCCATAGCCAATCTTCCCACCCGTCGTTTTCCTCCTCTTATTACCAATCTTATCCACAAACCCATTCACTATAACCCTCGCCTTCTTCTTCTTATTCTTAGAACCCTTCGGTCTCCCCCTCCTTTCAACTCTTTCCGAACCTTCATCACCTCCAACAACCTCTTCCTTCACCTTATTCTTCGACCCCTTAGGTCTCCCCCTCCTTTCAGTTCTTACCGAAGCTCCATCACCTCCAACGGCCATTCCCTTCACCTTATTCTTCGACCCCTTTGGTCTCCCCCTCTTTTCAATCCTCACCGAACCCTCATTACCTCCAACAACCTTCACCTCCACCTTACTCTTCGAACCCTTTGGTCTACCTCTAACTCTCTTCTCCACGACCACTTCCGACCCATTTTCATGAACCGACCCAACTACTCCTCCACGGCCCACGACACCCAAATCACCACCAGCCCCATTCCCAAGAACAATCTCCAAGCTCTCAACTTTTTTCTCACCACCACCCCTCCCAAACTTCTTACAGTGTTTTAGGCACATGGTTTCCCCACTCACCGCAAACAAATTACACCTCCACATGCCGTTACCACTGAGTTTCTCACACTTCAAACCCTCACCACCACAAACGCCATTAACCTCCATGCTCAAAGCTTTGAATTCTGCACACAAAGTGTCTTGAAAAACCCAAAAAAGAATAAAGACGAAAAAAACAAAAAAGAAAGCCCAACGAGTTAGAGATTAACACGGCGTAACAAATCCCGCTTATATAGCGGAGGCAATTTAATTCTAAATTTACCTCCGAATGAATGCAGTTGACTACTCGGAGCCATTTGTGGAAATTCAATCAATTCTTCCATCCGTGCGTGCATCTCCGAGGATTTCATACCAACGTTGAAAGTTGGGATTACGTGGTATTAGTGGGCTTTCCTCTTCTGTCAGGTGTCAGCACACAGTCTTCCTTAATTATCCGGTCTGGTTTCGCCACTCGCCGACATTTATTCCTTACAACAACAGTACAGCACAAAAACCGGGTTCAGTCGGACCGGAGGTGTCCGGTTCAGATGAACCGGGAAGGACGCTGAAAACGAGGCGGCAAGTTCGCACTACAGTTTTTTTTTTGAGTATATGATTTTGAAAGTAATAATTTTACTAAATTTTTGGGATAATTTGAGTGGATATGATGATTCATTAATCATTAGTCATTATTGTTAATTAAATAAAATGGATACGACATTAAATTAATAGATTAAATTAATAGTTGCACTGTCTTCTCTTCCCTCGATTTTAGTCATCATTGTGGTGAGCGGAATGTAGACAAATTAAATAAATGGTAATTTATTTTAAATAATCAAACCGTATGATATGGTAATTATTTGAAATATTGCTTTTATATACTTACTTCATCGGTCATTATTTCGCTATTGAATGTAATGGATACGCAGTTATTATCGTCATTAATAGATGTATTAAATCAGTTCCAAGTATTAATACATCATAGATATATAGTAATAGTTTGATTTTGAATTTTTGAATTATTATCGTATCATTCAATTAATTAAAATTCTTATAGTTAGTTCCGACTAATTAGCTTTGTTGAAATCTATGTCAAATCCGTTTAGAATGGTTCGGATCCGACCCGTTTTTTTGACCCGGGTCCAAACGGTTACCCATGAATGCATCGAGAAGGTCTCACAGTCACAAACTTCGTGGAGTCAAGGTCAAAATTCGAGGACACTCCAAGAATCTATATATAATATATATATATATATATATATATTCATTCATCAACGTCAATATTACTAAGTATCATTCAACAAAAAAAAAATGTAATTAAATATTTATATATTAAAAGCAGTCGGGTCTTCCCTTCAAAGCTCGGAAGATTCGTTTGTCAACGAGTAGAAAAACTAGAAATTACTTCACAAGAAATAAAGACCAACGACTCAGTCGTAATATAGATTTCTAGAGTTTCTTCCACGGTTTAATAACTATGTTTATATTGTAATAAAAAAAACCCTTTTTGAATAAATAGTCTCTGTGTTACTCTTTTTTTCCCACTGTGTGTCTTTTCTTACATAATATTTATATACGATCCTCACCAAACTATGCATACCAAACATCTTTCTCAGTTTCTTGTTATTTGAATCAAGCAATATATATATATATATGTATGTATATATGAAGAAGTAGAAGAAGAAAGAAAACAATAGCTTATGGAAGAGAACATGGGACTGTTGTTATACGGATGCAACTTAGCTAAAGACCTCGAACACAACCTACCGAATCTTACAGACAATCCCGATCGCATCTTGACGTCTTGTAATGAGATCATTAGGGTTTTTAGCAGCATTAGAGAGAGGATGCTAATGAGGCAGCAGCCTCAAGATGTTGATATTGGCACGTCGTCGGGTGTTCCAAAATGGCCGTTGAGAACTACAGCGGCTGATCAATATCATCATCATTATTACAATGCGGGGAGTGCCAAGGCGATTGAGTTTGAGTCATTGCAGCAGCCTTCATCGTCGGGCTTGATCAGTGGATTTAGCAGCATGGCCTTTGGGGAGGGTAAGGCGTCCGAGAATGCGCCGTATACTGACATAGCTTCGTCTTCGAAAACTAAACGGAAGAGGTAAGATTAGATTTTCTTTTTTTCAATAATATTCAGTATTCATTGTGATATGTGTTCAACTTTAGTACGATGTATGTGCATGTAAATGGAGTTAGATAATGGACATTTGACGTATATTTTCATGCTTTTTTTTAATGATTTTTATAAGTTATTTTGAGACAGAAAGGATAAAAGTGTGGAGAAGGTAGTGAAGATGATGGCAGCTCCTAGAATGGGAAACCTTGAACATCCTCCTGAAGATGGGTTTACATGGAAGAAATACGGACAGAAAGAGATACATGGGACAAAATATCCGAGGTATATATTAATTGATTACAATAGATTATATTTCAGTTTAGTCATTACATTTTTTCTTAGGCCATTTCAAATTCATTTTACGACTAGAAAACCCCATTTAATAAATCCCCTATAATCATTTGTTTTCTTGAGTCATTTAGATATAATTGAAAGTGTCAATGGATCTTATTATTATATACACTTATAAATTGAAAGCGTCAAACAAACGTATTCTTTCCTTCCAATGCATGTGGTTTTGACTTATATTAAAAAGAAAATAAACAATATCCCAAAAAGATTAGTGCTTCCTTGGACATTACATATTGTTGTCGAAGACTTTACTACGAGACAAACTGAAACTGACGTTATCTACTTCAGCGACTAAAAACCCTAAAAAGAAAACACTATTACAAACAATAATCTGATCATCATACATTCTATTTAATAAAGTTCCATTTTGATATCGATTTAATATATGCAGGAGTTACTACAAATGCACTCACCAAAAGCTCTACGAATGCCCCGCCAAGAAACAAGTCCAACGGTCGAACTACGATCCCTACACTTTCGAGGTGACGTACATTGGATCCCACTCTTGCAACATGACAATGCCACCCACCGCCATACGGCCACCACCTTCCACCACCGTGCCGCCGTCGGTTGACATTCCCGGCAGTAGTAATGCTAACCCTACGCAATTATTTCAAGACCATCATCAAGTGGTGGATATGGCCGACGCACTGTTTAATTCGGGCGGGGCGGTTGGTAATATCATGGACTTCATATTCCCTCGTAGGGATAACAACGACAAGTGGGATAACCCTAATCAAGAAAAGAAAGATTGAATTATTCACCATGATTTGATTCATTAGCTAGGCCAGTAGCTATTTATTTATTTTTGTAACCATCAGCCTTGAACATTTTGGCAGCTAGGGTTAGACATATACAAACATATATAAGTTGTAGATCAATTCATTTTTTGTTGCTAAGTAGAGGAATTGTAACTTATTCGATTTTATTCATTAAAAGTATGTAATAAAAAATGGCTTTTCATTACGACTACAACCTTTACTCCATTCTTAATGTGTGGAGCACAAGCTAGTGAATGTAGTGACTAGTTGATTGTTCTTAGCCATATAAATGAGTCATATTTGAAACTTGTGTATTTCGTTGATCAAACAAGCGGTCTATAAAAACATAACTAATACTATATTTTTTCTTAAAGGTATGCAATAAAGAGATGAATAAAAAATTAAGATTCATATATCATATAAAGGAATTTTATAGTGCTCAATATATGTTGATGTGACACTGATTCGTGTCATACCAACAGGACACGCCAACGTCAAATGTGATATGACATTATTTGATACATTCTAGGTGTTGATGCTGACGCATCTCACAAACTAGTTGCCACATAAGACGTCAACATATCATGTCAGCATCATAGGTGATGATCAATGGTAACTAAAATTTGTCTAACTAATGACACATCATCTCTGATGTTGACGTGGCGTGTTGATGCGGAACTAGATGCCCACGCAAGGTGCATATCGAGGAATTTTATGGTGCTCACCTTATGCATGAGCACCTTGCGTGGGCACCTGTTGATGTGGCACTGATTCGTGCCATATCAACATGCCACATCAACATCGGATGTGGTGTGGTATTAGTTGACACCATCTAGATGCAAGTGATCGACACCCTGATGCTGATGCGGCATGTTGACGTGATGCAATTAATCGACACTCGGATGCTGATGCGGCATGTTGACATGGCACATATCAGCATCGGGGGTGTCGATCAATTGCATTTAGAAAGTGTCAACTAATAGTACATCACATCTGATGTTGATGTGGCATGTTGATATATCACGAATTAGTAACACATCAACAGATGCCTACTCAGCGTGCTATGCATAAGGTGAGCACCATAAAATCCGTCGATATGCATATCTGCACTTTCACATGGTAAAGCGTGGCGTAGACGAGAAACGTTTTTAAGTTAAAGCGTGTGTGTGGCCGATAAAACGTTTTCCACTGCAAAGTGAACAGTGAACGGCTTCAAGATGAAAGAGGAATGGTCAGTTTAGTTCTCTTCTCTCATCTCAGGGAGTCTCATCAGACTCTCAGACAGCTAACATTTCTTTGTTTAATCTGGAAGAAGAACGAGAAAAAATCAAAGTTCTTTCTATATTCTACTCTTCAATTACGAATTTTAGGACAATGAGTAGCACCACAAATAGTGGAGTTAACTTCACTCGCCACTTCTTTCCTTTCAACCCACCAAGAACTCGCCGCCCAAAATCAGTGGTTTTTGTACAATTTAGCTGTGCTAAGACATGGGACAAGTTCAGTTTCTGCGCTTCATCTCCAACCTCGGAGCCCAAGTTCGTCCTTAGATCAGCTTCTTCTGCCCCGTTGGGTGGAGAATATTCTGGTAATATTTTCCGGCATATTTGGGAACTTTTCCGACATGTTTCGTTATCCTTGCCGTTTGTTTTGGTACTTGTCTGTTTGGTAATGACATAGGTTAGGTTTGTGTAGTGAGTGCCTGCCAAAAATGTCGCCTTTTTTTGTTTCTATAGCTTCACAAAGCTTTGCTGCTCTTAATCTTTGAAAGAACTTAGCCTAATTGACTTCTTGGCTGAATATAGTTCTGTGATTCTGGCGAGAATTGATTGAGTTTTGATTGAATCTGTGTCTTAATCATGAGCCGTAATTCGGGTTCGTTTTATTTCAGAACAATTCGTCGGCGACGGACCAAAGCAAGATAGACAAAAAAGAGTAGCTGGAATAGATCAAGATGAAGTAGAAGATCCAAGGCTTTTAGCAGACTCAGATAGCTGCTTTTGCAAGTTCGAAGGAGTCGAAATACACCACAAGATTTGCGAGCCCGACGTACCTCCTTCTCCCGGCTCTTTATTACAAGAACACACCGAAACGACTACTTATCCCATGATTTTATTGCACGGGTTTGGTGCTTCGGTCTTCTCTTGGAACAGAGCCATGAAATCTCTGGCGAAGGTCACTGGCTCTAAACTTCTTGCATTCGATAGGCCCGCATTTGGACTGACCTCGAGGTTAATCCCGAGGGAGAAAGATTCTAGGCCACTGAATCCTTTCTCGATCATATTTTCTGTCTTGGCAACGCTGTACTTCATCGACTTTTTAGCTGCTGGGAAGGCAATTCTTGTGGGGTGGGTTGCTTTAGATAATTGGAATTTCTAACCAGCATATGGTTTATGTTTGTCTAGCACTGACTTCCCATTAGTTCAGTAAATGCTCGGCGTCTTTTTCTTACGTAAAATTTCAGGCACTCAGCTGGGGCCCTAGTAGCTGTTGATACATATTTTGAGGCACCCGAGCGTGTGGCTGCTCTGATTCTCGTGGCTCCAGCAATTGTTGCACCGTTCATTACACGGAATAACGTTAAAGAAAAGCAAGGTGGAACTGATGATAAGAGACAAGGAGAGGTGAATCCATTTGCTAAGATTTGGAGCGTTCTATCGAACTTCACTAAATTTATCGCCGAAGCCATACTGCGCGTCCTAAGTGGGATGGCGGATATGATCAACGCCCTTTACAAAAAAACTCTGTCTGCAATCTTGCGCTCTTCTATCGGTTTGCTAGTGGTAATGATATATGTTTTTCTTTTACTATGAATGAAACTGAAGTTAAATTTCACAGTTCTTAAATGTTAGAAGAAAGTTTTCTTCTCTGTTTAATGCTATCAGATTAGGACGATGATAAATCAATTCGGCGTTTCTGCTGTTCGTTCGGCATGGTACGATTCGAGTCAAGTTTCAGATGATGTCGTAGAAGGTTACACAAAGGTAAAGATGCTGATAAATAGTTTAAAGAAAAAAAAAAACCCATTTTTTTAATTATTATTTATTATTTTTCGACTTTTGCAGCCCCTGAAAGTCAAGGGCTGGGACAGAGCCTTGGCCGAATACGTCGTGGCGATGCTAGCCGATCCCTCTACATCCAAAATTAAGCAGTCTTTAACGGAAAGGCTGAGTGAAATATCATGTCCAGGTTGAGAAACTCAACTCTTCAGTTTAATGTTGATAATTCGATGCAATGATAATATAAATGTAATAACTTTCTTACAACAGTTCTGATTGTCACGGGCGACACTGATCGGCTTGTCCCGTCGTGGAACAGCATAAGGCTAAGCAAAGCAATCCCGGGCGCTTATCTTGAGATAATCGAGCAGTGTGGTCACTTGCCACATGAGGAGAAAGCTCAAGAATTTGTTTCTATTGTTGATAAGTTTGTAAAGAGAGTTTTCAGTGCTGGGCAAGAAGAAGCACATTTGCAGACAGTGAATTGAGCTGTACTCCTAACAAATCTATCAATGCATGCGTTATCCTGGTAATATTATCGACTTAAAAAGGATTATATATAACGATAGAATGAGTTCGAAATTGTTATAACAAAGAGAGTGGCAACTGCCCCACATTGTCGAGAGGGAGCTTCAAACATAGCTAAACAGAATCCAAACCAAAACAAGAAACAAATTCTACTAGTCGGTAGGAGACACAGTCGAAGATATTTTAAAGAATCGGAACTAATATTAAGTTGGTGATGGTGAACAACAGTAGGCTTCAACCACGACGAGCTGTTAAGATTTAAGAGCAGCAGCCACTCTTCTGGGCAACGGGCTGACCTCGAATCTGGACAGTGGGTGGCCTGACACTGCTCGTCGGTTGGCTCGCCATTCTGCATTATGACATAATATCATGAGAAAATAGTGTGAACGACTTATTAAGAAAGAAGAGAAATAGAGAATCTATAGAACAGAAAGAGAAGAGGCAAACCTGTTCTTAATGTCAGCAGCCATAGCCATGAAAGCTTGCTCAACGTTGGTGGCATTTTTCGCACTTGTCTCCATGAATGGGATGCCAATTTCATCAGCAAATGCCTGTAGTTATAGAGCCAATGGGAATACGACTATGACTTCTCAATTTCTCAGGTTATGAAAAAGGTGGCAAAGAGAGGAATAGATGTGATCTATTCTACCTTAGCTGTTTCGTAAGGCACAGCTCTATTATCAGCAAGGTCACATTTGTTTCCTACCAAAAGCTTGTTGACGCTGTCACTAGCATAACGATCGATTTCATTCAACCACTGCTTCACATTGTTGAAGCTCTCTTGGTCAGTCACGTCATATACGATCTGCACAAATGTGCCAAGCCAAAGGCATAATTTTTTACTTCACTGGGTCACAGGTAATGTGAGTACCTAATTAGCCAGAACAGAACCACATTGAAGAAACTTACTATAATTCCATGGGCCCCACGGTAGTAGCTACTGGTAATAGTTCGAAAACGTTCTTGTCCAGCAGTATCCCACTGGAATCGCAAGACCGAACAAGAAAATCAGAATTGGAGAACTAAAGGACTGTGCTTGAGGGGAAAGAAGCAAAGAGAGAACACTTACAATTTGGAGCTTAATAGTCTTTCCATCTTGCTCAACAGTTCGGATTTTCTGCAGAATGTAAAATCAAGAACAATGATAAGCTTGAAATCACTCCAAAAGGGAAAAAAAGGATGAAAACCGAACACTCACAAAGTCAACTCCAATTGTACTGATGTAACTGTCAAGGTATGAATCATCCTGCATCGAAGAGAAAACAAAGGTGGGTTACATACCAGGTTCTATCATATGTTAGTTAGTTTGAAGAAAACACGATTTATCATATTGCGTTGATGAGGTTCAACGTTTTAATTGTATAATGTAATAACAACCAAACTAGGAAATGGGTCCACACATATGGTTATAAGTTATTAAAATAGACACAGGAGGTTTACAGAAAATCTCAGGAGCAGACAAGACTTGCCAACGCCAGAATCTCCAATTAAAAGAAGCTTGAACAAGTAATCACTGCATCAAGATGAGCATTAGTCACATGACATGATGAAAGATGGGAAGAAAATATATATAAATATTAAATATGAAACAGAGACAAGGTGATCACGATGCAGATCAATTCCAAAACTACGAAGCTGACCCAGGATCCATATTTTACATGACGATACCTACATAGAATCGCTAAAAATTCATCCAAAATATGAATCAATCACCAGCTACAAAATAAAGTACCTTTGGTAGTATCACAAACAAAATCACCTAATAGGTTAACTCACCGAAACCTAAGCACGATAGAAGAATCAAACATACGGATCTGAAAACATCAAATCTAAGCAAGAGCTGAATCATGGATATTTACAAAAATTGCGATCATATACATGGATTCATCAGATGATAAATTTCCAGAAAAAAAGAGATCAATAGCTTACTATTCGGGATTCATGGTAAGATCGAGACGGAATATTATCTCCTTGCTGATCGATGATTGATGAGCTGACCGTCGTTAACCAAAAACCGAGGGCTGCGAAGGGAGAGCTTCAATAGCCGACGAAGAATTCTATTTAGGAACACAAATAGAAAGAAATTAGCAGCTCGGTGATTAGTTAAACAAGAAAAAGAAAAAGAAAAAGAAAAAAGAAAAAGAAAAAAGAAAAAGAAAAGAAAAATATTGGGCCCGATTTTGGATCCAAAGGCCCATTTACGTAGGCCCATAATTCCACCATTAGAGGCAGAGCAGGCCAGCTTACTTCAATGGTCATTAATTCACCTTCACTTGCTGACATGGACGCACTATTAGCTTCATACGGCGACGCTTCGTCAGATTCCGACGCAGAATCAGGGTCAAGTCCTTCGCCGGTGGCGACCCATGTGCCCGAACCTCTCCCTCCGCCGCCCCTCTCTCTTCTCAACCCTCCAAACTCGCTAGGTGACCATTCATGTCTCTTTTAGTTCAGCTGGAATTGCACTATCGTCCGACAGGTGTTTGATGTTTTGTCTCTTACAGGTACGCTTGATTTCTCCGCACAGAAAAGTTGTCCCAGTCGAGTCCGCAGCTTCCCTCACATTGAAGGAAATTTCGCTCTGCATGTTTACATCCCAGGTATATAGTTAACAACGTTGTTCTCCTTAACTAACTATTGTGTGTATCAATCAATAGTTACTGTTTCTTTCGGGTGTTACTCTTAGTTACTATAGCCCCATCTCCAAGAAAAGAGGTAGCCATATTTCTGAAAAAGCTTGCATCTTTAGTACCCGAACTTCACCTGGTGGATATAGACATCCCATTAAATGAATTGATCAAAGACGATCAGAGATTCGAGCAAGTTGCATTAGGCAGAGAGTTTCACGTGAGCTTGGGAAGGACCATGCCAATTCGTGTGCATCAACGCGACTCCGTAGTTAATATGCTCCGTCAGAGACTTCAGTCTCGCAGTAGGTTAGAACTTTCTGTTATTTCCTTGAGACATGGCTTTTATTTATTTCAATGTCAAGTTCTTAGTAACGAATTTGCAATTTTCTTTTGTTGTTGATGTTTATTCAAATATGAGTAGGTACTGGATTGACTTCACTAAGTGGGAAGTTTTCAAAAATGATGAGAATACACGGACGTTTCTTTCTTTGGAAATCACCGCTGGTGGCTTAGCCGTAGTATGCTGCCCTATTTGTGTGTCATACTATTTTTTTGTTATTGTTATAGCTCGTCTTAACGGTGTTTCGAGCCCACTATGCTCAGCGAAGTTAAATTCAATTTCTGCAGATAAAGAAGCAAATAGAAGCTGTGAATGAAGTCTACAGGCTCCATAACCTTCCTGAGTATTACAAGGTTCATCTTTTATCTTTTCTGCACTAACATTGCATGCACAGCTACTTTCGAATGACTTAGAATGTCAATTCCCAGGATCCACGGCCACATATATCACTAGTTTGGGCTAATGGTGATGTCAGCAGTTCTTTAAAGAAGGCGATCGGCGATGCACGAGGAGGAATTCCGTCGCAAAGCCGGGTTTTTTCTTGCACGTTTGGTGGGATTGTGTGTAAAATAGGAAATAAAACCTTTGAGATATGCAAGGTTCAAGAAGGATAAGGTGTTGTGCAGCAGTTCTTGGTGAAGAGAAATAGTAATTACATCTATTTATATAATTTTGGTTATCTATACACACACACACACATACACCCCATTTCATACTGATCAGACTGGCGGTTTTATTTTAAATACAACATGAAAGTCTCAGTATGAATTGGACCGGACAGACTTAACTGTTTCTAGTATAAATTGTCCGAGTCAAAATCCTTCCAGAAATTTCTGTTATGGGTTTTAACATGGGCCTCAAAACCGTGAGTGGCTAGAACTCTGAACCGGCCAGACTTCTGAACCGGCTTGTCAGCCACTAGATAGAACGATAACTCAACACAAGATGATGAAGCCAATCCTATAACTTGGAAGAGAGAGGAGACTTAGCACCATTGTAGAACTGTTTGAAGAAGGGGCCAATTTAAGAAAAGAGATTATTATTTATTGTTTTTTAAAAAAAGGGACTTTGACTTTGTCAATTAAATAAAAGGGATTGAGTTTAATTAAGGTATAATTAACTTAAATAAATCATTTAATTTTTTATTTTTTTTAATAAAAAAATCCAACAAACAACCAACGAACATTAATATCCAACAACCAACTAAAAAAAAAAAAAGAGCGAACGAAGTAACAAGATATACTCTCGCACGTCAAGATCCAAGGCACTCAAACATCACCCAACAAGCTCGTCGAAGGTATAAGATCGAAGCAAACACATTCGCACAGGTCGAACACATCAAATTTGCACAGGTCGAAGCCATTAAAGGTTGGTTTTTCGTATATATTTACATTCCAGTTATTTCGTCCAAATTTCACTTATTATGCATACATTGTTCATTATTCATCGTGGGTAAGTCCAATCTGAAGTTGTTTTACCTCGCCACGTACTGTGCAGCTCGATTGAAGAAGATGTGTTCGTTCAGTCGTTAATTTCGAATTATTATTTAATTCAAATTTTATTCGATTACGAATTCGATACTTAATACAACTATTATTCGATACTTAATTCGATAAGGTTTTCTCATTAAATATTAATTCAAATATTTCTCAAATATTAATTCGATTAGCTTTACGGGGTAAAATTTAATTCGAAAAGTATGCGATATTTAATTCGAATATGTTTTAATCTGTTTTGTTTGTTTTTTACTGCAGGATGCCGACGAGTATCATCATTAACTACGACGGAGAATGGGAGATCGGCAATGATAATAAATATAGATGGCGACCAAATTCAGGAATAACCATGCGACCTATTGGTTTTCAAGGAGATTGTTGTTCGTTCGAGGATCTCTTAAATGAAATATACGCATGTATGGATGCGATTGGGAGGCCAGAGTTGAAGTTAAGTTACCAACCATCTATAAGGGGATACGATAATGGTGTTCCATGGTATATAAGGAATGATAGCGAATTGAAGGGGTATATATATTTCGGGGGTCCAATGGAGAGACCGATTCTCCACGTAGAAATTGGTCACGCAAATGCTATGTGCACTCCCGTCGAAGATTTTGCATCTCAGGTGGAAGCTATCCCGGATGTAAACGCGAACTATGACGATTATTTTGATCGATTTATCAACCGTGATAATGTTGTCGAAGATTTTCCATCTCCGTTGGAAGCTGTCCCGGTTGAGGATAGTTATGAAACGCACCATCGGAATGTGGAAATCGATCTTGGCGACGACGAAGATAATATTTTGAGGAATGATGAGGATGCCTTGAACGAAGGGGACGGGCTAAATGGGGAGCGAAATGTGGAGAGTGCGAACGTCCTTATTAGTGATCGATATTCTTTTACGGACTGTTCTACCATGAAAATAGGGGATGAATTTGAAAATAAAAGCGCGGCGAAAAAGGCGATTCAAAGAGTTTCCGTGGATGCATCATTCGAGATCCGGAACATCAAATCCTCTCGATCAATATACGCCGTACGATGTAAAGAGGAGGGATGTACTTGGAGGATTTGGACATCGAAGATGAAAAATACGTCCGCGTTTTCGATTCGGAAGTACTGCAAGACTCATACATGTGATTTGGCAAATAGGAATGCAAGATTAACGCAAGCATCTTCATCTTCGGTGAGCGACATGTTGCTCGAATCTTTTCAGGGGTCGAGTAGTACACCAACACCGAAGCTAATCCAAACTATGATGAGAAATCGAGGGATCGAAATTTCTTACTTCAAAGCATGGAAAGGAGGCATTTTAGCCCAAAATACATTGAAAGGCGACCCGAACGAGAGTTATAGATTGTTGCCTTCTTATTTGCCGGCGTTGAAAAGAGCCAATCCGGGTAGCATAACAAGTTTGTGCGTCGACAATGAAAACAGATTCAAATATGTTTTTATGTCGCTTGGTGCTTGCATTGCGGGATACTGTCAGATGAGAAAGGTTGTCTGTATCGATGGCACTTGGTTGAAGGGAAAATATAATGGCACCCTACTAGTTGCTTCGGCCCAGGATGGTAACTCGCATCAATATCCGCTCGCGTGGGCTGTCGTTGATGTAGAGTCCACCGATTCGTGGTCATGGTTTCTCAACGAACTTACGGCGGTAGTACCAGATGAGAAAGACCTCGTGATTGTTTCCGACAGACACGCGGCGATCAAGGCAGCCGTGGATAGTATTTACAAGCTTGCACATCATGGTCACTGCATTTGGCATCTATCCCAGAACATGAAAGTTAGGTGTAAGAAATCTGGCGCGACTGATCGTTTTTTACGCATTGCAAAAATTTACAAGCAAAGCCATTTCGAATCCGAGTATGAAGATTTCACGAAATTGTTCCCCGATGCGGCGAATTATTTGAGCACAACGGATTCTAAAGATCGTTGGAGTCGGGCATACTCTCCCGTGTCTCGGTATAATATAATGACTACGAACGGCGTTGAATCGATCAACGCAAGACTTCGTGAAGAAAGAAAGCTACCAATCATTGCACTCTTGGATTCTATCCAGAGGATGACATGCGATTGGTTTGCTAGATACCGAGTAGAATCCGAGCAAGCAACTACTCAATTCACGCTGGTAGTCGAAACATTAATTCGTGAAAGGTACACACAAAGTCAGGGCTGCGAAGTCATGCAAATAGGTACGAGCGAGTTTGATATTCGATTAGCAGGGCGGCGAGCTATTGTGAATTTGGATACGAAATCGTGTACGTGCCGAGTATTTGACATTGACAAAATTCCTTGTGCTCATGCGATTGCGGCATGTTTACGAACAGGTATGTCTTTCTATCCACTATGTTCGGAGTATTATTTGGTTTACACTTGACGATGTGTTTATTTCGGTCGAGTTTACCCCGTTCCCGATCAAGACGAATGGAATGTCGTGGATAATTTGGTGAAGCCTCCTCATGTAGTAATAAGGCGTGGACGGAGACAAGAAAGAAGATTCTCCTCCGTAGGTGAATTTAATCGTAGGCATTAACAATTTATATGTGATCGAGTAATAGTCGAGTAACAATATAACTCGAAATTTATATTATATGTAATATTTTATGTAATCGAGTAATAGTCGAGTAATAGTCGAGTAACAATATAACTCGAAATTTATATTATATGTAATATTTTATGTAATCGAGTAATAGTCGAGTAACAATATAACTCGAACATTATTCGAGTACAATCGAATTAATACTCGAGTTATCATTTAATTCGTTTTTTATTCGATTCAATAGAGACCTAAAAAAACAGGACACTGCTTCTGCCGGATGCTCTGTTTTCAACATAAATTGTTTAGGTTTTTTTTTTTCTTTTTAGGGTTTAGGGTTTTAGGGTTGGTTTAGGGTTAAGGGTTTAGGGTGGTTTATAAGTTTATGGTTTAGGGTTAAGGGTTAAGGGTTTTTTTTTTTGGTTTAGGGTTTATAGGTTTAGGGTTTAGGGTTTAGGGTTGATTTAGTTTTAGGGTTAAGGGTTTAGGGTTTTGGGGTTTTTTTTTTTTTTTTGGTTTAGGGTTTATAGGTTTAGGGTTTAGGGTTGATTTAGTTTTAGGGTTAAGGGTTAAGGGTTTAACGGTTAAGGGTTTAGGGTTTTGGGATTTTTTTTTTGGTTTAGGGTTTATGGTTTTTTTTTTTTTTTTTTTTTTTTTTTTTTTAAACAAAACGTCCCAGAAGGACGGGGGATTAAGGCAAGATCCCCAACCTGTGGATAGATCAGAGGTTTAGGATTTATGGTTAAGGGTTAAGGGTTTAGGGTGGTTTATAAGTTTATGGTTTAGGGTTAAGGGTTAACGTTTTTTTTTTTTTTTTTTTGGTTTAGGGTTTAGAGTTAAGGGTTTATAGGTTTAGGGTTGATTTAGTTTTAGGGTTAATCGTTAAGGGTTTAACGGTTAAGGGTTTTGGGTTTTGGGTTTTTTTTTATATTTTTTTTTAGTGTTTAGGGTTTAGGGTTTAGGGTTTTGCGTTAAGGGTTAATGGTTTATGTCAGGAACCCAAACCAAAAGCTTTCTTAGATTATGTAAAAGCATGATTTTTTATAGGAAACATAAAATATATGATTATCTAAGGTTTTCGATAAATCAAGTTTTGTGATCATATGATTATTTTAATTGACGTTCTTCAAATAGGATGCATATTATTGTGCTAAAAAGGTAAGAAGTTCTTTAATACGAAATTAATGACGAAAATTATTGAAAATTATAAAATTCTTTAATAGAAATGTATAAATTTATGTTATTTGTAAATTTCTAAAATAATCGAGTTAAAGAACGTCAATTATTCGTAAATATAATTCGAACACCGTCGAATTAATTTTAGAGTTATAATTTTATCCCAGAAAGTTGTCGAATTAAGTATCGAATATACTCGAATTATTTTATTCGATTTATTATGTTATTCGATAGTTATTCGACTTTAATTCGATTAGAGCCAGAACTTAAAGAAAAGAGCTTCTATCCTAAACAGACCCGAACCTCATAAAAACAGAACAGTATGTTCTAAATAGACAAGAACCTCATACATAAAAACAGACCAGAACCTCAAGCCAGTATGTTCTATCCCAACATATATAAAATACAAACAATGCAAAAACACAAATAGAAAATCAAAAGAACAACTAAAAAAATTAAATTTTATTTTCAATAATTATTGTCCCATTGCCAGTTATCGTCATAGAAACGCACAGCTAAATATTTTCTAAATTCTAAAATCTGACCGTCGTCGAGCGACTGTAAACTATCGCTCTGGTCGAACATCAAGGCAACGGCCACCCTCAGCATATAGGCTCCACATTCACCGCTGAAAAAACAAAAAACGAAACACTGTCAGTTGAAAAAAATCACATAATTGCCCAACGTTAAAAAATGAAAAACATACGTAAAACATACCTTTGCTTCTGCTGAGGCATTGCCGCTCTAATAACTTCCAGGTCTACTAAACTGGAAGTTATCTTCAAGTCCAGGAGCAACTCCGATACCACTTCTTTAATTGATGCAATTTCTATGTTCATTAAGCGCATATCGGAGTCGCATGACCAGTCCGAGTCAAAGATCCGCAATTTCCCCAAGTTGAAACGATAACAAAATAATTAAAAAGTAATCATTTGTTAGTAAAAAAATTTATACCTAAAGACGAACCTCGGACGAATCTCTACTAGTACCCAATGGCGGTTGAAACACAGAGGCACGAGGATGAGCTCCGCGTCTTTCCAATGGATGGACGGCCAACCACTGAATGCGCCGGTGGAAAAATCGCGGAAATGATCGAGGATGAACGGCGGGGCCCCATCCAGACGAGCAAACATGAGTAATTGCGTGAACGTCGTCGGGATGAAGCATATGTCCTTGACGGGCAGGTTATATCTATCCTGCATCTTCATGAACCCCATGAATGCCTCGTCCACATGCTGCATAAAATAAAAATGAGTCGCACGAATTATATTTACTACGAAATAAACTCGATGACATACCTCAGTACTAAGCCACGCTCCAGCCTTAGTCAGGTCATACCAGAAATGGCCGTCATGTCCTCGCACCTTTCGAGCCCTCTCCTTAACATCCGCCTCGAGCACCTTCAAGTACGGTTCCACGCGACCCCAACCCCATCGCACCGTCATCTCGATATTATTTCGGATGTGCATCACGGGGGGCTTCACAACTGAGGTCGAGTCTGGCAAAGCCGTGAACGGCGACCTCAACAGACGGGATCGCTTCCTCTCACGTGGGGGAGTGCTCGGGGATGTGTCTGCGATGTATACATTATCAATTACTATCTACCTATAAATTAAAATAGTAACTAAAAAATGAACTTACCACCCGGCCCCGTAGATGTGGACGTAGTATCGGGGGGCGGCGCCGACTCCTTCGCCGTCTGGGCCCTCGCCTCCTCGGCCTTCTTCCTCGCCTGGGCCCTCGCCTCCTCGGCCTTCTTCTTCTCCGCCGCGGCATTCTTCCTTCTCTCGGCCTCGGCCTTCTTCTTGGCCTCGGCCCTCTCCTCCACGGCCCTCATCGCCTCCTCCTCAGCCCTCTCCTCCTCGGCCTTCTTCTTGGCCTCGGCCCTCTCCTCCTCGGCCCTTTCCACGGCCCTCCTCGCCTCCTCCTCAGCCCTCTCTACGGCCCTCCTCGCCTCCTCCTCAGCCCTCTCCTCCACGGCCCCGACCCTCTCCTCCACGGCCCTCACCTCCCTCTCGACCTCCACATCCATGGCATCTCCGCGGCCCTCGCCATCTCCGGCATCGTCGTCATTCCCGCCGTATCCTCCGTCATCTGCAATATAACATATAATATTAAAAAATAAAATTTCATGAATATTAAGAAAAGCTATACGTACCTCGTCTCCCGTCACGTCTCCGCCTCTTCCCCCCTAATCGCCTTCACCCCCGCTAATATCAGGCCGCATACCCTCCAAGCCTGTAAGCCGAGCATCAATCGTCGTAACCGCCGCAGACATCGCCATGATGCTGGCCTCAATCGCCGTAAATCGGGCGTCAATCAATGATGGTAGTGGGACGTGCGGCTCCGATGACGGGGGGGACGTGCGGCGCCGATGACTGGGGGACGTGTGGCGCCGATTGCTGTGGGACGTCCGTCTCCGACCGGGGAGGGATGTCGTCATCGATCGCCAAGTCGTCATGACGCTCCGGCGATTCCGTCTCCGGCTCCGGCTGTGGCTGCAAGTGTTCTTGACTGCAGAACACTTGCCGATTCTCGCGGAGATGCTCCGAGATTCTGACTGCAACGGCATCTTCCGCGTTCCCCTCCAAATCAGAAATCGTCGCAAAATGCGACGATCCGACTTCCTCGTCGGATGGGGTAAGCCAACAGCACACATTCTGTGCGTTGTGTCATTGTTATTATTTAAACTATACTTCTAAGTAAATATTTTAAAATTTTATAAAGATTCACTTACATCCATCGGCGCAGCGTCGAACGCGTTCTCCACCATCTCTAACGACGGAGACATGCTTCTACCACTGAATTTTGTATTCCAGTGGCACATCCGTGGCATGGAAAGACCCTCCCGGTCTTTATGGAAAGCAAAAAGGTCTCCGATAGCCGGCCAACATTCGTAGGCAAGAATCTAAAAAATACATCGTGTAATTAATATTATAATTACAAATAAAGTGAGATCACTTAAAAAAAATATTACTTACTTGGAGCGGCTGAACGAATCCGCTAATGTCGTAGGTGGCCGCGCCCGTCCGAGGAAACTTGGACCTATACTTCTCGTTCAGGTCCTTGTTCAGCCCGTACACGGCCTCCTCGTACGCCACCCTACCCCAGGGATTATTGAATGCCTCGAAATCCGAGGCCAGCTTCAACCATTCCCTGCTCACGATGATCTCTTTCTTCTTCCTACGGGGTCCGAGCAACTACACACAAAGTAGAGAGCCGCCACCCTTAGCTTCGGGGTTTACCTCGGACCCTGGGCATCTCCATCTTCGCCTCCAGATCTGTGTAGGTAAATCGAAGCCCCTATCTTAGCAAAGAGAAATCATTAGTTCGTATATAAAGAATAGTTCGAAATCTTACTATTGAAGTTTGTCCGTTAAAACTCAAACGAATTCGGTATCGAATGAGTGCTGATGAGGTCGCAGTGAGGCGGCGGTAATGAGGCAGTACTCCGTTAGAGAAAGTCGGAGCGGCCTCTCGCGAACTACCCTCCAATAACTCATCCGCTCCGGGCCAATATTCAAACCTGGCGACTCATCAGATACCACAGTATCTGATTGGAGTGCAGTTCGTTGGACAGCCGTGATGAGGTTGCCCCACTGCGTGTCTCGCACCATCACGCCCTTTCCGCCTCGTTCAGAAATTCCAGGATGCGGTTCGATGCGGATTGTAGTGCGACTCCAGGCATACAATGCACGGAAATCTATTTTCCCGCGGAAGCTGGTCGGAAAATATACCTGAATGCAAAAAAAAAAAAAGTTTGAGTTAATCGAGTTCGAGTTCGAACTAATTCGAGTTAAATAGTACTCGACGGTAATCTAGTTAAGTCGAGTTAATAAATCAGAGTTACAAATCGAGTTAATCTTTAACTCGATTGCTTCCTCGAATAAACATCGATCGAGCTAAATCGAGTTAAATGTTACTGACAAAATTAGTTAAAGTCGAGTTAAGTATCGAGTTTCATATCGAATTATTTAACTCGATGGAGTCCTCGAGTTAACTTCGAGTTCACTCGAGGAACCTATCGAGTTAATGATCGAGTTAAAATAACTCGATCGTTAACGCGATTACAGACGATTTTCAAAATTTCAAATCGCCGACTCCGGCGAACCCAAAGAATTCCGGCCGAAATCAACGACGAAGAGGAGAATCCAACCTAAATAATTAACCCATCACCCAACCCCAATCAACATCAATCAAAAAACCTACACTAAACGACAAAATAGGAATTTTACCGTGTATTTTCGTCGTGACTTCTTCAACGTGGGTTCGCTCGGAGTCACGGCGATCTTTCTTGGCCTCGGCATTGTCGATTTTTCGGGATTTCGGCGTTGTAATTTTTCTCTCTTTTTTTTTTACTTTCTTTTTTTACTTTAGCGTTATCGAATGTTTTTACCTCCTTTAACGCAAGTCTAACTCGAGGGTCCTTCTTTTTTTAACTTTTCAGCATTGTTTTTTTTAATCTTCTTCTTAATTAATAATCAACGACGATCCTTCTTTTTTTTAAGAGGGTATTTTCGTCAATTTAATACTCAATCCCTTTTGTTTAATTCTTTTAGATACCGATCACTCTTCTCAAAATGGTGATGTCAGCAGTTCTTTAAAGAAGGCGATCGGCGATGCACGAGGAGGAATTCCGTCGCAAAGCCGGGTTTTTTCTTGCACGTTTGGTGGGATTGTGTGTAAAATAGGAAATAAAACCTTTGAGATATGCAAGGTTCAAGAAGGATAAGGTGTTGTGCAGCAGTTCTTGGTGAAGAGAAATAGTAATTACATTTATTTATATAATTTTGGTTATCTATACACACACACACACATACACCCCATTTCATACTGATCAGACTGGCGGTTTTATTTTAAATACAACATGAAAGTCTCAGTATGAATTGGACCGGACAGACTTAACTGTTTCTAGTATAAATTGTCCGAGTCAAAATCCTTCCAGAAATTTCTGTTATGGGTTTTAACATGGGCCTCAAAACCGTGAGTGGCTAGAACTCTGAACCGGCCAGACTTCTGAACCGGCTTGTCAGCCACTAGATAGAACGATAACTCAACACAAGATGATGAAGCCAATCCTATAACTTGGAAGAGAGAGGAGACTTAGCACCATTGTAGAACTGTTTGAAGAAGGAGATATCACACCATGGCTTCCACATCACAGTTACCTCGCTTCTCTTCACTTCTTAGCCTCTCCAATGTCTCCACCCTCAGACGACCTCAAAGTCAAGCTATGCATTTGGCAAGACGCCGAAGAACTTCACTCAGAGTCACGGCTACCGGCAATATCGACTTGCTGGGTGACTTCGGCGCTAGGGACCCTTTTCCGGCGGAGATAGAGAGCAATTTCGGGGACAAAGTCCTCGGAGCACAGAGCACGGAGCACAAGATTCTGATACCCAATGCTCAGGCCTTGTCTCTGGCCCAACTGGACTGTGTCCCAGTTGAGGAAATTCAGCAGCCCTTGTCCGAGGATGAAGCCAAGAAGCTGCTGTTTAAGGTAAAGTTCCCACCTTTAACTTATCTTGGAATTGCTTGGGAGTTGCTTTACTTTAGCAGAGTCTTTCTTTTCTAGGTTGTGGGCTGGAAGATTATAAGTGAAGGAGGTTCTTTGAAGTTGCAAGGTGTGTGGAAAGTGAGGGATGTGAAGTGTGGCGAAGAGCTCATCAATAGGATAAACAAGACCGTTGAATCCACTGGCCATCTCCCAACTTGTCATTTGGAGGAACCTAATATAGTTAAAGCTGAGCTATGGACTTCTTCCATTGGTGAGCAACAGTTTTTCTCGCTGATTCTGTGCAATTATTAAGGTTTAAGTTATTCTGACAGAGTACTTGTTTGTTCTCTTTGTGTCTGATGAAGGTGGTTTGAGCATAAACGACTTCATCGTCGCTGCTAAGATAGATGGGATTAAAGTAACAGACCTTCAGCCAAGACTCAGAGTTTGGGCATAGATTTCTCAGCAGTTGCTCGATTTCCAGACAAATTGCCTACGAGTAATACTAGTTTTACAGTTGATGTCCCAATAGAATCGAAGTTCCTCGGTTGATTTTTTTTTTTTTTTTTGATGAAACAGTCCACCGTTTATCGTTTATACACTTTGAAAAGATTCAATTCCCGACGTGGCCAACGAAATCTGAATTGTGTGATGGGCAAAAGGTTATAACAATTCAAAGTATTACAACAAGGAACATGTTACTAAACACATACAATATCATATGTACGGATTTGCTTCACTTTTGTCGTAACTATCAAGGGATGTAATACATAGGATTTGGGAGCTTGAACGATCGGCTAGACATAAATGAGCCCATTATATCGCTCCACTGATCTCCAGAATTTCCTATGATCCGATAGCCCTCTTCAACGATCATTCTCCTCTTATCCGATTTGTACAACGTTGCTGTTTTCCCATGGTCGTTCGAAGATCTGAATGGAAATATTTCATAAGGCAGAGAAGTTAATACACAAACACATATGTAATAAAAACACACACACCTTAGGATGAGCTTGTCCCAATTCTGAAAACCAGCTTTCGACAGATTATCAACGGTGATGCTCCTATGCCTTTCGCTCCGACCCGTCAACAGTATAACTCTGTAACCGAGGCTTAAAACCTCTTCGTACAGCTTCAAACTGGGACGAATAGCAGGCGCCACTCCCTCTTCGACCCACTGATCGAATATCGTGCTGTTGAACACCTCTAAGCTGCAGCATTGTTCGAAAGCAATCGAAATTTTAGGACAAACGAATTCTTTGTCCAAATGGTCATCAAGATTGAATCTATTGGGACCAATTCACATACCCATAACCATGCGCAGCGTAGTAAGGAAGATTAGAGAGCAAAGTCTCATCAATATCGAATATCCAAGCATCTTTACCATCTCCTCCGCCCAAATCAACACTCCTCGCATAGAATATAGATTCGTTAGATACCCTCTCTAGGTCAAATTCATAGCCCTTACCCATCATATAATCCTTGACATAATCGACGCAATCGTACGGAATGGTCTTCCACGGGCTTAAATTGTTGGCCTCCGCGGCAACCCTCCAGCTCGTACAATGTAAATGGACGTCGTCTTCTTGTCTGATTTCAGCTTCAGGGAACTGAGCTAACAGAGAGTAATTGAACGTTGTCTCATCAGAAAAGCAGGCAATGGGTAAGAAAAACGACAAAAACGCAATCTTTTTGAGGAAATTCATCGTGGGCCAATGGGATTGATTGACTATCTCGTTTCAATTCCCGGGAAATTTGGGATAAATCTAACGATGTTATTGCAAGAATTTTGACTTTGGGAAGAAGAAATGCTTTTCTTTTCTTGACGTTGAAAAGAAAAGCCAATGGAGGGGACTTTCTATCTATTGGGCAATTGGGGTTTTGGAGGGTTGCTTACGAAGGATGTTTATTGTCATGGAGTCAATTGGAGAGCATATTCTCAAATGGACGGTGCATCGTATCCATTCTTATTGGACAAGGGATGTCTGAAATCGTGGAGCTTCAGCCAATCAGAATGCTCCACGTGGCACGACGCGTGACACCCGCTGATGTCTTTTGACTGAATTACAACTCCCTAACTTTTGTTATCTATACTATATATTATTCTTCAGTAAGTGCTCAAAGGTATGTCATATTTTTTTTTACAATTTTACCCTGTAAATTTATTCCAATTTATCCTTTAATTAAAATTTCAGCAATTAAATATTTTAATTTAAGAAACTTTTAAAATATAAAATATTATATTTTTTTTATTGCACACGTACTGTGCGTAAAAATACTAGTTTGTTATAATTTTCAGATTCTACTGATTTCAAGATACACACGTATATACGTTATAAATAGGATTGATTATATATAGGACAATCTACACTTAAATACCTATTTATATAAAAAATTTACAATTCAGTACCATGTCAGAAAAAAATTATATTTAAGTACTCAACTAGTTGTGTGTACCATTTTACCATCCTTGATGTATATTGCGTATCACATCAGGCGTTTATGTCCTATATACGTTTCTTTATGTTACCTAAATTTATTATGTGATGTACCTTTTCTTACGGTATTATGTACCACAATACGTTTTTACATCGTACCTAAATATACTTATATAATGTACCTGCGGCGCAAGCGGGTACTTATGTGTAAAAAATTTATTCTACTAGATACATACATGTAAAAAAATTATGACAATGGACTGAATTGACAATTTTTATACAAAGAGGTATTTAAGTGTAAGTTTCTCTTATATATATATAGCCCTTCTACAAATGGATTTTTGAAAAAATGGCCTCTAGGGACTGGCCTTACCAGGACTGGACTCAAGGGGTTGATTGGGCGGCGCATCGGTGGCGTGGGCCTCATCTTCTGCATGCTACGACTCGTCATCTTTTGGCCTCTCTGGTTTATCATATTTGGCTTGCTCGGAATAGGCGCTGGAGGGAGGGCGTTACGACACCTCCTGAGCGTCTAGTTGCCTGTGTGATTGATGTTTGCTGTACGCGTCTGAATGGCACGTCTGCTAAGTATGTCTTGCAGATTGCGGCCATTCGACGCCTTTGGCGTGTTGCGTGGTAGCTTTCGTTTTTTCTGTCACGCATGTACTTTCTTTACTTATATATATAATATACGGGCTTCCTCCAAAAAAAAAAAAAAATGGCCTCTAAAGATCCAAAAACCATTATACCATACTTATTAATAGGTCATTCGTTAAAATATAATTGTGGTTGTCTAGTCAGTTAGCTAAGCAATAGGTCATGTGTTCGAATCGAATAGTGGTTGGTAGTTAGTCAGCTAAATAATAGGTCATGTGTTTAAATCTTTACTACAACATTTTTTTTTGTGAAGGATGCCCGTCCTATATACAAGGAGTCTCCTGTTATATAGAAGTGTGTGTCTAAAACAGTGGTTGTGATCTATATCCGAGTAATTATAGATCATGTGCTCAAATCCTTATTACGACATTTTGTAAAAATACCGTGTAAAATGACAATAATAACCTTAATTTTAAAGTTGTTGACTAAAAACACTGATAACAAGACTAATTTTAAAAATAAATACTTAGAATTAGAATTAGTTTCTTACATGGACATAGGTCTTCAATCTTCATGTTGTTTGTTTCTTGATTATAGACTTGATTATTCACAAACTTATATTGTACCTTTCATGTAATAACCAAAAACAGAGAATAAAAATGCTAATTATTCTTTGATTGCCAATGTCAAGAACCTTCATTTTTCACTCCCTTTTCTCCACCAAATAATTTTTTCACTCACACACAAACCTATTCCAAAACCAATGCCCTAACCAAACCCTATCCATCTGCTCGATCGGCACGTTCTTAGTCTCCGGCAATAGAAAGTACACAAACGCCGTCATCACCACAACCCAACCGCCGAAGAAGAAGAAAATCCCGGCCTTAAAATGACACAGCATGGACAAGAACATCTGCCCCACCAAGAAAGTGAAGAGAAAATTAACCCCGACGTTTATGCTTTGCCCCGCCGACCTCACCTCCAGCGAAAAGATCTCGCTAGGGATCAGCCACCCCAGCGGGCCCCACGATATGCCAAAGCCCGCCACGTACAAGCCGATCAAGACGAGCACCAAGTCGGCGTAGCCTTTGCTAAGCGCATTATGATCGCCTAACTTTACAGCCATCGTGACGCCGACTAATATCTGCATGACAAACATGAGTATCCCGCCAGTTATTAGCAGGAACCTCCGCCCGAACCTGTCGACGACCATCATAGACGCGAACGTCGTAATAATCCCGACGACGCCCGTCACTACGTTCGACATCAGGGAGGCGCTTTCTCCGAAGCCTAGCGTTCGAAAAAGAATGGGGGCGTAGAAGGCTATTACGTTGATCCCAGTCACTTGCTGAAAGAAGGGTATCATGACTGACATCACTAGCTGAGGTCTGTACTTCCTTTTAAGGATGTTCGAATAAGGGTTTTTTATTTCCTTGGAAGCATCGCTGGCTTTGGACAGATCTTCGAGCTCTGCATGAACGTCGGCGGTCCCTCTCACCTTTTGCAGCGTTTTCTTGGCTTCTTCGTACTTGTTGCTACGCTGGATAAGGCTATTCGGCGTCTCGGGGAGGAAGATGGCGCCGAGGGTTAGAATCAAGCCCGGGACTGCGGCGAAGGCTAGCGAGATTCTCCAGCCGAAGCCGCCTTTGATCTTTTGTGTGCCGTAGTTTATGAGGTTCGCCGATAGGGCGCCGATGCCTACGCTTAGCTGGAAGCCATTGTTGAATGCTCCTCGGTATTTCGATGGCGCCATTTCGGACAGGTATAAAGGTACTGCCTAAAGACAACATAAGACAAATAGGGTGTAATTACAAGCAGTAGGGTGATCTAAACTAATTAAATCTACCTACTTGGTTAGCAAAGCCGACGCCTATACCAAGCAAGACTCGTCCAAGTATGAGCATGTATATGCTAACAGCTGCACCGTTGAGGGCCGAGCCGAGGAGAAAGGCGAACCCGCCGAAGAGGATCGAGGGCTTACGGCCGTAGCCTTGGGTGACCCTCGATGCGAAAATCGAAGCGATTAGGCCGGCTAGGTAGAGGGACGACGTGAATAGTGTTAGCAGCTGGCTGTCGAATTTGCAGTAGTTGCTGATCTTAGTGTCTTCCTTCATTCGAACGTAGACTTCAGGGAAGAATTTCTTTAGAAACGGCTCCATGGAAGTCACCCCGCCTAAAGATTATGTCAAAAGAAATAAAGAAAGTAAAAGAAAAAAGATGGTAAGTACGTACGATGATTGATTGATGAATTTGGTCGGACTATGAGAGAAGTTTTTAACCTGAAATTCCAATGTCGTAGCCGAAGATGACTCCTCCCATAGCAGCCATCATACAAGATAAGACGACGAAAGGTGTAATCCTTCCATTGTAGTGCTTCTCTTCGCCGGCAATAGCAAATCCTCCGGCCATCACTTTTTCTTTTTCTTTTTCCTATTCTTTTTTTAATGTAATGGAGTTTTCAGTGAGTGGAGATGGATGTTAGAAGAGGAAGATAATTCAAAGTGTAGGCCATGCAAGGATGAGAGTGAGGGTTTTGGACTGTTATAACGTGAGAGATAATCAAGAAATCAACGTTCAACACTCCTTGTCTTCTTCTAGTTGATAGTTTGTCTTGCATCAGAATCTCAGCCATATCTATATATATCTAATTGTAATTATCTCATATGCCATATATGTATGTAAATAATAATTGGGTAGTTATATTTGATTGATATAAGGAATCTCGTGGATTGTGTAATTAGCCACATTTATTTGAACGATTGATTATTGCTGGGATTTGGTCAACGATTCCATCTATTGTGTTTGCATCTTTTCCTTTTCAATGTATTTATTTAAGTATATCAATTGATTTATTAAAGAATTCCAAAAGTGATTATGAGTTATGACTCAAAAATTCCATATATTGGAAGTCTAAAGTTTGATAGAAAAAATAAATAAATAACTCATTTCCTTCTGTTGATGAAATCTTCATCTCAAGCAGAGCTTTTAAGCAAACATAATCAAGGAAGGCCATTGTCCGCAGGATAACTCCCAAGCACTCTCATGAAGATTGCGAACTCCTGCAAATTATGGAAAATACAATCGCACTAAAAAGAAGATAACTGTGATGAATTCGAAAACGACCTTCGGATGATGATGCAAATAATGTACCTTCAGATGACCGAGGGCATTTTGGGCATTTACGTCTGCCATGGAAGCTTCGAAGTCAACGTAGAAAATATACGGAAAACATCTGAAATGGAATGTTACAAACCCGTTATAAGGTTATGCGTTATCGTATTAAAACGTCAGCAATAAGCATCTTCAAACCTAAAGTTGTGAGGCAGTCTATATAGCAAAGACTCATTTTCTAAAAAAAAACCAAAGGGAAAGGAGTAAACATTTTCTATGTAGGAAACTGCTGCACTTACTTCGGTGAGACACCTGCGCTATCTTCGGGTGCTGGCAAGGCTCGTTTCTGAAGGGGGCGGCTCTCAATCTACATCAACAAAGAAATAAAATAAAAAGAAAGGGGTGTGGTTGAGCAATGCAAGCTATTTCATCAAAAGTAGACGTTTAAAAGTAAAGAGCAATTATACACACCTTAGTGAGGTTGATGCCCCTCCATGCAAATACTGCAAGTGCTTTGAAAAGCATCCCAGGGCCTTCCTCAAGTGAGAAAACTATACTTGTCTGAAGCAACGATTGATATGTTAAGTAGGATATCAGGAGCATAGTGTGAAAATATTTGAGAAAGTTATCGTTTTGAAGTGATTGGAAGTAGTGGTGCGGTGAATTATAGTTGATTTAACTAATCAGGACCTTAAAGGGCTTATCAGTTCCTGGTATAATTGGCTCCCGGGCGAGCATAAGGAATCGAGTGACATTATCAGAATCATCCTGGGAACAAAATGGATATGGACCACATGTTACAGCTCATTCACCAAAATTTATGACGTAATGAATAGTATAGAAAGAAAACAGAGCCAACCTGTATGTCCTCAGCAAGAACATCTAGACCGTAGATCCCAGCAGCAGCTTTGCTAGCAACTGCCCCAGTATCCATCAAATTATGGGAAGCAACATGCTATACATGCATGCGTTAAGGTATAAACTATAAAATTCAGTCAAACTATAAAAAGTACTCGGCTCTACATACCTCAACTGTTGTAAAAGTAAAACTCTAAAACTGCGATAAATGGGAATGACTCCACTTTCATCTTACCTTGGCTGCACCAGCAGTATCATCAACAGCTTCTCTAACTAGCCCCAATTTAGTTAATGTGTTTTCACATTGAGCAAGGGCCTGAAGCATCAGAGGTTACAGAAAAATGAGTTGCATGTCTAGGAGATGAATTAATTAGTTAACTGAGCTTGAGATGAGATACCTGGGGATGGCTAAGAACCCTCTTCAGGTCTTCAATCTTGACTCCATGATTAGCTAGCAAGCAGTGCCGGACTGAAAGTTTAACCTCTCCAACAATATGCAATCGATGCCTGAGGAGAAGGTCATAGTTCCTGTGTATACTTCCACCCAACGAATTCTCTATAGGCAAAACAGCTCTGTCAACAAGCCACCTCTCAACAGCCTGCAAAATGCGGCAAAAAACTAGAGTTCAACTATAGATCGCAATGTATTGAAGATTTTGTCTTCCTTCTTGAGAGAGGCTTGATACCAAGAAAAAATTAATATCCGCCTCATATGCTATATGTAAATTAAAACAAAAGGGGATCATCATATTAGCTAACTTGCTCCATATTCCATGAATGGTCAAGGTGCAGTTTTTCGTAAATTCTCGAAACAACGGTTAAAAGCAAAGGAATTGAAGAACCAACAAACTTAATGAAACAAGTACATCAACAACTACTTCAGTAAAAAAAACATGAAAATTCCTCTTCCCTACTACTTTGTAGTATTCAGTGTATGTGACAGAATACTCAGAAGGAATGCCAAAGCAAAGCGAGACAGAACGAAGCATTAAAAGGAAGACCGCCATTAGAGAAACCGATGCTGATCACTCACTTCAAAAGCAGTATCAAACTGTTCGCACGGAACTGGTTCACAATTCGGATACGCCTTCTCTGCTGCAGACTCACTGTACGCACCGGGAACACCCTTTAAAATGTTAAACTAACGTCAGGAATCAGAAGTAAAACAAAACACATTCAATTTCACGAATAATATGTCCTTATCAAAGGTACAAAGTACAAAGCATTCATCTTTTTTTTTTCCCACATAGTAAACAGCTTGTAACTTTCAACTGACAAATCCACCAAATTATATAGCAAAAGATAACAAGCAAACACCTGATATGCAACACGGAGACGAGCGCCTTCTGAAGCCAAATTAGACAACTGCGCAGAAGTCAGAGGGCCTGAATGATCATCAAAGTAATCAAAATCCATACGAAAATAGACAAGAAATGTATTAAAATCACAGCTCTCCTACGATATTTGTGATTTCAGCTACTAGCCAGCTACCCCAATCCACATATCTGAAATCTGGAATCATCATCAGCCATTCCAATTCTTACGAAAGGAAATCAAATAAAACAAGACACGGAAAAGGGAAAAAAAAACACTCACGAGGAAGCGAAGTGGTCGATTCTTTGGGATTGGAACCAGAAGCATGGTCCTTGACTAGATTCTTCTGCAATTCGACTGCGAGATTTCTCAAATTACTGCTATCACGGCAAGTGAATCGACTCTTCCCAGCGCAGGCACCGCAGGATTGCAGAGGAAAGCTGATAACACAACGCCGCTTGTGGGAGAAGAGATTTATGCGATTAGGGCTTTGGATTTGGGAACGATGAGACAGTGGCGTGATTGAGGATCGAGAGGCGGCCATTGGTGGAGGCTGAGCTGAATTGCGTGGGGATGCTTTGCTGTTATTGAATCAACGAACATTTAATTAGCGGGAGATATTCTGACTTTCAAAGAAAGATCATCGAATCAAACAATTGACTCAACCTAATGATGTTCTTAAAGGTGGTCACGTAATAATCTTACATATTTTCATAATTTACTATTATCAATTGAATCAAACAATTTTTAAATTTTTTTTCCACAATAAGAGATCTCTACACAAGGAGTTATCTCACGATCTTGATTTCGAGCGAGACTAATTATCTTAGCCTATGTGTTTCACCCACAATACTATCGTAGTCTCCGCACACTATCTTTTTTTTTTTTGTTATCGAGAAGGTATCCTACACAAAGCAGTGGCGGAGCCACATGGCCACTGAGATTTTTTTTTATTACTAATATATATTAAATCTTTTTATTTTGGATTAAAATTAAACTAAAATAAACTAGAAGGACCTCAGTGAAATTTTTAAAAATATAAAGATATGGGGTCCAATTAAGCTGGACCCCACTGACAACTTTTGCTAGCTCCTCCACAGACACAAAGTTACATAGTCCTCACACTACCTAAGTTCAGTCGAATCAAATCTGAATTTCATTGTTGGCTACAAAATGACCAACGACTTCCAGCGGGACATAATGATTATAGTTTAAATGTTCCGCCAACAATGCTACGCACTAACTTTTTTTTCCGACATAAGGTATCCATGCACACATTCAGCTTAGTCACCACATTCCGACTAAATTCAGTCTGATTTATTGTTAGTTATGGACGACCCACGACTTTGAACGAGACTAATCATCCTGGTCCATGTGTTCAGAGTCGACACAGACAACAATCTCAAAGAGGCCAAGTAGAATCAAACTCACGACGTCATTGTGTAAAGTTATGTATCCGACCACTTTATCTAACCACTCAACCGGCTATGGACTTGCGTCACACAATTCATGGATGAAACTAATTCTCCGAGTTACTTTTTTGGGACGATAGTCAAAGTCACTAGTGTGGAGATTCAAAACTTGAGACCTCATGTTCGATAATCCACAAGCTCAACGAGTAGGTGGGACAACAATTTAGTTGACATAAGAACAATATGTTACATAACATTACATAGAATCCTGATATAGTGAGGGGTTTTGCATTATTCTTTGCACAAAAAAATAGTGTCCATACTACTACAAAATCATTCTCATCTCCATGTATTCCTTTACAAGCTGCATGTGATGTGCTTTCAAGCTATTCTCTCCATCCTGCAAATCAAAGAAGGAAAAACCATATATCAACTCAAAAGATTAAACATCTATCCATTTCATTACAATTCAAAGAATCAATTAATTACAACCTCCAACGAAGCAACTGCGGCGATCCTCTTCTCAAGCTCCTCGACGTGCTGCTTCTCTTGTCTCAGTACGACCGTAAGCTCCGTCAGGAGGAAACATGTCCTCTCCACCTGCCAATGCATGTCGACAATCATTCCTTTCATACGATCCATGACGGCCACTGCCTTCGCCATGGCCTCGTACATTGACTCTACTTCGCCCTGCTTCATCAAGAAAAAATGTTGCAGTAAATCGAAAGAAAGAAGATCAAAAGAAGACACGATTATATATATAACCTCTGCATTGTCGACGAGAGGGAGGCAATTCGATATGGCCGTTAGCTTCCTCACCACCCTGCTAATGGCTTCGACGTTTCTTGGCTCCATCTTCGACCATTGCTCGAGCAGGTTCATCTCGGACTTTATCACATGGTGGAGCTTAAGTTCTTGCCTCAGCTTTTCGATTTGTATTCGTTTCTCTAATACTTTGTTTCTTGCTAGGGAAACCCTAACCCACCCATTGAACAGTTTTTTCTGCATTGGTATATCACTTTAGAGACCAATTGGACAGATAAAAATGTTTTCTTTTTTTTCCTTACATATATTATTATTACAGATACCTGGGCAGCTTTTCTCATGACAGCCATGGACTTGTGAGCTCTTGCATTGGCGAACCTCCACTGCAGCAGCCTGTTGTACGCCACCCTATAGCGGTTGTACTCTTCTTCCAGCAAGGGGGACACTCTCTTCTGCCTGAAGTAGCTCAGCACGCCGTTCACCACTCCTTTCCCTTCCCCGCCGCCCCTTCTGGACGCCGTTTTGTCATCATGAGTCCTCGCAGGCGATTTCGGGACATGTACTGCAAAACCGTTAGGACAAGGCGAAGAAGGTAGTTTAGATGACGGCGCTGTCGTAGTCCTCCTCCCCGGGGACAAAGCCCATGCGGACGGCGACGTAGAAGCCGACCTTGTCCTCCTCGGAATATTCTCCACCTGGGGATCGGAAAACGAGCGCGATTATTGAGCTTCTAGAAGAAAATAGTCATGATTTATATATAACAACTGACCTTGTTGCTCTTACTGCGAGGCAAGAAGGTGACAAAGCCATTGCTGTCCGAATTCTTGGAGCTTGATGAAGGCGATGAGAATGTGCTTCCACTTTTGCTACGAGGTTTGCGCTTTGTGTCCATGATGCATTGTGAACTATTTAATGTTTGTAAGAGATATATACATACATATATATATATACACACATATACATGCATAAAAATACTAGTGAAGAAGTCGTAGGCACGTTATTGAATCATTTCCCACAATGTCTGAGAGCTTGGAAAGTCAGCTATAGCTCTAATGTTGAGGCCACGTCTGTGTTTTAAGCAGCGAATTAATAATAATTTATAAAAATAAATACAAAGTGGGGCAATCTTTGACTGCTGTAAATGAATCTTAAGACACTGTCGATGATGGATCTTTGTTCCAGGATAAGTACGATGGATCGCCCAACTGCCTGTCCAAGTGAAAAACCCTAATATGAGCCATGGCAAGAACATTGGACAGACAAGACAATGTCTTCACTTACTTACGTACTTACCTCGGCCTCATGAGGTAGACACCGATGTAAGCTATGGCAGTCAGCAAGCAAACCCCGCCGACCGTCACATAAACTTCGCCGAGAAAATCGTTCTTTCCGCCGATCCAAGTCGTCGTGGACATCACCAGCGTCTTCTTACCGTTGAACGTGTAGGTGTTGTAATTGTTCTGTATCACCACCTTTATCACGTCGTTCGCCTGGAGGTCCGTCTCGATCTTACCGTACAGTTTTCTGAAACTGGGCAGCGCCGCCGTCCTCATCCACACCAGCAAGTCCTCTTGCTCGCTCAACTATCGCCGCCAAGACATACATATAAATATTAAAAGAAGTACTTATGTAATAAAAAAGGGAGTGGGAAAACTAACGGGAATGCCCTCGTCAAGCTTCGCCCCGCCGATGAAACCCCGACCCTGGAAGTTCTTCGGGTAGACCCGCGACCCGAACTTGTGGGTCTTATCGCTTTCCCAGGCGATGTTCTTCTTGTTGATGGGCAGTGAAACGTTGTTTCTTGAAACAGCGTAAGTGTCGTTGAATAAGCTCCAAGCAATTAGGCCGCACGGCACTATAGGGTTTTTATCGCGAGTCTCCGCCTCGGGCTCGCAGCTGTCAGTACTCCGTGAGGCCGAAGGGTCCTTATACTGCTTGTCATTTCTACTTTTCACATATCTGTAATGATCAGTTAGGAAATAAATAACGTATATATAAGTAGTATTAGTGCTACTACAAAGGGCGATTGAATGATCGGCCGGGCAGTTAGTTAGGTTAATATTCTAACCGTCGATGGTTCTGGTAGAAATTCTCGAGCTGATAGTAAACGTAAATGGGCTGCTTCATCTTCTTCTGTATCTGCATTAGTTTTTCACAGTAAAGATCATAAAACCCTATCAAGAATAGAGACAGCCAAGTGTAAGAAGATAATAAACTAACAGTTAAGGTTCTGATGCAAGTCTTGTCTGTCCTTGCATCTTGTATGAACTCAATCCTCGGGTTGTTCGAATCTTTCGGGTCGGCGCCGTTTAATGGGATGCAGTCCTCGTCGTAGCGATCGATCAGCTGAACGACCTAAAACCCAACCCGCCCAATCGTCGGCAAAAACTCAGTGAAACAACAGAAGCAATGAATATGCATATATATTTACTTGGTCTGAAGCAGCCCAGTGTGAAAGACCAATTGGAATGAAGGTTATTGCCAGGAAGATAAAGGTCGCCACCACCTTATGAAGGGAAAAAGAATTCACATTGAAAAATAAAAATCGATTAATAAATCAAATAAATTCATAGAGACACAACATCGTACCAATCCTGGGGTTATAATTGGCTTACAAGCCGGAAGTTCTTGCTGAGTGAACCTAGAATCTGTAATAAACGTGCAAAAACGATATTTTAATCATTCAAATACTACACATACATACATATATATATATATATTTAATCTCTAGAGCATGATGATGAAACACATGCAAACGAAAAGATGCAATATTGAATATAAATCAAGAATCGCCATGGCAATGATCGTTCATTACAAGAATTTTTTTAAAGGAGGGAAACATTACATCTGGGCTTGTTAGAATTCTTGGAAGATGATTGAGAGGTTCCATCTTCATAGCTCATTCTGCTGCAAAAGTATGTGCGGCGTGTCTTGGATCAAGAAAATCAGAGAAAATTCAGATCGATGATTCTATTCTTTTTTTTATTTTTTTTTTTATTTAGGGAATTAACATTTGAGATTACGTTAATTAATTACGCCCAATTATTATTTTTTTATTTATTTATTGTCCTTTCATTGGTAAGAAAGACAAACAAAAAAAGATTGAATGGGCCATCACTTCGAGCCTTCTTAAATGGGCGAACCACGTGGAATTTAAGGTACGACGGTGGTTATTACTTATTAAGAACCCATAAAGAATGTTTTGATTATTAAATAATTTAATCACTACTTTATAGATGGCTTTTTCAGTTTTTATTTTTTTTCTTCATAATAATTTTCTTTTTAGCAACTACAAATAATAGAAAAATGCCATAAACATTTAATCTTTGATTGATGTTTCGTTGTTCTTCCAAAGCAACCTTTTTCCTTTTTTCTCATCGTTTAAGGGTTCTTATTTTTTTATAATTATCGAAATCTTTTCTTTCTTTTTTTTTTTTTTTTTCAGATCTTCCCTCCCTTATTTTAAGGGCATGCACGAACTAATTTCTAGCCCTAAATGAAGGGACGTGCTGTCATAATTCACACTCGCTTTTCTTTATATATATATATATTTAATATATTAAACTATTTTCACGCGTTTTAGATAATCATTATTGGTTCGTTTTATAATAATGATGTTTAATTTTACATTATGATGACATAATTATGATTCCTACATGTTTGGTGTCAATCAAATGAGCACTTTTTTTTATCTTTGTGGACCCCACAAAAAATAGAAAGTAATTACCCCTTCGTTGAACGCCGGTTTGACTCACTCGGCCGTACCGGCTATCTCCGGTTACCTTCATTTACTTTCAAATATATATATTATTTATTATTATTTTGAAGAAATTTTATGGTGTGAACACCTAGTGTGGGCATCAATATGTTACATCAACATTAGAGGTGATATGACATTAGTTGACACTTTTTTACATGCCATTGATCGACACCTTTGATGATGTTGTGGCATGTTGTCGTGACACATATTACGATGACACATCTGCATCAGGGGTGTCGACTAATGGCATGTAAAAGATGTTAACTAATGCAACATCACCTCTAATGTTGATGTAGCATGATGATATGTTACGAATCAGTGCCACATCAACAGGCGTCCACGCAAGGTGCTCAGATACGGTGAGCACCATAAAATTCTTCATTTTAAAGTATGCAATATATAAACATACTAACTTCCTTATGTGTTTTGGCATTTGAAATACCATTCATTCCATTATTAAAATACATACAAAACAAAATCTAAGACAAGAAAAACTGAAAAAGCAATGCATTGTTAGAAAAGGAGAGGTGCATCTTGTTCCTTTTTTATCTCAAGCCAATATAATCATAAGTCACCCATTACATTATACAAAAAGAAACAATACTTTATACACAAATCAAATTTCTTTCCTAAAATCAATACTTTTTTTTCTTTAAGAAAAAAAAAAGAAGAATCCAAAGCAAAACAAAGCACCCTAAAAAGCTCAACCGGCCCGTGAAGTAGCCGGTTAGAAAAAGGAAATGCACCTATTACGGCACCCATTTCTAAAAGAAGTCACATTTAATTCAAAAGCCACCTTGATCTAGGGCGAAGAAGACTGAGAAGTTGAGTCACGCCATTTCTCTCTCTCTTTATCCACGAACGCACGCTGGGTTTACCTTGCATTTGCGGAAAAAAACAGTAATGGGAGTATAAATCCCAGAAAGAAATATAACTTTTTTCGAAGTTGCTCAAAGTGGGAAGAAGCGACTAACATATAAGGCTCGTTTTTTGGGACCCTTTTTATTTGTACGAACAAATGGCAACGTTTTGTCTGCTGCATGGAAACTTCGTTGTTTTGCTATTAGGAATGTGTTTCGCAGCCGACCCTTTTGCTCACTTTGATTTGGAGCTATCTTATATTACTGTTTCCCCACTTGGTGTTCCCCAGCAGGTTTGTGTTTGTGTATTTGTTTTCAATCGGTTTATTATATCAGAGAAACGACGATGTTTACGCTTTCCTTTTTTGGTGTTCCTGTTGCTGTATTTGTACGCTACGCTTTTGTTGAAAAGGAGAGTGGCTTTGTTTAAAGTTCATCTGTTGCACTGATCTTTGCCCATTATTATTCAGTTTTTGTTTGATGATGCCTTTTAATCTGTGAACTGTGAAGTACTTTTGATAGAAACGCATAATTTCTCGTTTGCTTTCTGAAAGTTCACCTTTCCTCGTCAGCTAAATCTGGCAAAATCTTTCAGAAGATGATTAATGTTGTTCTTCTGTTTATTACACTGTCTAGGTTATAGCCGTTAATGGGAAGTTCCCAGGTCCTATAATCAATGTAACGACTAACTACAACGTTGTGGTTAACGTCAAGAACAATCTTGATGAAGACCTCTTAATGACATGGTATGCTTCATTAGATAGCAGAAAGAAACACTTCCTTTAACTGCACTAACTTCATTACAGAGTTTTGATTGATCTCTATGTGTTACTGTTGGACAGGTCTGGGATTCAAATGCGACGGTCGTCCTGGCAAGACGGTGTTTTGGGCACGAATTGCCCCATTCCCAGCAAATGGAATTGGACTTACCACTTCCAAGTCAAGGATCAAATAGGGAGCTTCTTTTACTATCCATCTCTGAATATGCAGAGAGCTTCTGGTGGATTTGGTCCCTTTGTCGTCACCAATCGCAAAATCGTTCCCATTCCTTTTGCTATGCCCGACGGAGATATAGTGATTATGATTGGTGATTGGTATACCCGTAATCACACGGTACATCCTCTTGCTGCTTTGCTGTTTCTTGGACTAGACACAAGGTTTAAAAGAATGTTTCCTTAACACATGATGTTTGAATGATATTAGGCACTGAGGAAGACCCTCGACGGGGGTAAAGAGTTGGGCATACCCGACGGAGTTCTCATCAATGGAAAGGGACCGTATAGGTACAACACAACCCTCGTGCCCGATGGGATTGAGCACGAGACTATACATGTCGACCCAGGTGAGTTTTTTTTTTTTTCTTACGGGCTTCATTCGTGTTTTTCAGACATTGGATTGTCTCTAATCGTTCGGGGAAAATGCAGGCAAGACTTGCAGAATTCGAGTCCACAACGTGGGAGTCTCAACTTCTCTGAACTTCAGAATCCAAGGCCATAACTTGCTTCTCGCAGAAACTGAGGGCTATTACACCTCCCAGCAGAACTACACGAGCATGGACATACACGTCGGGCAGTCGTTTTCTTTCCTCCTCACCACAGACCAAAATGCAAGCAACGATTACTACATAGTTGCAAGTCCTAGGTTTGTTAACCAATCTATATGGCAGAGAGTGACCGGCGTTGCAGTCCTTCACTACTCCAACTCCAAGGGGAAGGCTTTTGGTCCCCTCCCCGACCCACCGAACGACCAGTTTGACGCTACCTATTCGTTGAATCAGGCCATGTCAATCAGGTGAATGATACTTTCCCTTCGGACCAATCACGTCATTACATTCGATATCCTTACGGTTTGTCTTGAGTGGCATCCATCTCCATGGAAATAAACCAGGCAAAATTCTTCAGCGAGTGGGGCCCGTCCCAACCCGCAGGGCTCGTTCCACTACGGTTCGATCAATGTGACAGATACGTACGTACTCAGAAGCTCCCTGCCATCGAAGATAGGCGGGAAGCTTCGAGCTGGATATAATGGGATTTCGTTCGTGGATCCCGACACACCAATTAGGCTTGCAGATGCTTACAAGGTGAAGGGAGCTTACAAGCTTGACTTCCCAAGCAGGCCAAGGGATAGGCCAGCGATCCTAGACAGGTCCATCATCGAAGCTAAGTATAAAGGATTCATCGAAATAGTAGTGCAGAACAATGACACGGTGGTTGAGACGTTTCACTTGGATGGCTACTCTTTCTTTGTGGTCGGGATGGGTTATGGCGAGTGGACGGAGAACAGTCGGGGCTCTTACAACAAGTGGGATGCGATATCTCGGTCTACTGTCCAGGTATAATTAATCAGTACACCGAAATGAAACTAACCAACATTCTTGTTTGTAATAAAACTGTACGACGATAATATGTATAACTGATATGTAGGTCTATGGTGGAGCATGGACGGCTGTGTATGTATCACTCGACAACGTTGGAGTGTGGAATCTTAGGACGGAGAACCTCGACAGATGGTATCTCGGGCAGGAAACGTACATGAGGATCGTCAACCCCGAAGATCCTGGGAACAAGACGGAGTTGCCTCCGCCGGACAATGCTCTCTACTGCGGGGCCCTCGGCCACTTGCAGAAGTAGGGGCACAAACATAGATATAACATATATATATATTTCTTAATCTATGTGCTCATCTTTTCAAATGATTGTAAATGCTGTTATTTGCTTGCAGGCCCCAGAGAATTTCATCATCATCAGCAGCCTCCACTCGATTTGTATTGATGCCACAGATATATCTCCTCGTACTTGTGATGCTTATTTCTGTGATTTTTGGTCTGCCCTAAAGGCTTTTCTTCTTCTAGCAATCAACCCAGTTAACGTTTTTTTTTTTTTTTTTTGAGGACAAATGCAATCTTAAGGTTTGGTTTTTGTGGGTATTATTTAATTTGTGGATAATGAGTCGTTCTTAATCCAAAATTGGCTTTCGCTATTCCCCCTAAATTTATGTATAAGTTCTATTACATTTTGTGGCTTTCGACCTTCAAATGGAGAAAGACTGACTAGCTAATAGCTTCTTCACTAGTATAATTGCAGTAAACGTCCAAACCATTCAGAAATTAGAACCAAGGCAAACTTTATTATAGATAGGTGAAAGGTGATAATAAAACAAGAAAATTTTCAATAACAGCATTAGTCATCCATACGTTTAATAAAATACCCAAGTTCGATTGATCCAAATAGTAGCAAAACAAGGTACCATTTATAATGCTAGCAAAAGAAACATTGATAACACCAAATCATTTTTAAGAGTCAGCAATTGTGACCTCAACCTCCACACCAGGTTCAATGGTGATGGAGGTAATTTGCTTGACAACTTCGGGAGAGCTGAAGAGGTCAATCACCCGCTTGTGCACTCGAAGCTCGAATCTGTCCCAAGTGTTCGTACCTGGCCAAAAAGGAACAACACCCCACCAATAATGTTACAAGTTGTCTGGAAAAAAAAATTATGACTTGAAACAGCACAACACAATGACTACTAAAATGCTTGTGCCAAGAACGGCGTCATTGCATCATGGATAAGAGCCTCATTGTCAAAAATATATGAAACAGAATTATATACCTTCACCACAAGGAGACTTTCTGGTGGTGATATGAAGAACCTTGGTAGGAATCCTCACTGGTCCCTTAACCCTGAGGCTCTTGTCTTTCGCCCCACGAACCAAGTCCGCGCATACTGTTAAAGAATTCACAAGTTAAGCTCTTTACCAAACATAGAGACATCTGAAATTCCATTGCCACATGAACAAAGAATGGAAAACATAGAGACCCTTCAAGGAAGGCCAATGGTTAGAGCTATCCGAGGATACATTAGCAGCATTGATTTCCAATACAATAAAACTAAAAGAAAGTCCAAGAAGTTCTTAATGGCATAATAGTGCCAACTAAAAATGGTTGAAAAGACTTCGTCAAGCAAAATAACAATTATGCAAATTATTCCAGCAAATTTCACAAATAGATAGATATATGAAGCAAAATCAAATCAGACAAACTGACACAAGACTAAAATAATAGACCTTTCTCAAGATTCTTCACATTTTTGGAGGACAGAGTGATGCGGATCTTGTGAATCGGCTCCTGAGTCTCCTCCAATCCAGTCTTAGAAGGCTTCATAGCTGCGTACGCCATTTTTTCTCCAGATATCCTACTACTATTATCAAATTCATAAGGATCAAACAGCGCATATTACACAAAAGATTTATTAGATGCTCTTACCGTAGAAAAGAAGCGTTCGTCGTGCGGCACAATTGAGGTGCTTCGGCTACTGTGAGTGCGAGTTGAAGAAGATGAAAATAGGGTTTTATCCAATTATTTATATTAGGTTTGGGCCGCTTTCGGTTTGACGAGCCCAAAGGGTTGCGGGCGGATCCCCGAGTTTACAATGACCCGACCCACCCAATCCCATATAATCTGAATGCAAAGCAACACATTTGTTAATTGTTGCCATTTGGGTTAAGTCATATGTGTAAAGGACTTTTTAACTTTACCAAGTGATAATCTAGTAAAGGAATTGTTCAATTTACTAATTAAAAAAAATGAATCAATTGATAAAATATGTCAATATATATATACTAGTATTTTACGTATACAATAGACTATATAACATTACTTTATATTTTTAGTTGTTAATTAGTATTCAAAATATTTAATAAATACAATTATAAATTTAATTTTAATTAAATATTTTATGTATATTATGTATGTAAAGTAATTATTGTAAATTAATATTATTAAATTTAGTTAAATTAAACTTTTGATCCTTAATATAATAAAAGAAGATAGAAGATATATATAATAATTCAAATTAATAATTATATTTCGTGAACGTCACAACAACGCTGCCGACCGAGAGAAATGTCGACGCTGATTGCGATCCGAGAGGCGTCGCTGAACGGGAACGGCGGAGACTACTCCCCGGCGAAGGAGAAAGCGTCGATCCGAGACGCACGGCTGCAGCGGCGATTACGCGGCGGCGCCAAGTACAAGCTGGTATTGCTACTGTGTTTGCTGAGTTTGGTGTTCGTGCTCAGCTCGAAGATCTCCTCATTCATGGGATGGAATCTCCATGATCCTTCGTCTGTCTATTCTCCCTCGAGGTATTGCATCTAACTTGCTCTGCTTTGTTCTCATAAGTCCGTGCCGTGGAATGATGATTTGTTAGCGATTTTTGTGGGTTTTTCCTCGGAGGTTTGGCTGTATTTGGCGGTGAAATACTACTGATTTTAACTAGATGATTTTTTTCTACAATTGATTTTGTGGGATTTTTGGGTTGTAATTGTGCTTTAGGGGTGGATACACCATTCTGATCAACACATGGCAGAGAAATTCTCTACTGAAGCAATCTGTTGCACACTATGCATCATGCCAAGGAACCGATGCCATTCGCGTGGTTTGGAGTGAAAGCAGCCCGCCTTCAGATGATTTAAGAGAACATCTGAAGAAGATGGTTTTAAAGAAGTCTCAAACAACTCATAAGCCCAACTTTAGGTTCGACCTAAACGAGGAAGACAATCTCAACAACAGATTCAAGCCCATCGATGACCTCAGAACAGATGCGATTTTCTCGGTTGATGACGATGTAATCGTTCCGTGTCAAACGTTGGATTTTGCCTTCTCCGTGTGGCAAACAGCTCCACTTACCATGGTGGGATTCGTCCCAAGGGCACATTGGCTTAACTATGAGGTACTTACTTGTTTAGCACACAGGGGTGGTTCTTGATTGAGTTGAGACATCTACTTAAGTTGTCTTATTCATTTCTCTGTGTCATAATTTTATCCGTAGAAAAATGGGTCGCCGGAATATGAATACGGAGGATGGTGGTCGGTTTGGTGGACAGGGACGTATAGCATGGTACTCTCAAAAGCTGCATTCTTTCATAAGAAGTACTTGGATCTCTACACTAACAAAATGCCCTCGTCCATTCACGAATACGTAAGCAACGAAAGGTGAGCGATTGAAGATCCTATCGTTGTTTTCATATACCATATCGATGATTTCTGGCTTCTTTCTTTCTCTTCATCCTAGAAATTGTGAAGACATAGCAATGTCTCTTCTGGTCTCTAATGCCACGGGGGCGCCACCGATATGGGTTAAAGGTTAGTACCACTGCAAGTGCCTTTCAACATATGTTTATTGTCTTCGGCTGCTCTTGCCGATTACGATCTTCAAAATTTTTAGGGAAATTATATGAGATCGGTTCGTCGGGCATCGGCGGGATGAACGGACGCAGCGAGAAGAGAAACAAGTGTCTGAACGATTTTATCTCTTTATATGGATCAATGCCTTTGGTATCAACTAACATGAAAGCTGTTGATGCAAAGCATGAATGGTTCTGGTAATTTTGTTGGTTTCTTACACGTATGTTGTATTGTATTCCTTTTTTTTTTTCTTTTTTCTTTTTGGAGAATCTCAGTTCTCTCTATTACCACGGTTTTGTAAAGTTGAACTCAATTATGTTAAGATAAACTTTGAGCTATATATTTTATGCAATTTAGCGTTCGCCCCCACCTAATCAATCGATTAATCAGTCACTCCCCTGATCGTCGCCGCCCCACTGAAGGAACGCCGCCGCTGGATAGAGCCGCCTCCACCGTCGAGTCCCAATCGGAGTGCGCGAGAAAACACAGTAGAAGGATGTTGACAGTGGTGGGCCCCACTGCTCCTCACCTTACCTACTCCATCGCCAAGACAGCTTCAAACACCTCCACGTGTGCATTTTTGTGGACCCCACTAACTAACTGCCGTACTGTGAATTATTAAATACTAACCCACAGTCCTATCTTCGGGAATCAGCCACGCCCACCCATGGCGTCGACGGTTGTGGTCATCGCGGCGGCGATTTTCGTTTTAATTTCCTCATCCGCCGCCGCATCAGCGACCAATCGCAAGCCGTCTAACGCCGGCCTTTGCGCCTGCGTCATCGAGCCATCTGGTTTCCCCTGCACCGAACACACCGTATACTTTCTTTCTCTCTTCCCAAAACATTGGAACTTTAATCTTTACTGCAGCTACCGATTTTGTAGTAGTTGACCCTTTTAGGTTTTGGTTAACTTCGATTTGTTTGTGTGTTATTTTTAGACTCGGACGAAAGACGGATACATATTGGGACTTCAACGTGTTTCATCTCCTTCCGTTGTATTGGAGAGAAGAGGCTCTTCCCCTGTTTTGCTCGTTCATGGCCTCTTTATGGTAAGTTTCTGCCTGGCTTCGTAAATTGCAGTGTGGTTTCTGCTTCAAGGGCTTTATTCATTGTAAAAATTCAGACAATTTTCATTTATAGGCAGGTGACGCATGGTTCATGGATTCCCCAAATCAATCGTTAGGGTTTATTCTTGCGAACAATGGTTTCGATGTGTGGGCTGGTAACGTACGCGGGACTCGTTGGAGTCATGGCCATGAGTCTCTTTCGGAAAAGCAGAAGGTTAGTTTAAGTGGTTTGTTTTTTTCCTTTTTTGATATGATGCAATAGGATTGGACCTTCATATCTCTTCAGCAATTGCTGGGTGATCTGAAAAATCAGAAGAGGCTTTAGCCATGTTTGAATGTTATCTCAGTGGTGTAAATTTCTGGACAGGCATGGATGTATTGAATGAGTTACCTCGTGAATGTTATTACATTGCAGCTGAAATGTTTTTTAATAAAAGCCGAAGTAAAAGGATGAATCTGAATGATGTTATTCGTAAGCCTTGTTAATGAGTAATTTCCACTTTTCTCCTTGCCAGAAATTCTGGGATTGGAGCTGGCAAGAATTAGCTCTATACGATCTGGGAGAAATGATTCGCTACATACATTCTCTTACAAACTCCAAAGTGATCGTTGTTGGTCATTCGCAGGTCTCAAATTGACTGACCTCTTTGGTTTCTGTCTTAGCTTAGCCCATGAGAGGTTTCATTATTTCTTACATATATGACAGGGAACAATCATGTCCCTAGCTGCCTTAACTCAGCCAGACATAGCAGAAATGGTAGAAGCCGCCGCACTTCTTTGTCCTATCTCATATTTGGATCACATCACCTCTCGATTCGTTCTTGACTTAGTCAATCTGCATATTGATCAGGTGTTATTCCTCACCATCAAGATTTCTTATTTCCTCATATATATCTGACTTCGAAATGCTTCAACTCTCACCGATTGCTATTATCTCCGACACAGATTATCATGGCAATGGGTATTCACCAACTCAATTTCAAAAGGTCTGAGAAAACTTTTGCCCTTATGTCGAAATGCACCGTTTTGTTTTCTTGACTGTAAGATCTTGAAGTATCTGATTATTCTTTTAGTGACACGGGCACTCGTATTATGGACATGATGTGCGATAACCATCTAGATTGCGATCACTTGCTTACTGCCCTTACAGGTATGTATGCAATAAAGTTGATCCCTTTTTTCTTCTTCATATAAATATTGACGAACCTCTTACGATTTTTCCAGGGGACAATTGCTGCTTCAACAGTTCTCGAATCGACTCCTATCTCGAGTTTGAACCCCATCCAACATCTTCCAGAAACTTGCATCATCTTTTTCAAAGTAAGCCTCTTGTTCTTTCTCTTGCTGCTACTATTTCTTCTTCTTCTTCGAATGGATATTATCATAGGTAATAGAAGGGCAGCCTTATTTTCTGTACAACCTCTCACTAGAGCCATCGTCTTCCATTGTCAGTGATACGTACGGGGACATTCGCAATGTACGACTACGGAAGTTTGAAGAACATACTGTATTACACCCAGCTAAAGCCACCTTCGTTCGACCTCGGGTCTATTCCTAGTTCATTGCCGATGTGGATGGGCTACGGCGGTGAAGATGCATTGGCAGATGTTACAGATGTTAAGCGCACTCTCAAGGAGCTTCGATCGAAGCCCGACCTCCTTTACCTCGATAACTACGGTCACTTAGATTTTCTTCTTAGTGTGAGGTCTAGGGAAGATGTTTATGACAGCATGATCGCCTTCTTCAGGTCCCTGGAAAAGTCTGCCGTTTATTGACTCAGACATATTATTAATGTTTGTCCGAGTTTGTAAAGTTTGCACCTTGGATTATATTATATATATGTCCATGCATGTGATGTAATTAAATAATAATGCAATTCACTTGTTAAGATTTTTAATCTTTTATGTGCATTTGGATAAAAATTAGGGAAAAAAAGGAAAAGAAAATACAAATAGAAAGATGAGACATACAATATAAGACGGAGTTGTGAGTGTGACTACTAAGCTCATATTATTCAGACAAGTGGTTGTGACGATAAGCATCTTAATTGTAACGCCGTTGACTGACTTAGCATCAATATATAGGGACAGTATAACTCGATTCGGCATAATTAAATGCTTGTCAGAAAATATCTTCAATAAATTTAATAAATTATATTTTAATAATTCAGTTATATATAAGAAAATATCTTGATGTAGTAGAACGTCCACAATATTTGATTTTTGTAGTTGAAGAATTGTGATTATTTGGAATAGTGACTTTAGGCCTCTAGTGGACTAGACAATAGCTTTTAATATAATACGTATTATAAGATATTATTGTTCGTATTATTATCACGACAATCCCAAGAAATTTCAAATAAACATCAAATTTCACATCGTTTTGAATCTTAGTACTACTATTAAACTAATTATTTTTTGGGATTACTTAACGAGCTTAGCTCCACTACTATCTCGTCCACGAATCCTTTCATATTCCGCCACGACGACCCAGTACCCTCAGTCAACGCCTCCGCCGCCGCCCTCCGCCACCTCTCGGCGTTCCTCCTCAATTCCTGCGCCTTCTCGCCGGAGGTCGCCTCCCTGAGACACCTCTCCACCTCCTCCCGGCCCACCACCCTACCCTCCGCCTCACCCCTACACATCCTCGTCCCAACCCCAAATACATCCACCAGAAACTTCGCATTCGTCACCTGCGAAAAAAAGCAGTTGAAACATTAAAATTTTGAGCTTTTCGGCCCCACAGATAAATCGCTCAATCAACCAATCACCTGATCGCCCCACTGAGGGAACGCCACCACCGGCACGCCGCTGGCCAGAGCCTCCACCGTCGAGTTCCACCCGCAGTGCGTGAGAAAACACGCAGTCGAGGGATGCGACAAGACGTCGTCTTGTGGGCTCCACTGCACCACCTTGCCCCTATCTCCGACTCCTTCCAAGAACCCTTCCGGCAGGACGTGCTTCTCGAGGTTTGTATCCGGCAGCGGCGGCCGGAGAACCCATATGAATGAAACTTCCGATGACAAAAGGCCGTAGGCCAGCTCGTCTACTTGCTCCTGCTTCAGATGCACTATGCTTCCGAACGAAATGTAAACCACCGTGCTCGAGGGCTTCGTGTCGAGCCAGCCTATGATATCCTTGTCTGCTTCAAACAGGTCCACGCGTATATTCCTGTCGGCGCCGCCGCCTGGACGACGCTGCGAATCGTTACCACTATTGAACTCCTTGAAGAGCGGGCCTATGGTTCTGATCGGCCGGCCTATCAGCTCCGACATGTGAGCGATGACGTCACGCTCGAGCTCTTCGAAAGTGTCCATCAACACGCAGAAAGTCTTGCCCAGATTCTTGAACTGGCCCAAGATAGCCCTCGCCAAGAAGGGGTACGGCGTGGTAGGGTGCAAGAAGCTCGGCACCTCATCGTACCTCAGCAAGGGCATGTTCGGCAGCTGAACGTCGATTTCGGGCTCTTCCTCGCCGGGGAACGGCGCAAGCTTGTTGTAGTAATGGTAGTAAGCCGAGAAGCAGGCGCAGGACTGAACCCAGAGGACGGCGCAAGGCAGCCCTAGCTCCTCGGCGACGTTGCAAGCCCAAGGAATAAATGGGTTGCTGACTAGGCAACAAACAGGTCGGCCCTTTTCTCCCTGCTCGTGGATCATCGTCGGAAGCTTCTCCCTACCCGCTCGTTCTAGCTGGGCCATGTAGGCGTCGAGGTCGCCGCGGTCAGGGTTCTTCGGGTCCCAGCCGTCGTCGAAGAGCTCGAACTGTATCATGCCATCGCCGTACGGCGTGGGCTCGCCTTCTCTCATGTTGCCGTTGGATTTTCTTATGCCTTGCGCCATTATTAGTGGCGCAGAGAGGGTGACGAAGAGGCCATGGCTCGCAAGCTTCTTGGCTAGACGGAGGAGAGGGTTGACGTGGCCTTGTCCGGGGAAAGACACCATGAAAACATGGTAATTGTTCTGTCCACTGCCCATTTTTCTCTTGTCTAAATTGTTTTGCTATTTTTTCTTGTGAGATATCTTTCTAATGAAAATATATACATATATATATAATGAATATATAGCGTTTGTAAGAAGGTGGTTTGCAATTTTAATTTTTTTTGTTTCTTTTTTGTGGGCTTGTCGATATATATTTGTTGGCTGCAAATGGTTTGAGCTGATTAGCTGAAAGGGTTTGGCCATCGTCATCCCTTACCGCAACAACGGTGGAACAACTCATTTGGATGGCCATGTCTTGATGTCAGTCAACAAAGCTTTCTTGCATGTTGCTGTCATTTTTGAAAGTTCAAAGCTAATTGACAACAAAAGGATAATTATCATTTATTACTTTATATTTTATAATCACCCAATAGTAAATCTTTCATCACTATCTTTGAGTTCATTTTCAATCGTTATTCTAACTTGCGGACAAATAATAAAAAGCAGCTACTGTTTCAATCGAAGAGAGATTAAAAATCTGTTTAATTGTTATGGTGAAGTACCTACCTATTTTGTTACGAACTGAATTTATTAAAGGTGAAGATGATTCGTTTTTACTGTTAATTTTCGTAGAATAAAATTCGCATATAAACGTTGATGAATGATTTTCTATAAATATGCTCGTGCCTTGTTGAAATTTTCGAACACTTATACTTGTGAAGTGTTGTTCCACTTGAGTTGTGCGTCTTCGAGTATTACTACACCATGTGTCCAATTTGTGTTGACTAACTTTTGCATGTAAATTTAAGCAGGATAAAATACAAAATAGTCCCCAATATTTACCATATAGATCGATTTAATCCTGAATGTTTAGCGTGAACCAATTTAGTCCTCGATATTGTCGATTTTGGACAAATTTGGTCCATGTGTCACGATAAACGTTAATTTTAATGGAAATCTCACACGTGCATCACAATAAATCATGTCTGGATCGATAAAATTGAAATAGTTACTGAAATTAGGGTACAAAACTAAAAATTTCTCCTTCAAAATTCGAATATGAGCTCTAGATCGTCTGCTTCGTCGAGCTTCATTGACAGTAGAAGAAAACAATACAAATCCACTAAATTCTGCAAATATTTTAAAATTCGATCAAGAAATGATTTAGGGGGGGCGCGTGCGAAATTTTCACTAAAGTTGACTTAAATTATGAAAGAATGGCCAAATTAGTCCAAAATCGATAATATCAGGGACTAAATTGATTCAGGCGAAATGTCGTGGACTAAATTGATCTACAGAATAAACATCGGGGACCAGAGGATAAAAAAAATAGTTAGAATGAAGTGAAATTTCAATTCATGGAACTTGTAAAAAGACAACAATCTTATAAAGTTGCGTTTTTTCATTGAAGTAAGCGTGGTTTCCTAAAGAATAGTAATTATAAAGGAAATTCTGAATGTTACACCTGTATTTAAGCCTTTTTTAGTCGTCGTTAAAAGTATTTTTTAACTCTAATTGGTACTCCTATGTTTAAGGTTTTTTCAGTTGGTGCATAAAGTGTTTTTTCAATACACATCCCTTTAAGGCTTTTTAAGTTGGATTCGTATTCGCATAGGGGTTCTTTAAATTGAACAACTCAACACCAAATGATCTCAAATCAAGAGCTCAAAAGTCTCATCGTTGCGGAATTAAGGCTAATCTGGAGATTTTAGAATCAGTGAAGAAAAAAATATTATTATTTCAGATGCTCGCCATGTAATTTTTTCACGTGGGTTAGTTTTAAGCACATCATAATCTATGATAGTGAATGATGGAGGAGTAGTAGGGTTGAGAACAAAAATTGAATTCTTCGGTGTAGGAAATGAAAGAGAATGTCGAAGATTTGAAGAAAAAATTTGAAAGGTGTGAAAATTTGGCCAACAACTAAAAAAACAAAATTTCTCTCGAATTATAATAAATAAAATTAAATAAGGCAAGTGTATATGGGACTCTCCTATTAATAGATAGGATCGGGTCAAACAAACGAACGAAACATCCTATATTTAGTCAAAGCAAACCTACTACTACTTAGACATGAGAGTGAGAGTCTGAGACAAATACTCATAATCACAGTGCCAACTGCCAAGACTATGTCAACCTTACTCTCCCTCCTCCTGCTAACGAGCGCACTGTCCTCCCACGCCGTCGCCTCGTCGGACTCCGCCTACCCACCTCCCTACGGCCTCGACGACCATCTTTCCTTCACCTCTGCCATCTCGACCGACTCCGATGTTCCCATCCGCCGCGAGGTCTACGCAGGCGGTCGGATCATCGACATCAGCCACAGGTACCACCGCGACATGCCGTCTTGGGAATCCTCCGACGGCGTCGGAGAGTTTGTGCGGCTGCAGAAGGGCATGAAGAACGGATCGCTCGCTAACAATTCGGAGATGATGCTCGGAACGCACACGGGGACCCACGTGGACGCGCCTGGCCACGTCTACGATCACTACTTCGACGCTGGGTTCGATGTGGACACCCTCGACCTTGAGGTTCTCAATGGTAAGGATTTAATTGCTTTGGGCTATCCGCGTGGGATTTCCCGGGGATGAACACCACTTGTTTGATGAAATTACTGGCTCATATATTTTTCTTTTTCCCATTTTAATGCGGTGGGAGTAATTATTTTGATTTGATACCTTTACCTAGAAGCGCGTGGAACTGAAGCATCAGTTAAGTAAGGTTCTATATCAAGAAAAGATCTTTATTGTTATATATAGATTTTAGTGCTACATACATATTGATAATCTAGACATTCTTGAAAAGGAATTCTGGTCAAAATTATATCTTTTTATTTATTTATTTATCTTTATTTGGAATATTAGGCGGTGTGGAGAAGCCCAGGATAAGATTAATACTTTTTGTCGTTTCTTATGTAATGATCTTAGTTGGGTCTTAGTGGTTAGATGAGTTCAGAATATAGATCTGAACTGTAATTTAGGTTAAAGATGAAGTTGAAGAGAGAATCAAGAGAGAAGGAGAATTGGGATTGAAATTAGCTCATGCAAGTAAATAAATAAATGGGCCGCAGATGGCCATTATTCTAAATATTTGGGCCGATTTTATTTCAAAAGCCCATATTTCTTCAATTGTTAGGCCCAATTAGCACTTTTGCCACATTTCCTTTTCTATCCCAACCTCTTATTTCCACAGTTCATCAATTCATTGGACAATAGCTCACCTTTCACCTACACCATTCCCTCCTATATGTTGACTGATTGGATTGATCAACTCTTCTTTTCCATACATTTGTGAGTTGTGGAAAATTTGTGTAGACACTCCTATTGCCTCAAGCGATTTCCTCGCATTTTAGTATAATATTTGGTGTTTTTGGAATCTCTAGTGCTAACTTTCAAGTGATGTACTGATAGTAATAATTGCAGAAAATCAGTAGAGGCATTGATCAGTACCTTGTCTCAAGTCAGCTGGGCTACTGATAAATCTGAACTAGTTAACGGGCCGCACATGAGGTCGACTATGAATGTATTTTTGGTCTTGATAGAAGTCTTTTGCGTTACTTTGCTTTCTGCTGCTACGGTATCATCAAACGATGCGTGCCCTGTCTTGTATGGTGATGGATCGGTTAGTAGTTTTGGAGTTGCTGATGCAAAGTGGGTTCCTTTAAGGACAGAAGTGCACGGAGATGACGAAATTTTCGATATTACGCATAAGTACACTCCATTTACTCCTGTGGGGGATTCGATAGAGGGTATCGGGCGGTTTCTTACTCTGTTTGCTTCCATGAAAAATGGGTCTGACTACAATTTATCGGAGATGAAAATACCAGTTCATTCTGGGACTCATGTTGATGCTCCAGGACATTACTATGATAATTACTACGATGAAGGCTATGATGTGGATAGCCTTGACCTGAGAATCTTGAATGGTAATTATAAGATAAATTGTTTTAGTGCATGGTTATGCCTATGATGTCACGATAGTGACTATGCAAAGCGGATTACGTATTTTGATCCAGCAAGGTTTTTCCTTGACTACCTAACTAATGATTTTACGAATAGGGCGTTCGACCCTTGAGATTGTATTCTTAACATGAAGGTGTATGATTCTTACTTATCTTCACTTTTTGCTTCTAGTTTTTGTAAATTAAAATTTTATTACTTTGCAGGTCCTGCATTACTCGTCGATGTTCCGAGGGACAAGAATATAACTGGTACACTTTACAAGCCATCTTATAGTGTGTGTTTAGAGAGTGGTGTCTTTTGTCAGGTCTTATGTTCCATTGTGTTGTTTATTCTCAAAGGCTATGAACAGAAGGATTAGAATGTAATTAATATACCGTTCTCATTTATTTTGAGAAGATTGGGCTTTGATACAGTTGGACCTATATTCATTCATTTCCACCTGAAGTTTTTCTTTTTTTCTTGTTTATCGATTTTCTCAGCTGAAGTTATGAAGTCATTAAGCATACCCAAGGGTGTGAAAAGAGTACTTTTCAGAACACTGAATACAGACAGGTAACTTAAGAATACTAATCTCAAATGGTTGTAATGATTATTTGATCATATAGCAATCTTTTACTTGAGGCTTAATCAACATTACATAGTTTGTATGCATAATTATTTTTGGGAAACACTCCTTATTTATCTCATTTGATCAGAGGCCTCATGTACAAGAAGGAATTTGACACAAGTTACGTGGGATTCATGAAAGATGGGGCTCAGTGGCTTGTTGATAATACTGACATCAAACTAGTGGGTAATAAACAACTCATTTGCTCAGATGACATTAGTTGCCGCAAATATATTTTGACGACGAGAAAAACTTTACTTTTTCCAGCTGATCCACATCTGTGCATTGAACCTTTCGTTCTCTTTTTATACTTTTTTTTTTTCGTTTTTGTTCATTTATGCTTTGTTTTAATAGTTCTGTTATTTCGTTTATATTCTTGTAGGAGTTGATTACTTGTCTGTTGCTGCCTTCGACGATCTGATCCCTTCTCACCTCGTTCTCCTTAAGGATCGGGTAAGAGTTGTAAGACCATTGTTTTCCTTTCTCTCTTATTTATGTGATTTTATTAGAGGCCTAATGGTGACACTTCCTTTTGGAATATAATTTAAGCAGAAAATGCCAACAGAATATCATCTATATGTTAACTGTGTGTTAGGATCGGTTACTGTGTTTAGAGGGGGGAGGTGAATAAACACTGGCTAATTTTTTCGGTTTCTGGGTTTCTGGTGTGGCTGGTTACTGGTTGTTTGTGAGTGGCAACCGGTTTGTTAAGTGCAGTGTTTGTGTATTGAGCACGCGGAATTGTTTCTGGAAGTTCGGAGTAAAGTCTCCTACGTCTCCCCTTCTCCCCCTCAAGGAAGGATATCACTAGCAACTGGTTTTACAAGTTACACTGAGCACTCTACTCACTAACTGTAACCTACCAAGGCTAATGCTACGCATGCAGTTGTATAAAAACAATCCACCTAACTTCAACATCTTTTTAAAGTCCGTTGAGTACAAATCTCTCAAACTTTCTAATCACTCTTGATGAACATTTGAGAGAGAACTTCTGCGAAAGAATGATTGTGCTTGAGTTGTGTTGTTGATCGTTCAAAAATTGTGTTGAGTCTTCACGCTCTGAGTATTTATACTTGTTCGGAATTGAGTCGTTGTGTGAAGACTCTGACCAGCTTCCAGACATTATTAAATGTCGTTTCCCGAAATAGGTTGGTTTCAGAACTTGGTTCAGGTTCTCTGCAGACTGCGCCTTTCACCAAAATGGGCATGCATCAGGCCAACGTCTCTTTGGTCGCAGCCTTGACTTAAATGCATTTGTACTGCATTGTTCTCCTTAATCGATGCATATTTGAATTTGGCTTCTGGCTCCTGGTTTGATGCTGAGTTCCTGACTCTTAAGTGTAAGTCATCAGTCGCCTTTGCCTTGATCTTCGGGTGCCTGACTTGAGAACTGGTTTCTGGTTTCTTAAACGTTCTTGATCAGATGCTCTGTCAGTTCCTTAAATTATCGGGCGCTTGTTTTAAGTTTTGGTCACCGAAACCATTTACGTTATGGGTTCTGGATTCCTTAACACTGTGGCAATTGCTTATTCCACTATGTTCCCAGGACATCATTCTCGTTGAAGGCCTTAAACTCGACAACGTTAAGCCGGGGATATACGATGTGCATTGCCTGCCTCTGAGATTAGTGGGCGCCGAAGGATCTCCCATTCGATGCATTCTGATCAAGTGAAACACTCCTTTGCCTATCCTCAACTCGTAAGTAATGGTGTACAAGTCCAAACCAAATCTTTTGTATATGATCTTGATTTAGTACTGAATCTCTCTCAATCTCTCATTATATATATATATATATATATATATATATATATATTTCAATTCTCTCCTCTTTTGTATCTTTTTGTGCAGGAAGCATATGGCTCCTCATATCATTCAACTTTGAGCCTAGTATGTATAAATTATGGTCATGTCGTCGTTGTGGTGCAAGCTTTGCCAAATAAAATTCAAGTGTTAGTGAACGGTCTTATGCATGCATTATTATTCCATACTGCTCATGGGATGTAATATATATATATATATATATATATATATATACATATATGCCTAAACCTCGTAAGATATATTTGTTAAGAGTAATTTTCGATGGCCTCACTATTATGTCATGTTACGCCGCATTGAAATAATGAATAAAGTCTCAGTCTCTTTATCTCCATTTCCATACATTGTGAAACATATGAAAGATTTGAACTGTTAAGACCAAATATCCAAACAAAGGGATGAAAAAGGGGGGGAAAAAACTAAAATTTAACTGCATATCAATACATTGGTTGCTTCTTCATTTCGATCCATCCAACAAATAAAAGTACACTTTCCTTTCAGTACGGCGGCGGAGGATAAGCTCGTGGAGGATAGAAATCTGATCAACCCAAAATCGAAAACGTCAATCACTACAAGACGGATGAGGAATTGAAACAAGAAGTTGATGGGAAAAAAAAGGACGCTTACTCAGAGGATAGCTGTAATGATCTGAGGTCGTCGGAGGATAAGCAGTAGGTTGTGGTGGATAGGCTGAGACGACTGGCGGTTGGTGGTGGTTGTAAGGTGGCGGCTGTGGATATTGATATGCACTTGTTGGAGGATATGATGGATATGGTGGTTGCATTGCCGTCGCATAGGTCGGCGGCGGAGGATAAGGGGCTATCGCCGGCGGCGGTGGTTGGTGCGTCAGGTGTGCTGATGTGTACGGCGGAGCAGATGGCGCAGGGGTCGAAGCTGGTTTCTGAAAATTAAAATAAAATAAAATAAAATAATCATAATATTATTACATCGATCATTATATACAAACCCTAAAAAAGAAAAAAATTGTTTTTACATATGTGGTCTAGCTGACTTACACTGGCTTGGACATAGTGCATTATCAATCGAACCTCCCCGGCATGCCTATGAAGAAAGAACCACCACGACGACGTTAGAACTTCTCTGAGAGCTTAGTTACACTCCACACATCGACGGAGAAATCCGACTCAGTTTATACATTAAAAAGAATTTATTCTATTTTCTTGTTTTTTTTTCAAGTGATTTTATGACCGATCGAACAATTTATGCGTAAAAATTCGAGTCAGACAAGGGTCGACTTACTTTCCGCGTTTGTCCTGAATAGGCCACGAGCCATCGTCGTAGCCTTTCGATAAAACCTTATGCAACTGAATCCTATTCAACATAAAACACATACAAATTATCTCAATTAATATCCATTTCACGGAAATAATAATAATAATAATAATAATAATAATAATAATAATAATAATAATGATAACGATGATGACGATGATTACTTTCCGCTGCCGATGAAATCGTCGAGAGACAGCGTATTGCTATTCCAAACGACAACAGATATCTCCCTCAATCCTTCGATCAAAGTGAACATAAATTTCTCTTGAAAAGTAGGGTTCTTCCCTCCATCTACACAAAGAATTCTTAATTTATTACAAAATATTATAAACATAATATTATTATATATATATATATATGTATGTAATAATAGTTAAAACAACCAAAGGTACCTGTGCAAGTACGAGTACGGTGCTTATTACTTGCATACTCGAGACAAACGTACGGATCTTGCCTTGATATCCATTCTGTGTCTTTCAATCTACTGCACCCAACCACTGTTTTTTTTTTTTTTTTTTTTTTAGAAAAAAAAAAAAAAAATCAACCACAAGCCCACATTAAAAATAGAGCAGAAAGAAGCAAAGAATAAATAAAAAAATCAAATTAATTGAAAAAAAAATAAGTAACATACTCACCAGTAACTTCAAGAAGTTGACCTTGGATACCTATGATTGACATGGCTGGGCTGGGTAAGGCTGTATATGGAAAATTATATGAATGGGGGCTTAGTGTCGAAGGAGCAATATATATATATAGATATATAATATAATAGTATTTATTTGATTTGGTCAAATAAAATTGTAATTACTTGATCATCGGCACAAGTTGCTATGATATAAAACAAAGCGAGTTGACTTCGACATTCCTCCATAGTTACATTTGACATTTATTTATGTATTTATTTACTTTTTTTTTGTGAACCTCTTATGTCAATGTCTTGTGTGGAAACTGCAGCTTCTTCCCTGCTCTCAATATTTTTCAACGGTATACTTTGTATCTAATGCTAGGAGAAGAAAAATCCAATTGCATTTTTATGATTATTAAAAAATATAGACTATTATGAAATAATTAAATGTGGATGTTTTAAATAATAATATTAGTTAAATTATTGATTATTTGGAAGTATTATATTAAATGATGATAATGTGATAAGATGATAAGGTGAGGTGTTTAATTGAAGAGTTTGTATTTTAGTGTGAGGTGTATAATTGTAATTAATGTGATTAGTTGTAATAGTGAATTATTAGTAGTATAAATAGGTGATTAGAGTTCATTGTAAATCACACCAAGTATTGAAATACTTAATCTCTCTCTAATCTCTCTCTCTTTATTATTATAAGCTATATTATCATTATAATCTTAATATAAGTATAATTATAATAAAATAATCTTAATATAATATTAATCACAATTAATATTTTTATAACACGTTATCAGCACGACCGCTCTCCGTCGTCAAGATCAACCTCCGTCGAAGATCTCGTACGAGTTTAGTCGAGGTACGGTAATTTAATATTTAATTTATACTAATCATATATTAATTGTGATTAATTTAAAAATATATATTATAAAAGTATATTTTAAAAGTTTTATAACTAAACGCCAATACCCGAGTGGTTTCGCGGAATATCGTTCACTATAAGTGACGAGAGGTCCAGATTTCATACCCCGTGGTGGTGTGTGGAATTTTTATTTACGATTTATTTATTTTTATATATTCACGTACACAACACTAAAAGCCCACGAGGTCTTGTGGTTATCCCCACCTCAGTAGAGGCATATTATTAATTTATTTATTGAGCAATTTTGAAGTTATTATTGGATCGAACAGATTTTGGACAATGGACAAATTTTATTACCACAATCTTACCCGAGCTTGGATAATAATTATGAAATAATAAAGAACGCATTTTATGAAACTATACATATATTTTATCATTGATTTATATGTTATCTGATTATTATGTTCTTATTCATCTTATAGAATCATGTCGTTTTATACAAAGATGGATCTTCTGTTGCTTACTTTATTTACGGTGATTCTTACGGCTATGTGGATAATGTTTTTACCAATGTTTTTAAAATATAACTATTAATTATAATTTTTCTTTAATATTATAATTACTGAAATATATTTTATTTCGAAGGATGACGCTTTGTCCGATGTTTGATCTATTACTTATGATTATTATTACGGCGACAGTTATTTGGATGTGGATATCGTTTTTCATTAGAACTTTTACAAAAGAAGATATAAAAGAAGATTAATTATAATTTTTCCTTTTAATATTTTAATGATGATTTTATTTTTATGATATCAATATATTGAATTTGGCAAACTTTGATTTATCACTCTCGATTTTATACTTGCTAGTGATTTACGCAATTACTTCGGTATATTATAAAGCATTCACCACGTTCAGTCCATCGGATATAATACGAATAAATATCGTGAGAAAATGATCAGAAAATATTATGATGGATGAATGAAAAACATTAGTCCGACTAAATGATTATGTTGCATTCCCTGAAGTGAATGTATGCGCAAATAATAAAAGTGGTCGTGGACATTATATTTACCGTGGTTATTATTAATATTTCCCCCAAAGTGGAGAACTGGTATATGATTGAGAAAGATGTATTGAGCAATATAAAGATTATTATATATTATCGTTGGTTATTATTCGCACCCAAAGATCCCGTTGATCTTTATAAAGAGCAATTAAAAGTGAAGTGTCGATGAAATTAAATTTTGCTCAAGATTACGATATTTCAGAAAATTGGTGCTAGATCCTATGCTCATTTGAATATTTTGGTTTTTGTTAAAGATCCAAATAAAAAAAAACTGAAGTGTCGTTATAAATTTTATTTAAGCATTATTTATTTATTATTTTATCTTTATATATATAATTTTATTTTGACGCTTATTTATTTAATAATTCTAGTTATTATATATTTATCAATTCAATGGATACAAGCATGTGCAATGGGGAGTTATGTCTTGCAGATTGTGCAACGACTAATACGATTCTAAGAAATAAGAAATATTTCTCCCATCTTGAAATGAAAGAAACAAGTGTTATCACTATATCGGGTAGCACAAATATAATTGAGGGCTCCGGAAGAGCCAATATTATACTGCCCAGAGGGACAAGGCTAATAATTGATAATGCCTTATATTCTCCTAAGTCTCAAAGAAATTTATTAAGTTTTAAAGCTATTCGACATAACGGATATCATATTGAGACTGCAGAAAAAGGAGATATTGAATATTTGCATATTACAAAAGTGATATCGAATGACAAAAGAATTGTGGAAATATTACCATCTTTTGACTCTGGGCTATATTACACATATCTTAAAACAATTGAATCACATGCTATCGTAAACCAGAAGTTTACTAATGATAATACATTTGTTGTTTGGCATGACCGGTTGGGCCATCCCGGTTCAATTATGATGCGGAGAATAATTCAAAATTCACGTGGACATTTAATGAAGAACCAGAAGATTCTTCAATCGAATGAATTATCATGTGTTGCTTGCTCTAAAGGGAAGTTGATTATTCGTCCATCACCAATAAAAATAAAGAATGAATCTATAAGATTTTTGGAACGTATACAAGGTGATATTTGTGGACCGATACATCCATCGTGTGGACCATTTAGATATTTCATGGTATTGATTGATGCATCAACTAGATGGTCTCATGTATGTTTGTTATCAACGCGGAATGTAGCTTTTGCGAGATTGCTTGCTCAGTTGATTCGATTAAGAGCACATTTTCCGGATTATCCAATAAAGAAAATACGCCTTGATAATGCTGGTGAATTTACTTCCAAGGCATTTAATGAATATTGCATGTCTATTGGAATTGATGTTGAGCACCCCGTGCCACATGTCCATACGCAAAACGGTCTTGCAGAATCGTTGATTAAAAGGTTGCAATTAATTGCAAGACCATTATTAATGAAGTCGAAACTTCCCTCTTCTTGTTGGGGACATGCTATATTACATGCAGCGGCACTAATCCGCATCAGGCCAACAAGTTATAATGATATCTCCCCGATACAAATGGTTTATGGTCAGGAACCAAATATTTCCCATCTGAGAATTTTTGGATGTGCGGTATATGTTCCAATTGCTCCACCACAACGCACGAAGATGGGACCTCAAAGGAAGTTGGGAATATATGTCGGATTTGAATCTCCATCGATAATAAAATATTTAGAACCTCTAACTGGAGATTTATTTACGGCTAGATTTGCCGATTGTCATTTCGATGAATCGAATTTTCCGACATTAGGGGGAGAAAAGAAACAGCTGGAAATGAGTATTAGTTGGAATGAATTATCGCTAAATCATTATGATCCTCGAACGAAAGAATGTGAACTAGAAGTTCAAAAGATAATTCATTTACAAGGATTAGCTAATCAACTGCCAGATAGCTTTACTGACCTTAAAAGAGTGACTAAGTCACATATACCAGCTGTTAATGCTCCTGCAAAAGTTAATGTTCCTGGAGAACATATAATGATCGAGCCTAAACCACAACTAAAACGTGGTAGGCCCTCGGGTTCCAAAGATAAAAATCCTCGAAAAAGAAAAGGAGCAAATAATAAGAATGGTCCAGTCGAGGATTTATCGACTCTAGAAGAGTCAATGGGCATTAATGATTATGATAATGGAAATCAGGTACCTGAAATTTTTGAGAATAATGATAATGAAGAGATCTCGATAAATTATGCTCAAAATGGAATTAGATGGAACCGAGAAAAAGTCAACGTTGACAATAAATTCTCATTTAACGTAGCGCTACATGAAATGAATGAGATAAATGAGAATGAGGATCATGAACCAGGGTCTGTAAAAGAATGCAGACAAAGAAATGATTGGCCAAAATGGAAAGATGCAATCGAGGCAGAATTAAAATCACTTGAGAAACGAAAAGTTTTCGGACCTGTAGTCCGCATACCAGAAAATGTAAAGCCGGTTGGATATAAATGGGTTTTCATCAGAAAGAGAAATGAAAACGGTGAAATTGTGAGATACAAAGCACGGCTTGTTGCACAAGGCTTTTCACAACGACCTGGTATTGATTATGAGGAGACGTATTCTCCTGTGGTGGATGCAACGACTTTTCGTTATTTAATTAGTCTGGCAGTACGTGAAGGACTCGATATGCGTCTAATGGATGTTGTCACCGCTTATTTATATGGATCACTTGATAGTGATATATATATGAAACTTCCCGAGGGATTTCAGTTACCTGAAAATTCAGGGCCCCGAAATGAGTACTCAATCAAGCTAAATAAATCGCTTTATGGATTAAAGCAATCTGGGCGTATGTGGTATAATCGCCTAAGTGAATATTTATCGAAAGAGGGGTATAAAAATGATCAAACTTGCCGTGCATATTTATGAAAAGATCTGGAAATGAATTTGTCATCATTTCAGTTTATGTTGATGATATTAACATAATTGGAACTCCTGAAGAGTTATCAAAAGCCGTTAATTGTTTGAAAAAAGAGTTTGAAATGAAAGATCTCGGTAAAACGAAATTTTGTCTTGGACTGCAAATTGAATATTTAAAGAATGGGATATTCGTACATCAAGAGACTTATACGAAAAAGGTATTGAAAAGATTTTATATGGATAAAGCTCATCCATTGGATACTCCAATGATTGTTCGATCTTTAGATGTGAATAAAGATCCGTTTAGACCTTGCGAAAACGATGAAGAATTACTTGGTCCTGAAGTACCATATCTCAGTGCTATTGGAGCCCTAATGTATTTAACGAGTCATACGCGGCCTGATATAGCGTTCGCTGTGAATCTATTGGCGAGATATAGTTCGTCACCGACTCGTAGACATTGGAATGGAATTAAGCGAATTTTTCGATACCTTCAAGGAACAACTGATATGGGATTGTTCTATTCTAATGAATCAAAAACAGATTTGATTGGGTATGCAGATGCTGGTTTTCTATCTGACCCACATAATGCTCGATCGCAAACGGGCTATTTATTTACACATGGCGGAACGCTATTTCATGGCGGTCAGTTAAACAAAGTTTAACGGCTACTTCTTCTAATCATGCGGAAATTTTAGCTATTCATGAAGCTAGCCGAGAATGTGTTTGGTTGCGATCGATAATTGAGCATATACAACAAACCAGTGGGCTAGTATCGAAAAAGTTACTTCCTACGATTTTATATGAAGATAATGCTGCATGCATTGCCCAATTAAAGGAAGGATATATTAAGGGAGATAGAACAAAGCATATTTCACCAAAATTTTTCTTTACACATGATTTAGAGAAAAATGGTGATATTGATGTACAACAAGTGCGATCAAGTGAAAATCTTGCAGATTTATTCACGAAAGCACTTCCCCCAATAATTTTCAAAAGATTGGTATATTCAATTGGAGTTCGAAAACTTCGAGATCTTAAATGATGTCATCATCAGGGGGAGTAAATACGCGTTGCACTCTTTTTCCCTTCACTGAGGTTTTTTCCATGTGGTTTTCCCAGTAAGGTTTTTAATGAGGCAACAATCGAAAGCGTATCTAAAAGAATCATGTACTCTTTTTCCTTCATTAGGTTTTTATCCCATTGGGTTTTTCCTAATAAGGTTTTAACGAGGCATATTCTTTGAAAACATCCAAGGGGGAGTATTATGAAATAATTAAATGTGGATGTTTTAAATAATAATATTAGTTAAATTATTGATTATTTGGAAGTATTATATTAAATGATGATAATGTGATAAGATGATAAGGTGAGGTGTTTAATTGAAGAGTTTGTATTTTAGTGTGAGGTGTATAATTGTAATTAATGTGATTAGTTGTAATAGTGAATTATTAGTAGTATAAATAGGTGATTAGAGTTCATTGTAAATCACACCAAGTATTGAAATACTTAATCTCTCTCTAATCTCTCTCTCTTTATTATTATAAGCTATATTATCATTATAATCTTAATATAAGTATAATTATAATAAAATAATCTTAATATAATATTAATCACAATTAATATTTTTATAACATAGACAATTATTATTATTATTATTATTATTATTTGAAAGACGACTATACCAAGCTCATGGTTTAAATTGACCAATGGACGTCGTTTACGCTGATATAACGCGTTTGCTAAGTTATGTAAGAAAAGAGAATAACTAATCAATCAAGAAAGACAATATAATATATTCTTTATTGTAAATGCATGTGAAGGAACGAACGCCTTCGTTATTAATGAATGTTAGGGACTCGACAAAGTCATAGTTCGATAGGGTTTGCAATTAGAAATAAATTATATAAAAATAAAAATACGATACATTCCTTACAATTTAAGCTTTTAGGCGAAATAGTCCTTCGACGTGGTATTAAATTCAGGCAAAAAAAAAAATTGGTATAAATCCTCACGACAATTCATTTAAAAAAATTATATGTCTAAAGCTAGATAAGAAAGAAATCAGTCTATACGTGAGTGCACCTATTGAAAATAAAATATATATAATTAAAAGTACGATACAATTTTTATAAACTTTTAGGTGGAGTGATCGTTCACAACAAAATTTGTTATTAGTCAATATCGATTTATTACAATGGGTGAAGACGACTTTTTGCAAGTCAATTTTTATATGCCTTCGTTGACTTGGTTCAAACACTTTTTAAATTGTATTCTTCTCGTGGGTTTTTTTGGGGGAAAAAAAACGAGAAAAGAACATAGGAAAAAAGAAGGAAAAACATCAAAGATTGTGGTTCACTATCACATAGCTTCAAAATTCGACCTTTTTGTGGCTCCGACTATGATGAAAATATATCCGATTCAAGAACCCATTTTGATGCGAAGCAAGCTTGCAAACCAACCAACCGCGAGGGTGCAACTACAATGGAAGAAGAAAATACAAGGGCGTCCAACGACCCACTTCACAACATAGCCGGTCCAATGACGCGATCAAGAAAGAAACAAATGGACGAGGCCTTGAACGGGTTAATTCATCAAACCTTTGATCAAGAGTCCAACCCAACTGAAAAGGGCCAATACAAATACTACGTTGTCTTAAAAGTGAGGGATCAAGAACTATGTGAGCCCGATGCCTAGCCTTATCTCAAGGCCCAAACAAAATTGATCATGATGACTACTAGTTTGAAATGAAGAGACAAAGACATTTTGTGGGACATGAAGGCAAAGCATCATCGTTGGTCAAAGGAAAGCAAAGTCATTGATCATCTAGTAAATGGTATTTGACTACCTAGTGGTTCGGCCAAGTCTTCTAGTTTCTAGGACAAAATTAATTAATTATGTTGCTGTTTTTTTATTATTATTTTTATTTTCAGTTTAGACGTTAGGCTATTTATGTGTTTGCATGTGCATCATATGAAGAAGTTAGATTTTAATGATAAACCCGTGAGTTTATTTTCCTTTCGCTAGTTTCTCGCAAATTAGCCCGGTTTTGCTTTGCAATTCCTCCGACTTATCAACTAGTGTTTCGTGCAATTTAGCTAGTTGTGGCGTCAAAACTGTCAGCCAAGTTCAACCCATAATTCAAAGGTGTTAGGCTCCGTCCTAATATTGTTGTTTGAGGGTCGGATCGGGTTGAGGGGATAGGATTTCGGAAACTGTTCGTTGTGATTCGAAGGAGATAGGTTTATCCTATTTTTGTCGCATTCAACTCGCATGATTCGAGTCCTCCAAATTGCATCCTATAATTGCCCGGTTCGTGTCTAGTATTTTATATTATTCTTTTTTTTTATTTTTCGGGTTCCTTCTATCGAGTCGAATCTTTCAAGGACGATCTCAACGCTCACGTGCGAATCTCATCCCGAGTTCGCATCAGTTTGGTATCAGAGCTTGTTTTCCTTGATTGATAGATTTTGAGTCTTAAAAAAAAAAAAAAAAAAACAGCCGATCAAAAAAAAAAAAAAAGAGTCAGAAGCTCAAAAAAAAAAAAAGAAAGAAGGCAGGAGCTAAAAAAAAAAAAAAAGGTTTTAATAAAAAAAAAAAAAAAAAAAAAAAAAAAAAAAAAAAAACGTTTTATATTGTTCTATTATTTTTGTCTAAAGTTTCTTTTAGTCTTCTTCTTGAGTCTTGATTTCCATAGTATATATATATATATATATATTCTTCCTTTTATTCTCTTCGAGTCTATGGTAATTCTTGTGTTTTATTTTTCGTTGAAATTCTTAGTAAATTCGTGCTAAGCCGCGTGAATCCGAGTGAAAGAAAAAAAAAAAAAAAAAAAAAAGAGTGAAAACAATCGAGTGACCCAACCCCATACATAAGCTGAGAGTATACACTTGGTGAGTGATATTTCGGGTAGGGAGGGGTAGGGGAAGTGAGGAATATCTTAGGACGATTTGAGATCCGAAATCATGTCTGGAGAACCACCACCGGATGCGACCCTACAAGCGTTGAGACAAGAGGTGGAGCGCATGAATAACAACTACGCTGCCATCTTAGCACAATTGCGGGAATTGAGGCTAAACAACCAGCGAAGGAATGATGACAACGATAGCACTCAAGAGACAGATTTGGAGCAAGGAGACGAGGACGAAACGGAGATGTCTGAGAGGAATAGGAGGAGACGACGACCAGCCCGAGACGATCTTAAGAACGTTCAGGTCCGAATACCTTCGTTTCGCGGCCAGAACGATCCCGAAGCCTATCAAGATTGGGAGACAAAGGTGGAGCGTGTTTTTGCGGTCCATGACTATTCAGAACGTCGAAAGGTCGAGCTCGCAGCGTTGGAGTTCCAAGGATACGCTCAGATTTGGTGGGACAAAGTCTTCAAGGATCGAAGACGCTACGGGGAGCGCCAAATTACCACTTGGGAGGAGATGAAGCGGGTTATGCGAAAGAGATTCGTACCACCCCACTATTATCGAGATCTCTACAACAAGCTCCAATCAATCCAGCAAGGTGGTAAGAGCGTTGCTGATTATTATCAAGAAATGGAGACGGCCATGACGCGAGCGAACATAGAAGAAGACGAAGAGGCTACGATGGCTCGATTTTTGGGGGGATTAAGGCGCGAGATTGCTGACCGAGTTGAACTGCACCATTACATGGATCTAAATGAGCTTATGCATCAGGCGGAGAAAGTGGAGAAACAGCTCCAACGTAGGACTGGAAAAACAGCGAGCTCGCAGCCAACGGGTCCCGGAAGTACGTGGAATCGGAGGAATGAGCTGAAACCGAAAGTAGACTTCAAGAAAGCTGAACCCCGCACGGCTGAAAAGGGACAGGGCAGCAAGGGAACTACCTCGTCGACATCAAAGATCACTTGTTTCAAATGCTTGGGAAAGGGACACATTGCGTCGCAATGCCCGAATGCTCGGACCATGACGATCTTAGACGATGGAACGTACGTAAGCGCCAGCGAAGAGGAGAAAGATGGTGACTTAGAAGACGAAGGAGAACAATATATCTCCAGTGGAGACGAACTGCTGGTCGCAATGAGGACGTTGAGCGCTCAAGTGACCGAGGAGGAAAGCCAACGGCACAATATCTTTCATACTCGTTGCAAGGTCCAAGAGAAGGTATGCTTACTTCTAATTGACGGGGGTAGCTGTACTAATTGTGTTAGTTCGTACCTTGTTGAGAAACTAGGGCTGCACATGGAGGTCCATCCGAGCCCATATCGGCTACACTGGCTGAATGACCACGGAGAGATACGGGTGAATCGACAAGCTCGGGTGAAGTTCTCGATCGGAAAGTATGAAGACGAGGTGCTTTGTGACGTTGTGCCGATGAGCGCTGGACATATTCTGCTCGGCAGGCCTTGGGAGTTCGACCACAATACTACCCACCATGGACGGTCCAATAAGTACCAGTTGGAGCATAACAAAAAGACGTACACTCTCGTACCACTCTCGCCAGTTCAGGTTCATACCGAGACAATCAAAATGAGAGAAAAAAGGCAAAAGGAGAGTAGTGAGCAGGAAAAGCCTAGCGAGGGTGAGAAAAAGATTGAGAGTGAAAAAAAAAATGGCAAAAAAAATGAGGGTGAGAAAAATAAAAAGCCGGAAGCAAGCGAGAGAAGAGGCGCTTTCTATGCGAGTTGGAGAGACGTAGATAGAGCTGTGAACTCTCAGAAATCGTTCATCTTGTTATTACACAAGGAGACACTGGTATCTTCTAGTGATCTTCCTCACGAGTTACCTGCGGAAATACTTTCTATTTTAAATGAGTTTGCAGATATTATGCCCGAGGAGGTTCCCGACGGCTTGCCTCCACTTCGAGGCATTGAGCACCAGATTGATTTCTTACCCGGATCAACCATTCCAAACCGGCCAGCTTATCGAGCAAATCCAGACGAAACTAAGGAGCTACAGAAGCAAGTCGAGGAGTTGCTGTCCAAAGGTCACATTCGGGAGTCATTGAGTCCTTGCGCCGTACCGGTCATTCTCGTACCAAAAAAGGATGGAACTTGGCGCATGTGCATCGACTGCAGGGCGGTAAATAAAATCACTATTAAATATCGTCACCCTATTCCCCGATTGGATGACATGCTTGATGAGTTACATGGTGCGTCTTTATTTTCAAAAATTGATCTAAAATCAGGGTATCATCAAATACGAGTCAAAGAAGGCGATGAATGAAAAACAGCCTTTAAGACTAAATTTGGTCTTTACGAGTGGTTAGTGATGCCGTTTGGCTTAACTAACGCTCCAAGTACGTTTATGCGCCTGATGAATCATGTTTTAAGACGTTTTCTTGGTAAGTTTGTGGTTGTCTACTTTGATGACATCCTTGTTTATAGTACGAACTTGCATGATCACGCCGAGCACCTTAGGATTGTTCTTAACACTTTGCGTGCAGAAAAGTTGTTTGTGAATGCAAAAAAATGCTCTTTTTGTGCCAGCGAAGTTGTCTTTCTTGGATTTATCGTGGGTAGCAATGGATTGCGGGTCGATCCATCGAAAGTCCAAGCAATTCTTGAGTGGCCGACCCCTAAAAGTGTGACCGATATCCGGTCTTTTCATGGTCTTGCTAGTTTTTATAGGCGCTTTGTTAAGGATTTCTCAACAAAAGCTGCCCCTCTAAATGACCTAGTTAAGAAGAACGTGCAATTTGAATGGGGAGAATCCCAACAAAATGCCTTTGATCAGTTGAAGCATGATTTAACGCATGCACCCGTTCTTATGTTACCTGACTTTGCTAAAACCTTCGAGCTTGAGTGTGATGCCTCAGGGATAGGTATAGGTGCTGTTTTACTCCAAGAAGGCCGACCCATAGCGTATTTCAGCGAGAAGCTGAACGGAGCAACCTTGAACTATCCGACTTACGACAAGGAGTTGTATGCCGTGGTGAGAGCTTTGGAGACGTGGCAACACTATTTGCTGCCCAAGGAGTTTGTCGTGCACACAGATCATGAGTCGATCAAGTACCTCAAGGGACAAAGGAACTTGCACAAGAGACATGCCAAATGGGTCGCTTTCATCGAGACCTTCCCGTACGTGGTAAAATATAAGAAGGGTAAGGATAATATAGTCGCAGATTCTTTATCACGAAGGTACTCTCTCATTACTTCTCTTAGCACTTCTATTATGGGGTTCGCTTTTATTAAGGACTTGTACGAAAATGATCACGACTTTGCGTCAATTTATATTGAATGTGAAAAAGTGGCCGTGAACAAGTTCTATCGACTTGATGGATTCTTGTTTAGAGAAAACCAATTGTGTATTCCTTCGTGTTCTCTTCGTGAGTATCTAGTGAAGGAAGCGCATTGTGGGGGATTAATGGGACACTTTGGGGTAGCAAAAACCCTAGACATTTTGAAAGAACATTTTTATTGGCCTTGCATGAAGCGAGATGTTGAGAGGGTTTGCGCTAGATGTCTAGAGTGTAAGAAAGCTAAGTCTAAGTCTATGCCACACGGGTTGTATACTCCACTCCCCATCCCTCAAACACCATGGACAGACGTGTCGATGGACTTTATACTAGGGTTACCGAGGTCTCAAAGAGGAAGGGATTCTATCTTAGTTGTGGTTGATAGGTTTTCTAAGATGTCCCATTTCATTGCCTGTAATAAATCCGACGACGCTAAGCATGTCGCCGATTTATTCTTTAGGGAAATTATTCGTTTGCATGGGGTTCCAAGGACCATTGTTTCTGACAGAGATGTTAAATTTTTGAGTTATTTTTGGAAGAGTCTTTGGGGAAAATTAGGTACAAAATTATTATTTTCGACCACTAGCCACCCCCAAACCGATGGCCAAACCGAGGTAACGAATAGAACCCTAGGCGTTTTACTTCGTGCGCTGATTAAGAAGAATTTAAAAAGTTGGGAAGATTGTTTGCCTATAGCTGAATTTGCTTATAACCGTACAATTCATTCTTCTACGCGATTTTCTCCATTTGAGCTAGTTTACGGTTTCAATCCTTTAACTCCACTCGACTTAACTCCATTGCCTTTGAAGGATCAGATTAGTATGGATGGTGTTAAACGAGCTGAACAGGTCAAGAAGTTGCATGAGCAAGCGCGTGCAAATTTGGAGAAAAATAGCCAAAAGGTAGCGGCCAAGGCAAATAAAGGGCGTAAGCGCGTTGTCTTTCAACCCGGCGAATGGGTGTGGATTCATATGCGAAAGGAGCGATTCCCGGCTGAAAGACGAACCAAATTACACCCACGAGGCGATGGACCCTTTAAAGTGTTGGCAAGAATCAATGACAATGCCTACAAACTCGATCTACCGAGTGAGTATGGCATTAGTACGACTTTTAATGTTGTTGATTTGTCTCCGTTTGAAGTTGCAGATTACGTGGATTCGAGGACGAATCCTTTCCAAGGGAGAGAAGATGATGCGAAGCAAGCTTGCAAACCAACCAACCGCGAGGGTGCAACTACAATGGAAGAAGAAAATACAAGGGCGTCCAACGACCCACTTCACAACATAGCCGGTCCAATGACGCGATCAAGAAAGAAACAAATGGACGAGGCCTTGAACGGGTTAATTCATCAAACCTTTGATCAAGAGTCCAACCCAACTGAAAAGGGCCAATACAAATACTACGTTGTCTTAAAAGTGAGGGATCAAGAACTATGTGAGCCCGATGCCTAGCCTTATCTCAAGGCCCAAACAAAATTGATCATGATGACTACTAGTTTGAAATGAAGAGACAAAGATATTTTGTGGGACATGAAGGCAAAGCATCATCGTTGGTCAAAGGAAAGCAAAGTCATTGATCATCTAGTAAATGGTATTTGACTACCTAGTGGTTCGGCCAAGTCTTCTAGTTTCTAGGACAAAATTAATTAATTATGTTGCTGTTTTTTTATTATTATTTTTATTTTTCAGTTTAGACGTTAGGCTATTTATGTGTTTGCATGTGCATCATATGAAGAAGTTAGATTTTAATGATAAACCCGTGAGTTTATTTTCCTTTCGCTAGTTTCTCGCAAATTAGCCCGGTTTTGCTTTGCAATTCCTCCGACTTATCAACTAGTGTTTCGTGCAATTTAGCTAGTTGTGGCGTCAAAACTGTCAGCCAAGTTCAACCCATAATTCAAAGGTGTTAGGCTCCGTCCTAATATTGTTGTTTGAGGGTCGGATCGGGTTGAGGGGATAGGATTTCGGAAACTGTTCGTTGTGATTCGAAGGAGATAGGTTTATCCTATTTTTGTCGCATTCAACTCGCATGATTCGAGTCCTCCAAATTGCATCCTATAATTGCCCGGTTCGTGTCTAGTATTTTATATTATTCTTTTTTTTTATTTTTCGGGTTCCTTCTATCGAGTCGAATCTTTCAAGGACGATCTCAACGCTCATGTGCGAATCTCATCCCGAGTTCGCATCACATTTTTTGGCCTAACAATTACTACGACGGACTGTCAAACGTATAGCAAATGACTCGAGAATTTCGATTAGGGCCGTGGACGAACAATGCGGCACGACGAAGAACGTTGCAAACGGGCCAAAAAAAGTTAGAACCCTTGTGGAAAAGACTGTGATCCTGAAAAGGGTAATTCATCGTAGAGTTCAATTATATGTAATCACAATGCACAAATTTAAGGTTCTAATGAACAAAGATTATGTAGTAGTAGTTTGAATACCTCAGCAAAGAATTAGTTACTATGGTTATTAGATTAGGGCCCATTATTTATTGGGCCTTAGCCCTAGTTAGCCCATCATGCCTTGAGTCCAGCCCAAAGGTGTGAAATATGTCCCTAGAAAATCCTCCCGCCAAAGGGGTATATAAAGCGAGCCTCGACATATCTCCACCCACTCGAGGCTTGCTTACGGCACTTTCGTTTACTGCACAATTCCAACGTTTGCTTGGATTGGAATTGAGATGGCGACGCAGGTGGTGGTTCAACCCCAAGCGCAGGAGGTTAGTGGTGTCCGATCAACGCCGTTGCTATCACTTTATGTCGGCGATCTCGACACGAGCATCACCGACTCGCAGCTGTTGGATATTTTCGGCCAGATTGGTGAGGTTGTGTCTGTTAGGATTTGCAGAGATTTGAATGGAACGTCTCTCGGATATGGATATGTCAACTACGGGAGCGCTCAGGATGGTATTGATTTTATGTTTAGTGTTCTGCGAATTATTGGCTGTGATGTACCATGCGAGCTCGCTGTTGATAGATGTTAACGAAAAGTGTTTTTGGTTGGGTTATTTGAGGCATGTATTGATGTTCGTATTGGATCCGATCTGTTAACTTTATTCTGATTGGTATGACGTTGGAAGATTGAGTGCTGATTAGTCTAAAGGAATCATACCATTGTACCAGCAACAACTGGATGAGTTGCGATTCTGATTATGAGTGTTGCATTGCTAATAACTGTAATTTGACTTTTCTGTGCTTTGGTTAAATTACGAGTTTATGATGCAAAATACGTGTGCATCACCTTTATTGGATCGTGCTGCTGATATTAGTCTTCTTCACATGATCAATGTTATCTCGGCCTCCTTGCCGTGAACTGAAGCTTTTGCTGAAACTTTTTACTTTATTTTGAGTTTAGCTGAGAGAGCTTTGGAGGAGCTGAACTTCACTCCTATCAATGGAAAGCCTATTAGGGTCATGTATTCTAATAGAGACCCTGCTGCTCGTCGAAATAACAGTGGAAATATATTTATCAAGGTTTGTTTACTGTTTCATGTACATGGATGTGAAAACTGAAGCATGTATGTTTGGGACGTTTTTTTCTTACTTGTAAGATTCTGTAATGTTCTTAACTGGTTCCGAATATAATGATGTGCAGAACTTGGACAAGGAAATTGACCACAGAGCTCTTCATGAGGCATTCTCGCCCTTTGGAAACATTCTCTCCTGCAAAGTAGCAACTACTGCTTCTTGCCAGTCAAGGGGCTATGGGTTTGTGCAGTATGACAGTGAGGAATCGGCAAGGTTGGCTATTGAGAAATTCAACGGTAAGCTATTGAATGGAAAACAAGTTTTCGTGGCTCCCTTTGTCCGGAAAGAAGAAAGAGAGATGCCAGCTGATAGGTCGACATTTACTAATGTGTTTGTGAAGAATCTTTCGGAATCAGTGACTGAAGAGGATCTGAAGAAGATTTTTGGTGAATTTGGATCTATAACCAGTGCAGTGGTGGCAAAGAATGAAGATGGAACCTCAAAATGCTTTGGATTTGTTAACTTTGCATATCCTGATGATGCTGCTCGAGCTGTTGAATCCCTTTGCGGGAAAACTTTTAATGACAAAGCTTGGTTTGTGGGAAGAGCTCTAAAGAAATCTGAAAGAGAGCTCGAACTAAAACTCCAATCTGAGCAGGCTTTGAAAGATGCAGCATCAAATCTGTATGTCAAAAATCTGGATGACAGCATCGATGAGGATAAGCTGAAGGACTTGTTCTCTCCGTTTGGATTAATTACATCATGCAAGGTACATGGTTAATCCCTATGACTGGTGTGTGTCTTTTATTGTATTGCTATATTTTAATTTGCTTCTGCCTTAAAACTTAAAGGTAATGCAAGGCCCAGAAGGCATAAGCAGCGGATCGGGCTTTGTCTCCTTTTCTTCTCCAGCAGAGGCTTCCCAAGCAGTTGAGCTTCCATCACCATTCACCATGCACTTGCTTCTTATTATTTGTTTGTGATCCATGTTTTATCTTCCCAGCAAAGGAAATTTCACTAGTTTTCATTTCTTTTTCACGTTCTGTAGCATTTGGAAATGAATGGCAAGATAATTTTCAACAAACCTCTCTATGTTGCATTTGCTGAAAGAAAGGAAGATAGAAGAGCAAGGTTGCAGGTACCTGCATTCCTTGCCATCCCAGTCTCTCTGTGTATGTTCTAGGAAGATAAAAGAGCATGTTTTGATTATCAATTCATGTTTTTTCAGGCTCAGTTTGCCCAAATGAGACCAATGGCAATGATGACTCCTCGAGTGCCAATGTATGGCACCAGAACTCCTGGTCTAGGGCAACCTACACCGCCAGCCTTCATTTCTCCCAAAGTAATTTTGATTTTTCTTTTGAAGAACGTGTTTATTCAAGCTTAGGTTGACCTTTGAGAGTTTTGTGAAAAAACTAACACTTGTCATGGGAATGGCTTTGGTCATACGCAGCATGAGGTTCCTGGTATGAGGCAGACTGGGCCTCTCGTAGGTAATATGTTTATGCCTATGGTTCAGCAAGGTCCACACCCTTGTCCCACGCAACAAGGCCCACCGTCTACTGTTGCAATGCAACCACAGGTTTTTGTTTCTCTGACATATTTTTTTTTCTTCTAGATGCTTCTTTTGCTAAATCCTCTCTGTTTAGATGCTTCCGAGAGGACGTGGCTATCGTAATCCTCCTGGCCGGGCTGTAGCAGGTGGTATTCTATCTGCCCCATATGACATGGGAGGCTTGCCCGCAGTATCTCAGCCAATTCCCACAGGAGCTTTGGCATCTTCTCAAGCAAATTCTCCAGCCAATGAACCGACGGTAAGCATTTTTTCGTTTTTGTTGCTGTGGTGATGGTGCATCATTTTGTAAACTGCTGCATGCTAAGCTACCTATCTCCATAACTGCATGTCGACATGCTTTGAAATCCGTCGACTTTGGTTGTGGAAACTTTAAATCGACGATAGTGTGAGAAGGCTCGAGTTATATACTTCATTGAATGACTCATGTAGTGTAGCTATTAACCAGAAAATAACTTTGATGGATCGTTCTTGTCAGTGTCTGAAATTTCTTTTGTATTTTTTTATATAATTGATTTCAGATGTTGGGCGATAAACTGGACCCGCTCGTCCGACGATTGGAGCCTAAAAACACGGCTAAAATCACCGGCAAGCTTCTCGAGATGGACGAGACCGAAGTTTTGCATCTGCTGGAATCACCAGAAGCTCTTGAAGTTAAGGTCAGTCAGCAACTCGCCGAGCTGTCGTTGAACTACGATCGAGTATAATAATAATAATAATAATAATAATAATAATAATAATATAGCAGCTTATAATGGTTGGGAATAGTTTTAACTTCCGAAGACTGTTATCATTTGACTCTCTGCGATTGTTAACCAGCTGTACTTCAAATCGTTTTCTTTAGCTTAAACATACATTTATAGTAGAGATGAACGCAAATCATCAGGGATTTTAAAACTAGTCATAATTAGGCTTGGCAAGCAATACAACTGGCGGGGGAAGAGAAAAACAAGAAATCTTCATCCCATTGTGAAAGCCTAATCATATAAAATTCTAACTACACTTTTGTTTTGAAAAAATATTATGGTTTCAACTGCACAAAAGAGTAGAATGTAGAACTTAGTCTCGTCTGACATATTCACAAAAAACACAAACTTGAATATCCACTTTGTTACACCTTCGCTGTCTCATCTGTTAAAAAGCCCAAACAGAACTGACTGAAATAAAGTTCTCCCTAAACATTTTTATTCGCTAAACACAAATATCAAGCCGCAGCATTTTGCCTCGCGCCGACCCGCCTATGCCTAATCCCGAAATCCACGGCCTCGGGATTATTGTCCGCATCCGCCGAGCCATTCATTACAAGGTTGCCGTCCAAATCGAGACCACCAGCATCGCTCTGTCTCTGCAAGTCCTCTCCATAGTTATGGAGCCTACGGCCGACCAAATACCGATCGTCTCGTATGGAGTTGTGGAGGTTTGTGAACCAAACGTGGAACCGTTTGGCGCAGAAGTAAACAACGCTCAGAACCAAACAGCCCAACCAAGCGAAACGATAGACTGCCGAGTTCACCAGCAAAGGGTAGCCGAGTATGGGGAAGATCCCTCTCGACAGCACATAGGGCACGCACAGCGCGGTGAGAAGCTTCATGACAATCGGACAGACAATCTCACGCAAGACCCAGAAACCGTGGAGCCTCGAGAAACCGTCTTCTCTGACCCTCTCGAATTTCACGCGCCAGCTGTCGTCCACCAGAGGCATCATGTGGTCCAACATAACCTGTTCAGACAAGAGAGAGAGTGAGAGAGAGTTGGGGAAGAGATGAAGAAAAAAGAGGTATAAAGGGGAAGGGAAGAGATAACAACTACTGACCAGTCTTGTCCATATCTTTAGAAAGATGAGGCCAAGGGCCCAATCCTGATAAAGGAGGAAGACGGGGCTTTCATCGACGGGTACCCTCATGGGCACGATGACAAGGAGTTCGAAGAGCAAACCGATCATCACGGGAATGACAAATATCTGGAAATGCACGAGAAAAAAGTGACGATAAAGTTTATAGATCATGATTTAGCATATAGCACGCACACTCGGAGCCAAAGTTCATACCCATATAGATAAGAGCACAGCACTCTTGATGATTATGCTGCACCATTTCCATATTTGACTGAGCAAAAGCTTGATTCTCCTCGTTCTGATCAGGTTGACACAGTACCTTGCCCCGGCTAGAGCAGTCCAAATGACATAACTTCCAATCACAAAGGCGTATATATCTGTTCAATGACAGTCTGGTATTAGAACCACTCCCAAATTAAGCTATAAAAGCGACCTGGGGAAAGTTTGTGAGTACTGCTTTGTTTCTTACCATTGCACTTAATGCCATGCGTGGTTGGAAGAAGTGGGAGGGCATTAAATAGAGCACGGCCAAGTGAAACGGGTACAACTATCAAGGCTGAGTTGAATGCAAGTAAAGTCATCCATGCAGCTACGAGCAACAATATGATGCGTAGCACAAAGGCCCACCTCCTACAAGATTGACAAGAAAGCATGAGGATGCTACAATTTGTTGCAAAAATGACGTACATAAAATACGCTTCAGAAATAATCGAAGATTACCAACAAGTTTCACGCTCACAAGAAAAGACACAGAAACGAGAAACGCTAAGAAAAATTTCTGAGACGGGATTAACAAATAAGTTACGATACCTAAGATGCTCAGCGCACATCCAAGTCATCAATTTCTAATAAAGCTTTTCGTAAGCCACATCATCAGTCAATAAATGAAAACATGCCAGAGATAGACCCATAATTTATAAAGGAAATCCTTAAAACCAAAGAGCTACACTTAAATTTGCTACACTTACTCAGCTGGTTCATCACCATCTAACTCTTCCGCTGAGTCAGAATTATCCACTACATTCCCTGACCTGTTGACATCTTCAAGAGCTAAAGCCCTTTCCTGTAAACCAACCTGGACATGTCCTCTATCCTGTCTCCCATGAGCTCCATTTCCATTATCATGTGCACCAGCTGCATCCTCTGGCCTCGGGAGTAAAAATTCTGTTAAACCAAGTGCCCAACCAACACCAGTAAACCAATACCGGAGGATAGATTTAAGAGTGTGCCGTAATTTAAAGTGCTCTATCGCAAAAGGAATGCATATTTGGAAAAGAAGCATGTCAGCTGGTATTTCAGTGAATGGATCTGACACTCTGCAAAGAAACACGTATCCACCCCCATAAGCATAGTGAAGTTGAAAGTATATTTTATGAAAATACTATGTTAATGTCAAGAGAAATCTTACGAAATATCAAGAGGAAAAACAGCAGGAGCAATGCGCATTGCAAGTTTAACCGGTAAGAAGACCAGCATCACTATTAAGCTTCCATACACAGCGACGGACAACAAGACTCTACGAGCATGTTTGTGCACAGGATCATCAATCAAATCACGGAATGGGTTGTAATTAGGATCAGCAGGGTCTCGAAGGAAGTACAGAACCCCATTACGCAAAACCTGGAGGAAAAATATAGAAAATTGGTGAACACAAAAAAAAAAGGACTTCAGACAGAAAATGTACGTAATGTTAGTTTGACATGGTCAGTACCCCTCGGAGAAGGCTCACAAAGATACTTATTTGCAACATGTAGACAATTCCGACAACCCAGTGAAGCAAGGAGCTTGCAAGAGGTGAGACAGAGAAGAACTCAACCCTCTGTGAAATTGATTTTCCGAACATCTTTATGGTGCAAACATCCAGCCACCACCCACACATCAGAGGGAAAACTCCAAGTTCGATCACTAGTAGGAACGCAACCTTAATCATTGTCATTAAATGTCTCATTGCTGCCACAAACTGCCTGAAAAGCGACGGAATAGTCTCTGCAATAGAAGCGATGCCATAAAACCTCCCCATCGCCAAAGGCTCTCCTCTGGAATACCGGATAATGGTAATAATACCGAGGTAGAAAACAACGAGAGAAAATACAAACATATATCCAACAGCAAGGGTGGTGACATCAGAAAGTCGTGAGGCACCAGCACCATGCACTTTTAAAAGGTCAGTTGCAATTGTGGAGCTTATATTGCTTGGCACCTCAGTTTGTCCAGTCCCATTAACGCTGAGGATTTCCACAGCTTGGCCAAGCAAACTGCTCTCGTTGTCTTTAGATGTCAAATTTACAACTGCTGTCAATGCGTTCTTCAACGTGATGTTGGCCAGAGAAAGTGCTGACTCAGTAAGCGGAACGACGGATGATAGCACCGGATTGGCGGCAGTGGATAGGATCCACGACAAATAATAGAGTATAACCCTTCCCAGTGAAAATGGCACAAAAATTACCACCCCGAGAAATATCATATTGCTTGCAAGAACCTGCACAACAACAGAAAATTAAAGTCATGCCATTTTCTGTTAACAACGGAATACCAATTAGTCTCAGTTCCACTATGAAATGAAGAGTTACAGGATAAAAACATAGAAAAATACTTACGGTGAAAGCATTTTCCACAAGATGAAACACGGGACCCTGCATTCCAACGAGTTCGTCAAAAGGTACATCCTCTGCTCCATCAGCATCATCCAACCCATCGAACATCTGTTCAACGTGGGCCTCAAGACGAGCCGCCTGCATCTCCCACCGAGCAGCGACATTCTCCGCATTTCTCCTAATCATTTGACCAGCACCAGCAATTCCTTGAGCTCCACCACCGTCTTCACCATTCCCATCAACAGCAACATTTCTATTGGCTTGTGCAGCAATCCTTCTAGCAGCGCGAGCTCCATTTCTGTCACCATCATCTTCTCCAACAGCTTCTTGTCCTCCTAGCTCTCTTAAGTGCCTAAAATAATCTCTAAGCGAAGTTGCACCGAGAAAAATGAACACAATGCTGGCAGAGAGTAGAAATCCATGAAGGCAGTCAGTGAGGAAAACTGCCGTGGATAGGTGACTCACAAACAGCCTCTGGGCTTCGCCAAAGCTTCGGACAAATGCCAATCGCCATATCCAAAACGTGATAAACGGAATAATGAGCAGCCAAACAGAGAGCACAAAACTCAGACGTAAAAAGAACTGCAGTACATGGCAGGCTTTCATGGCTATTCCTACAATAAATTCCTGAAGAGGAAGCCTCGTAGGAGCATTTTCAGCATAAACTGGAGAAAATGAGAATGGGTGCTTGCAGACCTGTAATGCACATCAAGCCATTAAAGAATGTCATTGCAGCTGTAGCCATATTGTGCATATATTGAATGGAACTGGAACAAAACTATCTCTGAAAACAGCAAACACTAGCAATTCAAGTACTAAGCATCAGATAACAATTTGTGCCAGTAAGAGCCAACATATACTCTTCTACGTCAGTCATCATATAAGTGTGGACATTATATAACATCTATTATGGGACTAATTTATATCTATGTAGTTCCTCCGTCAAGAAACTAGGTATGCAATCCTCCTTCACAATCAGAGGAAAATAACTTTAGCACAATAACTAAATATCTTAAATCAATCAATCACAAACCTAATCATAAATCCTAAAACTAACAATCAAAATATTATACGTAAATCATCAATCCGATACCTCGCACTGGCGAGCGTTGCTGTGATTGAGCCACTGAAGAAGACAATCCTGGTGAACGAATTTGATGCTTCCACTGCAGGCGCACGGGTATCGCAGAGGATTATCAGCGTCCCCAGGGTTTCTACAGATCCGGCAAACGTCTCCTTCTTCGTCATCGTCTAGCAAATTGAAACGATCCTTCGCGTCATCCGCATCCTTTTTGTTTACGATCGTCGAGGATTCGGCTGACGGCGACGCCGCGGAATCGAACGAAGAAGAGGTTGCTGCAGCCTCAGGTGCGATCTCCATCGACTCAAAGCCGGTGGATCGGAACTCCTTAATGATATTTTCCCTTCCTCCCGCAGGTTTTACGTCTATTAGGGTTGGCGGTGGTGAAGGTCTGATTCGCGGGGGGGGGGGGGTTTGGTGCGAATTCAATAGTTTTGAAGGGCGCGTTGGCGAATTACGGGGAAATATCTGTAGCCGACGATAACATGATAAATAGATAGATATAACAACTGGACATTCAATGGTATCCCTTCGATGAAATGACGCATTTGTCCCCATGCTAATGAAATAGTTCGCCCTATGGCCTGAGGCTATATTAGGGTTTTACTAGTAAAGTCGGCTGGGCTGATTGATACTCTC